>CM077010.1:71547203-73947203 GCA_039090855.1 Macrothele yani | reverse complement strand
GTCAGTATGGCTAACAAGCATTATGCCAACCCAAACGAGAACTCCGCTACCTCCAAACCGGTCCGTTTCGATGGTGTTGGAGGTATGATTGCGTGTTCTCTGCTTTCTCCAGATGTGTATACGTCCAGAATCGCTCGTCAGACTAAATCGGATCTCATCCGTATAGAGAACTAGACCCCATTGCTGATGTATCCAGTTCTTGCGTTCCTGCCACCACAAAAACCGCCGTCTCCGATGAGAAGGCGTTAATGGCACACCGTACTGGTCGTCGTGCAAATAGACCACCTTTGTGCAGCCTCCTGACCACGGTAAAACGCGATAACGGACGTCCAGTTGTTTGTTGCATGTGCTTTGCAATTTCTTCCGCTGTCTACCGTCTTTCTCTTCTCGCCTGTAGGACAATATACCGGTCGTCCGCCGCCGTCGTTGTTCTTGGACGACCACTGCTAAACTGTAGGACAGATATTCCTGTCGTTTAAAATGCTCTCCAAACTCCTGAAATGATGCTTTGAGCGATCCCGAACTCTTCGGCCACACTAGTTACACTTCGACCTTCTTTCAACTTCCCAATGAAGCGACCTCGCGTAAAGTCATCCAGATGTAGTCTACTGGATTGCCTGTTGGCCAGATCACACGGTGGCAGCAACTCGACGTCGTTCAAACCGATGTGCACCGTGCAATAGCTTTCACCGAATTGCTGAGCGTACACCGCCCGTGTGCTTTATACCCTTTCGATACTCGCACCACCCCCTACGTCATGCTTCATATATGCGCATGCCCTACCGTATCGGAACCTAGTCTATCTCTTCAGTGGTCTTTCGGTCCGTTCTGCCTGCTCGTTCCGCTGTTATGCTAATTTCTCCTCTTCTTCCTTAATTTTTGCACACCAGTCTAGGTTACATAAGGATATTGTTAGGGATATCTATTATGATGCATGAGGATACTACGATGGATGTGTACTATGTGTAGCATCAGACATGATGCAGGGACGCGAAGTGCCAGTGAGGATGCAAGAGGTGTTTACTTTGATATACACTGACGGAAAAAAAATTCCAACCCCAAGAAAGGACTGTGTTAGATAAACGACAGTTGGTAGGCGGTGAGAGTACATCTGTAAGATGACGTCTATGCAAATTTCGCGCTCGGCGCATACGTGTGGCGCTAGTAGCGCCCCTCGGACATGCAAAGCAGGTTTGCTGTAAATACGCGCTGTAACGTTCATGAGCGTTAGTTATCGTTGAGATTCGACGTAGTGTGTTGATGTTAGTCAAGAATGCCTTTAAGAAGACGAAGAAGCCATTATCAACAGCTCACGGAGTTTGAACGAGGTCGTGTAATAGGGCAACGAGAAGGTAGATTTTCATTCCGCAATATTGCAGAACGACTTGACAGGAATGTAGTCACTGTGCATGATTGTTGGCAGCGGTGGTCAAGGGAAGGTACTGCCTCAAGAAGACCGGGTGCCGGCGGGCCACGTGGCACTACTGAGAAGGAATATCTTCGTGTACGGTGTATAGCCGTGGCGCATCGTACCGCGTCTGCGGCAGCAATTCGAGCTGCAGTTGCCACCACAGTGACACAACGAACTGTTACAAATCGGTTGCTTGAAGGACAGCTCCGAGCCAGACGCCCTGTAGCGCGCATTCCACTTACTCCAAACCACTGCCGTTTGCGACGTCAGTGGTGTCAAGCTAGAGCTCATTGGAGGACGGAGTGGAGATCTGTTGTGTTTTCAGATTAACGCCGGTTCTGCCTGAGTGCCACTGATGGCCGTGTGTTGGTTAGAAGGAGGACAGGTGAGCGCCTGCAACCAACCTGTCTGCGGCCGAGATACACTGGACCTACAACTGGAGTTATGGTCTGGGGAGCAATTTCCTATGACAGCAGGAGTACTCTCGTGGTGATCCCACTCACCCTGACGGCACAGTTGTACGTTGCTCTGGTGATTCAACCTGTTGTGCTGCCATTCATGAACAGCATTCCAGGGGGTGTTTTCCAACAGGATAACGCTCGCCCGCATACCGCTGTTGTAACCCAACATGATTTACAGAGTGTCGACATGTTGCCATGGCCTGCTAGATCACCAGATCTTTCACCAATCGAGCACGTATGAGACATCATTGGACGACAACTCCAGCGTCACCCCCAAACAGCATTAACCGTCCCTGTATTGACCGACCAAGTGCAACAGGCATGGAACTCAATCCCACAAACTGACATCCAGCACCTGTACGACACAATGCATGAACGTTTGAGTGCTTGCATTTAACATTCTGGCGGTTACACCGGTTATTAATGTACCAGCATTTCACATTTAAAATGGCTCTTCTCGCGCTTACATTAAGCTGTGATCTTGAAACCTTAATTAATTAAATATGTTACCTATACAAATGTATTGCCGCCATTTCATTCCTCTACAACTATTTTTTCGTGGTGTTGGGATTTTTTTCCGTCAGTGTATTTAACTATGATCCAAAAGGATACTACGAGGGATGTTTACCATGATCCATGAGGATACTGGAAGGAATTGTACTATGATCGATTGGGGGTACTATGAGACATAATGTATTATAGCCCATTAGAATATTACATTCCCCGTCACTGAATTGGAAACCTCTATGAGGATGCACGTAAACGTCTTTTGCGCAAAGCATATGCAAAATACGTGGTAACATGCATCGCTACGAGATCTAAGCAACTATTTAAAGCAACTTCTCGTTAGTAATCGTCAACAGTGTTGATCACAATGGGGAACAAAAGATCTTTCAGAGTACGATAAAGGGCTTACTGTGGGTGCCCGTTTAGATGCAGCGAAGATTTCGAAAACAGTAGAGCTGACAGTTTTCTCGAAAGGAGAGATATCCCTGGTCTTTAATCAGTGGAAAAATAGCCCACATTGCTTGTCTAAGAGGCACAAATGTGGCGCAACGACAATCTGTCAAGAACGAGATCTCCATCGTGCGAGAAGCAAACTATGCGCAGGGAACTGAAGAGGATCGGTATTGAAAGGCACATGTGGAACGCACTACACAGGTAAAGCACTTGCCAAGACGAAAAATTTGCAGCGATACATTCCGTCCGTGTAGTTTACTTGGAAGAGCAATTTACTCCGGAGTGAGAGGGTGCTATTATCACTCGGGTTCCGATTTGGGTGTGTCGAGTGGATTGTGATTCTCTGACTCCCTAATTTAGGGCTGACGCAGCTGCAGGATCCACTGTGATTCCCACAGCAGATTTTCCTTTGGGAGTCAAAGGGTCTGCTGTGTGTCGCGATGTTTTCGTGAACGTCTGGAATTTTAAAAAACATAAGTGAAAGAATTTCTGAGTCCCTGCCGTGAATATATACACTGGCGGAAAGCGAAAAAAGAACAATAAGAAGGAATTGGCGGACGATCATGAAATTTACATATGTTAATGGGGTCGAGTTTACGTAGGTGTGATGTTAATTTCGGGACCAACCGGTGAGAGCTTACGCCACAGCCCGGCATAATATGCAAATTATCGTTGGTGATATTTAAGGAGTACGGCGATGTGAATTTAATCAGTCGTCAGCGTACGGACACCTGCAAAGACCCTGAAGAAGCTGCAATGCCTGGACATGGAAGACGTGTACGATTTCAGCAGTTATCGGGCTTTGAGCGAGGTCGTCTAGTCAGACTCCGCGAGGCCGGGTGGTCGTATCGTCGTATTGCGCAGCGAAATGGACGGGACGTATCGGTGGTGGTACGATAGTGGCGTAGATGGTCCGAGGAACATTCCCACACGAGAAGACGTGGAACCGGGAGTCACAGGCGAACTGATGAGCGGACCGATCGACGCATATGAAGAACGGCGTTGTCAAGCAGAACATCCACTGCGATGCAAATCCGAGTTGCCGTTGCACCTGAGGGGACTGTGTGAACAATCCGCAGCCGTCAACTGGATGCAGGACTACGTGCACGTGTACCTCTGGCATGTGTACCTCTGACTCCAGCCCACAGTCAGGAACGGCTGCAGTGGTATCGCCAACGTCTGCACTGGAGAACACAATGGCGATCTGTCGTGTTCAGCGATGAAAGGAGATTCTGCTTGGGAGCCTCCTATGGCCGTATGCGTGTACGCAGACTCACAGGGGAGCGTCTCCACCCTTCTTGCATCCGCCAGCAACAACCAGGGCCTACACCTAGTCTCTTGGTGTGGGGAGCGATAAGATATCCCTCCCGTACACAACTAGTGTTTGTACAGGGTACGTTAAACAGCACCTCCTACATCAACAACATCATTCTGCCCGTTGTTGTGCGATTTGTAAGGTCGGTCCATCGTGGTGTTTTCCAGCAAGATAACGCACGCCCACACATGGCACGTGCAACGCAACATGCACTTCAGGGTGTCAGACAACTTCCATGGCCTGCAAGTTCACCGAATTTGTCCCCCATTGTGTATGCGTGGGATTTTATGGGACAGCGACTTATCTGGTATCCACGGCCAGCCACGACTATCCCCGATTTACGCGTCCAGGTTATAGATTCTTGGAACTCAATACCCCAAACTTACATCCAACATCTGTACGACAGACTCCATGCCAGAATTGCACAGTGTGACGAAGTTCATGGCGGTTCAACTTCGTACTAACCATGTTACATGGAAATGTTATTTTTCAGTTTACCAGCAAATACAGCTGTATTTTGCCATAATGTTTTGATCACGTTATCCTCTGTATTCCGTTATTATGCTGTATAAATTTCGTTGGTATCAGACGTCTCCTTCTTGGTGTTCTTTTTTCACTTTCCGCCAGTGTATATTATCTCCAGAAATCCAGGGTTGAGCACACAATTTACAAGTACAGAAACACTCGTAATGGTACGTAGGCAAATTAGCATAGAAAACAATTTACTAGTTATGTTTTGGCATAATAATAAAGATACCCACACACAATTAGGACCCTGTGTTCATTACTTCAAGAATGTAAGTAGTTATATGTAAGTATAAAACTTGCAGACACCTTTTAATAGTTTATATTTATATAAACACTTCGCTAAAATAACACACGATTCTAGCAAAAATGATACTGGCTTTTTGACAGGAACTCGTACTTACTGACTACTCGTTTATAAAAAAAATTAATTCTAACGAAATACTTTCATATGTACTGATCGATAAACACATATTATGAGGGGACAACAAAAAGAAAGAATAGGATGGATTTCCTAAATCCTAATCTGGCCTGGAGACCGCGCTGCTACTCCCATACCACTTGGAGGGAATGGAGCCACATGAAAGTCCAGTTTTCTTGTCGTCACTTGTCCGTAAAACACTACTACCATTGTTCTTCCACCAAGAATACTGGCCTGCGTTGTGTGCCACGGTCCGTCCTAATTGGGTTGTGCCCTCATCGTCATTAGCAGGGTCCTTTCCCTTGAGAACCTTGGTTGAGATCCTCCATCCGCGTCGGGGAACTGTACGCAGTTACGGTTGCTTTAGTCCTGCCGTAATATTTTGTAGCGATTAAGTTGCCGGTCTCTGAGAAATCATGGCGGCGACTAAGTTTTGGGCCACGCACAAATCAAACCCAAATGCAGGCAAAGGGCAAAGCTTTACATAGCAGCTCCTAGGTGACAGTCGTTAAGGAAAGTCTCTAACATTCACGGCAAAATACCAAGTGAGAAGTCACAAGGAATAAAAAATGCTTCTCGATCAAGTAAAAATGACGAAGTGCTTCTCTTCCCTTCGAAAATTTTCCACAACCTAGGAAAACCCCCCATTATCTCAAAATATCCCATCATCCAATTGCAAAACGGGACGCAAGCCACCCTCGAATAAAAACCCGAAGTCTAAATTTCTATTGGTCTAGGAATTAACATTTGGTTCATCTATTCGTTAGGGGGTCGAAATGGCTATTCTTTTCCTCGAAAATTCCAACCAATCGCCTCCGCTGGGAATAGCTCTTCAAGTTACGTTAGCCGCGTGATATTACTGCCGAGCCATAACTCCTAACCCAATAAAACTGTTAGTTTCGGTTCCAAAAAGTCTGCAAGCCGACCTAAAGCATTATGGATGCTAGACAAGGCGGACAGTTTGATGGCCCCATAAAGCATCTACTACAAAGTTGGTCCGTCCGCGGTGACGCCACCGCTGTCTATTCTTACCCTAAGCGACTCCTTGTGCGGTCCCACAGGCGCTACCTAAGTGTGACTAATGGCAAAAAAAGATAAAAGTATATAAAACGTACTCTTTCCTCACAAATTACCCGAATTAATAAAAATGAATGAATAAATAAATTAATAAATAAATGAATAAATAAATAAAGAAAGAAATAATTCAATGAATAAATAAACACGGGAATGGACTTTTCACCTGAATCTGCAGCCTCGTGGTAGTGAGCGCTGTCACAATTGCCTCCCACCGTGGATCTGAAAAAAAGAGGACCGGACCAGAAGATTCGGACCTGGGTACGTTCCCGCAGAAAGTGAGACGGTCATTAATTAACATAATACTTAATAATAACACAAAATGCGTAAATACATCAGCTAATAAAATGCGCACTAATTTTCATCGAAATGAGCACAGTATAATGAAACATGGTCCGGTAAACAAAGAAGTAAAACATGATAAAAATGGACACAAATATGCCAGCGTTTGAGCAAAAGATTGGATAAATAAATCTCGTCGTCGTCACAGTACACGACATATCAAAAGTCCGCTAGAAATCAGCATCGTAGGATTTCCATAAGTCGACAATTCTCTTTTTTTCAGTTCATGGATTTTACTCCCATTTGAATTGACAAAAATTCTAGTGAGGAATATTGTTAGTACGCATCAACCGAAAGTTAATAATTAACAGTTGCTTTTTTGAGTGGTTTTGTCTGAAATGCGGTTGTGCTTTTTGTCGCTTGGAAGGAGAAGGCACCTCCTTCTTTTTCCAGAGTCTGCGTTGGGCTCCATCCGCAATAACCCAGGTGCAAATTCGGGTCACGGTACCAAATTATTATCGGGCGGGTTCTGATTTGGGTTGACCCGGCGTAATATTAGGATCCAAGGGAGTGTCGATTGGATTGTGATCCTGCGATTCCCTAATTTAGGGCTGACGCAGCTTCAGGATCCACTGACAGGGCGTTGTGATTCACACAGCAGATTTTCCTTTGGGATTCAAGTTTAAATTATGCTCTCTCATTCGCTTAAAGACTGCATCTAATTTTAGCAGGTGAGTTTCTTCGTCAGTTGATGCAATAAATACATGTATATCGTAAACGAAACACATAATATTATGTTCCTCCAATCCATATAATAAATCATCACTTAAGCTCTGGAAACTTCTTGGGGAGGTTTTGTACCCAAAGCACATTTCTCGTATTGGAATAATCCCCAAGGTGTAGAAAATACAGTTTTATGTTTGTCTTTTTCTGCAATTTCCATTTGATTGAATCCTGCCTTCATGTCAAGTGTGGTGAAAAATTTATAGCCTTGGGCCTTTTCTAATAAGTTCTCCTTCCTAGGCAAAGGGTATGATCAGGAATGGCAGCTTTATTCAATTCACGAAAATCTATGCTGATCCTAAAATCATGTGATTTTTTGCGAACAAGCAACATAGGAGCTCTATAAGGGGATGCACTTTCCTTGATAATACCTGCTTCCAACAGATCCTTAATTGGCCTCTCGGCTTCTCCCTTTAAGTGATGGGGTACCCAGTAGAGTTTTCCCACCACCGGAACCACAGTATATAAATTGATTTTATGATATAGAAAATTGTATTTTCCTAGCTCGCTCATGGTTCTGGCAAACACATCGTTATACAGTATTTCATGATCAGAGATGAGAGTGGATTCCTCCATTCAGGATTTACCTTACTGAGATCGAAATCTCCCGGAGAAAGTAGCGGCAATTTCTCTTGCTTACTTCCTTGAATTGTGTTAGCATTAACTATTGGTTGCACATAGACCATCTTCGTGTGCTTATTTAAATGAACCGGTTGATCGGTCAAATTTGCCAATAAAACTTGTATTTTACTTGTATCATTAATTTTATTTACAGTAGATCCAATTCTGACACACCCATGACAAATTTATCCAAAGGTTGTACTGAAACTTGCATTTTTAAATTTCCAGAAAATGATGGAATTCTAACCCAAACTATCTTCTCTGCATTCTGGGGAATTACTTTTTTCCTCACTATCCTTGCAGTTCTAGTCTCATCCGGGGACAAACTTTCCTCCCTAAACCTTCTTTGATTATTCATTGCATCCTCCTGTGCTACATTGTTTACCCTTTTCGGCCTGTGGGCTCTACCTCGGCGCTGCTTCTGCGCACTTGCTCCTGATTTTTCTCTCCAAAACGCCTGTCCAAACATCAAAGCTAAAACCATGGGCTTTTAAGAAATCCCATTCTAAGATGGCTGAGTAATCTGGATGCAACTCCTGCTGAGTGACATGGAATGTGTGCCTAATCGTATCTTTTCCTACTTCTATGGGGAACTCGTAACATACTGAGGTCTGTAAGGTGACGCCGGTAATCCCTGTTACTTCAATTCCCGAGCTTCTATGTCTACTGCGCAATTTTTCTTGAAATTTCCGAACTTGCGATTCCTTTATTAACGACACACCGGCCACACTATCGATTAGCGCGTGCGTTCTCACTCTCATAATTCTAATTCCCACTATAGGTAGCTCCCTGTGCTCCTGTTTTATACAAGTTGTAAATACCATAGGGACTGAATTTCTCTTTGGACCGAAAGCATCTCTGCAATTCCGGTCGCCCTCTAGTTTAAATGATGATTACTCCTTCCTGAATTTCTTGATGTCCAATTCCTCTCTTCTCTGAATCTCACTCTAGGCTCTCTTCTGTCATAACGCCTGTGCTTGAAATTCTTGTGATGATTGCCTTTCGATCTGCCACCGCCATTCCTAAACTTTCCGCTGCGCGGAGAGTAACTCGGCGCTCTGCCACCAGGGGAGAAATAGCACTCTTCGTGATTGCTCCGTGCCGAACGGGTTGATGAAGCCTGGTTCTGGGTGCTTCCGCTAGAGGGAGCTATTCCTGCTCTCCTCTCCTTTCTCTGTGTTCCAAAAGAGTTGAAGCCTTCTGAACTCCAATTTCTCTGTGACCAAGGAAGATAAGGATTTGTTCGGATCTCGGGACAATCTCGCTTTAGATGAGTGAGAAACTTACAACTAAAACAAGATTGCTGATCCCTTGAAGAAATACCTCTATCAACTCTTTCCGGTGATTTATCCCCTTCAAGCCTCTTGAGTCTTTCCACGTTGTCATGGTGACGTTTTTTTGCTGCTTCTAGTCTCCTAGAAAACTCTGATGTCTCTGCCCTAAGTGCATTTACCTGTGATTCGTGCTCCCTCATCTATCGTGCCATTATAGTACACAAATCAGCTATCGAGTTGTCTAAATTTTTTGATTTTCCCTGGGATCCATAATTCTCGCTGTCATAAGGTGTAACGTATACTCTAGATTCACTTTCCTTTTGATTTTTACTATCTCTGGTTATTTTATTTTACTATGTAAATTATCTTCTTACTGAACGAGATGTTATTTCTCCCCCTGAATGAGATCTGGCAATGAGTGTAAGTCATGACGTGGTGGTAGCCAGTATAAATAGGCGCGTTCAACGATACGTAGGGAGAGCTGTGTTGTAAAAGTGAGCTGTTGTTTATGTGTCGGTGAGCTGTTGTTGCACGAAGTGAGCTGTTGTTTATGTGTCAGAGAGCTGTTGTTGTATAGATAGAGCGGTTGTTTATGTGCGTGAGAGCTTTGTTTCGTGTGTAAAGAGATCTTCGTTTATGTGAGAGCCAGAAGTTTACCAAATAAAAGATTGTCTTAGTAAGTACGTCTTTCTCAGTTCATAGTTTTGTCAGATCTCTGTCTGGCTGTTAGGTTTATTTCATTAGTGATTATTATTAACAACCAGCATTAAGATTTTATTCATCTTAATTACTACTACAACATTACTAGCAGTGAAAAGCTTGTTTATTATTATTACTACACTACTAGCAGGAAAGTTTATTCATGATATAATTAACAAAACAACAACCATTAGAAGCATTAGTAGAAGAAGCTTATTAGTAAAAGCTGAATTCATTATAATTAATTTAGTAGTAAAAGCGAATTCATTATAAAGGGCTTGCCGAGGCGGCAAAAAACCCCTTGGAACCTAGTTCTGAATTCTGCTCCTCTAAAATTGCTCGATTAACGGCTTCCGTAAAAGTTGTAGGGGCAAAAGACAACACCATGTGCTTCAACTTAAGGTCAATCCCATTGAGAAACTGAGAAATTTTTGTCTGATCAGATATTTCCCTAACCTCCCCATGCCCAGATTAAGAGGACTGGCACATCAGTACTAAGTATTGATGTCCTCTAATCTGGCCAGTCCTCTTAATCTGGCCACATATTCCGATACCTTTTCACCTGGTCGTTGCCAACAAGTGGTGAACTTCTGCATTCTAACCATAACTGATTCTTGAGCTTCAAATCTTTGAATAATGGCTTCCTTTAACCTGGCATAAACTGTTTCATTCCTGACATCAATAGCGTACGTTAAAAAATGATTCGCTGCCTGTCGACACTTAGCTGTTGCTGAAAGAATTTTAACTGCATCCGTCCATCCGGCTACCTGTGCCTCACTATCCACCATTTCAAAAAATTGCTTTGCTGTTGTGCCGTTTTCCGTATCCGTGAAATTTGGGAAACAACACAACATACCCGCAATTGACTGAATTGTTCATTGTGTAGCAACTGCTGAATCGAGCTGCATCCTTCCGTTCTCCTGAACTTCACCGCTAACTGGCGCTCCGTTAATTTCCTGTCCCTCCATATTATCCCGTGCCTCATTAAGATCGTACTACCCTTTATACCGTTAACTGCCATCCCGAACATCTATTTGCAAAACCTTAATCAAATGGCAACACTTTCGTGAGTTCTAAATTCCACCAAAATTCAATAAAATCCCTCCTGTTAAGACCTACTATCACCTCTACTTCTCGTAAAAATTGCAATATTAATCTTCTTTCAGAGAAAGCGAAACCTTTTTTTCTTTAGCTGATTCAGCACACTACTCAAAGTAAACAAATGTCACCTTATGACTATTAATGGTATTATTAATCATCCCAAAATTACTCTTTATCAAATCCCCATATCATCATCATCATCATCATCATCATTGTCAACCATTATCAATCCACTGCTGGACGAAGGTCTCCCCAAGTTTCCTCCACAACGGTCTGTCTTGTGCCAGTCTCCTCCATGTCACTCCCGCATATTTACGAATTTCATCCACCCATCTCCCATGTGGTCTTTTTCTGGGTCTTTTCCTGTCCCTTGGAATCCAATCTAAAATTTCGGCTGTCCATCTATGGTCTGTCCTTCTGGCAGTATGTCCAGCCCATTGCCATTTCAGGGATTTAACTCTGATCATGATGTCTTCCACTCTCGTCATTTTTCGGATCCACGAGTTCCTCTTCTTATCTCTCCTGGTTATACCAATCATGCACCTCTGCATGCATGCTTCTTTGAGTTGTCTGCAGCCTTTGTATGTCTCTTTTAGTTAAGGTCCACGTCTCTGCACCATACGTAAGCACTGGAAGGATGCATTGATCAAACACTTTTCTTTTAAGACATAATGGCATATTGCTCTTGAAAATTATGCTGTTTCTTCCAAAAGCTCTCCAGGCAAGTTTTGTACGCCGAATAATTTCTTCATCAATGTGACCCTCATTTGATATCTGCTGTCCAAGATAAACATACGTATCTGTTATCTCCAGTTTTTCTCCATCAATCGATAAATCTTCATTTCTTGTAAAAGCATTGAACATCACTTTTGTCTTCTGAAAGTTCATTTTTAATCCCACTTCTTTACTTTGGCCAGCAAGTTCCTGGATCATACTCTGCAGCTCTGGTGGGGTAGTTGCAAAAATGACTACGTCATCAGCGAAACGAAGGTGGGTTAGATAATCTCCATTAATCTTTATCCCTTTGTTTTCCCAGTTCAGTGATTGAAAGACATTTTCCAATGTGGCATTAAAGAGCTTCGGAGATATGGTGTCACCTTGTCTCACTCACTTTCCAATTTTTATGTGTGTTGTATTTTCAAACAGCCGAATCTTTGCACTTGCATTTTCATAGATGTTATTAATAATATTAATGTATGCATCTTCAATACCGCAGGTTTTCAGAGCCATTGTAACTGCTGATGGTTTCACCGAATCAAAGGCTTTTTCATAATCGATAAAAGCCATGCATAATGGAAGTTCATATTACCTCGCTCTTTCAATTAGTTCTCTCAGTACGTGGATATGATCTATTGTGCTGTAGCCACTCCTGAATCCAGCTTGTTCTCTCGGTTGAGCCATGTCCAGTGTTACCTTCAAGCTGTGTGAAAGAACTTAAGTGAAGATTTTATAAACCACTGATAATAGGCTGATAGGTCTGTAGTTCCTGAGATCCTCAATGTCACCTTTTTTATGTAGCAGGATCATTGTAGCATTGTTCCAGTCCTCAGGAATCTTCCCTTCATTAAGGCATCGAGTGAAAATTTGGGCGAGTATTGTTTCAATTTCTCCACTTGCTTCTTGTATGATGTCTATAGTAATTCAATCTTCTCCTGGAGCTTTCCCCCGCTTCATGTTCTTGATTGCATGAGCAACTTCTTCTGGGAGGACTGGAAGAACTCTGGTACCTTTCATGATGTCTGGAGTACATGTATCATCCCTTTCATATAATTTAGAGTAGAAATCTTTCACTCTTGTCAACATTTCGCCTCTATTTCTTGTTATAGAACCATCTTCTTTTCTCAGAGCCATAATCTGTTTTCTTCCCTTACAGAGATGTCCCTTTGCTATCTTAAGGCTTTAGTTGTTTTCAATTGCTTTCCTCACTAGTTCATAGTTGAATTTCCTTACGTCTTCAGTGATACTTTTTCGTGCTGTCTTGCATAGCTCTATATATTCCACTTTGGAAGTCACATCTTCTTTAGTTGTCCTCATCTCTCTTCTTTTTTGCATCATCATCATCATCATCATTGTCAACCATTATCAATCCACTGCTGGACGAAGGTCTCCCCAAGTTTCCTCCACAACGGTCTGTCTTGTGCCAGTCTCCTCCATGTCACTCCCGCATATTTACGAATTTCATCCACCCATCTCCCATGTGGTCTTTTTCTGGGTCTTTTCCTGTCCCTTGGAATCCAATCTAAAATTTCGGCTGTCCATCTATGGTCTGTCCTTCTGGCAGTATGTCCAGCCCATTGCCATTTCAGGGATTTAACTCTGATCATGATGTCTTCCACTCTCGTCATTTTTCGGATCCACGAGTTCCTCTTCTTATCTCTCCTGGTTATACCAATCATGCACCTCTGCATGCATGCTTCTTTGAGTTGTCTGCAGCCTTTGTATGTCTCTTTTAGTTAAGGTCCACGTCTCTGCACCATACGTAAGCACTGGAAGGATGCATTGATCAAACACTTTTCTTTTAAGACATAATGGCATATTGCTCTTGAAAATTATGCTGTTTCTTCCAAAAGCTCTCCAGGCAAGTTTTGTACGCCGAATAATTTCTTCATCAATGTGACCCTCACTTGATATCTGCTGTCCAAGATAAACATACGTATCTGTTATCTCCAGTTTTTCTCCAACAATCGATAAATCTTCATTTCTTGTAAAAGCATTGAACATCACTTTTGTCTTCTGAAAGTTCATTTTTAATCCCACTTCTTTACTCTTGTCAGCAAGTTCCTGGATCATACTCTGCAGCTCTGGTGGGGTAGTTGCAAAAATGACTACGTCATCAGCGAAACGAAGGTGCGTTAGATAATCTCCATTAATCTTTATCCCTTTGTTTTCCCAGTTCAGTGATTGAAAGACATTTTCCAATGTGGCATTAAAGAGCTTCGGAGATATGGTGTCACCTTGTCGCACTACTTTTCCAATTTTTATGTGTGTTGTATTTTCAAACAGCCGAATCTTTGCACTTGCATTTTCATAGATGTTATTAATAATATTAATGTATGCATCTTCAATACCGCAGGATTTCAGAGCCGTGGTAACTGCTGATGGTTTCACCGAATCAAAGGCTTTTTCATAATCCATAAAAGCCATGCACAATGGAAGTTCATATTCCCTCGCTCTTTCAATTAGTTCTCTCAGTACGTGGATATGATCTATTGTGCTGTAGCCACTCCTGAATCCAGCTTGTTCTCTCGGTTGAGCCATGTCCAGTGTTACCTTCAAGCGGTGTGAAAGAACTTTAGTGAAGATTTTATAAACCACTGATAGGAGGCTGATAGGTCTGTAGTTCCTGAGATCCTCAATGTCACCTTTTTTATGTAGCAGGATCATTGTAGCATTGTTCCAATCCTCAGGAATCTTCCCTTCATTAAGGCATCGAGTGAAAATTTGGGCGAGTACTGTTTCAATTTCTCCACTTGCTTCTTGTATGATGTCTATAGTAATTCCATCTTCTCCTGGAGCTTTCCCCCGCTTCATGTTCTTGATTGCATGAGCAACTTCTGCTGGGAGGACTGGAAGAACTCTGGTACCTTTCATGATGTCTGGAGTACATGTATCATCCCTTTCATATAATTTGGAGTAGAAATCTTTTACTCTTGTCAAAATTTCGCCTCTATTTCTTGTTATAGAACCATCTTCTTTTCTCAGAGCCATAATCTGTTTTCTTCCCTTACTGAGATGTCCCTTTGCTATCTTTAGGCTTTGGTTGTTTTCAATTGCTTTCCTCACTAGCTCACAGTTGAATTTCCTTACGTCTTCAGTGATACTTTTTCGTGCTGTCTTGCATAGCTCTATATATTCCACTTTGGAAGTCACATCTTCTTTAGTTGTCCTCATCTCTCTTCTTTTTTGCATCAACATTTTGGTTTTTCCTGATAATTTGTTTACATGCAACTTGTTCTTAGACCCAGCTAATTTTGTTGCTGTTTCCATAAGAGCTTTGGTTACTTTTCTGTTAACTTCAGAGATGTCCACTTCTTCCGATGTTAGGCCTTCTAAAGCAGAGAATCTGTTCTTCAGTTCCAAATTGAAAGTATTATGGTGTTTTTTAAGGTTGGTTATGTCAATACATTTTGTTTGTCTTATGAGCTTGCCACGTTCCAGTTTAGTGTTGAGGTGCATCTTACATCTCACCAATCTATGGTCACTACCTGTGTTGAACTTGTTTAGCACACTGCAGTCTTCGATGACGAATTTTTTGTTACACATAATAAAATCAATTTCACTTGTCGTCCCAATTGGATGTCTCCATGTCCATTTCCTGTGTGGCTTTTTCTTGAAAAAGGAATTCAAGATGAAAAATCCTTCTGCCTCTGCAAACTCAACGAGAGTATTTCCACGCTGGTTTCTGTTGCCGTGACCGAATTTACCTACTGAAGTTTCATTCTGTTGCCGGTGCCCTATTTTTGCATTGAAATCTCCCATAATTATCTTCAAGTGCTGCTTACCTTTATTATTTAGATGACGAATTTCCTCATAAAATTCTTCAATTTCTTCTTCAGGATGACTTGTGGTGGGTGCATAAGTTTGAATAATCTGAGCCTGGTATCTTCTCGATAGTTGGATAACGAGTCGTGCAGCTCTGTCAGAGGAACTTTCAACTTCTACCACTTTATCCTTCAGTTTCTTGTTTATTATAAATCCAACACCACTAGTTCTGCCATATCTGTCCCACGATAATAGAAGAGATGTCCACTTTTCAGTTCAATGAGATCTTCTCCTTTTCTCCTTACCTCACTCAGCCCGACGATGTCCCACTTGATCCTTTGTAGTTTCTCTTCCAATTCAAGAAGCCTTGAATCAGAAGATAGGGAGCGTCCGTTGTAGGTAGCCAAGGTCAGCATCAAATGGCAGCCTAGTCCGGTCCTCCGGGGATTCTTAGCACCCTCTGCCTTCATGTCGCACTGGCCGCTGCCTTGGCCAGGTACATTCCAGCTGCCGGAGACTGGGGGCCAAGATTTAAGTTGTAAAGTCATTTTGGAGGTGTTTGGCCATAACTCACCACGCTGGCCAAGCGGGTTGGTGAGTGTGGGATAGCATTTCCTCTGATCCCGATGGTATAGTTATACCGCTATTTGCGGTCGTCAGAGCCCCTTTAGTGGGAACAGGATGCACCACGAGAAGGCGGGGTTGACATTTGTCAAGGAGAGGCTGTGATGTTACGCATCACCTGACCTTACATCCCCTTTTGCCTCAACATTTTGGTTTTTCCTGATAATTTGTTCACATGCAACTTGTTCTTAGACCCAGCTAATTTTGTTGCTGTTTCCATAAGAGCTTTGGTTACTTTTCTGTTAACTTCCGAAATATCCACTTCTTCCGATGTTAGGCTTTCTAAAGCAGAGAATCTGTTCTTCAGTTCCAACTTGAAAGTATTATGGTGTTTTTTAAGGTTGGTAATGTCAATACATTTTGTTTGTCTTATGAGCTTGCCACGTTCCAGTTTAGTGTTGAGGTGAATCTTACATCTCACCAATCTATGGTCACTACCTGTGTTGAACTTGTTCAGCACACTGCAGTCTTCGATGACGAATATTTTGTTACACATAATAAAATCAATTTCACTTGTCGTCCCAATTGGATGTCTCCATGTCCATTTCCTGTGTGGCTTTTTCTTGAAAAAGGAGTTCAAGATGAAAAATCCTTCTGCCTCTGCAAACTCTACGAGAGTATTTCCACGCTGGTTTCTGTTGCCGTGACCGAATTTACCTACTGAAGTTTCATTCTGTTGCCGGTGCCCTATTTTTGCATTGAAATCTTCCATAATTATCTTCAAGTGCTGCTTACCTTTATTATTTAGATGACGAATTTCCTCATAAAATTCTTCAATTTCTTCTTCAGGATGACTTGTGGTGGGTGCATAAGTTTGAATAATCTGAGCCTGGTATCTTCTCGATAGTTGGATAATGAGTCGTGCAGCTCTGTCAGAGGAACTTTCAACTTCTACCACTTTATCCTTCAGTTTCTTTTTTATTATAAATATAACACCACTAGTTCTGCCAGTATCTGTCCCACGATGGTAGAAGAGATGTCCACTTTTCAGTTCAATGAGATCTTCTCCTTTTCTCCTTACCTCACTTAGCCCGACGATGTCAAATTTGATCCCTTGTAGTTCCTCTTCCAATTCAAGAAGCCTTGAATCAGAAGATAGGGAGCGTCCGTTATAGGTAGCCAAGGTCAGCATCAAATGGCAGCCTAGTCCGATCCTCTGGGGATTCTTAGCACCCTCTGCCTTCATGTCGCACTGGCCGCTGCCTTGGCCAGGTACATTCCAGCTGCCGGAGACTGAGGGCCAAGATTTAAGTTGTGGAATCATTTTGGAGGGGTTTGGCCATAACTCACCACGCTGGCCAAGCGGGTTGGTGAGTGTGGGATAGCATTTCCTCTGATCCCGATGGTATAGTTATACCGCTATTGGCGGTCGTCAGAGCCCCTTTAGTGGGAACAGGATGCACCACGAGAAGGCGGGGTTGACATTTGTCAAGGAGAGTCTGTGATGTTACGCATCACCTGACCTTACATCCCAATTCCCATATAACAATATTTAATACGTAAATCATGAAAAAATACACTTAACTGCTGTTATAAAATATACAACATTAAATTGATCAAGCACTAATAAATCAATAATAAATCTGACCAAATCAAATCACTCGTAATACTTCACTGTGCAAACTCTTAATTATTGAACTTAAAACTAGCTCGTAATATCTCACTGTTCAAATTCTTAATCATTGAACTTCATATTAATTCGTAATATTTCACTTTGCAAATTCTTAATCATTGACTTTTAAACTTCAAATCAACTATAACCTGCTTACTAAATAGTTTCTGTAAAATATTTCATTTCTACACATATACATACAAAACCTTGCTGATGAATTGTAATTCTCAAAACAAAACATTATATTTCAGCATACTCAATATTTACTGCTTTCATTCAAAAATATACACTGCTTTTCGTTCAAATAATTTATGCAACACTATTGTTCATTATTACACTTTCTTTACTTTTGCAATTGAAATTTTCAATATTTTCTGTTATGTGGAATGAGTAACAACACACATGAAATATTTGCATTATTTCTTTGCTGCTAAAATTCTGAATCTGTGCTATTAAAAGAACCATAAATTATCTTCCTTTCCAACTTCTTAATACCAAATCCAAAAATCCAAACTATTGTTAACCTTCCTACTACTACACAAAATTCACCTTCTATAACCATTGGGGAAAAAAATTTTGTTTTTTAGCATACCCAATAATTGCTCCGCAATAACCCTTGATGCGACCAGATCCTGGTCCAACGGCACCAAATTACTATCGCTCGGATTCCGATTTGGATTCACTCGGCGTAATATTCTGAACCAATGGGGTGTCGAGTGGATTGTGATTCTGCGATTCCCTAATTCAGGGCTGACGCAGCTACAGGATCCACTGACGGGGCCTTGTGATTCCCACAGCAGATTTTCTTTTGGGAGTCAAAGGGTCTGTCGTGGGCCGCAATGTTTTCGTGAAGGTCTAGAATTAAAAAAACAAACATGAGTGAAATAATTTTTGAGTCCCTGCCGTAAAATATATATTATCTCCAAAAATCCAGGGTTGAATACACAATTTGCAACTAAAGAAACACTCATGCTAGTACGTAGGCAAATTAAGATAGAAAACAATTTATTAGTTACGTTTTGGCATAATAATAAAGAAACACACACAATAGTTTAAGACCCTGTGCTCGTTACTTCAAGAATGTAAGTTGTTTGTTGTATATATGTGTTAAACTTGCAGTCACCTTTTAATAGCCTATTTTTATATAAACACTTCGCTAAAATAACACACGATACTAGCAAAAACGATACCGATTTTTTGACAGGAACTGGTACTTATTGACTACTCGCTATAAAAAAACATTCATTCTAACGGAAGACTTTCATATGCACTGATCGATAAGCACATATTATGAGGGGACACCAAAAGAAAGAATAGGATGGATTTCCTACCTTAACATCGGAATCTGGCCTGGAGACCGCGCTGCTACACCAATACCACACGGAAGAAATGGAACCACATGAAAGTCCAGTTTTCTTGTCGTCACTTATCGTCCGTAAAACACTACTACCGTTGTTCTTCCACAAAGGGTACTGGCATGCGCTGGGTGTTCCGGTCCGTCATAATTGGTGTGGGTCCTCATCGTCCTTCGCAGGGTCCCTTCCCTTGGGAACCTGGGTTGAAATCCTCCATCCGCGTCGGGGGAACTGTACGCAGTTACGGTTGCTTTAGTTCTGCCGTAATATTTTGTAGCGATTAAGTTACCAGTCTCTGAAAAATCATGGCGGTGACCAAGTTCTGGGCCACCCACAAATAAAAGTGAAATGAAGGCAATGGACAAAACTTTACATAGCAGCTCCTAGGTGACAGTCGTGAAGGAAAGTCACAAACATTCACAGCAAAACACAAAGTGACAAGTCACAAGGAATAAAAAATGTGCTCCTCGATCAAGTAAAAATGACGAAGTGCCTCTCTTCCCTTGGAAAATTTTCGACCACCTAGAAAGACCCCCAATAACCTCAAAATATCCAATCGTCCAATCGTAAAACTGGACGCAAGGCTCCCTTGAATTAAATCCCCAAGTCAAAATTTCTACTGGTCGGAGAATTAACATTTGGTTCATCTATTCCTTAGGGGGTCAAAATGGCTGCCCTTTCCTGCGAAAATTCCAACCAATCGGCTCCGCTGGAAACAGTTCTTCAAGTTGCATTAGCCGCGTGATATTACCACCGCGCCATAAATCCTAACCCCATAAAACTGTTAGTTTCGGTTCCAAAAAATCTGCAAGTTGACCTAGCGCATTGTGGATGCTAAGCAAGGTGGACTGTGTGATGGCCCCGTAAAACATCTACTACAAAGTCGGTCCGTCCGCGGTGACACCACCGCTGTGTATTCTTACGCTACGCGACGCCTTGTGCGGTCCCACTGGCGCTACCTAAGTGTGGCTAATGGTAAAAAAAGATAAAAGTATATTAAACGTACGTTTTCCACAAAAATTACCCGAATTAATAAAAATGAATAAATAAATAAATGAATGGATAAATAAATGAATAAATAAATAAATAAATAATTAAATAAATAAATAATTAATTAAATAAACTCAGGAATGGATTTTCCACCTGAATGTGCAGCCTCATGGTAGCGAGAGCTGCCACAGCGCGGTTTCTATCACCGTCACGGACAAATATGTATTTTTACTCAGGTCTTTATGAAAACCACTTATTCCTCCAAAGAACCGTACAACTCTTTTGCAGTGGTGTCAAGAATATCGTGACTGGATACTAGAAGACTAGGAAAACGTCATGTAGTCAGACTAGTGGCGGTAAACATTATTCTGTACGGACGGTAGGCAGAGCCTTTGGCTGGAGTCCCATGAAGAAATTAACCTGCTTGCCTTGTAAACACAACTGAAGGTTATGAAGATGGTGTCATGGTGTGGGGCATGTCGTGTCATGGTGTAATATTGTTGGAAGGGCGGGTGTTCTCCAAGATTCACCTATTGTTGCAGATCAAGTCTATGCAGCAATGTTGACATTTTATCTAGCAGGTGACGGCTGCTACATAGACGACAATGCTACTGTCCAACGTGTAAGATGTGTTCAGAAGTTTCTGGCCATAGCAAAGCCCGCATCTGAAGCACAATTGAAATGTATGGGGTATTTTAGAGAAACCGATTCTGGAACAAAGTCTTTTTCTGTCAAATCTGAGCCAGAAAAAGGACTGTCTGGTGAATATCTGGTATGCTGTCGACGTTGGTGCACTCCAAAACCTTGGGGTATTTATACCAAACAGCATAAGTACTGTAATTTGAGATAAAGATCCAACCTGGTATAGAATAAAATTTCTAATTCAGTAGGTGGTAGATGTCTGAGGGATGTATACTATGTGAAGCATCAGCAGTGATGCAAAAATGCGTAGCATCAGTGATGATGCAAGAGATGTGTACTATGTGAAGCATCAAATATTATCCGAATTTGCGTAGTATCAGTGATGAAGCAAGGGATGTTTACTATGAGACTTGAGAAAAGGGATGTGTAGTGACATTCATCCTACAAAGGATGTGTAGTATCATGCACAATGTAAGGATGTTTTGCAGCATTCAAGCAGCAAATGATGTGTAGTATATCATAGCATGTGCTGTAACGTATGTCTGTGTTTATAACGTGTGAATGCTTAAGCGCCCAGCACTGAAATTTTTTTCTAATTCCAAATGTTTATTTTCATTCCGAAAACATGAAGTGTGTGAAGTAAAATAACAAGAAAGTTGACACCGAAATTTTCGGGTTTAATAAGCACGTCTTTTGAATCCGTTCTGACGCAAATTAAATTTATCGAAGCTATTCAAATTCAATTGATCCGGTATGGAAATCAATAGATCTGACCAAAGAAAGAAGATTTTCAGTCGGGTATTTAATCCCTCATATATTGCTGTATATGTAAGGTCAGGTGATGCGTAACATCACAGCCTCTCCTTGACAAATGTCAACCCCGCCTTCTCGTGGTGCATCCTGTTCCCACTAAAGGGGCTCTGACGACCGCCCATAGCGGTATAATTATACCTTCGGGATTAGAGGAAATTCTATCCCACACTCACCAACCCGCTTGGCCAGCGTGGTGAGTTATGGCCAAACCCCTCCAAAATGATTCCACAACTTAAATCTTGGCCCTCAGTCTCCGGCAGCTGGAATGTACCTGGCCAAGGCAGCGGCCAGTGCGACATGAAGGCAGAGGGTGCTAAGAATCCCCGGAGGACCGGACTAGGCTGCCATCTGATGCTCACCTTGGCTACTTACAATGGACGCTCCCTATCTTCTGATTCAAGGCTTCTTGAATTGGAAGAGGAACTACAAAGGATGAAGTGGGACATCGTGGGGCTAAGTGAGGTAAGGAGAAAAGGAGAAGATCTCATCGAACTGAAAAGTGGACATCTCTTCTACTATCGTGGGACAGATACTGGCAGAACTAGTGGTGTTGCATTTATAATAAACAAGAAATGAAGGATAAAGTTGTAGAAGTTGAAAGTTCCTCTGACAGAGCTGCACGACTTGTTATCCAACTCTCGAAAAGATACCAGGCTCAGATTATTCAAACTTATGCACCCACCACAAGTCATCCTGAAGAAGAAATTGAAGAATTTTATGAGGAAATTTGTCATCTAAATAATAAAGGTAAGCAGCACTTGAAAATAATTATGGGATATTTCAATGCAAAAATAGGGCAACGGCAACAGAATGAAACTTCAGTAGGTAAATTTGGTCACGGCAACAGAAACCAGCGTGGAAATACTCTCGTTGAGTTTGCAGAGGCAGAAGGGTTTTTCATCTTGAACTCCTTCTTCAAGAAAAAGCCACACAGGAAATGGACATGGAGACATCCAAATGGGACGACAAGTGAAATTGATTTTATTATGTGTAACAAAAAATTCGTCATAGAAGACTGCAGTGTGCTAAACAAGTTCAACACAGGTAGTGACCATAGATTGGTGAGATGTAAGATGCACCTCAACACTAAACTTGAACGTGGCAAGCTCATAAGACAAACAAAATCTATTGACATAACCAACCTTAAAAAACACCATAATACCTTCAAGTTAGAACTGAAGAACAGGTTCTCTGCTTTAGAATGCCTAACATCGGAAGAAGTGGACATCTCTGAAGTTAACAGAAAAGTAACCAAAGCTCTTATGGAAACAGCAACAAAATTAGCTGGGTCTAAGAACAAGTTGCATGTGAACAAATTATCAGGAAAAACCAAAATGTTGATGCAAAAAAGAAGAGAGATGAGGACAACTAAAGAAGATGTGACTTCCAAAGTGGAATATATAGAGCTATGCAAGACAGTAAGAAAAAGTATCACTGAAGAGGTAAGGAAATTCAACTGTGAACTAGTGAGGAAAGCAATTGAAAACAACCAAAGCCTAAAGATAGCAAAGGGACATCTCAGTAAGGGAAGAAAAAGATTATGGCACTGAGAAAAGAAGATGGTTCTGTAACAAGAAATAGAGGCGAAATTTTGACAAGAGTGAAAGATTTCTGCTCCAAATTATATGAAAGGGATGATATATGCACTCCAGACATCATGAAAGATACCAGTACCAGAGTTCCTCCAGTCCTTCCAGCAGAAGTTGCACATGCAATCAAGAACATGAAGCGAGGAAAAGCTCCAGGAGAAGATGGAATTACTGTAGACATCATACAAGAAGCAAGTGGAGAAATCGAAACAGTACTCGCCCAAATTTTCACTCGATGCCTTAATGAAGGAAAGATTCCTGAGGATTGGAACACCGCTACAATGATCCTGCTACATAAGAAAGGTGACATTGAGGATCTCGGAAACTACAGACCTATCAGCCTCCTATCAGTAGTTTATAAAATCTTCACTAAAGTTCTTTCACACCACTTGAAGGTAACACTGGACATGGCTCAACCGAGAGAACAAGCTGGATTCAGGAGTGGCTACAGCACAATAGATCATATCCACGTGCTGAGAGAACTAATTGAAAGAGCGAGGGAATATGAACTTCCATTGTGCATGGCTTTTATCGATTATGAAAAAGCCTTTGATTCGGTGAAACCATCAGCAGTTACAATGGCTCTGAAAACCTGCGGTATTGAAGATGCATACATTAATATTATTAATAACATCTATGAAAATGCAAGTGCAAAGATTAGGCTGTTTGAAAATACAACACACGTAAAAATTGGAAAGGGAGTGAGACAAGGTGACACCATATCTCCGAAGCTCTTTAATGCCACATTGGAGGGTGTTTTTCAGTCGCTGAGCTGGGAAAACAAGGGGATAAAGATTAATGGAGATTATCTAACCCACCTTGGTTTTGCTGATGACGTAGTCATTTTTGCAACTACCCCACAGAGCTGCAGAGCATGATCCAGGAACTTGCTGACAAGAGTAAAGAAGTGGGATTAAAAATGAACTTTCAGAAGACAAAAGTGATGTTCAATGCTTTTACAAGAAATGAAGATTTATCGATTGATGGAGAAACGCTGGAGATAACAGACACGTACGTTTATCTTGGACAGCAGATATCAAGTGAGGGTCACATTGATGAAGAAATTAATCGGCGTACAAAACTTGCCTGGAGAGCTTTTGGAAGAAACAGCATAATTTTCAAGAGCAATATGCCATTATGTCTTAAAAGAAAAGTGTTTGATCAATGCATCCTTCCAGTGCTTACGTATGGTGCAGAGACGTGGACCTTAACTAAAAGAGACATACAAAGGCTGCAGACAACTCAAAGAAGCATGGAGAGGTGCATGCTTGGTGTAACCAGGAGAGATAAGAAGAGGAACTCGCGGATCCGAAAAATGACAAGAGTGGAAGACATCATGATCAGAGTTAAATCCCTGAAATGGCAATGGGCTGGACATACTGCCAGAAGGACAGATCATCGATGGACAGCCGAAATTTCAGATTGGATTCCAAGGGACAGGAAAAGACCCAGAAGAAGACCACATGGGAGATGGGTGGATGAAATTCGAAAGTATGCAGGGGTGACATGGAGGAGACTGGCACAAGACAGACCGTTGTGGAGGAAACTTGGGGAGACCTTCGTCCAGCAGTGGATTGATAATGGTTGACAATGATGATGATGATGATATTGCTGTAAACGGAATCGTGAGCTTACGAACTCTTAGAAACTGCTATATCGACAAAAATAAAATGTGACTTTACGTCACCTGCTGGTAAAACCATGCATTATTTTAGGAAGAAAGTATTCACAAAAAGTTTACCCATATAAGCGGTATCGGTCCAAAAAAAAAAAAAAAAAAAAAAAAAATTCTCGAGTTTTCAGGAGTCCAGATTTTGCAACAAATACTTCAGAAGCAGAAATTCACACTTATGACCAGTGGTGGCTAAACCATTCTTTACCAAACATTAGAAATTATGGGAAAAATATTTTCTATCAGGTCTTGTGTGCGATACAGGAAGAATTTTTCAAATCAGAGCTTTAGGAGCAAGAAATAACGCAGAAAACGCAATTTACCTTTGTGCCCCCTTGCGGAAAGTCTATGATATACATGAAAATTTTGAATTTATAGGAAAAACATTTCGCATCGAAAACACTATCCAACAAAGAAGGGATTTTTCGAATCGTACTCTTAGAAGTAGAGATATTGACAAAAATAAAATATACATCTACACCCCCTGGCGGAAAATCCATGCATTTTTTCAAGAAGAAAATTTCCCTAAAAGATTTGTCGACATGAGTAGTATCGGTCAACAAACGACGTTTTTTTTCAATCGATGATTTAGAAGCTCATATTTTGCTGCAAATATAACAGAAGCGAAATTAAGATTTACGCCCCCTGGTGGCCAAACTATTTTTTACAAAAAACTAGAAATTATGTGCAAACAATTTCCCATCAGGAGCTGTATCCGGTGCAGAAAGAATTTTTCAAATCGGAGATTTAGAAGCAGAGATATAGGGGGAAACGCAATTTCCCTTTACGCCCCCTTGCGGAAAGTCTATGAATTACATGAAAATTTTGAAATTATATGAAAAACATGTCACACGGAAAACACTATTTAACAAAGAAGGAATTTTTCAAATCGGACTCCTAGAAGTAGAGATATTGACAAAAATATGATGTACATCTACGCCCCCTGGCGGAGAAATTGTGAAATATTTCAAGAAGAAAATATTCCAAAAAGGTTTATCGATGTGAGTGGCATCATTCCACGAAATAATTTTTTAATCGATATTTTAG
Source organism: Macrothele yani (assembly GCA_039090855.1). Classification (NCBI taxonomy): domain Eukaryota; kingdom Metazoa; phylum Arthropoda; class Arachnida; order Araneae; family Macrothelidae; genus Macrothele; species Macrothele yani. Next base: position 73,921,450 of record CM077010.1, on the reverse strand, counting down.
AAGCTACGATTTTCTGGCAAATACATCAGAAGCAAAATTTAACACTTACGCCCCCTGGTGGCCAAAGTATTCTTTACCCAAAATTTGAAATTATATGCAAAAGATTTTCCATCAGGAGATGTATCCGGTGAAGAAAAAAATTTTCAAATCGGAGTTTTAGAAGAAGAGATATAGAGGAAAATGTAATTTACTTTTACGCCCCCTAGCAAAAAATCTATGAGTAATTTGAAAAAGTAACTATATCTAAAATACTCTTCAACATAAGTGGAATCGAAAGATATAAATGTTTTTCAATCGGATGTTTAGAAGCAAATATGTGGAATGAAACGTATTTTTGAATTCGACATCATCTGCATTTACGCCCTCTACCGGCGAAATTGTTCATAGTAAAAAAACCAAATAAAGGATCATCATTTGCATATTTCGAGCTTGCCAATGCAAAAAGAATTTTTCAAATCGGACTAATAGTTCCTGAGATATCGTGGGTACAGACGGACGGACGGACTGACGGAAGGACGAACGGACGGACGGACAAACCGATAAGAGAAGCACTATTTTTTTTTGCAAAAGACGTGCTAAAAAAGCTAGCACTATTTTGATGGCACTTTGTTTAAAGAAAATGCATCTGGAATATCTGAAACTATATCGACCACATTTATCGTGATTACAGATGACACATGTTAAATGATTTTTTCTGATCTGATCAGACATGTATAACAGAAGTAAAGACAGCAAATGCATCCTCAACGTAAAAATTATTTTATGCATCCTCAACGTAAAAATATTTTAAGAAGAAAATATTCCGAATATTTTTTTAAAAATATTTTGAGAAGAAAATATTCCGAATATTTTTTTAAAAATATTTTGAGAAGAAAATACTCCGATTTGAATTTTTTTCTTCAGCGGATACATCTGATGGAACCTTCGCCAAATATAAGAAAAATCTTACCTTCGGAGAGGGTGAAAGGTGAATAAAAATTGTGGTCGTTGGTAAGCAGTTTGGACGGATTGAACACCAGTCTGAGCAAGATTTCTAATCAGTGCAGACATCTCCACTTGTGTTGTCCCATACTTATTATCATGGCTTGACTGACTGCCAATCAAAGCCGAGAAATGAAAAGTAATGGGAGTTTTTACGTGACACGTTCACTATGAAAAACTGTCCAGAAGCAACCAAAAGTTTTCTAACTCAAATGTCCAAAAGAGAAGAAGTTTAGAAATGAATTGTACGTCACGAAAGCGTATGACTCCATGAAAGATGTGTGTCAGATATTTTCGTTTCTGAGATCACGAAGGCATTGTGCGAGTCAAAGGGGTGGACACTTATGCTGGAAGTCATTAAGGATTACTGAAGTAACAATGAGTCGTAAGGTAAAAGGAAATGCATAGTGTGGAGCAACTGACCTGACATAAAATTAGCGCTGATAAACATGCAATTATGATAAATAATATTGAGTAGGTTATTGTTAAAATACATAAAATGGAAACAAACAAACAATATGCCGGCATTCAGGAAAAATGGATTGCAAAAAGCGCTTAGGAATATTGACAGGGAAAACGCAGAAGAACCGAAGAAGTTTGCGAGAAAATAAAAACAGTGGAATTTTGTCATGGGGAAAAATGATGGATCATTATTAGTAATCAGGGTTTTATTCACCTTTATTTCATAAGCGTTCACACTAGAAGTGAAGGAACCATACTGCGTTCCACGTTCTTACAGACGATGTAACTGTAAAAACAGAAAGAAAAACGAAACAGCAAAATAAGCACCTCCTTTATACGATTATTGAACTGAATAAATTGAATGTACACTGCTGTCTGAAACTTAAGTACCAGGTACAATTTGAGCAGATTCGGAGAAAGCTCCTTTGTAAACTGAGGTGCCGAAAAACACTGGGAAGAGCGCTAGCTTTTCCATTACATGCCACCACACCCATGCGGTAAATGGTATCGTCCAAAAAAGACGTATACAGGGTGATTGTGAACTCCTTCAACAAAACAAGAGGGGTGATAGTACACATCAAGACGAACAGTATTTGCAAAAGAACCTAGGGCCGCATTCCATTCCAAGTGCCAGGAAAGAGAAAGTTACATATCCACGTTGAGCCTTGAACAGGGAAAACAAAGAGGCATACCTAATTTATGAGGAGTTGCACAATTCCAATCGCATCAGAAAAAGACTCAGAGCAACTTCTCAAACTGGCGTCCAAGGGTGTCGTTGCACAGTCCACACCGGCGAATGAAGGACTGTCACACCCTCTCGTAGGCTCCCGATGTGGTGTTGACCTTGTCAGCAGCAACGGCGATTCGGGCGACGAGATCTTCCAGGGAGTCCACATATGTCTCGAACGCCATTGTTTTCATGTGCCCGCAGAAGAAGAAGTCCAGCGGATTAAGGTCCGGGAGCGTATAGGCCAAGCTACGCTTCCACCGTGTCCAATCCAACGCCCGGGATATTTGGCACTTAGGAAGTATCGGACCTCGGTAGCTAAGTGTGCTGGGGCCCCATCATGCATAAACCACATGTCCTTCCGTGTGATGAGCGGAACATCCTACAACAGACTGAAAAGCACTTGCTCCAGGAACACACGGTACGATGCGCCGGTGGTCAGACGTTTACGTCAATTATTATCATGTGATATTTGCAAGGTAATATCGCTGAACGGGTTCGGCTGCGTTTTTAAATGTTTGCTCCTCATCGTCTACGCACGTCTTCAGCGCACCTGATTTGCATCTTGTGCTTCTCATGCACTGGTTGGAACTCCGTGTGCCAACTGGACGTTTTTCGAACGTGCTCTTTTCTGGCACTAGGAGTGGAATACGGCCCTAGGTTCCATTGCAAATATTGCTCGTCTTGATGTGTGCTATCAACGCTCTTATTTTGTTGAAGGACTTTACAATCACCCTGTATAGAAAGGCAGATATCTCCACAAGCTCAAGTTAACATAAGCAGTTCAAATGCAGCTTATCGGGACTTAAGCGATTTCGAACGTGGTATGATAGTCGGGGCCCGGGAGATGGGTCAATCCATCTTGGAAATTGTCACGTAATTTTAGTTTTCCCTGTCAACAATTTCAAGGGTGTAAGTGGACTACACCAAGTCATGGAAACATCCAGATTGCGAGATCAGTGTGGCCGTAGAAAAGCCCTGGACGATCGAGGACCGAGCGGCGTCTGGCACGCATTGTTACATCTGCCCGGCGTGCAACATTGCGGCAAATCCCACCGCAGTTCAATGCTGAGGCCAGTAGTAGCATCAGAGTTCAGACAGTGCGACGTTCCTTGTGTTCTATGGGGTTCCGGTGTTCCAGATCCGACGGCCCACCCGGGTTCTATTACTGACCTGATGAGACAAGGCTGTGGACCTCGCCTGGAGTCGAGAACACCGACATGGGACGCAAGATGACTGGAAACGTGTCGCCTGGTTCGGCAAATCGCGGTACCAATTGTTTCAGGCAGACGGCCGACTCCGGGTGTAGCGACAACCCCACGAGGCAATGGATCCAGCATGCTTACAAGGGACACTGCCGGGCGGCGGAGGTTCCGTTATGGTGTGGGGTGTTTTCAATTGGCACGCATTAGGACCTTTCATACGTCTGAAAACCGCTATGACCCATGGAGGCTACGTAACCACCTTTGGGGTACATTTGCACCCGTTCAGGCCATTCAACCGCTCCGACGGGTGAGAACACATTCAACACGACAATGCAACACCGCCCACGTCCACAGTCGCCCGATCATAGATGGATGAACATTCTACGGAGTTTAGCATCCTGACTTGTCCTCTCGTTTGCCGTATTTAAACCCCATCGAATACAGTAGAGATGCTGTTCAACGGCCGTGATTGCCAGGAATACTCCACCGCTTAAGTCCCGATAAGCTGCATTTGAACTGCTTATGTTAACTTGAGCTTGTGGAGATATCTGCCTCTCTTACGGAATTGGGGGACGCTCTTCGGGAAGCATGGAGTGCTCTGTCTCCACATCGTTAGAGAGAATTCGTGGAGTCCATGCCCCGTTGCGTTGCTGCTGTTATCCAATCGCGAGGAGGACCAAAGCTGTGTTGGTAGGTATCCTAGTATATATTTTTTTAATTTCAGTGTACAGCTATAAGTGATATCAAATGGTAGTAACAACAGAACAATGAAACGAACAACATTGGAAATTAAGAGCAGCATGGAACAAAACAAACCGTACATATTGGAACAAAACAAAATATTACGAAGGAGATACAGGTTCATGCAGTGAAGATGGAAGAGCGTCATCGGACGAGAGGTGTCGTCCTTGACATTCTTTCATATCCACTGCGTAAACAAACTAGTGGTTCTGACATATACTTTGAACTGACTTTCATTTTTAGTTGCTATCTCTACGTAAATGTGTGTTCGTTCTCTTGAAGCGTTTCCAACCTTAACGTTATATCTTACCTCTCGCGGGATGAGGTTGGCAACACTTCTGAGGTCAGAGGTAATGACGTTTGCATGTGACAAGTCAGAACTGGAAGATATACCAGGTGATTGTAAATTAGTTGGTCAAAAAGAAAACTTTATTGTTCATAATTATAAGGATGTATATGATAATAAATACGAATACCATATACGTAGTTAAACACCCCACGTTTACCCTTTTTTCACAAATGCTCGTTGTGGCTGTCCTTGGTTACTCTGCAAATGTCCCATCTGTAAATAAGTTCTTCCCACATTGCTGTCAGCATGTGGTCATCGACCAATGCGAGTGTAGCGGTGATTCTTCATTTCACTTCAGGAAAGAACTTCGGAAGTGGCGGAAGGTAAACCTAATATTTAAAAAAAAAGCATAGACCGAAATCTAGGAGCCTTAGATCTGGTGACTGCGGGGTGGGGGGATGGGAGGCTTGCAATTGGGCAGCCGCGACCAATCCAAACTGTGACTTCAGCATCGAGGTAAGAGGTAACTTCTACAAAAGATCTATCGAAAAAATCTCATGTGTCCACAAAAGGTAATCTTGGTGCGTTTAACTATATATTATTCGTATTTATTATCATATGCATCCTATAAACCTACCATATTATACCTATGCACCATAATGTTTTGATTTTGTCCAGCTAATTTATAACTACCCTGTATAATGTTAAAGCAGCAGCCAAAATGTGTGGTATGATTGCATGATGTTATAATCGTGGAAGCGGCGTTGTTTACTTGATGTCGTGTGTGTTTGAAAGCTGCGTGTTGAGTTGTGTTACATATTTAGCGTTCGGAGTTCGCTTTCTGCTTACAAATATTTGTTAATTAGTTTTGAAGTATTACTACCATTGTCATTAGTTCAAGTTGTTGGAGCATTAACGTTCTGAATAAACAGTATTTATGAGGTGTAGACAGAATAAAGGAAAAGAACTGTAAGAAAAAATTTCTTTGGACTTTATTTGCGTGACTTCTGTTGCACTTTAAGTGAAGTACGTAAGAAGAACTGATTGTTTGTAGTGTTCGATTGAATGCAGTGTTTAGTAAGCTGCACTGACGGAAAAAAATCCCAACACCAAGAAGGGGTTTTGTTAGATAAACGACAGTTGCTAGGCGGTGAGAGTATATCTGTAAGATGACGTTTATGCCAATTTCGCGCTCGGCGCATGCGTGTGGCGCTAGTAGCGCCTCTCGGAACATGCAAAGCAGGTTTGCTGTAAATACGCGCTGTAACGTTCGTGAGCGTTAGTTATCGTTGAGATTCAACGTAGGGTGTTGATGTTAGTCAAGAATGCCTTTAAGAAGACGAAGAAGCCATTATCAACAGCTCACGGACTTTGAACGAGGTCGTGTAATAGGGCTAAGAGAAGGTGGATTTTCTTTCCGCAATATTGCAGAACGACTTGGCAGGAATGTAGCCACTGTGCATGATTGTTGGCAGCGGTGGTCAAGGGAAGGTACTGCCGCAAGAATACCGGGTTCTGGCCGGCCACGTGGCACTACTGAAAGGGAAGACCGCCGTGTACGGCGTATGGCCGTGGGGCATCGTACCGCGTCTGCGGCAGCAATTCGAGCTGCAGTTGCCACCACAGTGACACAACGAACTGTTGCAAATCGGTTACTTGAAGGACAGCTCTGAGCCAGACGCCCTGTAGCGTGCATTCCACTTACTGCAAACCACTGCCGTTTGCGACGTCAGTGGTGTCAAGCTAGAGCTCTTTGGAGGACGGAGTGGAGATCTGTTGTGTTTCCTGATGAAAGCCGGTTCTGCCTGGGTGCCAGTGGTGGCCGTGTGTTGGTTAGAAGGAGACCAGGTGAGCGCCTGCAACCAACCTTTCTGCGGCCGAGACACACTGATCCTACACCTGGAGTTTTGGTCTGGGGAGCAATTTCCTATGACAGCAGGAGTACTCTCGTGGTTATCCCACGCACTCTGACGGGACAGTTGTACGTTGCTCTGGTGATTCAACCTGTTGTGCTGCCATTCATGAACAGCATTCCAGGGGGTGTTTTCCAACAGGATAACGCTCGCCCGCATACCGCTGTTGTAACCCAACATGCTCTACAGAGTGTCGACATGTTGCCGTGGCCTGCTAGATCACCAGATCTTTCACCAATCGAGCACGTATGGTACATCATTAGACGACAACTCCAGCGTCACCCCCAGCCAGCATTAGCCATCCCTGTATTGACCGACCAAGTGCAACAGGCATGGAACTCCATCCCACAAACTGACATCCAGCACCTGTACGACACAATGCATGAACGTTTGCGTGCTTGCATTCAACATTCTGGCGGTTACACCGGTTATTAATGTACCAGCATTTCACATTTAAAATGGCTCTTCTCGCGCTTGCAATAAGCTGTGATCTTTAAACCTTAATCGATTAAATATGTTACCTATACAAATGTATTGCCGCCATTTCATTCCTCAACAACTATTTTTTCGTGGTGTTGGGATTTGTTTTCCCGTCAGTGTATATATAAACGCTTTAAGTAGTGAAGAACGCTACATGGTCTACACGAACATTAATTTGGAAAGCCTGGACGCCCTGTTGGCCCCAACTCTTTCAGTCTTTCATGAGGAGTTCTCTGCCGCTTTTTACAAATAATGCAGGGCATTTTTAATAAGCTAATGCGTTACGTTATTTCTAAGATGAGGGATCTTCCTCCCGTTAACTTACAATAACACAGTCATGGATCTTCGACCGGTGACTAGCGGAGCGCTTTTTTAGTGGCCGACGAGATGTCCAGAAAGGAAATTTTAAAATGAAAAAAAAATAATTTCGAAATAGAGAAATAAATATTTAGTTACCTTGAGTATATGGACTTTGAATTCCCAAACCTGCTATAAGCTAAACTGAGATAAATCATATAATGGAAAATTTTAAAAAGTACTGAAAAGTGTAGGCATTTCAAGTACCTGCTTCGGACATGTTCGTAAGATAAACATGCTAACTGCATTGTTTTTTATTTCTCCGAAAGTTAAGTTTTAGGTTTCAATATCTCTCTGAAATAATCGATATTCACAATAAACACATGCATTTTCACGTTTCTTTTAATCTTCGACCGGTGACTAGTAGTCCTAGAGTATTATTTAACGTTTTACTTTTTCATATTGTCTGCGATTTCTAAACGGCTGAACACCTCCTGCTATAATGAAACAAAGCTGCTCTATTCAACTGAATTACATTAGCAGCAAAAGGATTGTTACACAGAGAGACGTGCCATTTTCAGTAGGAATTACTCCCAAAGATGAGATTTAGGCCTGATTACATACATCTGTTACATACAAGGTGCCTGAATAATGAATGTGCACTGAATGTACGAATTGCAGTTAAGCATTAATAAATTTTGAATGAATTTGCAGTAGAAGTGACCGGCCACGTGGACGTGCTCTGTGTCTGGCAACTTTCATGTCTCCCATGTCAGCTGTCATTCTGAGCGAAAGTCATTCCCGAGCTCTTGGTCGACTTAGGCAGACGCGTGGCTTGATCACTCGTCTCGGCACAAGGACAATGGTGTTGACGATTGAACAGAGTATGTTTTTGGTGTAACATGCCTTTCACCATGATGACAAATGAACAAACGAATCTGACACCGCCTGACTGTTTCTGTGGGCAGCACTGAAGGGAAGGGTGTATGCACGTAATCTGCATACACTTCAAGAGCTACAGGCTGCTATAATGACCCACATATAACAAATCACACAACATACATTCAGAAAGGTCTTAACGAACATGCAAAAACGTGTGCAGACATGTCTGGATGTCGGTGTTGCCCATTTTCAAAACCACCTGTAGGAACCAGTTCGACATGGTGTTATTATTACGGCACAGATATTTTTCGGACACCCTGTATATTTAAACGCTTTTATACGTAAGTATAAACAAGGTGGCCCTTGTTCCGCAAATATATAAGCAAATACTTTGAACTTCCTCATCTCTGTTGCAGAAACGAATGGCTTTGTTTTCGGGTAGTTGAAAACTCTGTTCACATAAACATTTCTCGAAAAAAAAAAAAAAACACCATGTGTTTTTTTCGCTATAGCCAACGAAGTGAAAACTGAATTTGATTTGACATTCATAGAAATAGACACTCTACTTCCAGCCCAGCCTATCGGTTTCAGCTATAATTTATTAACGTTGCAGGTGGCGTACGTAGTCTGTCGTTTAATGCAATGAACTTCGCCATCTGAGTTTTTGTCATTGAAGGTTAAAATATCGACTAACCACGATAAAACACGTGTGTATCACACATACGCTACATGTAACTAAGCTTTACTGATAAAACACACACTACATGAGATCTTTGGAGGATCACAACGTCCCCATCTTCAGATGTTGCATTCACGAGTAAGACCAAGATATTGTATATACACTGGCGGAAAGTGAAAAAAAAAACACCAAGAAGGAATTGGCGGACGATCATGAAATTTACATATGTTAATGGGATCGAGTTTACGTAGGTGTGATGTTAATTTCGGGAGCAACCGGTGAGCGCTTACGCCACAGAACGGCATAATATGCAAATTATCGTCGGTGGTATTTAAGGAGTACGGCGAAGTAAATGTAATCAGTCGTCGGCGTACGGACACGTGCGAAGATCCTGAAGAAGATGCAATGCCTGAACATGGAAGACGTGTACGATTTCAGCAGTTATCGGACTTTGAGCAAGGTCGTCTAGTCGGACTCCGAGAGGCCGGGTAGTCGTGTTGCGGAGCGAATTGGACTGGAAGTATCGGTGGTGGTACGATGGTGGCGTAGATGGTCCGAGGAACATTCCCACACGAGAAGACGTGGAACCGGGAGTCACAGATGGACTGATGAGCGGACCGATCGACGCATAAGAAGATTGGCGTTGTCAAGCAGAACATCCACTGCGACGCAAATCTGAGCTGCCGTTGCACCTGAGGTGACTGTGCGAACAATCCGCAATCGTCTACTGGATGCAGGACTACGTGCACGTGTGCCTCTGGCATGTGTACTTCTGACTCCAGCCCACCGTCAGGAACGGCTGCAGTGGTGTCGCCAACGTCTGCACTGGAGAACGCAATGGAGATCTGTCGTGTTCAGCGATGAAAGCAGATACTGCTTGGGAGCCTCCGATGGCCGTATGCGTGTTAGCAGACGCACAGGGGAGCGTCTCCACCCATCTTGCATCCACCAGCGACACACAGGGCCTACACCTGGTCACCTAATGTGGAGAGCGATCAGCTATCACTCCCGTAAACCACTAGTGCTTGTACCGGGTACGTTAAACAGCACCTCCTACATCAACAATATCATTCAGCCCGTTTTTGTGCCATTTGTAAGGTCAGTCCATCGTGGTGTTTTCCAGCAAGATACCGCACGCCCACACACGGCACGTGCAACGCAATATGCACTTCAGGGTGTGAGACAACTTCCATGGCCTGCACGTTCACCGGATTTGTCCCCCATTGAGCACGTGTGGAATTTTATGGGACAACGACTTATCCGGTCTCCACGGCCAGCCACAACCATCACCGATTTACGCGTCCAGGTTGAGGATGCTTAGAACTAAATACCCCAAACTTACATCCAACATCTGTATGACAGACTCCATGCCAGAACTGCACAGTGTGACGGAGTTCATGGCTGCTCAACTTCGTACTGACCATGTTAGACAGAAATTTTATTTTTCAGTTTACCAGCAAATACAGCTGTATTTTGCCATAACGTTTTGATCACGTTATCCTCTGTATTCCGTTATTATGCTGTATGAATTTCGTTGGTATCAGGCGTCTCCTTCTTGGTGTTCTTTTTTCACTTTCCGCCAGTGTAGTAAGAAAATGCCCAGCTTCAGGAAAACCATCAATAAATTGAACATGACGTGGATTCCAAAATAGTCTCCCTCTTTTGATTAATATATCTGCACAACAATCTTTTGTTAGAGATGATAAGTTATAAAAACATAAACTTTTTATTTCCCAGTTTGAAGATCATTTTCAAGCAAATTTAGAAACTGTGACTTTCATATTCTGAATCAGCATGCCAGTTAGTGATATTGAATTAATTAATCAGGATGAATATTAGGATGTCTAAATCAGGATGTCTGTTAGTGATACTGAATTAATGCTACTTTGCGTGTAAGAACTATTCTTCCTCTATAAGATAAATAAGCAAGACCCTATTACGTGTCAGTTTCTTATCCTGATTTAAAATGATTATGAAGACCAAGATCTCAATGTACATAACTTCTTTTATTTAGGAAAAGTATGTTAACACATTGTAATTATATATATTTTTGATTAGAGGTTTGACGACCACCGTGAGCATCTCAGTGGGCTATAAGCAGTGGCCAACCGTAATTTAGGGCCACTGGTTCCAGGGAAAGGAGAGAGCCAGGGCCGCAAGACAAAAACAACATCCATGCCTCACCGAGATTCGAACACGTATCCCTTTTGGGCGAAAGATCAGAAGCCATCGCTTACACCACATTGTAATTAATAACAAGGAACTGTACACCAATTACACTTAAAAAATAGTGTGACTGTTAGTAATCCGAATTCTTGCTGTCGAATATAAATCAAAGTTTCCGAGCTTTCGCACATCAACCAGATGGCTGTTTCAAGGAAGGTTGACAGCTAACTGCAAACTGGATAATAGAACACTTCAACAATTAAAGTGTTTTATTTAAATTCTAGTTTTCTTCCTTTTTTTTTTTTTTTTTTTTTTGAAGTGTTCTATTATCCAGTTTGGAGTTAGTTATTTACCTTCGTTGAAAAAGCCACCTGGTTCATATGTGAAAGTTTGGAAACTTTGATTTATATTCTACACCAAGGAATTCGGATTACTAGTATAGTTATACTATCTTAACGCATTGTTCCTACACATATATATACAAAGTTTTTAAGTTGCCTGTACTATATTTCCAAATTTGGTTTTTGATATTCTGGGAAAAGTTATATCTTTAAGTACTGGAGTTCTTACTGAGTTCCCAAACTTTCTGAAAACATATTAACCAGCAAGCACAAGTTCAGAGAATGGAGGAAAAGGTGAATCAGACACACCTTGTATTGGTCACGTGCTTAAATAAAAATATATTTTCCTCTCCGACACAATCATCCCAGATAAAATCAGCAGACGAATAGTAGCAGGAAAGTAAGCAACTCTAAACCTCATTCATATTCAAAAATCCGTTTATTTTCTCTTTGTCTGCTGCTAAGAACTGCGCAGTTATGATAATTATTTCATGACAGCGACTTCTTCCTTAACTTTAAAATTACAATCTCTCTTTTTTTTGTAATAAAGGAGGTCCTGAATCACGGAAATAAAACTAACCAGTTTTCTTTCTTAAAACGGTCTTTTTTTATTTGTATTCTCAAGATAAATTCATGAAATTACACGTAGGAACATTATGTATGAATATTTTCCTTTTACTTTACATATATACATACAACGCCTGTTTCATAAAAACTGAGAGTAAAATCACACAAAATGAAAAATAATATAGGTACAGCAAAATATATGTTATACTTTCTCAAACTATCTTCCTTCGGATGATATGCAACCGTCCCATATTTCAGTCCACTTTTCAAATCAATGAGGCAAAAGGCATTTTGTGGAAGCTGTTTTAGCGACCTCTGTACAGCTTGAATAACGTCAGCATCTGTGTTGAACGTTGAACCACGGAACTTCTCCTTCATTGTTGGTAACAACCAGAAATCGCACGGGACGAGGTCAGGACTGTAAGCAGACTGTGTCATGATTTTAATACTGCATTTCGTAAGAAACTGTTGAACACAAGCAGCCACATGTTGGCGGGCGTTATCATGGTGTAGGGTCCACTTGCCCACCAGTTCTGGTCGCTTAATCGATATGTGTCGTCGCAGACGCTTCAAGACTGAAATGTAATATTTAGCATTGGCAGTAATTTGTGGAGGAACGGCATGTTGCTAGACTACACGTTCATGATCAAAGAAAATTATCATCTTCACTTTCCAAGTTGATTTGGTTTGTGGGGCTCTTTCCGTAGGAGGCGAACTGTATGTTTCCAGGCTCTCGTTGAGCGCATCATAACGGAGTCGAAATAGTGGATCCATATTTCATCGGAAGTTATTACTATTAGCACTCCATTTAGCAGTTAAAGAATATCAGTTCGCGAACCTATTTTTGAAAAGAATAGTCGATTTACGCCTCAGACCTCTTCGCGAGATGAACATTCCATCCTAATCTTACATTCGAAGTGCTACAACACGGCTGCAATGTGCGTGTGCACATCTTCAAGCTGTTCATTTTTTCCTTCGGCATATTTTCCACCCAATAGTCGATGGACTTTCTTCAGGTGTGCCTGTGGAATAACTAGGGAAAGCAGCCAATGGTAACCGTTAACTCGGGTACAGCTAGCAACTTTTGAGCGTAGCTATTCCTAAATCAAAGCTCATTAAGGCGTCTATTATAACAAATTATAAACAAGAAAGATGACACCGAATTTTCAGGTGTAATAAGCACGTCTTTTGAATCCGTTCTGAAGCAAATTAAATTTATCAAAGCTATTCAAAGTCAGTGGAACCGGTTTGGAAAACAATAGTATCTGACGGAAGAAAGAAGTTTTTCAATCGGGTCTTTAATCCCTCAGATATTGCTCTAAACGTTATCGTGATCTTACGCCCTATGGTTGCGGACCACGAACTCTTAGAAACAGAGTTATCGACAAAAATAAGATGTGACTTTACGTCCCTTGGTGGGAAAACCATGCATTATTTTAGGAAGAAAGTATTCACAAAAGGTTTATCCATATGAGCGGTATCGGTCCAAGAATAAAAATTTTAGTCGAGCTTTCAGGAGCCCAGATTTTGCTACAAATACATCAGAAGTAGAAACTAACACTTATGACCCCTGGTGGCCAAACCATTCTTTACCAAACATTAGAAATTCCGTGAAAAATATTTTCCGTCAGGTCTTGTATGCGATACAGGAAGAATTTTTCAAATCGGAGTTTTAGGAGCAAAAAACGCAATTCACCATTGTGCGCCCTAGCGGAAAGTCTATGATTTACTTAAAAATTTTGACTTTATAGGTAAAACATTTTGCATCGGAAACACTATCCAACAAAGAAGGAATTTTTCAAATCGGACTTTTAGAAGTAGAGATATTGACAAAAATAAGATATACATCTACGCCCCTGGCGTAGAAACCATGCATTATTTCAAGAAGAAAATGTTCCTAAAATGTTTGTCGACATGAGTAGTATCGGTCCACAAAAGACTTTTTTTCAATCGAGATTTTAGAAGCTCATATTTTGCTGCAAATACATCAGAAGCGGAAATTAAGACTTACGCCACCTGGTGGCCAAACAATATTTTACAAAAACTTGAAATTGCATGCAAATGATTTCCCATTAGGAGCTGTATCCGGTGCAGAAAGAATTTTTCAGATTGGAGATTTAGAAGCAGAGATATAAGGGAAAACGCAATATACCCTTACGCCCCCTTGCGGAAAGTCTATGAATTAGTTGAAAATTTTGAAATTATATGAAAAACATGTCACATCGAAAACACTATCCAACAAAGCAGGAATTTTTCAAATCAGACTCCTAGAAGTCGAGATATTCACAAAAATATGATATAAATCTACGCCCCCTGGCGGAGAAACTGTTGAATATTTTAGGAAGAAAATATTCCGAAAAGGTTATCTATGTGAGTGGCATCAGTCCACGAAAGAGTTTTTTCAATCGATATTTTAGAAGCTCAGATTTTTTGGCAAATACATCAGAAGCGAAAATAAACACTTACGCCCCCTGGTAACCAAAGTATTCTTTACCAAAGATTCGAAATTATATGAAAAAGATTGTGCATTAGAAGATGTATCCGCTGAAAAAAAAATTTAAATCGGAGTTTTAGAAGAATAGTTATCGAAAAACATACAATTTACTTTTACGCCCCCTAGCGGAAAATCTATGCGTAATTTGAAAAAGAAACTATATGCAAAATACTGTTCGACACAAATGGAATCGAAAGGTAAAAGTTTTTTTCAATCGGATGCTTAGAAGCAAATATGTGGAATAAAATGTATTTTTGAATTTGACATCATCTGCATTTACGCCATCTAGCGGCGAAATTGTACATCGTAAAAAAAAAACAAAATAAAGGATCTTCATTCGCATAGGGCAAGCTTTCTAATGCAAAAAGAATTTTTCAAATCGGACTAATAGTTGCAGAGATACCGTGGGTACAGGCGGACGGACGGACGGACTGACGGACGGACAAACCGATAACATAAGCACGATCTTTTTTTACAAAAGACGTGCTAAAAACGAATGCCTAAAATTTATCATGACCTAATGTTCTTCATTCCTTCACGTTGGTTGTGATCAGGTTGCATGTAAACAAAGAGGAAAAACACACTCAGATCGGGAACCACGTTTTCATTTTGTACCCCGAAAGACTTACACTCTTTCTTTTTTTTTTTTTTTTTTTTTTTTTTTTTTGGTTGGAGGTTTAACGACCACCGTGAGCAACTCAATGGGCTATAAGCAGTCGCCCGTCCCTAATTTAGGGTCACTGGTTCCAGGGAAGGGAGAGAACCAGTGCCGTAAGACAAACACAACATCCATGCCTGACCGGGATTCGAACCCGGACCCCTTACGGACGAATGATCAGAGGCCAACGCCTTAGACCACTGCGCCACCGGGGCGGCCTTACACTCTTTCACACACACACATATATATATACAAACTTCCTTTTAATACACTGGTGGCCACCCAAAATGCAACACCAAGAAGTAAGCATCCGATTGGCCTGAAATTCGCAGCATGCGTCGCCCGCGAGAGGACATGCAAACGATTAACATTGCAGGGCATATGCAAATCATGTGCGCCCGGCACACAACCGAGAAGCACTATAAGAAGGGTGCACAGAAGGCGGGGTGTAAGTAGTGGAAGTGTGTTGTGCTGCCGGATCTTGCGTGGGAAGCTTCCTGATGTCTCGTTGCAGAATACGGCAGTCATTCCAGCACGTTTCGTAGTTCGACATAGGACGAATAGTGAATTATCGCGACAGCGGTTTCTCGTACCGAGACATCGGCTCCCGTGTGGGACGACATCCAGCCACAGTGAGGTTTTGTACGGGATACACTGAATACACGTACGAGTTAGTCTTTGTACGGGGTACACTGAATGCACGTACGAGTTAGTCTTTGTACGGGATACCCTGAATGTACGTACGAGTTAGTCTTTGTACGGGATACACTGAATACACGTACGAGTTAGTCTTTGTACGGGATACACTGAATACACGTACGAGTTAGTCTTTGTACAGGATACACTGAATACACGTACGAGTTAGTCTTTGTACGGGATACACTGAATACACGTACGAGTTAGTCTTTGTACCGGATACACTGAATACACGTATGAGTTAGTCTTTGTACGAGATACACTGAATACACGTACGAGTAGTCTTTGTACGGGATACACTGAATACACGTACGAGTTAGTCTTTGTACGGGATACACTGAATACACGTACTTACGTCAGATACATCGTGCAGCCGCTCATCCTGCCATTTTTGAGTGCGATCCCCGATGTGATATTCCAGCAAGATAACATCCGGCCAAACTACACCAGTGCAACTCACTATGCTCTTCACGCTGTGCATCACCTGCCATGGCCATCACGCTCTCCGGACATGTCTCCAATCGAACACGTCTGGGTCTGGATCGGACAAAGACTCTTCCGCGGACTCCTGCAGGCAGCGACCATCTGTGAATGACGCGTCTAAGTTGAAAGTGCATGGAACGCTTTCCGCCAGTGTGATAGCCAGCATTTGTACGACCCGTTGCATGTCAGATTGGAAGTTGTACTGCTGCTGGAAAAGGTGCAACACCTTATTCAAATGTGCCTTCTGTACACCGTAATGCGTATTAAAAGGTAAAATAAACATTGAATCACTTCACACGTGTGATCTCTTTCCTTTCTTAATTTCTTGTCCTTACGACATAAATCTCTTAGATGCAGCTGCAATTTTTAATGGTGTTCTTTTTTCACTTTCCGGCAGTGTATTAGCTAAAACGATTGTGCTTTTAATCAGTCTCTACATGTGACGTAGTGAACGACCTATGCCAATTTTTTTGCATTTATATTTCTTTTCTTGTATTTTCATTTTATCAAAATAATACTTTTTTCCTAGGTTTAGAGGTCTGCCTGAGCGTTTAGGTATACATAAGGTGTGATAAAAAAAGTATTCAGACTGGATTTAGTACAAAAATATTTAAGACTTAGAGATTTAAACTTGATTACCTTTGAAGTAATCCAGTTATGAAGCCACACATTAAGCCCAGCGCTATTTCCACTGTTCAAAGCATTTTGCTAATTCATCTTCTGAAATATCGAACTGCTGCTTTGTCGCATTCCGTGTTGTATCTTCTCAGTATCGTAAAATATTTTCCATCTCAAGCTGTATTCCATTTTTAGGGCGAGGAAAAAGTTGCATGGAGACGAGATCTGGCGAATAATGCCGTTATCGTACCTGTGCAATGTGGTGCTTAGCAGCAAACTGCTGTAAAAGGTGTGATGCATGAGCAGGCGCGTTGTTACGGCGGAGTTCCCATTCCCCAATCTCATGCAATACTGACCTTTTGTTCCGAACTGCATCCCCCAAATGCCGCAAAGCTTGACAGTAACACTTTTTGTTGTTTGTCTGGCATGATGGAATGTATTCATGTTGCACAGTTCCCTCATGATTGAAAACAAAACTGTCAGCATTGTCTCGGCATGGCTCCAGGCTCTCTCCTGCTTTTTAAAGCTTGACAGTAACACTTTTTGTTGACTGTATGGCATGATGGAATATATTCATGATGCACCTTTACCTCATGATTGAAAAAAACTGTCAGCATTGTTTCGACATTACTATAGGCTCTCCCCTGCTTTTTTTGAGCTTGGCAGTAACACTTTTTGTTGTTTGTCTGGCGGGATGCAATGTATTCACGATGAGCAATTCCCTTATGATTGAAAAAATCTGTCAGCGTCGTCTCTACATTGTGCCAGGCTCTCTCCTGCTTTTTAGGATCTGAGTGAGTTTGGTTATTTCATTCTAAAGACTGGGTCTTAGTTTCGGGGTCATACCAATCATTCCGCGATTCATCACCAGTTTTGATAATTAAAAAAAAAACGTTTTGCTTTTTTTTTAGGGTCACTAGCAGCTGAAACATGAGCCCGTTTTTGCTAAGCTTTGTGAAACTTTGGTACAAATTTGGCTGAAACGAGTATAATATCAAAATCATCCGTATGAGTCAACTGCACTGATCTGAAACCAATGTTGAAGTCCTCAGATAACTTATGAACGGTGATTCTGCGATTTTCACGTACGACTCTGCGCACGAGTTCCTCATGATTTTCACTTTAGCTGATAGTGGGTCTACCAGAACGCTCATCACCCTAGTAATTTACTGTACATTTTTCATGTTCATTGTACATATGTCGTCAATTATGTTTCTGTTGGCACTGTAAATACTGGCCTTCTTTCCTGGATTCTCAATAAAGAATTTTGAAAGCTCATCACCCTCGTAATTTACTTGTGTCACTTGCACCTTGTTATATTCTTATCAGTGGCGTTTGCCAAAAGGCTTTTACCATTGTACTCAACTCATGCCTGTCATCACTTTGTCCTTGCACTTTCTGTATGATACCAACCATTCTGTTACCGCACATGTTGTATATATTTTAATATTTCCTACTCATTTGATATCAGCCTTTCAAGGGCATCTTCCTCAGTGCATCCCAACATTGTACATATCAATTGTCAGTCCTTGTACACTACCTGTATGTAGAAATACCACCTTTACTTTGACGTTTGTAATTACTTGTGTCACTTGCGCCTTGTTATGTTCTTATCAGTGGCATTGCCACAAAGTTTTATTATTGTCCTCAATTTATGCCTGTCATCACTTTCTCTTTTGCACCTTCTATCTGACATCAACCATTCTGTTATTCCACATGTTGTACATATCATTTATATATTTTTTCTCATTTGATATCAGCCTTCCATAGGCACCTGCCTCACTGCACCCCTCCATTGTACATGGCATTATAACCTCAGCTTTATCTTTGTTGCACCATACCTACTGGAATTGCTCTTGTTGTTTCTTGCACTGTGTCTCTATCGTGAATTTTCAATGCACCATTGTTACCGGTCATTTTTGTAGTTTCAACGTATATCTGTGATGACTTTAATTTACTGTTTTTATTATTATTGTATATAGTACATCAGCATCTGTACATTTTTCATGTTCATTGCACATATATCGTCAATTATGTTTCTGTTGGCACTGTAAATACAGGCCTTCTGTAACCCCCTTCCTGGTTTTCTCAATGAAGAATTTTGAAAGCTCATCACCCTCACAATTTACTTGTGTCACTTGCACCTTGTTATATTCTTATCAGTGGCGTTTGCCAAAAGGCTTTTACCATTGTACTCAACGTATGCCTGTCATCACTTTGTCCTTGCACTTTCTGTATGATACCAAACATTCTGTTACCGCACATGTTGTATGTATTTTAATATTTCCTACTCATTTGATATCAGCCTTTCAAAGGCATCTTCCCCAATGCACCCCTACATTGTACATACTAATTGTCAGTCCTTGTACACTACATGTATATAGAAATACCACCTTTACTTTGACGTTTGTAATTACTTGTGTCACTTGCGCCTTGTTATGTTCTTATTAGTGGCTTTGCCACAAAGTTTTATTACATTGTCCTCTATTTATCAGTGGCAAAGCCACTGATAAGAACATAACAAGGCATTAAGTGAACCGAATTCGTGGCTCTAAACCATCTATGGTTATGTTCCCTCGTCTACAGGTACGGAAGTGGCCATCCGGACCGTTGTCAGACGTCTTGCGGCATGGAGACGGCCTTCGTGGATGCCATTTCGACACATATCACTGAACAGCGAGCATCGTCGGCACTGGTTGCAGTGGTGTCGGGCCCGATCAACATGGGATAGTGTCCAGTGGCGTCGTGTTGTCTTCAGTGATGAGTCAGAGTTTGTACTTGGCGCCGATGACCAGCGCGTACGTGTCTTAAAATGAGCCAGCCAGAGCACGGGTCCTGTCTTTACTGTGGAATAGCACATGGCTCGCACACCGAGAGTGACTGTCTGGAGAGCCAGTTCCTACGATAGCTGGACACTCTTGATATTCCTTCGTACCACCTTCACGGCTCAACGATATTTCAACGATACTTCAACGATATTCTACGGCCTGTTGTGTTGCCATTCCTGTCGTAGCGTCCCCAAGAATTGTTTTCAACATGATAATACCCGGCCACACACTGCACGGCTCTTCCAGGCCTGTTTTCGTAATGTCAATACCCTTCCACGGCCAGCCCGACCGCCAAACATCTCACCGATTTAACATGTTTGGGACATGATGGGACGACATGTACGCCCCTCCCGAAATGTTGGCGAACTGGCCCGCAATTCAGACACCATCTGGAATGCAGAAACAGTATCGTCCTCAAGACAGTATCAATGAAATGCATGCGTCTATGACACGCCAGGTAACTGCTCGTATTCAACCTAGAGGTTGCGTTGCAATGTACTGACTTGTTCAACTTGTGCAGGTGTTTTATCCGAATGCATGGCCCAACTGCTCTGGAATTGTAGTCATTCCCTTTCCTGTACATGTACTTTGCACATACCAATTTTCATCTCGGCTGGATGATTACTTCTGGTTGCATGATTTTTTTCTCGCAAAGAGTGTATAAAATTTATTCTTGATAGCTACAGTCATTTGCAAAATTTTAAGACCACCTGCCAATTTATTGAAAATTATGATTTTCAAAGAAACAACTATAGTCTGAGATATTTGAAGAAATGACACCACAGATAAAAACTTACACTCTTTAGAACACAAAAAGACCAAAATCAGTACTTTTTGTGGGCATCTTTGTTCTTTTATAACAGATAGAATACGATGCGGCATACTCTCAATGAGGGATTTGCATTAGTCACTTGAAATATCTTTGCACAACACGTACTTTACTGCGTCAATCGAAGCTTGGGAATTTGATGGCTGTTTTTCTGCTACCTTATCTTTTTAAATGGTCCACAAATTTTAGGTGGGGTTAAGGTCAGGACTATTACCTGGCCAGTCAGACACATTTATGTTTTTTCTCTACAAGCAGTCCTTTACTGTGGCATGGAGTACATCACGCACAAAGATTGTGCATCTGTGTACTTGCATATCAGTTAAGAGCTTCTCACGTAAACTTTCCACATAAAAAGGACCAGTGACGGTAGTAGTTGTCGGCAAAAAGGATAAAGAATCAGTACCAGATGCTGACATAGCACCCCATACCGTC
Organism: Macrothele yani; assembly: GCA_039090855.1. Lineage (NCBI taxonomy): Eukaryota > Metazoa > Arthropoda > Arachnida > Araneae > Macrothelidae > Macrothele > Macrothele yani. The sequence continues at coordinate 73,900,682 of CM077010.1, read as the reverse complement.
TAACCAAGCGGATGTCTCACGGTGCAAATGGTGTATTTTTAATCAAACCTTTTGCCTTTTGGTACTCGAACATGATTCAAATGAACGCACAGTTGATTCATCGGAAAAAAAGATCTTGGCTCCATCAGTCCACGACTGATGACGCTTCGAAAATTGGAGTCTCTTCTTTTTCATGACGGAGGTTAGTCTAGGTTTATGTGCATAAGACTAATCCAAATCTTTGCTAAGAAGTCGGGAAATAATGCTGATACTAATATCAGACTCTTTTGAATGTATAAAAAGGCCTTGAATTTCTTGCACGAATTCCTCGGAGAAAGCATAACTATTCACCTTATGGAATTTTCATCACGTGGAGCTGTTTTTCTTAGACGTCCACTCCTCTTCCGGTCACTAAATTCACCTGTATATCGTTATTTCATGATCGTATTATCAATAGCAAGCAGTCTTGCTGATATTCACCTTTCGGCTTATGACTCGCTCGGAGTATACTTCATGATATAAAGTCACTATTTTTGCCCTCTCAGTATCACTTAATGACGATTTTCTGCCCATTTTTTGTCTATATGGAATATACGTAAAAAGGCTCTCATCATGAAAACCAGAAGCAAACTGACGCTTGCACGCTTTCCCCAATTCTATTAACAGCTGCCGCTGTAGGATTATGCTACACCGACAGGTTGTTGAGTAATACAGACAGTAGCTGACGGAATCGGCATAAATCTCCTAATACCAACAGGTGGTCTTAGACTTTTGTAAAGGACTGTATAATACAGGGTGATCCATTTAAACCAGTACCCTGAAAAAACCTTACATTTTTGCAAGGGATAGCGCAAGGAACGTCTTTTTTTCAATAGAAGCAGCAACTCCTGGAGAATGAAAACCGCCACCGTGAAGAAGATTGTTAACCGTAACTGTAACTCAGCTCGTGATTTGCGTGCTGTTGCGTTGTCATTCACTTGCGTACATTCGGAAACATGCAGTACTCTGTTCCAGAGCGTGTTTTTTTAGTGAAATCGTATTGGGTAACCAATTCTGTCATCAAAACGCAACGAGCATTTCGAAGAGAGTTTGGAGTTCGAAAAGTACCAAACAAGTCAACAATTCTGTCGATGGCAAAAAAACTGGAGCAAACCGGTTCTCTTCTCAGCGGCAGCGGTAGACATCACCCTCCGATTCCCCAAATGCGTGTGGACGATGTTCGGCAACGTTTACTTCAATCTCCGACGAAATCGTTGCGCAGATTAAGCCAACAGACAGGATATTCATAAGGAACTTGTCAAAGGGCAGCAAAAAAAGCGAATATTCGACCATTTAAAGTGCACGTAATCCATCAGCTGCAGGAACCGGACAAGGGAAAGAGAGTCAGTTACTGCAAATGGTTTCAAAATTTTCTTAATTTGCGATCTGATATTCTCTCCATCACATGGTTTACGGATGAAGCCTGGTTTCATCTATCAGGTTACGTCAATTCGCAAAACAGCAGATACTGGGCTGCCGAAAACCCACACGTTATGTATGAAACACCGATGCATTCACAAAAGGTTGGTGTATGGTGTGCGGTTTCTTCTACGAAAACTATTGGCCCAATTTTTTTCTCTGAGACTGTCAACACTAACGTTTATTGCCGCATATTCAATGAATTTCTGGAACAACTTGATGACATTGAACTGACAGAGGGCTACTTTCAGCAAGATGGCGCTACGTGTCACACATCGAAAGTCTCAATGAAACTCATAACCAGCTTCTTTGATGACAGATTAATTTCAAAAAACATATGGCCTCCCCGATCTCCGGACTTAACTCCCCCTGACTTTTTTTTATGGGGCTACATAAATGATAGAGTTTACAAAACGCATCCAAAAACATTGGATGCATTGCGTGAAACAATCACGACTGAAATTGGCAGTGTTACTGCTCGTACTCTACATGAGACATCACTGAATATGGTGCGGCGCGTTCAACTGTGCTTACAAGAAAATTGAGGACAATTCCAACATTTGATTTGATAAAATGATTCTCCAATACCACATGTATAATTCTCAACTTACTGTATGATTTTGTTGTTATTTATGAAAAAGTTATAAGTAAATCACATGGTACTGGTTTAAATGGATCACCCTGTAGCTTTTCTCTTAAGTATTCTATTTATTGATACATAGAGATCCTACCATCTCCTGAACAATAATTTAGTTTTAGGGTTCTTAGGGTTACACAATATATAATAGCTGGCGCACAAAATGGGGGAGAGGGAAAACTTAGACTCTGGCACAATAACCAAATTTTCATGCGATATGCTATGCCTTGTTGCTCGACTAGGCAGAACAGAACTACACTGAAGTGCCAGAAAAACTGGTACAAACGAGCTTATGCAAAAGATGTCACGTCAATTCGTTGCGCGTCAATTATTCGACCACGACGATTCGTCGCGCGTCAATTCGTCGCGGACAAATTTATCGACTACGTCAATTCGCCGCGGACCAATTCGTCGCGTTTACAAATTTTTGGTTACATACAAAACGAATGCAGGAAAACGTACGATTTCGAACGTCTTCCTCCCTGATAAAATATATAAAGTTTGGACACTCAGACAGGATAGGAATATTACGCTTTTTCTTTGGCACTAAAAATATTAGACGGTAGACGGTGTTCAGAACGGGTCGGGGCCTGGTTTGTCAGAGCCCCCACATACAAGATTTTCGTAAAATCTACAGTTTTCAATTCAGAACCACCAAATCTGGTATAGTATTTCGTGGTATTCTAACTTAGACTATAGACGGTTTTCGGAAGCGGTTGGAGCCCGGGGAGTCAGAGCTACCCCCCCCCCCCCATTCTACAAAATTGCCGTAAAATCTAGTTTTCAATTTGGAACCACCAAATTTGGTATACTATATCATGGTACTCTAACTTAGACGGTTTTCGGAACGAGTCAAGGCCCGGGGGTAAAAGCCCCTACATAAAACATTTTCGTAAAATCTAAAATTTTTAATTCAGAACCACCAAATTTGGTGTCATGAACTCTAACTTAGCGGAAGACAGTTTTTGGAAAGGGTCGGAACCCGCAGTTTAGAGCCCCCCCCTCCATAAAAAATTTCGTGAAATCTACAGTTTTCAATTTAGAACCACCACATTTGGTATACTATATCTTGGTACTCTAACTTAAACGGTAGACGGTTTTCAAAACCGGTCGGGGCACTGGAGATTAGAGATCCCCCCCAAAAAAAATTTCGTAAAATCTATATTTTTCAATTCAGAACCACCAAATTCGGTGTCATGAAACTCTAACTTAGCGGGAGACGGTTTTTGGAACGGGTCGGGGCCCAGGGGGTTTAGAGCTTCCCCCGTACAACATTTTCGTAAAATATACAGTTTTCAATTTAGAATCACCAAATGTTGTATACTATCTCATGGTATTCTTATTTAGACTGTAGACGGTTTTTGGAAAGGGTCGGAGCCCGGGGTTCAGAGCCCCCTCTCCCATACAAAATTTCGTAAAATCTAGTTTTCAATTTGGAACCACCAAATTTGGTATACTATATCATGGTACTCTAACGTAGACGGTAGACGGTTTTCGGAACGTGTCGGGGCACGGGGGTTAGAGCGCCCCCACAAACAAAATTTTCGTAAAATCTATATTTTTCAATTCAGAACCGCCAAATTCGGTGTCACGAAACTCTAACTTAGCGGGAGACGGTTTTTGGAACGGGTCGGGGCATCACCCCCTAATAGCTAACAGGCCCGCGCACCGATTTGTGACGTCATTAGAGTAGTCCGTAGTCGCGGAGAGGAGCATTACTGCGATGTGCGAACGAACGTGTCTTTACGTACACCAACTAACCAGGTCGTGCGTTCTTTTAGATTTTCACTGCATTTAAATAAGAACTTGTGTGTTAGTTTTCAAATAACTGCAGAGTTAGCAAGTTTGTTTAATAATCTTTTAAAGTACAGAAGAAAAAGAAATTACAGCGTAAAATTTAGCGTAGCAATAATTTCGACTTGAAAGGGTAAGCAAGACAGATTCGTCAACTTAATGAAAGCATCACTGTCATTTCACTGGAAGTGATAAACCATTCCTATAATCGAAACTATAAACTGTTGTCGTAGTTTCACTTGAAGTTATAGTGTCTTTATAGTTAAACGAATGATTCCTGTACTTGTGAACAAATCGTTCTTGTACTTGAAAGATTAGTTTGAGGGTCCATTACGAAGTATCGCCGTCGTTTCAAAAGATGTCGATTGACTAATTTAAATAATCAGATATTTCATTCATTGCAAACTTATGACTGTGAAAATTTTAGTAATGAAATAATTCCTTTAGTGAAAATGTATTTTCACATCAGACAGTAACTAGCAATTTATATACAATCCGTGATCACTAATACATAAAAAAAGGTCAAGAAAAACTGAATTTTTTTCTGTGTTTTTTAATTATTATCAAAGGCTCAATAAAACACGTTTTAACATACATACAGTAAAATGCTGCTTGATCCACTGATTGCATCAAATAAATTAAGATTTCAAGACAATTATGCAATTACTACATTATTAAACGTACGATAATGACATAACAAGTTTTCCTAATTTTAGTACCATCTAGTTACGTGTTTGGACAACTTCATTTTGATAAGCAAATATAAAGTTTATAATTTTTGTCTTCCATAGCACTATTTCAAAAAAGTTAACTTGTCAAAGTTCAACACATCTGTATTAAGTATATTAGTAGCATTAAGGAAAACCATTTGGATCCACAATATAAGCATTTCTTTTTATCTGGAAAAATACAAGTAACTTATTGGCAGAAATTTCCTGAAATTTGATTTTCAAGAAGTATTCAGGAAAACTGAAAATGTACAAATAATTATAGTTGTGTAGTTCTTTGTGTATCACAAACACAATGTGATTATGTGTCCGTTAGCTGTTTCTTGAAGAATTTCAGACACATTTCTAAGAAAATCTGAAATTTGTTCCAATAATTTCTTAAAGTATTTTTCAGATAATTATTATATTTTTTGAGAACCTGTCAAATGCACATGCAGTTATTGTACTGAATAAATCTAAGGGATTGTTTTGGTACTATAGGATGTATTGTAAAAGATGTACATGTTTCATTATAAATTGACTAACTTGATGTACCGTTTTCTCAGAAACTATAAAAAGCAATGGTATAAAATTTTGCACAAATGTTTTGTCATTACTAAAGCTATTGAAAAAGATTGTTTTTTCTTTTTTTTTATGATTTTGGTTTCAAAATAAATTTTATGAAGGATTGAAGAAGTTTTTCCCCATACAACAATTGACACCCACCCCCACGTTTGGAAGCACACTTTCCAGTAGTTATCGGATAATATGAGATATATTAGTTCCAGTTATTATAGCTGTAGCTTGTGAAGACACAGTGCAGGAAGTCTGGGAACAGATAAGTCTAGATAAATGAATAAAAAGTTGATCTCTCATTTTAAGCAAATGTTTAAAAAAAAGCGAGTATATATTTCTACCTGTAATTTAAAAATCTTGTTTGTTTAGAACATAGTTTCCCCAATATGTGGATTCATGTCGATCCAGGTACTTGTTTTTCTCTTAAAAATAACAATATCCAAGGCTTAAAAATACCATGCCCGAGATGCCCAGAGCATGTAAATCATTCGTCTGGGCAGGTAAATAAAACATCTAATTGCCTGTGCATGGTAACTAAATTTTAAAATAAAAAAGTTTGTAATAAAATTTCCTATTACACAAGAAAAAAGACAGTCATCACATGTCGTGTTTCATGTCATTGTTAATTAATGGAAGTTGTATTATTGTTACGAAGTACCAAGGAAAGAGCAATATCACATCTTTAATTATGTTATGCTCTACGCCCAGAAATCGGAAACCTAGTTTTGCTCCAAATTTTGTTTATAATCAACAACAGTATGCATGCCTCTGATGTAACTGGCCTCTCATGTGACAAGTGACAAAGGGAAGAATACTTTAACAAAAGAACATGGCAGAATCACTAAATTTCCGAAACACCAGTTTCATCATCGTACCATTTCATACCAATTTTAACATCAGCATCTTAAAAATTAATAAACACACGTCTGTGCATTGAACATTTGTAATACAGACCGTTAAAATGGAAGTGCAAACATGTTAAAGAAATTCATATTTTTAACTTAAAAAAAATTAGGGTTCAGGTTTGTTATCTTAAAAGATAAATTTTCCTGCGCATCCAGCTTTTACTACCTGGGCAAGTAAATAATTTCTTGCCCAGGTAGTACTGATATACTTCACCTAATTTTTAAGAAATTGAATGGTTCTGATAAATTCCCATCCTACCACAGATAGAGCATACACACTGCTCACACGAAAGTTCTTCAATGTGTTGGTTTGTAGAAAAATGTTTCAAAATCTTTAAATGGACATTTTAAAGGCAAACTTACTCCTGAACTATGTGTGAACTTCTGTTTTTGTGCATTCATATCTAATTTTTGCTGTCTATACTTGATTCATTGTTTGTGTTCCTTTAGTAATAAATATTAAAAATGATAATTAATCGCAACTCTCCATGTCTGCAAACACAAAAGATGTATTTCACATGGCAACAAGACCTTAGCATTTATATAAAGGACATAGGCATGTTAGATGTGCACATGACATACATATATTTCGTATACGATATAGGTATTTTACAAGCACTTGTGCCCAGAAATGGGGACACCAAAAAAGTTAATCTGGCACTGCCTAAACACTTAAATAACTAAGTACGAATGTATCAACATATTACTCTTGATATCAAAAACATGCAAGCCTTATTATTCTGTGTCCATAATAAAGTTTAAAATCCCTTCCTAAATATACATATTTTACTTTGAACTTATTTGATACATTGGCAAAAACATGTTATGGGTTACTGAAACAACACAAGTAATCTATTCTTTCCATCACAAAAATAAATTTCACTTTTCAAAAATCTTTTCAGTGCTTTGACTTCCCGCTGTGAGATGCATTAGATTATAAAAATAGCCAAATTTAAATTTTCTAGTTCGAAATTTTTATTTTACGAGTAGTTTAAATAAGGTTAACAAAAGGTTTCCACTTACCTTTATGAAAATAAACTTAGTGGACAATTTGACAGCAACAACCACGCACATCGACAGTCACGCTTACACAGAGTGAGCAAGCTCATGCATACTCGACCACCCACCACGGACATCAGTCTACTCTCCCCTACGTCACGCAGCTTCCGGTGTTCGGTGCGCTGGCCTGTAAAGTATTAGGGGTGATGGTCGGGGCCCGGGGGGAGGGGGTTAGAGCTTCCCCGTACAACATTTTCGTAAAATATACAGTTTTCAATTTAGAATTACCAAATGTTGTATACTATCTCATGGTACTCTAACTTAGACTGTAGACGGTTTTTGGAAAGGGTCGGAGCCCGGGGTTCAGAGCCCCCCTCTCCCATACAAAATTTCGTAAAATCTAGTTTTCAATTTCGAACCACCAAATTTGGTATAATATATTATGGTACTCTAACTTAGACGGTATACGGTTTTCGGAACGGGTCCGGGCACGGGGGTTAGAGCCCCCCATACAAAATTTTCGTAAAATCTACAGTTTTCAATTTAGAACCACCAAATTTGGTATACTATCTCATGGTACTCTAACTTAGACGGTAGACGGTTTTTGGAACGGGTCAAGGCCCAGGGGGTGAGAGCCCCCACGTACAAAATTTTCGTAAAATCTATATTTTTCAATTCAGAACCACCAAATTTGGTGGCATGAAACTCTAAACTTAGCGGGAGACGGGTTTTGGAACGGGTCGGGGACCGGGAGTCAGAGCTCCTCCCCCCCCCACACCCGCTTACAAAATTTTCCTAAAATCTACAATTTTCAATTTAGAACCACCAAATTTGGCATACTATGTCATGGTATTCTAACTTAGACTGTAGACGGTTTTGGGAAAGGGTCGGAGCCCGGGGTTCAGAGACCCCCTGCTACAAAATACCGTAAAATCTAGTTTTCAATTTAGAACCACCAAATTTGGTATACTGCATCATGGTACTCTAACTTAGACGGTAGACCGTTTTCAGAATGGGTCGGGGCCCGGGGGGTTACAGCCCCCCATACAAAAATAAATCTGCAGTTTTCAATTTAGAACCACCAAATTTGGTGTACTATCTCATGGTACTGTAACTTAGACGGTAGGCGGTTTTGGGAACGGGTCGGGGTACGGGTTCGGAGCCCTCCCCATACAAAATTTTCGAAAAATCTACAGTTTTCAATTTAGAACCACCAAATTTGGTATACTATCTCATTTTCAATTTAGAACCACCAAATTTGGTATACTAACTTAGAGGGTAGACGGTTTTTGGAACGGGTATGGGCCCAGGGGTCAGAGCCCCCACATATAAAATTTTCGTAAAATCTACAGTTTTCAATTTAGAACCACCAAATTTGGTATACTATCTCATGGTACTCTAACTTAGATGGTAGACCGTTTTTGGAACGGTTCGGGGCCCGGTTGATCAGAGCCCTTCACATACAAAATTTTCGTAAAATCTATAGTTTTGATATCAGAACCACCAAATTTAGTATCATGAAACTCTAACTTAGACGCTAGACGGTTTTTGGAAGGAGTAAGAGCCCAGGGGTACAGAGCTCCCTAAAACAAAACTTCGTAAAAGCTACAGTTTTCAATTTAGATCCACCAAATTTGGTATACTATCTCATGGTACTCTAACGTAGACTGTAGATGCTTTTTGGAAGCGGTTGGAGCCAAGGGGTCAGAGCCCCCATACCAATTTTTGTAAAATCTACAGTTTCCAATTTAGAACGACCGAATTTGGTACACTACTTCATTGTATTCTAACTTAGACCGCAGATGGAAAGAGTCGGTGCCTGGTGTGAAGGGGGCTCATTCAAAATTTTCGTAAAAAATTACATTTTTTACTCTTAAGAACTGCATCCCAATACAGCACTCCATTACCGCACCTACGGTCTAAGTTAGAAGCCGTAGATAGCAATAAAGTGAAAAAATATCCGGTAAATGGTGTATTAAAAACACAAATTAATAAACGTTAGCTTTCACCACCAACGGGTGCCTTATCAGGCAGAAATACAATGTAATGTAAATAACGTGAATTCTTTTTTGTTTCGTATAATTAAATTAACTAAATCAAAAAAATTAAAATATGTTTACTGGAAATTTACGCAAATACCGTTTTCATTCATTAACTTTCACACGCTGAACTTGGTGATTTTACAAATAGTAGTATTTACCCGGAAAATACCGGGTACCCCTGCTAGTAAGAACTGAAGATAATGTTACACTTTTAGTCAGGTACAAAACAATAATTAGAAAGCCCTAGTCCTGGGCCTGTTTAGCAATTTTCAGCCCGCCATGCTAATTTTCATAAGGTTTGCATAGAAGTAGGCCTAAGGCTTTTTGATAGATTTCATTCCTCCGAGCTGATATTTATATAGTTTTCATAGAAAATAAAATGAATTCTGTTGAAATGTTACTCGAGCACAAAGCATTAATAGATACGCCCAAGACCTAGGAATATACATTTTTAGTAATTTTTATAATGCTGTGATCATATAAGGTTTGCATGGCAAATCAATTTAAGAGTGTTACGCTTATTAAAAATTGTTTAAACGGCCTAGGCCCAGCGGCCAATAATTAGTATTTGGTGCCTTAGTGAAAGCGCAACATTATTAACTTGATTTGTTATGCGAAGCTTATAAATATGACCACAGCGATTAAAAGTTACTAAAGAGACCTTGTAAGTAATATTTTTTGACCGAGTGCAAGTGCAATTTACGAAATGTCAACAGGTCAAAATATCTAAAGTGACAATAAAATTAGGAATATTTATTTTTTCTTTCTTTTTATTTCAGTTTTGACACTTGTATTAAGTTTTAAAAACATATATTTCTCCTATTGTTTACCTTCATTGTGCTTTTAACAGAATTTCTTACCATGTTTTGGGCATTTTATTTTGTGTGGTTAGTTTTTTTAATGTTTTGGGCATTTCATTTTGTGTGGTTACTTGCTTTTATATTTTGGGCATTTTACTTTGTATGGGTATTTTTGTTATGTTGTGGTTATTTTATTTTCTGTGGTGGTTGTAATGTCGACAGGATGAAAAAGGGAAACTGTGGATGTCACGATGCCTACTTGCTTATAATTTTTTTTTTCAAATACAGCACATGATTTTGTATTGATTTATACCACTTACTCATTAAGTGACTACAGGTTTCTTTAAATATGAACTTTTTCTCAGAACCTTCTGTTTCCTCTACCTAGCTTTTCCGGCTGCGCAATTTCTTTTCTTGGTTTTAGAATATTTTCTTTATTATTAATCCATTTTCTCATGCAGACTCTTTATGTAAGGTGTGTCTATTCTATCGAAGTATTTTGCAATTATACGTGAAGCCCTGTTGCTGAAGTTAAAAAAATATTTCCAACTGAAACAACGCAGTTCAGATATTTTCCCGCTGTTAACTCAAAGAATGAAAACAAAAACAAGAAATCTGTGCAATGGTTGAGGCATGAGACAGAACTTATTGGTAACCAAGCAAAGTTTTAAGGAAGAATGAGCTTAGGAATTTCTAACTGCAACAAAAAAGGTCATCCGCACTGTATCCCTCCCCATCCCCTAGTACCTGCCTTTGGACGTCACGAAAGAGAAGTCTTAAGAACACATCTATATCGTAATTGCCTGAGAATTCGCGACAATCTTCTGGTGTCGTAGTAGAAAAACACACTTCTTACTTCGCCTAAATTGCTTGGATGTAATGCCAACGAACAAAGTTTTGCTCTGGCATTGGATTTCTGTTTCTTTTAATGGAAAACTTTTCCCCTGAGGTTCACCGCTTTCAGTATAGTCTTCAGGACACACGGCAATACACCCCAACGTAAAACACCAATTTCACGGCAATTAACTACAATTAGCGAAAGAGAAGGGCGGTACAGGAAATAAGCCGAACGAGACCGATCTGAACTTAGAAAGTCGGGGTAAGGTGTTGAATGAAAATCGTAGGGACGTAGTTTTTTCCTAATACGTTACGGGGTAAACAAATTGTCTTTTCAGTATAACAATTTACTTTCATACGCATGGTGCAGCACAGAAAAAAATTTGAATCTATTTTTGAGAATTAGCATGACGCCTACCGGCCCAGAGTACGGCGGCCCAGTCCGCCTCCGGAACCTGGCGCCCGGGTTCTTCGCATCCGTTGATCCCCCGCTTGGAGCGTCCCTCCTGTAAAATACATGTACCTCTGCGTTTTGGAAAAATAAAAGATAAGATGCCGATCCTTAAACTTAACCTCTTCTTGTGAATACAGGTACGAAAACCTTGAACTTTACCTGAACCCTAACGGGAGGAACAAGCTTCACGTGATCGTCTGTATTCTGAGTGTTTTATTGAATGGTTGCTCATCAGCATGTAGTTGACTGGCGAACAGGGAACGTGCTTGTTGAAACTTTTGTTGTGCGTTGTCAAGTGATAATAGTGGAAATATATCATTCTAAATATTTTGGAAAGAGAAAGTGCATTGTTTTCTGAAGGCACTATACAGATGAAGAATGCAACATAAATAGTTAACTCACAAAAAGAAAATGATTTGCTGAAATGGAAAGGGTATTTATTTTGCCATAACAGAGTGCGGGGTGATTTACGGTACTGTGACTGTATTGAAAGAAATTATGGAAATTGTACTGGCTTTGCTAGTACTATTTTTAGTGGAGATGAACACAGGATGCGCAATGAGAAACCACATAATCATGCTCCAAGACCAGAAAAAGTGATGTTGCTGTTGCAAGAGCGCAAGTAAAAGAACGAGCGAGAAATACGGACGAAGCCTCTGCACAAATTATTGAAACCGTGACAACGTCAATGGCTACAGTAAATGCAGCTTACATGCCTAATATGGATGCACTAAGGCACGTTGTAAAACGAATACGAAGAGAAGACATGCCTGCGGAGCCTACGACTTCAGAAGGGATCGATGCCGCAATAAATTTACAGAAGGAGATGGTGCAAAAGTTTTTGGCAGAGATAGTGCATTTGGAGATCAAAGAATTATTTTATTTTTAACAGATAATAATTTACGAAAGCTTAAAGACGCCCCCCTCTGGATTATGGATGGGACATTTGAAACTTGTCCAACCTTTTTTAGGCAATTATATACCATTCATGCTATGGTTGAAACGAATCCATAGATGCACAGACTTGTCCCACTAATTTATGGGTTACTTTCCAGCAAGTATAAAGAATATAATACTATTGTACAGTATTTTTGCAGGATTTACAGGACTATGCATCAGACTATGATATTCAGCTTGCACCACAATATACGCATAATGATAGATTTTGAAATAGCTACCGTTATAATGCTGCTAAAAAAGAATTTGGAAGCAGCGCACACAAATGTTGTTGGTTTCATCTCGAAAAAAATGTGCTGAGGAATATCCATCTTCTGGCATAGCCTCGGAATATAGGGAAAAGAGTGAGTTTGTTCTCAAAATCAGACATTTTCAAGCACTCGCATTTTTTTAATCTGATGAAATTCCAGCTGCTTTTGAAGAAGTGAAATCAATTTTACTGAAATATGCAGATTCTGTAGTTCAGTGGTTTGAGGAAAATTATGTTCTTGGAAAATTTCGTGGAAGCAGAAGAAACAATCCGAGCAGAAGCCCTCCACTTTTCCCACCAACAATTTGGTCAGTAAGTGAAAACAATTTACTTGGCTTTCCCAGAACACAAAATAAACTTCAAGGATTGGACAGACGCTGGAATACAATTCTGGGAGAGAAACAACTGTGACTGTACAAAATAATCAGTGAAATTGCGAAAAAGCAGAGAACAACTATGGCTAAAATCGAAAGAGTGATAGCACAGATTCCAACAAATCCACCCAGAAGAGACACGCTGGCAAGATAAAAAAGGACATCGAACTTCTTTGGCGCACAGAGACAATGTTAACGTGCTGGACTTTTTAAGAGGAATTTTTTATAATTCTACCCTTTACTAAAATGTGCTGGTGTTTTTCACTAATTGAATTATACCTTTTACTAACTTGTATTTGAATTTTTCAAGAATGTAATTCCGCCGAAGATGCAAGAATGTAAAACACAACGCAAAATTAAAAAAGACAAAATTTTCAATATAGCATGTCAAAAACGAAATGTCAAAATGTAATCCAAAATGTGAAACAAATAAAAATTCAAAATGCAATCACAAGTCACAAGCATTACAAAAATGCGAAACGCTATGTAACAAGTACAACACAAAATAAAACAAATGCCAAAACATAAAAAAAAATGCACACGCTATGTAAATTGTACAAAATAAAATAAATGCCATATTCACAAGGATTTCATGACAGGTCAAGTTAAAAATGCGCTTTTAATTAGGCTTCAAACAATAATTATTAGCCTCTATACCTTTTTAAGTCTTTAATAAGTGCAACATCATTAACCTGACTTGTCATCAAACATTATCAATATGACCATGGCATACAATCACTTAAAAGACTTGTTAATGGATGAATTGAGGAATCACCAAGTTCAGCGGGTGAAAGTTAATGGCTGTTTATAGTTTTGTACTCGAGTAAAAGCGCAACACAATAAACTTGACTTTCTCTGAAAATTTTATGTATATGAGCATGGTTGATTGAAAACTGATAAAAAGGCTTAAGGCCTGTTTATTAATTTTTGTGCCTCAGTCAAAACGCAGTACCATAAACCTTGGCATGTTATCGAAACCTTATGAATATGTCAGACTAAAAATTCGTAAAAAAAGGTTACGCCTAAAGTCTTGTAACTAAAGTTTTGTGACAGAGTAAAACTGCAACATTAATAACTTGACATGTTACGTTAACGTTGTGAATATGAGCACGGCGGATTAAAGATTTCAAGAAATAGCCTTTGGGATTAATGTGTTGTAGCTGAGTAAAAATGTAACATTATCTTTATTTTCTATATAAACCAAACTACGTGCTGAAATGGCCCAACTATATATACGTTTATTTTAACCATATACCGAAGCGCTGACAAGATGAAAACAAAAGTGCAATTTTGCACGGTCACCTAACATTTTATGGCCAGCCTACATGGAAGTGGACACGTTGATATCAAAAATATACGTTTTGTACGGTCCATAACAAATAGCAATGAACACGTCGCAATCTTTTTTTTATAGTTGGGGTTTAACGACCACAGTGATCAATTCAGTGGGCTATAAGCTGTCGGACGTTCCTAATTGTGGCCACTGGTTCCTGGGAAGGGGGACAGCCAGTGCCAGAAGTCAATCACAACGTCCATGACTCACCGGGATTTGAACCAGGATCCATCTCGACGAGTGGTCAGGAACCAGCGCCTAGATCACTCCGCCGCCGTAGCTGCACACGTTGAAATGTATTTTTCATACGGCCCCAAACGCTCTTATGGACATACTAGATTGAACTGGGCGCAATGAAATCATAAATATAATTTGTACTAGCAGGGATACCAGTTATTTGCCAGGTACATATTACTATTTGTGGAATCACCAAGTTCAGCGGGTGAAAGTTAATGAACGAAAAAGATATTCCTGCAATTTTCCAGTAAACTTATTTTAATTTTTTTGATTCAGTTAATTTAATTTTGCGAAACAAAAAGGAAAGAAAAAGGAATGCGAATACTTACGTTCTAGGAGACATCTATAAAACTGCTGTACATCTGGCGTGTGCTCCTGTGAATCCCGCGACACAGAAATGCAATGTACCTATGTGATGTCGCATGCGTACGACTTCACATTGGCATTGATCGTCTTTTTCTTACCGTTGTGAATTTTGAATATCTGGAACTCTCTATTTACATTACGTTATATTTCTTCCTGTAAGCCGCTCGTTGTTAGTGAAAGCTAAACTATATTTATTTGTGTTTTAATACACCATTAAACGCATATTTTTACACTTTATTTTTATCTACAGTCTCTAACTTAGACCGTAAGCTGGTTAGTTGGGTGGTTGATGGTTTATGGTGCAAGGCCCTCAAAGGGCCAAAGAGCGCCTTAGAACATAGATAGGGTATTGGAGTGCTGAATTGGGTTGCAGATCTTAAGAGTAAACAATTTTGTAAAACCATGCAATGCATAGATTATAATACGCTTTCCAACATACCAGAAATCATTACTCAAGTTATCAATCAAGTTATGAGATTAATGGCTATGGAATAAATCTCGGTCCTGTACCGTGACCCTTGATCCCATATCGATAATATTTAACAGAACGGGTTCGGTATACCTCCGAAATAAATAAAGTTTTATCGCAATCGAAGCATTTTTACGTAAGTTATGATGCATAAGGGCTATGGAATAAATAACGCTCCTGTGTCCTAACCTTTGACCCCATTTCAACCATTTTCAATAGAATTTGTCCCCAGGCAGGCCCCTACAACATACTAACATTTCATCCAAATCGAAGCATTTTTACGTAAGTTATGACGCATAATGGCTATGGAAGTGATTCCGCTCCTACGTCCTGACCTTTGACCCCATTTCGCCCATTTTCAATAGAGTTTGTGGCCAGGTGGTCACCTACCACATACTAAAATTTCATCGAAATCGAACATTTTTTAAGTTAGTTATGACGCATAAAAGCAGTGGAATGGATCCCGCTCCTATGTACTGACCTTTCACCCCATTTTGTTCACTTTAAACAAGGTTCCTTCCCAGGTGATACCCTACCAGATACTAAAATTTCATCGAAATCGAACGATTGTTACGCGAGTTATCGTGTGGACGGACATACTCACACAACGCGTGACGTAATGAAGCAGATCGGAATAGCGACCATCTGCTCGCAAGAGTATGACGTCCCAAAACTTTAATAGGATCCACACACAACGCGTGACGTAATGAGACAGATAGCGTGACCGCGCGCCAACATTCTCAAACGCGAGATTGTGACGTCATAAGATTTCTAAGCATTGAAAACATTAATGAAACGACGCCATGACACTAAAAACGTTATAATTCGGAGTGGTTATTTAACCCACTAAACGAATTCTCCTAAAGTCGAGATCAAGCTAAATCGATTTCTAGTACCAGGAAATGGTAGGTTAACGACTTTCATCAAAATTCTTAGAGCCGTTTTCAAAATAAAATGTACATACATACATACAAGAATTGCTACTTTAAGGTGGACGTCAAGTTGATTCCTATACTTCCAATGGAAAAACTTCTGTACACATTTTCTTCGCAATTAATGCGTTCCCAAGAATGAAAATTTGAACATCGATTAAAATAGCTTCATTTCATAACTTGGAATAATTAATATTTTCTAAACCATAACCGTAATAATATTTTCTAAACCATAACCGTAATTATGCAATCCAACATTTATTTGTCCACTGACGTCATCAAAGTACAGGTCGCGCCATCTTTTTTCTGGTTTCAACACCATCAAAGGAAACGTTATTGTGTTTTAATATAATTATGCTTATGTTTTAGAAATGTTTAGTATTTCAAGTTATAGTATGAAGTTATTTTAATCGATGTTCAAATTTCCATCCTTGGGAACACACTTATTGTGAAGGAAATGTGTACAACAGGTTTTCCATTGGAAATATAGGAAGCGAAATTACTTGACGTTCACCTTAATAGTGTGTGATAAGGGCGATGGAATGGATCCCGATCCTATGTCCTGACCTTTGACTCCATTCGTCCCATTTTAAATAGGGTTCCACTCCCGGTGGTCCCCTACTACATACTAAAATTTCATCGAAATCAAGCCATTTTTACTCACCTTATGACGCATAAGGGCAATGGAATGCATCCCGCTCCTATGTCCTGACCTTTGACTCCACTACACCCATTTTCAATACGGTTCGTCCCCAGGTAGTCCCCTACCACATACTAAAATTCTATTGAAATCGAACTATATTTACGCACCTTATGACGCATAAGGGCAATTGAATGGATCCCGCTCTTATGGCGTGAACTTTGACTCCACTTCACCCATTTTCAATAGGGTTCGTCCCCTAGTGGTTCCCTACCACATACTAAAATTTCATCGAAATCGAACCATTTTTACGTGAGTTATCGTGCCGACAAACGGACGGACGGACAGACGGACGGAAAAAGATGGAGCATATACGCTTCTCTAACCTACGGTTGGTAAGCGTATAAAACGAAACTTTTACGAAACTTTTTTATGCGGCCCTCTTGAACCCGGACCCCGATCCCTTCCAAAAACTGTCTACCGTCTAAGTTAGATAACCATGAGATAGTATACCAAATGTGGTGGTTCTAAATTGAAAACTGTAGATTTTACGAAATTTTTATGAGGATGGGTGGGTCTTTCACACCCCGGGGCTCCAACTCCTTCCAAAAACCGTCTAGCGTCTAAGTTAGAGTTTCGTGATACCAAATTTGATGGTTCTTAATTCAAAACTGTAGATTTTACGAAAATGTTGTATGTGTGTGGCGAGGGGGCTCTGACCACCCGGGCTTAGAGTACCATGTTAGAGTACCATGAGATAGTATACCAAATTTGGTTAGAGTACCAAGTTAGAGTACCATGAGATAGTATACCAAATTTGGTGGTTGTGATTTGAAAACTGTAGTTTTTAAGAAAATTTTGTATGTGGGGGCATCTGACCCCCGGGCCTTGACCCGTTCCAAAAGCGGTCTACAGTCTAAGTTAGAATACCATGAGATAGTATACCAAATTTGGTGGTTCTAAATTGAAAATTAGACTTTACGAAATTTTTGTGAGGGCGGGAGCTCTCACCCCTCTGGCTCCAACAGCTTCCAAAAACCGTTTAGCGTCTAAGTTAGAGTTTCATGATACCATATTTGATGGTTCTGAGTTGAAAACTGTAGATTTTATGAAAAAAAATTATGTCGAAGGGGCTCTTACCCCCTGGGCCTTGACCTGTTCCCAAAATGGTCTACCATCTAAGTTAGAATATGATGAGATAGTATACCAAGTTTGGTTGTTCTAATTTGAAAACTGTAGATTTTGCAAATTTTTTTTATGAGGTGGGGCCCTTACCCCTCGGGTTGCAACCCTTTCCAAAAATCGTCTAGCTTCTAAGTTAGAGTACCATGAGATAGTATACCAGATCTGGTGATTCTGAATTGAAAACTGTGGTTTCTAAGAAACTTTTGTATGTGGGGGCTCTGACCCCCGGGCCTTGACGCGTTCCAAAAGCGTTCTACCGTCTAAGTTAGAATACCATGAGATAGTATACCAAATTTGGTGGTTCTAAATTGAAAACTATATTTTGCGAAATTTTTGTGAGGACGGGGGCTCTCATCCCTCTGGCTAAAACCCCTTCCAAAAACCGTTTAGCGTCTAAGTTAGAGTTTTATGATACCATATTTGATGGTTCTGAATTGAAAACTGTAGATTTTACGAAAACATTTTATGTGGAAGGGGCTCTAACCCCTGGGCCTTGACCTGTTCCAAAAACGGTCTACCATCTAAGTTAGAGTATGATGAGATAGTAAACCAAGTTTGGTGGTTCTAAATTGAAAACTGTAGATTTTGCAAATTTTTTTATGAGGTGGGCCCTTACCCCTCGGGCTGCAACCCCTTCCAAAAATCGTCTAGCGTTTAAGTTAGACTATCATGAGATAGTATACCAGATTAGGTGGTCCTGAATTGAAAACTGTAGTTTTTAAGAAAAAATGTTATGTGGGGGGTTCTGACACCCCGGGCCTTGACCCGTTCCAAAAACAGTCTACCGTCTAAGTTAGAATACCTTGAGATACTATACCAAATTTGGTGGTTCTAAATTGAAAACTGTAGATTTTACGACATTTTTATGAGGGTGGGCGGGTGCCTCTTACCGGCCGGGCTCCAACCCCTTCCAAAAACCGTCTGGCGTTTAAGTTGGAGTACCATGAGATAGTATACCAGATTTGTTGGTTCTGAATTGAAAACTGTAGTTTTTAAAAAAGTTTGATTGGGGGTGGCTCTGACCCCCAGGGCCTTGACTCGTTCCAAAAACGGTCTACCATCTAAGTTAGAGTACCTTGAGATAGTATACCAAATCTGGTGGTTCTAAATTGGAAACTGTAGATTTTACGAAATTTTTTATTAGGGGGTAGGGGCTCTGACCCCTGGGCTCCAACTTCTTCCAAAAACCGTCTAGCGTCTAAGTTAGAGTTTCATGATACCAAATTTGATGGTTCTGAAATGAAAACTAGATTTTACGAAAATTTTGTATGTGGGGGAGAGCTCTGACCCCCGGGCCTTGACCCGTTCCAAAACCCGACGGCCGTTGAAGTTAGTGTACCATGAGAGAGTATACCAGATTTGGTGGTTCTGAATTGAAAACTGTAGATTTTACGAAAATTTTGTGTTTGGGGGTCTCTGACCAACCAGGCCCTGACCCGTTCCCAAAACCATCTACCGTCTAATATTTTTAGTGCCAAAGAAAGAGCGTAATATTCCTATCCTGTCTGAATGTCCAAACCTTATAAATTTGATCAGAGCGAAAGACGTTCGAAATCGTACATTTTCCTGCATTCGTTTTGTATGTAACCAAAATCTGTAAACGCGACGAATTGGACCTCGACGAATTTGTCTGCGACGAATTGACGCTCGACGAATCGTCGTGGTCGACGAATTGACGTGCGACGAATTGATGCATGACGAATTGTCGCACGCGACGAATTGGTGCACGACGAATTGTCGCACGCGACGAATTGACGTATAACCTATGCAAAATACATAGCAACGTCACCTATGCGCGTACTTGTTTGCGTCCTCCAGTGCGTATATATAAAGCGATAGACATTCTTGCTAGCTGTCAGAGATTTTTTCGGCATGAGAATGACAAGTAACAACGATTTAAGCGATTTTCAACGCTGTGCAATAGTTCGCGTTCCTGAGATGGGCCATAGTATTTCGGAGGTAGAAACGAAGTTCGGATATTCACGGACGACCATTAAAACGATTTACCGTGACTACAAGAATTCCGGCCAAACCTCCAACCTACGATACCAGTGTGGCCGTAAAAAGACATTGGGAATCGTTTCACGCGATAGGCTTGCAACACTCCAGCAGGTATAATCGGAATTCAATGCTGGAGCCTCAACATGCATGAGCGTCCGGACTGTGCAAAGTACTCTGCACGATATGGGCTATGGGACTCGACGCCGAACTCGAGTCCCCTTGATGGGTGCACGACACAGATCTATGCGCCTCGCTTTGGCACGGCAACACCGCCACTGGACACTTGATGACTGGAAACAAGTAGACTGATCTGACGAGTCGCGTTTCCAAATGTATCGGGCAGATGGAAGGATTCGTGTGTGGCGCAAACCCCATGAAGCCATGGGTCCCGCCTGTCAACAGGGAACTGTACCGGCTGGGGGGGGGTCCATAATGTTATAGGGTGTGTTTAGCTGGACTTCACTGGGACCCTGGTACGTCTACAAACGTCTGTGACTGGCCAATGCTATGCGCGCATTCTTTCTGACGAGGTACACCCTTTCGTGTCCTGTAATCATGCTGATGGGTTGGGCCTGTTCCAACAGGACAATGCACCTCCACACAAGTGTCGGGACGACACATTATGGTTAGAGGAGCATTCATCTGAGTTTGGGGTGTTGCCATTCCCACCGAAGTCCCCAGATATGAACGTGATAGAACACATTTGGGATGCCATGCAACGCGCTATCGGAATACACCAGAATTGTGGAACGCTCTGCAGGAAGTACGGTGTGCATTGCTTACAGTATATTTCCGGAAGCTAGTGGAGTTTATGCCCCATCGTATTTCTGCAGTCCTGCGCTCTCGTGGGGGACCTACCAAGTATTAGACTGGTGTACCAGTTTTTCTGGCACTTCGGTGTATATTGGCGGGTATACATTACTTCACCTACTGACGGCTGCCAATACGGTCTAACTACTGCATTCCTACGGCTTAGCGGCAACAGAAGTGAAGTCACCAGATAACCCGGCCAGCATTTTCCGAACCAGCGTTTAGTAGCCCTATCTAGTCCACTGAGAGCATAATTCATGAATCTCTCTGGGAACTACCTGGACATTCATTTGCGGTGAAACTCTAGTCATTTGCATGCTTGCCGAAGAGGTTTTTTTTTTTTTTTTTTTTAATTGGAGGTTTAACGACCACCGTGAGCAACTCAATGGGCTATAAGCAGTCGCCCGTCCCTAATTTAGGGTCACTGGTTCCAGGGAAGGGAAAGAGCCAGTGCCGTAAGACAAACACAACATCCATGCCTCACCGGGATTCGAACCCGGACCCTGTTTGGACGAATGATCAGAGGCCATCGCTTAGACCACTGCGCCACCGGGGCGGCAAAGAGGTATTTTCATACCGGTTATCACAGTTCACGGATTATTTCATCGAGATTCCTCGATTTATTGATCTAAGGGTGTACAATGTACATAGCACTTCATCAAGAATCCAAATGCTGTTAACATAACAGAAATGAAGCCCATTTTCAAACTGCATATCTAATTATTAGAAAATAGCACGCGGTAAAAGTCTAATAAGAAATACCGAGCACATGGCAAGATATTATACTAAAAATTACTCAAATACAGTATTTCAAATATACTCGTTTTAAGTAAGGAGAAAAGAACTAACCCGAAACCTCCCTGCCACTTCCTCTCCCATTGACTGAGTGGTCAGAAACGAGGTCTTCTAGCTAATCTGTCGAGCTTGTATGTAACTCTAGTACCAAATAAGGGAAGGACGATACGCTTATCTGAACTCCTTACGAGTTATGATCAAAATGTGTCCAATAAGTTCGGAATTGCGTGACACAGCAGGATCAAAATGTAGTGACAAAATGACACAGTGTGATCGAAATGTATCAATAAGTTCGGAATTACGCAATACAGCAGGAAGCGGTTTGGCACCGATTATCCTTGTCCTCTCGCAATTGTTTGATCCTCACATTCTGTCGTTGCCCTACTCGAGTCAGCTGGAATACTGACTACGGAAAATCTGTGAAAATAGGGAAGTTCAAAAAAACAAGTTAGTAAAATCATGCAATGCGTTGATTATGATACGCCTTCCAACATACCAGAAATCATTACTCAAGTTATCAGGATAATGGCTGTGGAATAAATCTTGCTCCCGTGCTCTGACCTTTAACCCCATTTCGATGATATTAAACATAATTAGTTCAGTATACCTCCGGAACAACATACTTAAGTTTTGTCGCAATGGAAGCATTTTTACATTTTCCAACCGTAGGTTGAAGAAGTGTATATGCTCAAGTTTTGTACGTCTGTCAAACCGTCCGTCCGCCTCTCCGTACGATAACTCACGTAAAAATGGTTCGATTTTGATGAAATTTCAATATGTGGTAGGAGACAACCTGGGAACGAAATCTATTGAAAATGGGCGAAATAGGGTCAAAGGTCAGGACATAGGAGTGAAATCCATTCCATTACACTCATAGTTCAAAAGTTTCGTAAAAATGGTTCGATTTAGATAAAATTTTATTATGTGGTAGGGGATCACCTCGACATGAACCCTATTGAAAATGGGCGAAATGGGTGAAATGGGGTCAAAGGTCAGGACATAGGAGCGGAATCACTTCCATTGCACTCATGCGTCATAACTTATGTAAAAATGCTTCGATTGGGACAAAACTTTAGTACGTTGTTACAGAGGTATACTGAACCGGTTCTATTGAATATCGTCATAATGGAGTCAAAGGTCATGGCACAGGAGCGAGATTTATTCCTAGCTATTATCCTCATAACTTGAGTAATGATTTCTGGTATGTTGGAAAGCGTATTGTAATCAATGCATTGCATGATTTTACTAACCTGTTAATAAAGTTATAAGGATAATGTCTGTGGAATAAATCGCACTCCTGTGCCCTGACCCTTGATCCCATTTCGATTACATTAAACAGAATTGATTCAGTATACCTCCGGAACAACATACCAAAGTTTTCTTGCAATAGAAGCCTTTGTAGTCAAGTTATGAGGATAATGGCTGTGGAAGAAATCTCGCTCCTGCGCCCTGACCATTTGCCCCATTTCGATGATATTCAACAGAACCGGTTAAGTATACTACCGGAACAACATGATAAAGTTTTGTCGCAATCGAAGCATTTTTACGTGCATTATGACGCATAAGGTCGATTGAATGGATCCCGTTGCTATACCCTTACCTTTGAATCCAGTTCGCCCATTTTGTATGGGGTTTGTTCCCAAGTGGTCCCCTACCACATACTAAAATTTCATTAAATCGAACGATTTATACTCGAGTTATCGTGCTGACAGGCGGATCGACGAACAAAGCTGGAGCATGTACGATTCTTCAACCTGATGTTGGAAAGCGTAAACAAGTTAGTAAAATCATGCAATGCATTGAATATGATACGCTTTCCAACATACCAGAAATCATTACTCAAGTTATGAGGATAATGGCTGTGGAATAAATATCATTCCTGTGTCCTGACCCTTGATCTCATTTCGATTATATTAAATAGAACTGATTCGGTATACGTCCGGAACAATATGATAAAGTTTTGTCGTTCAATATCGCTTTATTAGACAACTAATAGTGTATAATAAAACGGGGGCATA
Source organism: Macrothele yani (assembly GCA_039090855.1). Classification (NCBI taxonomy): domain Eukaryota; kingdom Metazoa; phylum Arthropoda; class Arachnida; order Araneae; family Macrothelidae; genus Macrothele; species Macrothele yani. Next base: position 73,877,127 of record CM077010.1, on the reverse strand, counting down.
TAACATGGGCAAAAAGGCCGAAAAAGACGAGAACAAAATCGCAGGCTTACACTTGAGGCATTGAGGAGAACAAAACATACGAAAAAGAACTATGGGCGCGCAGGCCACTCTCTCAAACAGAGAGATATGTTGAGGAACATGAAATACACAGGACATTAAGCATGGCAAAAGTCCAGCAGGAGTCTTAGGGCTCACACTCTGGAAGGTACTGGAAGAATAAGGAACTGGTGTTAACGAATATGGGAAGGAGAAGTCTGGATATTTTTACATAGCACGTTTCACCCAACGCTCATAAGCGCGGTAATAATCACCATAAGAAGCAAAGTCTTGTTGTGAAGGAGGATCTGCAGCAAGAGGCTTACGCCGCCGTCGGAAACGTCGAGCCGTAGAAGATGTACAAGTAAGGGAAGTACCATCAGCAGAAGTCGAGGAAGGCAACTATGGAGCATGATGAAGCACAGGTGAAGGAGCACTGGCAGGAACAATCGATGAGGCAGGAACAGTGGCTGAAGCTGATGGAAGGACGACAGCAACGGCTGTAGAGGAAAGTGACCCGTCGGAAGGCAAATGAGCACACTGTGAGTCGGAGGATGCAGGTTCAATGGACATGACAAGATTTGCTGGGAGTGAAGAACTCACAGAGACGATCGGCATGAGAGAACTGATAAGAGGCGGAGTAGGATCTTCGTCCGGCGACTCAGGAGGTGGCGAAGCAGAAGTGTCTAGAGAAAAAGGACGAATGAGGATATCAACAGAAGACAGTTGCAACCCAGAAGACACTATGGGGCTGTCAATGAAGGGCCATGTAGAAATAGACTTGCTTGAAGGGAGCACGGTGGTGAACATGAAGTTGTGACAGGAACATCTAGGAGTGAGGACTGGAGGAGACCAGCAGGAGACGAAGCAACATAAGCCGTCGGTAAAGGAAAATGAGATGACATAGAATCTGGAGGCACAGAAACAGATAAGTTGCTCTGGGACGGTGAGGAAGCAAGAGATATAAGGCAACTGGTAGATGCTGGCTCCGTGGAGACGAAGAGCGGAACCATAGAAGTAGCGACCGCAGTCGAACATGGAGACAATGGACAGACAGGAGCAGGAGATGAAGGCGGAGAGGGTGACTTAGGGCATTTCAACAAGATCTGGGCAGAAGACGTGCTCGAAGGAGTCGTGCAAAGTGGTGTAGTAGTAACAGAAGGGAGAACATCCAGGAGAGCTGTCGGTAGTATATTATCAGGAAAAATATTCTCCGGAGAAAAACGTGAAGTAGAACAATCAGGGGCCGGGAACAAACCACTTGAAACCAGAAGCTGCGAATATGTATAAGGAAACGTTGACAAAGATGTGGATGATAAAGAAAAGTCACACGATTCTGCCAAGGCAGAATGGCTAATGCAAGTCAAAACATTCCATGTTGGACAAGAAGAACTATTATGACCGGGCAATGTGCAAGAACAACAACGATAGGCGGTAAAAACATTGAGAGTGCGAGTGTGTGGACCGCAGATAACTTGGAAAGCTGCCGGACAGGAAACAATGGACTGTTCGTCAGGAAAAACGACGAGAACTTGACTTCGAAAACTATAATAGGGACGATTCTCTTGATCATCTGAAGCAGCAGGCAAAGTCTTAATAGGACCAATAACTAAACCACATTGTGAACGGAAAGCATGCAGTAAATCGTTGGAGAGTTCTTTTTTTTTTTTTTTTTTTTATTGGAGGTTTAACGACCACCGTGAGCAACTCAATGGGCTATAAGCAGTCGCCCGTCCCTAATTTAGGGTCACTAGTTCCAGAGTTCCAGGGAAGGGAGAGAGCCAGTGCCTTAAGACAAACACAACATCCATGCCTCAACGGGATTCGAACCCGGACCCCTGTCGGACGAATGATCAGAGACCATCGCTTAGACCACTGCGCCACCGGGGCGGCATTGGAGAGTTCAGGAGGAACAGGAGATAAACTAACGAGAGTAGGGCAATGAGCAAGAGGAATTGCGAACAAACTTTGGTCGCCGATGGAAATTGGAGAAGAAAGAACCAACTCAACTTGAGCGGGATTAGAAAAATAAACCAACACCGAGTAAGGCTTTCGCGCGATGTGCGTGATGGCAACAGGTGGAACAATTTTATGGAATGCTGAAGTGTAAACTGCAAGTTTAGTATTTGGAAGCGCGGAATATTTTACTCCGAGAGCTAAAGAAGCGAAGAAAGACTTCCCCGGTGACGAGAACTCAAATAAATGAGCTGTTAAAACGGAGCTGGTACGAGAAAACCGAAATCCCAAAGCAGTTCAGAGAGAATCCGTGGGTAAGGCAGTGACTGCGGACGAAGAGAGATGAGTTGAACTGTCAAGTAGTACATCCGGAGGAGGCGTCAGTGGTCGAAGAAAAGCAGTAGACATAATACAAATCAGAAACTGTAAAGCAAAGCAGCACAATCTCGAGAGCGTAAGACGATGGAGATGGCAAAAGGCACGTAAAGAAGGCCAACGACGGGAAGATGCGAGTAATGACGTCACTGGAAGAACAGCGAGAGACAGGTGGAGCACAGTAACAATGACGTCTCCCAAGGACCACTATCGGAGGGTGACGTAAACGGGAAGGCTTGTAGATAACAGGAAGATAAGCACAGAAGGCAACTGAATATAATGCTGGTGAGAAGACAGAAGGAAGTCAGAGCAAGTCACGATGGGCAGATGTAAACATACCCACCGAGATGAAAAATGAAGGAATATCGGTATAAAAGTCACTTACTTGTGCTAAAATCTAGCTGAGAAGGTTGCTGGCTGCCAATTACTTGAACAGGGTTTGCAGGACAGGAACAACAGGCACTGGAACATGTACTTGGGTGCACACTTCAGAAACGCCGCAGGGTGTAGTCGGCAGGTAATATTATGATAAAATTCGAAGTAAATATGTACTTTGCTACTCGGAAAAGTAGCAGGAAATGTAGCACATAACCTTATACACACACGGAACACAGAAGGTGGGAGCAATGAGCTCTTTGACCGAGCAAACTGGGCGAAAATTGAGGAGCTCGAGAGGGCACGTCCAACGATAGTTTTGTCGCAATCGAAGCATTTTCACAGTCAAGTTATTTAATAATGGCTGTGGAATAAATTTGGCTCCTGTGTCCTGACCTTTGACTCCATTTCGACGACATTCAATAGAACCGGTTCAGTATACTTCCGGAACAACATACAAAAGTTTTGTCGCATTAGAAGAATGTTTAGTCAAGTTATTACGATAATGGCTGTGGAATAAATCTCGCTCCTGCGTCCTGACCTTTCACCCCATTTTGATGATATTCAACAGAACGGATTCAGTTTGTCTGGAACAACATGATAGAGTTCTGTCGCAATCGAAGCATTTTTACGTAAGTTATCTTGCATAAGGGCAACGGAATGCATCCAGCTCCTATGTCCTGACCTTTAATCCCATTTCCCCCATATTCAACAGAAGTTGTCCCCAGGTGGTCACTTACCACATAATAAAATTTCATCGAAAGCCAACCATTTTTACGAAACTCATGGACTATAAGGACAAGGGAATGGATCCCGATTTTATGTCCTGACCTTTAAACACATTGCGCCCATTTTCAATAGAGTTTGTCCCCGGGAGGGCCCCTAACACATATTAAATTTTCATCGACATCGAACCATTTTTACGCAATTTATGAACTACAAGGGCAATGAAATAGATCCCGCTCCTCAATGGAATGGATCCCGCTCCTATGTCATGACTTTTGACTCCATTTCGCTCATTTCCAACAGAGTTCGTCCCCGGATGATCCCCTACCACATACTGAAATTTCATCGAAATAGAACCATTTTTACGCGTTAGGACGCATAAGGGCAATTAAATGCATTCCGCTCCTATGTCATGACCTTTGATACCATTTCGCCCATTTTCAACAGAGTTCGTCCCCAGGTGGTCTACTACCACATACAAATATTTCATCAAAATCGAGCCATTTTTACGTGAGTTATCGTCAGGACTGACGGACAGACAGACGGACAAAGATGGAGCATATACATTTCTACAACCTACAATTGGAAAGCGTAAAAACGAAACTTTTAAAAACGGGAATTTTGTTAAAAGACGGACGTCTTCTAGTTACTTTCCTGCATGTTTTTTTTCAGGAACTTTCAGTGAATTAGTACCATTTTTTTTTCTACAGTGTACCTTCCAGAAAGATGAAGCGGCCTCATGCTGTGTCATCGCGCACCATTGTTAGATGACTTGCAAAGGTAGGACTCCATTCTTGCCAAACTTTCAGATGTAATTCATTAAACATCGTACAGCGCCGTCTCCCTCTGGAGCGTTGTCGTGCCTAGAATTCATGGTTTGTACCTGAATGGTGTCACATCGTTTCGAGTGACCAATGTCGCTTTTGCCGTCGAAGGCATGACTACCACATTCGCATACGGGGGAGAATTGGGCAAAGCGCACATCATAACACCGTTGTGGAGCGGCATACCGCCATCCCTAATGATGTTATTGTGTTAAGAGCCATCTTCTTTATCCGCCTGACGACCCTACTTAGAAATCGTGCTGTCCGTCATCTTGCCTTTTATAGTACATCTATCAGGGGCGTTTTAAAAGCAGCCTTTCTCACAAGACTCGCCTTCTCCGAGAGTGCTTTTATTGTGTTGCTACCCTCCAGTGGCATGTCCAGCTTGCCTTACGAGCATATCTAGTACATTGTAGGGTGTCGGAATGTCCGGGATTTTTTGGAGCAATTTCAGGACTCTTGGCATAATGTGTCACAGGAGATCGTCAGGGTTTTGTTTGACTGCATGCCACGCTGTACAGTATACCAGTGAGCATCGCAGTCAGAGGTGGTGTTACGAGGTACTGATCTGTAATGGTTATGCTACGACTCCTCTGAAACAAATTTCTACTACTGTCGTATTGTGATAACTTCTTTATGTCTTCCACTGCAATGCAGTAGTGGAAATTTCATTACAATGGGAGGTTTGCTTTGATGTGCGTCGTTTTGTTATTTGTTTCAGAGTGTATTAAGCGTCCAGAAAAAGATAGGAATATAACATAACAAAGTAGATTGACAGCATGTAAAGAAGCCGTATACGTTTGATTATAGACAGCAGAGAACACAGAACACAAAAAAGGGCGCCCAAGTGCTCGATTGGTGCCTTAAGCAGAGTCCAACCTGGTATTCGAAGCTGTGCTGGGTCTTGGTTCGAGTATCGGATGAGGCATGGATCGTGTGTTTGTATTGCGGCTCGGGTTCTCTCCTTTCCCTGGAAGTATCTTCCCCAAGTTAGGATATAGCAGTTGTTGACAGCGCTCAGAGCTGCTGATGGTAGTCATTAAATCCCAAACAAAACAGCAATTGAAAACGATATATGAAATGGTCGGACGAAAAGGGTGGAGGCCGTCCTGGTGGCGCAGTGGTATAAGCGCTGGCTTGTGACCATTCGTCTGTGATGGGTCCGAGTTCGAATACCGGTGGGGCATGTATGTTGTGTTGGTCTTACGGCACTGGCTCTCTCTCTCTCTCTCTCTCTCTCTCTCTCTTTCCTGGAAGCAGTGGCCCTGAATTAGGGACGGTCGGCTGCTTAATAAGCGGTCGACCCCACGGTGGTCCTTAAACCCCAATAAATAATAATAAAAAGAAAGGGTTTGACATTGCTTTTGGTGGTTATACAAAAGAACACTGGGAAGCAAAGAGAAGCATTACCTTGGTCAATCAGCACGTTGTCACCCTTTTCCTGTGTTTTACAACCTTGGCACCTCCGTCGTATAATGCAGATGCGGTGATCCAGCTGGCTTTGGATCTGGAGTAGGGCGAATGTAAAATGTCACATATTTTGAAAGTATAGTGAGTGCCAGGAGTGGTCTGGTTACGGAGCGTTCATTGTGACATACTGCCCTTGTCAGACAGCTGTTTTCCGAGGAATACACCTGCTCCAGACAAAGTGCATGGATTCGATTCATCACACTGTGGGGTACATGAAGAGATGCTGCAACACGCATCTGTCTGAGTCCGAACGACAGAACTGAAATGGTCCTAATAGGGTCTGCAACCTTCAGATGTCTCCTCTGCGTGGCTCGCGGACTGACTATAGCGTTTTCCTATTCATGAGAAATTGTGGCATCCGCAACGAATCGCGTACCATTGTCAAAAACCTCATCACATCAGATGTTTCGAAGTCGTGCTATCCCGCATGCATCTGTATTGCGCCTGAAAATATGGAACCGCCATGCGGAACTCGAAATGTGCATATCATTGCGTTTCGCACTGCCCCATCTACCATTCAGACGTAATTGCATGTACACACCCGTTAGTTCTAAATAACATTATCCTAACATTTTAAACAGTTTATTAGCAAACATACTTTTGCACAGTAATCGAACAAAGCTTAAAGTTAGCCGCAATTTTTGTTACCAGGGACTTCTGTACAAAATCATCAGCTGAGTACTCTCTAATATACTAGCTGTAGTAGTAGAATATCTGGGAATAGGCAATTTAAAAAGCACTTTTGCAAAATAACACTGAAAAAAAAAGCAATTTCTCATGAATAGGAAAAGGGTTTTATATGCTAAAAGCATTTGCATTCTCCTATGCTCAAGACTTTCTTTGTGAGCAGGCACAAACAATTATTTTTATTCTACTATTGTCTTGTTTCCCTGAATTGTATGTTTTAATGGAAGCTTTATTCGCTGTAAAAACACCGTTTAGCTGTCTGCAAAATTAGGCTGAACAGCTAGAAGAAAGATAAAGGGGTTCTTCAAATCTGACTAACTGACTGTCATTCTATTTAAACTGGTTAAACCTATTTATAATTCATCACCCATTTGTTTGCACAATTTTCATTCAAGCTTTCGTCAGCGTAAAGCTATACATGAGGTCTTATTTCAAGCCAGAATTTGCTTTATGACTAACATGGGTTAATGAGAAGGAACCTACAGCATCTAGAGCGTCGTGTTCATAATCATTTATGACATCATGTGAAGTCCCATTTACAGACATTCGTTAATTGTTTCTGTTTCTTTCTCTAATTAGCAATGACAAAAAAAAAACGTTCACAACTTACATTTTTCTTCTATTGTACGTTTGTTCAAATTCTAAACTCAGCCTAGAGTTCATATTTTCTGATTTCGAATTCAATCTTTGGAAAAAAAAGACTAATACCTCTTAGAAAACCTGACCTAAGTGACATCTCATATCTTTATAACGTATAAATGTCCGTTTACGGGGTGCTAACAAAAGTTTAGAACACTGTCCATTTTTGAGAAAAGTGTGAAGTAGCGGAGAAAACTTACCATGTTGTAGTTAAACGTACTCCCGTCCGCTGCTAATAACAGCTTACTAGCGGTGAGGTAGGTCCTGGATGCCCCGTAGTACGCCATCTTTGTTCAGCTGTCGTATTACTCGGGTCACGTCCAATGACAGTTTGTCCAGCGATTCGTAGTGGATGACATGAAACTAATTTTTTAACTTTGGGAAAGGATGAAAGTCAGGTGGACTGAGATCAGGGCAGTATGGTGGGTGGGATAAAGTTTTCCAGCCATATTTCGACACAAAGGTCCCCGTATCCACGCTGCACAATGACACGATGCGTTGCCATGCAGCAAGATCGTTCCCACTTGCTTCCCCACAAACTTCTTGCAAGGCAGTGTGGATCTGTGCCAGAGTTTTTACATGCAGAGTTTCCACTCTCACGTACGACCGCTGCTCTTGCGCAGTGACATGACCTGAGGAGCAACGTGCTTCCACTTCCAAACTCTCCCATGTCCTCACAGCAAATGATAGCGTGTCGTTCTGACACCACTGCATTGCTGAGAGGCTGACCTTGACATGACGCAATCATTTTTCCGATTTCATCATCCACTTCACTTTTAGATTAACGTGTGCATACCTTTTATTATGACCCTCGTATTGGAGTAAGTAAACACAAAAAACACAAAAGCAAGCTTTCGCCACCTTACGGGCTGCTTCGTCAGGCCGTTGTTCACGATAAAATAAACAGAACAATTCTGAATAATTCAAAATCTAAACAATACGATAAGTTAGACGCACAGATCAAAACACGTGTAGATAAAACATTAAAAAACTGATGAAGCTCGTGGAATACCGAGAAGTGCATGCCAAACCATCAGTAGGTCAGTGGAAATATCCACATTGCAGGATTTCGAGTTGCTGAGAATTTCTATTGATTCTCTAAATGCGGTGGTTCGTGGATTGTCATATGAAGAGATTTTCTTGATCTCATCGCATTTTGGGATAGCCGCATGGTTCATAGCCTCCCGTGCTAAAGCTGTCGTTAGCTTACCTTGTTTTATATCACGCTTGTGTTCCAAGAGTCTTAACCTAAACGACCGCTTGGTCATACCCACATAATATTTTAAGGAACCATCAGGGTACTGCAAAAGGGATGGAGTAAATACCAGTGACCGTAGGCAGGATCCCGATTTGTGGTAAGAGAAGAGTCGACAAAGACATTGGTGCTTTTAATCCTATGTCTAGACCAAGCGTACCTTATTCTCCGACAGAAAGGCCTGTGACACGGAAATTTATAACCTAAGATCTCTAGCTTCATCAGCCGGTGTTGACATGCAAGTTATCAGTGATATCTTCAAAAGAACAAAAGCCAAAGCTTGTAATCATGCTACTGCGAAGACGACACGCTCGCTACAATTTCTTAGCTCGCACCCATACACACTGGGTCTCTCTTACTTTCTCGAAAACATACTGAGTAGAATTGGTTTAGCCATAGGATTAAAAGCAGCAAAATCTTTGTCGATTCTTCTCACCACAAATCCGCAACCTGCCACACTGCCTACTGACGCCGATGTTTAACTCCATCTCCATTGTAGTACTCTGATGATTCTTTAAATTATTACACTGATGAGCAATTATTATTACCACCCCCAGTCTAGAGAAATGAGCGCGCCCATGGAGACCGAACGGTGGCACAGGTGAAGTTCACAGAGCAGTATATATACAACCCAAGGACCGGCTTTCGGTTAGTAGTTAGGAGTTAGAATGGTAAAAGCTGACGATTTATCGGTTGGATAAAGGACAAATTGTGATGGCACGGCGACTCGAAGCCACGATCTCGGAAACAGCGCGACTTGTGGGTTGTTCACGTGCCGCTGTAGAGAGTTCGTATAAAGAGTGGTGCTCAAATGGCCAAATGACGAGCCGTCGTTTAGCCGTGTGTCATTAACAGCTCATTGATGCCAGAGGGGAGCGAAAACTGCCGCGCATTGTTCACAGCGACCGCAGCAGTGCGACAAATCACTCGCAGCTACAACTGTGGTGATAAGGGGAATGTGTCACAGCACACAGTTCATCGCATCCGTCTGCTCGTGGGTCTGCGTAGCCGAACACCCAGCCAGGTACCCGTGCTGACTTCACGTCATCGCCAACAACGCTTGAAATGGGCCGAAGATCATCGAGATTGGACCGTGGATGATTAGAAGAAAGTGGCCTGGTCTGACGAATCGTCATTCCTGATGCATCACGTAGACGACTAAGCGCGGCTATGCCGCTTACCAACAGAGGCTATGGCATCTGAATGAACTGTTGGGCTGAAATAGGCCAGAGATGGCAGTCTTATGATGTGGGCGATGTTTTTTTGCGAGTCTTTAAGCACCATTATCCCAATAGTACAATCCCTGATAGCTGTCAGGTATCTGAACACCATTGCGGACCAAGTTCACCCATTCATGGCAAATGTGTTCCCTACGGGTGATGGCCCTTATGGACAGGATAATGTGCGATGCCACGCTGCCAGAATCGTCAAGGGGTGGTACAAGGAACATGCTGGTTACTTTCTGTTAATCCCCTGGCCTCCAAATTCTCCTGACATGAATTCAATCGAAGATTTATGGTTCGACTTGGAAACGTAGGTTCGCGCTAAATCACTACCACCCGGAAATGTACGGGAACTGGAGGACCTGCTGTTGACATTATGATACCTGATACCTCAGGATACCTATCGCCATTTCATCGAATCGATGCTTTGCCCAGTAGCCGCTGTTTTGTGAGCTAAAAGGGGTCCTACAGCTTATTATGTAGGTGGTCATAATGCAGTGGCTCATAGGTATATGTGGGTATGACCAAGCGTTCTTATAAGTTAAGATCTTCTGAACACAGGCGTGATGTAAAACAAGGTAAGCTAACAACAGCTTTAGCACGGGAGGTTATGCACCCTGAGGTTATCCCAAAATGGGATGAGATCAAGAAAATCTCCCCATATGACCATCCACGAACCACCGCATTTAGAGAATCAACAGAAATTCTCACCAACCCAAAAGCTTGAAATGTGGATATTTTCACTGACCTCCCGATGGTTTGGCCTGCACTTTTTGGTATTCCACAAGCTTAATCAGTTTTTTAATGTTTTGTCTACATGTGCTTTGATCTGCGCATCTAACACATCGTATTTTTTGGATTTTGAATTATTTAGAACTGTTCTGTTTATTTTATCGTGAACAGTTGCCAGACTAAACCGCCCGTCTGGTGGTAAAACGTTGCGTTTGTGTTTATTGTGTTTACTTACGTCAATAAGCAGACTTTTATACGTTATAATAATTTTTAGTGTAGTCTACCCATATTTTTGCGCTTTATTTATCTTATATCTTGTTTACACCAAAATCTCTTGATGGGCGGTGAATCGATTACGAGCTAGTCGACAAGCCATCGCGAACAGCCGATTGAGCCAGATTTTGATAGATAAGTAAGATTTTCGCAAATAATTTCGCCCCATGTCGGAAAAAATGTGCATAAATGTAACCAAGAGGATTGAACGTTTATTGTGATGAGAAAAACTTGATCGCAAAATAATTTTTTTAGTCCTGTTTTCAGGAGCGCATACATTTCTACAAATGCATCAGAAATAGCAATAAAAATTTACGCCCAGTAGTAATGGAACCGTTATTCACCAAAAATTAGAAATTATATGCAACACATTTCACACTAACCGCTCTATCCGATGCATAAGTAGTTTTTCAAATTGGTCTGTTAGAAGCACAGATATCGGTGAAATGGCTATGTAACTTTACGCTCTTTAGGGGGAAATAGGGCTCTACTTGAAAAAGGAATTGCACCCAAAAGTCTTTTTTCAATTGGATATTTAGAACAATGATAAGAAAATAAATGTATTTTGAATTCGATAGCATCTGCATTTAGACCCTCTGGCGGCAAAGTTATGCATCGCAAAATAGCCGAAAAGTAAGAATTATCATTCTCACAATTCCAGCTCCTCAATTCAAAAGGAATTTATGAAAACATGACAGACAGTTGTAGCGATATGATGTCCAGAGACGGGCGGAAGGACGGGCAGAGTTGTACCATAACCACGCACATTTTTTACAAAATACATGCTAAAAATTATAATCGCAGATATGTCCATCTGAAGGGTAAAGAATTTCGCAGTGTTTAGCAGCAGATATATGGTACGATATACAAAGTATAATGTCCGTAGCTCGTAAAAACAGACTTTTATATCACCTTGCGAGAAGACCTCCATGTATGGAGAGTTTGCTCATGGTTCCAAAATTGAGTACAAAAATAACTTATCCAATCCGGTCTTGTACGACAATAGCATCGGAAAAATCTATGAGCTAAGAAAATATGAAGATATCGATGTGAATACAGTGATTGTTTTCATTTTCAGTGTACAGAAATTAAAGGATTCCATGGAACTTAATTTGGAATGCTCAGTCCGGCTTTTAATATCCAGTTTACAAGACAACCCAGAACGGCTTTTGTCAGTTTTTCATCAAGCGTCCTTCTCCGCTTACACACTGAAGTGGAAAAAGTTATGGGACAGCAGTATGCAAATTTTTAACTGGCGCTTCCGTCGCATAAAGGCTTCGACGCACGCCACGATTTTTATCAGTTGCGAAGTGTGATCTCGAGGGTCTGGATGAACAACCGCCAGTAGGATTATTGCAAGCCGACGTGAATTATCGTTGTTTGAACGAGGCATGGTAGTGCGAGCCAGACGGATGTGACATTCAGTTTCCGAAGTTGTGGGAACATTCAACATTCCCCGATCCTCGTTTTCACGTGTGTACTGAGAATGCCTCACGGCAGGCATCCCGGACAAGAAGTGATCCAGGCGACAAAACCGATGATAGTCGGTCGGAGACAAGTCCGGGAAATAGGCAGGATAAGGCAGTGCTGCACATCCCAACTCACTTAGTGTCAGCATCGTTCGTTGTGCGACATGAGGGCCTGCGTTTTCCTGGAGCAGAAGAACACCATGTCTGTTGACCAAACCCGGTTGTTTCTGCAGCAATTTCCGGTGCATCTGGTATAATCCAGCACAATAACGTTCTGCAGTGATGGTTTGGCCTCTTGCCAAGAAACTCCTATGAATTATCCCGGCTGTGGACCACCAGACAAGGAGCATCATCTTCCTGGTGTGTAGGGGTGGATTAAGATGCCGTCCAGCAGGCTGTGCCTTGCTTAACCATAGTGAAGATCGTTTCCAATTATCGTGAAGGACCCACTTCTCGTCGCAGGTGACGATTCAATGCAGAAGAGGTTCCTGTTAATTCCTGGCAAGCAGCGACGTTCAGACTTCCAAACGCCTAGTCTTGTTTGCAGTTGTCAACTCATGCGGCAGGCACATGTCCAGATTTTTGGCCTTACCCAGCACAGCCAATCGCCGAAAAACTGTCGTGTTGTGGACACCTACCTCTGTTTTGTCGCGTGGTGGAAACCTACTTCACATTTCTTGGGGTGCGCTTCAAGCACACAAACACACTTAATAGAACATCGTCAGAAACAGCAACAGGTCAGTGATCACGTGCTTCGTTTTACAGGTCCGTATCACCGCTTCGAAACTTCGCAAACCATCGCTGAATGGTTCGTTCGTTGGCATGATTCTCACCAAACGATTTGTTAGCGTTTCGTGTGGCAATTCCTGCAGAATGGCCCAGTTTATATTCATATAGGAAGATGACTCTGAAATCCGGCGGCGTCATCTTTCCTTTGCAAGCCTCGTTACGTCCAAACGAACCCTGCCTGAACCTTGTTCTTCACACACCTGCTAGCTATTTATAGTAACTCTGTGACGTAATACCAGAAATACTTGTAGGTGGTTCCATTCCGCTGTGTGTGTGTGGGGGGGGGGCATGTCTCCACTGCTCGTTCGCGCCGGACATTTCATTCGCACCAACCCAATAAAAAACAAACGAACGAAGGTGCCGAGGTGGATTCGCCCACTGTGTTTAAACGTAGAACTGCGCATGCCCTGTTTTATGTCTATGATAACTTCATAAATAAAATACACAGTGGAAGTCCCAGACGTCGCATACTCGACGAAACTCGTTGTTGATGATTTTTTCTGAAATTCTGCTGTCGCTTTTTCATAAATATTTTTACATTTCGTTGGCTTTACGTAATCCGGCTCCTTTTTTTGACACCAGTCAATATGTCAGTCCATATGAATATCCATTGGCAACGTGGCGTCGACCGGTGCGCTAGAGGTGCTCGCAACGGGCTTAATTTGACGCGCTCGTTTGCCATTGCGATAGCAATCGCAGCGCTCGGCATTGGTAGCTCGGGGTTTCTTGGGTCTACACATTTCCTGTTCTGCGAGTCTTTTCAGTTTCCGAAGCTTCTTTCTGCGCTCAACTTCGCATTTTTGTGACGCTTTGATGATTTCTCCCCCCCCCCCGCTAATTCTACAAATCTTTGACAAAAAATAATAATAAAGTACTATTGCATTACCATCTACACTTTTTGTTACCAGTTGCAATTGTGATTTTTTTCAATTCACACGCCTAATCCACTATCTTCACATTAATTACATGCCATTTAATTCACAAGACTAGTCCTCCATGTTAACATTAATTACATACCAAAATCAATGTTCAAACACCTTTAGTTTAGAAGTATTCATAGCAAAAACAGAAGTATACTCGAAGCTCAGTGCACAAAAATGACCATCCACAGTAGAGGAAACTGGGGGATTCTAGGACAAAGGAAAACGTCCACGCCCACCACTGCCGTCCACCATAGATGACCACGTGTCCTCTCGGACGCCATCTTGGATCACCACGTGCTCGCATACGGTTACGGTTGCGTGTGGTCAGGAGGAGGAGGGAAGGACACCACCGCCAGTGATTGATTCGAGGAGATGGCTTGCCCAGCGCCCTTTTTATATTTTCTTGACCGGGAAATTTTTATTCCCTCCACGCGGTCATTTTGTCCCCCACGTGTTTTTGGATGAGTCACCATATTTTGTTCGCCATTTTATTTTTCTCCACTAGGCAATTTTACGACGTGACGTCACCACGCTGGGGAACTTATCCCCTCAAAGTGAATAAAAATCTTTCGCTGATCAACTCAGGATTGAACCCATGATCATCAGATCGCTAGACTCACGCCTTAAGCCACTCGACTATGAAATCAAATGCAGATCCATGTTCGAAAGAGGGTGTCTTTCCTCTCCCATGAGCAATCATGACGTCAGCAGTCCTCCACGTGGACGGTTTATGTGGACGTGTCTTATGACATCATTCGAGTGGAATTAAGAATGCGGTAAGAGGAGAAGTTGACGTCATTTCAGATTCTGTTAGACGTATTAAGCTCCAAGACTGATTTTTTTCAATAACTTGATCATTTTACAACGAATTTATTAATTATTTTTTTCCATAATTTTTCAACGTAACGATTTTTTTTTTTTTTTTTTTTTGAGCTTCACGCATTTTTCAACGGACGTACCAACATAAAGACGTTTTCCAAAGTTTTGTGCTGCAGACATAATCTTAAAACACGATTGTTTATTAATGTATTTAAATGTTCAGGGCATTTTCTGTTACATTTTTTAACGTTGTACCTTTTTCCACCGTACAAAGCCGCTGTGTTTTATACATAATTAAAATATTTTTTTTATTTTTTCGTATTTTCTTTTATGATTAATCAGTGAAACGTAACTTTTAATACATTATCTTAATTTACTTTTTTTCTAAATGCTTGCGTACTCGTTAAACTTCTCGATGTACCAACATCATTTTATTTTCTAACTTTACAAACTAACAACTACTTTTATCGAGGCTTTATTGTTTCTGATTCAAACATGCAAACGTTTCTTCATTATTATTTCTTTTACCTACACAAACAACTTTTCTTACTGGCTTTTAATGTATGACTTAATCTGGTTTTCTATATATCTGTTTCATGTTTGTGCAAGAAATATACAGATCTATAGCAGATATACATAAAATTCGTGCGTAACAGTATCTTTTTTTCAGATTTAAACCAACATACGTTTCATAACGACTTGATATCTGTTCTACAAGATGTGACGAAACTTCAGTTTTAATTTTTCCCCCCTGAAACTGTTTTTTTCTTACTTGGTTTTAATGTATAGTTTAATATATTTTTCTATCTCACTTTTCTATGTGTGTACAAGAAATATATTGATCTATAGTAGTTAAAATTCGATTGAAACAATATTTTCTTCATTCTTACTGTATTTTTCCATTTCTTTCATCTATAGTAGTTAAAATTCGATTGAAACAATATTTTCTTCATTCTTACTGTATTTTTACATTTCTTTCATCTATAGTAGTTAAAATTCGATTGAAACAATATTTTCTAAATTCTTACTGTATTTTTACATTTCTTTCTAACAGACGTCTTTTCTTCTAAATTCCACCTATCTAACTTAATCTTAGTTTTGAATATCATTCTATGTTCGCGCATTCGTCCATTATTTTATTTCAAACTTTGCAAACTGCCGCATACTTTTATTCTGCCTTTATATTTTTCATTTAAACCAACGTTTCTTAACGACTTGAATCTCTGGATGTGACGAAACTTCAGATTCATTTTTACCCTCTTAAACTATTATATTTTTCATTTCAACCAACGTTTCTTAACGACTTGAATCTCTGGATCTGATAAAATTTCAGATTTAATTTTTCCCTCTTAAACTATTTCTTTCTTACTTGCTTTAAATGTGTAACTTAATCTAATTTTTATACTGCTGTTTTGTGTATGTACAAGAAATATACAAATCTATAGCAGTTAAAAATTCGATTGAAACAGTATTTTCTTTATTCTTACCTTATTTTTACATTTCTTTTTAACAAACATTTTCTTCACATTTTCTCATATTTACCTTAATCTATGTTTTGAATAACATTCTATGTTCGCGTATTCATCCATTATTTTTTCTAACTTTACAAACTAGCAACTATTTTTATGAGACTTTATTTTTTCATTCGATTTCAATCAGCGTTTCTTAACGACTTGATATCGCAAGATGTATCAAAACTTCAGATATATTTTTTGTTTCTTCATTAACATAATATTTTTTCAAAACTCACTTTCAGGTATTCCTAAAAGCTTGCATTTGTGTGAAATATACAGATCTGTAATGGTAAAAATTCGACTACAAAATTATTTTCTTTATTCCGACTTTACTTTTCTATTTCTTTTCAACAAGCGTTTCTTCATTATTATTTCTTTTTCATATGTAAGCAACTTTTCTTTCTTGCTTTTAATGAATGACTTAATTAATTTTTCTATCTTGCCTTTTTATGGGTATACGAGAAATATACAGATTTAAGACAGTTGAAATTCGATTGCATTAGTATTTTCTTTACTATGATTTTATTTTTTCATTTCATTTCAGTAAACGTTTCTTTATTACTTGATATTACAAGATATACCAAACACTTCAGAATTTTGGTTTACCTATATAGCACATTATATATTTTCCAACTCACTTTTAAGTATTCCTAAAAGCCTGCATGTATGTGAAATATCCATATTTTTTTATTCTATCCTAATTTGCTATACTTTTCTTTAACTGACCCAACAGAAAAAGCATTCATTGTCAAGACATTAACTTAATCTATTTTTGAAATATCATTCTATGTTCACGTATTCGTCCATTTCTTTTTCAAACTTTACAAACTCTTGCATACTTTTATTATGACTTTATTTTTCCATTTCATTTCAACAAACGTTTCTTAACGGCTTCATATCGCAAGGTGTGACAAAACTTCAAAATTTTTGTTTCCCTGAATAGCATATTATATATTTTTCCAACTCACTTTCAAGTATTCCTAAAAGCTTGCATGTATGTGAAATATACATACTTTTTTTATTCTATCCTAGTTTGCTATACTTTTCTTTTACTGACCCAACAGGAAAAGCATTCATTGTCAAGACATTCATTTTGAAGCATTCTTTCTTATGCTAAAATTTATATTCTTTGCGATATATTTTCTGTATATTTTTTCTAAATCAACAGAAACAACATTCATTCTGGAGACATAGCGACCAAGTCCGTACTTCGACTAAACATCATATTCTTAGCAAACATTTTTTTTCTCTACGTAGCAATTTGCTAATTCACCAGACCGCATTTTTTTATACAAAATCACACACCATTTATTTAATTACCTCAAGGACATATTAGTCTTGAACATAAAGAACAGTCAGTCGTTTTCTAAGTACGTTTTCTCTTGATTCTTATAAAGGAACAGACAGCAAGAAGTCTCACACACTGAAACAAACATCGCCAATTCGTAGCTTTCATTGAGAGGGGGATTTTTGAAATTTTAGTTGATTTATGTAGTCGCAAAAATCCCATAGAATAACATGGGAAAATCATTTGCCTTAAAGGAGCGTTTTCAGACATGTTAGAAATCTTAAAAGAGCAAAATATTTCACTAGAAAAATAACAGGGTATGTTTTTTAAAAAGTTCATAATTGAGGAGGATTGTTTTTTACAACTTCAATTTAGATAAGGTTCGTTTCGAGAAAGTTAAATTTCGTCTAGGTTAAAAAATGTTTCTCATCATTTTATTTAGAGGACGGATTTGGGAAAACACGGATTTGAAAAACAGGTGAAAATCCCATAGAATAACATGGGGAATTCATTTTCCTTAAAGAAGCGTTTTCAGACATGTTAGAAATCTTAAAAGAGCGAAATATTTCCACTTGAAAAGTGACAAGGTGCGTTTTCTAAAAAGTTCATAATTGGCAAGGACTGTTTTTATTTTTATTTTTTTAATCTTCATTTTAGGTACGGTTATTTCGAGAAAGTTAAATTTCGTCTAGTGTTAATCGAACAGGAGAAATATACACCAAGTGAAGAAAACTGAAATTACACACATGCAAAGAATTTGCTACCGCTGAAAGGTCCCCCGAGCGAGTTGTTAAACCAATGCTCGTATTACCCATTCAAAGATGGAGGTACCAGGACTACAAATCCCTCGGTGTTGCCTTATTGTAGCAAAAGAGGTGGTGAACTTCACCAAACATGATTCCATAACATTGGAGAAACACATTAAGGTTTACGGAGTAATTAAGCCCACGCCAGTGACCTGCTTCGTTCACATACACTCACATTCAAACAGAAAAACAATATATAAATGAATGAAAAAATATTGAAATAAAGCAGTCCTGAAAAGGACTGTTTTTTAGTTCTGAAAATGTCGGAGATGTAGCGGCGGCTGTTGAGTGTACCGGCGATGCGCTCCAGAGTGGTGCGGGTGTCATATCCAATTGCGCCCCAAATCATAGCGCCAGGCGACGGACCGGTATGGCGTTTCATATTGCAGCCGTCATACAGTCTCTCGCCGCGGTGCCCCCACACGCAGATCCGACCATCGTGGTGTTGTAGGAAGAAGCGGGATTCGTCGGAGAAGACAATGTCGTGCTATTCTGTAGTCCAGGTGCGGCGTTCAACGGCCCACTGCCGCCGCACTCGCCGGTGGTGTTACGTCAATGGTAATCGTAACAATGGGCACCGTGCGACAAGTTCCCGCTCCAGCAGACGACATCGAACGGTACGTGCTGACACAGGTTGTTGCTCAACACACCCTAATTCCTGCGCTAACGTTCGTGATGTGGCGGTGGGAGCCATCAATTCCCGCCGCACAACATGCCGGTCCTCTCGTTCGGTGGTGTTCCGCGTCTGCGGCAATCGCTCATGTCGGTCCATCCGTCCCTCCTGCACCCACCGAATCCATACTCGCCTCACTGTGGCTGGATGTCGTCCTACACGGGCGCCGATGTCTCGGTACGATAAACCTCTGTCGCGAAAAGCCACTATTCGTCCTCTGTCGAACTCCGAAGCGTGCTGGAATGGCTGCTGTATTCTGCGACGAGGCATCAGGAAGCTTCCCACGCACAGGTCTGGCAGCACAACACACTTACACTACTTACACCCCGCCTTCTGTGCACCCTTTTATAGTGCTTCTCGGTGGCGTGCCGGGAGCACATGATTTGCATATGCCCTGCAATGCTAATCGTTTGCATGGCCTCTCGCGGGCGACGCATGCTGCGAATTTCAGGCCATACGGATGCTTCCTTCTTGGTGTTGCATTTTGGGTGGCCAGCAGTGTAAAAGCAGATATATCGGGAAACTCACAGTTTACCTTTGTTCCCTCAGCGAAAAAATTGTGCATTATTGGAAAAGGAAAAAATACCTAAAAGTAATAATCGTAATAAATGGAATTAAAAGAAATACAGATTTTTTCATTCGAAAAGTTAATATTAAAAACGTGGAATAAAATACATTTTGGATTCAGTATCAACCTATATTTACTCCCTATAATGGCATAGTTATGAAAAAGAAAAGAACTAAATGTCAAAGACCATCGTTCTCACATTTTGGGGCTTCCCAATTCAAAAAGAATTTCTAATATTGGACTTACATTTCCAGAGGTATAGGGTCCGCAGTAGAAGAGACAGATGGAAGAACAGGTGGATAAACGGATGGACAAAGTGTCACTTTAAGCGCGTATTTTTTTTACAAAAGACCTTATAAAAATAATAAATTGTCGTGACCATATGTGTTCGAAAATGTGCCATACACGCATTAGTTTCTCTAAAAACTTGGTAAAAACGTATAACAAAGGAAAAGGACGTTCTACGGAACAAGTATGAAGAAGAAGAGAAATAGCCAAGATCAGAAATTGCAGGTACGGAGAGCACTAATGGAACGCAAAACCACACCACCGGATTGAAAGAAGGGTCGTAGTGTGTCAGAACACAGCGGAAGAATTAAGACTGCTTGATGAAATATATACATTTCTAAGCAATCATATATATCTTAGTTTGTTTCATATGATCAACGTTTATCAAATCCTTTCCTTATTTTTCTGCAAGTTTGGTATGCGGTGCTTCGATAGATAACTGGTGATTTTTTATTTTAGGTTCACGTTAATTGAATAAGAACTATAGAATACTTGTACCAACGTTCTTGGAAAATATCTCCAGCCCTCTCATATAAAACCAACAAACTTTATTAAAAATACTGGAGAAAATAATCGTGGTATGCTCTAAATTTGTGTGTAACAATAAAACATGTAGAACAAGATATATTTTCTTTCTAGTTTTGGGTAAACAATTAACACTAGAGATAGGTACTGCCTCGTTTAACAAAGAACTGTTGTTCCTCTTTCAAATTCACTAAGTATTCCTGCATTGTTTTAATCAAATGTTCATTACTCAGAGGCCCATTAGTTCCACCAAACTCAAATGGCAAAGTAGCTGGTGAAATGTGCTGCTCCAAAGTTGCTGTCTCTTTTTCATGAAAAAATACCTGAAAAACAAGAGAAGTAATATTAACCACAGTTTTTTCACACTGATATACCTCACATGATGTTTTCATATTTATACCAGATTGTTACAATATGTCTGATACATCGATAAACACTTTTTTGTTCAGAGTGCGGTAGGAAAAGAAAAAAGATTGAATATTTTCAGTTGCAAATTCCGCTTTGAAAAGACTTTATGTAATGGGCATCAACAGTCTGAAGGTCGTAGACTTTGCACTCTGATACTTGCACCCAAACATATTAAAACTTACTTCGGTAACAGTGAATTCTTCCACCGTTCATCTTTTAATTACATTTTTCTGTTAAATATTTTGTTCCCTATGGCAGCAAACTGCCAGAAACATAACTTGATTCAATGGAAGGAATAACTTGCAGTACTTAATGATTAGAAAGCCAAAAGGTCTTTGGTCAAAGCTACCAAATTTTAAACATTAATGGGAGCGGAAAATTCGCCCTAATACACTGACGGGAAAATATCCCAACACCACGAAAAAATAGTTGTAGAGGAATGAAATGGCGGCAATACATTTGTATAGGTAACATATTTAATCGATTAAGGTTTCAAGATCACAGCTTAATGTAAGCGCGAGAAGAGCCATTCTAAATGTGAAATGCTGGTACATTAATAACCGGTGTAACCGCCTGAATGTTGAATGCAAGCACGCAAACGTTCATGCATTGTGTTGTACAGGTGCTGGATGTCAGTTTGTGGGATGGAGTTCCATGCCTGTTGCACTTGGTCGGTCAATACAGAGACGGTTAATGCTGGTTGGGGGGTGACACTGGAGTTGTCGGCCAATGATGTCCCATACGTGCTCGATTGGTGAAAGATCTGGTGATCTAGCAGGCCACGGCAACATGTCGACACCCTGTAGAGCATGTTGGGCCATACGGCGTACACGGCGGTCTTCCCTTTCAGTAGTGTCACGTGGCCTGCCGGAACCCGGTCTTCTTGAGGCAGTACCTTTCCTTGACCACCGCTGCCAACAATCATGCACAGTGGCTACATTCCTGCCAAGTCGTTCTGCAATATTGCGGAAAGAAAATCCACCTTCTCTTAGCCCTATTACACGACCTCGTTCAAATTCCGTGAGCTGTTGATAATGGCTTCTTCGTCTTCTTAAAGGCATTCTTGACTAACATCAACACTCTACGTCGAATCTCAACGATAACTAACGCTCACGAACGTTACAGCGCGAATTTACAGCAAACCTGCTTTGCATGTTCCGATGGGCGCTACTAGCGCCACACGTATGCGCCGAGCACGAAATTTGCATAGACGTCATCTTACAGATGTACTCTCACGGCCTATCAACTGTCGTTTATCTAACACAACCCCTTCTTGGTGTTGGGATTTTTTCCCCCGTCAGTGTATGTATT
This sequence comes from Macrothele yani, assembly GCA_039090855.1. Classification (NCBI taxonomy): domain Eukaryota; kingdom Metazoa; phylum Arthropoda; class Arachnida; order Araneae; family Macrothelidae; genus Macrothele; species Macrothele yani. The sequence continues at coordinate 73,855,175 of CM077010.1, read as the reverse complement.
AGAGTCTCGTAAAGTTATTTTCGCAGTAAAGTATGGGATCAGTCGTCAGGACTAGTTAGACGCAATTTAGCACCTCCTGGGGATGCGTGCGATTGTATTAAACGATTCACACATCTATAGTGGCGTCTTCATCTCTTCTCGGCACTATACGAAAATACAATTTTCACTTGAACCCGCAGCTGAGACCCTGACACTTCCCATAAACGAATTGGCTCAAAGATGTCAGGACGTTCGTCAGCTAAACATGTGGTGCGAATCACATTATGGGTCACGAACAGGTGAATCATTGTTCGTTTACAGGAGAGCCTTCTTAATTATCGGTAGTAAAGGAAATGACCCTGGCCGCAGCATAAAAAATTAACTGAATTTAATCTGCACATATTTGTCACCGAAGACTGCAATAGTAAGGCAACCGCCGATTTTTAATTAGAATTGACCAGCCGGCAAATTTTATGAATTTTGACATTTCACAGGGATATTTATTTTGATGAACTAACAATTAATACACACAATTGACGTGGATTAGGAACATCAAACAGAAGTCATCGCTCTTTCCACGTTTATAAGTGAGTCACGGAAAAATTTTCATCGGTCGCCACTAAGAATTGAACCCATGGTCTTCCAGTTACGCTCCGGACATGCTACCACTGCACAACAGCCGTCTCGAATCTCCAGACTCACATACAACTAACTACCAAACAATATGGCAGGTTGCTTCGTGGAGCCACCTACAATGCTGGGAATTCAACAAAGACGGAAAGCAGCAATTGAACAAATAACTAGGAGGCGAAAGAATAATTAATACATTTGACGTGGATTAAGGACATCAAACAGAAGTCATCACGCCGCCCCGGTGGCGCAGTGGTCTAAGCGATGGCCTCGGATCATTCGTCCGAAAGGAGTCCGGGTTCGAATCCCGGTGAGGCATGGATGTTGTGTTTGGTCTTACGGCACTGGCTCTCTCCCTTCCCTGGAACCAGTGACCCTAAATTAGGGACGGGTGACTGCTTATAGCCCGTTCAATTGCTCACGGTAGTCATTAAAGCTCCAATCAAAAAAAAAAAAAAAAAAAAAAAAAAAGAAGTCATCACCTTTTCCGGCGCGTAACGTGAAGACCCTGTGTTCGATTTCCGGTAGCGGCTGATGAGAATTTTTCCGTGACTCACTTATAAACGCGGAAAGAGTGATGACTTCAATTATTAATAGGATATTATTCTAGTGTAGCGTTTCCCAACGTGCGAACCTCAACTCACCGGTTCTTTGCGAGCAGATTTTTGGTGTGCCGCGAAACGTTTATGAGCTTTGAAAATTTTGTAACTATTAGAAAATAGAAAATCATGGTGTGAAATCAGCTGACGACATAATCTCCGCAAACTTAAACACGTGAAAAAAGAATCTCGTGGCTATCTCCTTGAAAAGATGAGAAACTGTTAACAACAGAACTGGATTGTGAATCCGTTTCATGAAGATACGACGACTGGGATACCCTACCGAGAACTGTTCGATCTCTGCAAAAACGTCTCGTTCAAAATGTATTTCAATCACACCAAATTGATGCAATGCTAGCTAGCTCTCTGTTCAACAAACATGTACCCAATTCTTCCTACTGAAGCTTTGAAGGACCATTCCCTTTCACATCTTCGTATACATCTGTGAACTTGCATTGTCGGCAATGGTAGGAATCAAAAGTAAATTTCGGAACAATCTGCAATTGTTTCAAAATCCATTCGTGCTACTTGCGAGTGGAAATATCTTCCATCGACGTGAACGTCGATGACGTCACCAACGGAAACCGAAAACAAGAGCACTCTTTTCCCACGTCTCATAGAAGAAAAAAATCGCGAGTGCCTCATTTGTGAGAACACACTCAATAATAAATATAAAAATACGGTAGTAAAAATAATGAAATTAAAAATGTACATCTGTTATTGTAATATTATGTACAGTAATAAATTTTAAAAACAGTACTTCAAAATAAATTAAGAAAAAAAAACCTCTCATATCCATTAAAGCTAGGCAGGTTGCAAAAGTTTGTAGTTCTGAAAATTAGGTCGCAGTTCTAAAAGGTTTGGGAAGCACTGTGATAGTGCATAATAAAATAGCTCGAATGTTCATTGGTTGACGTGACGGGCATTAAAAGTTGGAAAAATTTAATCCAACGTTCCGTACCGATGCTTACAACAAATTAGTCTTGGCTTTGCTCGGGAAGAGTTACCCAAATATACGACAGATGAAATATAAAAAACGGGGTACTTATACCTCGTGGCATCACCTGGTAATACCATATGGGAATAACAAGTTAGTAAAATCATGCAATGCATTGATTATGATACGCTTTTCAACATACCAGAAATTATTACCTAAGTTATCACTCAAGTTATCACTCAAGTTATGAGGATAATGGCTGTGGAATAAATATCGGTCTTGTGCCCTGAACTTTGATTCCATTTCGATGATATTCTACAGAACCGGTTCAATATAGCTCCGAAATAACATCATAAAGTTTTGTCGGAATGGAAGCATTTTTACGTAAGTTATGATGCATAAGGGCTATGGAATAAATTCGGCTCCTGTGTCCTAACCTTTGACCCCATTTCGCCCATTTTCAATAGGATTGGTTGACCCCATTTCGCCCATTTAATAGGCAGGTTCCTACAACATACTAAAATTTCATCCAGATCAAAAATATTTTACGTAAGTTATGACGCATAATGGCGATGGAAGTGATTCCGCTCCTATGTCCTGACCTTTGACCCACTTCGCCCGTTTTCAATAGGGTTTGTTCCCAGGTGGTCCCCTACGATATACTAAACTTTCATCGAAATCGAACCTTTTTTACGTTAGTTATGACGCATAAGAGCAGTGGAATGGATCCCGCTACTATGTGCTAACCTTTGACGCCATTTCGTTCACGTTCAATTGGGTTCCTTCCCAGGTCATCCCCTTCCACATACTAAACGTTCATCGAAATCGAACGATTGTTACACGAGTTATCGTGCGGAAGAACATACGCGCACAAAGCGTGACGTAACGAGGCAGATGGGAATCGCGACCATCTGCTCGCAAGAGTGTGACGTCATGAAACTTTAATAAGATTCACACACACACCGTGTGACGTAATGAGACAGATGGCGTGACCACGTGCTAACATATCAAGCGCGAGATTGTGACGTCATAAGATCGTGCCCAGGTGGTCCCCTACCACATAATAAACTTTCATCGAAATCGAACCATTTTTACGCACGTTATGACGCATAAAGGCAATGGAATGGATCTCGCTCCTATGCCGTTATCTTTGACCCCATTTCGTCCATTTTCAATAGGGTTCGTCCCCAGGTGGTCCCCTACCACATACTAAAACTTCATCGAAATCGAACCACTTTTACGCGAGTTATCGTGCCGACAGGCAGACGGACGGACAAAGCTGGAGCATATACGCTTCTTCAACCTACGGTTGGAAAGCGTAAGCAATCACATTATAGAAAATTTAACTTACGTTCGGCACATTTCACCGCTCGACAAATTCGAGCACAGAAAAAGACTTGAATTTTTCAGGTCGTGGAACAACTACCTGCAGCGTGGACAAATTGACTAACACTTTTTGATATTAAAAGTATATATCGGATAGCGGTGGGATTCGGGGTTCCTAGAGCTGAATCGTAGGTTTGTTGTTCTGTTAAGGCTTTGAGGATACATGTATGAATGATCTCGGTGGTAAGTTCGCGCTTTCGAAGTTACACACATTGCTGGTCTGTTCGTTGTACACGACAGCTCGTCTTCCAATCGTAAGCCTTGTTTGGAAAGTCACTTTAGTACACAGGCAATAATGTAACGCATATTTGTGGTACTAAAGTTTTTCACTAAATAAAATGATTGTTAAAAGCATGCAAACTAGCTACAAATCATTTATAGATTTGAAACATACTTTTATATGACTGTTTCAATCATCTTCGAACTTTAAACCTATTATTTCCTGGAGAACAATGCGATCAAACAAGAATTAGGTGCTAGATACACACATAAAGAAAGGAAAACTAAGCGGGTCAGTTGTAATTATAATAGCACTTAGATTTTACCAGAAAAAAAAGCCAGGTGACACGAACTTAATCTACACGCCTATCTCACCAACGACAATATGTACTTCTTCGTAAGGCTCTACGAGGCCCGCCATCTTGTATTGCTGCCTTCTCTTGTTAACCAACGGGCAAGCGTATTTCACAAATTGCTCGGACAATTTTGCACATTTTGGAACACCGTTTGTGGCTAACGCAAGATATATGATAAATAAAGAGGTCCCTGGTTTTAGATTTTCATTTTATACTCTTTAAGTACTTTTTATTAATAAATAAAACTATGGAATACGCCTTGGTACGACTTTCACTGCAGATAAAAAATGACGGGAAAGGTTAATAAAATTTCTGAAACCAGGGAACTCTTTATTTATCATATATCTTACGTTAGCTACAAACGGTTTTCCAAAATGTGTAAAATTGCCCGAGCAATTTGTGAAATACGCTTGCCCGTTGGTTAACAAGAAAAGGCAGCAATACACGATGGCGGGTCTCGTAGAGCCTTAAACCAAAAACAATTAACGTATGGACGAAAATAATCAGTAGAAATTTGTATTAAAAATGTAGGAAGATAAAATTCCAAAAACTTAGTGTAAAACGTCGTCGGAAGTTTTTTAATAATCTGAAAAACTATGAAAATTGAAATCGTAATGAAACGGTAAAACACACTTGAATTATAAAAGTCGATGAACATTGTAAAATGTCGTTATAAAAAACTCAGGGTCTAAAAAACTATGAATGATAAAAACAAACTGAACCGATGAAAAGACCCAAGAAAATAAAACCTTAAGAACAAAGGCGAAACACCTTAAGTGGGAACGTGGGACCCGACAAAAAAAAAAAACCTAAAAAAAACTGACAAAACATATCTTCCAATTGTTAGGCTCTTTCATTTTTTGTCACTCGTTAAGTTTTTGCTTCTTGTTATGTTTTAGCCACCATCTGATAAACACCTATTTTGTTCCTATGAACCATCCACATATATACAGTATATATGCACTCTGATAGAATTTTGTAACTCGTATTGAAAGTATTTTGACCAGAGTTAATCCCAGGCATCAGTCCAGAATTTGTAAAACCTGGACGACTTATTTAACACACCATTACTCTAGTCAGAGGCGTAGCGAAGGATCAAGCATTGATGACACAGATCTAGCATCTTCACATCTTTATTAAAAAAATTTGTACACATTCCGTTACAGTTGCGACAATATGTACAGAGGTGATGGAGAATATCATCAAACTGAGTTCAGATTATTTAGGTATTTCACCTGCACGGTACAATTTCAAATACCTAGGTCAGACACACAGCAGTGAGTACACAATGTCCACAGTAAACTACATGAGTCCAGTTGATATTACACACTTGTCAGTCATCTGAGTCCTAGCATAGTTCTTGACCAGAACCACTCAGGCTACCGTATACAGAGCATATCAGCTACTTAAAACACGGAGAGTTCTCTACTGGAGGTACATTTTATCTACTCATCTTAGATTTTTAGACAGCAGCCCATTATCTCAGTAATTCACAAAAATCGACCACTAACCTCAGCTAGTGATAAAGTATACTGGCGACCCAACCGCAGCTGAGCGCTCAGACTTTTCAGATTTCAAACTTCATCCTGAGGGATGACCTATCATCCGCTTCTCTTGTTAGCTGAACGAGAAGTCCCGCCAAAAATCTTCTCTTCCCTCAGTTAACTTTCTCCCATGACCCTGGACACAGCACAACCAATCATAGGCTTGCATTTTGACCCCGAGTCCTGAGGCATCTTGCTGTCAGAGTCCTGTGGCTTTCCCACTGCGTACTCATAACACCCCCCTGTTGCAGCTGCACTGGTATCTGTGAATTCCACTCTCCAAAATTCCTAGAAAGTCGCAACCTCCATATGACCCTTGTGACCTTGTCACAAAAATGGCGGCTGTTTCTTCCTCCCTTCGTTCTTCTCGACGTAATGGTGTCCCATTACCTGAGTTCAGGATTTTCTCCCTTTGACCTTTTCTTATTTCTTTTTCTTTCCAGCATTACTACTGATTTTTCTGTGACTACAGGCAGCTTTTCTTCTCTATTTTTTTTATATCACTCCACGTCACCACACCAATGTGCTGAATCACGAACGATATTTATGTCCAATGCATATGATTCTGTTGTGTTATCTTCAGGGATATTTCCAGCCGTATTTCCTGCAGCCACGTAAGCACTAACCTCGCCCTTCTTCTCTGTGCTGTCGAATACCTTAATCTTGAGATTTTTTTTTTTTTTTTTTTTTTTTTTTGATTGGAGGTTTAACGACCACCGTGAGCAACTCAATGGGCTATAAGCAGTCGCCCGTCCCTAATTTAGGGTCACTGGTTCCAGGGAAGGGAGAGAGCCAGTGCCGTAAGACAAACACAACATCCATGCCTCACCGGGATTCGAACCCGGACCCCTTACGGACGAATGATCAGAGGCCATCGCTTAGACCACTGCGCCACCGGGGCGGCCTTGAGATTAAAGGTCATGGGTACTAGTTGTAGCCATTTTCTGCGCATGTGCCTGCAAAGATAAGCGTGATGGAACGATGTTTTCGGTGCAGTCAAAATGTGTGAACATTACATTCGAAAATATGATCGTATCCTGCTAGTTCATATGTCATGATATCAATTTGTTAGGAGAAATGATCATTAATCGCAATTTTAACATGTATTCGTATGCAACGCGAAAATTTCAAATTGACTTGAAATATAGTAAATACGGTTTAATTTACCCTCGCATATTTCATTCCATTAATGTTACTTACTCTTTTTCTCATCTTTTCTGAAGCAAACGGCTTCACAGCTTCGTAAGCCCATTTCAATGACGATGGAAAGTTAATTGCATGTACCGCTGCAACCCTCGCTGGTAAGGATTCCTGAAAGAAAAAGAGGAAATGAGGACTTTTCTTGCTCACACCCAGAACAGAAACGTTCATCCTAGAAAATCGAATATGTGGTAATGTTTTTCATTCAATATACACTCAATGGACAAAACAATAGTGATGCTACCTAATAACGTGTTGATTCACTATTTTGAGCAAGAGGTATTTTCAAACGGTTTTCCGTGGTGAACGGTATCGGCCCACGAAGAAATTTTTTCCATCGAGATTTCAGATGCTCAGAATTTCCTGCAAATAGGATAGCAGCAGAATAACAGCCTGTACACGTCGAGAGATTGAATCCGCTAGATGTCGGAGGGTTTTCTGAGTTTTCTGCTGCAGAATTATCCACAACTCTGCCCGAAACGTGAGTCCAGGATCGATGGATCTGATTTCTCGTTCCACGGCATCCCAGAGAACTTCTGCAGGGTCTAAATCCGATGACTTGGGGGCCACTGGATGGTTCTGAACTCACATAAGTATCCCTCGAGTCTTCCTGGGTTGAGGAGGCTCGGAGGTGCGGAGCATTGTTGCTGGAACAGACAACCGGCCACAGGACGCGCGAAGGCCATGAACGCGCGTAGATGATCAACCAGAACATGCTGTCAGAAAGTAGCGGTTAAGAACCTCCGCAGACACACTGACTTAATGTATCCCATGAAAAAGCTCACTAAGCCACCACAGAGCCACCACCGACTTGAACAGAGCTGACCTGCAACGATGGGACAATGGCCTCATGCTGTCGATGCCACGCCCGCACCCTTCCATCAGCTTGGTACAGCTGCAAACAGGATTCGTCTGGCGACGCAGCGCCACGCTGCATTGGTCCAGTTTTGATGTTCCATGCGAGGCGTAAGATCTAATGACGAACAGTCAACAGCTTCACATGTGTACGGCGTCTGCTCCCTTACTCCAAGGTATGGAACGTGTACCGTATCATTCGCTCGCGGATGCTGATTGGTCCCATGATATTTAACCTGGATACTATTTGGGTCGCTGTTGCCAAGCGGTTAGTCAGTACGAGATTGGCTAGTTTACGACATCTTCCGTCAACAAAAACGTATGGTCGGTTGTCGCTTGCACTCAGGGCGCCGGTAAGTGCGTCGATGATATATTAACCCTTTAACGACCATGACTCTAAAATATGCTACCACTCTAAATACACTGGCGGAAAGTGAAACAAGTTAGCAAAATCATGCAATGCATTGATTATGATATGCTTTCCAACATACCAGAAATTATTACTCAAGTTATGATGATAATGGCTGTGGAATAAATCTCGCTCCTGTGTCCTGACCTTTGACCCCATTTCGATGATATTCAACACAAATGGTTCAGTACACCTCAAAAACAACATACTAAAGTTTTGTCGCAATAGAAGCAGTTTTACGCAAGTTATGAGAATAATGGCTGTGGAATAAATCTTACATTTTTACAATGACCTTTGACACCATTTCATTGATATTCAACAGAACCGGTTCAATATACCTCCGAAACAACATGATAACGTTTCGTCGCAATCGAAACATTTTTTGGTAAGTTATGATGCACAAGGGCAATGGAATGGATCCCACTCCAGTGTTCTGACCTTTGACCCCATTTCGCCCATTTTCAATAGGGTTCGTCCCTAGTGTCTCCCTACCACATACTAAATTTCTTCGAAATCGAACCATTTTTACACAAGTTATGACGCATAAGGGCAATGGAATAAATACCGTTTTTATGCCCTGCCTGACCTTTGACCCCATTCGCCCATTTTCAATAGGGTTCGTGCCCAGTGGTTCCCTAATACATACTAAACTTTCATCGAAATCGAAACATATTTACGCATGTTATGACGCATAAAAGCAATGAAATGGTACCCGCTTTTAGGTCCTTACCTCTTACCCCATTCCATCCATTTTCCATAGGTTTTGTTCCTAGGTGGTTTCTTACTACATACCAAAATTTCATCGAAATCAAACCATTTTTACGCAAGTTATGACGCATAAGGGCAATGGAATAAATCCCGCTCTTCTGCCCTGCCTGACCTTTGACCCCAATTTGCCAATTTTCAATTGGGTTGGTCCCCTGGTGGTTCCCTACCACATATTAAAATTTCATCGAAATCGAACTATATTTACGCAAGTTATGACGCATAAAACAATTGAATGGTACCTCCTCTTATGGCGTGACCTTTGAACCCACTTCACCCATTTTAAATAGGGTTCGTCTCCTGGTGGTCCCCTACAAGATACTAAAATTTCATCGAAATCGAACCAGTTTTACGTGAGTTATCGTGCCGACAGACGGACGGACAGGCGGACGGACAGTCGGACGGACGGAGAGACGGACGGAAAAAGCTGGAGCATATACGTTTCTTCTACCTACGGTTGGAAAGCGTAAAAAGGAACACCAAGAAGGAATTAGCGGACGATCAAGAAATTTACATATGTTAATTGGGTCGAATTTACGTAGGTGTGATGTTAATTTCGGGACCAACCGGTTAGCGCTTACGCCACAGCACGGCATAATATGCAAATTATCGTCGGTGGTATTTGAGGAGTACGGCATAAGTGAATGTAATCAGTCCTCGGCGTACGGACACGCGCGAAGACCCTGAAGAAGCTGCAATGCCTGGACATGGAAGACGTGTACGATTTCAGCAGTTATCGGACTTTGAGCGAGGTCGTCTAGTCGGACTTCGCGAGGCCGGGTGGTCTTATCGTCGTATTGAGGAGCCAATTGGACTAGAAGTATCGGTGGTGGTACGATGGGGGCGTAGATGGTCCGAGGAACATTCCCACACGAGAAGACGTGGAACCGGGAGTCACAGACGGACTGATGAGCTGACCGATCGACGCATAAGAAGAGCGGCGTTGTCAAGCAGAACATCAACTGCGACGCAAATCCGAGCTGCCGTTGCACCTGAGGTGACTGTGCGAACAATCCGCAACGGCCTACTGGATGCAGGACTACGTGCACGTGTGCCTCTGGCATGTGTACCTCTTACTCCAGACAACCGTCCGGAACGGCTGCAGTGGTGTCGCCACCGTCTGCACTGGAGAACGCAATGGCGATCTGTCGTGTTCAGCGATGAAAGCAGATTCTGCTTGGGAGCCTCCGATGGCCGTATGCGTGTTCGCAGATGCACAGGGGAGCGTCTCTACCCTTCTTGCATCCGCCAGCGACACACAGGGCCTACACCTGGTCTCCTGATGTGGGGAGCGATCAGCTATCACTCCCGTACACAACTAGTGTTTTACCTGGGTACGTTAAACAGCACCTCCTACATCAACAACATCATTCAGCCCGTTGTTGTGCCATTTCTAAGGTCGATCCATCGTGGTGCTTTCCAGCAAGGTAACGCACACCCACACACGGCACGTGCAACGCAACATGCACTTCTGGGCGTGAAACAACTTCCATGGCCTGCACGTTCACCGGATTTGTCCCCCATTGAGCACGTGTGGGATTTTATGGGACAACGACTTATCCGGTCTCCACGGCCAGCCAAGACCATCCCCGATTTACTTGTCCAGGTTGAGGATTCTTGGAACTCAATACCCCAAACTTATATCCAACATCTGTACGACAGACTCTATGCCAGAATTGCACAGTGTGACGCAGTTCATGACGGTTCAACCTCGTATTAACCATGTTACATGAAAATGTTATTTTTCAGTTTACCAGCAAATACAGCTGTATTATGCCATAATGTTTTGATCACGTTATCCTCTGTATTCCTTTATTATGCTGTATAAATTTCGTTGGTATCAGACGTCTCCTTCTTGGTGTTATTTTTTCATTTTCCTCCAGTGTATCATAACGCCCGAAAGTGTTTGCTGTTTTGCTCCTTTGTTTAGTAACAACAATGGTGACTGACAGTGACTCCGTCTGATACCTCATAGGTCGTGCAAATTTAAAGAATAGGTATGGGTAGGAAATCTGGCTAACTCTAGACAGGTGTTTCGGGCGGCTATGGTCGTTCGTATGTACAGGCGTTTCGGGCGTTATGGTATTTAAAGGGTTAAACTCTTTATACAATTGCTCTTGGGAACCCTAGGCTCCCTACCGCTCGTCCGATAGAATGACCCATCTGTCTTGCGACAAAAATGCGTCCACGATCAAAATCTCTCAGATCATCAGGTTTACCAATGTTCGTTGATTGCGATACACTGTTGGGAAGCCTTGCTGCTCGACGGTTTATCGCTTGCTTTCTGTTTGATTCTGTTCCATTCTGCGCGTGGGATGCTTATGCCAAATGCCTATCACCCCTATCTCTAATGTTTTGTCTACTGATTGTATCTATCTATTTATTATACAGGGTGTTTCAGTAAGAATGACCCGATTTCAAAGTAGTATATTCAATAGGGCAAATGTGGGATAGTTACAAAACAAAGAGCCAAGTATGAAAGAAGGTCTAAAGTTTCACTCACCACAATTACAAATGCTCAATTTGCCCTCCACCTGCTGCACGGACAACATCAAGCCGATAGCTGAATTCATCATGAACGCGTCGGAGAGTGTCTTCAGTCACAGAATTTACATCGGCCGTGATTCTTGTTCGGAGCTCATCCAAGTCAGCGGGTAAAGCGGGAACATAAACACGGTCTTTTACGTATCCAAATAAAAAAATGTCACATGGTGTGATGTCTGGAGATCTCGGAGGCTAAGCGTGTGGTGTCAAGTCATGGGATCCCCTGCGTCCAATCCAACGCTGAGGCAATGTGTCGGTTAGAAACCGACGAACTTGGATGTTCCAATGTAGCGGTGCACCATCCTGCTGCAAAATTTAATCTTTAGAGTCGTCCTGCAGCTCTGGAAGTAGCCAGTCCTTCAGTATTGCAAGATAGGAGTTGCCCGTAACCGTGTTGTCCGCAAAAAAGAAAGGGCCATAAACCTTTCAAACAGAAACCGTGCAAAACACATTCAGTTTTGGTGAATCACGTTCATGTTGGAGAGTTTCATGTGGATTCTCCAGTCCCCATATGCGAACACTGTGGCGCAAAACTTCCGCTTACATGAAAAGTTGCTTCATCGCTAAAAACGAACCTTTGTACGACGGTGCCGTCCTCCATGTCCTCTAACAGAGTTGCAAAAAAATCTTGTCGTTTTGTTTTGTCACCTCCACGAAGAGCTTGCACCAGTTGCAATCTATACGGCTTCAGCAGCAAACGTCGTCGTAAAACACGTCAAACAGTCACATGAGGGATGGCAAGTTCGCGGCTCGCACGACGAGTAGACTTCCGTGGGCTTCCTGCCCACTGGTTGAGCACTGCCGTACGCCTTTTAAACGCGCGCTGCACCGTAGTCACGGACTTGGTTTTGATATATTCGAGCACACAAAACGCCTTCTTTTGCCTAGACGTCAACCTCTCACTCACTAATCGTAGCGGCTGTTTGGACGCTCGTGCTGCCATTTTGCGGTAGTCATAACAAATTCTATCACGTCCGTACACATGATACGAGTCGCATTCATCGGTGGTTCGTGGTTGCCGCGATATCCACTTTTCAAATCGAGACATTCTTTATGAAACACCCTGTATATACAGTTACTGAAAAATTAATAGCAACTCAGGAGATTTCTGGCGTTTTTGGGTTTTCAGTGTTACTATTAAAGTAAATGTACATATAACACTAACAATATATTTATAATTTTAAAGCACATTTCATGCAGAAGCCAAATCAGTTTACAGAATGGGAATATCTCTAACAGAACTCAAGTTTTGAACAGAAATGTAACACGAAACAGAAATCATGGCAACGTACAATGTTCAAATTCAAAATACAATTACGTACCTAATATTTCGTTGGGTGACCTTTTGATTTAACAACTGCTGCACACCTGTTGGGCATGGAATCAACCAACTTACACAACATATCGGATGAAATACAGTTGTGTCAAACGTCAGTAATCGCGTTAATCAGTTCCACTTTATTTCTGGGGTGACGTTCGTGCACTTTTCTTTTCAGAATGCGCCACGAATTCTCAATCGGGTTCAAGTCTGGCGAATTCCAGGCCAAAGAAGAGGTACAACATTGTCCAAAGACGTCGCAAAAGCTTTAATGACTTTTGCACTGTGGTATGGGGCCGAATCGTCCTAAAGGATGTATGGCTGACCCTGGAACAAATCACGTCCTGAAGGCACCGTCTTGTCCTGGAGAATAATTTTGTACACCTGTGCATTAACAGTGCTCTCACACACATGGATTCTTCCCACTCTAACCGCAATGAAACATCCCCAAATCACAACACTGCATGGATACTTTCTTGTCCTAAGTGTGCAAGAGGGATGCAATGCCTCGTTATTTCGTCCAAGCACTCAGCACCCAGCGTCGTTACCATCGATGTTCAATTCTGTCTCATCACTAAATAACACTTTACGTCACCTATCAGTGTTCCGCTCTTTATATACCTTTGCCCATTATAAACGTTTCTTGCATTGTCCATTTGTTAGCAATGGCTTCTTTACCGCCCTATGAGACGTCAGACCCATAGAACGTAACCTGTTCTTCACTGCTCGAGGACAAACAACAGTACCACATCCCTCCCGCAATTCTTTGGCAAAAACTAGTTGACGAGACGAACCAATTTCGCAGACATAACCGTTTCAAAGCGTTGTTACTTCTAGGACATGTTTTCATTTTTCGGCCACATTTACCCAGCCTGCCATTCTTGATTCCACCCATATCACGGATCTTCGCAGAAGCGTGAAAAAACGAACATGTTTCTGATACAACTCCCATACATTTCCTTATGCTAGGCATTTTGATAGCATCCGACAAATATAAGTTCAAGGAATGAGACATGCAATGAGTATATATTGCTTTGGGATATTTTTTCTAATACAGGCCTGCACTCCACGAAACTCTCCTCGCATTGCTGCAGCACCATCATACCCCAGCTTTCTCATATCGTTCAAATCAAAACCCAATTTCACTAAATTTTCCATTATTGTTGTTTCAAGAGAACAGCCTGTTAAATTTTTCACTGGTATAAAAGCCAGAAAACCTTCTCTTAATTTCAGTTCTTCTGCATCAATATACCTGACGCACAGTGAAAACTGTTCTATTTGACTAATGTCAGTAGTTTCATCTACCAAAACTGAAAAAAAAATTGAATGCTTTACCTCTGCTACAATTTTCTGTTCAATAAGTTCCCCAAAGATGTTAATTATTTCATTCTGTATTACTGAACTTGTTAATATGCTATTACCTCCACTAGTTTCTAAGTTTTCTTTTTAAATGGCATTTCCAGAATTTGCACGATATCTTAATAAAGTGCAAAAATTGCCATCATTATTTGCTGGTTCCTCAAGCAAAATTCTTCCAGAATCAACTATTCCCCTAAGAGGTATCTGCTGCCTTCCACATAATCTAATTGTTTGCACAAAAGGAATCAACCTTTTCCTGTTGTCAATTATCTCTTGCTCTTCCTGTTTATTTATTTTTTTTTTTTTATTGGAGGTTTAACGACCACCGTGAGCAACTCAATGGGCTATAAGCAGTCGCCCGTCCCTAATTTAGGGTCACTGGTTCCAGGGAAGGGAGAGAGCCAGTGCCGTAAGACAAACACAACATCCATGCCTCACCGGGATTCGAACCCGGACCCCTTTCGGACGAATGATCAGTAGCCAACGCTTAGACCACTGCGCCACCGGGGCGGCTCCTGTTTATTCATTTGTAAAATTATACTATCCTGTTTTTATGAATTATTGATGCAATATTTTTAGCTGCCAATACAGCGTCTTTGTGATATTTATTCTTTTCATGCTTTTTGAATATTTCCCTCGCATCTTTTAAATCGGCACTAGGCTTTGTAACGAGACTACCCAAAGTCTGATGTTTGCCTTCACCAGCAACATCTTTTTCGTAAAATAAAACACAATGTTTACAAAATGAACCTTCTTTCAGACGTGAATATGACAGCCACTTATACTCTTCGAGAAAGTTAATTTGGAATGTTCTCATATGATTTTCATTTTGACTGGAACTGATTTTTTTAGGGAATCCATATTTTGCAGTAGGTTTCCATATGCTATGTAACAAATCAACTTTTTTCTCGTCGCTCAAAGAATTAACAAGCTCACTGTTACCTGCATACAATCCTATGTCGTTCGAATCTGAAATGCTTTCAGACTTTTCATTACCATCTGCATCTCCGTCTTTCCTCATGCGTATTGGTTGAAGCTCATAATTTTCCGGATTACTCCCGCTTTCAACGCATTGGTTTGGAATTTCAATATCAGTGGGTTCAGCTAGCGTTTCAGTTTCCACAGCGCTTTTTTGTTACAGAAAGTCAACAGACTTTGTTGATGAAATCGTGTCATTTTTTAAATAACCTCAACAAACTGTTTTAAGCAGCTGCGGGAAAGATCGAATAAATACTGAATTTGAATTACAAGGATACAGACAAAACGAAAACAGAAGTTTCACTTTCTCACTCCGTTTGAAAATGAAAGAATCCACCCACATGGCCAACGCACAGTTCGGTATCAGTAAGGCTGGGCAGTAAAGTGAGGTGTCGAGTATCACTGCACGTGTCCTAGTAACGACCGGCGCCAGGCAGAGAGGAGCGGTGACACGTGACACCATCCCTGGTCTGGTCAATTAGGAGTTGGCGCCGAAAAACCTACAGCCGTCTTCCTGACCACGGATATGAGCCACCCTTCTTTCTCTGACCTCTGTCTCCTTCGAGCAATGATCTTTCACTGAATCCGTACGTAGCAGTCGGATTTTTCCAGCAGTAAATATTCATGATTCAGAAACTTCTCTAATAACACAATTTTTTTTTTTTTTTTTTTTGTTTGAGGTTTAACGACCACCGTGAGCAACTCAATGGGCTATAAGCAGTCGCCCGTCCCTAATTTAGGGTCACTGGCTCCAGGGAAGGGAGAAAGCCAGTGGCGTAAGACAAACACAACATCCATGCCTGACCGGGATTCGAACCCGGACCCCTTACGGACGAATGATCAGAGGCCAGCGCCTTAGACCACTGGGCCACCGGGGCGGCACACAAATTTTGATTTAACATACATATATAAAAATTATATTGGAAAGCACAGTTTGATTATTTAACCTTATTTTGACAGATAACATAAAAAATGAAGCAGATTTTGGAGGGGGCCCAGACCCCTCCCCCTCTAAATACGCCCCTGTAATAGTTCCCAATTAAATTTTTACGGCCAGACGAAAGATAAACAGAAGTCAGACTTACGATAACTTTTTATTGGTCCAGCACATATTTCAGTAGAACTCCACAATACACGACAGCAGATATCAGATTACATTTATCTAATTTAACGTCTACACCCACACATCCACCTGAGCAACTGTTGTATCGTCCTTTTTATCTATCGTCCTTTTTATCTATCGTTCTTATCACATTCATACGTCACGTTCTCTCTGACCTCAAATGTGTTGCCAACCTCATTTTCGTTTGAGGGAAAAGACATAACGTTAAGTTCGGAAGTATAAACGAGAACAAACTCAAATTTACATAGGAAAAGGAACTAAAAATGAAATTATATTAGAATATACGTCATACATTCCTTTCTCTACAGAGCCTTCAAAGAGTAGAACTCCATCAGAATAAGGCTACCAGTTATACATCCAAATCTACAAATCTATTTCTTTAAAGAATGATGAAAGTCATGGGTGTAAAGTCTATACCTTTTTGCTCATTTTCTTTCAAAGTCCCTTTGAAGTGTCCCTATTGGAGTATTGTGCATTCGGACTGCTAAAAAAACACTTTCTAAACGCAGACCTGAATGAGTGATTGGACTGTAGAAAGCATTTGAAGGGGAGTGGAATTAAATACCACTACCAATTTTAAGAAATGTCCTGTTGTCTTGGAAATCTAGATGCAGGTTCATAGTCCAGAGAAAGGGCAATCAGACAGAACATTTAAGAAAGCAGTAATTTTAGTTTAAACATTAATTGTATTTGCTGGAAAATCGTTCTAAAAATGTGTGAACACCCTCTGCAGATAGCGGAAATGCAGATGCTATCGAATTCCAAATACATTTTATTCTATATTATTGCTTCTAGGTATCCTAATGAAAATACGTATTCTTCCATTCCTACCATTTATAATAAAGACTATTTTCGGTACAGTTTTTGTTTCCAAGTAATGTGCAAATCTTCCGCCTAGGGGCGTAAAATTAAATTGTGTTTTCCTCGATTTCTGTGCTTCTAAAAGCCCGATTTTAAAAATTCTTATAACATCTGATAGAGCTCAAGATGGGAAATGTGCATAAAGATAATTTCAAATTTTTATTAAAGAATGGTTTGATCACTAAGAGGCGTAAGCTCATATTTCTGTTTCTGATATATTTGCAGCAAAATCAGCGTTTCTGAAAACTGGATTTAAAAACTTACTTTGTGCTCAGGTAACACTCACCAAGGCAAACGTTTTGAAAATACCTTCTGCTTAAAATAAAGCCTAGGTTTTCTCAAGGGCGAGTTGATACACTCATTGACAAAAAAATAGTTGCACCCAGAAGGAAGCAACCGACAGGAATTAAACTTAGTGGGTAGGTTTAAAATCGTGAGGCATGTAAATTATTCAAGTATTATACTCGGTCGGGTATGTGATGCAAGCAAGGAGGGGTCGTAGCGCTGTGTCTAACCAGCAATATAAGGTTGTACCGTGGCGCTCAGCGCGCTTGCAATTCGGACTCGTGCTTCTGTGTTGGTTGCATCCTTTGCAAGTCAAGTATGTCTCGGAAAAAAGTTCGGAAGCAATTCGAGCAGTTGGAGGAGTTCGAGAGGGGCCGCGTCGTCGGACTCCGGGAAGCGAGGTGGTATTATCGTCATATTGCTCGCCATACTAGTCGTGTTGATATCGCCATAGCACGCTGTTGGCGGCAGTGGATAGAACAAAGCACACAGCAGTGGTAGGAAGGGTCTAGGAGACCTAGATGAAACACGGAGAGAGAGGACTGACGGGTTGTCCGACAAGCGCGGAGTGACCCAACAGCCACGATTGCGGATATTCAGCGAGCAGTGGTGCCCGCAATGCATCATCCAATTAGTGGCAGCACCATTGGTAGACGGATACACGACTTAGGACTGCGCTCACACCATCCGTTAGGACGACTGCCCTTAACACCATTTCATCGTCACCAAAGACTGCAATGGTGTCGTGCCAGACTGTCATGTACCTACTCCGAATGGCAAAGAGTGATCTTCAGTGACGAGTCCCGCTTTTGTCTTGGAGGAGACGACGAACAAATACGTGTGTGAACGCACCGTGGTCAGAGCCAAGATGAACAGTTTGTTGTCGAGCGCCACACGTTCAGAAGGCCTAGTGTCATGTTGTGGGGTGCAATTTTCTACGATGCCAGATCCCCTTTGGTGTTCATTACAGGCACTTTGACTGTCAAACGTTACGTTAATGAGGTCCTGAAACCAGTGTCTCTACTTTCTCAGAAAGCTCACCCCGGTACGATTTTCCAACAGGACAACGCACGTCCGCATACTGCTGCTGTCTCGAGAGCTTGCCTTCAAGGCATTGACACTCTGCCATGGCCAGCCGCATCGCCAGACCTATCGCCGATTGAAAATGTGCAGGACGCTATTGGAGGCGATATCTACACCCCTTACAGCACAATCTGCAGGAACTGCGTGAGAAGATGCAAGCTTCATGGGATGGCTTATCGCAGGACACCATTAGGAACCTGTACAACTCCATACCGAGACGTCTGGCATGCTGTGGGAGCAAACATGGCTGCCCGATGTCATACGGAGAGACATTACTTATTGGAGTGTAGCTCAATAAATGTTGCCCATATCAGTCTCAATGTTTAAAAGAGTCACCTTTACATTGTTCTCCGGAACAGCATTGCAATCCCACACGTCCTTCTGGGTGCAACTATTTTGTTGACGATGAGTGTATATATCTTACTTTTGTCGATATCTCTGCTTCTAACAGTCCGATTTCGAAAATTATTTCTTTATCGGGGACCGTTTCTGGTGCAAAATATTTTTTACATAAGTTCGAAATTTTCTTAACGTACAAGTGTGCCACTAGAGAGCATAAGTTCAAGTGTTTTTTTGGAGCATATTAGCAGTAATATCAGCGTTTCTAAAATCCCGACTGAAAAAAAAAGCTTTTTTGACCAGATATTACTAACCCCCAAAACATTTTTTGTACATTTCTTATCAAAAATGATATAAACTGCTGGCCACCCAAAATGCAGCACCAAGAAGGAAGCATCCGATTGGCCTGAAATTCGCTGCATGCGTCGCACGCGAGAGGACATGCAAACGATTAGCTTTACAGTGCATATGCAAATCATGTGCACCCGGCACGCCACCGAGAAGCACTATAAGAAGGGGTCACAGAAGGCGGGGTGTAAGTTGTGGAAGACTGTTGTGCTACCGGACCTGTGCATGGGAAGCTTCCTGATGCCTCTTCGCAGAATACGGCTGTCATTCCAGCACGTTTCGGAGTTCGACAGAGGATGAATAGTGGCTTTTCGCGACAGAGGTTTATCGTACCGAGACATCGGCGCCCGTGTGGGACGACATCCAGCCACAGTGAGGCGAGTATGGATTCGGTGGGTGCAGGAGAGACGGACTGACCGACGTGAGAGATTGCCGCAGCCGCTGCACACCCCCGAACGAGAGGACCGGCATGTTGTGCGGCGGGCATTGACGGCTGGCACCGCCGCATCACGAACGTTAGCGCAGGAATTAAGGTGTGTTGCGCAACAACCTGTGTCAGCACGTACCGTTCGATGTCGTCTGCAGGACCGGGAACTTGTCGCACGGCGCCTATTACTCCGATTACCATTAACGTTACACCACCAGCGAGTGCGGCGGCAGTGGGCTGTTGAACGCCGCACCTGGACTACGGAATGGCACGACATTGTCTTCTCTGACGATTCCTGCTTCTTCCTGCTACACCACGATGGTCGGATCCGCGTGTGGCGGCACCACGGCGAGAGACTGTATGACACCTGCATTATGCATCGCCATACCGGTTCGTCGCCTGGCGTTATGGTTTGGGGCTCAACTGGATATGACACCCGCACCACTCTGGTATGCATCGCTGGTACACTCAACAGCCACAGCACCATCTCCGACGTTTTTGAGCCTGTAGTCCTCCCTTACCTGCTGGACCTGCACGCGGGCACGTTTCAACATCAAAATGCGCGCCCGCACGTGACACGCGTCGTGTAACAATTTTTCACGGCCCACCAGGTGTCAGTGCTGCCGTGGCTTGCCTGTTCTTCCGATATGTCGCCCATCGAACACGTCTGGTAGCTGATCGGCAACTGAGTGGCCCAGCGAGCACCACCCGCGGCTACGCCTTATGAACTGTGGCAACGTGTGGAAGCAGCCTGGACCGACATAACCCAAGCCTACATCCGAAGCCTCTTTCGTTCGATGCCGCGGCGTGTAGCGGCCGTTATTGCCAGCCATGTGGGTCACACCAATTATTGATGCCTGCGTGTTCCGCAAGTCGCTCGGGCCTGTAAGCTCAATCGTTTCATCTTTGTATGTGCTGTTATGTGTCCAGTAAATCCGGCTTTGCTATCTCGTGTTCCTCTTGGTGTTGAATTTTGGGTGGCCAGCAGTTACAATTTCCCAGCTTGAGGGCCCAAAAGTTTAATCTGTTTTTCTCAAATTTTCCGCTTCTACAGTTCCGATGGAGAAAATTCTTTTAACGCCGGGTACGGTTTACCTGGTGGAAAACGTTGCCTGTACCTCACGGTTTTTATGGTTCTCAGTCCTGGACTAAGTGGTGGTAGTTCGTATCTTTGTTTGCAGCTGTATCTCCGTTTCTAAAAAAACCTATTGAAATGTTTCTTCTTTTATTAGATGCTATTCCCTACAGTAAAGATTGAAAATAATATCCTCATTAAATAGTGCACAATTTTTCCGCTAGAAGGTAGGAATGCTAAAACCTCTTTCTCGGTATCGATGCTTTGAGAAGAAGTATTTGATAAATTATTTTTCCTTATCACAGATTTTGCTATGAAGAATACTTTCAGATATTTTCTGTTTTTCTGTTACTGAAAATTATTCCGTTACGGGGCGTGAAGTTATATCATGCTTTCCTCTATTCCTCTTTCCCTAACCGTTGATTCTAAAATCTCTTTGTACCTAATGCCTTCTGTGAGCTGTAAGAAACGTTTTGTGCACAGATGTTTTTAATATGATTTATCGATTGTAGAAATGCTGTCAGCTTTTTTTAATAATGGCTTTCATTGGATATGTATAACTTTGAAATATTTTATTAATGTCGGAAAATATTCAAAGTACATGCTCATTACAACCAAAAATTAGGCGTTATTTTCCTTGGGTTTTTTTTCTTGGATACACCGAACGCCATTGTTGTGACCTGTGCGATCGCCTTTAAATGTCTATCCTCAAATCCCTTTGTACGTTAAACCGTCTGGTAAAAATTATTTGCTCTTTCACAATTATCTTTAATGGAAAATGTTTGAAGTTCCTGAGTATCTCAGGAGTCCTAAGAGCGTTTCGTGTTATAGTACTCTTCGAAAAAACATGCGGCTTTTCAGGGACTAATTTTCGGAAAACTGTTAAAATCTAGGGCTTCGCGCGCTCCTCAGTTCTAGAGGGGCGGGGCTTTAGAACGACTCCGTTTCGTACAATAATAATTTCTCAAAGTTCTTTTTTATGTACTTTTTTTGACATAAGCAATGATATGCAATCCCATTTCCAAATGCCCTGAAAAAATTTCGGCGTGTGTTAAAATAGAAAAAAATTGGAGGAAATATACTAGTGTTGTACCGAAAGTAATGCAAAAGTGGGCATAACTTTTTTTATTAACTGAGAGAAGTCGTTCAAATTGCACATGATGATGGAGTAACATTGCAAGTAAATAATGGATTCCAAGCAGAAGCAACGTGCCGTCATTGAGTTCTTGACGAAGGAAGTGTGCAGGATGTCCGACATCCACAGAAGGCTACAGAATGTTCACGAAGATCACAAAATTGACAAGAGCAATGTGCACAGATGGATAAAGTTTAAAGAAGGGGAACCAGCATCGAAGACAAATCAGACAGGGAGACCTTCATCTGCGGCCGAATCATCAGCGAGTGGACGAACTGTTTCGCGCGGAGAGACGAGTCACAATCCGTGAGCTTGTTGCATAAGTGGATTGTGGTCACAATGCCGTATAGAAGATGGTGAAAGACTTAGGGTATCGGATGGGGTGTGAAATGAGACACCCGATTTGAAGGAGAGAAGGTTGGATGTCTTCTCTGATCTGCTGGAAGTGTTTGAAGACAACGAAGACACGTTTTTGTTTTAGATCTGGTGACTGGAGAAGAAAAAGTGAGCGTACCTTAACGATCCGATAACGAAGAATCAATCCATGGAATGTCGTCACACCTCTTCACCAAGGCCTAAAAAATTCAAGAGCCAGCGATCAGCAAGGAAAGTCATAGTGATTGTTTAATGGGATGACAGGGATGTCGTTCTCTTGGATTTTCTGGAACGTGGCCGTATCGTGACCAGCAAGCGGTACATTGTGACACTCAAGAAGCCACAGAGAGGAAGAGACAGAAAAAAAATCTGAAAAGGATCCACATTCACTATAAAAATGCGAGACCACACACATCAGGCGATCAGCAAATTAGGCTGGTCGGTGGTTCCTCATCAACCTTACAGTCCAGATTGGGCGCCCTCCGACTTCATTCTACCTGTCCTTCATTCTACCTGTTCGGTAGAATGAAGGACAGTATCCAGGGACAAAGATTTGATGGCATAGACGAAGTCAAAGTGGCTGTGAAGAAGTGGATACAACAGTCCACACCTGAATTTTTTCAAAAAGGATTCGAGAGTTGGGTTCAACGATGGGGAAAATGCATCGCTTGTGATGGAGACTATGTTGAGTAGTATCTTTGTATAGAGAAAAAGTTACTCTACCAACATGTGCAATTCGATCGACCTCTGTCAATTAATAAAAATGTTATGCCCACTTTTGCATTACTTTCGGTACAACCCTAGTGCATATGAGAGTGTTTTACAAAAACAAACTTTTCATTGAAAAGCATGGGACTTTTAAAATTCCTCTCCACGAACACTTGGAAAAATGTTTTTAAATTTAGTTTTTTTTTTTTTTTTTTTTGTATATTTGAGTCCGCTTCAAAAAGAAACATGCATTGTTTTCTAGTTTTCTATGTGAAATCCTTCCTTGACATTTCCTTTTTATTAGACATCAATTGCAACGTTTTTACAACAGTTACAACAATTTTATGGTAAGTATATCTCCAGAAAAATGAAAAATCCCATTGTAATGAAAGATGTTTACACGTGTTAATATTTAGGAAGTGATGCAATTTGTATTGCTTCAAGAAAAGCTCATGCGATAGCAATAAATTTTCAAACATCTTGCCGGACATTCTTGCATCCTAACTGTGCATCATTCATGAGAACACAGTAATCAATTTTATATAATGTAAAGTCATTATTATTTCTGGTTTACTAACCCGATATCTCGATTCTCATTAAGTAATTTCCTCCCGGGAAACGAACATTTCTACAGTCAAAAGATGCATTATTTCATGTATTTCGAAAAATGAAATATTTGTGCACATGAAAATTTGAATAACTTTCAAAGAATTTCTAACACTTAAATACAGGTTGCACTTCAAGATGGTTGAATTTCACGCCACTTTATGAGGAGCCACAGGTTTATTTGTAGTTAAGGCTCATTTGGGGATATGATGATCAGGCTGTAACTGATTTCAGGTAACTGTTTTTTCCCCTTTTGGCATACTCAGCCATTTTACTGATCTCATTACCCATGTTTTTATAGGCTCTGTCACCCTCTTTGTCGTTACAACCTCTGTCGTTCCTCTGGAAAATTTCTGTATGTTCAAAAAGTGCATGTTTTATTTTGGTTTATTCCAAAAAGAATGAGCAAATGTTCTTGACGTTAGGCCTGATTAGAGCATTACAAATTACAACACTTCTTAAATCAATGACAAAAAATTATTTTATTCCTGAGAGTAGATGGATTAATTCTTGAAAGTTTAATTATTCGACACCCTCATACTCATCATTTGAGGCATTTGATGCAACATTGCTTCTATCTAGAGCACTATTATTTAGTTTCCCAATTTTTACAATAAGACATAGGAAAAGCTGCATATTTTTTTCATTAGTTGTTATAATGCTTTTGTAAAACACTTGATCACCGTTGGCCACTCAGTTAATATTTTGTTTTACGATGAATAATTTTTCAAGAGCTTTTAAGGTGGACGTGTAGTGATTTTGCCTCCTATACTTCCAATGGGCAAATTTCTGTACATATTTTCTTCACAGCTAATGCGTTCCCAAGAATGAAACTTTGAACATCGATTAAAATAACTTCATATTATAACTTGTAATACTTCATATTTTCTAAAACATGCCCATAATTAAGCAATTCAGCATTTGTTTGTTTACCGAAGTCATAGTCATCAATGTACAGGTCGTGCCATCTTTTTTCTGGTCTCAACACCACCAAAGGAAAAGTTATTGATTTTTAATATAATTCATGGTTATGTTTTAGAAAATACGAAGTATTACAAGTTATAATATGAAGCTATTTTAATCGATGTTCAAATTTTCATCCTTGGGAACGTATTAATTGTGAAGAAAATGTGTACAGAAATTTTCCCATTGGAAGCATAGGAAGCAAAAGCACTAAACGTCCACTTTAACACATTATTCAATTGCATTAGGACAAAATATCTGAAACATCTGTCGATGCATTTGATTTTAAGCAGTTAAAATATGACATCTTGTACCATTAAATTGAATAAAGGATTTTGGTGTAGCCTTAACTCTCCGTGTATCATAGTTATTGAAAAAAATTCTTCTTCTCATACAATTTGAATTGAACTAAACAGTGCAAACTACAGATATTTTATAAAACATCTGAATAGAAATCTAGGAACGATGTGAATTGTGCTTTTTAGATTAATGACCACAAAAATTATTTCCGTAAAGTTCATTCACATTACGCGGATATAAAGTTTTAGTTTGTATAGAACTTTATTTGAAAAGCAAACAAATTGCTTTTCTTTTCCAGGCCAAATTTTTTGAATCCTGGGCTTCGTTCCGAAACAGAAAGAAAAATTTAGGACCTGTGATGGTATCACGTTTTTTGACAATATAACGATCTCTGTAAATTAATTGAAACAGCAACATTGGACACTGAAATACGCTTTATGTCTGATGAAGTAAAAAATATGCAATGTATTCTACAAACGGGCCTACAAACTCCATGACTGATTTAAAAATAATGACTTTAACATATTACTTTCATTAAAACTTATGAGAAAGGAGAAAAAGACACAAGTATTTTAACACATTAAATATCATTTTAATTCAATAGTATACTTACGAACAAAATCTGAAAGCACAGTTTTGCATGGCGAAGAAGACCTAGCACTTCCCTTAGACTAAAAGAATTGAAATCTAATATGGCGACTATTCCACTTATCTGTGCCATCGGATCATCAAGTAGAAAGTCAAAAACTGTATAGACCGCATATAGGGATTCTTCAAATGTGCAAATACTTGGATTCCAAATCCCTGTAATGAATAACGAATATGTAAAAAATATTATAGAATTTGTTTTTATACAAGTGCAAAGAAGGAATTATCAGAATAATATGATGAAGATGAAATGCTTGTGTGGAGACAACCATAAATGAACATAACGAAAATGACGAAGATTAAATGCTTGTGTGTGAGACAACCATAAAAAATGTAAATGTAGGTGTCTGGTGCAGTTGAAAGTTAAACATTAACAGCATGTCAAATAGTACAGTGTATCATCAATTGTAAAAAAAGTATGGTTTACGAGAAAATGCATGAAATGAAGTGCTAAAGATTCAAAGACAGTCAATTTTATGCAAGATTTGGAACAGATTAATAATCATCGGCAAGAGAGCTGCAATTTCAATTAGACCGTATTTTCCAGCAAATTGCGCGTATTCTCATGAATGCGATACGGGATTACCCCATACAATACAAATTTTGCAGATGACAATTTGTTTTTTGGTGTAAATGTAACAAGCGTGGTAAGTCAGATAATATCCGAAATCTTGAAAATTGTTTTCCCGATCGAGGACGACGAAATTTTCAAAGTTTTCGAATATTATCGGACTTACCATAATTGTCATATTTACACCAAAAAACGAATTATCATCTTCAAAATTTGTATTTTATGGTGTAATCTCGTATTCCATTCATGATTTATCTGCTAGTCCGGGCAATCACGGGATAGAATTCTTAACCTCCAGATTCGCTAAACATGAATGCCGGTTGCTTCGACTAGCGAATCCTGTGATGGTTATATTAAAATTAATCGGAAACTTGAGACTTGGTCGTTCTGGGTGGTGTAGTGGTTAGCATACCCGAGTGCTATATGGGTGATGTGGGTTCGATTCTCGCTCCAGGACGACGACATTTTCAAGTTTTCGGATATTATTTGACTTACCATCCTTGTCATATTTACACCGAAAAACGTATTGTAATCTTCAAAATTTGCGCGTATTCTGCCGATTCCAATACCCGCGCGTTAAAACAATTGTCACTTTGGAAGTATATAAAACTTCCAAAGTGACAATTGCTCTGTTGCATACGATGTCATGAGACAAGACGCAAGACGTCACTACACTACTTCAGAAATTATGCAACAGTACCACTACATGCTTCTAATAACCGATGAGTGCGTTTCATCAACAACCATTGGAAGAGTCCCGTAGGTGTCTGGTGCTATCAGGCGTCATATTACAATAGACTTTCATTGTTTTACTACCAGCGCATCGACACTGATCTGGGAAATCTAGGCAGCCTAGGGAAGGGGATCCAAGAACAAAGGTACGGGGCCGACGTGAGAGCGAACCATCCACGCATTCGCATCCCCAAACACTGGGAGTCTGCATAAATCCCCGGAGAAACCACAGACTAGATGGCAGGCAGGACCGGGATTTGAACACCCATCAGAAACGTCCACCTCCCACACACTGCACAGCGACTTAACGAACTATGCTATGCCGGCGGCCAAGTGCGTTTGCTCCATATATATAAAGTCACTGTTATAATTTCCTTCGTAAACCATGTGACGCCTAATTCCTCTTTAAAAGTTTCACTTTAACTCAGGCGAGTGACTTCTGTTTTTCGCAGTTTAACCCTTTAACATCCAGGCTCCTGAAATTTTGCCAGCACCTACTTTGTGCCAAAGCATGCTAATTTGTTTAGCGACAAAAATGGTGACTAAATGTTACTTCTGCGAAACCCGTAGAGGCAGTGTAACTTTGAAAGAGAGGTGGGGATGGGAAACCCTCCTCATTCTAGACGAGCGTTTCCGGCGGTCATGGTAGTTTAGGTGTAAGGGCGTTTCGGGCGTTATGGTCGCCAAAGGGTTAACGTCAGCCAATTTTTTTACAAGCCTTCTCAAAAAGAGAGCTATGTGTCATTGTAAGTGTAAAGCTGGGCACAACGGAGAGAAAATGAAACTTCGAACGACAACGTTTAATGCAAGAAGAATTGTATGCACGATCTTTGACAAGCCATCGTAACTAAAATTTCTATTTCGGAGGATACCTGTGTCAGCATGTACCGTTCGACGTCGTCTTCAGGAGTGTGGACTTGTCGAACGGCGCCCTTTGCTCCGATTACCATTGACGTTACAGCACTGGCGAGTGCTGCGGCAGTGGGCCGTTGAACGCCGCACCTGGACTACGGAATGGCACGACATGGTCTTCTCCGATGAATCCCGCTTCTAAGCCTGCAACACCACTATGGACGGATCCGCGTGCGGCGGTACCGCAGCGAGAGACTATATGACGCCTGCATTATGCATCGCCATACCGGTCCGTCGCCTGGCGTGAGGGTTTGGAGCGCAATTGGATATGACACTCGCACCCCTCTGGTACGCATCGCTGGTACACTCAACAGCCACCGCTACATCTCCGACGTTTTGGAGCCTGTAGTCCTCCCATACCTGCAGGACATGCCAGCGGCCACGTTTCAAAACGACAATGCGCGCCAGAACGTGGCACTTATCGTGCAACAATTCTTCACGGCCCAGCAGGTGTCACTGCTGCCGTGGCACGCCTGTTCTCCCGATATGTCGCCCATCGAACATGTCTGGTCGCTGATCGGCAACCGAGTAGCCCGGCAAGCACCACCCGCGGCTACGCCTGATGAACGGTGGCAACGTGTGGAAGCAGCCTGGACCAACATACCCCACGCCCACATCCAAATCCTCTTTCGTTCGATGCCGCGACGTGTAGCGGCCGTTATTGCCAGCCATGGAAGCCACAGAAACTATTAGTGTCTGCGCGTTCCGCAAGTCGCACGAGCCTGTAAGCTCAATCGTTTCATCTTTGTATCTGTTGTTATGTGTCCAGTAAATCTGGCTTTGCTATCTCGTGTCCTTCTTGGTGTTGCATTTTGGATGGCCAGCAGTGTACATATAATTTATAACAAAGGTAACAAGCAAAATACAAACGCGGGAAATTCTAAAGCGCCAAAAGCTGCGTAAAAGAAAAATCAAAAACAATAACAGAAACTACCATAATACTGAAAGTTGGAATGACACATTTGTAGAAATAAAGAAGAGACCAAATGACCACAGTGAGAAAAGAAAAAAATGAGAGGAATATAGAACTATGACTTTATCAAAGACCAGGCCCAGATAACACAACACCCTTCATACCTGTTTAGAGACCTAAAAAGTGTGGGTTTCTACACTATCTAGTCTGAAACGAAACGGCAACCACCTAACCGGAAAAAATTAAATAAAAAAAGAATTAGAACGATTTAAAAAAAATGTAATTTTAACCCACCCCAAACAAGTAGATCAAACCCTTCTATCCCCTAAACCACCTTAAACTACCCCCCTAAAAACTGATTAAAAAGGGAGAAAACTTTTCCGTCTCCAAAAAAATGACCCCCTCCCCCTTACACACCCCCAGCAGACTAAAACAGTCGAAGCCCTACCTCACACTCGATCCGAGCAAGATCCGAACAACTAACAAATAAAGAAGTAAAAAATACCAATTACCAAAGAAATAAACTGATACAGTCAAACGCAAAACAGTAATTATTTACAAACAAATTCACGATACCTAAGTGTGGAAAAAACTTGAGATTAGTTTCTTATTTACAAGAAACTGTCAAAGGAGTACTTCTATTGTAAAAAGAGAAAAAAGGGCGAGCTAGAAACACTGGCCTATGCCTAAAGCTAACCGAAACGAGGCTTAAACAATGGGGTGCATTGGTCGATTACAGCTAACCTCAAATCGTAGGAGAGAACAAGCCAACAAATACTTGGGAACTTAGGAGGACAGTATGTACCTTTCCTAAAAAAATTTTTAAACAAAATTAGCAATAAAAAGCAAATTACGTAACAAAGACCACTTACCAAGATGAGAGGATCCTGACCCTAGCCGATCCAAACTTAAAACTGACCCCTAAGAAGTACCTACGTCTACAGCGGCACCTGGCATACAAGAGGGTAACCATTTTCCCAGAAAGTGCTGTGGTTATGGTTAAGGTAATAAATATCTCGAACAGTTTTAAAGTTACGATTAACTGGACAGAATGCTTTAGGATTCCAGTTGGGAACAGTTTATGCTGTTTCCAACTGGCTTTTAAAGTACTAAAATACCCCAAAAACTAAAACCCTCGCTGCCTTTTAATTAATTATATTATACTATTTTTTCTTTTATATATATATATATATGTTACCACGGCTCTGAAATCCTGCGGTATTGAAGATGCATACATTAATATTATTAATAACATCTATGAAAATGCAAGTGCAAAGATTCGGCTGTTTGAAAATACAACACACATAAAAATTGGAAAGGGAGGGAGACAAGGTGACACCATATCTCCGAAGCTCTTTAATGCCACATTGGAAAATGTCTTTCAATCACTGAACTGGGAAAACAAAGGGATAAAGATTAATGGAGATTATCTAACCCACCTTCGTTTTGCTGATGACGTAGTCATTTTTGCAACTAGCCCATCAGAGCTGCAGAGTATGATCCAGGAACTTGCTGACAAGAGTAAAAAAGTGGGATTAAAAATGAACTTTCAGAAGACAAAAGTGATGTTCAATGCTTTTACAAGAAATGAAGATTTATCGATTGATGGAGAAAAACTGGAGATAACAGATACGTATGTTTATCTTGGACAGCAGATATCAAGTGAGGGTCACATTGATGAAGAAATTAATCGGCGTACAAAACTTGCCTGGAGAGCTTTTGGAAGAAACAGCATAATTTTCAAGAGCAATATGCCATTATGTCTTAAAAGAAAAGTGTTTGATCAATGCATCCTTCCAGTGCTTACGTATGGTGCAGAGACGTGGACCTTAACTAAAAGAGACATACAAAGGCTGCAGACAACTCAAAGTAGCATGGAGAGGTGCATGCTTGGTATAACCAGGAGAGATAAGAAGAGGAACTCGTGGATCCGAAAAATGACGAGAGTGGAAGACATCATGATCAGAGTTAAATCCCTGAAATGGCAATGGGCTGGACATACTGCCAGAAGGACAGACCATAGATGGACAGCCGAAATTTTAGATTGGATTCCAAGGGACAGGAAAAGACCCAGAAAAAGACCACATGGGAGATGGGTGGATGAAATTCGTAAATATGCGGGAGTGACATGGAGGAGACTGGCACAAGACAGACCGTTGTGGAGGAAACTTGGGGAGACCTTCGTCCAGCAGTGGATTGATAATGGTTGACAATGATGATGATGATGATGATATATATATATATATATATATACTTTTTTCGTATTTTTATCTATTTTAAAGCTTTTTATGAGGGAATTTTATGTCAGTTTTGAACTTTTTTGAATTAAAGGACAGGGAGTTATGAGATCATATTGGGTTCCTAATAAAGTAATAGCAACCACATCTTCATCTCAACTTCTATGTTATAGCTTTCATTTCGATGATTCATTCAGTCCTTAGGTTGTTAAATTAGAGTAAGTCAACAGTTCTGACTCTATACTCTGGAACAATTTTCCTTAGTGTAGCTTTGAGAAAAGCTCTCAGAACCTGGTTATCAATAAGCTGACTAATTAGTAATTGAACGCTGCGAAAAAAATATTCCTCCAAGCTACAAATTCTGTACAACCTTAAGACCTGTGAGGTAAAGGCATTCACGATAACCCTGCCAAAAATATAACTTGAGCAATTTATGAATTTTAAAATTTTGAAATTGAAGTTATTTCTCTTATCAAACAGGCTGATAATAGGGCTATCTTCATAAAGGTTAATAGCCAAATCTAAAAAATCTAGTTCCTGTTATTAGAATTAGTTTTAATTAACTTAAGGTAGCTTGGATGAATTGCAGGAAAATCAGCTTCAAGAACTCCAGAACTATTTAAGCAGAGAAGGTCATCAATATATCTGTAAGTGTAAAGGTAGTTGTCGCCTTTAGAAGGCTTGCTTTTAATGTACAGAAATTCTTTGAAAAATAAAATCAGATTGCAAACACTAGTAGAATGTGAGCAACCCATAGTGATTCCATTAACTTGCTTGTAGAACTTATTGCAGAATAAGATATAATTAATTTCAATACAGCAATTTAACAAAGTATTCCAAGAACTTTCTGAAATTATATCAGGAACCTTAAAATCCTTAAAAGGTAATTTAAGGGTGTGAATAATATCATCAATAGGGAAGCTGGTATACAAATTTTCAATGTCATAGCTATCAATATTTACAGGCTTAATCGTAGGGATTTCAGAAATGACCTCTGCATTGCTATTCATAATCCAAAATTCCTTACTGCTTAAATTTGTATAAGATTTAACTCGACTTAAAACCTGCTTCAGAACTGACTCAAAATACTTATCTATTGCTTTCTTGTGACTTTTCGTACCACTAGCTATGAACCTAAATTTTACCGGCTCCTTATGAAATTTTGCTGTAGCAAACAGATAAAATTCAAGTTCATAACTCCTATCCAATTTAAGCCGAAGCCGTTGGTGAAAAGCCTTGAACTTATTTGCAAGTTCCTTATCAGAAACAGGAGAAGGGTGACAGGTGATTTTATTATGTAGCTCACTATTAATTAATTCATAATAGAACTTCTTACATATTATTATAAAATTATTGCAGGCTTTATCTCCTGTTGTAAAAATGTATTCTTTTTTTATATTATAGAAAGATTGCTTTAGTTCTTTAGAGAAAAAGAGACTATTATCTTGGGAAATATTTTGATTAGCTAAATTTACCTGAAAGTCTTTTAAAACTTGACTTTTCCATTCAGCAAAGGCCTCAACTGGCATATTGTGAGTAAGGCTGGTTTTGGTATTTATTTAGATCCTGACAAATGTCAAACTTAATTTTATTTTTAGAGAGGTGGAAGGATTGCCTAAGCTTTGCACCAAATCCCAAGAGCTTTCTAAGTTTGGTGTTATCGATAAAATCTAGATTACCTGGGACAGCATGTTTATGGAAGTTATAAAAAAATAGAGTATTGTGGTATGAATAACGATTCCAGCTCAAGTCAGACAGTTTATTAAAAAAGGCATGTGACTTGTAGATTTTTAAACTAGAACCCAAGGTTTTAACATATGTAAAGCTAACCACTGTTTGATGCTTAGAAATGGGGGAGATGCTAGCAGCCATTAAGCCTGTCAATATTTATAGCTATGACTTTGAAAATTTGTACACCAGCCACCGGATTGATAATATTATTCACATCCTTAAATTACCTTTTAAGGAATTTAAGGTCTCTGACATAATTTCAGAAAGGTCCTGGAATACTTTGTTAAACTGCTGTATTACAATTAATTATATCTTATTCTGCAATAAGTTCTACAAGCAAGTTAATGGAATCGCTATGGATTGCTCACATTCTACTAGTGTTTGCAATCTTTTTATTTTTCAAAGAATTTCTGTACATTTAGAAAAACCCTTCTAAAAGTGATAGCAAGTATAGTGTCAGGATTGTAGACTTACTCTAATTTAACAACCTAGTGACTGAATGAATCATCGAAATGGAAGCTATAACATAGAAGATTAGATGAAGATGTGGTTGCCATTACTTTATTAGGAACCCTACATGCTCTCACTACTCCCTTTCCTTTTAATTCAAAACAAGTTTAAAACTGACATAAAATTCTCACAATACAAAAAAGTATATATCATCCTCACCATCATCATTGTGAACCATTATCAATCCACTGCTGGACAAAGGTCTCCCCAAGTTTCTTCCCCAACGGTCTGTCTTGTACCAGTCTCTGCCATGTTACTCCCGCATACTTTCGAATTTCATCCGCCCATCTCCCATGTGGTCTTTTTCTGGGTCTTTTCCTGTCCCTTGAAATCCAGTCTAAAATTTCAGCTGTCTATCGATGGTCTGTCCTTCTGACAATATGTCCAGCCCATTTGCATTTCAGGGATTTTACTCTGGTAATGATGTCATCCACTCTTGTCATTTCTCTGATCCACGAGTTCCTTTTCTTATCTCTCCTGGTTACACCAAGCATGCACCTCTCCATGCTACTTTGAGTTGTCTGCAGCCTTTGTATGTCTCTTTTAGTTAAGGTCCACGTCTCTGCACCATATGTAAGCACTGGAAGGATGCATTGATCAAACACTTTCTTTTCAGACATAATAGCATATTGCTCTTGAAAATCATACGGTTTCTTCCAAACGCTCTCCGGGCAAATTTTGTACGCCGATTAATTTCTTCATGAATGTGACCCTCACTTGATATCTGCTGTCCAAGATAAATGTGGGTATTGGTTATCTCCAGCTTTTCCCCATCAATCGATAAATCTTCATTTCTTGTAAAAGCATTGTACACACTTTTGTCTTCCGAAAGTTCATTTTTAATTCCACTTCTTTAATCTTGTCATCAAGTTCTTGGATCAAACCCTGCAGCTCTGATAAGGTAGTTGCGAAAATGACAACGTCATCAGCAAGACGAAGGTGAGTTAGATAATCTCCATTAAACTTTATCCCTTTGTTTCCCCAGTTCAGTGATTGAAAGACATTTTCCATTGTAGCATTAAAAAGTTTGGGAGATTTAGTGTCACCTTGTCTTACTCCCTTTCCGATCTTTATGGGTGCTGTATTTTCAAATAGCTGAATCTTTGCACTTGCATTTTCATAGATGTTATGAATGATATTAATGTATGCATCTTCAATACCGCAGGATTTCAAAGACGTAACTGCTGATGGTTTCACCGAATCAAAGGCCTTTTCATAGTCAATAAAAGTCATGCATAATGGAAGTTCATATTCCCTCGCTCTTTCAATTGGTTCTCTCAGTACGTGGATATGATCTATAGTGCTGTAGCCACTCCTGAATCCAGCTTGTTCTCTCGGTTGAGCCATGTCCATTGTCGCCTTCAAGCGGTGTGAAAGAAATTTAGTGAAGATATTATAAACCACTGATAGGAGGCTGATAGGTCTGTAGTTACTGATATCCTAAATGTCACCTGTTTTATGTAGCAGGATCATTGTAGCGTTGTTCCAATCCTCAGGATTCTTCCCTTCATTAAAGCATCGAGCGAAAACTTGGGAGAGTACTGTTTCAATTTCTCCACTTGCTTCTTGTATGATGTCTACTGTAATTCCATCTTCTCGTGGAGCTTTTCCCTGTTTCATATTCTTGATTGCATCTGTAACTTCTGCTGGGAGGACTGGAAGAACTGTGGTACCTTTTGTAATGTCTGAAATACATGTATCATCCCTTTCATATAGTTTTGAGTAGAAATCTTTCACTCTTGTCAAAATTGCACCTCTATTTCTGGTTTTTTTTTAAAAAAAGTATGTATACAGTATTTATATATATATATATATATATAAGAAAAGAAAAAATAGTATAATATCCCATACTATTAAAGGAGGAATTCTTGTATCTATGTAAATTTTATTTTGAAAACTTCTCTAAGTATTTTGATGAAAGTGATTAACCTTCGGTTTTCTGGTACTAGAAATTGATTTAGCTTAATCTCGACATTGGAAAAATTCGTTTAGTGGGTAAAATAACCACCCCGAGTTACCACGTTTTTAGTGTCATTGCGTCTTCCCATGCTTAGAATTCGTATGACGTCACACTCTCGCGATTGAGATGTGGCGCGCGGTCACGCCATCTGCCTCATTACGTCTCACGGTGTGTGTGGCTGTCTTATGTTTCAAATGATGAAATTTCCTTATATAGTTTCTTTGCAATTAATGTATTCCCAAGGATGAAAATTTGCACCTCGATAAAACTAATTTCAAGGTGCAAAATAACCATAATTAAGCAATACAACATATGTTTGTCGACTGACGTCATCAATGTATAGGTCGATCCATCTATTAATAGGTCTGAACATTACTCAAAGAAAAATGATTGAATTTTAATATAATTATGGTTAAATTTAGCAAGTATTAAGTATCCCATGATATAACGTAAAGTTATTTTTATCGATGTGAAATTTTTCATGCATGGGAATACATTAATTGCGAAAAAAATATGTAAAGCAGACCATTGGAAACAAAAGGTAGAGATTTTAGGTGGAACCACCTTAAAACAACATTTTTTTCGGTTACATTTTTGAATAGTCACTTGATGACGAGCGTATCTTCTGTGCTAATGTATGATTAGGTAATTTTTATTAATTACTATTAACAGAGTGTCACGTGGATGGTAAAAAAGTATGAAAAAAATATGGCTGGTCGACCCCTACGAAACGTGGACGTTTCAACTTTAATAGGAAAAATTATTCTAAATTAATTTGTCTCTAATTCATCTATCACTATTAATTTTGATGGTTTAGACTTAGCATTAGAATACTTGGAAATAACATATCAAAATATAAAATTTTTGTGCCATAATCCCCACTTTAACCGAGTGATGTTCGGTGTTTCTAATATTAATTAATTAAAAGGCAGGTAGAGTTTTAGTCTTTTGGGTATTTTAATACTTTAGAAGCCAGTTGGAAACAGCATAAACTGTTCCCAACTGGAAACCTGAAGCATTCTGTCCAGTTAATCGTAACTTTAAAACTGTTTGAGATATTTATTACCTTAACCATAACCGCACCATTTTCTGGAAAATGGTTATTCTCTTGTATTCCAGGTGGCGCTGTAGACGTAGGTACTCCTTAGGCGACAGTTTTAAGTTTGGATCGGCTAGGGTCAGGATCGTCTCATCTTGGTGAGTGGTTTTTTGTTATGTGATTTGCTTTTTATTGCTAATTTTGTTTAAACAATTTTTTTAGGGAAGGTACGTACTTTCCTCCTAAGTTCTCAAGTATTTACTGGCTTGTTCTCTCCTACGATTTGAGGTTAGATGTAATCGATCAAAGTATCCCATTATTCAAGCCTCGTTTCGGTTAGCTTTAGGCATTTAGCTCACCCTGTTTTCTCTTTTTAGAAAAGAAACACTCCCTTGGCAGTTTCCCGTAAATAAGCAACTAAATGTTTTTTTCCACATTTAGGTATCGTGAATTTGCTTGCTAATAATTACTGTTTTGCGTTTGATTGTATCAGTTTATTTCTTTGGTAGTTCGTATTTTTTACTTCTTTGTTTGTTAATTGTTCGGATCTTGCTCTGGTCGAGTGTGAGGTAGGGCTTCGACTGTTTTAGTCTGCTGGGTATGTAAAAAGAGGGGGGGGGATTTTTTTATTTCTCCTTTTTTTTAATCATTTTTTTTAGATAGTTTAGGGGGTTTAGGGAATAGATGGGATTTTGGTTACTTTTTAAGGGTGGGTTAAAATTAAAAAAATATTTTTCAATTTTTTAATCGTTCTTTTTTTTATTGATTTTTTCCCGGTTGGTTCGTTGCCATTTAGTTGCAGACTAGATAGTGCAGAAACCCACACTTTTTAGGTCTCTATTGAGGTATGAAGGGTGTTATCTGTGCCTGGCCCTTGATTAAGCCATAGATAACAGCTTGCCATAGTTCTATATTCCTCTCCTTTTTTCTTTTCTTACTGTGGTCATTTGGTCTCTCCTTTTGTTTCTACAAATCAGTCATTCCAACTTACAATATTAAGGTGATTTCTGTTTTATATACACTGAGGGAAAAACCAATCTCAACACCAAGAAGGGGTTGTGTTAGATAAACGACAGTTGGTAGGCGGTGAGAGTACATCTGTAAGATGACGTCTATGCAAATTTCGCGCTCGGCGCATACGTGTGGCGCTAGTAGCGCCCCTCGGAATATCAGGTTTGCTGTAAGTACGCGCTGTAACGTTCGTGAGCGTTAGTTATCGTTGAGATTCGACGTAGTGTGTTGATGTTAGTCAAGAATGCCTTTGAGAAGACGAAGAAGCCATTATCAACAGCTCACGGAGTTTGAACGAGGTCGTGTGATAGGGCTACGAGAAGGTGGACTTTCTTTCTGCAATATTGCAGAACGACTTGGCAGGAATGTAGCCACTGTGCATGATTGTTGGCAGCGGTGGTCAAGTGAAGGTACTGCCTGAAAAAGACCGGGTTCCGGCCGGCTACGTGGCACTAATGAGAGGAAAGACCACCGTGTATGGCGTATGGCCGTGGCGCATCGTACT
Source organism: Macrothele yani (assembly GCA_039090855.1). Taxonomy (NCBI): domain Eukaryota; kingdom Metazoa; phylum Arthropoda; class Arachnida; order Araneae; family Macrothelidae; genus Macrothele; species Macrothele yani. Next base: position 73,817,700 of record CM077010.1, on the reverse strand, counting down.
GAGTCTGCGGCAGCAATTCGATCTGCAGTTGCCACCACAGTTACACAACGAACTGTTGTAAATCGGTTACTTGAAGGACAGCTCCGAGCCAGACGCCCTGTAGCGTGCATTCCACTTACTCCAAACCACTGCCGTTTGCGACGTCAGTGGTGTCAAGCTAGAGCTCATTGGAGGACGGAGTGGATATCTGTTGTGTTTTCTGATGAAAGCCGGTTCTGCCTGGGTGCCAGTGATGGTCGTGTGTAGGTTAGAAGGAGGCCAGGTGAGCGCCTGCAACCAACCTGTCTGCGGCTGAGACACACTGGACCTACACCTGGATTTATGGTCTGGGGAGCAATTTCCTATGACAGCAGGAGCACTCTCGTAGTTATCCCACGCACCCTGACGGCACAGTTGTACGTCGGTTTGGTGATTCAACCTGTTGTGTTGCCATTCATGAACAGCATTCCAGGGGGTGTTTTCCAACAGGATAACGCGCGCCTGCATACCGCTGTTGTAACACAACATGTTCTGCAGAGTGTCGACATGTTGCCGTGGCCTGCTAGATCACCAGATCTTTCACCAATCGAGCACGTATGGGACATCATTGGACGGCAACTCCAGCGTCACCCCCAACTAGCATTAACCGTCCCTGTATTGACCGACCAAGTGCAACAGGTATGGAACTCCTTCCCACAAACTGACATCCAGCACCTGTACGACAAAATGCATGAACGTTTGCAGGCTTGCATTCAACATTCTGGTGGTTACACCGGTTATTAATGTACCAGCATTTCACATTTAAAATGGCTCTTCTCGCGCTTAAATTAAGCTGTGATCTTGAAACCTTAATCGAATAAATATGTTATCTATACAAATGTATTGCCGCCATTTTATTCCTCTACAACTATTTTTTCGTGGTGTTGGGATTTTTTTCCGTCAGTGTATATGTAGTGTCTTGCATTCAGGGGCGCACATACGGGGTGGGTCCGTCGAGTCCGTTCAGTCTGGTGTGATGTTCTTTCCACACCGCGAGAGAGTAAAAATAAGAGAATTCCTTCTCCAGCACTTCAAAAATTAAATGTGTGTGTGACGTTGCATTCCACACACCAGATTGACTGGGAGTTCTCAGGTGCACGTTCTACAGCGGATGGCTGCCTGCAACGATTCATGGTCACGGCTGACCCCTGGGCCATGCCGCCGGCCCTCTTTCGGGGGGGGGGGAGATGTGACGTGCCTGCCCAGAAGGACGCACACGACATAAAGGCAGATAGCAGTTAGAACGAACGTCCGCGTAGCTCAATTGGTAGAGCGACTTATTCCGGAATGAGGGAACCCGGGTTCGAGCCTCGTCGTGGATAAAATTGATGGAGAAATTTGCTTCGTTATAGGTGCTAATGGGCGTTCCTCCTGTGAGGGGAGGGGGAATACATAAGATAAAGGCCTGGGTCTAACACACTATTTTCTGTTAGTCCTCCGCCGCCGCGGTTGCTCGTGGACGACCACTGCTAAACCTCTCGGACAGCTGTTCCTGTCGTTTGAAATGCAAGTGTATAAGGGCACCTTTAACCTGTGCAAGTGTATAAGGCCACCTTTAACCTGTGCAAGTGTATAAGGGCACCTTTAACCTGTGCAAGTGTATAAGGCCACCTTTAACCTGTGCAAGTGTATAAGGCCACCTTTAACCTGTGCAAGTGTATAAGGCCACCTTTAACCTGTGCAAGTGTATAAGGCCACCTTTAACCTGTGCAAGTGTATAAGTGCACCTTTAACCTGTGCAAGTGTATAAGGGCACCTTTACCCTTTGCAAGTGTATAAGGCCACCTTTAACCTGTGCAAGTGTATAAGGCCACCTTTAACCTGTGCAAGTGTATAAAGGCACCTTTAACCTGTGCAAGTGTATAAGGGCACCTTTAACCTGTGCAAGAGTATAAGGGCACCTTTAACCTGTGCAAGTGTATAAGGGCACCTTTAACCTGTGCAAGTGTATAAGGCCACCTTTAACCTGTGCAAGTGTATAAGGCCACCTTTAACCTGTGCAATTGTATAAGGGCACCTTTAACCTGTGCAAGTGTATAAGGCCACCTTTAACCTGTGCAAGTGTATAAGGCCACCTTTAACCTGTGCAAGTGTATGAGGCCACCTTTAACCTGTGCAAGTGTATAAGGCCACCTTTAACCTGTGCAAGTGTATAAGGGCACCTTTCACCTGTGTCCAGAGAAACATTTTCCTAAAAAAATACAAAATGAAAGAATTACATTTTTGAAATCGAAAAGTGAACATCCAGAGAAATTGCAAATTAATGCGTCGATAAAACACAATTTTGAAAAATCTCATATTTATTAATAAGCTACGAGAACCGGAAGAATACTGTTCTAGTGTCAATGTGTGTTCTTTAATTCAGCATCTGATATGAGAGAAGCTGTTTAATAACTGCCTAAAAAAGTGCTGAGGAGTCCTTGGGGAGTAAGTGAGCTTATGATCGGCTGTTTCGATTCGTGCCAGAGGAAATTATTCAAGAGCAGCGTGCCGCCCGTGTGGCGCAGTGGTCTAAGCGATGGCCTCTGATCATTCGTTCGAAAGGGGTCCGGGTTCGAATCCCGGTGAGTCATGGATGTTGTGTTTGTCTTACGGCTCTGGCTCTCTCCCTTTCCTGGAACCAGTGACTCTAAATTAGGGACGGGCGACTGCTTATAGCCCATTGAGTTGCTCACGGTGGTCGTTAAACCTCCAATCAAAAAAAAAAAAAAAAGAAAAAAGAGCAGCGTCAAGACACATTGCGTCATGGACGTCAGTGCTAAGAAAAAAAGAAGAGGAACCTTGTGATATATTGCGCATGCTAAATGACAAAGTATCTTCGCTATATTGTTTTGTTCAAGTAGGAGAGAAGTAGTACATCTCCGCAGCAAAGGAGTATAATTTGAAAAGTCACTACGATTCAATTTGTGCTTGTAAGTATCAGGAACTTCAAGGGGAATTGTGCAATGATAAAATAAAAACTTCCGTAAAGGAATCGAAACACACTCAGCAGTTCACCTTGAAAAGGACAACGTAGAATTAAGTTTCAAGGTGAGCTACGTTGTTAATGAAATGTCGTCGAAAGATTTCGAATCATTTTCAGAAGGTGAATTTCTTAAAGAGTGCCTGGTATCAACAGCAGAATTTATGGCGAAATCAAAAACATTGGTTTAGCAAAGTGAGCCTATCCGATACGAAGCAACTGTTTTCGAGCGATGGAAGAATCGAATGGAAATATTGAGCAAACTTTTAAAGACACGGAACATTTTTATTTTCGATTGGAGGTTTAAAAAATTAAATTCGTTTGGACTTGGGTGACAGATATAGACATACAGTGACAGTTTTACATCAAAAAGTAGAAATAAAACAGGGTACACAGCATGCCAGATGATCAACGTACACAGAGAACCAGTTCCGAAAGACAAACACAACATCCATGCCTCAACGGGATTCGAACCCAGACACGACTAGGACGAACGGTCACAAACCAGCGCCACCGGGGCGGCTAAGAAGTTCTGCACTTTACTCAAACGCTCTTACTCAGAATACAGACATGACTGATACTGTTCAGTTATCGAGCGTATTTCGTAGGATTGATGCAAATTTCAATATCGTTAAAGAACTGCAGCTACCGTATTTGCAATAAATGGGAAGTCATTCTTCTGATGAAAATTTCTGTTATATCTCCAATACGAAACATAATTCTTTCCACTTTCTCAATTTGAAAAAACTTATCCATAGTAGTAACAGACAGGATACCAGTAAAATGGTGGAGAAAATGAAGAGATGGTATCACTGCTGTAAAAATTAAGATGTAGGAAACCACGCGTTTATCAAAACCTACTGCACTATTTAGTAGGAGAATCTCTGGGTCAAATCCGTTTGTCTCTAAAATGTGATGAGTGACATTGTCAGTATTATAAACTTAAGATTTAATGAGATTATCCACACACAGTGTAAAAACTTTATAAAAGTGATTCAAGCAGAACATGACGATGTGACGAATTTACTGATGTCCGTTGGCTAAGCAGAAGAAAAGTGCTAAAAACAGTAACGATCTGAGAAGTGAAATTTAGTAATTCATCACAAATAAAAGTAATCCGGTGGGACAGATCAAGGACTCGAAATGAATGACTGATTTCGCATTTTCTCTCAGACATTTCTTTGCACATCAATGACTAAACATGAGACATCAAAACAAAAATCAGCTGGTGCGCAGTTTATTGGATCTTTGATCTTATAACATTGCCTGAATGTTAAGTTTGTTTTATGGGAATTATAGGGGTCGCCCGAATGAAACTGCGACTGTCGGGCTTTTGCCGTAAGGGTTTATAGATTGGAATATGTGAACATACAGGAAGTAAGAATGATACATGGGCTACATACCCGCTACACATAGACGCCTTGTATGTTCAAGCAAGTGTCCCAGCGCGGCACGAGATTGTGGATACCCTTTAGCAAAGAACGCCCGTGGTTGACTGTGGAACGAGTCTTCAACGCCGCCCCGGGCATCAACATCGTTAGCGAACCGGCGGCATTTGAGAGCTTTTTTCAGTGTCCCGAAGATGTGGTAGTCGCAGGGCGACACATCAGGCCTATAGGGGTATTGTTCGAGGAACTTCCAGAGGAAGCTCCACACAAATCTTGGCACACTGTCGCCTTGTTATAGGACATGCCGAGACTTGGGCAAGCACACATGGCCATCACCATGGAATCGATTGCTGCCGCGGACAAACTTGTGATGAAGAATCGCCGAATCACAACCCGCGAGCTTGCGGCAGCATTGTCCTTGCGTAAGGGTAACTGTCACTACACCAGCGGAACACTCTACACCGTGACTGACACTAATTCCCATATACATCATTCATACGACGATAAATTTTGGCTCTTTCTGCCATCAATAATTGCACGAATGCCCGCTGGGCCTGTTTGGACAAATCTATGTCACTCCCCTACGTAGTCAACTTGCTTTCGCACGTGCAAACAGCACACTGAGTCACTGACACGTACCGTAGATAACAGCATACTTCCTGACATGACACGCCATCTACCGGTGCAAATGCACGGCTCTGTGTAATTAGACAACGACCCTATTACACGAGTCTCACTTTCATTTAGTCATTTGGGTGACCCTTACACATTTGAAAGACAAAATGAGATGTTCACTTCCCGGTTATGTCGCAATGCAAGCAGGGGCGTACACAGAATTTCCTCAAGGGGAGGAGGGGGGTCCGACAAAGAAAATGCGCGGGACAAATGAAACTAGAATTTGGGCACACGCACATATGGCACTATCTACCAACAAGTAATTGAACACCTGTGATAGCAAAGGAAAACGAAGTTTATTCACCTCCAATAGTTGGTGGAGCCTACACGAGCGGCGATTACAGCTGCGACCCTCCGGGGCATACTCTCAACCAGGCGTTGTACGACGGCTAGCGGTATTTTCTTCCACTCAGCTTGGAGAAGACAGGTCAGTTCCTTCACCGATTTCGGACGGTGGGGGCACCCCTTAAGTCGACGCTCCAACTCCGTCCCAGAGGGGCTCGATAGGGTTAAGGTCCGGGCTCTACGCAGGCCAGTCCATTCAATTAACCCCATTGTCACCATACCAAGCCATGGTGGACCTCGCAACATGACAGGTGGCATTGTCATCCTGAAAGAAACATGGGTCCACCCCGTAAAACTGCCACAACGTAGGAAGCGCATGGTCATACAAAATGGTGCAGTAGGTCTCGGCGTTGAATCTACCAGGAACTGTGACCAAGGGTCCCGTGCCATACCAGGAGAAACACCCACATTGTATAATATCACCGCCGCCGAACTTCACAGTTGGTCATATACATTCCAGCAGGAGGCGTTCTCCAGGCAGACGCCGAACCCAGACCCTGCCATCCGAACGGTAGAGGGTGAACCTTGATTCGTCGCTCCAGAGAACTTGTTTCCACTGTTCAACGGTTCACTGTCGACGTTCTTTGCACCACGTTAGCCTAGCAGCGCTATTGGACTTGGTGATCAAAGGCTTGTGGGCGGCAACACGTCCATGATAACCGTGCAGATGGGCTTCCTTACCAATGGTATTCATCAAAAGAACACTCCCGGATGCCTGTTGAAACTCCTCGCGGATGTGGCCCATCGATTTGGTGTGGTTCTTCTGAATTTCTCTGGCCAGCACCCGTCGGTCTCCAACTCCTAGTTTTGTGGGTCTGCCGTGTCGGGGCACATTCCGACAGTCACCTCTCATCTTCCACTTGCCAATCACGTAGGCCACTGTCGATTTTGGGTACTTCAACTCTCTGGATATGTCGCGAATGGATCGGCCATTTCTGTGATACCCAACGATTACACCTATCTCGAAATCAGAGAGCTCCGAACTGCGTGGCATCTTGCATGCGACTGGTTGTGTTGTTGTTTCCCACACGATATTTAACGGCGGCGGCCGTGACGTGTATCAGGACCGTAGATATATTCGATTGCAGGGGTGCCCAATTACTTATTGGTAGATAGTGTATATTGGTTTATGTCGCTGAAACTTTCGAAATTCTGTGTTATCGATATGGCACTTGCCTGATGGCAGTACTGGATGTGTAGTCTATCTATATATCTGACTTACTATCTATCAGCACATGCGTGTGGAAGTGCAACGAAAAGGAAGGCAGATGAACAGAAAAAGAAATGAGTAAATTGCACTTATTTCTTCCCTACACTTCTAGAAGAATGTCAGACAGCTATTGACATTCCGTTTTTACAGTAATTCACGGGGCAATTTAAGAAACATAACTTGAGTAAGCACTTCTACAACTTCAATAAATCAATCTAAGTTTCTTTTTTGTTAAAAAAAGAAACGAAAGCGAAACTTTACAGGTTTTGATTGATCATTGGACGATAGGCGATTGATATCATGTATAACTAAATTTATTATATCTATTTTTTGCTCAAGTTAAATTACTAATATTTATTCATATGAGCATTTTAGGATGATTTGGAAGCCAGTGTCCCCAGTACGGGCGAATACTCAAAATTCATCGCTTGGACCACTGCGCCCGGGTAGGCAATAGTATTTTTAGAAGAAAAAATATAATTCCAAAAGTTAAAATGATACATCCCCTAGTATGCACCATTGTTCTCAATAACAATGTAAGTGAAAATTGTCATGTTGCACCACGTAAATTTTTGAATTACCAATTCTGAAAGGTACGTGAAAAATTGTGGTCATGCTTTATTGAGTCCAAAAGCTATGGAATAAATAAACCGCTTTCGTTTCAGTTACAAAAGATTATATTTTAGCGCCAGTGGCGTATCTTGGGTCCGAGACCTGGGCTATTTCACCCCCCCCCCTCCCCCACAGACAGTACTGTTTTTTTTTAATTGCGAAGTTTATTTTTTAATTGTTAATAGAAGTTATATTTTTTTTCCTAAATTTTAGGCACATGCTATTGCTAACATTGCTAACATAATACCAAATAATTATGAAGATTAGGATTTGAACACTTATTTGTACACGAGCTCAATTCTTCCTTCCTTTTGTGTGAATTTCAGTGTTACGTTTCCACAGAAATGTTTCTTCCGAGTACTTTTTCAAATTTAAAAATAATTTTTTTCTCTATTAACAAACCATCCAAGTTGCTCAAATGTGCATGTCCTTGTGTGGCTCTAAGATATATTTTGATTCTTTTTAATACGGAAAAACTTCTTGTTGCAGTTGCTGATGAACAGTTTAATATTGATCTGCTAATTTGTACACCTCAATAAACACTATGTCCAATTATTCAACTTTATGTCACAAGTAATGTTTCTTACTGATTTGTTTTATATTCATCAAGGGAATTAAACACCTTCAGTTCATTTTTCAATCGAGCTGTATCAAAATTTGAAGCATAGAGTTCTTTAAGCTCTGATAGTAGATGTTCAGGGAAATTTTCACGAAATTTATCAAAACAGTTCGAATCCAAGAAAGCCACGAATTTAAGATATAATATCAGTGATTTTAATTCATTGAAACTTCACACAAACTGAAACAACTTTTGCGAAACACGCGCTGAAACCATGGAGGGACTGAGGTAGACCGAAGTCTTCGTTTTTTCGAAGCGAACCCTTGGCCAAAGCAATGGCCACTCACGAGCTCCGTAGCTTATTCATGTTGTCATGGAAACGCTAGCAGGAGACAGTATTGAAGCTCTTTGCATCAGAAGAGCTAAGTCACTCGAAGATCTACTTGCATTACGCCGTTGATCATCGCTCGCCAGACTGATTCTCATAATCGAAAGAAGCGAATCCGTTCATGTTTTTTTCGCACCGAAAGCATCGACATATCTTAATACCATTAATAATTGACTTTTATTTGGGTATATTTAATTAACTTTTATTTGTGCATTCTCTGCGCTTCGCAACTAGCCTAGCTAGCCTCGAATATACGCCACTGATTAGCGCATAGATTTTTGTGCTTGAACTTGATTCTCCCTCAGCGTTTATTGAGAGCGGATTTTGAACTCTTGCCATGTGCTAAAAATCAGAATCAAAAATTCACTTCAAGTTTGGCCCACGATCCCATACGTGCGTTGTAATGTTTATTGTTTATTAGTCTTTATTTCACTTAAATATTACCTTCGTATCATCAGTCGGTTGTTCTCGTAGCAGGTGGCGTACTGCAGAGGTGAAGCACGTGCCAAGGCGACAAATCTGGAGCGATATATTCCTTCGGTGTAGTTTCGGTGGTTAGAATAACTGGCTCCGTAGCGATAAGGCGCGCTTCCTTTTTTTTTTTTTTTTTTTTTCGTCACCAACAAATTTATGAATATCACAAGCACTAGAACTTCCTTAGTATTAAGCCCCGGATATGTAAATAAAAAAAAACCTTAATTACACAGAGCTAAATAAGGCGACCTAACGGCCAGAAGAGAGAAGTTTTGAAATCACTTATAAGCAAAACGGTCTTTACTGTAGGAACTTCAAGACACTTTAGATTAAGGATGCATTAAAAATGATCATATCAGCATGATTCACAATACTGAACCTCTATCAACTTAGGTTCAACGTGTTTACATCTAATTTACCAGTTACAACAAATTACTACCGTAATCTACCCACATTACACCACACTTTTTGCTGCTTGCTCCTTACATTATACAGCTCGTTCTTACCATGTCAACACGCACACGTCCTTCACCCTGACCTCAAGACTGATGCCACAAAAACATTCATTGAGTGAGAAAAATATCAAAGCGTGTAAAAGCAAAGACTTGAAATTATCATATACAGTTACATTTACGTCTACCTTCGGGCTATCACTATTATAGTCGTCACGGCACTCTGTGTGTCTGTCGTCTGTTTTTTCCAATGCAAACCTCTTCACTGTACTTCAACGAACGCTTGAACTCTGCCACTCTGTAGTGCTGTTACTGCTCTGTCGCGTGCTCCTGCAGTGACTCCTCGGCTTCAGAACCAACTACATGTTCTACGTTGTTACGTTTGGATTCTTACTGCCATTGTTATCACTCCGTTCCTTGTGACAGTCCTGAAATTTTTCGGCTATGAAACTTTTCATAGCTCTCCCTCGTACTTTTGCACTTGTTGATGACACCCTCATCCATCTGCCTCTCGTCGCAGCAGGTTATGCTTTTCTGTTGTTGTTTTTCGCCCCTCTGCTTATAGAGCTGACCTGTTCGACGACTTTGCATTTAATTCATACGACTGTGCTGCGCACGGTTTAGTCTTTTATTTACTTATTTTTATTTTTTTGCCTGCTTGCAGATCTCTCGTTTCTCGATGATTTGGCATTTACATCATGCGACGGTGCTAGTCTCTATTTATTTTTTATTTTATCGCTTCGTCTTTACTTCTTTTTTTTTTTTTACTCTGCCAGTGAGTAGTGCTGGTCTTTCTCGGTGACTTTTTCTTTTTTTTTTTTTTTTTGCTCTGCCAGTGAGTAGAGCTGATCTTTCTCGGTGACTTTTTCTCTTTTTTTTTTTCTCTGCCAGTGAGTAGTGCTGCTCTTTCTCGGTGACTTTTTCTCTTTTTTTTTTTGCTCTGCCAGTGAGTAGAGCTGATCTTTCTCGGTGACTTTTTCTTTTTTTTTTCTCTGCAAGTGAGTAGTGCTGCTCTTTCTCGGTGACTCTCTGTTTTGTTTTTGTTTTTGATCTGCGAGTAGTGTTGCTCTTTCGCGGTGACTTTTTCTCTATTTTCTTCTTTTTTCTTTTTTTTTTTTTTTGCTCTGCGAGTGAGTAGTGCTGCCCTTTCTCTGTGACTTTTTCTCTATGTTTTTTTCTTTTTTTTTGCTCTGCGAGTGAGTAGTGCTGCTCTTTCTCGGTGACTTTTCTCTATTTTTTTGCTCTGCAAGTGAGTAGTGCTGCTCTTTCTCTGTGACTTCTCTTTTTTTTTTTTTGTTTTTGCTCTGGAAATTAGTAGTTCTGCTTTTTTTTTTGCTCTGCGAGTGAGTTTTTGCTGCTCTTTCTCGGTGACTTCTGCTTTTTTTTTGCTCTGCGAGTGAGTAGTGCTGCTCTTTCTCGGTGACTTTTCTCTATTTTTTTGCTCTGCAAGTGAGTAGTGCTGCTCTTTCTCTGTGACTTCTCTTTTTTTTTTTTTTTTTTTGCTCTGGAAATTAGTAGTTCTGCTTTTTTTTTGCTGTGCCAGTGAGTAGTGCTCCTCTTTCTCGTAGACTTTTTTCTCTTTTTTTGTTTTCTGTGCCAGTGAATAGTGCTGCTCTTTCTCGGTGACTTTTTTTCCTTTTTTATTTTTTTTTCTCTGCCAGTGAATAGTGCTGTTCTTTCTCGGTGACTTTATCTCTTTTTTTCAGATTAAAGGTTTAACGACCACCGTGAGCAACTGGATGGACTATTAGCAGTCCCCCGTGCTAGTCTCTATTTATTCTTTATTTTATAGCTTCGTCTTTACTTCTTTTTTTTTTTTTTTTTTTTTTTTTTTTACTCTGCCAGTGAGTAAGTAGTGCTGTCTTTCTCGGTGACTTTTTCTCTTTTTTTTATTTTGCTCGGCCAGTGAGTAGAGCTGATCTTTCTAGGTGACTTTTTATCTTTTTTTTTTTCTCTGCCGATGAGTAGTGCTGCTCTTTCTCGGTGACTTTTTCTCTTTTTTTTTTGCTCTGCCAGTGAGTAGAGCTGATCTTTCTCGGTGACTTTTTCTCTTTTTTTTTTTTTTTTGCTCTGCCAGTGAGTAGTGCTGCTCTTTCTCGATGACTCTCTGTTTTGTTTTTGTTTTTGATCTGCGAGTAGTGTTGCTCTTTCGCGGTGACTTTTTCTCTATTTTTCTTTTTTTTTTTTTTTTCTCTGCGAGTGAGTAGTGCTGCCCTTTCTCTGTGACTTTTTCTCTATGTTTTTTTCTTTTTTTGCTCTGCGAGTGAGTAGTGCTGCTCTTTCTCGGTGACTTTTCTCTATTTTTTGCTCTGCAAGTGAGTAGTGCTGCTCTTTCTCTGTGACTTCTCTTTTTTTTTTTTTTAGCTCTGGAAATTAGTAGTTCTGCTTTTTTTGCTCTGGCAGTGAGTAGTGCTCCTCTTTCTCGTAGACTTTTTTCTCTTATTTTGTTTTCTGTGCCAGTGAATAGTGCTGCTCTTTCTCGGTGACTTTTTTTCCTTTTTTATTTTTTTCTCTGCCAGTGAATAGTGCTGTTCTTTCTCGGTGACTTTTTCTCTTTTTATTTTTGCTCTGCCAGTGAGTAGTGCTGCGCTTTCTCTGTGACATTTTTTTTTTTTTATTTTTTTTTTTGCTCTGCCAGTGAGTAGTGCTGTTCTTTCTTGGTGACTTTATCTCTTTTTTTTTCAGATTAAAGGTTTAACGACCACCGTGAGCAACTGGATGGACTATTAGCAGTCCCCCGTCCCTACTTTAGGGCCACTCATTCCAGGAGAGGGACAGAACCAGTCCCGTAAGACAAACACAACATCCATGCCTCTCCGAGATAGGAACCCGGATCCCTTCTCGGACGAATGCTCATAAACCAGCGCCTAGACCACTGCGCCATCGGGGTGGCTCTCGGTGACTTTTCATTGGTGTTGTTGTTACATACTCCTACCCATGTTACGCCTTTGACAATAAAGAGGACAATAAGACGAACTTAGATTGAGGTGAACGACATTTGGGAAAAGTGTTGTTTTGGCTTTTGAGAGCACGAATTTTATTTCCGTGAATTAAAGGAGTGACACTTTAATTCACGGAACCGTTTATACTGCATAGTGCCGTACTTGTCGCGATACGGGTAGAATAACTTGCTAGCGCGTCTGGATGTTTCAGATAGTGTATACAACCGTTCCGTTCACAGTCCAGTAGAGTCGTTCGTGAGTGAGCAATTGCGAAATCAGTGCAAGTCTATGTGTGAGTTTTGAGGTGAAAATGAGTGATAGAAATTTAACGCAGCGCATTGACATCAAGTTCTGTATGAAGATCGGTAAAAGTGATGCTCCAACGTTAGAGCTATTTAAAGTGGCGTAGAACAATGAATCTGAGAAAAATTCAAGTGCCAATGTGTGGCGTAAGAGCCGAAAAAAGCACGCATGTTACGCTCGCAGTTCAAGTCCATACATGTGAGTCTTTTTCGAACACAAGGAAATAGTTCAGCAGGAATTCAGTGAACAGATGACAAGAATGCTATTTAGAGGTGTTGAAAAGGTTACGGGGTTCTTTTCGAAGGAAAAGGGTTGAACCATGGACTGGCAAATGCCACAAGCTATGATGCACTCAGTGTTCGCGACTTTCTCGCTAAGAAATCAATTACCAAACTGGATCATCCACTCTATTCATCTGACTTAGCGCCTTGTAATTTGTGGTTCTAAAAAAAAAAAAAAAAAAAGAAAAAAATTGCCATGAAAATACGAAGAATTTCAGAGTTTTCTGACATCCAGCGAAACGTGACAGAGGAACTCAAGATAATTCCAAAAGCAGAATTCCTGGTATGTTTCCAGCAATGGCAACGGCGTCTAACCACTCAACAGGCGCATACAGTATATTAAAACTATTTATTTTTGTGGCGTAGTAAGTACAAAATTCGCCAAGCTTTTGCACTTTACTGGGAGGATTTTTCAAGGCAATGGTATAGGCATAACATCTACCATTGCCTTGAAAAAGCATCCCAGTGTAGTGCGAAAGCTTGGCGAATCTTTCTACTTACCACGCCAGAAAAATGAACGGATTTAATACGCTATATGAGTCTCTTCAGTGTTGACAGTGTGGTGCATTTATAATTACGTTACCGGCGTCTAACCAATATTCCTTTAGGGCTTCCATGGACAATGCCCGCCTGACCCAATGAGCTGGGCAGGCATCAAAACCACTTGAGCAAAAAAATTTCTTTTCTAAGCTTCTCTTACTAATGCGGTCGAAGTTGGAACTTGGTCTGGAACCCTTATTTTTTCTAATCCCACCATTTTTAGCACCGTTCTTTCTGCAATTGATTTTAAATAAAAAAAATTATTAAAAACATATAATTAATTATTACTTTTTTTATAAAAAGTAAGCTCAAACTTATTTCTGGAATGCTTATAATTTAACTGATCAGCGGATTACAATTTAACTGACCGGAATGCCTTTTCCTCGCGAACTAGCATGGGTGCGTTAGTTAGTAAAATGAAGTTGGTTACGGTTTGCTGTGATTGGCTGGCGCTGATGTATTGTTTTGAGAAAAGACTCAATATGTGCCTCTTTCTCGGCCTGGAAAACTCACTAATCCGCAATATCGCGTTCACTATCTGCTCACACACTTTGCAAAAGCCTTTGACAATAAAGAGGACAATAAGACGAACTTAGAGGGAGGTGAGCGACATTTGGGAAAAGTGTTGTTTTGGCTTTTGAGAGCACGAATTTTAATTATTTATTATTATTTTTGCAGGAAATTGATTTTCGACTTATGAAAATGAATTAGGGATGTCGGAATTTTAATCTAAAATTCTTGCTGCGTGGGCGCTCGCAGCTTGAAGGGAGCATTGCGTCTAACTACATGCACAGCTTCGGACGTGGATTACTTCGAAGGTGACAGCAGCCACTAGTATACAGGTACGCACACGTTGTATCTATAAGTGCATTCCGCCGCCCCGGTGGCGCAGTGATCTAAGCAATGGCTTGTGGTCATTCGTCCGAAATAGGTCCGGGTTCGAATCCCGCGAGGCATGGATGTTGTGTTTTTTGTTACGGCACTGCCTCTCTCCCTTACCTGGAACCAGTGGCCTTAAATTAGGGACGGACGACTGCTTATAGCCTATCGAGTTTCTCACTTTGGTCATTAAGCCTCGAATCAAAAAAAAAAAAAAAAAAAGTGCATTTCGGATAATAAATTGTCACTTCTCGTATATACCCGCTCATATGAAGTTTGGATATGTACCAAATTTTGGTTATCTTTGCAATACGTTTGTTTTAATTCAGCACTGCTTTCTCCGGATTTCAAGATGAGCCATTGTTGTGGATGGTCGAAACAAATATATTAGTAAAGGTGTTTTTCGGAATTTAGTAAACAGCAGCGAATCCCGGTTTAAGACATTTCTGATCTAATTCAGCTAGCTTTCTCAATTGAGAACAGGGCACTTTTATGTTGATTAGGTGCGTTGTTCGATGGTCTAAATAATAATGTTTCTATTTGGTTATACATACTTCAATAATAACTGCTCAGAGTTTTTATTTACAATTTGTAGAATAAATTTTTCATTCACAGCGAAAAGGTTCTGTTGTATTTATTTACACCGGTAATTTTTTTTTTGTCGCCTTATCTCGTTTACCACGGATGTATTTCGTTTATGCTTTTTCAGTTTAATCACATTCATCAAGAAAAGGGAAAAAGAGGTAATACAGTAAAACCTCCTTAACGGACACTCCCGAATAGCGGACACCTCCATTTAACGGACAGTTTTGTTATCCCCAGTCCCAAAGTACAGGCGGTTCTGTGTTTTTACCTCTGAGCAGCGGACAGTCATTTCGCTCGAGAAAGCTGAAAATACATTCACTGAAGGGAGGCAGGAGAAAAAGGTGTGCGAAATTGTATCGCGATACTAAGCCCACTGCACTGAAATCATTCCAAACTATTGTTTGTCTTCTTTTCCGCGTTAATGCTCTCCATGTCGTCACTCGGGTAACCTCCGCAATCAAAGACGTTAAACCGCAGTCCGTTACCCAGCAAAAACAGTCTTGCTGGGCCGGCACTGGGCCATTGCTGGCAGCCATCACTGCCAGCAATGGCCCAGCACTATGTTGCCGCTGCCGAACCGTCAATAAAATGTCAGGGCGGCCAACAGAAGGGCCAGCAGTTCAGGCCAACAGTTGGCACCCCATCAGTTGTCATATGCCACAACAGGGCCACCAGTTATCCATCACAGGCAGTAGCTGACACAAGTGGCCTTTCAGCGGCCCTGCAAGCACGTGCCAGAAATGATGGCTAGCCAAATGGGGTTCGCTAGTTTGCCTGTAGTGGCAGGCGGCAACCACGTGACGTAACTGATGGCTTGCCTAATTTTGTCCACCAATTTCCCAGTAGTAGCCATAAAAAAAAATCAAGGATGACCGCAGTTTCCCAAATCTGCAACTTTGTTTCTTCCTCCCCTTACGAAACTTGTGAATTTTAGCACTGCGCTGGGGAATTTTCTCAACAGACAGGAAAAACACCCGTTTGAATCTGGGTGGATACGAACCAGGGCTGTCGGCGTGGGAGCTAAGCTCTATACCGACCGAAATAATTTGCCACACACGAGCGTGTGCTTGAAGCTGTCTGTTTGTGCGGAATGTGTAATCGAATGGTTCTCTTTCATTTTACAATATTGCGTGGCATTTTTCATAAAAGTCAGTTTCATATAATCCGTAAATTTATTTTTTCAACGTAACGACAGTTAACGTTTAAAAAATAACCAACAAGTAATTGGACACCCCTGAGATAGATAGTCCTCCGCCGCCGTGGTTGCTCATGTACGACCACTGCTAAACCTCTCGGACAGCTGTTCCTGTCGTTTGAAATGCTCTCCAAGCTCCTGAAACGATGCTTTGAGCGATCCCGAACTCCTCTGCCACACTAGTCACACTTCGACCTTCTTCCAACTTCCCAATGACGCGACCTCGGGTAAAGCCATCCAGATGTCGTCTACTGGATTGCCTGTTGGCCATATCACACGGTGGCAGCAACTCGACGTCGTTCAAACCGATGTACACCGTGCAATAGCTTTCACCGAATTGCTGAGCGTACACCACCCGTGTGCTTTATACCCTTCCGACAACACCCCTACGTCATGCTGCATATATGCGCATGCCCTACCGTACCGGACCCTAGTCTATCTCCTGAGTGGTCTTTCGGTCCGTTCTGCCTCCTCGTTCCGCTGTTATGCTAATTTCTCCTCTTCGTCCTTAATTTTTGCATACCAGTGTACATAATAAGTACGTGTATTTATAGATGTCACTTTACTTTTAACAGCAAAAAAAGGAAAAAATAATGGCCACGAAGTTCGTATTGCGCGATGGCTTTGGTAGATAGGCGTGTACCTCTCAATTAAGGACACCTCCGAATAGCGGACAGATTAACCGGTCCGGAGGTATCAGCTATTCAAAGGTTTTACTGTACTCTCACTTCTGCATCGTATTTGTTGAGTTTTACAAACAGGGTCAAGACACTCACTCACACACACACACACACACACACACACATACTGTATAACTGTATCTGTATGTAATATTACCCATTCTACGATAAATCACAAGTCTTCCTCTGAAGTCCCGGTAAGGTAAGACGCCAAATGTTGTTTGTTGGAGTAACTCTCGAAGAACCTCCGACTGTATTCCTAAGATTACGTCGTAATACTCCGTCCGTGTCGTTGAATACTTTTTGAGTAGGTCGAAACTTCGATGGACTTCGAATTTCTTCGTCCTCAGGAAACGCAAGAGAAAGTCATCACTTGTGATACACACCACATCGTGATCTGGTAAAGAAAAAAATAAAGGAATGAATTTCTAATATCAGAACAAAATACTCAACTAACATCAGAAAAACTCATTTAAAATGCGGAAACAAATGTTCTCAAATTAATTTACAGCTCTCTTTTTTTTTTTTTTTTGCTATCCTCTTCACCAAAGCCTTTTGCGCCCAAATCAAATTAATAATAAATACCAGGTGAATTGTTTAGAAATGGGCAACGTTCTTTAAAGTATTAAGACACGTTTAATAAAAGTTCTGACAAAGGCTGTGGAAAATTTAACTAACCTTCTCACTTATTGTATTATGTGTCCAACTTAATTCTCGGCCCCTAACCGCAAGCGATCATAGAACGTCGGCAAATACAAATAGCTGTGTGCGATAATGGCTGATTGCAGTGCTATCCAACAGCTTTCTAGGCAACCGTAACCGCTCATAGCTGTAGTGGTAGAAGGGACGAAAGTTGACGGTGAAAGCAATGTCGTTTGAGAAGCAACATTTGAGGCATTGCCTCCTGTTCGCGTTTCAGCTGAAAACAAGTGCCGCGGAAGCCCAGCAAATGATCTGTGCTGCTTTGGGTGAGGCTGCTGTGTCCTACAGTAACGTGTAAGAAGTGGTTCCAGAGGTGTAAGCAGGAAAAGTTTGATCTCCGTGATGCAGAACGTCCGGGACAGCCACAGAAAGTTGACGATGAGGAACTGGAACAACTGTTGGACGCGGATCCCTGTTGCACACAGTCAGAGCTCGCTCAAGAAATTGGAGTAGCACAGCAAGCCATTGCAAAGCTCCTGCACAAGCTTGGACGGAATCATAAGGGGGCCGTTGGGTTCCCACCATTTCACAGCTAGGCGCTACGATGTTGCTATGTCCTTGTTCTCCAGATTCAAGAAGAAGGATTTCCTCCACAAGATTTTGACCTGTGATGAGAAGTGGATCCTCTACGATAATCCTAAGCGGCGCAAATCGTGGGTTTATCCAGGTCAGCCTACCACCAGTACCGCCAAACCGAATATCCATGCCAGGAAGTTGTTGCTGTTCATATGGTGGTATCAGCGCGGTGTCGTACACTATGAGTTGCTCAAACATGGTGAAACAGTCAATGCTGAGCGTTATTGTCAGCAACTCATTCCTGTGAGTGACGCAATGGAGGCGAAAAGGCCATATACCGGGAAGGGCAGAAGGTCGGTCCTGTTGCTTCAGGATAGCACGCGTCCTCAAAAACGACTTTAAACACGATCGCCGACCTGGGATGGGAGATTTTGTACCACCCGGCGTACTCTTCAGATTTCGCCCCGTCGGATTATCACCTCTTTCGCTCCCTGCAACATCACCTGAGTGATACGCACTTCACTTCTGTCGAGAAGGTCCACACAAGTATTGATGACTTTATCAACTCGAAACAGCCCTCTTTTTTCTGCAGTGGCATTCGGCAGTTTCCTGACCGATGGCTGAAATGTATCCAACACGACAGGGATTATCTCCCTGATTAGGCACGTATTCGATTTGCTATAATTTGCTGTCAACGTGTCGTGCCTGTGGCCGAGAATGAAGTTGTATACACCTAATAATTCCGTAGGTCTTTACTAAGAATAATGTTTCTTGATTTTTCTTCTAACTTCCGACTACAGCGAGTAAACCGGTTTAATGGTTCAGTTCAATATACCCCTACTAATTTTGTTGCTTGTTGTTCCATGTTAAACACAAAGCAGTTTTATATGACGAAATCAGAAGTAGCAATTCTCCATGTAACTCAAATGACACGTAGCTATACATGTATGTTGCTTCCCCATAAACATTCTTTCAGGTGATGAGTAGCACTCACCCTTTCGTAGCAGGTTTAACCCTTGAACGCCCAAAACGCCAGTACATACAAACGACCATTGCCACCCGAAACGCCTGTTTAGGATGAGTCAGATGTGCTACCCTTACCTGTTCTTTAAGTTTGCACAACCTCTAAGGGATCAGCAAGAGTCACCGTCAGTCACCATTGTTGTTACTAAACAAAGATGTGAAACAACAGACAGTTTCTGGTGTTATGGTATTTAGAGTGATATCAGATTTTAGGGTCATGGTCGTTAAAGGATTAACGTCGCCCTGAGTTGTAGTTTTTCCGAAAAGACTAGGTCCGAGGCCGTCTACAAGTTCATGTTGCCATGCTTGCATATTCCTTTCTCTCGTTTTTTGTTTCATCTTTGTTATCGTTCTTGTAGCGTTTTGACGTAGAACTACGTCTAACTCCTCGGATAGTATGGGGCGACTTACGGCCGACCGCCTGTGACAAAAATAGGTCCCAATTGAAATCATTATAGCGTTAAAAATACGTGCAGCACACTAATCGTGTTAACATATTCGTAAACAGCATGGAGTCCAATTCGCGTACTAAGCAATACATCGTGCGTGCGATGCTCCCCTCGCTAACCGCGCGCGCGGGAGATAATGGTGCAATATTTCTGGGGGTGCCGCCTTGTTTGACTCAGTTTATCTCGGCAACCGTGAGCGCAACAGGACTGTGCGTGGTATCGTTTTAAAGCTCTTGATGAGATTTATTTAAATATACGAAGAACATTCCGCAGTGGTTTGAACTTAACATTTAAAAAATTGTTTTCTTGTAAACCGGTGTACACTTTTTGACAATATCGCGGTTTCTCTGGACAACCGTTAGTGCAAAACGACACTGCATGGTATCATTTTAAAGCTCTCGACGAGATCTATTAACATTTTATATAAAGAACATATCGGGTGGGTTTAAAATAAATTTTTAAAAATTGTTTTATGTGAACGGGTTAACATTTTCGTCAATGCCGCGAAATTCGCAGAGTGAACGCAAACAAATGTGGAGAAAATCAAAGCGAGAGGCAAGACCGAGTCATAAGGAATGTGAGAAGCCCAAGAAGACAGAGTACCACGTTGGGTAATTTGTGTATCAATCTGCTTTGTGTTCGGATTGTATCCAGCATTATTTGTAAAAATTATGTAAGCTACTTCGTATCATAGAACTCTATTAGTTGTAGCAAATTAAATAAACGCTTAGAAACCATGCTCGACTAGCTCAACTCAACTCTCCGATCTGCAAGTCGTAGTCCTACATTCCAATTTTTTTTTTTTTTTACGTTTAAATCGCTTTCCTATTGATTCGCAATTAAAACTGCGAAACGGCGGCAATCCGACTGAAACAATGAATGAAAATTTAATATGCATAAAACCATTTCATAGGCAAATATTAAAACGTTTTCAGAAAACTGCCAATAGATGGCAGTATATGCGTTCCGGTGGTTTGTTCTGCCCTCAATGTTTGCAAATCACAGCGACATTGCAGATATTCCTTGTGTTTCCTGCTGGTCATAAAAACACGGGGAACATCGTGTTTTCATGTGTGAAAATAAACCAGACTGCTTTCTTTTAGTCAGACATCAGTTACAATATCGTCTCCAGAATGAATCTAGATTATTGATCCTACCTTAGTACTTAGGCAACCCTATACAAAGATGGACCTGCGGGCAGGGCCCGATTTAGGTCAACGGAGGCCCTGTGCACCTAATATGTCTGGGGCCCCCTCGATTAAAATTATCAACTAACAGTTTAGAAGAATATTTGCTGGTAAATATATTTTTTTCAAGCAATTTTTCTAGTAGTAAAACAATAAAAAACATCTCACATGCTAGTCATCTTTTCAGCCAATGTGGATTGTAATAGACCAGCATTCACGCCACTTGTACTTTCCCCGCATCCGCAGAGCTTACAGCTGTAACATTAATTGCTCTGGAATTCTTTTTTGTTTTTTTTTGTTTTATGGTATAATTTACAAAACAAATTACTATCCTCCCAGAGATATAATTTAAAACCTGTAGTCTACCATAAATTTAATGGAAATGATGAACCGACGGTAGTTTAAGCTGTAAGAAGTAATCCCTCACAAAATGTTACAGCTGACAAGTGACAACACACATTGTGGGATAAATTATTTCAATAGTCCATGTAAATTATTACAAGTCTTTAAATAAAGTAGCGTCATTTGAACTTTTTCCGTATTTTCATTTATGTGAAAGTAAACCCAACATAATTATGAATATTGATTCACAAATTTTGTTTTCACAAAACTAATATTAATAAAGATATTTTTAGGAAATTCTACATGTTTTTATGAAATGCTTTTCATGTTTAATATACCGTATTGCTGCGAATATAAGCTTCACCCGTGATATGAGAACTCAAAGAAAAACAAACCATACCTACATGTTATTACAGGAGCGTGATTTTAAGTCACACCCCATTTTTAAACAAACCATTAAAAAGGTATGGCCGCACCGGTGGCGCAGTGGTCTAAGCGATGGCCTCTGATCATTTGTCCGAAAGGGGTCCGGGTTGGATGTTGTGTTTGTCTCACGGCACTGGCTCTCTCCCTTCCCTGGAAACAGTGACCCTAAAATAGGGACGGGCGACTGTTTATAGCCTATTGAGTTGCTCACGGTGGTCGTTAAACCTTCAGTCAAAAAAAAAAAAAAAAAAGAAAAGAAAAAAGGTATGAATACAAATATTTAAAGAATACTGGATAATTTTTAACTGTTGAATTGGCAGCAGGACATTAAAAAATGGCTTTTTTCTAACTTTTGTGGCTGCAAAATCATCAGTTATATCGTCAAAACTTAAATCTGCTGTTACATCACTTTTAAAGGACAGTATATGAAGAGTATCAATTGACTCTTCTTTTAAACTTTGCACTTTGTTCTTTTCAGAACCGCAAACGAGTGTTCATTTGAACGTTTGGAAATTGGTATTGGTAAAAAAATCCTGAGGCATATGTCAACAATGGGAAAAATATGAACTAACTTCAAGTCCCTTAACTTCCCAAGGCAAGTGAGGGGATCTGCGCTCTCAGTTAATGAATTGTTTTATCAGGATTCCAAATTGAAGGAACTCTTCAGCAAAGTCTTCTTCAAGTTCATTTGAAAACTTCTTTTGCAACAATTCAGCTGCT
The DNA here is from genome assembly GCA_039090855.1 of Macrothele yani. Taxonomy (NCBI): domain Eukaryota; kingdom Metazoa; phylum Arthropoda; class Arachnida; order Araneae; family Macrothelidae; genus Macrothele; species Macrothele yani. The sequence continues at coordinate 73,795,847 of CM077010.1, read as the reverse complement.
TCATCACTTAAGTCATTCTTGTAGACAAATCCAAATCTAGAGTCCAATTCCTCATATGACTTCTTTCTGGTTTGCAACTATGAAACAAGATTACACATTACCTAAAAAGTTTGGGTGATGAAAGAATCTCGATTACTAAAAACAACGTCTGGAGTTGATGAATCATCTAGAACTTGGTTCTTGGGTATTAGAATCCTTCTTGAGGATTCATAATCCATTTCTCTCCATAACAACTGGTTGTATTCTTTCTCGAACAGTTAGAAATTTTTTCTCACGGAATTCAGGATGAAGTCAATATAATTAACTCATATAATGGTAAAACTAACGACAAATTGCCCATGGAAGATTGAAAGGGAAGTGCTCACTTTGTTGATTCATTGCAATATTGTCTCAGATAATCATTTACAAAGCAGGCTCTTTTTTCATTAATTTGGCATGAATAGACTTAAAAATATATTTGTTTTTTAGAGGTAGTTTGGAGGCCCCCAAATTCTGAGGCTCTGTGCACGTACACCGCGTGCACGTGCAGAAATCAGGCCCTGCCTGTGGGCCCTTAAGTGTATTTTTGACTGAAAAATGTGCTGGGTGTTACGATTGTCTAATTATATTGCCTTTCTCCCTTTCCTGGAACCAGTTGCCCTAAATTGGGTACGGACAATAGTTTACAGAGCACTTAATACGCGCTACTTCCGGTGGTAGTTAAACAAAGTCGACCTTACGGGTGGGCTAGGGTCGACTCTGTTTAACGACCACCGGCCACCCAATTTAAATGACTACAGACCAACCAATTTTTCTTTTAGCCCACTCCTTAGCCTCCCTCAACAACAACAAAAAAGTTTAAACAGTTAAAACCATTGACGAGTGCAACCATCTGTGATTTTAGAGAACTTGGATAAGCGTACTTGAATATTTCGAATTCACAGAAATTTTATTATGCATGTAAAATGATTTTTTTTTTTTGCTGAATTTAGTGTATGTACTGGGAAATGGAAAGAGTCCTCGGAGCGAATGTCTAAGAGAGTGATAAAAAAACCCAGCACTTCTGTAATTATAGTTTAAAAAGATTAGGGAAAGAGTGAGAGAGAGATTTTTTGTCAGATTACAAATAAAAATTCACGAACGACAGTCAATATTTCCTTTATGCTGCCATGGGCAATGCCCGCCTAACCCAATGAGCTGGGCAGACATCAAAACCACTTGGGCAAAAAATTTTATTTTCTCAGCTTCTCTTACTAAAGCGGTAGAAGTTGGAACTTGGTTTAGAACACTTTTTTTATCACCGTTCTTTCCGCAATTGATTTTAAATAGAAAAATTATTAAAAACATTTAATTAATTAATTTTTTTTTAATGAAAAGTGAGAAGCACAAACTTACTTCTGGAACTGGAAATTAGGAAAAGCATGATTACGCAAATGCACCGTTTCTCTGCATATCAAAATACCAAGGAGACTAAGAAACAAAGTAACAACTAAATGCAAAATAATTAGTTCAAATAGAACAAGTGCAAAATTGTTCTGATCTGACAGTCCTTTCAAGGATTAAATCACCTCTCAATTCTGCTCGCTCGCACGAGGCGACTACTATCTGCTCGCGCGAGCATACTTTGCAAGAAGCTTTTGAGAAGGAAGAGGACAATGAGACGAACTAAGAAGGTGGAGAACGGAATTTAAGGAAAGTGTTCTTTTGACTTCATAAATATTTCTGTTTTAGCAGCTAATTGTTTTTCGATTTATGAAAACGAACTAGGGATTTCGGAATTTTAATCTAAATTGCTTACTGCGCTGAAGAAATTTCAGCTGCGTGGCCGCGCGCGCGCAACTTAGTGGGAACATTGACAGCAGTATGACAGCATAAATAAAACAACAAAGATGACACCGAATTTTCGGGAGTAATACGCACGTCTTTTGAATCCGTTCTGACGCAAATTAAATTTATCAAAGCTATTCAAAGTCAATGGAACCGGTATGGAAAACAAAAGATCTGACGATAGAAAGAAGATTTTCGTTCGGGTTTTTAATCCCTCAGATATTGCTGTAAACGGAATCGTGAGCTTACGAACTGTTAGAAACAGAGATATCGCCAAAAATAAGATGTGACTTCACGTCCCCTGGTGGGAAAACCATGCATTGTTTTCGGAAGAAAGTATTCTCGAAAGGTATGAACGTATTCTCAAAAGGAAGAAAGTATTCTCAAAAGGTATATAAGTATTTTCAAAACGAAGAAAGTATTCCATACAAGCGGTATCGGTCCAAAAAAGATAAATAAAAAATTAGTCGAGTTTTCAGGAGCCCAGATTTTGCTACAAATACAACAGAAGCCGTAATTAACGCTTTTGAGCCCTGGTGGCCAAACCATTCTTTACAAAAGATTAGAAATTATGTGAAAAATATTTTCCATCAGGTCTTGTATGCGATACAGGAAGAATTTTCCAAATCGGAGCTTTAGGAGCAGAAATAACGCAGAAAACGCAATTTACATTTGTTCCCCCTAGCGGAAAGTCTATGTTTTACTTGTAAACTATAAATTTATGGAAAAAACATTTCGCATCGGAAACACTATCCAATAAAGAAGGAATTTTTCAAATCGGATTCTTAGAAGTGGAGATATTGACAAAAATATGATATACATCTTCGCCACCTGGCGAAGAAACCATGCATTATTTCAAGAAAATATTCCTTAAAGGTTTGTCGACATGAGTAGTATCGGTCAACAAACGACTTATTTTTCAATCGATAAGACGCTCATATTTTGCTGTAATTACATCAGAAGTGGGAATTAAGACATACGCTACCTGGTGTCAAACCATTATTTACAAAAATTAGAAATTATGTGAAAACGATTTCCCATCAGGAGCTGTATCCGGCGCAGAAAGAATTTTTCAAATCGGAGATTCAGAAGCAGAGATACAGGGGGAAACCCAATTTACGTTTACGCCCCCTAGTGGAAAGTCTATGAATCACTTGAAAATTTTGAAATTATATGAAACACATGTCACACTGGAAACACTATCCAACAAAGAAGGAATTTTTCAAATCGTACTCCTAGATGTAGAGATATTGACAAAAATAAGATATACAACTACGCTCCTCCTCCTCCCCTCCCCCTCCCCCCGCGTATAAACCATGCATTATTTCAAGAAGAAAATGTTCCTAAAAGGGTTTTCGACATGAGTAGTAACGGTCAACGAACGACGTTTTTTTCAATCCAGATTTTAGAAGCTCATATTTTGCTGCAAATACATCAGAAGCGGAAATAAAAACTTACGCCACTTGGTGGCCAAACCATGTTTTTACAAAAATTAGAAATTATGTTCAAATGATTTCCCAGCAGGAGCTGTATCCGATGCAGAAAGAATTTTTCAAATCGGAGATTTAGAAGCAGAGATATAGGGGGAAACGCAATTTACCGCTACGCCCCCTAGCGGAAAGTCTATGAATTACTTGAAAATTTTGAAATTATAGGAAACACATGTCACAACGGGAAACACTATCCGACAAAGAAAGAATTTTTCAAATCGGACTCCTAGAAGTAGAGATATTCACAAAAATAGGATATACATATATGCCCCTGGCGTAGAAACCATGCACTATTTTAAGAAGAAAATGTTTCTAAAAGGTTTGTCGACATCAGTAGTATCGGTCAACAAACGACGTTTTTTTAATCGAGAATTTAGAAACTCAAATTTTGCTGCAAATACATCAGAAGGGGAAATTTAGATTAACGCCACCTGGTGGCCAAACCATTTTTTTACAAAATTTAGAAATTATGTGCAAATGATTTTCCATCAGGATCTGTATCCGGTGCAGAAAGAGTTTCCCAAATCGGAGATTCAGAATCAGAGATATAAGGGGAAACGCAATTTACCGCTACGCCCCAAGCGGAAAGTTTATGAATTACTTGAAAATTTTGAAATTATACGAAAAACATGTCACACGTAAAACACTATCCAACAAATAAGGAATTTTTCAAATCGGACTCCTAGAAGTAGAGATATTGGCAAAAATAAGATGTACATCTACGCCCCCTGGCGGAGAAACTGTCTAATATTTTAGGAAAAAAATATTCCAAAAAGGTTTATGGGTGTAATTGGCACCATTCCACAAAAGAATTTTTTCAATCTATATTTCAGAAGCTCAGATTTTATGGCAAATAAATCAGAAGCATAAATTAACCCTTACACCCCCTGGTGGCCAAAGTATGCTTTACCAAAAATTTGAAATTACATGCAAAAGATTTTCCATCAGGAGATGTATCCGCTGAAGAAAAACAATTTCAAATCGGAGTTTTAGAAGAACAGTTATGGGGGAAAATGTAATTTAATTTTACGCCCCATAGCGGAAAATCTATGCGTAATTTGAAAAAGTAACTATATCTAAAACACTCTTCAACATAAATGGAATCTAAAGATAAAAGAATTTTTTCAATCATATGTTTAGAAGCAAATATGTGGAGTAAAATGTATTTTTGAATTTGACATCATCTGCATTTACGCCCTCTAGCGGCGAAATTGTACATCGTAAAAAAAAACGAAATGAAGGCTCATCATTCGCCTATTTCAAGCTTCCCAATGCAAAAAGAGTTTTTCAAATCGGACTAATAGTTGCAGAGATATCGTGGGCCCAGACGGACGGACGGACGGACGGACAAACCAATAACATAAGCACGATCTTTTTTTGCAAAAGACGTGCTAAAAAGGATAAAGAGAAAAAACTACTCTAAAAGACCACCAAGAAGAAAAACCTCCATAAGTAAGCTAAAATTGCGAAGAAATGGTAACTTGCAAAGGAAGTTCGTACCTATGGTTCCCAATACGTATTACATACTTTGAATGCGTACAGCTTACACGAGAACTCTTTTTTATCGGGGGTAACATCATCAGCGCCCGTTAACATTTACATGAACGGAATTTTACGCCAACATTTTTGCACCCCCCCCCATCCCGCTTAGCTCTCCTAATAGCCCACCCAGTTCTTGCAGCTGGCGTCGCCACTGACGTAAAACCCCGAAAAAAAAAATAGGTGACAGTATATGTTTTGTTAAAAACAGTAGCGCCTAACTTTAAGTGTTTGTGTCACAGGCTTGCTACCCGTATTAATTCTATTAATCCTGTTTTAACCCAAATGCCAAACTGACCATTCGTCCGAGATGGGTCTGGGCTCGAATCCCCGTGGAATGAAAAAGAAAAAAAAAAGAGTAGGGAGAGACCGTATTTTTTCCTAAAACGCAAAGCCTGGTGTTCTTGCCTTAAAAATAGAAATAGTCTTAAATAATCTTGGTTCTATATTAACAATACTTTAAAATTTTTCAAATAATCCACACCACAAGCATAACCTAGGCTCTTATTTGAAGTGGGCGGGTGGTGAGGGAGGGATGCACAAACTACCGAATCTTACCATGCACTATTTCAAAAATTTAATCGTCGAGTTTTGGCGATTCAACAATGATTTCGACTTAATTTTAACTTTCTAAAATTGAAATTCAAGTCAGTTTCCCCCCCCCCCCAAAAAGGTTGTTGGAAAAATAATTAAAACATTATCAGTTTATAATGTAAAAAATATTAGATGGGGAGGGGGTGATAATCGCACCCTTTGATCCCCATTATGATTCCCAAAAAATGTCTTTCACCTTTTCACGATGTACTTGAACTGAAAGCGCGATTTATTGCTTATATAATTTATGAAAATACTTTTTCAACATGCGTTTCATTTATAATATTTGATTTGATTCATATTTTATTTCGTGTCATTTTTAGCACGTCTTTTGTAAAAAAAGATCGTGCTTATGTTAGCGGTTTGTCCGTCCGTCCGTCCGTCTGTCTGTCTGTCTGTATCTCTGCAACTATTAGTACGATTGGAAAATTTGTTTTCTCATTGAGAAGCATGAAATATGCAGATGACGATCCTTAATTTCGTTTTTTTTTTTATGATGTACAATTTCGCCGCCGAGGGCGTAAATGCAGATGATATCGAATTCAAAATATATTTTATTCTATATATTTGCTTCTAAACACCCGATTGAATTTTTTTTTACCTTTCGATTCCATTTATGTCGAATACCATTTTCAAGTTACGCGTATATATTCCGCTAGTAAGCGTAAAGGTAAATCGCATTTTACCCGATAGCACTACTTCTAAAACTCCGATTAAAAAAATAATTCTTCAGCGATTTCTTTAAATGTTTTGCATATAATTTCAAATTTTTGGTAAAGTTTGGCCACCAGGGTTCGTAAAAGTTATTTTTTGCTTCTGATGTATTTGCACAAATTCTGAGCTTCTAAAATCTCGATTGAAAAACTTCTTTCGTGGACTGATTCCACTCACGTCGATAAAGCTTTTCGAGATATTTTCTTCTTAAAACATTACATGGCTTCTCCGCCAGTGGGCGTAGATGTATATCTTATTTTTGTCAATATATCTGCTTCTAATGGTCCGATTTAAAAAAATCTTCTTTATTGGATAGAGTTTTCTTTGCGACATGTTTTTTCATATAGTTTCAATATTTTTCAAGTAATTCATAGACTTTACGCTAGGGGCGTTAAGGCAAATTGCGTTTTCTCCGATATTTCTACTTCTAAAATTCCTAGTAGAAAAATTCTTTCTGCATCGGATACAGTTCCTCATGGAATATCTTTTGTATATAATTTATAATTTTTGGTAAGAATAGTTTGGCCACCAAGGGGCATAAGCCTTAATTCCCGCTTGTGATGCATTTGCAACAAAATCTAAGCTTCTAAAATCTCCATTGAAAAAACTTCGCTTGTGGATCGATACTATTTACGTCGATAAACCTTTTACGAATATTTTCTTCTTAAAATAATGCATAGTTTCTCCGCCAGTAGGCATAGATGTATATCTTATTTTTGTCAATATCACTCACTACTTCTATGAGTCCATTTTGAAAAATTCCTTCTTTGTTGAACAGCGTCGCCGGTGCGAAACGTTTTCATATAATTTCAAAATGTTCAAGTAACTCATACACTTTCCGCTAGGGGGCGTTAAAGTAAATTGCGTTTTCCGCGATATTTTTGTTCCTAATATTCCGATTTGGAAACTTCTTTCTGTATCGCATACAACATCTGATGGGAAATGTTCTTCATACAATTTCTAATAGTTGGTAAAGAATGGTTTGGCCACCAGGGGGCATAAGCTTTAATTTCTGATTTTGATGTATTCGCAGGTAAATGTGAGTTTCTGGAAGCTATACTGAAAAAATATTTCCTGGACAGATACCGCTCAGATAGGAATACCTTTTGAGAATAATTTCTTCTTAAAATAATGCATGTTTTCCGCTACAGGGGGCATATATGCATATCTAATATTTGCCAATGTCTCTGCTTCTAAGAGTCCGATTTGAAAAATTATTTCTTTGTTGTAGAGCGTTTCCGCTGAGAAATGTTTCTCATATAATTTCTAATTTTTCTTAACGCACAAGTCTGCAACCAATGGGGGTATGTCCAATATTCCGTTTACAGTAATATCTGCGGGATTAAAAACCCGATTGGAAAACTTCTTTCTTCGGTCAGATGCTACCGTTTTCCATACCGCTTCCACTGACTTTGCTTAGCTTTGACACATTTAATTCGCGTTAGAACGGATTTAAATGACTCGCTCATTACACCCGAAACATAAAAAAATTGGATCATCATTCTTGTTTTCTTTCACAACAAATGGAACTCAGTCCTGTAAAATTACAGTTACTAGAGTTCATCCTGTTTAACACATTCTATCAATACACTGGTTAGCTGCGGTAATAGAAGAGGGGGGGGGTCAATCCAGTATGCGGTCTTCCGTGGTGTGCTTCAATTGAAGACATAATTCTTTTAGTGTTCAATGAGACTGAGGGCATAAAATGTCCGATATTATATCATGACTGCTATATTTTGTTCGTTACCACCTTTGTCCTTCTGTCCTTCCTCTATTTTTTAATGTAATTTTCACGGTGACTATCTGAATTTCGATAAAGGAAACAATTTTACATTTCCGAGTTCAATATAAACGGGTTTACCGGTTGGACTGCATCTCCATTTCTAAGAAATGGGGAAAAAATGCGTATAGAATTTAGTTTTATGACTATTTCTCAGACCCCAGCTTTTCCTGTGGCTTTATTTTTCTATTTGGCCTCAAAAATGTATTGGAAGTGTTTTAAAAGTTCAGAGAATGTATGTTGAATTTTTTATTATAAGATTATACAAAATGTATTTCGTCAAAATTATACGTTATTTTTACTTCTCTGAGTCTTTTAAGCAGCTGTCTCTTGCATTTTAACTAGAGCGTTGCGTTTTATCGCTACTACTAACTAGTGGAAAAGTTTTTGAATTTTCTTATACCCAAAATGTACAGTTTTAGTTCAGCAGAAATCAGTTTCTAGAACACTGGAAGCACGCTTCGCACATTTTCATTATTGTGTTACATTTTATCATATCTTAAACTAGTGGAGGAGTACTATATTAAATGGACTTTGGTGTAGCCAAAATGTACAATTTTTAGCTCAGTAGGAATGAATTCCTAGTACTTTGGGAGCAACTTTCGTGCATTTTGAGTATTTCATTACGCTTTATCAGTTCTGTAACTAGTGAGGAGAGAAGTAAAAGGAGTTTGGTGTAACCAAAATGTTGAAATTTTAGGTTGCTTTGCATTTTGCTGCCGAATGTCACTTAGGTACAGATTACTGGGACAACCCCAAACGATATTATACAGTATGATTTTTTGCAACATTAGGAGGTCGTTAGACATTCCGCACTTTATTATGTGGCAATTTAAATATCGGTATCTGCTCCCTCTCCTCACACAAAATCACCCATAGTTGTGGAATCTACCGTGACATTATTCTTGTTCACAACCCAAAAGGGAGAAACAATTATTTCATCCTCCATGTTATAAAACACATTTTTTCTTGTTATGTCATGAGATGCTCCACGTGAATCGGTTGTATTTAAATTTTGTATTGTTCTGAAATTTTTACTTTTTGCAAACTTACCGTTTATGAGAACTCTCAGTTGTCGCAGACATTCTTCTATCTGTTCTGCTGATTCGTTTAGCTCAGTTTTGGCTTTATCTTTCAGTACATCTGCAGGCAGTACTTCACTGATGGACATGAATCTGTCTAATGCATCTGCATCTCGTTCTGAAGTCATTTTTAAAGGTAACTCTGAAAATACGCATTCATTGCATAAGTTTTGTATAAAAAATGCTTAAGTATATATTATTAATAAAATCAAAAGTAATTTTCTCAAAATAAATAAAATTGAATTCACAGGTAAGACGGAACATTTAAAATTGCCTTGTTTTCCATGTGAATATACACACATTGTCAAAAAAAAAAAAAAAAAATAGTTGCGCACAGAAGAACGCAACCGACAGGAATGAAACTTAGGTTTGACATCGTGAGACATGTAAATGATTCAAGTATCACGCTCGTCTACGCATGTGACGCACGCAAGGAAGGGTCGTAGCGCTGTGCATGACTGGCTATAGAAGGTCGTCCCGTTGCGCAGGCTTCCCATTCTGACTCGTGTTGTTGTGTTGGTTGCATCCTTTGCAAGTGAGGTATGCCTCGAAGAAAAGTTCGGAAGCAATTCGAGCAGCTAGAGGAGTTCGAGATGGGCCGCATCGTCGGACTAAGAGTAGCGGGATGGTCTTATCGCCGCATTACGCGAAATACTGGTCGTGCGGATACCCCCATAGCACGCTATTGGCGGTAGAGGATAGAATAAAGTACGCAGCAGCGACAGGAACCGTTTGGGAGACCTAGACGAAACACGGAGAGAGAGGACTAACGGTTGTGCGACATGTGTGGAGTGACATAACAGCCACAATTGTAGATATTCAGCGAGCAGGGGATTCTTCCATTCATCGTCCGATTGATGCCAGTACCATTGGCAGACGGCTGCAAGACGTAGGACTACGCGCACGCTGACCGTTACGACGACTGCCCTTAACACAATTGCATTGTCGCCAAAGATTCCAATGGTGTCAAGCCAGACTGTCATGGAGCCACTCACAATGGCAGCGGGTGACATTCAGTGACGAGTCCCACTTTTGTCTTCGAGGAGACGACCACTCAATCCCTGTGTGGAGGCACAGTGATCAGCGCCAAGATGAACTGTTTGTTCTTGAGCGTCGCACGTCCAGAAGGCCTGGTGTCATGCTGTAGGGTGCAATTGGTTACGATACCAGATCACCTGTATTGTTCATTACAGGCACTTTGACAGCCCAACGTTCCGTTGAAGAGGTACTACAACCAGTGGTCCTACCTTTTCTGAACACTCACTCCAGTGCGATTTTCCAACGGGACAACGCATGTCCGCATATTGCTGCTGTCTCGAGAGCTTGCCTTCAAGGCACTGACATTCTCCCATGGCCAGCCACATCGCCAGACCTATCACCAACTGAAAATGTGGGGGATGCTATGGAACGCGCTATCCACACTCCACCCCTACCGCACAATGTGCAGGATCAGCGTGAGAAGATTCAATCTGGATGGGATGGTTTATCGCAGGACACCGTTAGGAATCTATACAACTCCATGCCAAGACGTCTGGCATGCTGTGTGAGAAAACATGGCGACCCAAGGCCATAATGGGAGACACTACTTATTAGGATGTAACATTAAATATTGCCCATATCAGTTTCAATGTTTATTCATTTATTGTTCCTGGTAACATTTGCCTTTCTGCCGAATAGCATTGCAATCCGTAACGTCCTTCTGGGTGCAACTATATTTTTGACGATGTCATAATTCAGTGATTTCTTAGTATATACACGGTCAAGTCCCATTATTGTGACCACCTGCTAATATCCAAAATAACCGCCGCGTGAAGCGCGAACAGCAACTATTAGAGCTGGGAGTGACTTAATAAGGTGCTGGAGGGTGTTCATAGGTATATGGAGCCATGCTGACTGCGGTGCATCTGACATCAGCTGCAGGGTGCTTTGTGGAGGATCCATAGAGCGAACAACACGGTCGAGGTAGTCCCACAGATGATCAATTGGTTCAAATCTGGGGAATCAGGGTGCCAGGGAAGTACTATGAAGTCTTCATCGTGTTTTTCCAACCACTCTCGGACATTTCTAGCCATGTGACACGTCGCATTGTCGTGCTGAAAGATTCCATCCTCCCCAGGGAAGTCAATCAGCATGTATGAGTGCACGTGGTCTGCAAGCATGGATTCATAAGGATTTCGGTCCATAGTGCCTTCCATAGGTATGAGTGGACCCAGGGAATACCATGAAAATATGCTCCAGACCATAGCGCTGCCCTCACCAGCTTATGTTCTTCCAGCAATGGATGAAGAGTGTTTGTTTTCCGATGTTTCCACCTTATACGCCAACGTCCATCCGTTCGATAAAGCCGAAAATGTGACTCATCGGAGAAGGCAATTCTTTGCCAATCAACGGAGGTCCAATTCCGATACTGCCGTGCAAATATAAGCTTTTTCTCCCTATGCAGCTCCGTTAGCATAGGTGCAGGGACCCTCCGTCTGCTTCGGAGCCCAATACGCAGCAGGGTTCGCTGAAATGTCGTTTTAGACACACTTCCAGTAGCCCCATGGTTCAGTCGGCCAGTGATTTGCTCCATTGTAACGTGTCAATTGGCCCTCACACGCATTCGAAGCCGACGTACACTTCTCACATGAATAGCACGTGGTGTTCCGCAGTTTTCACGTCGCTTATTCGCAATGGTGCTATTTCTCCAATCACGATACACTTTAAAGACAGCAGCACGCAAACAGTTCACAAACTGCGCTGTTTCAAACATCACCATCGTCAACCATTATCAATCCACTATCGGATGAAAGTCTCCCCTAGTTTCTTCTACAACTGTTTGTCTTAACCCACTCCGGTGTTACTCCGGCATGTTTTATATACAAGGTTTTCCCAAAAGTCGCGGCTGAATTTAATAACTCAAAAATTAATTGGAACAGAAAAACAGTCAATGTGTATTAAAAAGAGATGATATGATCTATTTAAGGGATATGTGAATGACTCAAGGCCCCCCTGATTGAAGGGCCCGGCGGGCTGCCTGTCTCGTAGCAAGTTAGGAAAGCATTTACAATTGCAAATTTGTACAAATCTCTTTCTTACCTTAGTGTAAATCCGCAGAAAAATTTCCACTAGCTCTCAAAGTTCAGACTGTGCCCTCTTGAGCTACAACATATCTACAAGGAAAATATATTTTCCCGGCAAATCTTGAAATGTTCCTGCCTTTTTTCAAATTGGACTCTTTGAAGTAGAGCCAAAAAACAAAAACAAATACAAAAGTATCGCCAAAAAACAAAAACAAATACAAAAAAAGAGTCATAGATCTACTCCCCATGGCGGAAAACTATGCAGATTTTTAAACAGTAGACATTCTGAAAAGGTTTTCCGAGGCTAGTCGTATTTGTCCACAACAGAAGTTTTTTCAATCGTGTTTTCAGAAGCTCAGATTTTACTCCAATTACGTCAGAAACAGAAATAAACCCTTACGACTGCTGGTGGCCAAACCATTCTTTAATAAAAATTAGTTACCTAAATCAAATTCAGGTACATGTGATTCCAGAACGTTCTGCATTACAGTATTCACATACTGCTAAACATCTTTCTCCTAGGCTCCTTAAACGGTCTCGCCAACTCCAGGAGTACAATACCAAAACTTCTTATCATCCTGGTAAACATAACCAGCTGCCCGACGTCTTGTCTCGTTGTCCCGGCAGTGAGGTTCCTACGGAGCTCTCTGAAGAGCCTGTTTCTCTCTTCCTACTATCTGAAAACAATTTTCGTGAGCAGATTATTGCAGAACTGCACAATGATCCTGATTTTGATGAAATTTATAACTGTTTGTTTTCAGGAGCACCTGATTCCAATGACACCTCCTTAGTGGGGCGGTCTAAAAATGTTTGAAATTATTGATGACCTTCTGTACTATACTAAACGTTTTTTCTCTCTGGTGGAGTATTGTCCTTCTATACCTCAGGCTCTCAGCACGGCTCTGTTACATGAGTTTCATGATAATCCTCTTACCGTCCACTTAGGCATACGAAAAACTCGTGCTAAGCTTCGAGACGTAGCCTACTGGCCGGGCATATATCAAAGTACCCTCGCATACATTCAATCTTGTGACTGTTGTCAAAGATATAATTATAATAATAACAGACCGGCCGGTCATCTTATTTCTAGCACTAGCAAATATGTTCTAGACGTCTTATCTGTAGATATACTGGGACCATACCCTATGTCCCATAAGACTAAATCTCAAAATTTATAACGAGGAACAGTACACCAATTAAGTAGTAAATAGTAACACTGTACTAGTGATCCGATTTATTGGCGTAGGAAATAAACACATAAGCGTTTCCAATCTTTCGCACATCAACCAGATGGCTTTTTCAAGGAAGTTAGACAGAAACGTCCTTGAACGTTTCTGTCTAACTTCCTTGAAAAAGCCATCTGGTTGATGTGCGAAAGATTGGAAACGCTTATGTGTTTATTTCCTACGCCAATAAATCGGATCACTAGTACAGTGTTATTTTTAAGACTAAATCTCGTTAAATTTTAGTGAATACTGATACGTTCTCTAAGTGGGTGGAAGTATTCCCCCTTAAATCTGCTACTGCAGATTCAATTTGGGATATTCTAATTCATAATGCATTTGCCAGATTTAGGCCCCTAATTATTTAATACCTGATAATGGTGCTCAGTTTATTTCTGATATTTTTAGTAGAATGTGTACGAGGCCACAGATCAAACATAAATTCATCTCTCCCTATCATGCTCAGTCAAATCCCGCCGAGAGGGTTAACCGTACTTTACTTAAAATGATTGCTTGTTATGACAAGGATAATCACGAGCGTTGGGACGAGCATTTGGATCTTTTTGCTACGCCCTTCGCTCGTCGGTGCATGAAAGCACTAAGCTTACTCCGGCTGAAATATTCTTGGGTCGTAAGATACGTACCCCTTTCGAAAATCTAACTAGCATTATTGATGAAAACAATCAACGACCAACTCCTGACTATGTCCGTATTTTGGCAGCTAAGGCCCAGGCCGAAATGACGAATGTTCAGGCAGCACGAGCTTCGAACTATAACAAGAAACGTAGGGAACCTGATTTGATGGTTGGGAATTTGGCCCTACTTGAAACTCACTTCCAATCCTCGGTAGCTCATACCTTAGAAAATCTGCTCCCTTATGTGAAGGGCCCTTCGAAGTCATTAAAGTATACGAATTACGCATGATACACTCTTCGATATCAATATCCAAAACAAAGTATTGCGTCCAGTCGACTGGTAAGCTGAAACTAAGAATGCCTATAAATAGAGCCGGTTCCTACGTATTGGAAACCAGTTGCGGCAAAGTAATTATATGTAAAGACAGCGACGTGTGTTTAACAGTGGCTCGATGGTACATGCGATTAAGGATGTTATTCAATCTTCGCAATTGCTTAACCGTTGGGCAGGGCCGTAGCTAGTGTTAAATTCTAGGGAGGCTGTAAATAATGTAGGGGAGGCTAGAGCATTGTTAGTTCCTTTCATAAATATCTTTTTTACCTATATTATAGGTTAGAATATATAATTACTTACAAGTACCTATTCAAAAATTAATATGCACGGCAATAGTGGTTAAGGGATATCATCATCATCATCATTGTCAACCATTATCAATCCACTGCTGGACGAAGGTCTCCCCAAGTTTCCTCCACAACGGTCTGTCTTGTTCCAGTCTCCTCCATGTCAGTTCCGCATACTTTCGAATTTCATCCACCCATCTCCCATGTGGTCTTCTTCTGGGTCTTTTCTTGTCCCTTGGAATCCAATCTAAAATTTCGGCTGTCCATCGATGGTCTGTCCTTCTGGCAGTATGTCCAGCCCATTGCCATTTCAGGGATTTAACTCTGATCATGATGTCTTTCACTCTTGTCATTTTTTCGGATCCACGAGTTCCTCTTTTTATCTCTCCTGGTTACACCAAGCATGCACCTCTCCATGCTGCTTTGAGTTGTCTGCAGCCTTTGTATGTCTCTTTTAGTTAAGGTCCGTGTCTCTGCACCATACGTAAGCACTGGAAGGATGCATTGATCAAACACTTTTCTTTTAAGACATAATGGGATTTTGCTCTTGAAAATTATGCGGTTTCTTCCAAAAGCTCTCCAGGCAAGTTATGTACGGCGATTAATTTCTTCACCAATGTGACCCTCACTTAATATCTGCTGTCCAAGATAAACGTACGTGTCTGTTATCTCCAGCTTTTCTCCACCAATCGATAAATCTTCATTTCTTGTAAAAGCATTGAACATCACTTTTGTCTTCTGAAAGTTCATTTTCAATCCCACTTCTTTACTCTTGTCAGCAAGTTCCTGGATCATATTCTGCAGCTCTGATGGGGTAGTTGCAAAAATGACTATGTCATCAGCAAAATGAAGGTTGGTTAGATAATCTCCATTAATCTTTATCCCTTTGTTTTCCCAGTTCAGTGATTGAAAGACATTTTCCAATGTTGCATTAAAAAGATCTTCGGAGATATGGTGTCACCTTGTCTCACCCCTTTTCCAATTTTTACGTGTGTTGTATTTTCAAACAGCCGAATCTTTGCACTTGCATTTTCATAGATGTTATTAATAATATTAATGTACGCATCTTCAATACCGCAGGATTTCAGGGCCATTGTACCTGCTGATGGTTTCACCGAATCAAAGGCTTTTTCATAATCGATAAAAGCCATGCACAATGGAAGTTCATATTCCCTCGCTCTTTCAATTAGTTCTCTCAGTACGTGGATATGATCTATTGTGCTGTAGCCACTCCTGAATCCAGCTTGTTCTCTCAGTTGAGCCATGTCCAGTGTCGCCTTTAAGCGGTGTGAAAGAACTTTAGTGAAGATTTTATAAACCACTGATAGGAGGCTGATAGGTCTGTAGTTCCTGAGATCCTCAATGTCACCTTTTTATGTAGCAAGATCATTGTAGCGTTGTTCCAATCCTCAGGAATCTTCCCTTCATTAAGGCATTGAGTGAAAATTTGGGCGAGTACTGTTTCGATTTCTCCACTTGCTTCTTGTATGATGTCTACAGTAATTCCATCTTCTCCTGGAGCTTTAAGGGATATATATATATATATATATATATATATGTATAGGATCTCGGGAACTACAGGCTCATCAGCCTCATATCAGTGGTTTGTAAAGTCTTCACTAAAGTTCTTTCACATCGCTTGAAGGTAACACTAGACATGGCTCAACCAAGAGAACAAGCTGGATTCAGGAGTGGCTACAGCACTGTGGATCGTATCCATGTACTGAGAGAACTAATCGAAAGATATAGAGAATATGAAATCCCATTATTGATTACGAAAAGGCCTTCGATCCGTGAAACCATCAGCAGTAACTATGTTTTTGAAAACATTATTAATAACATCTATGAGATGCAAGTGCAAAGGTTCGGATATTTGAGGATACAGCACTAATAAAAATTGGAACGGGAGTGCGAAAAGGTGACACCATATCTTCCTAACTCTTTAATGCCACACTGCAAAATGTCTTTCAATTATTGAACTGGGAAAACAAAGGGGTTATTATTTAACTCACCTTTGTTTTGCTGATTACGCAGTCGTTTTTGCAACTACCCCTTCGGAGCTGCAGAGTATGATCCGAAAACCTCCTGACAACAGTAAAGAAGTGTGATTAAAAATGAACTTTCAGAAGACAAAAGTGATGTGCAATGCTTTTACAAGGAATTAAAATTTATTGATTGATAGAGAAAAGCTTGAAACAAGCGATACCTCCATTTATCTTAGGTACCAGATATCAAGTGAGGGTCACATTGATGAAGAAATTAATCGGCGTATAAAACTTGGATGGACAGCTTTTGGAAGAAACAGTACAATTTTCAAGAGCAGTATGCCATTACGTCTTAAAATGAAAGTGTTTAATCAATGCATCCTGCCTGTTCTTACGTATGGAGCATGGATCTTAACTAAAAAAGATATACAAAGCCTGCAGAGCATGCTTGGAGTAAGCAGGAAAAGATAAGAGGAGGAACTTGTGGATAAGGAAAATGACAAGAGTGGACGACATCATGACCACAGTGAAATTACTGAAGTGGCAATGGGATGGTTATGCTGCCAGAAGAGCAGACCATCGATGGACAACCGAAATTGTAGACTGGATTCCGAAGGATAGAAAAAGACCCAGAAGAAGACCCCATGGGAGATGAATGGATGAAATTCGAAAGCATGCCGGAGTGACATGGAGGAGACAGGATCAAGACAGACAATTGTTGAAGAAACTTGGGAAGACCTTCATCCAGCAGTGGATTGATAATGGTAGCCAATGATGATCCTGAGCGTACCACCTCTTTTGATGCCCTTAATGGCACCAAAAGTGGAGGCACCTTCGGGATATTTTTTTTTCTTCTTTCTTTTTTTCTTTAGAATGAAATGACTCAAAAAATTGTTTACCAGATAAACACGATATTTGATATTTCCAAGCTTTGTAAAGAAAAAGATAATGTTTATAGTCGATTTAGTTGAGATTGGATAAAAGTAACCTTTATACAATGTGAAACTGTTTCGCGTTTCGTCTAGGCTAAGCGATTAAGAAAAATTCGAACGAAATGTCTCCAAGAGGAAAACCTTTCAAGGACAACCGAAGATAACATACTGATAATTTTTTATGCGATGAATAGTTAACTGCTAACTGAATGCTTTGCTAACAGGAAACTCTACAGAATGAAACTATTTAAAACAGAGAAACGTGTTTTCGAGCTGATACGGAGGTCCGCAAATGTACATATCTAATAATGATATGCTTTACATTACGTTTCTGTTGTCTAAACTTTTGAGACATGTAAATTCTCCTCCTTTCACGTCTTGACTGAGTAGAAGTATATAGATTGCATGTATTAGTTTTCTATTGCGTAGTGTGACGCTGTTGGAAGTGTTTGACTTTTTTTCAATGTTTGTTCTTCTTTGATTCGCATATTTGCATTTCAACGTTATTTATCTTCCCCAACTTTTCCCAACGAATCTCCCTGAATGCAAATGTACATATCGATTACTCAAGAATGAGTAATCGTAATAAATACGGGGAAAGGACTGGCATGCCGGGATGATTGTAACAGTTTATAAAGGCACCAATTGATCTCTGAATTGTACTGTTGTATCTTAAACAAACTCCTGTACGGACATGTTCTTAGATCAGCTCATTTCTCTCAGTCAGATCGATATATAGCGCTATACCTCCCTTCTCTCATGTCTGTTCCTATCCTTTGATATCCAGTCTAGTAATTCAGTTGTCCAACGGTGGTCAGTTTTTAAGTGTGATACTAATTTTTTTTTTCTTTTCTAAATGTGGCATGTGCTAATTATCATTACATACAAAGAGTCTTTCCTAGTGTAGGCTCAAGACTTTTCAGGGAAGGCTTAGCCTCCCCTGGCGGTCCTCACGTTACAGCCCTGCTGTTGGGTTTTCCACCCGTCACAAATATATGTCAGGACAACGTAAAATTCGACAAAACTTCCAACCAACGGGAGAAATGTGGCCGTAAGCGTGCAATTGCTTCTCGAGATGAGTCCAAACTGTCCCGCATCGTTACGGGTAACAGACAACGTCCGAATTTAATGAGAGGTTAATGATAGTATATCCGGCTACCGAGGAACAGACAACGTCCGAATTTAATGAGGGGACATCCACAAGCTAAATGAGACGACATCCGGCTACCGAGGAGAACAAACCACGTCCGAATTTAATGAGAGGACATGCACAAGCTGAATGACAGTACATCCGGCTACCGAGGAACAGACAACGTCCGAATTTAATGTGAGGGCATCCACAAGCTTAATGAGAGGATATCCGGCTACCGAGGGGAACAGACAGCATCCGAAGTTATGAGAGGACATCCACAAGCTTAATGTGTGCACATCCGGCTACCGAGGAACAGACAACGTCCGAATTTAATGTGAGGGCATCCACAAGCTTAATGAGAGGACATCCGGCTACCGAGGGGAACAGACAGCATCCGAATTTATGAGAGGACATCCACAAGCTTAATGTGTGCACATCCGGCTACCGAGGAACAGACAACGTCCGAATTTAATGTGAGGGCATCCACAAGCTTAATGAGAGGACATCCGGCTACCGAGGGGAACAGACAGCATCCGAATTTGTGAGAGGACATCCACAAGCTTAATGTGTGCACATCCGGCTACCGAGGAACAGACAACGTCCGAATTTAATGAGAGGACATCCACAAGCTTAATGTGTGTACATCCGGCTATCGAGGAACAGACAACGTCCGAATATAATGAAAGGACATCCACAAGCGTATGCGCACACTATAAAAATAAGTGGCGTGAATTCACGGAAAATTTCTGAAAATAACGTGCAGAAAAGTTGCCGGTAAGTGTCTGTCTTTTACCGAAACTTCCATTTTTAAAAGTTCTCGTTTATCGAAACATCCGTAGTAAGTAATTTCGGGGTTTTTTTTTCTTTTTCAGAAAATTACGTTTCAAGTTTTTCCGTATTTATACAGAAATTTTGCAAACACTGAATTTTACAGCCCTTACGCCGCATAATCGTTTCTCGCCGGCAGCGAGACAAGATAGATTGGGTTGGGTCAACACAAGCCGCGCGTCTTAACGACTGAGCTAGAAAGACTTAGAAGTCGCGCCCAAGTTTAATATGAAACTAATTGCGAGGTGATGAATTTCTTTTCTTTTTTTATGTGCATTAATGAGAGTTTTTATATTCTATTGGAGCTTATTATTTTTTGAATATGTTTGCAATAGTTTTATTTTTTCTGTAAGAGAACGTATGGCAAATTAAGTATTTGTTTTTTACGTGACATTTCGAAGCAACAGAACGCTTTGGAACTTAAGAAACCTTTTTTTTTTTTTTTCACTGCCAATAACTTTCAATTATCTTTAAGTAAAGATTAAATGTGCTGTTCTATACTATTATTTCACAAAACTTCTAAATATGAAATTTACATTTGATAGGTAAAATGAAGAGAATTACGGCCTTTAAGTTTGCTGACGACCAGGCAATGGTTTCAGGATCAGCCAAATCATTACAGCGTATGATGTCAAAAATACACAAAAATGCAGATATCTATGGAATGAAGATAAACAAAAATAAGACAAAACTAATGGTAATAGGGAAAGTTCCAAAACAGGCTTTCCTTAAAATTGAAGGACAAAACATCTAACAAGTTAAATCATTTCGCTCTTTGGGTCAAATTATTACTGAAGACGCGAGATGTGAAAAGGGAATTAGAATGAGACTGGGGATGACAAAAATGGTTTTTAGAGAGAATCAAATACTACTGACAGTCAAAAATATAGATCTAAAACTGAGGAAGATAATTTTAGAGCCATATGTTTGGTCAGTAGCGCTTTACGGTACTTGGACATGGACATTGACCGAGAGGGAAGTGCAAAGGCTAGAGGCATTTGAGATGTGGAGCTGTAGAAAAACGGAGATAATATGTTGGCTCGATTAAAAGACTAATGATGAGGTCCTGGAGAGAATGGGAGAACCCAGGAATCTAATCAACATGTTAAAGAGAAGAAGAATGTTATGGATAGGACACATATTCCGCCATGGAGGCCCGATTCTGAAAGTTTTGGAGGAGAAAACTCAAGGCAAGAGAGGAAGAGGACGGCCAAGATATAATTTTGTTGCACAGTTACTCCAAGACACGAATACTAGGACATACTATGACTTGAAGAGAACGGCGGAAAACACAGAGAAATGGAAAGACAGAGTACATCTGTTGAACAACCAGATGTACTCTGTATTTTCTTGGACTGAGTAACCACCAAGAAAAAGAAGCTAAAATAGCTTTTGTTTTAGATGTTCATCAGACTGATTCATCTAGACATCGTACAATTACCTGTACAATAATTTAAATGCCCTGTTTCTTACGGTAAACAATATAAAATAGCTGGTGCACAAAATGAAGGCCGCCCCGATTGCGCAGTGGTCTAAGCGAAGGCTTCTGGTCATTCGTCCGAGATGTGTCCGGGTTCGACTCCCGGTGAGGCATGGATGTTGTGTTTGTCATAGTGCATTGGCTCTCTCCCTTCCTTGGAGTCAATGGCTCTAAATTAGGGACGGGCGACTGCTTATAGCCCATTGAGTTGCTCACGGTGGTCGTTAAACTCTCATTTTAAAAAAATGCAGGAGAAGAGAAGACATATCCTGTGTCATAATAACCAAATTTTATGCGAAATGCTACCCACAATATGCGATCTTGCTACAGAACTTCAAAATCAGTTCCTTTGACAGGCGATTGAAATTTAACAACTAACCAAAACCTCAAGTATTCCCGCGAATTACTCCGATTACAGAAAGATTTTCGTCATATGGATAGGAAAAAAGAGTGAACCGAGTTTTTCCGTTAATATACGAAAGAAATTTTGGAAAGGTTTCTGAAAATTCAGAATTTTCATGGCATACAAAAAATTCATAAAAGGCAGGCATGACGAAGTAAATTTCTTCATCATTTTTATGCCAACGGCGGGATTCAAACCCCACCTATCGGTTCCGGAGCTCCGAGTGTTATCCACTATACAACACTGGCGAGTGCTCTCACTGCTATCTGCCTTTATCTCATGTGCGTTCTGCGGGGCAGGCACGTCACACAGGTTTGTTTCAGTCATTTCACGGGAAGATTGTATCAGAAATATGCTTCGTTAATTCAGGAAAAGAATCACAGAAAATGGCTCGTGAATTTCAGAAACTTTTTTCAGTACTAAGACTATTCATCATACCATCGAAAGAACAAAGAAAGGCTGTCGACATCCACATCGTGTCCCCTTATTTACTGCAAAGCACCGAAAGATTACGTTGCAAAGACCTAACGCAACAGAAGCGCGAAGGACTGGAAATATATCATCTGATTTGAAGAATCATTGTTTTAACTCCATCGTTTCGATGGGAACCGGTGCGTAAACCAGAGGAAGCGTTGGGCTCAGATTACCAAGTTAAAGTCATTAAGAATAGGAGAAGCAGTCATCAGTTTGAAATGCGGTTTACATAGGCTTCGTACCCGTCGAGACTTTCAAACGGAAGTCTCGACGGCTCAATGAAAATAGCCGTCGACCATCTACACCTTTTCGCAATGATTGTCTTTCCGCACCAGGAGGACATAGTTGAACAGCACAATACCACACGGCATACTTCCCAGGTTGCAAACAGTCTGCTCCAGAAATACTCAAGTGAGCTCACACACTCGAATGGCAGTAGTAGGTGGGTTACTTTGCCCCTAAACTTTTTTCCGATGGCAACACTCTACCGGTGTAGTTAGTTTAGGCGGTGTCTGGGCTTCCGACGTTTCACCCCGTCGTATTTTAATTCTTTCAGCCAATATTTTCCCGCCGTATTTGTTTTCAAGTGGTGTTTAAATGAATTTGGACGGAGTTCATCACGAGAAAATTTTTTGAGAAGCAGCGAAAATACTCATACCACCAGGAATCGAACCTGCGCCTGTTAGTTCAGGAACTAGATATGCTATCCATTCGGCTATACCAGCTGTTGGATTGAATTCCTATGTGGGAATTCAGGATTTGAAGGTCTGTTTATTACCTTCTGGAATGTTCAAGGGACGATTTATGCTTGGCATAACGATGTATTGACACTATTTTGATGCGTGTGTAACATATTTTTAAATCCGATTTCTTTTTAAATGTTTTCCTTAGTTTGTGATGAAACAAATTATTGACATTTTTTGATTAGACAAAAAAAAAATCGTAATATTTTTCTTAACGTTCTTTATGTTCCAGGGGTACCATTTTTTTCATTATACACTGCTGGCCACCTAAAATGCAACACCAAGAAGGAAGCATCCGATTGGCCTGAAATTAGCAGCATGCTTCGCCCGCGAGAGGACATGCAAACGATTAGCATTGCAGGGTATATGCAAATCATGTGCGCTCGGCACTCCACCGAGAAGCTCTATAAGAAGGGTGCACAGAAGGCGGGGTGTAAGTAGTGGAAGTCAGTTGTGCTGCCGGACCTGTGCGTAGGAAGCTTCCTGATGCCTCGTCGCAGAATACGGCAGTCATTCCAGCACGTTTCGGAGTTCGACATAGGACGAATAGTGGCTTCTCGCGACAGTGGTTTATCGTACCGAGACATCGGCATCCGTGTGGGACGACATCCAGGCACAGTGAGGCGAGCATGGATTTAGGGGTGCAGGAGGGACGGGCGGACCGACGTTAGCGATTGCTGCAGCCGCGGTGCGCCACCGAACTAAAGGACCGGCATGTTGTGTGGCGGGCATTAACGGCTAGCACCGCCACATCACGAACGTTAGCGTAGGAATTAGGGTGTGTTGCGCAACAACCTGTGTCAGCACGTACCGTTCGACGTCGTCTGCAGGAGCGGGAACTTGTCGCACGGTGCCCATTGCTCCGACCACTGACGTTCCACCACCGGCGAGTGTGGCGGCAGTGGGCCGTTGAGCACCGCACCTGGACTACGGAATGGCACGATATTGTCTTTTTCGACGAATCCCGCTTCTGCCTGTAACACAACGATGGTCGGATCCTCGTGCGCCGGCACCGCGGCAAGAGACTGTATGACGCCTGCAATATGCATCGCCATACCGGTCTGTCACCTGGCGTTATGGTTTGAAGCACAATTGGATATGACACCCGCACCCCTCTGGTACGCATCGCCGGTACACTCAACGGTCACGGCTACATCTCCGACGTTTTGGGGCCTGTAGTCCTCCCTTACGTGTAGGATCTGCCAGCGGCCACGTTTCAACAGGACAATGCACGCCCGCACGTGGCACGTATCGTGCAGCAATTCTTCACGGCCCACCAGGTAGGACTACCGCCGTGGCCAGCTTGTTCTCCCGATATGTCGCCCATCGAAAACGTCTGGTCGCTGATCGGCAACCAAGTGGCCCGGCAAGCACCACCCGCGGCTACGCCTGATGAACTGTGGCAACGTGTGGAAGCAGCCTGGACCGACATACCCTAAGCCTACATCCAAAGCCTCATTTGTTCAATGCTGCGGCGTGTATTTGACGTTATTGCCAGCCATGTGGGCCACACGAACTATTGATGTCTGCGTGTTCCGGAAGTCGCACGGGCCTGTAAGTTCAATCGTTTCATCTTTGTATCTGTTGTTATGTGTCCAGTAAATCTGGTTTTGCTATCTCGTGTACTTCTTGGTGCTGCATTGTGGGTGGCCAGCAGTGTATTTTTCAGATGCACATTAATATTCCAGAAGTCATGTAGTAAAGTATATTTTTTATATACCTAGCACACCTAGTTCCTGACCTAACGGGCACAGGTTTGATTCCTGGCGGTACGCGTTCTTTCGCTGCCTCTGAAAAAAGTTTATCGTGATGAGCTCCGTCCAAATTCATTTAAACAAAACTAGAAAATAAATACGACGGGAAAATATTGGCTGAAGCAATTTAATTATGGCGGGAAGAAAGATGGCGGGGAAAAATGCCTGTAACCCAGGACACCGCCTAAAATAACTACACCGGTAGACTGTTGCCATCGGGAAAAAGTTTAGTGACAACGTAACCGACCTACTACTAATGGTCCCCTTCGATCGCCGGACCTGAACCTCATTGAGAGTCTGTGGGACGCGTTGGAAATATCTTTTAGAATCAGCAAATACCCACCGGCAACTGTGGATCCTCCACGGAAGATCATTTTTATTTCATGGGCGGCAAAACTACCTCCATGTTTTCAACATCAAATAGAGTCCTTAATAAGACATGTGGCTGCTGCTTATCATTTTTATTTTGTTTGTTTCGGTGTTCACCAACCACAGTGAGCAACTCAATTGGCTATAGTAGTCACCCGTCACAAATTTAAGATCACTGGTACTAGGGAAGAAAGAGAGCCATAGCTTTAAGACAAGCACAACATACATTACCGCGATTCGAACGCGGATCCATCTCAGACGAATGGTCAGAAGCCAGTTCTTAGATCACGATTTTTGTAAGAGCAAAAATTAGAGCAACACGTTATTAGGTAGTACATGGAATTTTGTATATTCAGTTTATATGTTATCAAAGCTTGAAAAACTGAAATCATAATAAAACAAGAAAGATGACACCGAATTTTCGGGTGTAATAAGCACGTCTTTTGAATTCGTTCTGATGGAAATTAAATTTATCAAAGCTATTCAAAGGCAATGGAACAGGTATCGAAAACAATAGATCTGACGAAAGAAAGAAGATTTTCAATCGGGTTTTTAATCCCTCAGATAAACGGAATCGTGAGCTTTCGAACTCTTAGAAATAGAGATATCGACAAAAATAAGATGTGACTTTACGTCCCCTGGTGGGAAAACCATGCATTATTTTAGGAAAAAGGTATTCGCAAAAGGTTTATCCATATAAGCGGTATCGGTCCAAGAAAAAAAAAATTAGTTGAGTTTTCAGGAGATCAGATTTTGCTACAAATACTTTAGAAGCAGAAATTAACACTTATGACCCCTGGTGGCCAAACCATTCATTACCAAACATTAGAAATTATGTGAAAAATATTTTCCATGAAGTCTTGTATGCGATACAGGAAGAAGTTTTCACATCGAAGCTTTAGAAGCAGAAATAACGCAGAAAACGCAATTTGCCTTTGTGCCCCTTAGCGGAAAGTGTATGATTTACTTGTAAATTTTGAATTTATAGGGAAAACATTTCGCATCGGAAACACTATCCAACAAAGAAGGAATTTTTCAAATCGGACTCTTAGAAGTAGCGATATTGACAAAAATAAGATATACATCTACGCCTCCTGGAGTAGAAACCATGCATTATTTCAAGAAGAAAAGTTTCCTAAAAGGTTTGTTGGCATGAGTAGTATCGGTCAACAAAGTACTTTTTTTTTTCAATCGAGATTTTAGAAGCTCATATTTTGCTGCAAGTACATCAGAAGCGGAAATTAAGATTTACGCCACGGCTGGCCAAACCATTTCTTTTACAAAAAATTAGAAATTATGTGCAAACGATTTCCCATCAGGAGCTGTATGCGGTGCAGAAAGAATTTTTCAAATCGGAGATTTAGAAGCAGAGACATAGAGGAAAACGCAATTTACATTTACGCCCCCTAGCGGAAAGTCTATGAAATACTTGAAAATTTTCAAAATGTTATGAACCACATGTCGCACTAGAAACACTATCCAACAAAGAAGGAATTTTTCAAATTGGTCTCCTAGAAGTAGAGATATTGACAAAAATAAGATATATATCTACGCCCCCTGACGTATAAACCATGCATTATTTCAAGAAGATAATTTTCCTAAAAGGTTTATCGACATGAGTAGTATCGGTCAACAAACGACTTTTTTCAATCGAGATTTTAGATGCTCATATTTTGCTGCAAATACATCAGAAGCGGAAATTAAGGCTTGCGACACCTAGTGGCCAAACCATTTTTTACAAGAATTAGAAATTATGTGCAAACGATTTCCATCAGAAGCTGTATCCGGTGCAGAAAGAATTTTTCAAATCGGAGATTTAGAAGCAGAGATATAGGGGGAAACGCAATTTACCCATACGTCCCCTAGCGGAAAGTCCATGAATTACTTGAAAACTTTGAAATTATATGAAAAACATGTCACACTGAAAACACTACTCAACAAAGAAGGAATTTTTCAAATCGGACTCCTAGAAGTAGAGATATTGACAAAAATAAAATATGCATCTACATCCCCTGGCGGAGAAACTGTGGAATATTTTAATAAGAAAATATTCCGAAAAAGTTTATCGATGTGAGTGGCATCAGTCCACGAAATAATTTTTTCAATCGATATTTCAGAAGCTCAGATTTCACGGCAAATACCTCAGAAGCAAAAATTAACCCTTACGCCCCCTGGTGGCCAAAGTATTCTTTACCAAAATTTGAAATTATATGCAAAAGATTTTCCATCAGGAGATGTATCTGCCGAAGGAAACATTTTTCAAATAGGAGTTTTACAAGAAGAGTTATTGGAGGAAATGTAATTTACTTTTCCGCCCCCTAACGGAAAATCTATATGTAATTTGAAAACGTAACTTTATCTAAAATACTCTTCGACATAAATGAAACCGAAAGGTAAAAGATGTTTTTCAATCGGATGTTTAAAAGCAAATATGTGGAATAAAACGCATTTTTGAATTCGACATCATCTGCATCTACGCCCTCTAGCGGCGAAATTGTACATCGTAAAAACAAAACAAAATGAAGAATCATCATTCGCATATTTCCAAGCTTCTCAACGCAAAGGGAATTTTTCAAATCGGACTAATAGTTGCAGAGGTATCGTGGGTACAGACGGACGGACGGACGGACAAACCGATAACATAGGCACGATCTTTTTTTACAAAAGACGTTCTAAAAATATCCAAACAGGTAGTAATTTTACAAGACTTGAAATTTGTTAATTC
Source organism: Macrothele yani (assembly GCA_039090855.1). NCBI lineage: Eukaryota > Metazoa > Arthropoda > Arachnida > Araneae > Macrothelidae > Macrothele > Macrothele yani. The sequence continues at coordinate 73,768,476 of CM077010.1, read as the reverse complement.
TGCTCTAAAGGACATACTCATTTTTTTTTCTTCATGAACTTTGTCAGGATTTGATAGCTTGTAATGTGGGGAGTCGCGCAAAAGATATGGTACTAACTTTAAACAGCAATGTCAATGTATTCGCTTTTGTTCATTTTCTTTTCTTTGTTTAGTGATATATTAAAGGCAGACTAGTGAATTAATAATTATTCCACCTTGTTTCAAGGACGATCCTTCTCAGACAAAAATTGAATTAAAAAATTACTATTCCGCAGGTACATTCACCGGCAAATATATCGGGAAAGCGTTAAAATTACGACTATCATAAACACATAAAAAAAAAAAAACAGAAAATCATTTTGATGACAACATTTTCTTTCTTACTGCAATACTTCTTTATCACGTAACATCTAACTAAGAAGGGCTTATTTTTCACTTTATTACCTCGTACAATAAATCACAAATGACTATTTAGGCAATCTTCTCCTTTGCTTATTGTTTTAAGTTAATATCTAAAACTCACCAATATCTGATTTGTAAAATTAGTTTATTTATTTACTGAAGAAAAAGGCCTTGAAGCATATTTGTAAATTACCCTTGTTTGGCACTTGGTTGCCGTTCGTACTGATCTAATGCTGAATGAATGAAAGAACAGGTAACTCCAGAAACGGTGAAGCAGCAATGCTCTCGAAAAATGAAATAAATTGCTTTATTAAAACATGCGTTAGCTTACGTATGAATTCATTCATTCCAGAAGAAAAAGTGAAACAATATTTTCTTTATTTTATAACGATGCGCAGATATTTAATCAATCGCCTCCACATGACGTACGTAGAATTTATTATGCAGAGTTCACTCAAGTCCTTTGGTAGCAGATTTTGTTACGTAAATTTCACATGATTTAACCTTGACCGTTTTATTTCAGTGATACGCTTTGCATATGCTGCAACCAGTTCTGTCTTTATCTGAAAGGTATAAGCGTCATTGGAAATCAGTTACGTATGCATATAATGCGCTAGAATATTTAAGTAATAATGTTTCCTTTGTGAGAACCTTGAAGGACATATTTTTTCCCTTTCACAACATGCTTGCTTCTTTAAACAGAATGCCAGATTACAGCGTTATTATTTTTACTTGGGAGTAAGTTACACTATGACATGAGGAACATCGGAAATATCTTCCTATTTAGCAAACAGTTCAGGCTTAACGTATAAATATGTGCATATATAAGAATTATAAACAATCTGTTTATCTCTTTTTATTTCCTGAATTTCGTCATTCATAAATGCCCAGATATGACACAAAGAGCAAGTTAATATCATGACGAAAATTTCTTTTTGAAGCATTAATGCATTTCACATATGACGACGATATTCAAAAAAGTCGTGATGTTTAACTAAAATGGAAAATGCTGATCTTAATTGTACGGTATGCCAAACTGAAGGCGGGAAACATACATTAAACGCTAAACGAAGTCAGTCAAAAAATAATGTCGGTTATTTATCAATATACAACTATCGAAAGGTATTTAATCTTTTTCTTCATTAGATGTACTGTGTTCAATTTATTAAATCAAAGTGCAATTAATGCAGCTATTTATACATAGACTAGGTGAAAGCCCGTCAACACTGAAGGGGAAAATAAGATATAAGATATGTAAAGTAATTTTTTAATAACCAGGCATATATATGTGAACCCCGCCTTTTCGTGGTGCATCCTGTTCCCACTAAAGGGGCTCTGACGACCGCCACTAGCGGTATAACTATACCATCGGGATTAGAGGCAATGCTATCCCACACTCACCAACCCGCTTGGCCAGCGTTGTGAGTTATGGCCAAACCCCTCCAAAACGACTTAACAACTTAAATCTTGGCCCTCAGTCTCCGGCAGCTGGAATGTACCTGGCCAAGGCAGCGGCCAGTGCGACATGAAGGCAGAGGGTGCTAAGAATCCCCGGAGGACCGGACTAGGCAGCCATCTGATGCTGACCTTGGCTACGTATAATGGACGCTCCCTATCTTCTGATTCAAGGCTTCTTGAATTGGAAGAGGAACTACAAAGGATCAAGTGGGAAATCGTCGGGCTAAGTGAGATAAGGAGAAACGGAGAAGACCTCATTGAACTGAAAAGTGGACATCTCTTCTACTATCGTGGGACTGATACTGGTAGAACTAGTGGTGTTGGATTTATAATAAACAAGAAACTGAAGGATAAAGATGTAGATGTTGAAAGTTCCTCTGACAGAGCTGCACGACTCGTTATCCAACTCTCGAGAAGATACCAGGCTCAGATTATTCAAACTTATGGGCCAACCACAAGTCATCCTGAAGAAGAAATTGAATAATTTTATGAGGAAATTCGTCATCTAAATAATAAAGGTAAGCAACACTTGAAGATAATTATGGGAGATTTCAATGCAAAAATAGATCAACGGCTACAGAATGAAACTTCGGTAGGTAAATTCGGTCACGGTAACAGAAACCAGCGTGGAAATACTCTCGTTGAGTTTGCAGAGGCAGAAGAGTTTTTCATTCTCAACTCCTTTTTCAAGAAAAAGCCACACAGGAAATGGACATGGAGACATCCAAATGGGACGACAAGTGAAATTGATTTTATTATGCGTAGCAAAAAATTCGTCATAGAAGACTGCAGTGTGCTAAACAAGTTCAACACAGGAAGTGACCATAGATTGGTGAGATGTAAGATGCACCTCAACACTAAACTCGAACGTGGCAAACTCATAAGGCAAACAAAATGTATTGACATAACCAACCTTAAAAAACACCATAATACCTTCAAGTTGGAACTGAAGAACAGATTATCTACTTTAGAAATCCTAACATCGGAAGAAGTGGATATTTCTCAAGTTAACAGAAAAGTAACCAAAACTCTTATGGAAACAGCATCAAAAATTAGCTGGGTTTAAGAACAAGTTGCATGTGAACAAATTATCAGAAAAAATCAAAATGTTGATGCAAAAAAGAAGACAGATGAGGACAATTAAAGAAGATGTGACTTCTAAAGTGGAATATATAGAGCTAAAGACAGTACGAAAAAGTATCACTGAAGACGTAAGGAAATTCAACAGTGAACTAGTGAGGAAAGCAATTGAAAACAACCAAAGCCTAAAGATAGCAAAGGGACATCTCAGTAAAGGAAGAAAACAGATTATGGCACTGAGAAAAGAAGATGGCTCTGTAACACGAAATAGAAGCGAAATTTTGACAAGAGTGAGAGATTTCTACTCCAAATTATATGAAAGGGGTGATACATGTACTCCAGACATCATGAAAGGTACCAGTACCAGAGTTCTTCCAGTCCTCCCAGCAGAAGTTGTACATGCAATCAAGAACATGGAGCGGGGAAAAGCTCCAGTAGAAGATGGAATTACTGTAGACATCATACAAGAAGCAAGTGGAGAAATCGAAACAGTACTCGCCCAAATTTTCATTCGATGCCTTAATGAAGGGAAGATTCCTGAGGATTCGAACAACGCTACAATGATCCTGCTACATAAAAAAGGTGACATTGAGGATCTCAGGAACTACAGACCTATCAGCCTCCTATCAGTGGTTTATAAAATATTCACTAAAGTTCTTTCACACCGCTTGAAGGTAACACTGGACATGGCTCAACCGAGAGAACAAGCTGGATTCAGATGTGGCTACAGCACAATAGATCATATCCACGTATTGAGAGAACTAATTGAAAGAGCGAGGGAATATGAACTTGCATTGTGCATGGTTTTTATCGATTATTTAAAAGCCTTTGATTCGGTGAAACCATCAGCAGTTACAATGGCTATGAAATCCAGCGGTATTGAAGATGCATACATTAGTATTATTAATAACATCTATGAAAATGCAAGTGCAAAGATTCGGCTGTTTGAAAATACAACACACATAAAAATTGGAAAGGGAGTGAGACAAGGTGACACCATATCTCCGAAGCTCTTTAATGCCACATTGGAAAATGTCTTTCAATCACTGAGCTGGGAAAACAAAGAAATAAAGATTAATGGAGATTATCTAACCCACCTTCGTTTTGCTGATGACGTAGCAATTTTTGCAACTACCCCATCAGAGCTGCAGAGTATGATACAGAAACTTCCTGACAAGAGTAAAGAAGTGGAATTAAAAATGAACTTTCAGAAGACAAAAATGATGTTCAATGCTTTTACAAAAACTGAAGATTTATCGATTGATGGAGAAAAGTTGGAGATAACAGACACGTACGTTTATCTTGGACAGCAGATATCAAATGAGGGTCACATTGATGAAGAAATTAATCGGCGTACAAAACTTGCCGGGAGAGCTTTTGGAAGAAACAGCATAATTTTCAAGAGCAATATGCCATTATGTCTTAAAAGAAAAGTGTTTGATCAATGCATCCTTCCATTGCTTACGTATGGTCCAGATACGTGGACCTTAACTAAAAGAGACATACAAATGCTGCAGACAACTCAGAAAAGCATGGAGAGGTGCATGCTTGGTGTAACCAGGAGAGATAAGAAGAGGAACTCGTGGATCCGAAAAATGACAAGAGTGGAAGACATCATGATCAGAGGTAACTCCCTGAAATGGCAATGGGCTGGACATACTGCCAGAAGGACAGACCATCGATGAACAGCCGAAATTTTAGATTGGATTCCAAGGGACAGGAAAAGACCCAGAAAAAGACCACATGGGAGATGGGTGGATGAAATTCGAAAGTATGCGGGAGTGTTATGGAGAAGATTGGCATAAGACAGACCGTTGTGGAGGAAACTTGGGGAGACCTTCGTCCAGCAGTGGATTGATATTGGTTGACAATGATGATGGTGATATATATATATTCTCCAAAATAATGGAAACACCTCGCTGAAAACAGTGACTTTGGTATGTGCTGCTTTTTGAGTAAAACAGTAAAAAAGTGTTGCTTTTAGTCTCAAGGGTTTGTGTGATTGCATTGTAATTCGGTGTTTTCATAATTTCATTCCAGGTGAAGGCACAATGAATGACCTGTCGGAGTTTCAAAGATGGCAGATTCTAGGAGCCCGTCTGGTTGGTACGTCGGTAACCATAGTGGGGCAGGTATTGAGAGTATCAAAAAGTACCGTGTCGAAGGTCGTGACAGCATACAATGTTCACGGCACAACATCATCTGCGAAAGACAGGAGGATATTAAAGAGAATTGTGACCAAAAGGAGGAAGTGGAACACGGCGACGAAAGTTACCGCTGAGCTTAATGCATATCTCCAAAACCCAGTGTCGAACCATACCGTTTAAGGTAATTGCATAAGCACAATATTTACGGCAGAGTTGCGATGCAAAACCTCTGGTGTCACAGGTGAATATGAAAGAGGGACTACAGTGGCGCCAGGAACATACAACGTGGACTGCGGATCAATGGAAACATTTCTTGTTTTCCGATATATATATATATATATATATATGAAGTATTTCCGTAATTTGAGAGTATTTCCGTAATCAAGAAGTATTTTCCGTAATTTGATTATTTCACAAATATTGCGAATTACGCGAACATGTAATAAAAAGCATAATATTATTAAACAACTAAGAAGATTATATTGGAGATGTTTAAATAATGAATATCCAAAGGCCTTCTGTAACTATCATTTCAGTCAACTATTAGAAACACATGAACTACTTACTTCATTGCGATTAAGATTTTGTAAGATCAATAAACCAGAAGCCCATCCTTACTAACTTTCAGGGCTACATAAAAAAACTGTGTTTTCTTCCGAGTTGCCCCGGAGCATTTAACCATTCTTTCCTAGCATACATGGTATTTTTTACAGTGGAGAAGGACAACTACACTCTTCTATATAATTCTGAACGTACCCTTTACCTACGCATTAACCTAATGATGAACTCTAAAGGTGGATGGCTATGGTAAATTGTGTTTGCCGGTCGTGGGCACCAGTCATGGTTAAGGTAGGTCTATCTTAAATGTTTAAATTTGTTACTTAAGTTGATTTTAAAGTATATTTCCTGACAGGTAGGGAGGATGGGATGTCCAGTTTATTTTTATTCGGTCGGGGTTGCTAAATCAGGACGTCCGCATGAAACCTGTCAGAAGTTCAGCCGTCGGGTGCATCCTCCCCTGAAGATTGGCACCCGGTGGCTGACCTTATATTATTTATGGTTGTCACATATTTAAATGAGTTCTATTGTGCTTGTAGTGTCTGCGTTATTTATGTATTATATATATATATATATATATCCATACCTCACTTCCCGCTAAGAACCTTCATTGGAACCCCCACTATTTTCTTGGTTTGGAACTCGAAACGTAAATGAGAATGAACCAAATTATAAAATCTCACTAACCAAGAGTAACACTGGAAATATAATAAGAAAAAACACAAAAAGAAATATAAAAACTCAGGTGCCGCAGGCCACTCATCAGGGAAAAACGTCCCGCGACATCCAAGTTAGGTTCGAGTTTCGTGCAGGTGTCAGGTTAGAAAATTTTATTTTTAAAACGAATTCTCGAAACGAGGGTTAAAAATATTTTTACCAATTTAGGACACCTGGTCTTCTTTTTTTTTTTTTGATTGGATTTTTAACGACCACCGTGAGCAACTCAATGGGCTATAAGCAGTCGCCCGTCCCTAATTTAGGGTCACTGGTTCCAGGGAAGGGAGAGAGCCAGTGCCGTAAGACAAACACAACATCCATGCCTCGCCGGGATTCGAACCCAGACCCCGTTCGGACGAATGATCAGAGGCCATCGCTTAGACCACTGCTCCACCGGGGCGGCCACCTGGTCTTCCCTACTCGAACCAAATATACAATATATGAAATATAACTATCTTACCTTGGCAATTAGTCCCCCAATATCATCTCCAGTGTGGACGGTAGGTAACTAATTCCTATCAAAAATATGTCCCTCCCCTACTGAATTTGAAATGTCTGTTCCCTGTGGAATGGAACTCACAAACCTAAGGAGTCGTGTGGCGACTCCTGTCGGAACTAATAAAAAGGATAAATGAAATAAAATAAAATGGAATAAAAGTAAAACAGTATGTTGGTAATCTAATGTGTGCCAGTAAAATTTGTTAATGGTTCCGGGGCGGCTCGGAAGAAGAGATTTAAGTTTGAGGCCCGAAAATAATTAGTCCAAAGTATCAGAAGTAGTGATACTGCAAAGTCTGATTTTAAATTGATTTTTAGAATTATAAGAGGCTAATAAGTTTTCGAAGTGGAATAAGCAGTACCTCCTTGGATAGTGATTTGTCAAAAAGGAAGAGAAAAGTATTTTCAATTGTCTGGTACTGTTGTGTTTGTTATTGCATATTCTGGTAATCCGGATAAATTGAGATATAATAATATTTCCGAATACCTGTTTCGATATATTGGAGTTCCAATCACTGAGAATTTTAGTTTTGAAATTAAATTGTAATCTTTTATTAAAAACATCCGTGATAATATTTTTGTTTTGTATAACAAGGTCTATGTCAAGGAATTGTACATGATTCTGGTGGTTAGTTTTGCATAGCACTAGACTAGGAGGGTAGATATTATCTATGTTTGTAGATGGAGAACCAAATGAAAAGGTTATGAGGTCGTCCACATATCTGAATGAGAAAACTGAATCTGAACTGAAGAATCTCTCATAATAATGAAGGTAAAGGTTTGCTAAAAGACTAGAGCAACTGGAGACCAAGGGTACTCCCTTTACTTGTACATATATTTGGTTGTTCTCATAAATGTAGTTATGAGAGATACATAAATTGCATAAATGTTTCCAATATTTGAACCCTATGTCCAGTTGATGTCCTGAATTTTTCGAAATAATAATCTAGGATTCTGCGTAAATCCATCAAAGTCTATTGAGGTTTTGTGATTTGAATCATATGTATTTATTTCCATTTCAACAGGAATGATAGAGTTGACAAAAGTCTAACACTTCAATATTGTTATCTATTATCCAGGAATTATTTGAAATAAAACTATAAAAGACAGAAAGGATTTTTTTTTAAATTTTACATGCTTGAAAATTATAACTGTTAACTCCACAGGTAATAAATCTGAATTTTAATGGTTGTTTATGAAATTTTGGAATAGCAAAAACGTATGGAAAATGTAGCTGTGTTCTATTAATTTTTAATAATTTGTTAAAACCAATTAATCGCTTCTTTAAGGTATTTAATGAAGTTGTTGAAACTATTTGATATGTGTTTTGGTTTGATAGTTCAGAAGTAAGTACTTGGTAATAAAAAAATTTTACAAATGAAAGCATAGTTATTATTACTTTTGTCTATAGGGGTAATAATGAAATCTTTTTGAATTTCTCTAATTTGATTCTTAATTTTCCCCCAGTTTTTAACATAACCAGATTTTTGGAAGTTTTTTTCTACAGATCCAAGCAATTTATCAAGTACTTCACTCATCCAATGGAAGAACATCTCCACAGGAGTATTGGTTCGGTCAGACCATTCATAAATAAAACTGTATAACTCTCTGATTAAAACTCTTTTAATGTTTTTCAAGGGAATGAAGATATTTGATCTAAAATTTGCTCCGAAGCTCAGGAGCTCTCTTAACTCTCCTGGTTTTACAATTTCAATATCTCCGGTGATTATGTGGCCAAAACTTTCTTTAACAAAACGTTTGTATCTTCACAAAAACATGGTAAGGCAATGTCTTCAATAGTCCCAAGATTTTTACAAAAATTATTATAATTGAATACCCTTCTACCCATAGGTAGAACGTATGTAAAAGAAGGAACAACTTGAAGAGATTCTTTGAGAGGAAATAGTTCCATTCTAGAGCTGAAAATTTTCTTGAAAGGTATCCGGTCGAACCATTTGGCTTGAAAACTTAATGCACAGAATTTTCTTGGCAATAATTTTGGGTTGTCGGTAGTAACATCTAGTCTGAAGTTACAGTGATCAATAATAATATCTCTGACAAAGCAAGAGGAAAATTTAATTCCTAAGCTTACCCTCATGAGGGCCTTGAGTTTTCTTTTATTTAGACAATACAAGTCAGAGATAACTTTACGGATGCCAAATGAGCTTATAATAATAATAATCTCTAGTTCCTTACCAAATTCAACCAAGTTGAAAAAAGTCTGTTTATTTTTGCCATTACCCCTATGTCCTCTTCTGTTCCTGAGACCATTATTTTTGTATTCCATAGGAGCTGAAACTATCATTTTGTTGATATTTCTCTTCAAGTTATAAGGGAACATTCTTTCATTGTTGAAAAGGTTGTTTAAGCCATATGGGTACAGACTCCTTTGCTTCAATATTTGGTAATTTCCCCATCCATAGTCTTGTTGTCTCCTTTGGCTCTATATTTAATATGGTGATAGTAATATTTTAAAAATTATGGGTTTGAAAATGTATTAATTCAATTTCATTTTCATTCTTCAAATTTTTAATGTCTGATCTGTGACAGTTAATTCTAAGGTTCAAGAAGTTTCAGGTCTAACCTATATATTTTATATGGCATATATTACAAGTGATAAGGTAAATACAGTTTTTAACTTTACAGAAATTTGTAGAATTTCCTTTATCATCCAACTGACTAGCACACATGACCACACATGTTTTACATCTTGGGTCACCACATTTATTAAAACTGAGATTACATTCAGAAATTATTAAATCATCCTTTTCTTTAAACACCAGATTATTTTCAACGTTAACTGGAACAGGTAATGAAGCAACATTTTTTGAAATTTTTCCAATTTTTTATTTTTACCTATATTTTAAATTTTTTGAAAAAACTTAAATGGAGACGGTAGCTTATTTATCGATTCCAGACCCGCTGCCTCATCTGAATTCGCAGCCCTTTTAAACCAGCGCGACGGCTGATGCTGTATTAAATTCCTATTATTTGTAATATCCATATTTAGTTCATAGCACGAAAATATATATGTATCATCATCATCATCATCATTGTCAACCATTATCAATCCACTGCTGGACGAAGGTCTCCCCAAGTTTCCTCCACAACGGTCTGTCTTGTGCCAGTCTCCTCCATGTCACTCCCACATACTTTCAAATTTCATCCACCCATCTTACATGTGGTCTTCTTCTGGGTCTTTTCCTGTCCCTTGGAATCCAATCTAAAATTTCGGCTGTCCATCGATGGTCTGTTCTTCTGGCAGTATGTCCAGACCATTGCCATTTCAGGGATTTAACTCTGATCATGATGTCTTCCACTCTTGTCATTTTTCGGATCCACGTGTTCCTCTTCTTATCTCTCCTGGTTACACCAAGCATGCACCTCTCCATGCTTATTTGAGTTGTCTGCAGCCTTTGTATGTCTCTTTTAGCTAAGGTCCACGTCTCTGCACCATACGTAAGCACTGGAAAGATGCATTGATCAAACACTTTTCTTTTAAGACATAATGGCATATTGCTCTTGAAAATTATGCTGTTTCTTCCAAAAGCTCTCCAGGCAAGTTTTGTACGCCGATTAATTTCTTCATCAATGTGACCCTCACTTGATATCTGCTGTCCAAGATAAACGTACGTGTCTGTTATCTCCAGCTTTTCTCCATCAATCGATAAATCTTCATTTCTTGTAAAAGCATTGAACATCACTTTTGTCTTCTGAAAGTTCATTTTTAATCCCACTTCTTTACTCTTGTCAGCAAGTTCCTGCATCATACTCTGTAGCTCCGATGGGGTAGTTGCAAAAATGACTATGTCATCAGCAAAACGAAGGTGGGTTAGATAATCTCCATTAATCTTTATGCCTTTGTTTTCCCAGTTCAGTGATTGAAAGACATTTTCCAATGTGGCATTAAAGAGCTTCGGAGATATGGTGTCACCTTGTCTCACTCCTTTTCCAATTTTTATGTGTGTTGTATTTTCAAATAGCAGAATCTTTGCACTTGCATTTTCATAGATGTTATTAATAATATTAATGTATGCATCTTCAATACCGCAGGATTTCAGAGCCATTGCAACTGCTGATGGTTTCACCTAATCAAAGGCTTTTTCATAATCGATAAAAACCATGCACAATGCAAGTTCATATTCCCTCGCTCTTTCAATTAGTTCTCTCAGTACGTGGATATGATCTATTGTGCTGTAGCCATTCCTGAATCCAGCTTGTTCTCTCGGTTGAGCCATGTCCAGTGTTACCTTCAAGCTGTGTGAAAGAAATTTAGTGAAGATTTTATAAACCACTGATAGGAGGCTGATAGGTCTGTAGTTCCTGAGATCCTCAATGTCACCTTTTTTATGTAGCAAGATCATTGTAGCGTTGTTCCAATCCTCAGGAATTTTCCCTTCATTAAGGCATCGAGTGAAAATTTGGGCGAGTACTGTTTCGATTTCTCCACTTGCTTCTTGTATGATGTCTACAGTAATTCCATCTTCTCCTGGAGCTTTTCCCCGCTTCATGTTCTTGATTGCATGTGCAACTTCTGCTGGAAGGACTGGAAGAACTCTGGTACCTTTCATGATGCCTGGAGTACATGTATCATCCCTTTCATATAATTTGGAGTAGAAATCTTTCACTCTTGTCAAAATTTCGCCTCTATTTCTTGTTACAGAACCATCTTCTTTTCTCAGTGCCATAATCTGTTTTTTTCCCTTACTGAGATGTCCCTTTGCTATCTTTAGGCTTTGGTTGTTTTCAATTGCTTTCCTTACTAGTTCACAATTGAATTTCCTTAGGTCTTCAGTGATACTTTTTCGTACTGTCTTGCATAGCTCTATATATTCCACTTTGGAAGTCACATCTTATTTAGTTGTCCTCATCTCTCTTCTTTTTGCATCAACATTTTGGTTTTTCCTGACAATTTTATTCACATGCAATTTGTTCTTAGACCCAGCTAATTTTGTTGCTGTTTCCATAAGAGCTTTGGTTACTTTTCTGTTAACTTCAGAAATATCCACTTCTTCCGATGTTAGCCTTCTAAAGGAGAGAATCTGTTCTTCAGTTCAAATTTGAAGGTATTATGGTGTTTTTTAAGGTTGGTTATGTCAATACATTTTGTTTGTCTTATGAGCTTGCTACGTTCGAGTTTAGTGTTGAGGTGCATCTTACATCTCACCAATCTATGGTCACTGCCTGTGTTGAACTTGTTTAGTACACTGCAGTTTTCTATGACGAATTTTTTGTTAAACATAATAAAAATCAATTTCACTGGTCGTCCCATTTGGATGTCTCCATGTCCATTTCCTGTGTGGCTTTTTCTTGAAAAAGGAGTTCAAGATGAAAAACCCTTCTGCCTCTGCAAACTCTACGAGAGTATTTCCACGCTGGTTTCTGTTGCCGTGACCGAATTTACCTACTGAAGTTTCATTCTGTTGCCGTTGCCCTATTTTTGCATTGAAATCTCCCATAATTATCTTCAAGTGCTGCTTACCTTTATTATTTAGATCACGAATTTCCTCATAAAATTCTTCAATTTCTTCTTCAGCATGACTTGTGGTGGGTGCATAAGTTTGAATAATCTGAGCCTGGTATCTTCTCGAGAGTTGGATAACGAGTCGTGCAGCTCTGTCAGAGGAACTTTCAACTTCTACAACTTTATCCTTCAGTTTCTTGTTTATTATAAATCCAACACCACTAGTTCTGCCAGTATCTGTCCCACGATAGTAGAAGAGATGTCCACTTTTCAGTTCAATGAGATCTTCTCCTTTTCTCCTTACCTCACTTAGCCCGACTATGTCCCACTTGATCCTTTGTAGTACCTCTTCCAATTCAAGAAGCCTTGAATCAGAAGATAGGGAGCGTCCGTTGTACGTAGCCAAGGTCAGCATCAGATGGTAGCCTAGTCCGGTCCTCCGGGGATTCTTAGCACCCTCTGCCTTCATGTCGCACTGGCCGCTGCCTTGGCCAGGTACATTCCAGCTGCCGGAGACTGAGGGCCAAGATTTAAGTTGTGGAGTCATTTTGGAGGGTTTGGCCATAACTCACCACGCTGGCCAAGCGGGTTGGTGAGTGTGGGTTAGCATTTCCTCTAATCCCGATGGTATAGTTATACCGCTATTGGCGGTCGTCAGAGCCCCTTTAGTGGGAACAGGATGTACCACGAGAAGGCGGGGTTGACATTTGTCAAGAAGAGGCTGTGATGTTACGCATCACCTGACCTTACATCCCTATATATATATATATATATATGGGAATATATATATATATATATAGTAGCTGTATAACTATACCATCGGGATTAGAGGAAATTCTATCCCACACTCACCAACCCGCTTGGCCAGCGTGGTGAGTTATGGCCAAACCCATCCAAAATGACTCCACAACTTAAATCTTGGCCCTCAGTCTCCGGCAGCTGGAATGTACCTGGCCAAGGCAGCGGCCAGTGCGACATGAAGGCAGAGGGTGCTAAGAATCCCCGGAGGACCGGACTAGGCTGCCATCTGATGCTGACCTTGGCAACGTACAATGGACGCTCCCTATCTTCTGATTCAAGGCTTCTTGAATGGAAGAGGAACTACAAAGGATCAAGTGGGACATCGTGGGGCTAAGTGAGGTAAGGAGAAAAGGAGAAGATCTCATCGAACTGAAAAGTGGACATCTCTTCTACTATCGTGGGACAGATACTGGCAGAACTAGTGGTGTTGGATTTATAATAAACAAGAAACTGAAGGATAAAGTTGTAGAAGTTGAAAGTTCCTCTGACAGAGCTGCACGGCTTGTTATCCAACTCTCGAGAAGATACCAGGCTCAGATTATTCAAACTTATGCACCCACCACAAGTCATCCTGAAGAAGAAATTGAAGAATTTTATGAGGAAATTTGTCAGCTAAATAATAAAGGTAAGCAGCACTTGAAAATAATTATGGGAGATTTCAATGCAAAAATAGGGCAACGGCAACAGAATGAAACTTCAGTAGGTAAATTCGGTCACGGCAACAGAAACCAGCGTGGAAATACTCTCGTTGAGTTTGCAGAGGCAGAAGGGTTTTTCATCTTGAACTCCTTCTTCAAGAAAAAGCCACACAGGAAATGGACATGGAGACATCCAAATGGGACGACAAGTGAAATTGATTTTATTATGTGTAACAAAAAATTTGTCATAGAAGACTGCAGTGTGCTAAACAAGTTCAACACAGGTAGTGACCATAGATTGGTGAGATGTAAGATGCACCTCAACACTAAACTTGAACGTGGCAAGCTCATAAGACAAACAAAATGTATTGACATAACCAACCTTAAAAAACACCATAATACCTTCAAGTTGGAACTGAAGAACAGGTTCTCTGCTTTAGAAGGCCTAACATCGGAAGAAGTGGACATCTCTGAAGTTAACAGAAAAGTAACCAAAGCTCTTATGGAAACAGCAACAAAATTAGCTGGATCTAGAACAAGTTGCATGTGAACAAATTATCAGGAAAAACGAAAATGTTGATGCAAAAAAGAAGAGAGATGAGGACAACTAAAGAAGATGTGACTTCCAAAGTGGAATATATAGAGCTATGCAAGACAATGCGAAAAAGTATCACTGAAGACGTAAGAAAATTCAACTGTGAACTAGTGAGGAAAGCAATTGAAAACAACCAAAGCCTAAAGATAGCAAAGGGACATCTCAGTAAAGGAAGAAAACAGATTATGGCACTGAGAAAAGAAGATGGTTCTGTAACAAGAAATAGAGGCGAAATTTTGACAAGAGTGAAAGATTTCTACTCCAAATTATATGAAAGGGATGATACATGCACTCCAGACATCATGAAAGATACCAGTACCAGAGTTCCTCCAGTCCTTCCAGCAGAAGTTGCACATGCAATCAAGAACATGAAGCAGGGAAAAGCTCCAGGAGAAGATGGAATTACTGTAGACATCATACAAGAAGCAAGTGGAGAAATCGAAACAGTACTCGCCCAAATTTTCACTCGATGCCTTAATGAAGGAAAGATTCCTGGGGATTGGAACAACGCTACAATGATCCTGCTACATAAGAAAGGTGACATTGAGGATCTCGGAAACTACAGACCTATCAGCCTCCTATCAGTAGTTTATAAAATCTTCACTAAAGTTCTTTCACACCGCTTGAAGGTAACACTGGACATGGCTCAACCGAGAGAACAAGCTGGATTCAGGAGTGGCTACAGCACAATAGATCATATCCATGTGCTGAGAGAACTAATTGAAAGAGCGAGGGAATATGAACTTCCATTGTGCATGGCTTTTATCGATTATGAAAAAGCCTTTGATTCGGTGAAACCATCAGCAGTTACAATGGCTCTGAAAACCTGCGGTATTGAAGATGCATACATTAATATTATTAATAACATCTATGAAAATGCAAGTGCAAAGATTAGGCTGTTTGAAAATACAACACACATAAAAATTGGAAAGGGAGTGAGACAAGGTGACACCATATCCCCGAAGCTCTTTAATGCCACATTGGAGGGTGTTTTTCAGTCACTGAGCTGGGAAAACAAGGGGATAAAGATTAATGGAGATTATCTAACCCACCTTCGTTTTGCTGATGACGTAGTCATTTTTGCAACTAGCCCATCAGAGCTGCAGAGTATGATCCAGGAACTTGCTGACAAGAGTAAAGAAGTGGGATTAAAAATGAACTTTCAGAAGACAAAAGTGATGTTCAATGCTTTTACAAGAAATGAAGATTTATCGATTGATGGAGAAAAGCTGGAGATAACAGACACGTACGTTTATCTTGGACAGCAGATATCAAGTGAGGGTCACATTGATGAAGAAATTAATCGGCGTACAAAACTTGCCTGGAGAGCTTTTGGAAGAAACAGCATAATTTTCAAGAGCAATATGCCATTATGTCTTAAAAGAAAAGTGTTTGATCAATGCATCCTTCCAGTGCTTACGTATGGTGCAGAGACGCGGACCTTAACTAAACGAGACATACAAAGGCTGCAGACAACTCAAAGAAGCATGGAGAGGTGCATACTTGGTGTAACCAGAAGAGATAAGAAGAGGAACTCGTGGATCCGAAAAATGACAAGAGTGGAAGACATCATGATCAGAGTTAAATCCCTGAAATGGCAATGGGCTGGACATTCTGCCAGAAGGACAGATCATCGATGGACAGCCGAAATTTTAGATTGGATTCCAAGGGACAGAAAAAGACCCAGAAGAAGACCACATGGGAGATGGGTGGATGAAATTCGAAAGTATGCAGGGGTGACATGGAGGAGACTGGCACAAGACAGACCGTTGTGGAGGAAACTTGGGGAGACCTTCGTCCAGCAGTGGATTGATAATGGTTGACAATGATGATGATGATGATATATATGGGATGTAAAGTCAGGTGACGCGCAATATACTACAGCCTCTCCTTGACATATGTCAACGCCGCGTTCTTGTGGTGCATCCTGTTCCCACTAAAGGTGATCTGACGACCGCCAAATAGCGGTATAACTATACCATCGGCATTAGGGGAAATGCTATCTCACACTCAGCAACCCGCTTGGCCAGGTTGGTGAGTTACGGCCAAACCCATCCAAAATGACTCCACAACTTAAATCTTTGCCCTCAGTCTCCGGTAGCATGAATGTACCTGGCCAAGGCAGCGGCCAGTGTGACATGAAGGCAGAGGGTGCTAAGAATCACCGGAGAACCGGACTAGGCTGCCATCTGATGCTGACCTTGGCTACGTACAATGGACGCTCCCAATCATCTGATTCAAGGAGCCTTGAATCAGAAGAAGAACTACAAAGGATGAAGTGGGACATCGTCGGGCTAAGTGAGATAAGGGGAAAAGTGGAAGATCTGATTGAACTGAAATCTGGATATCTCTTCTATTATCATGGGACAGATACTGGCAAAACTAGTGGTGTTGGATTTATAATAAACAAGAAACTGAAGGATAAAGTTGTAGAAGTTGAAAGTTCCTCTGACAGAGCTGCACGACTCGTTATCCAACTCTCGAGAAGATACCAGGCTCAGATTATTCAAGCTTATGCACACACTACATGTCACCCTGAAGAAGAGATTGAAGAATTTTATGAGGAAATTCGTCATCTAAATAATAAAGGCAAGCAGCACTTGAAGATAATGATGAGAGATTTCAATGGAGAAATAGGGCGACGGCAACAGAATGAAACTTCAGTAGGTAAATTCGGTCACAGCAACAGAAACCAGCGTGGAAATGCTCTTGTAGAGTTTGCAGAGGCAGAAGGGTTTTTCATCATGAACTCCTTTTTAAAGAAAAAGCCACACTGGAAATGCATATGGAGACATCCAAATGGGACGACAAGTGAAATTGATTTTATTATGTGTAGCAAAAAATTCGTCACCGAAGACTGTAGTGTGCTGAACAAGTTCAGCACAGTTAGTTACCATAGATTGGTGAGATGTAAGATGCACCTCAACACTAAACCCGAACGTGGCAAGTTCATTAGACAAACAAAATGTACTGACAGAACCTACCTTAAAAAACTCCATAATACCTTCCAGTTGGAACTGAAGAACAGATTCTCTGCTTTAGAAGGCCTAACATCGGAAGAAGTGGATGTTTCTGAAGTTAACAGAAAAGTAACCAAAGCTCTTACGGAAACAGGAACAAAATTAGCTGGATCTAAGAACAAGATGCATGTGAACAAATTATCAGGAAAAATCGAAATGTTGATGCAAAAAAGAAGAGAGATGAGGACAACTACAGAAGATGTGACTTCCAAAGTGGAATATATAGAGCTATGGCAGACAATGCGAAAAAGTATAACTGGAGACGTAAGGAAATTCAACTGTGAACTAGTGAGGAAAGCAATTGAAAACAACCAAAGCCTAAAGACAGCAAAGCGACATCTCAGTAAGGGAAGAAAACAGAGTATGGCACTGATAAAAGAACATGGTTCTGTAACAAGAAATAAAGGCGAAATTTTGACAAGAGTGAAATATTTCTACTCCAAATTATATGAAAGGGATGATACATGTACTCCAGACATCATGAAAGGTACCAGAGTTCTTCCAGTCCCAGCAGAAGTTGCACATTCAATCAAGAACATGAAGCAGGTAAAAGCTCCAGGAGAAGCTGGAACTACTGTAGACATCATACAAGAAGCAAGAGAAGAAATCGAAACAGTATTCGCCCACGTTTTCACTCGATGCCTTAATGAAGGAAAGATTCCTGAGGATTTTAACAACGCTACAATGATTCTGCTACATGAAAAAGGTGACATTGAGGATTTCAGGAAGTACACTGCAAATCCTTGGAACACGTTAAGAACACATTAGGACCTTATTTTAGAACGCAATGTGTGCCAGATTAAGAACACTTTAATGTGTTCTTATTTAGAACATATTTGGAACACATTTTAAGAACATATTTTGAGAACACATTAATGTGTTCCCAATATGTTCTTATTTAGAACACATTGGGAGTAAGTTTTAGAACACATTTTGTTCCAGTTTAGGAACACATTAATGTGTTCTCAATGTGCTCTTGCTGAGAACACATTAATGAAATGCGTTCCCAATGTGTTACTATTAGAACACATTTTTAAATGCCTTCTGAAATGTGTTCCCATTGTGTTTCAATCAGAACACAATAGCAGCAAAATGCAGAACACGTTCTGTGCTAGATTAAGAACACATTTTATGTGTTCTTAATGTGTTCGAATTTAGAACACATCGGGTGTAAATTTTAGAACACATTGAGAACATATCAGGAGCACATTTATAATTGAATGGGAATACATGCAAAATATGTTAGGAGCCCATTACCAACATATTGGGGACATTCAAAACGTATTTTGAACACATTCTGGGCAACTCATTGACAAAATGGATTGCTGTGAAATACAGGTGTACCATGTCAGCAAACTCTGAATTCCAAGTGTGTATTGTGGATTAGAAATTTATTTCAGATATTTGCTTCTGGAAACTGATGATAATTTTGAAACTTCTCTTAAGGATGGGTAACGTTCGTCTAAGACAGTTAATTGCTCAAGCTAAATTTATTCTTTTGAAATTAATAGTGCTGAGTGATGAAATATGTTTTGGATGTTTGTGGGTAAATTTTGAACTATGTTTACCAATGGAATTTTCACCATAAAGTAATAACATATTGCTTTAATAGGAATGAAAAATAAATGTTCATATAAATGTAACAGTCCACTATACAGCAAAATAATTTATTGACAATATTTTTATTTTTAATAAGGACTTTATTTAGTTTCCCAAACAACAACATATGGGGTTTCTTTTTGTTCTGTCAGTTTTATGATAATGAGCTGATAGCCTTTTTGATTGTTGACCTATATATATATATATATATATATATATATATATATTTTTTTTTTTTTTTTTTTTTTTAGGTAGTTCAGTTCAAATGTGTAGTAAAATGTTAGCAGCACAGTTAACAGCGACAGCGTCTGGGCAATAGTGATAAATTCCCCTGGAACAGAACAGCAGCATCTGTTGTTTGTTTCCACTCTATTTGTACTATCGCATAGGGTAAAACATACTCTTCCACACTCTGCACTTTTTCTATGAATTCCACAGCATCCTGAAATTAAAAAAGACAAACAAATAAGCTGTATATGCCACTCTGAACAATGACTTAAGATATTTGAAATTATGGATAGCAAAATTAAATTTGACATTTTTTAAAAATAAAATTTAGGACAAACATGCTTAGAAAATAAAAATAAAAAAATCACAATTTGCATTTGCAGGTTTAAGAGCAAATCACTTGTTTAATAGAGAACTGATCTTCTCCCATAGTCTGGTTTCCTCTTAAGTATATTTACAGAAACACATATATTTTATGTGAAATCCAACACTGCTATTCATTTGTGTTATTTCTCCTCCCCTAAAATATGTGTTCTTTTTACAAACACAAAAGTTATAGATTGTATGAGGTGGTACTGAGAAGTAGTATGTGCTAATGTAATTACATTTCACCACTTTTTCCATTGCCACAATTGTATACAATGATTTTTATGGATATACACTAACAGGCTTTGCACTTGTAACTTATTCGGATATCATATAAAGCATTATGTTAAAATGTACTGTATGCCAGGTTGTTTCTCTAGTATCTATAGAAATATTCTTAGTTATAATCACAGTAAAAAAAGGCAATTCCGGTAACGTGATATACGCATTTTGCTAGATCACTAAGAACCTTTCTGCATTCCATAAATCAGCTATTTTATCTGCTTTCCATTTCTTTTTCTCACTTTTCTTTATCCTTTAGCTGTTCTAAGTATGAAGCATATATATATATATATATAGCATGGGACTGCTTCACATAATTCAAGAGCTGTTTAGGAATTGGAATGGAATAAATGGAGTTTTTATGCAGTCAGATTGCATCGTTACAGACATACGGAGTGAATGCATGAATCCAAAAGAAATTCTTTCCTTTGTAACAATGCAATTGTTTTATGAAAAGCTCCTTTCCAGCTGTATGCTAGCAGGCAATAGTGTTAGACCTGCTTGGAGAAGTTTGATACAGCAACCAGTTAAAAATTATCTGTTTTTTCTTTGTGGAGGTAACCTCTGAATCCCAGAGAACAGCTTAGTGATATGTATATGATGATGTAATAAGGACCCACCAGCTGAATCTTTAATATCTGGAATCTCGAACCAATATTTACAGATATTTGCATCTTCTGAGTTTTATAGATTCTGTAACTAGATTATATAAGGCTAACCTTCAATTTTTACTCAAATCCAATGAAAACTTATCGAATTACACATAAACAAATTTTAGGTTGCTATTTAGAGAAACACAGCTTGGAGAATATCATGTTTTGAGGAAACTAATATCCCGACTTTGGCCCATTATTAGAAATGCTGACACTTTTATTGGCAGGAACTATTGTTCCTTGTTATTGCTTGTGGAGGAGAGGAAGTGGGAAGTGTTGCAAGTGGTAGTTATAACATTCTAATCTAGGGCAAGTTCTTTCTTTCACTATTGCTATTTGTAGCAGCCTAAAAAAAAAAAAAAGACAGGTCAAATTTTAAGAGTGAATTATTATATCTTCAAAATTTCAGAACAAAATGGTAAAATCTAAGGATTTTTCAGGACACGAAAAAGAAAAATCAAGAATTTCAGGAAAACTCTAATCCCTGCTTTACTTATAATACAAAATTGTTCTTTAGTTACATTGTAATATTACCATGGTTCTAGGAATTAAATGCTTTTAACATGATTTAAATTATTCACTGATCAGTGCAAAGTTTCAAGCCTTTATTATGTTAACAATCAACACTTTACAATGCATACTGTGATTTCAAGTGAAACTGCTAAAATATTCCTTTCATGATACTGACTGAGCAGATTTTACATTTTCTTTAAGATTACCTAGTTTTCTCCTAAACATATTTGTCACATGTTGACCCCATCATGTAATTTTTTGATTCCCTATAAATTGTAATATTTTTCAGTAGCTAACTCACAGTTTATGGCAAATTATCATTCTAGGGTATTTACACAAATAAAAAAATCAAAATTCCAGTTTTTGAGATACTCAACATCAAATTTAATATTGCATGACACTGAATTTAAAATAAAAAAATTGTGCACTAAAGTATCATTTTGAAGCCTGAAAAAAGGCACTTAAGAGAGACCAATTTTCTTACTCTGCGGTAAAGTTAACTTGATTTATATTTCTCCAATGTAAGAATTTGGCAGATTTTTTAATTTTTTTTTACTTCATCAGTTTGTTAATTAAAAAATTATGGCGCTGAAAACTTAACACACAATCACGCCTTGTTTCTGCTAACAAAACTGCAAAGTTTCATGAAAATCCGAGGTAGTCAAGTTGAAAATGCTTTGTTGGTTTAACATAAATAACCCTAGTGAGAATAATTGGCAGTGAAACACGTAACACATGAAACATTAGAATATTTTCAGAAACACTCTCTGTTTGAACTTATATCCTCTATAACTTCCAAATTCCTTCATATAAAATTCTCGTATCAAGAACAGATCGACATTAGTTTTCTGGATGATAACATCAACCCAGACTTCTCACTTGGTCCCTCTGTTTACAGGAAACCTTCTGTCACCCATAATATCATCTCTTACCATTCCTGCACCTTTGGAAAATACAAATTGACTGTATTAAAGGCATACATCCACAGAGCTAACCTTATTTGTAACAGCCCTTCAGCTCTTCAAAACAAATATCAGATCATCAACATTGGCAAATTACATGGCTTTCCACCTATCTTAGCACATAGGCTAATTAAAAAATTTGAATCACAGAATAGATCTACTAGTTTACTGCCTGAACTTTCCACCACTCAGTTTGTTGGCACTTTGCCCTTTAGCCTGGCCTTCACTCACAAAGTTTGCTCTGATTTCAAGTCTTTTGGCTACAGGATTGCTGTTAAACCACCTCCACATCTTCTTAACCTTATCCTTAATGACAGAGATCCCAATAAACTCCTAGAGTTACAAGGTATCTACTCTATCCCTGTCAACACTTCCGCAGGCGTTACCCACTATATTGGTAGCTTACTTAACAAAGCATCAACCTGTGATTGGTGAAACATATCGCTGATGCTAAGAAAAGCAACCCTTCTACCCCCGCCATTTCAATTTTAACTATCAGCGATACATCCGCGATTCCTGATTGGCAAAATGTTAAATGTATCGCTCCCTTCAGCAATCGAAAAGCCCTCTGGTACCACAAAAAAGCATTGAAATCTTCTGTACTCCTAACACCTGCAATACAGATGCACCTTTTAACATACTTATCATTTGTAAAGCTATTTTGAAATGTGGCAACAACTAATGCTTATACCACATGTTTCATTCCATGGCTGATGAAGGTAGAAGTCACTACCGAAAGGTCCCACCACTTGTAATTTTTACATAACTTATGCGTGATATGTGAACATCAAGAATTATTCTAACATAAATAACCCATTTCTTGCACAGAAAAAAGTGTCTTGCACAGAAAACAAAGCATCAACCTGTGATTGGTGAAACATATCGCTGATGCTAAGAAAAGCAACCCTTCTACCCCCGCCATTTCAATTTTAACTATCAGCGATACATCCGCGATTCCCGATTGGCAAAATGTTAAATGTATCGCTCCGTTCAGCAATCGAAAAGCCCTCTGGTACCACAAAAGCATTGAAATCTTCTGTACTCCTAACACCTGCAATACAGATGCACCTTTTAACATACTTATCATTTGTAAAGCTATTTTGAAATGTGGCAACAACTAATGCTTATACCACATGTTTCATTCCATGGCTGATGAAGGTAGAAGTCACTACCGAAAGGTCCCACCACTTGTAATTTTTACATAACTTATGCGTGATATGTGAACATCAAGAATTATTCTAACATAAATAACCCATTTCTTGCACAGAAAAAAAGTGTCTTAAATAATTTGCAAAAAATATTTATGAGAGGTATTTTTTAACCAGCCAATATCTATACAAGCTTTAAAAATGAATGGCACAGTATCTTAAAACCCAACATAACCAGTACAAAAGCATCGGCATGCAATTATTCCACATCACCTTTTCCCTGTCATTCATCCAAAGGTATTCAGATTGGAGGGGCACAAAACAAACAGCACCAATAAAAAAAAATTTGAAAAACAGATTAATCCCAACTCTTATTTCTTTTCATTGCAATATTTATTGGAAATATGCTTCCTTTACCACCAGCAGACAAACTAGTTTTGCACCATCAATTGATATCTTTCTAGGTATTTGGACTATGACCAGTTAATTTAGAATGTAACAGCTGTCAAATCAAACCTTCCTCTTTTGTGGTGGTTTTAGCCACCACAAGCAACTCATAGGGCTATAAACAATAGTTATAGTATCTGAAAAGAGTAATTTCATTTAAATAAATTTTACGTTAAGTATATAGTATCAACAGTAAATATAAAAAAAGATTTGAGTTGACTGTACATCAGGGCTATAGCTAGCAGGGAGCCTGAGGAAGCTCAGCCCCCTCCCCCACAAGGCAAGAAAAGTTCCCCTGGAAAGCTGATGCTATCGTAAATTATCTGCAATTTTATTTTCAGTGGTTTATGGAAATTCCTTTTGCATTTCATTATAAGCACAAATATTTTGCTTTGCATATTCATGTAATTTAAAAAAAAAAACAAAATTGCACTGATACACCATGAACAATGGATAACTGAAAAAAATTCCTTCTGGAAATTAATCTGTAGGAACAGCTGTGCCAATGATTCTCTGCCATATGGGCACCAGACTTGCTGCTGCTAAGGGTCAGAAAAAGTATTATTAAAAGTTTAGCTTTAACCGTCTTTACACGATATTTCAGAAATGATTAAAACAATATTTAAATTCCAAAATTTAATTATAGTTAAAATCATCAGATCCTTCAAAACGCCTTGCGATTAATGAGATTAGATCTTGATTGTAGCTGTGGGTATGCATTTCTTGAACCCCATGGCTGATGTCTATAAAACAGTGTTCCCTGTTGTGCTTGTATGTCATTTTACCTGATGGTGAAACGCAAAGTGTTTTGAAAGAACTCAAGATTTTAACTATCATTAAATTTTAGAATTTAAATGTTTTAATCATTTCTGAAATATCATGTAAAGATGGCGAAAGCTACACTTGTAATGTTCTTACAGCATGATTTTAGTCTAGCCTACATTGTTTAGAGCATTATTATTAATGTTATTATTATTATTTGAGAAACATGAAATGTAAAAGAACGTAAAAAGGGGGAGGGCAAAAGCACAGTTCGCCATATGAATAAAACATTTCATCATCATTAGGTAGTTGACTATGACATATGTTAGACTGCTGTTAAAAAAGTTCCAGTTGGTTAATTTCATACTCCTACAAAGAAGTGTTGTCATGGGAATGTTTTAGCTAAACATTCTTCTAGGTGATGTAGAACAGTACTAAAGAGGTTTTTTTGTACGAGAGAGAGAAAGCTTTTTAACTTCTTACTGTCGATTGTTTTTCAGTACGAGTTTTTCGATGCATGTGTGGGAGAAGTGTTTATCGGCAGGAATCTACGGGTTTTTGAGTAGGGGTAGGGATGTGACTGTTCATCCTGTTAAGAAGAGGTTACCTCTGAGCACCAGCAAAGGAGAATGCATGATTAATGATGGAGAAAAAAGGGCCAAAATTTGGCATCAACTCCTTGATGCCATTGCATGTATTCATGAAAAAAAAACCAGAATAGTAAACTAAAAAATCGTTTTCTCATGCTATTGGAAGTTATGTTTCCTCCAGTGATAATGACCCTAACACTTAGCCACCATTGAACGAATTCTGAAAATGCAATTTATTTTTTCCCTTCCAAAGTTTCCTTCATCCTTCTCCTCTTTTTCATATTCTAACCCCCCCCCCACTTTTCGGCTGGAGAAGTCATTGGGTCGTAAAATATTCATAAAAGGAATAAAAACACAAAGCAAAACTTGTATTTGTATTCATGAATGAATGTACTTTGCCATTTGAACAATGACCTCCTCCCCCCCTTCCCATCCCATCCCATCCCAATGTATCATCAGCCATCCCTGGTGGAGATCTAGCTACGGCCCTGCTGTACATACAATACACCAGAAAAAAATTTATACTTTTGTTCCGAGCTTGTTTTAAGGTTCTTAATGACCACTTAAGGAACTCTGAGGGCTATAAACAGTTTTCCATCCCTAATTAAGGACCACTGGTAAGTGGTTTTAGGAAAGACAGTCAATGCTGTAAGATAGTAAAACACATCACCTGTGCCGTATCCAGGAGCTGAACTTGGGCCCAGCTTGGACAATTCATCACAAACCAGTGTACCCACCCAGGCGTGTCACAGAGTGCATGTGACAAGGACGACCACATGGAGATATAAGCGGCCGGTCAGGACAGATGAGCCATAGTGTGTTAAGTAAACACAATGGACAGAGGCAGTGATTTGACAGATGTTCAAAGGGAATGATAATTGGCTACCACACCAAAGGTGAAAGCATCTCAGAAACAGCAGAGTTTGCGGGCTGTTTGCAAGGTGCTGTAGTAAGGGTGTACTAAGGATGGACCGCTGGCACACCGAATATCTCCCGACGTCATAACTGTGGAGCCCAAAGCCATCGACCCCTATGGAGAACGTCGCCTCCGTTGACTGGTAAAGGGCAATTGATGCGCACCAGTGCAGCAATTGAAGACGCAAATGCACACTGGGGTACCCAGGTACGTGTCCCCAATAACAGTACAGCCAATCCTCTCACACATGGGTCTCTGGAGTCAACGCTCCGTCAAGGCACCCATGATAACCTAGGTCCATCGACAACTAGGTCTGCAGTTCACATGGGATTACTGTCATTGGACAGTGGAAGAGTGGGAAAAGGTTGCCTTCTCAGATAAATCGACGTTTCTACTCCACAGAAGTGACGGGCAGTGGCGATAGAACATCGGACACATGAGAACTAACACCCGGACACGCTTGTTGGCCAAGTACAGGCTGGCAATGGCAGTTTGCATGTCTGGGATATATTTTCCTGGTATGACCTGGGACCGCTGGTACTACTGGATGGGTCCCTGAACACCAATGGCTACCTGTCCATCCTCGCTGACCACATGCATCCCTTCATGTTAGATGTTTTCCCTGGTGGTGATGGTGTCTACCAACAGGACAACGTGCCCTGTCATGTCGCTAAGGGGGTGCATGACTGGTTCCAGGACCATGACAGTGGTGTCTCTGTTCTCCCTTGGCCGGTGAAATCGCCCGACCTCAATCCCACAGAGCACTTGTGGAACTACTTGGATTGACAGGTTTGACGTGCCGACCCACAAACCATGCCATTTCCAGGACCCTCGTGCTCTGCTGCAGTCCCGATGGGCCCGTGTGCCTCGGGCAATGTTCCAGGGCCTCATTGTGTCCATACTACTCCGTCTCGCCGAGCTGTCATCCAGGCCAAGGGTGGTTATTCCCATTATCAGGTAGGTGGTCATATTAATCTGATACAACCGTGTATGTTTTCTATGAAGGAAATAATTTCACTGATGCCTTTTTTTAATGGCATTAATGAAAAATAAACAATACAAATCAAGCTTTCTATTATGGAAGCAAACTGGTATGCTTTTAAACCTGCAGTTTAACAAGTATAGGGAGAAAAATAATATTTGCACTTCATACATGTTCTTTCTGGGGGCTAAGTTTACCAAAAGCTTTTACAGAATCTTAATGTATAATATTTCACCACTATTCTATTTCCTGCCTTCATTTGTACAATACAAAGAAATGACTTATGTATTCACAGGCAATCAGGCATCAGAGATTGTTGCAATTTGATGCACACATGGTGTTAAATATCATAGAAATGGTTACGAATTAAAGCTTCCCTTGTACACACAGTGAAGTAATTAATTGAAGCCATGTTCTGTTAATCAATTTAAATATATTTTTGTTTAGGATCTCTGAGACCTCAATTATTATTTTTTGTATAGACACTACTACAAAAACAGCTGAAGAGAAAATGTTTGTTGTGATAGTCAGCAAAAAGAATTTTCAAAGTATTACGAATCTAACTTTAGATAACTTTGCTGAGGAAAAATTCCTGGGTAAAAGCTCAAAGGGTTTGATATTTTGATTGATAAATATTTCTTTTTATCTGGGCTGCTGGACAGAAAAGAATAGAAAAAGGGCATTAACAAACTTTTCTGATTATCAACTTTTTTTTATCATTATTTAGTTCTGACAGAACACCCCTTTCCACAGAAAAAGTAAATGCAAGACATTTCAGAATCTGAAAAAATGCTGGATGTGTGTGTGGTTTTATTGAATCTATTCAAAA
Organism: Macrothele yani; assembly: GCA_039090855.1. Lineage (NCBI taxonomy): Eukaryota > Metazoa > Arthropoda > Arachnida > Araneae > Macrothelidae > Macrothele > Macrothele yani. The sequence goes on along the minus strand of CM077010.1, from coordinate 73,740,842 downwards.
TCTAATTTTAGAATGATGAAGTACATAAAAACAATAAATGAACACAAAAAACATCCACATCTAGTAACCATTTATATTAGTACACTTTCACCTAGAAACCTAATTTCTTTTCACAGAAAGATCGTTTATTTTTACTTTACCAAAATATACTGTAGCTGTGAACCTTCTTACATTAGCAACAATGTATAAATGGAATAAAGTTTCACTTACTTCATCACATTCTTCTTGAAGCTTTCATTAGTTTAAATCTATTTCAATTTGTTATAGAATTTATTTACATTAATATACTCTGCATTAGGCTTTTCATTTTCATTATGAAAAACTAAGATCACAATTTGGTATGAACATTTTTAACAGAAGAGATTTATATTTCACATATATATAATTTGTGACTACAGAACTTGTGGTGGTGAGATAGAATGAAAATACCAATGTTTACCACAATCAAAGGGTTACTATGCATTGACTATAGTTTCGCAGAGCGTTAGGCTCGGCATCATCAGGACGAATGGAGCATAACATTCAAATCATTGTGACATTATCAAAGTTCTGGTCAGTCACGGTTTTTCGTGTGTTGATTCCACTCGCTTGAAAGAAATGGAGTTGATGTCATGTTGGTGACAAGCTGTGAAGAGTTCCGGTATATGTGGAAAGCTTCTAATACATTAAGCTTGACAGTCGAATCAGATTTATCAATAAGCGCAGCGTTTCCAAACAAAAATTTATGGTTATTTTTGTGACAATGTTGGGCTACAGATGACTTCTTCAGTTCACAGTTCTGTACGCAAGCCTTGTGTTCCTTCACACAGAAACTTAAGCCCCTTAAGCCCTGCGGGTCTGTCCTATACATGAAAGTCCACATTCACAAGGTATCTGATAAATTCCCCAGGAATTTATGTCTTCGACGTAGTCTTTTGATCTGTAAAAATTTATCTTGTTTATGGGTTTAAAAACCACTTTGAAATTAAAACTTTTGAGAATTTATGAAATTCTAAAGCAAATCTGAGGAGCAAAAGGGATAACCGCCGAATTCTCTCGTATTGCGAGGTCTATTGGCATGAGCGAGCAGACTGGTTTCAGTTTCCTAAATTTTTGGACAGCTTTATCTATAACGGAAAGGCTATATCCTCTGTGTACTGCAATTTGTAAGAAAATCAAGCTCTTTCTGCAAGGAATCCTCAGTGGAGCATATGTTGTTGTTTTTTTATTTTTATTTTTATTTTTTTTTATTATTGGAGGTTTAACGACTACCGTGAGCAAGTGGGGCATATGTGTATTGCCCGATATACGTATATGTAGAAGGCGGAGATTTTTTTGTTTCCATGGGTGATTTGGTTTTGCATGTGGGAGTAAGGGAACAGCAAATGGTTTTCGATAAGCTGTTGTACTAAAGTATCCTTCAGAGCGTGGCACAAGGACGTCAAAGAATGGTTAGTAGCCATTATTTTCAGTCTCACATATGTACCGTACGAGGATCAATTTAATTGATAAGTTCAACTAATTTAGGTATTTCCGAGCTCATGCTATTCCAGAGAATAAAAGTATAATCTACATATCGAATCTACAGATCAAATGTGACAAGCTGAAAGAGTTTGTCCTCAAAGTGACACATATAGACTTTGCATGAAATAGGCGACAGTGGTCTGCCCATTGCAAGGCCTTCCGTCTGTTGGGAAAATCTTCCACAATGATTTGAATGTTTACAAAATGTTACAATGATTTGAATGTTTACAAAATGTTACAATGATTTGAATGTTTATGCTCCATTCATCCTGATGATGTCGAGCTAAACGCTCTGCGAAACTATAGTCAATGCATAATAAACCTTTTATTGTGGTAAATGTTGGTATTTTCATTCTATTTATATTTCACATATCAAAATATTCTGACCACATCCACTTGCAAAAGTGTGTATGTGTGTGTCTGTGCAGGATGATCTAAAAGTTACACTATCTGTTAATACACTGTACTTAACAAAGCTGTGTGTTATGGTTAGAGTAGCAGAATGTAGACGTACGCAGATAGTTTTCAAATTATTAGCAGATTTTGCAGATACGTTCTAAATTATTGGCTGATTTTGCAGATACTTCAAATAAATTGTGTCAGCAAAAATCAGTGTTAATATCATAAAATACCACAGAAAACCTGTTTTCATTCAAAAATTTTGAATACTGTACACTTTTGTGCTAAAGACAGCACAGAAAAATATTCACATTTCCTATCATTGACTGCATGAAAGTAATGCAATTTCATTGACCACAGAAAATATTTTTAGTTGTATGTTTTGTGTCCAAAAGATGTATTACCATTAAATTTGCAAAAATCTCTCTCACCGAGGTAATATTAAAACAGGCCTTTCCAAAGCATGCAGCATCATTGAAGTCCATTCACACCATAACCTAAAATTTACTGAAATTATTTTTATGTTTGCTTTTTTTTTACTGAGCACACACAATTTTTTTAAGGAATTGAAATCTAAGAATATAAAATTTTCGAATTATGTGAATTTTCACTTCTTCTGCATGAACTCAAGTGTGTATATTGGTTAAACTAGTCACACTGAAAGTAAAGAAATATGCATGAAAAGGGGTTTTGATTCTGTTTTCAATACAAATTGCATTGCAACTGATGATATTAACTGAACAGGTGTTGAAAACTACATTTTGAATCCAGCTCTAAGTTGATCTGATCAGTTGCGTTCAACAAATAAAAAATATATATAAGTGGATAATCAAGTTAATTTGCCATCTGTATTTGGCTAGTTGTTTCAGCATACTGTTTCTTGTCACTTATTAATGGATAAAATAGCCCTACAGTGTTTTACATCATAAATGCATAGTAGCCACTGCTAAATAGTTTGATGCATATAGTTGTTTCTCTTCCAATTATACGTTAAAACAAGCAATATTAAGGATTCATGCCTTTTGAAAGAATGAACAGTGCAAAACATACCTAAAGATATAAATCCTTAATGTGTCTTTTTATTTACTAATTACCTTCCTAAAATTATGTCAGATGAATTATTTATAAGTTTCTTCAAAATTATATTTTAGACTCAAGACAAAAAAATTTAGCCTTAAATAACTCTCCCCAAAGAAAACTAAACCCCTACAGCCAGTCCTTTGATGCAAGACAACAGTATGCCAAAATATCAAGAATTGAGAACAGTAAAATGTTTGCAGACAGCACAAGCAACTTGCTGCCATCATTACACATAGTGTTTTTTTTTTTTTTATTGTAGGTTTAACAACCACCGTGAGCAACTCAATGGGCTATAAGCAGTCGCCCGTCCCTAATTTAGGGTCACTGGTTCCAGGGAAGGGAGAGAGCCAGTGCCGTAAGACAAACACAACATCCATGCCTGACCGGGATTCGAACCCGGACCCCTTACGGACGAATGATCAGAGGCCAACGCCTTAGACCACTGCGCCACCGGGGCGGCACACATATAGTGTATCAAACAGCAGATGGGAAAGAGAAGCATGCAACTTGTTTTATGTTTTCTGACACACAAATGAACAAAAAAACTAAAAAGCCAAAGCAAATAAAGTAATCTTGCAAAATTATTACTGACAAACTTACCCTGATTTAAAATTTGGATACTGTCGAAGTAACCAAAACGAAATGCTGAAACACAGGCAGAATCGTCTCATGTCAGACAGTTGTCTCATGCACAGGTACAGTTGTTTACTTCCTGAACATAACAAAAAAATAACCATGGGATGAAACCAAATGCATTGGAGGGAGGTAGATGGGCAAATGTAATGCTGTCACTTCTAAAAAAAAATGAAGGAAATCAATTGAGCTAGCAATGCCCTCTGCGATTGTGGAAGTTGGTGGAAAATACATGGCTATTGGAAAGGTACGGCATTTGATTCAACTCATAAAGTATTGCATAAATAATGCAGAAAGAATATTCACGTATGAACACATTTCAAAATCAAATTGCAATTAACAAGTTCTCAATTTCGACAAAAATCAGCTATTATCATAAATAGAAAATACGGTGTTATGCAGGGTGTCCGAGAATTATTGGACACATTACAAAATTATGTACAAAAAAAAAAAACAAAAAAAAAACCTATGAGCGCTGTCTGTTTTTCTATGCCACGTATTACTAACACAGTTTCTATATTTTTGTTTTGCAGAATTGTTATTCCCAGAATCCGATAGATGGCGCTAGGTCGGTCCTGATGAGGAATGTGAGAAGTGCGCAATCAGTAGTTATGTCATCCGTACAGCAGAAGGTGATGTGTATGTTATGGCTTGCAGAATTAAAGTCTGTCATTAAAGTTAAAACACGGTACCGTTTAGAGTATGGTTGTAATCCTCCACCAATGAATTCAATTAAGCAGCGGATGAAACAGTTTCAAGAAACTGGCAATGTGGAACATCGTGGAGGAGCCGGCAGGCCTAGCGTCAGCGGTGAGGCGGTTGACCAAGTTAATGAAAGTTTCCGACGAAGCCCCAGGAAATCCGTTAATAAAGCAAGCAGAGAACTATGCATTCCGAAATTGACAGTTCGCAATATCTTGCACAAGAAATTAAAGTTTCATGATTATAAAATTCAAATAGTGCAAAAGATGCATGTAAATGATCACACTCTGAGACATGATTTCACTGTGGATATGCTGCATCGAGTGAAAAACGAAGAAAACTTTCTCAGTACTGTAATTTTTAGTGATGAATTCACATTTCATGTATCAGATATTATGTATCGTCACAACTGTAGGATATGGGGCAGTGAACTGCCTCATGCTGCTATTGAACTGGAACGTGATCCTCCAAAAGTTAATGTGTGGTGCGAACTATCAAAAAGAAAAGTGATTGGCCCTTTCTTCTTCGGCAAAAAACCATAAATAGTGACATTTACCTGGATATGCTAGAAAATTTTGCTATATCCTAGATCAAAAGATATGATGTTGTTTTCCAACAAGACGGCGCGCCACCGCATTGGTCAGCGTTTGTACGTAAGTGCCTAAATAAGCATTTCCCCAACGGATGGATTGGGCATGGTGGTCCAATTCTGTGGCCTCTCCAGATCTAACTCCATTGGATTATTTCATGTGGGGTTATGCGAAGGACCGCGTCTATCAAACGCCTTGTACTGATTTGCAGGAACTGAAGCAGCCTATCACAGCTGCTATTAATTCCATAATTCCTCAGATGCTTGCCAATACATGGCATGAAATTGAGTATCGCTTGGACGTACTACGAGCAACCAAGGGATCTCACATTGAAATTTATTAACTTGTGTGGTTACACTGTACATAAGTTAGTACAGTCAGTTTCTTTGTATCTGTTTAATGTTTTGTTTTATATAATTTTATAATGTGTCCAATAATTCTCGGACACCCTGTATATAAGCTCACCAAGCATGAACATTAATACATGAAGTTGCAGAAATACAAATTTAAGTATACTGCTTTATCTTTCCCTCATATTTTTCTTAACTTCCTAAAACTGTTATTGAAAAATATTTTTACCCCATGAGCTGATGCAAAGTAAATATTACATATAGTATAAGAAATAAAGGGGGTATAAATGTTTTAAGTTTACAAGACCATCGCTGCTTTTCCTCAGACATCCAAATTGCAGTGCTACTTTCATACTCAATGAATTATAAATTTAACAGCTATCTCTACATACAGTATGACTTGAATGAACAAAACAGCACTCAATGTCATCTAATTTTATAACCGAGCACTTTTGATTTTGATCCTCCATAAACATGTTCATATGAAGTAAATAGACAAGTGAACAATTAATATATCACTCCCTCTAACTGATACATGTAAGTAGTAATGCCTTTCTTAAATTTAATTTTTTCTTTGACTAAACTTGTATTTTTTTTTTGTTTTGTTTTTTTTTTTTTGCTAAGGAACAAGTTATAACACAATTTTTTTTTAAGTTCTCTTGAAAAACATCAAAAAGAAGAAAATGGCATAGGATAGACGCTGAAATGGTGATGAATAAGTTCTGTTTTTCTTCTTGCAATGATTCGAACTTTTACATGAACTAAAAGCCACCAAATTGTATTTTTCTTTCTTTTTTTTTTTTTATTGGAAGGTTAACGACCACCGTGAGCAACTCAATGGGCTATAACCAGTCGCCCCGTCCCTAATTTAGGGTCACTGTTTTCAGGGAAGGGAGAGCCAGTGCCGTAAGACAAACACAACATCCATGCCTTACTGGGTTTCGAACCCGGACCCCTTTCGGACGAATGATTTTTTTTTTTTTTTTTTTTTTTTTTTTTTTTTGGATTGAAGGTTTAACGACTACCGTGAGCAACTCAATGGGATATAAGCAGTCGCCCGTCCCTAATTTAGGGGCACTGGTTCCAGGGAAGGGAGAGAGCCAGTGCCGTAAGACAAACACAACATCCATGCCTGACCGGGATTCGAACCCGGACCCCTTACGGACGAATGATCAGAGGCCACCGCCTTAGACCACTGCGCCACCGGGGCGGCCGGACGAATGATCAGAGGCCATCACTTAGACCACTGCGCCACCGAGGCGGTGTCAGCAAATTGACTTGACTGCAGTAGGAACAAAATGGTAGAAAGGAAGCTTTTCTTTTTCTTCTTAAAAACATGTTTTTATAAGACAAAAATAAAATTTCCAGCTGGAAGATATGTAACTAGATAGTCCATTATTATTGCTTTTAATTTATTAAAAGCACTGTTGCTTTTAATAAATTTGCATAAGTTTAAATATTTATCATAGTGTTTGAAATTCAAAAGCAATCTTTTGCGTGGAAGTTCTTCATACACTGCTTAAAGAAATTTTGCTTCTATATTCTGCTTCTGTGGTGTATTGTGCCTATGGTATTTATTAAGAATACCTTCTCCACCGACTTGCAGAGCTATAGCTACAGGAAGGGCAAGGAGAATGGTCATTTCAGGGGCATAAATTCATTCTCTGGGAAATGTAAAAAATATAAATTCTAACTAAAAAATTTAGGTATACCCTTCAGTATTTTCTTTTTAAAGACTTGACTTAGTCTCATACAGCATTCCATGCAGTAAAGAGTAACATACACTATGAGGTGTGAATACCTCATATATGCAGGAAAGGAATTTTCTAAAACAGTGGAAGCCCATAAATCAAATGTTGATATGCCTGACCCCCATGACCTTTTCAAACATGTAGTTGGGATGAAGACCTAATTTATAATTTGTGCTCTGTTGCAAGAAGTCTATCCCAGTGTTTAACCTTTAACAGAATTTTCCCCAAGCCCTACGCCTAAAGCTTTTTCCTATTGTTACGTTCTTTTTTTTTTTTTTTTTTTTTGATTGAAGGTTTAAATGACCACCATGAGCAACTCAATGGGCTGTAAGCAGTCATCCGTCCCTAATTTAGGGTCACTGGCTCCAAGGAAGGGAGAGAGCCAGTGCCATAGGACAGACACAACATCCATGACTCACCGGGATTCAAACCCAGACCCCTTCCGGACGAATGATCAGAGGCCATAGCTTAGACCACTGCACCACCAGGGTGGCATTGTCACTATCCGGTACTCATTTGTTCTGCACTGGTTTGTTTTTCGCTATGCATTTCTGTGGGGTGTTGTGTTGTTGGCATTCACACAACGTTTACACTTTATTTGGTATTTACAACCTGTGGTCCTTGAGTATTTACTCAGTTTTTACATTTTTAATAAAATTATATCAAAAACCTGATGTGTAATTTTTGAATGATCATAATATCTTCCTATATAACCGCAACGTGTAAGAAAATAAAAACCATGTATTATTTGAATGGAAGTCAAAGGGACATAATTTCCAGTCTCACCCTACTAGATAAGAAAAGCTTAACTGGTAGGGTGAGACTGGAAATTATCCAGCTGTCTTGTGATGAGCATGTAAACACCACCGGGATGTTTAAAAATATCTTATTGTTATTAAAGAACATGCTGTAGTCTTTCTGCAAAATCAGTTTCAAAGCATATTACAGAGGACAGTCAGTGTAATTTGAAATAGACTCTATCTACAGTTACTGCAAGACATGATATGCTATTTTGGATTTTGAAGGGCACATAACTTACAATATGAACTAGTTTTCTTGATATCATGAATATTTAGCAATATTAATTATTACTGCAACACAACCTTTCTGAAATGAATTAATCTGCTTTTCGATAAATTCTCGTAGATCAGGTTAAAAATATCTTTTTCTTACTAATAGGAGTGATGCAAAAGAAGTGAGGGAAATTATTACAGAGTGGTTGAAAAATTTGAATAAAAAGCCTGAACACTGCTATCTAAAAAGGACGCTAATCTACACATTTAACAGCGTATAAACGACAGTGTGAGCGAAACAATTTAAATTACCTGACAAATGACATATCCATAAGAGCTGGGTGATATTTCAAATCTCGCGAACACACATCAACACGCCAGCCATGTGAGCCATCCTCTTCCATCAATGGCGGAACTTCCTGTTTCTCAAGAATAGCGGAAGTAGCTTGTTTAGTTTACCGCTCATTCTGTGTCTGAACCTCGTTGGTCTGAACTCTGAATGTAATGCAACGGGTTTTTTTTTTTCTTTTTTTTTTTTTTTGAGTGGCGGGGAGCGGCTTTTTAAATCATTATTATTTTATGCACGATTTGTTTATCTTCTAAAATTCAGTTACGTACTGCAGAAATAAAGCACAATAAATATACAACTTGAACCAGTATCTGCTGCTCCTGTGACGCATGGTCTAAGCGCGGGCTTTTGACTATTCGTCCGTGAAGGGGTCCGGGTTCGAATCCCGGTGAGGCATGATGTGTTTGTCTTACGGCACTGGATCTCTCTTCCATGGAGCCAGTGACCCTAAATTAGAGACGGGCAACTGCTTATAGCCCATCGAGTTGCTCAGGGTAGTCGTTAACCCTTCAATAAAAAAAAAAAAAAGATCCAGTATCTACAAAATTATGCCGTCAGTTTTCAAACAGATATTTTGAAATTATTTTATGTATAGTAAAAGTATGAAGAAAACTCGAGCCATAAGATTCATTCTACTTACTTGAAATTGTGGAAATATCCAGTTGTAGCACGTGCTGTTTGGACAACAGTGGAACCAAAGCCTTCGTGTTGCTCACATGTTGCTCCACAAAAGCTGCTTGCATGTTGCCTCAGGTGGTAAAGGTTGGAACTTGTTCCTTTGCTGGTAATCGGATTAGTGAATCCACACCGTGGTTGTTAGAAAAGTGTAGGCAGTTCTACCTACGTCAACATACAACGGAAACACTGTGCCAACGAATTTAGGAATAGAAAAGTAGAGACGGTAGCTCAGTGTTGGGCCCATAGCCTGATTTCCGCACGTGCACAGGACCTCAATATTTGGGGGGGGGTCAGAACTATATTGATAATAATATAGATCATCAGCAAATATTCTTTTAAACGATTGATTGAAAACTTTAATCGAGCAGAGGAGGGTATACACAGGATGTCCACAGGGCCTTGACTATAGCCTAGGTCGATCCCTGCTTGGGCCTACGTTAAATTGCAAGCCTGCGTGTGTGCTGCCTGGATTAGGAGGAACGCAAAACTTATTCTAACAGCATAGTAGTCTATGCAAAAGCCATATTATTATCTCATGCTTAGCTTTCTTAATCGGGGACCGACTTAGACAGTTTGGGGCACTGGGCAAGAGGCTTTCAGGGGTCCCCCGGCATCCCGTGTGAATCGCTTTGCTGCAAAGCAAGTAATATATAGCTATATCTTAGGGGCCCCTCAAAGTTCGGGGCCCAGAGCACGTGCCCCGAATGACCTCTCTTAAATCAGGCCCTGTTTTTAATGCCTTCATCAGCTGAGCTCTCTCGAAATGAAATTCTCAAGATTTCGTAAAAAGAACAAATACATAATAAACGAAGTTCATAAAATGGGCACTTGCTTCAATTCATGAAAAATATTACTGACACTTTACAATAGAAAAAATTACAAAATTTCTTGAAAATATTGTTTTTCAACAGCGATTGGATTATTGATTTTCAAATAATAAGTCTACGTAGGAATCAATCAATATGTTGTGACTATAAACTCACAGTAAACTGAGTAACAACAAATTCGTCTATCAAAAGTTCGCTGACAGGCAGGTACACTGAGCGTATGTACGTATAAATGGCATGAAAAGTCAGTATGTATGCAGCTTGAACCAGTATTATACCTTTCTTTGTTTTGAAAAACAAATCATAAAACTTGGATTATAACTTTTTGAGCACTTTGTATAAATCTTCATATCATGGCAAATGCGAGTGCGAGGCAGCGCTGCTGAAATGGAATAATCGATTCGTGCAATTGAGAGAAAAAAATTACTAAAGTAAAAATTCGTAAAATTCAGATCATGAGCTTTGTGTCTTTCCTCACTGTACAAATAGAACTCAGTATCGCGGAATGTGTTGTTCGTATACAGTACATTCCGAGACTTGAAAGTGTGTAAATAATGGGTTAATGTAATCGAATAAGAAAAACATACAACGAAAAAAAAAAAAAAAAACCGTGAAGTATATGATTTAAAAATATATTATTTGGGAAGGGGGGGGGGTACGCCCACCTCCCCATTAAAACTCTCCGTATGGTGGCAAATACGAGTGCTGTAGCCCACGTGCGTTTGTTCAACCATCTCATTTGCCGATTTGTTAAATTATATTAAGCTATGATTTCATTGTGTTTCAACCAGAACAAAAATTTCTGATATGGGAACGCCCAAGAGATGAAAAATTGCTCAAAACGAAAGCAAATATGAGACATAACAGTTCGGAAAACATTTAGAACACATTCGTAATGTGTTCCCAATGCTTTCTAAATGTGTTCCGAATGTGTTCCATTCTCACGCATAAAATGTTCCATTCTCACGCGCAAAGTGTTCCGAATGTGATCTGGAAAATAATATGTTCTAAAAATTAACACTAGAGCACATTGTACAGGAGAAGAACACATGAGGAACATATTTGGAGCGCATTGGGAACACATTTGTCGTCAGCAGAACACAACCGAAACACATTTGGAACGCATTTATAAAAAAAGCGTTCCCAACGTGTTCCAAATGTGTGCCGAGCGTTTGCAGTGTATACAGACCTATCAGCCTCCTATCAGTGGTTTATAAAATCTCCACTAAAGTTCTTTCACACCGCTTGAAGGTGACACTGGACATGGCTCAACCGAGAGAACAAGCTGGATTCAGGAGTGGCTACAGCACAATAGATCATATCCACGTACTGAGAGAACTTTTAATAACACTGGATTCCAAGGGACAGGAAAAGACCCAAAAGAAGACCACATGGGAGAGGAGTGGATGAAATTCGAAAATATACGGGAGTAACATGGAGGAGACTGGCACAAGGCAGACCGTTGTGGAAGAAGCTTGGAGAGACTTTTGTCCAGCAGCGGATTGATAATGGTTGACAATGATGATGATGATATATATATATATATATCATATATATATATTTCTTTTTGTTTGTGAACTTAGAATTGCGCATTTGCAAAAGTTAAAATGCTACGGTAATTAATGCGCAGATGAACAAACGGTGCTTTTCCTTTCTTTTTCATTTATTCTACAGATATAAGTAAAATAATTCCTGATTCTGCGAAAAAAACGTGGATTAAGGAAAAAGAAAGTTCCCAAATCATATTTATTCAGCATACGCTTTGATTAATAACACTGTTACCTGCTGTATTGGAACTCTCAGATTTTAAACTTAAATGAGAAAAGAAACTGGTTTGAGAATCTAAAGCAATCATTTTAGGGTCGCAAGGAGAATCTTAAAAATAAATTTCGTACGATGGGATCCGAAATGAAAAATCCTGCATGTCGTTTATGAACGACAAAGTAGAACCGAAATTCCAGTACCCGGGGCCCGACGGCTTAACGCACTCTTCCGACTCACGGCGGATATTTAGTGGTTCGAGCGTTCGTACCTTCTGGGATCGAACTCGAGGTCTTCTCCGTGGGAGCCACGAACGCTGACCACTACGCCACCCACGGCCCAAGACCTAGTGGTCAACTTATTTATTACCTGAGAGGGGGAGGGGGTCAGTACCCTGGGTACTGGCACCCGGTAATAAATAAGGGCGTCTTCCTCCGCCTCTACCTTGCTTCTGTGTCCCTTTCTTATGGGGCCCTCAAGCCCAAATCTCCTAGTGTCCTATTCCTAAGAGTTGTTTAAGACCTGGGGTCAGACACTGCCTTCCTAAAATCCTCTACATATGATATGATCTGGCTTCTGAAAATATTTATATAAGAAAAACTTCAATTAAAACTTCTGTAAGAGCCAAGGGCTCCCACACATGGAGAAATGTGTACGGCATCCCCGTTGACGCCGGGGTCTAAGTGCTGGCTTCTGATCATTTCTTCTTGATGGGTCTGGGTTCGAATCCCGGGTGAGGTATGGATTATGTGCTTGTCTTACCGCATTGTCTCTCTCAATTCCTTGCAGCCATTGGCGACGGCAAATACACCACTGAGTTGTTCCAGATGATCGTTAAACTCTCAATGAAAAAGAAAATTGTACGAGCTCTAATGTCATAATTCTGATGCTGAAACGACGTTAGAAAAACATTTCCATGGAAATTGGACAGAAATCCTCGAGATCGAATATAAATATAAGTTAGGTTTGAAGCTTGATGAATTTCTTCTTTTAAAAAGAGGTTGTACAGTACGCAGCATAGTTTTGAAGGATTGAGAAGTTTTTCACGTACTTGATTTACCTTTCATATGTTTGTAAGATTATTTTAGATTATAATTTTAAAACAGACGAAGCCTTGCGATAAAGTTGGAACAATTAATTTTTGAAGCAAATATACTCATTAACATAAATAATTTTCTTATCATACTAATAGAATCTGTCACGTTTCAAAACACTTTGGATGATCATACGGAGAAGTCGAATTCCTTTTGAAACAAACAGATCTTAATATACTTCACTGAGATGTGGTAACACAAGGAAGTAATCAGCGAATTGTAAGTTTTTGAATGCAACTCAATGAAGCAGGACGCAACAGAGTCGCAACTTGTGTGTCGTCATTTACAGAGTCAACAAATAAGGTCGGAGCAAAGACAGAAGGTGTTAATCTCACGGTGCAAAGCTCTTTTCAATAGAGGAAATGATTTTAGCTCAACCCTTTTCTAACAGAGAGTCTGTGTGTGTTTCTAGGACTCCAAAACGGTCTATTTCTGTTATCTCACAAAATATGTTCTGAATGTCATTTCAAATCATTTTGTGTCGGTCGTTACATTTCAAATCATTTTGTGTCAGTCGTTACGTTTCAAATCATTTTGTGTCAGTCATAACCGTCTCACTAGAATCAAAGGTCTGCTTATTAATAAATCACGCTTCTTTGGATAACACTAAGCAGGTGAGTGAGTTTCATTCTTATATGTGCATTAGGTATGTCATATAAGACTCATCTCTTTCTTTTGTGACTTGTGCTCAGTTAGAGCTCTCGAGGACTATTCAAGGAAGAAAATTGCCGAACAGCTTGTTTTTCTTCTGTACCCCAAAAGTTTACGTCAATGACGCCGACCCTAATTTTATTCAGTTCAATTTGAGTTTGGACACTAAGGTGTCATAAAGCATCTAAAATTCAAGTTAATATTTCTGCATTTTATGGACGCATTATTTATGCTTGAATTCTTTTTAATCACCTGGAGGTCGGCCTGCAAAACAAAACACTAAATTTCGTGTTTTAGAGTAAAAATTTCTGAATGCCAGTTTTTCAGACAACAGCTGAAATTCAAGAAGTAGATTTAAACGGAAATTTTATTAAATCTCATTAAAAGTTTGCAAATGACATTACTCCCTTTCCGCATGTCATTCGTGTCTCTTTCTTTATATTTGGGATGTGTAAGCAGAAAATTTGTGGTCAGCTGACAAACTGCTACTAAATTTGCTACAACAAGTTTTATGTTTACTAATCACGGATTAATTTTAACGAGGAGGTGAGGTACTGTTAAGATTCTCTATCATAAACCATTGTTTTTGATTTTTTCTATTTTGGTAAAAAGCTCATTCTCTGCAATATTATGTCCCTGCGTACACAAGTACCCGTGGATTTACAAAGAGCAAATACGCTTCTCTGTGATTTCCTATTTTCTTACGAAGATACTTTTAATGTTCTGCTGAACAGCCACCCGAGAACATTTTAGTTAATAATAACTCAGCAAAGAAAGCATTGAAAAGCAAACTTATGCTTCCAAGTTTTTAGTAATTTAAATTCCAATTTAAGAAGTTAAAAGTTGCAAACATATCTGGATTTCAAACTGTGGATATGTTGGGTTCATTGGGCAAAGCCTAGGGTTTGAGTAAAAGTGTACTTGTCAAGAAAAACATTTTTCTTCAAAACCTCCTTCTTTCATAGATGACTTTACTTACGCCGAATGCAGTAGGTACTAATCTTAGCCTTCATGGAATATGCTCATTCTATCAGTACTGTAGATTTCTTAATGAACGGTAACACACAAATTCAATGAATGAAATATCAATGAATGAAATACGGGATTACACCATAGTACAATACAAATTTAAAAGATATAAATCCGTTTATTGGAGTAAATATGACATGGATGTTAAGTCAGATAACATCACAATTTCAAATTATTCAGAAACTTGGTCGTTCTGGGTGGTGTAGTGGTTAGCATACTCGGGCGCTATCCGGGAGACGCGGGTACGGTTTCCGCTCCATGACAACGAAATGTTCATTTTCTGATTTAACATCCATATCATAATTACACCAATAGACGGATTCATTTTTTCCAAATTTGTGACACACTAAATGTTATAACTGAGTGAATGTCTAACGTTCTGATGTGCATACTGTGTTATGGTAATGGAGCTTTCTGTCATTTTTCGATTTTAGCATCACCCAGTATGACTTTGAAAACCGTTTTTGTTCGGTACTTTTAATCACATGGATGTGTAAAGGTGTTCCTTGCTATCGAGGAAACAAAAAGTTTCTGTCCTCCATTTAAAATCCAAACTTATTTTAACGTCCTTCATCTTTTACTATTTTGGGATTGTATCATGATTTCCCGCCTTCTGTGACGTAGCACGCACTCTGCGTGATTGACCCAATTTGTTTGTGGATATACACTATTCTAACAGTGAGTGTAGTTGATTTGCCTGACGCCCAATTCAACGAAGGTACATTTGACCGAAAATCACTTTGCAGAAAGGATAAATTGCCACCCCGGTGACGCAGGCTTCTGACTATTCGCCCGAGATGGGTCCGGGTTGGAATCCCGCTGAAGTATGGATGTTGTGTTCGCCTTACGGCACTGGTATCTCCATTCCCTGGAGTCAATGGCCCTAAATTAGGGAGGAGTGACCGCTTACAGCCCATTTAGTTACTCATAGTGGTCGTTAAGGGTCCAAATAAAAAGAAACGTAAAAGGTAATATGGACGTCCCGATGACGCAGTGTTCTTAGCTTTGGTTTATGACCATTCTTCCGAGATAATCTGGGTTCAAATCCCGGTGAGGCATGGTTGTTGTGTTTGTCTTACGGCACTGACTGTCTCCCTTCCCTGGAACCAGTGACCATACACTAGGGACGAGCGACTGCTTACAGCCCATTGAGTTGCTCACGGTAGTCTTTAAATCCCCAATCATAAAAAAAAGAGGAAACACGAGACAGAGATCTAACTTAACGTTCCAGATGCTATCTCATCGCTTAAACTAAACTTTGGCTTGTTTTATTCCTGAAACAAATTGCTGATTTAATGAAATTAGGAAATGAACGTTCCGATGTTATGAATTGTAGATTTTACAACTTCAAAGAACCACTTTAATGTGCTTTTAGGGAATATATATATAATTAGGCAAAAGATTAGAACGTTAGATGCACGGAAGCCTGAGCTTGTGGATAAGGAAAATGACAGGAGTGGACGACGTCATGACCAGAGTGAAATCACTGAAATGGCAGTGAGCTGGACATGTTGCCAGAAGAACTGACCACCAATGGACAACCAAAATTTTAGACTGGATTCTGAGGGACAGGAAAAGACCCAGAAGGAGGCCCCATGGCAGATGATGGATGAAATTCGAAAGTATGCTGGAGTGACGTGGAGAAAATAAGCTCAAGACAGACAGTTGTAGGAGAAACTTGTGGAGACCTTCATCCAGCAGTGGATTGATAATGGTTGATGATGATGATGATGATATATATTAGCATAATAAGCATCAAACAGTATTCATGCGATATCCCTATTTTTGCCCAGTAACTTTTTCCTCTGGTTTAAAAGACAATGGTGCAGTTGATTTCATTGAAAATGCCCAGAACTCAATAGGCATCTTTGGCTCAGCGTCGCTTGTGTGGTCATCGTGACGTTACAGCGCGGCCAGGAGAAGCGGGAGGACGGACCTCTTATGATAAGCATACCTCCCCTCCATCGAAATATCTTGGTCCAGGTATGCCGGTATTCCGTAGCTTTTGTCATTTGCTATTTTCCATATTATTCTCTGATGTTCGTAGCACTTAATTTCGCATGCAATAAGTTCGCATTTGGAGGAGATTTTTTTGCTTGTTTGTTTCAGGGTTTAACGACCTGCATGAGCAACTTAATGGGATATAAGTAATCGCCCATCCTCAAATTAGGGACACTTGTTTTAGGGAAGAAGTACAACCAGTGACATGCCTCCATCGTGATTGGAGCCCAGAACTCATCACGAGCGAATGGTTAGAAGCCAACGTCTCTCACGACGGTGCAGAAATGAGAAGTTTTAAAACTACAGGTACCTGGCAAATGTTAGGTGCAACAGTTTTCTTCCTCGCTGTGGAACCCATAAGCACTTAATTTAATATAAGTTCATTCCGCTGATATCGTTCCGTATTTTTCTTTATTGTTCATTATCCTTGGCAAGCTCCGGAATCTTAGCTGGATGTGTGCAAACTTCACAGGCGAAACCTTTGTATTTACTGAATATTATAACATGAAAAAATAAGAGTATCGGTAAGAAATTTAGAGAGAAGAATGTTGGGAATAACAAGAACAGACGAAGTCACAAATGAATTTATAAGAAAAAGGACAGGAGTAATAGATATTGCAAAAATAATAAAATAATGAAAGTGGAGATGGGCTGGACATGTTGGAAAACTGAAAGATGAGCACGATTAATAAAAGAATGGCAACCCAGAGATGGAAAGAGGCGCCAAAGAACAAGATGGAGAGATGGCTTTCAGAAATTTAAACGTGGTAGACTGAGGCTAAGGATCGGGGAAGTTGGAAAAGTCAGGGAGAGTTCTATATCCTGCAGTGGGTGTCAACAGGCTAAGAAGAAGATGACACGAAGTTCTTATCTTCCTTTAAATTTAGAAAGTGAGATTCCGACTACTCATTATACAGGGTTCCAGGTTCGAATCTCAGGGCAAGACATGGAGTTTGTCCTTGTCCTTCCGGTGGCACTGATTCTCTCAGTTCCCTGTAGCTATCTAGAACAAGTTTGTAAAATCATGCAATGCATTGATTATAATACGCTTTCCAACATACCAGAAATCATTACTCAAGTTATGAGAATAATGGCTGTGGAATAAATCTCGGTCCTGTGCCCTGACCTTTGATCCCATTTCGACGATATTCAGCAGAACCGCTTCGGTATACCTCCGAAATAACATGATAAAATTTTGTCGCAATCGAAGCATTTTTACGAAAGTTATGAAGCATAAGAGCTATGGAATAGATCCCGCTCCTGTGTCCTAACCTTTGACCCCATTTCGCCCATTTTCGATAGAATTCGTCCACAGGCAGGGCCCTACAACATACTAACATTTCTTCCAAATCGAAGCATTTTACGTACGTTATGACGCATAATGGCGATGGAAGTGATTCCGCTTCTATGTCCTGACCTTTGACCCCATTTCGCCCATTTTCAATAAGGTTTGTGACCAGGTGGTCCCCTACCACATACTAACATTTCATCGAAATCGAACGATTTTTACGTTAGTTATGACGCATAAGAGCGGTGGAATGGATCCCGCTCCTATGTACTGACTTTTGATCCCATTTCGTTCACTTTAAATAAGGATCCTTCCCAGGTGATACCCTACCAGATACTAAAGTTTCATCGAAATCTAACGATTGTTACGCGCGCTATCGTACGGACGGACGTACGCGTGACGTAATGAAGAAGATGGGAATCGCGACCATCTGCTCGCAAGTGTATGACGTCATAAAACTTTAATAGGATCCACAAACAACGCGTAACGTAATGAGACAGATGGCGTGACCGCGCGCCAACATTCTCTATCGCGAGATTGGGACGTCATAAGATTTCTAAGCATTGGAAACATTAATGGAACGACGCCCTGACCCTAAAAACGTTATAATGCGGGGTGGTTATTTAACCCACTAAACGAATTCTCCTAAAGTCGAGATCAAGCTAAATCGATTTTTAGTACCAAGAAACGGTAGGTTAACGACTTTCATCAAAATTCTTAGAGCCGTTTTCAAAATAAAATGTACATACATACATACATACAAGAATTGCTACTTGAAGGTGGACGTCAAGTAATTTCGCTTCCTATACTTCCAATGGAAAAACGTCTGTGCCGCCCCGGTGGTGCAGTGGTCTAAGGCGCTGGCCTCTGATCATTCGTCCATAAGGGGTCCGGGTTCGAATCCCGGTCAGGCATGGATGTTGTGTTTGTCTTACGGCACTGGCTCTCTCCCTTCCCTATAACCAGGACCCTATATTAGGGACGGGCGACTGCTTATAGCCCATTGAGTTGCTCACGGTGGTCGTTAAACCTCCAATCAAAAAAAAAAACTTCTGTACACAATTAATGCGTTCCCAAGAATGAAAATTTGTACATCGATTAAAATAGCTTCTTTTCATAACTTGGAATACATAATATTTTCTAAACCATAACCGTAATAATATTTTCTAAACTATAACCGTAATTATGCAATCCAACGTTTATTTGTCCACTGACGTCATCAAAGTACAAGTCGCGCCATCTTTTTTCTGGTTTCAACACCGCCAAAGGAAACGTTATTGTTTTTTAATATAATTATGATTATGTTTTAGAAAATGTTAAGTATTCCAAGTTATAGCATGAAGTTATTTTAATCGATGTTCAAATTTCCATCCTTGGGAACCTACTAATTGTGAAGGAAATATGTACAAAAGCTTTCCATTGGAAATATAGGAAGCAAAGTTACTTGACGTCCACCTTAATAGTGTGGGGTAAGGGCGATGGAATGGATCCCGATCCTATGTCCTGATCTTTGCCTCCATTTGTCACATTTTCAATAGGGTTCCTCTCCAGGTGGTCCCCTACCACATACTAAAATTTAATCGAAATCGAACCAATTTTACGCACCTTATGACGCATAAGAGCAATGAAATGCATCCCGCTCTTATGTCCTGACTTTTGACTCCACCCATTTTCAACAGGGTTCGTTCCCAGGTGGTCCCCTACCATATACTAAACTTTCATTGAAATCGAACCATATCTCCGCAAGTTATGACGCATAAGGGCACTTGAATGGATCCCGCTCTTATGGCGTGATCTTTGACCCCACGTCACCCATTTTCAATAGGGTTTGTCCCCTGGTGGTCCCCTATAACATACTAAAATTTCATCAAAATCGAACCATTTTCGCGTGAGTTATGGTGCCGACAGGCGGACGGACGGACGGACGGACGGACGGACGGAAAAAAGCTGGAGCATATTCTTCAACCTACGGTTGGAAAGCGTAAAAACCGAAATTTGGAAATAGATAACCCCAGATTCTCATGGTATTTAAACATGAAGCAAATAAAGTTACCTACACACTGTTCTATTTAAAACATCAAATCTCTCTTTAGACATCTAAACTCTGTAGAATATAGTTATTTTAAACAATGTTTGTGGTAACTATTATTCTATCGTTATATTGCTTCCTGTGTAAGGCACTAACTCCATGCTTGTTAGGCTTACGTTCAATTTATGTTCACTACAAGACTCCTTGAACCCAGGTAGCTTGAAATATTCTATGTAGTGGAAATTTCTGAATGAATACGATCAGCTAATTAAGCAATGTAATGAAAGTCCCAGAATATTCATGAGTCTTACTTACAAGATCCGCTCCATTTATTTGCTTTCTTCGATAATAAGTCACTTCATACGTAAATACTGCTCATTCAAATGCTGCTCGGTCACAGAAAATATGTATTTAATTGGCACCCAATTATCTTTATGTTTATCAGCATATAACACTGATCTCGCTTTGGTATAGTCGTAAAACAAGTCAGACTGATGACACAAGTGTGAACAAAACACAAGTGTGATTGATAACACAAGTGAGATCAAAACACAAATGTCAATATAAACAGGCGCTCGTCTTCCAAAGTCAAGTGAGGTCGTTTACAAGAGAGGAGCGCTCTGATAATTTCCAAAACAGCCGTTTTTATATCTCGCTTTCGACCACGTAGTTGCACTTTGATTTGTTTTCAGGTTGTCAATAATAAATTCATCGAGAAAGAAGAAAAAATGTGGTGTTCAGGCTGAAAGTGTGAACGAGAATACACCAAATTTCCTTAAGAAGACCAGAACTAAAGAGGAGGGTTAAATTTGAGTATACGTCACAACCTAATATTTTAGTAATTCTGAGTAACAACTAATAATCCGTAATTATAAAAATATTGCTAAACGATAGAAATAAATTTCCGAAAACTTGCTCACTTAGATAAAGGTCGGGCCGTAGTATGAAACCAGAGCAATTTGTCCCTACGTTCTGCTATAAGAGGTCTGAATCTTACAAAATCAACTAAAGCAAATGAAGGAAAATGCATTGAAAAAACAGTACTACTCATTAGCACTTCTCTCTCTCGCTCTCTCGCTCTCTCTTTCTCTCTCGATATAGAAGCCCTACAAAATTAAAAACAAGCACAAAGACGAAATTCGTTCGAAAAAGTTCATCGGCTGCCTGCCTTTGACCCTGTGTAAGTCAAAGTTGGTTCTATGGAGCAAAACGTACTGACGTACTAAATCCCATGCAATAGGAAAGGGAAAGATTTGTGAAAGTTTGGACGCCGACTAATTACCTATGAGAGGAGAGCTGTATCCAGCATCTCTGCAACACTGTACTCCGAGTCCCACTATGATCTTTACGAAACAGCTACCTCCGTTAAGAGTAATCCCTAACGTTTAGAGCGAAGATTAGCAGAATTATTTTTTAGAATCCATTTTTGTTTGCTCAGCAATATGTCAGACAAAATTACTATCTAAAAAAATTACAGAAAGAAGTTAGAGCGCTTTTAGAAATATACTGCTGGCCACCCAAAATGCAACACCAAGAAGGAAGCATCCGATTGGCCTGAAATTCGCAGCATGCGTGGCCCGCGAGAGGACATGCAAACGATTAGCTTTGCAGGGCATATGCAAATCATGTGTGCCCGGTACGCCACCGAAAAGCACTATAAGAAGGGTGCACAGAAGGCGGGGTGTAAGTAGTGGAAGTGTGTTGTGCCGCCGGACCTGTGCGTGGGAAGCTTCCTGATGCCTCGTCGCAGAATACGGCAGTCATTCCAGCACGTTCCGGGGTTCGGCAGACGACGAATAGTGGCTTATCGCGACAGCGGTTTATCGTACCAAGACATCGGCGCCCGTGTGGGACGACATCCAGCCACAGTGAGGCGAGTATGAATTCGGTGGGTGCAGGAGGGACGGACGGAACAACGTGAGCGATTGCCGCAGCCGCGGCACACCACCAAACAAGAAGACCGGCATGTTGTGCGGCGGGCATTGACGGCACGCACCGCCACATCACGAACGTTAGTGCAGGAATTAGGGTGTGTTGCGCAACAACCTGTGTCAGCACGTTCCGTTCGACGTCGTCTGCAGGAGCGGGGATTTGTCGAAAGGCGCCCATCGCTCCGATTACCATTAACGTTCCACCACCGGCAATTGCGGTGGCAGTGGGCAGTTGAACGCCTGGACTACGGAATGGCACGACATTGTCTTCTCCGACGAATCCCTCTTCTGTCTGTAACACCACGATCGTCGGGTTCACGAGTGGCGGCACCGCGGCGAGAGACCGTATGACGCCTGCAATTTTCATTGCCATACCGGTCCGTCGCCTAGCGTTATGTTTTTGGGCGCAATCGAATATGACACCCGCACCACTCTGGCACGCATCGCCGGTACACTCAACAGCCACCACTCCATTTTGGACGTTTTGGAGCCTGTAGTCCTCCCTTACCTGCAGGACCTGCCAGCGACCAAGTTTCAACAGGACAATGCGCGCCCGAACGTGGCACGCATCGTGCAACAATTCTTCACGGCCCACCAGGTGTCACTACTGCCGTGGCCCACCTGTTCTCCCGATATGTCGCCTGGTTGCTGATCGTCAACCAAGTGTCACGGCAAGCACCACCGGCGGCTACGCCTGATGAACTGTGGCAACGTGTGGAAACAACATGGACCGACATACCCCAAGCCCACATCCAAAGCCTCTTTCGTTCGATGCCGCGGCGTGTAGCTGCCGTTATTGCCAGCCATGGGGGCCACACGAACTATTGATGTCTGCGTGTTCCGCAAGTCGCACGGGCCTGTAAACTCAATCGTTTCATCTTTGTATCTGTTGTTATGTGTCCAGTAAATCTGGCTTTGCTGTTTCGTATCCTTCTTGGTGTTGCATTGTGGGTGGTCAGCAGTGTAAATTGGGATACAACTCAGTGCGCGGGGGGGGGTGTAGAAAACCTCTCTCAACATTCACAACACAGAGGCAATAAATTGACAATCAGGGAATTTCGAAGAGAAGGTTACTTAAACAGGCAGTAGGGGAAGAAGTTCGGACTCCACCAGACCCCCATTCGCAAGCCCTATTGTTGTGTGATGTGTGGGTGGATGGGGGTATCAGAAAGGAAACAGCAGAAGAGCACATTAGCGTGGATAGATACCGTTCTTGTGTTCCACGGCGAGTCGTGATAATGTTCACCGGCCTTTAACAGCAGTACACTTTTAGGGTGACTCGGAATATGTGCATTGTTGGCTGGTCAAGGATTGCTGTAGTGTGAAGGTGTCCCAGGAGTGTTCCGATAAGGTAAATTCCACCTACTAGAAAAAGGAACCCATCAGTGGGTAACCATCGAGTTGGACGCCGGTTGTCACGTGATGCCCAAGACTTTATAATTCCTCATTTAAACCAGATTACACCCATGCCCCACAGGGAAGCGCGTCTGAGGAGACAATCTATCTGACTTTCTTGCAGATCGGCCTGAGACGTTGGTGTCCCGTTCGTGTACGCATGTTGACCTACTGTTACGTATAGCTGAGTCTGCAGTGGACACAGGAACACCATATCTACACATTAAATGACTGAATAAGAGCCGTCTGGTCACATGAGTATAAGTTTCATCTCCAACATGCCGATGAAAGTGTTCGCATTCCACATCGCGTTTGTTACAGCTGAAACTAGACTGGACGATCAAACAAAACAAGCTGGCGGCGAATTATAGGATGAGAATTGCTCTCATGGACATCATTGGGTTATCTCATTCCCGTTGAACTCATATTCACCACCATATCCTAACTAGGTCGTTTTTAGGATCACGCTCTCCCCACATAATAACCGTGATTCTGGAATCTTTTAGCAAGAAAAACACCCCGGTTCGCAAATCCAGCAAAGTACAGGAATAGCTCGTAGACCATGTTCAAGCATTCTCTGTGTTCCACAGCCCGCCAAATCTCCAGAGTGGAATCCCAACTATCATTTGTGGGATGCAGTGCATCGCAGCATTAGCCGTGCCCTGGCATAATTCCGATACATTGTTGTGTCCAGTGTACTTGTGAACACTTTTCGCAATATAATGTGGTCAATGCTACTTCGGATGCAAACAGTGATGGAGGCGAAAGAGGAACCAAAACGCTATTAGGTATGAGGTGATTAGTGCTGGCTTATGACCATTCGACCGAGAAGGGTCCTGGTTCGAAACTCGGTGAAACAGGGATTTTGTGTTTTGTCTTACGGCACTGGGTCTCTCCATTCCCTGGATCTAGTGATCCTAAATTAGGGACGGGTGAAGGCTTATAGCCCATCGAGTTGCTCACGACGGTCATTAAACCTTCACCCAAAATAAAAAAATGAGCCACGTGTGTTCATATAGACAGTAGAAAACAATAAAGATGACACCGAATTTTGGGCTGTAATGAGCACGTCTTTTGAACCCATTCCAATGCGAATACAATTTATCAAAGTCATTCAACTTTTAGCGGAAGAATAATGGAAAAGTTGAAAATAGGTGTAAAATATTCATCACGGAAAAAGCTATGCCAATGAAGATCTTTTCAAATACTTCTCCCAAAAGCAGAGATAGCGAAAAAATTATTTTAATCTTTACACCGCCTAGCGCCGCCCCGGTGGCGCAGTGGTCTAAGCGATGGCTTACTAATCATACGTCCGGAAGGGGTCCGGGCTCGAATCCCGTGAGACATGGATGTTGTGTTTGTCATATGGCACTGGCTCTGTCCATTCCCTGGAACCAGTGGCCCTAAATTAGGGACGGGCGACTGCTTATAGCCCATTGAGTAGCTCACGTTGGTTGTTAAACCTCCAATTTAAAAAAAAACCTAGCGGTAAAGCTGCGCATTATTTAAAAAGATAAATCTTCCCATCTTTATTGTAGCGAATGGCATACACTAAAAAAAAAAAAAAAATCTCAGTTAGGGTTTTTAGAAGCGGAGATACAACTGCCAACAGAAGTTCACAAACACCACCTAGCGACAGAACTATTAACCAAAAAACTCCTCAAATACAAACGTACAGTGTTCCACAAGCTAAGTGGCATCCGATATTGAAAGACATTTTTTTTAATTGCATATGCAGAAGCACAGATATTGGGAAAAACAAATTAAACGTTGAGGCCCCATGCGGCAAAATTGTGTATTATTTTGAGAAGAAAATACGCACAACGACTTTTCATAATTTGTAGTATCTGAAAGAAAAATATTTTTTTAATGAGGTTTTAGTCCCACAGATATTGCGGAAAACGTAAAATTGAACTCACGCCATCTAGTGGCATACGTGTTCGTAAAGAAAAATTTGAAACTAAATGACAAACATTTGGCACCAGAAATGGTTTCCAGCAAAGATATCAACAAAAATAAGATATATATCTACGTTCTAGTTGAAACACTATGCATTATTTTAAGAAGAAAGTATTCTGAAAAGGTTTTCCGAAGAGAGCGGTATAGGTCCACGAAACAATTTTTTCAATCGAGGTTTCGGAAGCTCAGATTTTGCTGCAAATATGTCAGAAGCAGAAATAAACACTTACGTCTTTGGTGGCCAAACCATTCTTTATGAAAAACTCAAAATTATGTATAAAACATTTCCTATCAGGAGTTGTATCAGATGCAGGAATAACTTTTGAAATCGAAGTTATGTAGAAGCAGAGATATTGGGAAAAACTCAAGATACCTTTACACCCCCCAGCGGAAGATCTATGCATCACTTAAAATTTTGAAACTATATGAGAAAAATTTCGCACCTGAAAGGCTCCTCAACAATTTTTTTCAAATGGACAAAAATAGGATGTACATCTACTGCCCCTGGCGGGAAAACTATGCGTTGTTTTAGAAGAAAGTATTCTGAAAAGGATTTCCGAGGTGAGCATATCAGACCGCTGCACGAAAGAGTTTTTTCAGTAGAATTTCCACAAGCTCAGATTTTGCTGCAAATGCATCAGAAGCACAATAAAGCACTTACGCCCCCTGATGGCTAAACCATTTTTACCAAAATTTAGAAATTACATGTAAAACATTTCCGATCAGGAGCTGTATCCGATGCGAGAAGAACTTTTCAAATTTTAGTTTTAGAAGCATAGATATAAGGGAAAACGTAATTTACTATTACACTCCCAGCGGAAAATCCATGCATTATTTGAAAAAGAGACAGTGCCTAAAATTGTGTTCGATATAAATGGCACCGAAAGATAAAAAAAAATGTCAATAGGATAAAAAAATGTCATATAGAAGTAAAGATATGGAATAAAATTTATTTTGAATTTGATATCATCTGCATTTGCGCCCTCTCGCGGCGAAGTTGTGCATAGCGAAAAACCGGAATGCAAGAATCATCATTGTCATATTTCAAGCTTCCCAATGCAAAAATAATTTTTCGAATCGAACAAATGATTGCTGAGATATGGTGTTCACAGATGGACGGACGTATAAACGGATAACATAAGCACGATCTTTTTTACAAAGACGTGCTAAAAATGTGCTGCACTTGTACAGGTTGTAGGGTTCAATAAGAGTGCGAGGGATATTTCTAACGTAGATCTGGTGCAGAATTAGTGAAAGCGTTTTGCTGAAGTAGTGCTTGTATGTGTATGAGGGGAATCCATGTACATGAAGAGTTGAGTAGTGCACGTCTTTACGTAAAACGGTCATTAAAGTTCACGTGTAAGTATTCTTCAGTATCCTCCACGCAATTTTTCCTCTCACAGGACTCAATGGATTCACAAATCGGTTCATTCAAGATAAAGAAATTAACGGAATTAAAAAATGAAATTATTTTCAATAGATTTCGCATTATAGGAAATTTAAAACTACCATTTATGGTGGGACATAAATGAAATTTCCTTTTCTCAAAGAGAAATGAATGCAAGATTTCCACAAAAACTTCCATCACCAGATTTTGAATGATTGGTCCCAATCTGCCAATTATTTTTCCTGATAAAAGTCACCAACTTTTCTGATAAAAATAACTTGTTTTATCTGAAGGAATTTTATTCACTGCTCATTGATACTGCGTGCAAATTAGCAGCTCCTTCTGCATTAGGATATAAGTCACAAATGAGAACTTAAGTTATCAGGTATGTTCTGCAGCTAATTAGTCGTTAATATATAGTACTATTCATGTATTACTGCCCCGATGGCTGTGTGGTAAGAAGCTCTGATTTCTGGCTGGTTCGTCCGAACAGCACCATGGTCGAGCTCCAGGTGAGCATCTGACCTACAGTGCTGCCACTAGAAATCACAAACCCTAAATTAAGTGCCAGTGCATTTGCCCATAGCTCTAAAACTTGGTCGTGGCAATCGATAAACACCTACCTCCACTCTTCACACACTTGCTTCAAGGAGAAGACTTTTATCCACTTATTCATTTTTTTTTAAATTTCACCATGACTTCTTCGGATATGCGTATTTTCCGAAAATTTTCCTCATTAAATTACGATCGTTGACAGTTTCTTCCCAATCGCGAATAAATCAACTCAATTGAGGTTTCTGATTTCCCTTTCCTGTTGTCATTATTTTAAAAGATTTTCCTCCTTTCTTGC
Organism: Macrothele yani; assembly: GCA_039090855.1. Taxonomy (NCBI): domain Eukaryota; kingdom Metazoa; phylum Arthropoda; class Arachnida; order Araneae; family Macrothelidae; genus Macrothele; species Macrothele yani. Next base: position 73,713,592 of record CM077010.1, on the reverse strand, counting down.
TGACCCTGGCCATCTTAACGGCCTGTGTCAAGGAAAACCGAAGTGCCGACAATTGTGCATACGAAATTCAAGAGGTTTTTTCCCTTCTTTTGTTTTCCTGTGAAGTAAAAATGCCATTGAGGAAGCAAAAAATTTTCTTCAAAATACTCATTTTCGTCCAGTTCTTCTATGCCCCGAAAGGAATTCATTCCTACCAAAAATGTACTTCCTCTGCGTTTATGAAAATCTTGTATAAATCTAAATTATGATAATCACACCTTAATGCTGTTAGTATCATAAAAAGATCTTGTGTGTGTATGTGTGTGTATTAACGAAAATGTCTCTTTAACGATCGCCATATTCTCGCTATTGTCTTTACCTATTAGGTTTCTGTTTACCCTCAAAATTGGAATTTCAACTGAAAATTTAAAATAAATAGAAAATGTATTTAGTAACAGAAGTAACACAACTGTTAATTCATCAGCGGGATTAAACCGAAGTAAGTATTCGTTTATTGGCGTGAGGAATTTATCAGACATTTTGCCTAGCTTTTGGTTATCGAAGGATGGCTTTTTCATGGCTAATAGCATAGAACAAACTGAATACAATTAAAATATGAGCACTTTACAATTTAAATATGAGCACGATATTTAATTTTGGAAAATTTATGTTACTGATTTAAGTATTGCGATTAAGAAAGATTATCTTTCTGGTTATTTCTGATGTACATTTGAACTTCTAGTCAGAATATTTTGTCCCGTATTTCAAATCAGTGTTCAAGTGGACGCACAAAGTTACCTGAACGTTCTATAAAAAAATTTAAGGGACATGTTTTGCTGACCAAAAATTCATCTAAAGAAAATGTAAATAGCGTCTGGAAACTGAACATAGTTGATGTTAAATTCTTTTAAACAATCATTTGACCAAATTTGTATTTATTTTTATTGTCCATATCACTTATATTTGCTTAAACACGACTTCCTTTTGGAACGTGCGAAGTTTTTGTACATTCTTGTAAAATTGTTTGCAGTCTTTATTGAAATTTTATGTTACTAGGATAAAATTAAAAGAGTACGTAGAAATTCCGGAATTAATTTTCCTGTGCCTTTCAAAATACTTAGTTGAGAAAATATCTTTTTCTCTGGTTATCTATGCAATGAGTTAACTAAGGCAAATTTTATGAAATGCCAAATGGATTTTGAAATTAGTTTGCATTGAAAATGAGCAAATGACTTTAATTAACGATTTTCGACAGTAATATTCTATCAATATGATCATTCCGTAACTTATTTTTGTCTATAATTCTTCTTACTAAATATTTCTACAAGTCGAAGCTCACGGAACGATCTGTGTAACAGAAATTTGGACTCAGAACATATGCAAGAAATTTGTGATAGGGCTTTTCATTTGATAAATTTATCTTCGTTCTATGAAGAAACGCAGGTAAATTTACCTAAAGAAAACTAAATCTCCGTCACAAGATTTGTTCCGCAAATAAGGTATTTTGCAGTGCAGTCATAAAACCAAACAAAAAAGATGACACCGAATTTTCGGGTGTAATCATCACGTCTTTTGAATCTGTTTTGGCGCGAATAATAATTATCAAAGCTGTTCAATGTCAATGGAACCCATATGTAAAACAGTACTGCCGAAGAAAACTTTTGCAATGAGGTTTCAATCTCGCAGATATAGGTGTAAACAGAAGCGTGAACTTACGCCCTCTGGTTGCAGACTTGTGCGCTAAGAAACATTTGAAATTATATGAGAATAATTTTCAAATGGACTCTCAGAAGCAGAGATATCGACAAATATAAGATATGCGTTTACGCCTCCTGGCGGAAAAAACATGCATTATTTTATGTAGAAGTATTCTCAAAACATTTTTTTATATGAGCGGTATCGGGCCAGAAAAAATTTCTTCAGTCAAGCTTTCAGGAGCTCAGATTGTGCTGCAAATACATCAGAAGCATAAATTAACACTTATGCCTTCGGGTGACGAAAGCAGTTTTACCAAATATTAGAAATGATACGAAAAACATTTCCCATCAGGAGCTGTATGCGATACAGGAAGAATATTTCAAATCGGAGTTTTAGAAGCAGACATATCGGGGAAAACGCAATTAATCATAACGCCCCGTTACGAAAAGTCTATGAGTTACTTGAAAATTTTGAAATTATGTAAAAACATTTCTCATCGGAAACGCTATCCATCAAAGAAGGAATTTAGGAATTTTTTAAATCGAACTCTCAGAAGCAGAGATATCGACAAATATAAGATATGCATTTACGCCTCCTGGAGGGAAAACATGCATTATTTTATGAAGAAGTATTCTCAAAAAGGTTTTTTATATGAGCGGTATCTGTCCAGGAAATAACTTTTTCAGTCAAGCTTTCAGGAGCTCAGATTCTGCTGTAAATACATCAGAATCATTAACACTTATGCCTTCTGGTGGCGAAAGCACTTTTGCCAAATATTAAAAATGATACGAAAAACATTTCCCATCAGGAGCTGTATGCGATACACGAAGGACTTTTCAAATCGGAGCTTTAGAATCAGAAATATCGGGGAAAACGCAGTTAACCGTAACGTCACGTTACGAAAAGTCTATGAGTTACTTGAAAATTTTGAAAATATGTAAAAAACATTTCACACCGGAAACGCTATCCATCAAAGAAGGAATTTAAGAATTTTTTAAATCGGACTCTTAGAAGTTGATATATTTACAAAAATAAGATATACGTCTATGCTTACTGGCTGAGAAACTATGCATTACTTTAAAAAGAAAACATTCCGAAAAGGTTTATCGACGTGAGTGGTATCGGTCCGCGAATGAATTTTTTCAATTAAGATTTTAGCTCAGTTTTTGTGGCAAATACATCAGAAGCAGAAATTAACACTTACTTTCCATGGTGGCTAAACCATTCTTTACTAAACATTCGAAGTTATATGCAAAAGATTTTCCATCAGGAGCTGTATCCGCTGAAGAAAAAAATTTCAAGTCGGATTTTTAGAAGTAGCGATATCGGGGAAAACGCAATTTATTTTTACGCTCGCTAGCGTAAAATCTATGCGTATCTTAACAAAATGGCTGTATCTGAAATACTCTTCGATATAAATGGAATCGAAAGGCGAAAATTGTTTTTCAATCGGATGTTTAGAAGCAAATACATCGAATAAAATTTATTTAGAATTCGATATTATCTGCATTTACGCCCTCTATCGGCGAAATTGTACATCGTAAAAAGAAAACGAGATTAAGGATAATCATTCGCATGTTTCAACCTTCCCAATGCAAAAAGAATTTTTCAAATCGGACTGATATTTGCAGAAGTATGGTGTCCACAGACAAACCTATAACATAAGCATTATCTTTCTCACGCTTTCCAACCGTACATTGAAAAAGCGTACATGCTCCAGCTTTGTCGTCTGTTTGCCTGTCCGCATGATAACTCGGGTAAAAATGGTTCGATTTCGATGAAATTTTAGTATGTAGTAGGGGACAACCTGGGAACGAACCTTGTTGAAAATGGGCAAAATGGGATCAAAGGTCAGGACATAGGAGCAGGATCCATTCCATCGCCTTTATGCGTCATAATTTACGTGAAAATGCTACTTCGATTGCGACAAAACTTTATGTTGTTTCGGAGGTATACTGAACCGGTTCTGATGAATATCATCGAAATAGGGTCAAAGGTCAGGACGCAGGAGCGATATTTATTCCACAGCAATTATCCTCATAACACTTGAGTAAAAATGCTTCTATTGCGACAAAACTTTAGTATGTTGTTCCAGAGGTATACTGAACGAATCAATAGTCAGGGTAGAGAGGAGGGTTTGTCTACGCGCGATTTCTGGTATGTTGGAAAGCGTATCATAATCAGTGGATTGCATGATTTTACAATGTTCGTTGGCTATTAAAAGAACACTATTCGACGTTTAATAGTGTTCTTTTAAGCGCTTACAAACATTTGAAAAGCGCAAATCTTTTAATAAACGTTCAGCAAGCTAAAAATTACACCTGACCTGAAATGTAGGAATTTCTTTTTCAAGGTTAACGAATTTTGTTTTGGAGTGCTTAGGTTCTGTCTGGTTTTAAGATGACCGTCGAAATCATGCCCTAAATCAGAAAGTACCTAAATTCAAAGTCTGCATTAACACTTTGCTATAACATGAGCTGCTTCAAAATGCGATAGCAGCAGTACAGAATTTCATCTTCTGTACTTCCTTAAAATTGTTTTTTTCTCACAATCTAAAATCATTTCAAATCTTTAGAGTGTGAATTTTTTTTTTTTGAATTTTATGAGTATGATTTTCCAGTACATGAAAAAGTATGATAAACAATGAAATAACTTTCGCACATTCCAATCGTTAAAATTCTTTTTTCTCACAATCTAAAATCATTTTCAATCTTAAGAACGTGAATTTTTTTTTTGGAATTTTATAAATATGATTTTTCAGTTCATTAAAAAGTATGATAAAGAATAAAATAGCTGTAATAAATAATGCAGAAAAAATGGAAGCTGTTATAATAATGATGAAAGAAAAATGAAGCTGTAATCGAAATTCCCATATGAAATTTCCTTAGGAAATTACCGGACTTACGAACTAAATCTAATTTTAAATTTTAACGCAATATAATGCATTTATATGGAAGACTGTGAAATGGGTAACCTTGACTCCCTTTTCCTTTTAATAGTACTGTCTAATAATTTCGTCAACGTATAAATGAAATTCTACAGCTACGAACATAATTCTAAACTACATTTGAAGTATCTGAAGTACGTTGGACGATTGGAATGAGCGAAACTCAAATAAATGAAATAATACCTGGTTTCAAGGAATGAATGTAGCACAGCAGTAAGAGGCCTTTCTTCTTCCGAGCAAACTGAAGTCATCATAACGATAAACTCCAGCTATTTTCTCTTATGTAAGCATAGGTAGCCATGCAGGTTATTTTTTAAATGGAGCATAAATTAAGTTTTCTTTGTATTTGTTGAAGCGTTATTCCCCTTCTTTGACGCACTTAACAAGATGAGGACAAAAAAGAGCAGTAATGACATACACACAAGAGAGATTACAGATCTTTTTGCTTTCAAGGGCTATTAATACTCTCACCATACGTCATAATGTGTGTTACGTAGATACCTTCTTGTTTTTAACCCGAACACGCCGAACTTTTTTATCAAACCGGTTATGGTTTTAAATGTTATTCTCTCGCAGCTTAGGTTTCATTAAAACGCGAATATCCTAAGTCGTTTCAAGGTGACTGTTCTTTTTATTTTGTTTCGTCATATCTGCCTACTTAACATTTTTTTAGGGTGACCACGCGGCGACGAAGACTTCATACTCGTTTCGTTTTTAGCACGTCTTTTGCAGAAAAAGATCGTGCTTTTGTTACCGGTTTGTCCGTCCGTCCGTCTGTACCCCCGATATCTCTGGAACTATTAGTCCGATTTGAAAAATTCTTTTTGCATTGGGAAAACTTGAAATGTGCGAATGATGAGCCTTTATTTCGTTTTTTTTTTTTTACGATGCACAATTTTGTCGCTGGAGGGCGTAAATGCAGATGATGTCGAATTCAAAAATACGTTTTATTCGATATATTTGCTTCTAAACATCCGATTGAAAAAATTATTTCATCTTTCGATTATATTTATGTCGAAGAGTATTTTAGATGTAGTTTCTTTTTTTAATTACGCATAGATTTTCCGCTAGGGTGCGTAAAAGTAAATTACATTTCCCCCGATAACCCTTCTTCTAAAACTCCGATTTGAAAAAATATTTCTTCAGCGGATACAGCTCCTGATGGAAAATCTTTAAAAATTTGAAATTTTTGGTAAAGAATACTTTGGCCACTAGGGAGCATAAGTGTTAATTTTTGCTTCTGATGTTTTTGCCAGGAAATCTGAGCTTCTAAAATATCGATTTCAAAAATTATTTCGTGGACTGATACCACTCACACCACTAAACCTCTTCGAAATATTTTCTTATTAAAGTATTCCACAGTTTCTCCGCCAGGGGGTGTAGATGTATATCTCATTTTTGTCAATATCTCTATCTCTAGGAGTCCGATTTGAAAAATTCCTTCTTTGTTGGATAATGTTTTCAGTGTGACATGTTTTTCATATAATTTCAAAGTTTTCAAGTAATTCATGGGCTTTCCGCTAGGGGACGTAGAGGTAAATTGCGTGTCCCCCTATATCTCTGCTTCTAAATCTCTGATTTGAAAAATTCTTTCTGTACCGGATACAGCTCCTGATGGGAAATCGTTTGCACATACTTTCTAATTTTTGTAAAAAGAAATTTTTTGGCCACCAGGGGGCGTAAACCTTAATTTCCGCTTCTGATGTAATTGCAGCAAAATATGAGCTTCTAAATTCTCGATTGACAAAAACGTCGTTAGTAGACCGATACTATTCATATCGACAAACCTTTTAGAGACATTTTCTTCTTAAAATAATGCATGGTTTCAAAGCAAGGGTGCGTAGATGTATATCTTATTTTTGTCAATATCTCTACTTCTACGAGTCCAATTTGAAACATTCCTTCTTTGTTGGGTAGTATTTTCAGTGTGACATGTTTTTCCTATAAATTCAAAATTTTCAAGTAAATCATAGACTTTCCGCTAGGGTTCACAGAGGTAAATTGCGTTTTCTGTGTAGCTTCTGCTTCTAAAACTCCGGTTTGAAAAATTACTCCTGTATCGCATACAAGACCTGATGGAAAATATTTTTCACATAATTTCTAATGTTTGGTAAAGAATGGTTTGGCCACCAGGAGGCATAAGTGTTAATTTCTGTTTCTGATGTATTTGTAGGAAAATCTGGGCTCCTGAAAAATCAACTGATTTTTTTTCTCAGACCGATACCGCTGATATTGAAAAACCTTTTAAGAATACTTTCTTCCCAAAATAATGCATGATTTTCCCACCTTGGGGCGTAAAGTCACATCTCATTTTTGTTAATTTCTCTGTTTCTGAGAGTCCGATTTGAAAAATTCTTTGTGTGTTGGAGAGCGTTTCTGGTGCGAAATGTTTCTCATATAAATTCATATTTTTCTTAACGCACAAATCAGCAACCAGAGGGCGTAAGATCACGATAACGTTTACAGCAATATCTGAGGGATTAAAAACCCGATTGAAAAACTTCTTTCTTCCGTCAGATGCTATTGTTTTTCCATACGGGTTCCATTGACTTTGAATAGCTTTGATAAATTTAATGTGCGTCAGAATGGATTCAAAAGACGTGCTTATTACACCCGAAAATTCGGCGTTATCTTTCTTGTTTTTATTATGCTTGAACTGTTCGTATCATCCACGTAACATCATTCTAATTGATCAAGTTTGCTTTATTAAACATGTGGGATGAAAAGTTTGTTTTCATCGCTTAATTACCTAGTTGATATAATTAACATGTAAATCAATGTGCTGACAAAGTTTTTGTCGAAGATCAAACACGACCTTCAATTAAATGGATTTTTCCACCTGATTTTCCTTCAAAAGAATATTACCTACTCGAGAAATATGTAATTAACTCTCCAAGAGGAAAATATTTCAATTTATCTTTTATAGGGATTTGATATAATAAAAAACAACTTTAGGAATTACTCAGAGTTTAGAAAATTATAACGCATTCAAAACTTTGTATTACAAATACTGGAAAAAATTATGATTTAAAAATCCATGGGTTATAAACAAATGACGCTGAGATTTTTCGCAAGCACTAAAATTATGTTTCTAAGAATTCGTGAAAGCATAAACTATATTTATTTACATCAAATAAATGCTCCAACGTTATTGCACAACTGTTTTTTTAATGAAATCACAAAAATAATTAATAATATGGAACTATGCGCGTATTAAAAATAGCATAACTATACTAGGAATCCGAATTTCTTAGCCTAGTGTAGAAATCAAAGTTTTCAATCTTCGCACGTCTACCATATGGCTTTTTCAAGGAAGGTAGACATCTAACTGCAAATTGGATAATAGAACACTTTAACAATTTGAACGCGGTGACTTGACTAAACAATAAATGAATTTGCGCAAATGTGATCATTCATGCGAAGAGACGAAGTCAAGTTGGTTGGGCAGGCGGTACCGAGGTAGAAAACGCAGCAATATTTAAAGAATTAAATAATACTGCGTTTTCTACCTCGGTACCGGGAAATATTTGAAAGGCACCGCGTGCAGAACCAACATGACCTCGTTTCTTCAAATTAATTACTACATTTGCCCCTATTAATTTATTGTCTACTCAAGTGACTGCGTTCAAACTGTTGAAGTGTTCAATTATCCAATTTGCAGTTAGGTGTCCACCTTCCTTGAAAAACCCATCTGGTTGATGAGCGAAGGCTTGGAGACTTTGATTTCTACTCTACGCCAAGAAATTTGGATTCCTAGTATTGTTATAGTATTTTTAGTATCACAAAAATGCATAGGTCATTCAGTAAGTAAAGAACGTTTGCGCATAGCGTCGGCGCAGGTTCTCGGCCGACACTCAATCATGGTAATCCTGTCCCAGTGCACTGTTGGCTATCTAACGGCACGACTGTCGTGTGTGTATTATCCGTTTGTGGTTAGTGACGACCTTTCGAAATGAAAACGCGTTGAAAATTCCGCCAAATGCAAAGTTCGTTGAAAATACCGCCGAATGAAAAGTTCGTTGAAAATCCCGCCGAATGCAAAGTTCATTGAAAGTCCGTCCAAATGCAAAGTTAATTGAAAATCCCGCCGAATGCAAAGTTCATTGAAAATCCCGCCGAATGCAAAGTTCATTGAAACTTCCGCCGAATGCAAAGTTCATTGAAAATCCCACCGAATGGAAAGTTCGTTGAAAATCCCACCCAATGCAAAGTTAATTGAAAATCCCGCCGAAGGCAAAGTTCATTGAAAATCCCACCGAATTCAAAGTTCATTGAAATTTCCACCGAATGCAAAGTTCGATCAGTTATCCATTTTCTGACAGCTGAAAACACCAGGCCTATTGACATTCATCGGAGACTTGCTCAAGTGCATGGAGAAGGTGTTATTAATGAATCCAGTGTCACAAAAAGGTGCATAATGTTTAAAAACGGGAGTTCACGACAACGGAAGTTCATGACGAGGAGCGGTCAGGCCGCCCTTCTCCCATCACGGACGAACTCAAACAAAAGAATGACGACATCATTAAAAAGAATCGATGCTTTACGATTAACGAAGTGCAAATAAATACCCTGAAGTTTCTCGTACACATGAGAACCAAATTGTGACTGAACATCTGAACTTTAACAAAATCTGTGCAAGATGGGTCCCACGGATGCTCACAGATGAACACAGAACTCAGCTGTTGGGAGCTGCATTGACATTCTAGGGAAATTACCACCAAGTTTTCAACGAATTTTTTGACCAATTTTTACAGCATCCACCTTAAAGCTCGGACTTTGCACCATCAGACTATCACTTGTTCCCCAATTTAAAGCAGTGTCCTGGTGGACAACGTTTTGATGATGTTAATGCGCTATAGGAGGCAATTATGGATTGGCTGAAAGGATAGGCCGCAGAGTTCTATGAAGAGGGGATATTTAAACTTATCCCAAGATATGACAAATGCCTCAATGTCCAGGGTGATTATGTAGGAAACCAGGCTAAGGTATGAGTTAAAAATCTATATTAATAAAACGAAGTGTGTGTTTGTCCTTCGCGATACAAAAAAAAAAAAAAAACAGAAAAACTACTCAACTAGAGATCTGAAATTTCGCACGAAGGTAACTTACATACCGAGAATGTGCACCTTAGGCTTAGATTTTCGAATGTCTGGGGTTTTCGAGTTTTTGAGAAAAACCTGGTTTTTGATTTCCCGTGTATCGTTCCGCTTTGTTTACAAACAACCTGATCACACCCAACGTGAAGGAAAGTAGTTCACGATCAATTTTACACGTTTGTTTTTTAGGATTTCGGTATAATAGATGCCTTAATGACTATTCTTATTTGTAAATCAATTTTCTGAAGGAAATATATCGAATAACAGTACTACGGTTTTTTCTTTTACTTTTTATCCAGAGCTAGCCTATTCTTTAAGGGAAGCTATTTCAAACTTTTGCTGGAACGAGATGGAATTATGACGCATAAATTTGTGATGTAAAAATAAATGTATCATTTTCCATAATAAAGTAGAGTAATTAAGTATGAGAGTAATTATACATCCGAGAGTAATTAAGTATGCTTCTCAAAATTTGGTAATACCCTTAAGTCATATTTTCAATTGTATCTTTTTAACTGGGAAAATTCCTTCTTCCTTTACAGTAAGTAGGGTTTCAGTTATCCATAAAAGGGGTGATAGAACTGATGTCGCTAATTACCGTCCAGTTGCAAATATCTCGATATTCTCTAAAATACTGGAGAGACTGGTTTTGAATAGCTTGTGAGGATTTTTGGACTTGAATAAAATTTTACATTGGAATCAACATGGTTTTCGGAAGGGTCACTCAACGGAGACAGCGTTATTGGATGCTATGAATTTTTTACAGTCAAATGTAGTTCGTGGAAAGTGTGTTTTGGGAATATTTTGCGATTTGTCAAGAGCATTTGACTGTGTTCGCCATGATATTCTCTTGTCTAAATTACAACATATTGGGATTAGGGGAGTCGCACTTTCATTTTTCGAGAATTATTTGTCTAGCAGGACACAATATGTACAAATAGAGGGTATTTGTTCTTCAGTTCAAATAGTTCCTTTTGGAGTTCCTCAGGGCTCCGTCTTAGGCCCTATGCTTTTTTTAATTTATGTAAATGATTTATTTAACGTTGTTTCTACTTCTCACCGAGTCTTATATGCTGACGACACCAGCTTATTTTTTCCTGGGGATTCGTTGTCCGAGATACTGCCCCGTGCAAATCGTGACCTTCAGGAGATATCTCACTGGTTTGTTTGTAACGCTCTTACAATTTATACTAATAAGACAACCTGTGTCTTTTTTTCGGGCCGTGGTCTTCGGCTGTCGTCGTCTACTGGTATTTTCTTGAATGGGGATCCTGTTGCATTCGGGTCTTCTGTGAAATTTCTGGGTGTTACACTACATGAGACTTTGCATTGGGATGTCCATATAAGTTATTTAGCAAATATTCTTAAGTCTCGTATTGGCGCTATTTCTAGGATTCCTAGTTTTTTGATAACCAGACTCAGATTAATACTATATAATTCCTTTATCTATCCCATGTTGTCTTATTGTATTTTGGCCTGGGGACAGACAACGGATGGTAACGTTAACAGATTTTTTTGTTCTTCAGAGAAAATACATTCGACTTCTAAATTCATTTTTAAATACTGGTATTATTTATTGTCTTTATAACATACTTCCCTTCAATAAAATATTAATTTTCAGGTTATTATTATTTATGCATGACAGAGTCTATACGAATAGGTATATTGAACTATTGCAATTACAGCGTTTCTCCCATTCACATGATACTCGAGGTCATGCAAGTTTTGTGGTTCCTAGGGCGCGCACCAGATTGCTGCATAACAGTATTATTGCAGCTGGACCCCATGAGTGGAACAGACTGCCATTATACATCAGGGAAATAGTGGCCTCTGGGGCATTTAAAAAACTGCTACGAGAGTTTTTGTTGTTTGATTGAGTTCCTGTATTCTTTCTTTCACGGTATGTCAATACCGGTCGTATTTCTAATGTTGCTATTTTTATTGTTTTGACCTGACTCATCTACCTTTGGAGATCAGGGGCTCGTCAGGCTTAAATTTAAGCCTTTTTCCCTGGCTGCATGCTACAGTTCCATAGTTCATTACGCTATCTTTGTTTTTTTGATGAATTATTTTGTATTGATTTTTTGGTCAATTATAAATGAGTTTTAGTGCTTGTATGTTTACGATGATTATGCTAGATATATCTGAGGTGGTTTGAGCTCTTGTTTACTCTTGGAATAAATAGTTAGTACTAAATGTTATTAATTTATATTGAACTTTGTGATATTACTGTGTTTCCATGTTTTCATTGCATTGTGCTAACATTGTGTTAATATTTATTTTAGTTTAGCACATATGACAATTTTGATGTTTGTATTTTGTTAAATTTGATGTACTGTGTTGTGTGACAGAATTTTCATTAAATTCAAATTCAAAGTAAATACCTATTATTATTTCCATTACAATAAGATTTATTTCGATGATAATAATAATTATTATTCGTATATTATCGTGAACTACTTTTCTTTCACGTTGGATGTATCAGGTTGTATGTAAACCAAACCAGCTGATGTAAACAAAGCGGAACGATACACGCGACATCGGAAACTACTTGAAAGCGCTCTGATTCGGTAGTACATCCGTATTTTTATAATTTAATTAGCACTTTCGTCAAGGAAAGTGAGCTACAAATAACCTTAATTTATTCATTTCTGAAGTTTTGAATTAAAAAATGATGTTCAACATGTTCTCACAAGATGGCGCGGACAAGATCTTTTCAAGCTCATCAAATTACAGTTCACGTAAACTTATTCATTCAAATAATGCGAAATAAGATTTCTTTATTTAATTAATTAACGTATCTTTACGATTCACGGCCAGATATTTCACCCATCCAAGAGAAAACTACTTGCAGTTAGTTAGTAAACAAAAAATCAAATGTGTTTCAGCACAAGTTCATTTTTTTGCTCGGATTTATTTGCTCAAAAACCATGACGAGTTTCCGAAGAAGCTTAACATTGAGTTCCGTTCTCTAGCTGAACAAAGCCTACACCAACAAACAGCGTCAGCAAAGCGACGGGCTAAAAGTTAGTTGCAAAATATAAGGTTTGAAAATTTTATAAAGCATGTAGCTTTTATAACCAAACATTCTTTACTTTCTGAATCACCGTCATATCATTTCTTCCTTTCACAGAACTATAAATTTTAGGCGAAGAGATTTCGTTCGGAAAATCTCTAGAATGGCGATTCTGAAAGACTGAAATTACTTTTTTTATGATTCACCACGATTTGTTTTAACAAGAACAGAAGATTTCTATCATCGAAGTGAAGCATTAAGTGCTAAGTATTTCAATTCGACATATAGGATTGTCATTTGATAATAATGATATAAAAAAATGATTTATATTTCATATCTTGAATACGAAGGATATCGTTCATTTAGGAGCACATGAAAATTCCTCGTCATTTATTGGATTTATAACGGAGACGTTTAGACGGTATTTGAAAAGTTAAATGGCAGATTTGTTTCTGCTTTCTGTAGGCCTCATTTTTAAATTAGTGTACGCCGCCCCGGTGGTGCATTGGTCTAAGTGCTGGGTTTTGACCATTCGTCCGTGATGGATCCGGGTTCGAATCCCGGTGAGGCATGGATGTTGCGTTTGTCTCATGGCACTAGCTCTCTCCCTTCCCTGGAACCAGTGACCCTAAATTAGGAACATGCGACTGCTTATAGCCCATTGAGGTGCTCACGGTGGTCGTTAAACCTCCAATAAAAAAAAATTGGTGTACTGTTAATTTCAGGTCAGTGTTACTTCATAGAAACTTTTGGAGGAAGCCCCGATGGCGCAGTGGTTTAAGCACTGGATTATGACCATTCTTCCGAGATGGGCCCGTATTAGACTCCCAGTGAGTCATGGATGTTATGTTTGTTTTATGCCTCCGACTGTCTCCCTAACCTGAAGTAATTGGCCGCAAATATCGGTGGTCGTTAAGCCCCCCCTCCCGAAAAAAGAAGAAATGAGCTTTTGGGGATGAAAAAGAAAACAAGTAAAATATTGCTCCTTTCGCGATTTTTAAAATGAGACTTTTAGACACGGATATAATGACATGTTATTTCGCCATCAAGGGGGAAAATTGTACGTCTGAAAATTAATGAAGCATTTAGATTCTACAGAGTGTGCCATATAAAAGAGGTCCAGGTATAATGAACGACAACAGTCAGGCAATGTTGCTATACACGGTGAAGAAAAGTTTAAATGACAGAAAACAGTAGTAATTTAAATGCGTTTACAACAATTGCTGAAACACAGCTGCACACGACGGAACACGTTATTCGCAACGCGCCACAACTCATCGGAAGCAGTCTGGGCCGTGGCATCCGTAATGTTCACTTTTATTGCATCAAGGGTGTGCGGATTAGTTGCGTGCACTTTCCCTTTCAACGCTCCTCACAGATAAAAGTCACAGGTGGGTGATCTGGGTGGCCCTACTCCCTTCGATACAGTTCTGTCCTCCCCAAACACTTAGACTGTTCCGCGCGGTATGCGCCGTTGCACCATCCTGCTGAAAAAAGCATATGTTCGCTCATCTTCCGTACGTGCGGCAACAAATGGGTTGAACAGTTGCTAAACATAGCGTTCCGAGTTGATGGTGTCAGTGAAAAAGGATGGGCCGACTGTCCTCTTCGCAGACACAGTACACCAAACCCCTATCTTTTGGTCGTACAGAGGAGTCTCCATTGTCCGCATGGGATTCGTGTCGTTCCAAATCCTGTTGTTTTGAGCATTGACATACCCGGACAGATGAAACCATGCTTCATCCGTCATGTAATAAAGTGTTGGGTTCATTTCACCGCTGACAATGGTCTCCTGAAACCACTTACGATATTGCATACGTTTTGCATAATCAGGAGTTTTAAGTTCTTGGAGCGCAATAACTTTGTACAGCCGAAAATGCAAATCCACCATAAGTATGTGTCGGCCTCACGTGGCACATATTCGCCTTCCAGACGATAATGGACCAATCAATTTCCGAGGGCTTATTGTAACATCATTGTGCACTCATCATTGGTATTGTCTTCAGTACGAATTGTCTTGGGTTTGTTTCTTTGCCTGTTGCACACCGTGACGGTTTCACGAAACTTCCGCACTAACTTCTGTACCACTGATTTTGCCGGTGCTGCACAATCTGGAAATTTTTTCTGTAAAGAACTCATTTGAAACCTTGTATGAGTTATTTTTAAAGTACTATTCCACAATAAAAATCCGCTGTTCCGTACCTAAAACCATTTCCGTTGCCTTTGTTCTCTCTTCACTTGCACTTATGCCAGCGTACCTACACTGCTCTGGCTGTGACTAACCACTCCGGAGAATTCCTTTCCAGCTCTACACGAAGAAACCCGTTGGAAGTGGAACAAGGCGGTTTTAATTGGAAACCTGCCAAACAACTTTAACCCGCCTTACATCGTCTGGCCACTGGGCCTTTTTTATATGAGGCACCCGGAATTTGTCATTGGTGGAGCTCGAGGATGTTAAAACCGTTGTTAAGACCCAGTTACAACAGCCTAACGTATTTATGAAATAAAAATGTGATGTCTAGCTGGGACGTTTTACTTCAGAAAAGGCAGAAAACTCGTGAGAACGTTTGCTTATTCTTGAAACAACCAACCGTGTGCGAAAAAAAAAATTTTGTAATATGTGTTCAGTATAGTATGATATAATATACAGTCAAATGCTGAAATAGTTCTGTATTCTACAAATACACAATTTATACAAATCATATTTAGCAACAAAGTATATCGACAGAAATTCTGCATCCCAGCGGTAATGTTTTATCACAAGAATTTTATACGAATGAATTTTTAGTCTGGTGTTGGAGATGATTAGAAATATTATTTTACTGATCCAAAAGATATATGCCTATATCTATGGTGCCATAAAAGAGCGGACAGCGTGATATTTTAAAACATTTAATTTATTTTAAAATCTGTACTAAATGTATCATATACACTGCTGGCCACCCAAAATGCAACACCAAAAAGGAAGCATCCAATTTGCCTGCAATTCGCAGCATGCGTCGCCCGCGAGAGGACACGCAAACTATTAGCATTGCAGGGCATATGCAAATCATGTGCGCCCGGTATGCCACCGAGAAGCACTATAAGAAGGGTGCACAGACGGCGGGGTGTAAGTGGTGGAAGTGTGTTGTGCTGCCGGACCTGTGCGTGGGAAGCTTCCTGATGCCTCGTCGCAGAATACGGCAGTCATTCCAGCACGTTTCGGAGTTTGACAGAGGACGAATAGTAGCTTATTGCGACAGCGGTTTATCGTACCAAAACATCAACGCCCGTGATGGACGACATCCAGCCACAGTGAGGCGAGTATGGATTCGGTGGGTGCAGGAGAGACGGACGCACGGACCGACGTGAGCGATTACCACAGCCGCAGCACACCACCGAACGGGAGTGACCGGCATGTTGTGCGGCGGCCATTGGCGGCTCGCACCGCCACATCACGAATATTAGCGCAGGAATTACGGTGTATTGCGCAACAACCTGTGTCAGCACGTACCGTTCGACGTCGTTTGCAGGAGCGGGGACTTGTTGCACGGCACCCATTGCTCCTATTAGCATTGACGTTACACCACCGGAGAAATGGGTGGCAGTGGGCCGTTGAACGCCGCACCTGGACTACGGAATGGCACGTCATTGTCTTCTCCGACGAATTCCGCTTCTGCCTGCAACACCACGATGGTCGGATCCGCGTGTGGTGGCACCACGGCGAGACACTGTATGACGCCTGCATTATGCATCGCCATACCAGTCCGTCAACTGGCGTTAGGGTTTGGGGCGCAATTGGATATGACACCCGCAACCCTCTGGTAGGCATCGCCGATACACTCAACAGCCACCGCTACATCTCCGACGTTTTGGAGCCTGTAATCCTCCCTTACCTGCAGGACCTGTCAGCGGCCACGTTTCAATAGGACAATGCGCGCCCGCACGTGGCACGCCTCCTGCAACAATTCTTCACGGCCCACTTGGTGTCACTGCTGCCGAGGCCCGCCTGTTCTCCTGATATGTCGCCCATCAAACCCGTCTGGTCGCTGATCCGCAACCGAGTGGCCCGCAATGATTCACTTGCTGCTACGCCTGATGAGCTGTGGCAACGTGTGGAAGCAGCCTGGACCGATATACCTCCAGCCCACATCCAAAGCCTCTTTCTTTCGATGACGCGGCGTGTAGCGGCCGTTATTGCTAGCCATGGGGGCCACACGAACTATTGATGTCTGCGTGTTCCGCAAGTCCCACGGGCCTGTAAGATCAATCATTTCATCTTTGTATCTGTTGTTATGGGACCAATTAATCTGGCTTTGCTATCTGGTGTCGTTCTTGGTGTTGCATTTTGGGTGGTCAGCAGTGTAGATAAATCGGGTATCAAAATGTGTGTCGGCAGAATTTATTAAAACACTACCAGGTGGGAAAACTGAAGTCAGCAACTACAAGAAATGGAAAAATAAACTGATGGGATTGATGCTGATAATTTTCGAAGGCCACAACATATTACAGTAATCTGAGACGTCCGTTGACCTAAATTGGTCTATATCAGAATCGTTCCTGCTGCGTTTCTGTACAGGCAAATCGACTTCTAACACTGAAGGCCGATTGCTAATGATTCTTTTAACACTGAAGGCAGATTGCTAATGATTCTTCTAACACTGAAGGCCGATTGCTAATGATTCTGCGTTTTCAGAGAAACTTTTGGAAAAATAAATGCACATTTTTTGGGAGCATTTATAAGCACTCGCATAAATAAAAATCTAAATATCACTTCACAAGTTTTATTTACAATATTGGCAAATACATTAGTTTTATTTCCATAGGAAAAATCACAGTATGGTTTCTTAGTTTTAGCAGCAAAACTAGTGTGAGATACAACTTTTTAAATCTCGAATCAGTTGTCAACACTAAAGTTAGGTACTTTCTATTCCACAAAGAATCTTTGCTCCGCTTTAAGCTTTGCGAGCTGATCATCCATAGTTTTAATCACATGATCATTGGTTAGCGGACCGTTGGTTCCTCCGAATTCAGATGGTAAAACAGCTGGTGAGATGTAATCAAGCAATGTTCCTTTCTCCTTCCTATGAAAAATTATCTGCAAAACACGGAAGATTACAATGACACAGTTACATACATACTGATACTCCTTGGTCACTATTTCATATCACAATCACTGTGGTTATGATATAAATTTGCAAATCACACTGTGTTCAAGATACTTCAAGATATCAAAATTTTAAATTTTGGCAAACGATTTCCAAGATGTATTGTGTCTGTAATCGGTAACACAAAAAGTGGCGGAAAGCAGACGGCAGATTTTTTGGTTTGGAAGTAATATAGTTCTTTGTATCAAAGGTAAAGAAAGAAGCAAAAATATCTGGTAAGTTAGAAAATCATGATGATTATTTTTTTTTTGGTTGGAGGTTTAACGACCACCGTGAGCAACTCAATGGGATATAAGCACTCGCACGTCCCTAATTTAGGGTCACTGGTTCCAGGGAAGGGAAAGAGCCAGTGCCGTAAGACAAACACAACATTCATGCCTCACCGGGATTCGAACCAGG
Organism: Macrothele yani; assembly: GCA_039090855.1. Lineage (NCBI taxonomy): Eukaryota > Metazoa > Arthropoda > Arachnida > Araneae > Macrothelidae > Macrothele > Macrothele yani. Next base: position 73,695,310 of record CM077010.1, on the reverse strand, counting down.
ACCCCGTTCGGACGAATGATCAGAGGCCATCGCTTAGACCACTGCGCCACCGGGGCGGCCATGGGGATTAATACACGTTAGAAGTGAAACGTTATACATTTTAGCCATGGCGAAGATTAAGATTGCCGGCCAGGTGTTCTTGTGAACAGGGGTATAGGTTTCTGGTAAGTCGTCCGGGTTAGAGCCCAGTTCGAGTCGTGAATGGAGAATATGTGACGTGCTTGTTTTACGGCGCCAAATGCCTTCCTTCCCTGGAAACAGTGGCCGTAACCGCGTAACCTCGCTTCCCCCTAATCTGTTTCCCTTAATTCCCGTTTGCCCAAATCACATTAACCCCAATCGCTTTTACTCGAAATCGCTTTTCCCGAATTTCCATTTCCCCTAATTTCGTTTGCCCTAATCTCGTTTGCCTAGTTACAGTTTGCCCAAATCACATTAATCCCAATCGCTTTTACTCGAAATCGCTTTTCCCGAATTCACATTTCCCCTAATTTCGTTTGCCCTAATCTCGTTTGCCAAGTTACAGTTTGCCCAAATCATATTAACCCAAATCGCTTTTACTCGAAATCGCTTTTCCCGAATTCCCATTTCCCCTAATTTCGTTTGCCCTAATCTCGTTTGCCTAGTTACAGTTTGCCCAAATCACATTAACCCCAATCGCTTTTACTCGAAATCGCTTTTCCCGAATTCCCATTTCCCCTAATTTCGTTTGCCCTAATCTCGTTTGCCTAGTTACAGTTTGCCCAAATCACATTAATCCCAATCGCTTTTACTCGAAATCGCTTTTCCCGAATTCCCATTTCCCCTAATTTCGTTTGCCCTAATCTCGTTTGCCTAGTTACAGTTTGCCCAAATCACATTAACCCCAATCGCTTTTACTCGAAATCGCTTTTCCCGAATTCCCATTTCCCCTAATTTCGTTTGCCCTAATCTCGTTTGCCTAGTTACAGTTTGCCCAAATCACATTAACCCAAATCGCTTTTACTCGAAATCGCTTTTCCCGAATTCCCATTTCCCCTAATTTCGTTTGCCCTAATCTCGTTTGCCTAGTTACAGTTTGCCCAAATCACATTAACCCCAATCGCTTTTACTCGAAATCGCTTTTCCCGAATTCCCATTTCCCCTAATTTCGTTTGCCCTAATCTCGTTTGCCTAGTTACAGTTTGCCCAAATCACATTAACCCCAATCGCTTTTACTCGAAATCGCTTTTCCCGAATTCCCATTTCCCCTAATTTCGTTTGCCCTAATCTCGTTTGCCTAGTTACAGTTTGCCCAAATCACATTAACCCAAATCGCTTTTACTCGAAATCGCTTTTCCCGAATTCCCATTTCCCCTAATTTCGTTTGCCCTAATCTCGTTTGCCTAGTTACAGTTTGCCCAAATCACATTAACCCCAAATCGCTTTTACTCGAAATCGCTTTTCCCGAATTCCCATTTCCCCTAATTTCGTTTGCCCTAATCTCGTTTGCCTAGTTACAGTTTGCCCAAATCACATTAACCCAAATCGCTTTTACTCGAAATCGCTTTTCCCGAATTCCCATTTCCCCTAATTTCGTTTGCCCTAATCTCGTTTGCCTAGTTACAGTTTGCCCAAATCACATTAACCCAAATCGCTTTTACTCGAAATCGCTTTTCCCGAATTCCCATTTCCCCTAATTTCGTTTGCCCTAATCTCGTTTGCCTAGTTACAGTTTGCCCAAATCACATTAACCCCAATCGCTTTTACTCGAAATCGCTTTTCCCGAATTCCCATTTCCCCTAATTTCGTTTGCCCTAATCTCGTTTGCCTAGTTACAGTTTGCCCAAATCACATTAACCCCAATCGCTTTTACTCGAAATCGCTTTTCCCGAATTCCCATTTCCCCTAATTTCGTTTGCCCTAATCTCGTTTGCCTAGTTACAGTTTGCCCAAATCACATTAACCCCAATCGCTTTTACTCGAAATCGCTTTTCCCGAATTCCCATTTCCCCTAATTTCGTTTGCCCTAATCTCGTTTGCCTAGTTACAGTTTGCCCAAATCACATTAACCCCAATCGCTTTTACTCGAAATCGCTTTTCCCGAATTCCCATTTCCCCTAATTTCGTTTGCCCTAATCTCGTTTGCCTAGTTACAGTTTGCCCAAATCACATTAACCCCAATCGCTTTTACTCGAAATCGCTTTTCCCGAATTCCCATTTCCCCTAATTTCGTTTGCCCTAATCTCGTTTGCCTAGTTACAGTTTGCCCAAATCACATTAACCCCAATCGCTTTTACTCGAAATCGCTTTTCCCGAATTCCCATTTCCCCTAATTTCGTTTGCCCTAATCTCGTTTGCCTAGTTACAGTTTGCCCAAATCACATTAACCCAAATCGCTTTTACTCGAAATCGCTTTTCCCGAATTCCCATTTCCCCTAATTTCGTTTGCCCTAATCTCGTTTGCCTAGTTACAGTTTGCCCAAATCACATTAACCCCAATCGCTTTTACTCGAAATCGCTTTTCCCAAATTCCCATTCCCCTAATTTCGCTTGCCCTAATCTTGTTTGTCTAGTTATCGTTTGCCCTAAACACGTTTGCCCGTATTAAGTTTGTCCTAATTTTAGTTAGTTAGAATAAAACGGTAGGTCTATATCTTAAGAAAATTCTGCTTTCCATTCTTGATGATGATGTTGACCACCCTGCCAGCAAAAGTGTAAAGAACCGCACCTGGTTACTACCATTTTACGGTTAGTTCTTAACTCACAGCCATTGTACCCGTCTCCTCCAGCTCCTCGGTCACCACATATAAACTACATAATCACGCAAAACTTTCAATAAAGCAAGAAATAGTATTTATGATGCATTTGCTGGAATTGTAAACGCAGAAGGCCCGCTTTAAGAGTTCTTAGTGTACTAACCTCCCCTTGTACTATTCTGAAACTCCAGCTGCGAAAATGCCTCTTGTTAATTCAGTTCCACCTTAATAGTAAACGTCAGTAGTCTTATCCTGCTCGATTGTTTTCCCATTTGCCACCATCAGTGATTGTATTTCATGGAAATGTCCGTCTGTTCGTACCTGCGCTACTTTTCTAATCAGGCACATTTTCCGTATCCCGAAACTCAATAAATTACTGTATTTAAAAAAAACTGCAAGTGGAATTCTTTTTTTCACTTTAGGTGAAAACGTTTTCAAGATTTCTCCCTCAGAGCTACAGAGTATGATCCAGGAACTTGCTGGATTAAAAATGAGCTTGAAAAAAAGGTCGGATTAAAAATGAACTTTCAGAAGACGAAACTGATGTACAATGTTTTTACAAAAAAGATGAAGATTTTGCGATTGATCGGGAAAAGCTCAAGGTAATCGATACCTACATTTAACTTTGACAACAAATATCATGCAAGGGTCACATTGATGGGGAAATTAATCGGCGTGTGTAACTGGGCTGTAGAGTGTTTGAAAGAAACAGTACAATTTTCAAAAGCAATGTCTTAAAAGAAAAGTCTAATAAATTCATCCTTCCAGTTCTTACATACGGAGCATGAATCTTAACAAGAAAAAAATACATGGACCTTAACTGAAAAAAGATATAGAAAGGCTGCAGACAAATCAAAGCGGCATGGAGAGATGCATGTTTGGGGCAACCAGGAGAGATAAGAAGAGGAACACGTGGATAAGGAAAATGACTAGCGTGGAAGACATCACAATCAGACTAAAATCCCTGAAATGGGAATGGGTTGGACATGTACCAGAAGAACGGACCACAGATGTACATCTGAAATTTTAGACTGGATTCCAAGGGACGGAAGAAGACCAAACCACATGGAAGATAGATCATATTCGAAAGCATGTTAGAGTAACAAGGAGGAGTCAGACTCAGGCAGGAGTGGTTAAAGAAACTTGGGGAGACCTTCATTCATCACTGGATTAATAATGGTTGACAATAATGAAAAATAAAATTAAAGAATAACTATAAAAATATATATAAATAAAAGAATAACTGTGTCGAACAAAGAAAGCTTTCCTGTATTAAAACAAAAAATCTTCGAAACTATTATCTAAAGCGAAAATATTTCCATTTGCTGTTTCTTTAAAAATAGTTTTATTGATTTTCAAGATGCAGAATATATGCCAGATTGTAATAGAGAAATACACGTACACAGAGGCAGCCTTTTCCATGAAATATGATCAGTGATGCTGACAAATGGGAAAACATTCAAGCAGGATAGACTGACGTCTGCTATTAAAATAAAGGTGGAACTGAGTTAACAAAAGGCATTTTCACAGCTGGAATTTAGTCTCATACGGTGCGATAGGTGGGTCTAGTACGCTAAGAACTCTTAAAGTGGGCCTACTGCGTTTACAATTCCAGCGAATGCATTAAACCACTTTTTCGTGTTTTAACAAAAGCTCGATGTGACGGATACAATGGCTTCGTTAAGAACTAAACGCATGAAGGGGGTAACCACCTGTAGTTCTTTACACTTTTGCTGACATGGTGGTCAACGTCATCAACAAAAATCGAAAGAAGAAATTTCCTGAAATATCAAAAACCCACCGTTTTATTTCGGTTAACTAAAATTTGGACAAACTTGATACGGGTAAACGTGTTTAGGGAAAACTGGAATTAGGGCAAACAAGATTTAGTGCAAAAATGATTAGGGCAAACGAAATTAGGGGAAATGGGAATTAGGGTAAGAGCGATTTCGGGTGAACGTGATTGTGGTAAACGCGAATGTTAATTAGGGGAAGCGAGATTAGGGCAAACGAAATTAAGGGGAATGTGAATTCCGGTAGAAGCGATTTCGGGTGAACGCTATTGGGAGGAAACGTGATTCGAACAAACGTGAATTAGGGGAAACGAGATTAGGGTAAACGAAATTAGGGGAAATGTGAATTCGAGTAAAATCGATTAGGGTAAATGTGATTAGGGCAAACGGGGGTTCACCGCCGTAACTTAAAGGGAGAGGGGGATGCTTATCGCCCTTAGATTTGGGCATGGTGGTCGCTAAAGCAGGACACCTTCACTCCAAGGAGAGCTTTATATCCCCATTGGATAAGAACTGATGCATTAATAACTCGAAACTCTAATAAAAGCAAAAGCGAATTTAGTGCTGTAAACAAAAATGGAAGAACACAGAGGTATTTATGGTACAGTGAAGATGATACTGAAAGCGAAAGGGAATAAATACACTTGTTCACATAGAAAAAGGCAAACCAGGGAATATTTGTCTGATAGCCATGCAAATTAGTGAATATGCGTCGACAGGTAGGTTATATTAGGGAACCGAGTTGTGAACCAATCACGTGAGAGCTTAGGGAGATATAATGGAAAACCTCTGGCGAAAATAAGTTAGGTCCTTCTCACCAGGACGCGTGGACCACTGCATCAGAGTGATCTCAGTGAAAAGGTCTGGGCGACGTTATAGGAAATTCGAGCATTAAACAGAAACCCTTACAAGAAGCTTCCTTACAAGGCAAAGTACGACTAGTTGGTTCCTGTATTTCCTGTTTAGCAACACGGCAGAAATGCATTGGAATGCAACAACTCTCCGCCGAATATGCCGACAAAGGAATGGATGCTGATTATAGTGCTGCGCGATCCTCAAGAAAGGAAACCACTTTAAAAGTTTATTTATTTTTTAATTTTTTACAGGTTTCTCAAATCCTGCAAGCTCTAATATGATACCGGTACCGTTTTTTGAGTTCATATTAAAAAGTGCATGTTTTATTCCATATGTCTTTGTGAAATATATGCAAATTTGAAACGAATTGTAACATATCCTTGGAATTTGGGTTTAACCTGCAAAACCCGAAGCAGGTTTATCTGTTTCTCCCTGCAAATCTGGGGCTTGAAACACGTTTAAGGGTGATCATTGCAAAAAAATCACCTAAATAATTTAAAATGCCTTTACATTTTTGTCTGAAAAGAGACGTTTTGTTTTGTTTCGGGATTTGACGATCACCGTGAGCAAATCTGAGACTTTTAAATCAGCCAGTAAAGTCAGCTATACTAAAAAGTTAAAAACGAACTACTTAGGTGTAATTTTCGCTTTTTCAGTTTTTGATGTTTCATCGTAAAAGAGTCAGGTTTGTCTGTCGAGTGCCGAACAAATCTAATTATACTGTATAAACAGGCTACAAATGATAATGTGCCACAAACCACAAAATAAACTTAAGAACCACTTACAGCCCGGAGAGTGAGTTTGCTAAATTATTCACACCACAGTTGCAGTGCTGGAATCTGAGGGGTGGGAACAACACCGTCATGACTGCAGTCTTGTAGAAGTTTAAGACGGAATTGTTTTTCCTCTTTTTCTATGATGTTATTTACCACGAACGAATGATTTTGAAAAATATTGTGTTGGTGCAGATAAATGTCTGAAATGATGAGGTTGCATCTGCAGACCCTCGTAAAATTGAGAAATACCTTCTTGTCTTGTCAAAGCTTCTGCTTATTCGTCCGAGATGTGTCTGTGTTCGAATCCTGGTGAAACATGGACATTAAGTTTGTCTTACGGTACTGGTTCTATTCCTTCTCTGAGATCAGTGACCCTAAATTACCTACGGGCGACTGCCTATAGCCCATCGAGTTGCTCATGGTGGTCATGAAACCCTAAAGAAAAGAGAAAAAAAAGGTCTGGAGAATATACATTTTGCGGTAGAATTTCGTAATCTCTTTTTATTTTTATTTTGTACAACCACCGTGAGCAACTTGATGGTTAGGGACACTGACTCCAGGGAAGGGAGATATCCAGTGCCGTAAGACAAACACAGGATCTATGCCTCGCCGGGATTCGAATCTAGACTCTCTCGGATGAATGATCCGAATCCAACCCTTAGACCACTACACCATCAAGTCGGCGAATTTCGTAGTCTAGCTAATTAATTGGTTTGTTTCGACGGTCCTTTAGAAGATATGTAGGCCTACGTTGTCCTGCAAAAGAAGCATCCTATGCCTGTTGATCAAAACTAGGTATTTGGTACGGAGTGTTTTGTGCATCTGCTGCATTTCATCACAACAGCGGTCTGCATTGATGGCCTCTCCTCGTACGAGAAATTAGGAATGCATCATGCCGGCTGCAGACCAATATACGAGAATCAGCACTTTCCCTTGTGCACGGGCGGCTCTGGACTGTGTTTATGTAGTACCGGGTACCTAACCATTGTGGAGATCTCTTACGATTGTTGCAAACGACTTACTAGGGGTGTTCAAATGAAAAGGTACGAAACGTCATAAGAACGTAACCGTTAACATATTTGCCTATGCCGCTATGGGAGAACGTAGCGACACATCTAGGGATGCGATTGGAGTCGCCGGCGTGGATCGGAGCATGCGAGGGCGCCCGCATGCGCAGGAGAGAGCAGAGGCTCTTATAAAGAGCGCCGTCCAATTGACTACTTGTTGAATTCCTCCAGCACAGACAAACCATTAACTCCGATGTGTACTGTGAGACACTCCGAAGCCTACGCAGGTACATCAAGAACAAAAGACCGGGGCTGCTCACGGAGGGTGTGGTTCTGTTTCATGATAACGCGCGTCCACACGTCTCCAGGGTCACACACGTGGAACTGGCCAAGTTCCAGTGGGAGCAGCTTGACCATCCGCCCTACAGCCCGGACATGTCGCCCTGCGATTTCCATGTGTTTGGTCCTCTGAAAAACATCTGAAAGGGAAGCGCTTCCACTCCGACGACGAACTCAAGGACGCTGTGCAGGACTGGGTCTCGTCACGGCCACAGGAATTCTGGGAACAAGGAATCCTTCGGCTCGTTAATCAATGGGATCGTTGTGCTACGGCCTATGGTGTATACTTTGAATAAAGTCTTCATTTATACCCACAGTGTCGTTTCGTACCTTTTCATTTGAACACCCCTAGTACATTCATAGCAGGTTACGATCCGATGCAGGAATTTCCCCGATCGGTGCATGGAAGGGAGGAAATGAGCATCACCATACGACATGTTTTATTGACTGTTGTCAGTTTTTGTGGCCCCCATTTTTTTATTTTTTTCCCAGGGTCTCCAGATGACTGAAAGCTGTCAAATAATGAACATGGACCTTCGACGCGGTTTCACAGACACATTACTGTGAGTCAGTTTCCAGGATATTCTTCAGCTATTCATTTGTTACAGATACTGGTGGCCATCTGAGAGAAGCATTTGCAAGGGCGTGTGACCTAATTGGAATTCCGCGAGTCATTGACGTATGGTGCGTTTATTTGTTGTACCCAGCCTAAACACAGCAGTAATGCACCGGGCGACAATACCCACTAAATGTTCGAGTTGAACTCATATGAGAAAAACTACGCGTAACTGCAAAGGCTCCGTGGTGTACTTCAACCGAAACACGTGTACTCGCTGTTGAAACTTATCAAGAAATGAAGCACACAATGCGTTTATCAGTACATATGGACCTAGGTTCCATATGCCATGTGGCTTTACTGGACATAATTCATCTAGAGAGGTCAAAATGTCCCCTCGCTGAAGAGGAAATTTTACCTATACCAACTCGATATACACTATCTACCAACAAGTAATTGGACACCCCTGCAATCGACGACATCTGCGGTCCTGATACACATCACGGCCCCCGCCGTTAAATATCGTGTGGGGAACAACAACGCAACCAGTCGCATGCAAGATGCCACGCAGTTCAGAGCTCTCTGATTTCGAGAAAGGTGTAATCGTCGGGTATCACAGAAATGGCCGATCCATACGTGACATATCCAGCGAGTTGAAGTACCCAAAATCGACAGTGGCCTACGTGATTGGCAAGTGGAAGATGAGAGGTGACTGTCGGAATGTGGCCCGACCCGGCAGACCCACAAAACTGGGAGTTAGAGACCGACGCAACGGGTGCTGGCCAGAGAAATTCGGAAGAGCCGCACCAAATCCATGGGCCACATCCGCGAGGATTTTCAACAGACATCCGGGAGTGTTTGTTCGATGAATTAAATCCGTAAGGCAGCCAATCTGCTTGGTTATTATGGACGTGCTACCGCCCACAAGCCTTTGATTACCAAGTCCAATAGCGCTGCTCGGCTAACGTGGTGCAAGGAACGTTGACAGCTGACCGTTGAACAGTGGAAACAGGTTCTCTGGAGCGACGAATCAAGGTTCACCCTCTACTGTTCGGATGGCAGGGTCTGGGTTTGGCGTCTGCCTGTAGAACGCCTCCTGCCGGAATGTATTGTGCCAACTGTAAAGTTCGGTGTCGGTGGAATTATGCTATGAGGGTGTTCCTCCTGGTATGGCACGGGACCCTTGGTCGCAATTCCTGGCAGACTCAACGCCGAGACCTACTGCACCATTTTGGATGACCATGCGCTTCCTACGTTGTGGCAGTTTTACGGGGTGGATCCATGTTACTTTCAGGATGAAAATGTCACCTGTCATGTTGCGAGGTCCACCATGGGTTGGTATGGTGACAATGGGGTTAATCGAATGGACTGGCCTGTGCAGAGCCCGGATCTTAACCGTGCCGAGAACCTCTGGGACGAGTTGGAGCGTCGACTTAAGGAGTGCCCCCACCGTCCGAGATCGGTGAAGGAACTGACCTGTTTTCTCCAAGCAGAGTAGAAGAAAATACCGCTAGCCGTCGTACAACGCCTGGTTGAGAGTATGCCCCAGAGGGTCGCAGCTCTAATGGCCGCTCGTGGAGGCTCCACCAACTATTGAAGGTGAATAAACTTCGTTTTCCTTTGTTATAACAGGTGTCCAATTACTTGTTGGTAGATAGTGTATAATCTGAAGAAGGGCAAGGAAACATCAGTGATAGACTCCCTTGGCGTTGTCAGAAAATTGGATGAACCTCATTTTAGCTGGTCGCACAACGAAGAGTAATATGGCAGTTTCTCAGACAATATCGGTGCTGCCAGGTAAAATATATTTCAGTGGAAGATATTATCATTTTTATTCTGTCCTGTTAGTTGAACTAGGAATTAAATGGAAGTCATCTGTCCTTCACTTCCGGTTGCAAAATATTGACTCAGTTTCAATGCACACGCGTAAACAAGTGTGAGACTTTGTCTCATCATTTCTGGAGCCACTAAAGTAAAGAAATGCTTGTGATATGGATAAATGAAGATAGAATCGTGGTGGTACTCCTATTACGGTACAATCCACAACTCAGAATGAACGAAGTTAGCAAGCTCTTGCACTTTTTAACCATTTTGAGTGAAACAATTTTGGTGTAGCATTGGTGATTTATATTCTTTTTTAACAATAATTTTGGAGAAGCTTTGGTGATTTATATTCTTTTTGAACAGTAATTTTAATGTAGCATTGGTGATTCATATTCTTTTTTAACAATAATTTTGGTGTAGCATTGGTAATTTATATTCTTTTTAATAGTGATTTTGGTGTGGCATTGGTGATTTATATTCTTTTTAACAGTAATTTTTGTGTAGCATTGATGATTTACATTCTTATTTAACAGTGATTTTGGTGTAGCATTGGGGATTTTTTTAACAGTAATTTTGGTGCAGCATTGGTGATTTATATTCTTTTTTAACAGTAAGTTTGGTGTAGCATTGGTGATTTTTTAACAGTAATTTTGGTGCAGAATTGGTGATTTATATTCTTTTTTAACAGTAATTTTGGTGTAGCATTGGTGATTTTTAACAGTAATTTTTATGTAGCATTGGTGATTTTTAACAGTAATTTTGGTGTAGCATTGGTGATTTTTTAACAGTAATTTTGGTGCAGCATTGGTCATTTATATTCTTTTTTAACAGTAATTTTGGTGCAGCATTGGTCATTTATATTCTTTTTTAACAGTAATTTTGGTGTAGCAGTGTTGATTTATATTCTTTTTTAACAGTAATTTTGGTGCAGCATTGGTCATTTATATTCTTTTTTAACAGTAATTTTGGTGTAGCAGTGGTGATTTTTAACAGTAATTTTGGTGTAGCATTGGTGATTTATATTCTTTCTTTAACAGTAAGTTTGGTGTAGCATTGGTGATTTTTTTAACAGTAATTTTGGTGCAGCATTGGTGATTTGTATTCTTTTTTAACAATAATTTTCGAGTAGCACTGTGGATTTATAGTCTTTTTTTTCAGGGCAAGTGTCTATGTCTTGCTGGCGGATTTGAGAGTGTGGTTCATCTTCCGAACTCCAAATATACGGAGGTTTATCAAAATAATGGAAACATCGACTGCGACTGGAGTACACGCAATGTACTGTATGAAAGCAACTGGGATGGTGTCACCCGTGATATGGGGTACATAAAAGGATTTGATTCCGGTCACCACATAGAAGTGTCACAGTCACAGATGAAACAGCTGTTGTGAAGTAATCGTCGACATCAGATCTTGCGGCGCATGAGGGTGAGGTACAGCAATTACCCTGGCCATCTCAATCTCCAGAACACAATATAACTGAACACTTGTGAGAATACCCGGAGCGAAACATCAGATCTTACATTTCACTTCCAAAATCACTGATACGTTTGCGACATATTTCACAGGGAAAATGATCCCAAATTTTATTTTTTACGTGCATGCTTTTTATAAGTCTAATTCAAGTCTAATTGCCCGAAGTACGCCACAGCTTATTAATAAAAAATTCTACACAGACTAGTATTTCCATTTTTTTGATAAACACCTGGAGTTGTCGATCTTTATGAGACTCTTGTAGAAATGAAACCACGTCTCATTAGTTGTCAAAATGTCTGTTAAAATTTTTGTTTCCACTAGGCACAAATATTGCCAGCGACCTTTACACGAATTGTTTCTAGCCTTTTGTTGCAAATTTATCAATCTGTTGAGCTCCCACTTCGCACAGATCTTGCGGAATATTAATGTTAGTGTATAATTTTTTCATGTCCTACCAAACGATACATTGACATCCGATATTATTATCTGGATGGTGATGTGCGAATTTTCTTTATTGAGTTCACGAATAGCAGCGTGGTTTTCTCGTTCAGGGAATCCTTCGGTCTTACTTCACGATGCAGATATTTGAAGATCTACCGTACTTTCCTCAATTTCCGCTTCCAGCCACTAACAATGACATATTTTGCATGAGTTCTATATACTTGGGATGAATTGACATTATTATTTTTTCAAGGTCGTCTACACGCTGCATCCTCGTCGAAATGCAAAGCCGTTCCCCCACCTTCCTGGTCTCCAGAGCAACAGTGCACATATTCAGCATACAGGCTTTTAGCAAGCGAGGCGATAAGGTCTTTATTTTTAGCAAGTAAAGACAAGTTTAAAAACGTTTTCTATCTAGGCATAACTCGTTAGCAATGGAGGAATACGTGTGAATCTCACACCTGTCTAGAACATTTTGGACGCCCCTCGTAAAGATTTACCATTTGACTTTCAGTTCTGAAATATTCATAAGAGTACGTGCAAAATTTATAAAAATAATAAGCAATATTTTCCTGTACAATATATCTGAATTAAGCCATTTTATACACTTACTCTGCTTTTTATTTTTTCCGGCAGAAATGGTTTCACGAATTCGTAAGCCCACCTCATTGGCCTTGGTAAATTGAGTATATGTATTTGCGCATACTTCGCTGGTAGAGATATCTGCAAAGTGGGAGGAAAACAACAAAACATTCTATAATTTGCATTTGAATTTATATATATATATATATATATATATATATACACTGAGTGGCCACTTTATTACGACCACCCCCTCAGTATTTCGTTGGGCCACCTTTTGCCTTTAATACTGCGTCGATTCTTCGTGGCAGGGACTCCTCGATATGTTGATAGGTGGTTTGTGGAATCTGAGACCATGCTTGATGAATAGCCCTTTCCAGGAGTGTGAGATTGCAGGGTTGTCTGATGGCTCGTTCAACTTCATCCCACAAATTCTCAATGGAGTTGAGATCTGGAGATTGTGGGGGCCACCTAGGCAAAGTAAACTCACCGGCATATTCCTGAAACCAATCCTGTACAATACGAGCACTATGGCAGGAAGCATTATCTTGTTGAAAGTAACCATCGCCATCGGGATAAACCATCCACATGACAGGATGCACTTGGTCCGCAACGATGTTTAGATATGATGTGCTAGTCAGACGTTGATGAACACGAATTAAAGGGCCCAAAGCATGCCAGGAAAACATTCCCCAAACCATGACGTTGCCTCCACCAGCTTGAAAAGTTGTAGCAATGCATTTGGGGTCTATGCTTTCGTGTTGTTTCCGCCAAATTCTCACTCTGCCATCGGCATGGTGCAACTGAAAACGTTATTCATCGGACCACATAATTTGTTTCCAATTATCGTCTGTCCAATCCTTGTGCTCCTGTGCGAACTGGAGACATTTTCTCTTGTTAACTGCAGAGAGCAAAGGTGTTCGAACAGGCCTTCGGCTGCCATATCCCATCCTATGCAGTGTACGACGAACAGTGCGTGAAAAGATCATTTGAGGGGATCCTTGATTAAGATGGTCTGTAATTTGCTGCACTGTTGTCCTTCTGTTGTCTGTTACCAGTCTCAACACTCTTCGTTCCGCCCGAGCAGTCACTAGTCGATGACGACCACACGTTGCACGTAGAGACCCAGTTTTTTGGCTGACAGTCCAGTCTTTAAACACTTTAATAACAGCTGCTCTGGAACATTTCACGAATGCGGCGGTTTCGGTGATACTCGCTCCATGGCTCCGAGCTCCTACAATCATCCTACGTTGAAATTCCGTCAAAGCGCATTTTTTACCCATCTTGTTACCCCAAAATCATTTTACTACTGTCGCAAGTACTAAGCTTTTCCTTTTTATACTAGCCTCGCTCTCTGGCGGCAACAGCGTGCAGCCATAGCTCATTTGCTTAAAACTGTCAGGTGATCATAATAAAGTGTCCACTCAGTGTATATAAATATATACACGCACATATACAGTATGTACATATACAGAGAGAGAGAGAGAGAGATAGAGAGGGAGAGAGAGAGAAGTTTAGAAAAAATGCACGCGCAAAGTAAAATTAGGCACACTTGTAAAGTAAAATATTCGTGCACATGGGAAACGTAACGTCTATATTTCGAATGAGCCACCGCTTTATTCCAAACATATATTTAAAAAAACAGGCATATCAAACACATGAGTACAATATACATTATATAATTAAAATGATGGTTTTTGGTTAGAAATAACAGCAGATAAAAGCGGTTTCTTGTTTTTCTGTAGCAATTCCTAGCCTGTTTTTCAATGTGTATTTTTAAATCATTCAGCAGCGCTAATTCCTCCGAATCCCTTTGTTTTGCAAAAAAATATTTGTAACTCCTTACTACACTTACAGTCCCTGATGTCGCACACCTCTTTTATAACTACATCAGACGCTTCCCTAACCAAATCTTTTTAACTCATTTGCGGTTTGCCTACTTTGATGCGTTCGGCAAGAACACGCACATTCAAATTTTCCTTTTTTAACCATATTTCAAATTCCGATTCTTTCAACGTTATTCGTACTCGTTTTTCCACCATTTTCAAAAGCAACGAGTTATCCAAACAAAAATTTCATACATTCGGTACAAGCTACGCAAGCACAAAATAACAGAGCAACTGAAAGAATAGTAAGAGTTCACAGGGAAATCATAGAGAGAGTGAACTGATTCACTTTCGGAACGGGGTGATCGGTGACATTTAATCTTCATGTTCAAGGTCTTTACCTTTTGTTCAAAGCTTCACAGTGGCTCTGTAGAGAAGGGGACAACATTGAACGTTGCAGCATAACCTTATTGGGACTGGCTTGCTGATATTGAAGAAGAATGGCGGTTGAGACAGTAGATTTAATTCTGTTAGGAATGCAGCATAGGGGAGAGAGAAGTATCCTTTGTAGTGGTATGGGTTAATTTGAGAATCAAAGGGAGTTGTTTGTCTCTTTCTAAAAACAGATAAGCCATATTGGTACCACAGAACAGAAGATGTGTAATGTAGATCTTGAGGACAAAAAGGTCACCCTGCTTTCCCCGAAGGAATTAAAGAAAATCTCAGGGGCAAACATTTTCATATTTGTTTCCTTGTATGTACAATTTTTTAACTGTTTCATGACCAAACTCACTGTCCGTTATTAGGAGGGTCCGCTACTTGGAAATAAATACAGAGAGCTGGGACAGAGCATCACAGAACCGTTCGTTAAATGGAGGAGGTGTCCTCTGTTTTGGAGGGCCTGTTAAGAAGGTTTTACTGCATAATGCCAAGTACCGAGATTTTGAGTAATTAATAAAAATTAGCAATAAATCGGTTAATTCATATTTGTTAACTGGGTACTCAAATATCAATAAAACGTTTTGCCGCTCCGTTAGTATGTATATAGACTCTGCTTGAGTCAACTAGCCGTGCATTTTAACACATAATAGAAATATCTTTCAGTGTGCCACTTTTCATCACTTAAGTTTAGGTGAGTTTATTTATCAGAACATTTATTTCAAGTAAATACATTCGACATTTTCGCTTACATCATCCGTGCTCTTCAATGATTAGGAAAGCTTTCTTATAATTTTAGATTTATTTTTATCAAATTGTTTAATATCTTCCTTTGGAAATAGCTGAGACACCTTTGTCACAACCACTGTATAAAATGTGTTCCATTTCTTGAAATGCTAAGCGAACAACAGTTTTGCTCATCAAAAATATAACTGAATACTTGAAATTCGAAACACATGAATTTTATTCCCGGGTTATATATCTTGATATGCATTAATTATACAAGTTATAGTGCTTTGTTTAAAAAAATGAAGCACAATATCTCAGTCACAATTTGCATACATATTCAGCATGTACACAAAAGCTTCGGACGCTGCCATATGTGCAACTTTTTTTTTTTTGATTGGAGGTTTAACGACCACCGTGAGCAACTCAATGGGCTATAAGCAGTCGTCCGTCCCTAATTTAGGGCCACTGGTTCCAGGGAAGGGAAAGAGCCAGTACCGTAAGACAAACACAACATCCATGCCTCACCGGGATTCGAACCCGGACCCCTTTCGGACGAATGATCAGAGGCCATCGCTTAGACCACTGCGCCACCGGGGCGGCGCAACTTGTTTTTGATTATATGTTTAACGACCACCGTGAGCAACTCAATGGGCTATAAGCAGCCGCCCGTCCCTAATTTAGGGACGGGCGACTGCTTATAGCCAGTGCCGTAAGACAAACACAACATCCGGGCCTCACCGGGATTCGAACCCGGAGCCCTTCCGGACGAATGATCAGAAGCCATCGCTTAGACCTATGCGCCACCTATGTGCAAATAAACATGCATTTGCAAAACCAGACGCCCACTCTCTGTTTTTTTTTTTTTTTTTTTTTTGATTGGAGGTTTAACGACCACCGTGAGCAACTCAATGGGCTATAAGCAGTCGCCCGTCTCTAATTTAGGGTCACTGGTTCCAGGGAAGGGAAAGAGCCAGTGACGTAAGACAAACACAACATCCATGCCTCACCGGGATTCGAACCCGGACCCCTTTCGGACGAATGATCAGAGGCCATCGCTTAGACCACTGCACCACCGGGGTGGCTCTCTGGTTTTCTTTGACACTGTACTTTAACGGAAATTTTGGTACATTTCGAAAACAGCACTGGCTGCGGCTGTGCCGCGTGGAGCTGAATTGACAGATTTTGAAAGGGGCATAATGGTTGAATGCCACTTTGAATAAGCAATCAATACATAGCATTCTCTCTCTGTTCTGGGATTCCCAAATTCCACTGGCGCTGATATTCTTCATGGATGAAAAGTATATAATGCCACTGCAGCCAAATGGTGGTCTCGGAGACCCCACTAACTGCATGAATATGCAAAACGAAGCTTACTGTGAAATTTGAAGAAGCAAGGATGCACGTTGTCTTACTGAGACTCAGCCGGCGATATTGCATATGCCATTGGAACAGCTATCTGAACCACAACAGTCCTTCGGGAGATGTATGCCAACGATTGCCATGTTAGGTCAGCTGCGCTCAAGTCCTACATTTTTCCAAGCAACACCAGACAACGATTGAAGTAATGCCTTGCTCACCGGTAATGGACAGTAGATGGGGGGAAGAGTGTAATGTTTAGTGACGAATGACGCTACTCGATCTTTCGTTCGGATGGATGCATTTGGGCGTAGCGTTTTCTAGGGAAACGCTGTCAGGTGGACTGCATTGTCCCTACAGCCAAGTTAGGAGTGAGAGCTGTGATGACGTCGGGCTGTTTCTGCTGAAAAGGACACTGATATCCGGTTGCGGTGTCCTCCAGTTTAACCGGTTCCGTCCGAGCGGAAAGACATTGTAAACAAATCTGCACGACCTACTCTGTGGCGTTTCTTCAACACAAATTATTTCCTATTTCAACAAGAGTGAGCACCTTACTGCATTGTATGGTCTGTTCAGACCTGGTTTGAAGAGCCGGGCGTTCAATGTTCAATTGGCAGGCCTTAAGGCGAGATCTAAGTCCAATAGAACATCTGTGGGACAAGAAAGAATGCATTGAGTCCGATCTTGGCGGGTAAGACCTTCGTTTATGGATACGTTGTGAGAAGTTTTACAGTAGGAATGAAGAAAAATTCCGGTGCAGAACTACCGGCATATCGCGGAAAGTGTACCTATAAGTGTCGCTACGGTCATAACGGCAGAAGATAATAATTCGAGTGTATTCTGATTTTGGCTTAAATGATTTTGTTTGGGTTCAAATGAGCTGATGAACCCTTTTGTATACGTTGTGTATGTGGTAACCCATTGACTAGTTAAATCCTATGCAAATATTCTGATGTATTGCGGAACATGCAAATTATGAGCAACTTTAAACGAAGATCTCTTGGCACCTGTTTTTCATTCGTGATTTTGCTGCACCGCAATTTGTGTTGCTTAAAAATTTTGTTTCAAATATCTTCACGCCGCCATTTGAATAGAAATCCGAGGTGGATAGCTATCGAAGAATGGAAGGTTGTCAGTCTTGTAGAGTTTGTTTGATTTGTGAATGCGTCCGATAGTCTCATATCGTGGCTATGACGACACTTTCGAGATACAGGAACATGCTCTATACTGACATCCGAAGGTCGAATACTGTCTACAGCAGAGAGTGGACGACATGTATCCCTAGCTGCAAAGCTTAACAGGCGTATGATGTGTTCATTAAATCGTCTCGGAGCTTACTTCAGGAACGAGAAGATCTGTATCAAGATGGACTTGGTCCAGAAAGCCTCACAAAAGCATTTGCATGATAGAAAACTGAGGATCTATATCCCCCTTCCTTGTGGTTACGAAAGAGCGCATCGGCAAGGAGTAGGAAGTACTGCAACTGGGCACCTGAGCAATGGAATGTATGCTCTGCACAGACGGGTCAATATTTTCGCTAAAACGTGAGCGGCGCTAATTCATCTGAGTAGAAGTACTCAGCCGAAATCACCCCTCTAAAGTAATCGAAGACGGTAGTTTGCGGAGTAGTGGTGTAATGGTGTTGGAAGATATCACGACTAATGGTTGTACTTCTCTACATGCTTTCCACAAGGAAACTTTCACTGGTCATGTGCATCGAGAAGAGATTCTGAAAAACCATATACAAATATTTTGAGGAGCTGTTTGTCGAGAATTTGTTTCCGTGAACGATAATATTTGTCTTAAGAGGGTGAGGCTTTTGAATGAATGCATGGTAAGGGAAGATGTGCAACATAAATTGGCCAGCCATGTCGCCACACATTAACCACACTGTTCATTCCTAAGATATTTAAGGACGACAAGTTGCGTGTTGTCAAACTTCCCCCAAGAACAACGTTTGGTCTAAAAATGTCGTGGAAGACGAACCGGAACGTCTTCTTACTGAGCTCCTGAACCAAGTCGTTTGAAGTATCAGAGATCGTTGTGAGGCTTGCACAGCAATTAGAACTATTCATATAGCTTATGTACCACAAGCTAACTCCAAAACACGTAATCCTAAAATTGAGCATTTACATGCTTCCAACGTTTATCATTATCAAAATACACATTATTTTGCATTTTACAGGAGCTTGACGAACGATGTGAAAATACACTGTCATATCAGAATAATATAACTACCTACCTAATAATGGGAATAACCACCCTTTGCCCAGATGACAGCGGCGAGACGGCGTGGCATGAACGCAATGAGGCCCTGGAAGGTTGCCCGAGGCACACGTGCCATTCGAACTGCAAGCACGGAAGCACCAGAGATGGCGTGGTTGTGAGTCTGAACGTCGAACATGTCAATCCAAATTATTCCACAAGTGCTGTATGGGATTGATGTCGGGCGATTTCGCCTGCCAAGGGAGAACGGATACATCGCTGTCGTGTTCTTAGAACTAGTCACACACACCCTTAGCGACATGGTACGGAGCATTGTTGTGTTGGTAAACATCATCACCACCAGGTTAAACGTCCAACATGAAGGGATGCATGTGGTCAGCAATGATGGATAGGTAGCCATTGGTGTTCAGGGACCTATCCAGTGGTACCAGCGGCCCTACGTCATACCAGGAAAACATTCCTCAGACATGCACTCTACCACGGCTGGCTTGTACTTGACCGACAAACGTGTCTGTGTGTTGGTTCTCGTGTATCTGACGCCGTATCCGCCATTTCTGTGGAATAGACACCACGAATCTTCGGAGAAGGCAATCTTTTTCCACTGCCCAATGACGGTAGTCCCATGCAAACTGCTGGCTTTGTTGCCGATGGACCTGAGTTAACATGGGCTCCTTGACGTAGCGTCGACTTCGAAGACCCAGGCATAACAGGATTAGCTCTACTGTTATCGGGGATATGTACCTGAGTTCCCCAGCGTTCATTTGCGTGGTCAATTGCTGCACTGTTGCGCATCGATTGCCCTTACCAGTCGACGGAGGAGACGTTCTTCTCTGGGGTCGATGGTCTTTGGGGCTCCACAGTTATGACGTCAGAATGGACTCGGTGTGCCAGCGATCCATTCTTGGTACATTCTTACTACAGCACCTCGAGAACATCTCACGAAATCTACTGTTTCTGAGATGCTTCCACCCTTGGCCCATGATCATTCCTTTTTGATCTTCCATCAAATCACTACCTCTGCCTATTGTGCTCACGTAACACACTATGGATCATCTTACCCGGCCGGTCGTTTATATCTCCATGTGGTTGACTTTATCACGTGCACTCTGTGACACGCCTTGGCGGGTACACTGTGATTCCGGGTGTGGGCAAACTATTCCGATACGACTGTATATATGTCCATACAAAATTTTATATAATTTTGTGTGAGTTTCATTGAAATAATTGAATTTATGTTTTACTTTCTTAATTTATGCTCACGAGTGTAGACGCCACATATTCAGTACCAACAGAAACTAGAGAAGTTTCTTTCCTTGGAGGAATTCACCAGAATTTTACAGAAAAGTAATGTATTTATCGGGCGCTATAATATGACTCTCTCTATTTCTCCTGTTTAATGATGAAGGCATATCAACCATTTATTCCGCTGGAACAAATACATCATTCGGCGTTAGTAAACCGGGCTGAAATTAAATAGAATGAATATGTGCGCTGTTTGAGAAATAGGTGAACATGGATAGAAAGAATGAACCTGGGCATGAAAATTTGTTGCTTTCGCTTTAGCTTTGTTAATGAAAGTGGGAATGTAGGGGAAAGTTTGACTCTAATCCTTTCTGACTGATTACCTACTGAAGATGCAATAACAATGGCGATGCGCCTAAGAAAGGAGAGAGAAGGTGTTTCAGTCACTTGTTTTTACCCAGTGGGCCAAGCCCCCAGCCCCTGCTCACCATACCTTGTGATACGGATCAGAGAATGAAGGACCAGAGAAGAGCCCTTATAACCTGCGATATGTTCATGTTCGTTACTGCAGAGATGCGACGAGCAAAAGGATTTGTTTTGCTGCAGCTTTCGTAAAACTCGGCCGCTTTGTGAACATGCCCGTCTTTGGGAAGCAAAAAGAATTCTAAATTTGAGTACCATTGTAGTCAAATATTAGGTTAATACATCGACCATCTAATTGTTTCAAAATATAACACCAAAACGTTTCTACTTCAGTACTTTGCACATATGCGAAGTACGAGAGTCGCATTTGAATATAAGCACTATCCCACTACACTGATACGCCTGATATTTCCATTACGTGTTACATGCCACCACACCTAACCTGTTAATGGTATCTTCCGTAAACGACCTATATTAAGGGTAGGCAAAGGTTTCCGCCGCCAATGCTAGCGGGCGCTGTAGGAGTCTAACCCTCCGGCGGCACCTGCTGTCAGTTCGTACATGAAGCCAAGCATAGCGTCGATTAAGTTTATTTGAGGCACTGTTTGTTATTCATGTTTAATTTAGGGAAAAGTGCGAGTGAATCACACGGCTCAATATGTCAGGCGTATGGCGAAACGGTTATGGGTGAGCGGACGTGTCGAGAATGGTTTGCCAGGTTTAATAAATGCGATCTAAGCTTGAAAGACAAGCCACTGGCATGTAGATCGCAGGAACTAGTAGACGAGGAACTGGAATGGCTCTTGCAAAAGGATGCAACACAATCGACCACGCAACTGATGAAACGTTTTAAAGTGGCCCAATCGACGGTGATACGTCATCTACAGGCTTTGGGGAAGATCCAGAATATTGGTAAGTGGGTTCCGCATACGTTAACGGGGCGTAATATTGGTCAACGAGTGGGCATCTGCATGTCGTTGTTGAAGAGGTTTCAAGGGAAGAATTTATTGTGGAAGGTTGTCACCGGGGATGAAAAATGGGTCTATTGCGACCACCCCGTACGCAAGCGATCCTGGGTCGACCCAGGCCAGCCATCAACATCCACTGCAAAACAGGATATCTACGGGGAAAAGGTGCTGTTGTGTGTGTATTGGGATATACACGGAGTGCTGCACTTCGAACTGTTGAAACCGGGCGAAACAATCACTGCACAAAGTTATAGCGATCAGTTGATGAAACTGAACGCTGCAATCGAGCACAAACACCCATGGACAGGTATGGAACGCCACCCAGTCATTCCGTTAGACGATAATGCCAGACCACATGTCGGTGCTACCATAAAATCAACCCTTGAGCAGTTACACTGGGAGGTTTTATCGCATCTGGCTTACTACCCGGACATTGTGCCCTCAGACTTTCATCTGTTTCGCTCTGTGCAACATGCCTAACCCCAACAGCGGTTCACCATAGTTCCAGGGGTGGAAAATTTCGTCATTGCGTTCTTCAGCTCAAAACCCGAGTCCCATCACAGGGGAATTCATTTATTGCCTGAAAAATGTCAAAAAGGTCATTGATGCCAACGGCCAATATTCCGTTGAAAAAATGTGTACTGGATTTTCTGATTGATTGTTCTTGTCTACTTTCTCCTTAAAATGGAGAAAAATTTCGCGTAACCCTAATATGCAGAGGCAGATATCCCCGCAAGCTCAAGAAGTAGGATTCGCAGTTGAGGTGGTAGCTAATCGAGATTTAAACGATTTCGAACGTGCTATGATAGTCGGCGCCCGAGAGATTGGTCACTCCATCGCGGAAATTACCACAAAATATGAATTTATACAGTCAAACATTTCAAGGGCGTACCTGGACTACACAAACTCAGAGAAAAAAATCCAGAGCGCCACGCCCATGTGACCCCAGAAATATCCTTGACGATCGTGCACAGCGGCATCTGGCACTCATCGTAACATCCGCTCGGTGTGCTACATTGCCTCAAATCACAGCACTATTCAATGCTAAGGCGAGTAGTAGCATCAGCGTTCGGATAGTGCAACGTTCTCTGTGTTCTATGGGGTCCCGGAGCCGATGGTCCACCCGGGTGCAGTTACTGACACGACGACACAAGGCTATGGGTCACGCTTGGGTTCAAGAACACTCCTGTTGGACTCAAGATGACTGAAAACGTGTAGCCTGGTCCAACCACTCATGGTACCAACTGTTTCGGGCAGATGGCCGACTCCGAGTGTGGCGATAACTTCACGAGGCAATGGATCCCACATGCCCACAAGTGACAGTGCAAGCCGCGGTGGCTCTGTTATGGTATGGAGTGTTTTCAGCTGGCACGCATTAGGGCCCCTCATACGTCTGTGGACCGCTCTGACCGGTGGAGGCTACGTAACCATCCTTGGGGATCATTTGAACCTGTTCATGTCATGCAACCACTTCGACGGGTGCGACATCTTTCAGCACGACGATGCGACACTGTACATGTGCACAGTCATCAAATTATGGTTGGAGGAACATTCCATGGAGTTTGGCATCCTGACTTGGCTCCATGTACAGATTACCTCAATCCTGACTTGGCTCCATGTACAGATTACTTTAATCCTGACTTGGCTCCATGTTTGGCATCCTGACTTGGCTCCATGTACAGATAACCATGTACTTGGCTCCATGTTTGTCATCCTTACTTGGCTCCATGTTTGTCATCCTTACTTGGCTCCATGTACAGATTACTTCAATCCTGACTTGGCTCCATGATTCTCATCCTGACTTGGCTCCATGTACAGATAACTATGTACTTGGCTCCATGTTTGTCATCCTTACTTGGCTCCATGTACAGATTACTTCAATCCTGACTTGGCTCCATGATTGTCATCCTGACTTGGCTCCATGTTTGTCATCCTTACTTGGCTCCATGTACAGATTACTTCAATCCTGACTTGGCTCCATGATTGTCATCCTGACTTGGCTCCATGTACAGATAACTATGTACTTGGCTCTATGTTTGTCATCCTTACTTGGCTCCATGTACAGATAACCTTACGAGGCAATGGATCCCGCATGCCCACAAGTGACAGTGATTTTTCAACCTTTGTTTCACACTGTCAGGCTTGGGTTCAGGAACAACCCTAGTAGACTCAAGATGACTGAAAACGTGTAGCCTGGTCCAACCACTCATGGTACCAACTGTTTTGAGCAGATGGCAGACGCCGAGTGCAGCGATAACCTCACGAGGCAATGGATCCTGCATGCCCACAAGTGACAGTGCAAGCCGCTGTGGCTCTGTTATGGTATGGAGTGTTTTCAGCTGGCACGCATTAGGACCCCTCATACGTCTGTGGACCTCTCTGACCGGTGGAGGCTACGTAACCATCCTTGGGGATCATTTGAACCTGTTCATGTCATGCAACCACTTCGACGGGTGCGACATCTTTCATCACGACGATGCGCCACTGTACATGTGCACAGCCATCCGATTATGGTTGAGGGAACATTACACGGAGTTTGGCATCCTGACTTGGCTCCATGTATGGCAGGTTTAAACGCCATCGAGCACATTTGGGATGCTGTTCAACGTTCCATCACTGCTAGGAATCGGAATTGTGGGACATTCTTCAGGAAGCATGGTGTGCGCTGTCACCACAGTACTACAGAGAGCTCTTTGAGTCCTATACTCCATCGCGTTGCTTCCGTTTTCCAATGCCGAGAAGGACCAACACGGTATTAGAGAGGTAACCAGGTTTTTTTGTTTTTTTTTTCGCACTCCGGTGTATAGTTTTTTGGGAAGTTTATTTTTCGCAAAAGTTCCAGTGCTTAATGCACATGATCTTGATAATTTGTATTGTTTTCCGCGTTTTCTTTAATCTAAACTGTGGCAGGAAAGCTTCTGTGAGTCACTAGTTGAATTTTCCAGCCTGTGAGTAGCGAAATTTTCCAAACCTATAGTTTAAAAATAAATCTTCCCTCATGGACCTGATTACCATCACGTACCTTATAATCCATAGATGATATGAAGCACATTGTTGGTGTGTCAATTTTTTTTGTGGACACACTGATGAATTCCAGCCATGCCGCGATTCTTCCAACTATAACTCCATCGGTAGGTGAAACATCTGGCTTCATGTACATTATTGCATATTGCTTCCAACACTCTAAATGTTAAAAACATATTATGCACATGCCGGTAACATTTCTTATTCCATCGATGATGATTGGGATTCATCAGTGTGTCCACAAAGAAAATCAATTGACACACCAACAATGTGCTTCATATTAACTATGGATTATAAGGTACGTAATGGTATTTAGGTCCAATGAGTGAAGATATTTATTTTTAAGTATAGAATTTTCGGTGTGAATGATCACTGTATGACCCGGAAATGCAAATTTTGGGTTCATATAAGATATGTACTATTTTCCATAACGTTTCATGCGGTTCAACCACTCGAAAATGTTGGTAGTTTCCCCTTTTTCCAATATGCCTCCTCAAGTCCCAGGATCTCCAGCATAGCGAGTGATAACGTCTTGTAACTTCTTTCCCTGTGAATGATGCGATGGTTCACTTGTAGAGTACCGCGATTGGTGCGATTTGGTTATCCACGAGCATAAAGATCGTCATAGAAATGGTATGGGTTCTTCTTGCCATTTTTAAACCATTGTTTAGTTTTCACTTCTTAGACTTTTCTATTTTCTAGTAATACTTTTTTTGCTTTTCTTTGCATGCCTTCTGTTATTTGACTTTTTGTCCACTTCTCTCCTTCTGTCCACTTCCCCCTTGCTTTCTTCTTTATATAACTATTCCTGCCCTCATTAAATTTTCCTCTTCTGGGCAGCTGCCCTCAAATGGAAGGGCCTTCTCCTCTGCTTATTATTGATAAAGCTTTTCTTTCTTGCTTGAATTTCTAAGCAGTTAATCCAGATATCGTTTTCGGAATAACTCTGCACTTCTGTTCCTTTGGTTTTAAGGGAAGGAGGTGTTTTTCACGTTATTTATTGCTTTCTGTCATTCACCGATAGGTGGACTATTCTGTTTGTCTCTGTCAGGTTGGTGGAGCTGTACACCAGAATTATTGTTACATCTCACTCACATGCGCATCCCATCTAATCTCAGTAGAAACTTTCAGCAGTCTTCTCTGGTGTAGCTACTTATGACATCCCATCGGAATGAGACAAAGAAATTCCAATAAACTGAAATGCACTCTACTACATTGACGTTGAATCTTTTTCTCGCTCAACTTAAGCAACTAATTTCGCTGGTAACCCTGTATTCCGCGGTAAAATTACTAGGATTTCGTTTGTTCTTTAGCTCGCAGGTAGATTGTATCTTGAAATAATAATTTTCACAATTCCTTTAGGGCCGTCCCACAGAAGTATTTAGGAGCATGATATTTTTTTGAACTTGTGAAATACTCCCTGATTTAAGAAAAAAGGCATTAAGAAATTTGTGTACGGAACTGCATTTTTTTTTTTTGTTTAAGGGAAAGGATATGGAATATGGCGTTTTGCTGTAAAAAGTTGTGAAATATCTTTCACCGTGTCAACTTACTGCTAATGTCTTTGATTCATCATTCAACAGCAAAGGCTCACATGTTCTCTGGTGTTCATAATGAAACAGCCATAGTGGTGTCATTCGAATGCGGAAATACGGAAATGCTACTGTTTCTGTTTTTTTCTTTTTCTTTTTTTTTTTTTTTTTTTTTGGTTCTTTCATGTCACGTAGAATCTTCTCACAATATACATACAACACTTTATTTTAAATAAAAAAATGTTCTGTTTGTGATATGGCGTGCTCCTGTGCAAACGAATACTGCTATAACTACGTAGTCAGAAGTGTGGACTTCAGGCTAACCGCATCAGCTGTGCCTGGGTTTTCCTACGTAAGAGAAAGACAACAGAACATTTATTTAGAATCTAAAGATTGAGATATTATTTTAAAATATTTAAAAACTCGCAATAATTATATGCTTCCATGTAAACGTACTTTTATGCCCTTTTTCACTTCACGTTTGTATTACCTTAAATAATGATGTTATTACAGATCATTTGAGTACGAATTGTAGGGAACTAACACATGTTTACTTTTTTCTCATTCTTTACTTCTGTCAAAAATTCCGGAAAATCGGTAAGATCACGAATGGATGAATGAAAGTTTTGAAATTGGCGCAGAAAATTTAGCCAAGTATGTTATTGGAATGCACACCCTATTCTATAAGTTCCGAAATGTGGGTTTGTGTAATTGCAGTATGTAGGCTCTGAAAGAGTGTAACGTACCAGGAGATGTGACGTACCTGCCAGAAGGACGCACACGACATAAAGGCAGATAGGAATCAGAATAAAACGTCCGCGTAGCTCAATTGGTAGAGTGACTTATTCCGGAATGAGGGGATCCGGGTTCGAATCCCGGCGCAGACCAAAAATGACGGAGAAATATACTTCGTTATAATGGCGCCCGAACTATCCGGATGACCCGACCGTTCAAAATCTCGCATTGGTGTGATGTTATTTCCACACCGCGAGACAGGGAAAAATAAGAGAATCCTTTCTCCAGCGCTTCGAAAAAAAAAATAAAAATAAGGGGGAGATGATGTAACGTACCAGGAGATGTGACGTACCTGCCCGAAGGACGCACACGACATAAAGGCAGATAGGAATCAGAATAAAACGTCCGCGTAGCTCAATTGGTAGAGTGACTTATTCCGGAATGAGGGGATCCGGGTTGGAGCCCCGGAGCGGATAAAAATGACGGAGAAATTTACTTCGTTATAAGAGGTGAAACCGCTGTTTTCCTTAGTTGAGAGTTCAAAGTCATCACAAAAAAATGTTATTAAAAGTCCATTTATGTGCAATTTTCGCTTTCCACTTATTTATTAAATACAAAAATGCTATAATTCCTCTAAAGGCTTTCATTTATCTAGCCAAATATAAAGCCGATGTGTTTGAAAATACTAGTAGTAAAACTATAGGCTGCTTCTTAGAAAATTACACGTGTAACCTGACATCGTAAAAATTAAATCACGCTATATTTAAACAAGAATGTTTTTATGTACAGTATTTTAAAAGATTTTCAAATATATTAACCAAAAGTAGTTGCTTTCCGTTTGTTCTGCTCGATTGCTCAGAAGTAGAAAGTGAGAACGGGAAAAAATTCATATATTACTTGGAGGCGAAATGCCTCAAAATACACAAGTGAAATAACATTATCGAAAGATAAATTCATCGCAAACACCTAATGAGATCAAGGATTATTTTTTTTATAGCAATTTAAATCAAATTTTCCCACAGACTATGTGCAAATACCATCTGCAATTTATTGCACTGCCACTACAGCTTTCGTTTATTTTAGCAAATACGTAGGAAATTTGACTTCAGTCTTTAGGAGTTTCTTCTTCTGTTTGCTTTTTCGGTAGATGAACGAACCCCTTGAGCCTTTGGAGCTATGGGAAGACGCTGGTTCCTTATTTGGTACTATTGGTTCCAAGAAGGAGGCATTGATGCACCACAGCTTAACATGATCTCGAGTTAATCTCTGACATTTACAAAAAAAAAAAAGAAAAGAAATAACTAAAAAAGGCTCCTCTGGGTTCATTCGGCCACCGAGATAGTCGTCTCCGACTTTAAAAATAAAGCGCATTTCAAAACTTTCAACTGCATTTAATGAAAACAATTGTGCTACTTACGAAAAGAGCAGACGTCCAAACTGTAACATCTCGCACATAAAGGAGTGCTTCTGTCAAAGGAAGGTGTACAAAATCAAATATTATAACCATCCCACTTATCTGCGTCATCGGTTCATGTATCGCGTAGTGTAAAATAGCAGATGTCGCTGCTAATTTTTCTTCAAAGGTACAGATAGCTTTACTCCAAATTCCTGAAATAAACAATGAATATAATTTAGGGAAATGATATATTTCCTGAAAATGCTGAAAGGAAGCGTTTGAATAATATAAACTCAGTAAATTTGCTTTGAAGCACATTCCACACGCATTCGTGGTAGGAAATACTCAGTAAATTTGCTTTGATGCAGAATCCACACGCATTCCTGGTAGAAATATTTGAATTAAGAGTTTGGGGACTTTTAAATCACCCTGTACTATTGCCACCTAACGACAACAGCGTAAACCTGGATAGGCAATCAGACACAGCTTAGTGCTGCTATTTAACGACCACATCGCGCGTCGAACTCGAGAACCTGCAAGACGCTTCCTATTCTAGGCGTTTTCATTAAAAAAAGGTTTCCTAGACTTCGTGCATTTCGATTGCAAAAAAGTGAAGCAGTTCTGGCGTTCTTTTCAACAAACGTATCGAACTCTTTATTCAGAAGCTTTGAAAGTACTGCTTTTTTCATAACTTCTTTCATGTGTGAAGTTGGATTTTTGGGCGATTTTAGGAACAAAACCCAAATTTCGAAAAAATCTTCAATGGTCGGACTCCTTGTGCCTGAAAATGACTCACTCAACGTGGACGTCAATATCGTTATTAAAAGACACCGAAAATAAGCGCAACCTTAACACAAATCGCATTATCAGAAATAGATCAGTCTTTTGTAAAATTATATTCAATAGCGTATTTAAAAATCAGAAGTAAAAATAATTAAATTAAAAAACAGCCCTTCCTCCCCTAATGTTCACGGAAGTCAGTTGACTCGAAAAAGTTTGTCTTTCTGAAAATTGAAACGCGTTTCTAAACACTTTCGAATCGAATGGTTCGTTTGCTGTCTGTATTTTCCCCAATTGTCTTGTTAACGATTCGAGCGGCAATTCCTACTGAATCGCCTAGTTTAATATCATTCAGGAATATGATTCTCAAATCCGGCGTTTGTATGTTTCCTTTGCAAGCCAAACAAACCACGCCTGAACCTTTTTCTTCAGATCAGATCAGATCACATGTAGAGGATTTTAGGAAGGGAGTGTCTGACCCGGTGACGGATCACTTTGTCCGTGTTCATTTCCTCCACGCTCACTTCGTCCAGTTCATTTTCGTACAACGTTCACTTTGTCCACTCTTCACTTCGTCCGCTGTTCACTTAGTCCAATGTCCACTTCTTCCACTGTTCATTTCGTCAGCCATTCACTTTGTCCACGTCCATTTCGTCCTCAGAATGAAAGAAACACCATGGAATGTTTTTGTTTTCATGGGGTTTTTGTTATAGGCAGAAGAAAATGTCAACGAATATTGCTTTCAAGCTATTTTTTTCCTGTCTGAGTTTCTCAAATTAAAATGTAACGATTTTAAATTTTATTTAAAGTAAAACAAGGAGCTTAACCTTGAAGAGCTTTTTAACTCTTTTGTGAGGTGCGATGTCAATCACTACAGCATGACACCCGCTATGTTCGAAAAAGGACTATAAGGTGGGATTTTTTAGTGGTCTTTTTCACATTTTTTATTCTAATCATGCCATATTCATAACATTTACATATCAATTCAAGGTAATAATACAGCGCATTTACTCAGGCAGTAAAAAATATTTCATGGGCCCTGGGCCTAGGCCTGTTTTACAATATTTATTCTACGGATGTCGTATTCATAATATTTACGTATCAAGTCAAGGTAATAATATTACGCTCTGCTCAAGCACTAAATATTATTTTGACTAGGTCTTTTTCACTGTTTTTATTCTAAGTACGTCATATTCGTAACATTTTCATATCAAATTAAGTTAATAATATTGCGTTTTTGCTCATGCAAATATTATTTTATAGGCCCTAGGCTAGGCCTTTTTCATAGTTTTTATTCTAACCATGTTGCTTACATATTGTTCTAACCATGTTGCTTATAACGCTTACATATCAAGTTAAGTTATTAATGTTGCACCTTTACTTTGGCTCCAAATATTAATTAGTAAATTCTATGCCTTTTTAAAAGTTTTTAATCCATTACACTAAATATTCATAGCATTTGCATAACATGTCAAGTTATTAATATTGATCTCTTACTTAGGCATAAAATATTAATTACTAGGCCTAAGACATCGGTATAATAAAAATAGTTAAAAGGTCCTAAGCCTAAAGCTCACGAAATAACATTTAGTGCCTGAGCAAAAGCGCAATATTATTATCTTAATTTGATGTGAAAATGTTAGGAATATGACGTACTTAGGATAAAAACAGTGAAAAGGGCCTAGGCCTAAGCCAAATAATATTTAGTGCTTGAGCAAAAGATTTATCATGACTTGATACGTAAACATTATGAATACGACATCCGTAGAATAAATATTGTAAAAAAGGCCTAGGCCTAGGACCCATGAAATAACATTTAGTGTTTGAGCAAATGCGCAGTATTATTACCTTGATTTGATATGTAACTATTATGAATATGACGTGATAAGAATAAAAACTATGAAAAAAGCCACGGCCTATGAAATAATATTTAGTGCCTAAGTAAAAGCGCAATATTATTACCTTGATTTGATAGGTAAACATTATGGATATGAGATCCGTAGAATAAAAACTGTTGAAACGGGCTAAGCCTATAGGGATTATGAATTAATGTTTCGTGCCTCAGTAAATGCACAATATTATTACCTTGAGTGGATACGAAAACGTTTTGAATGTGACATCGGCAGAATAAAAACTGTCAAAAGGCCTACACATGAGGCATAGTAATTAGTATTTAGTGCCTAAGTAAGTAAAAGAGAAATATTAGGCATCTTATGTAAATATTTAGTGCCCAAGTAAAAGTGCAGCGTTATTAAAAAATTCCATCTTATAGTCCTTTTCCGAACATAGCGTGAGTCATGCTGTAGTGATTGACATCGTACCACACAAAAGAGTTAAAAAGCTCTTCAAAGTTAAGTTCCTTGTTTTACTTTAAATGACATTTAAAATCGTTATATTTTAATCGAGAAACTCAGACAGGAAAAAATCGCTTGCAAGCAATGTCTACTGACCTTTTCTTCTGCCTATGAGAAAAACTCTATGAAAAAAAAAAAAAAGATCCACGGTGTTTCATTCATTCTGAGGACGAAATGAACGTGGACAAAGTGAACTGTGGACGAAATGAACAGTGGACTAAGTGAACATTGGACTAAGTGAACAGCGGACGAAGTGTACAGTAGACAAAGTGAGCGTTGGACTAAATGAACTGGACGAAGGGATAGGGAACCGTCTGACCCAATGTCTTAAAGAACCCTCAGAAATAGGAAGCTAGGAGATTTAGGCTAGGGTGACCGATAGGAAAGTGACACGGGAGTAAGGTAGAAAGGGAGAGGAAGACGCACTTATTTATTACCAGGAGGCCAGTGCCTGGGATCCGACGGCTTGACGTGCCCATCCGACGTACGGCGATATTTTGTGGTTCGAGCGTTCGTACCTGCGTGGGATCGAACCTGAGGATTCTCAGTGACAGTCACGAAAGTTGACCACTAGGCCATCCGCGGTCCTACCTTGTTTTTCACACATGTGCTAGTTTTTTATAGGAACTCTGTGATGTAATGCCCGCTACACCTGTGGGTGGTACCATTCTGCTGTGGTAGGGATCTGACTCCAATGCTCGTCGGAGAATTTCATTTCGCACTCACCCAATAGAATACTATTTTAAGGGTTGAATTTGTTTTCTACCACGCCTGAGTGCAACTGGCGTCCAACTTCAGTCATATCTGGCAGGTGAAAGGGAGAAATAAGGCAAAGAATGGAGAATCCTCTAAGGAAATAATAAAGAGATAACATCGCAAAATAATCACGCGAAAAAAACCAAGTTTTCGCCTTCAGCATATATAGGAGCCGTTTTATTATTGTTTCTTTCCGTTTTCACCAAAATTACGCGTCAACTGCTAAATTGTAGTTCTGAACGTAACAACACCAGGAATTCCCAACATTTTCTGATTTAGAATTTTTTTAGTCTTTTCTTTGTCTTGACCGAACACACACCGTTTTACAAATTTTGAAGATGACAATCCGTTTTTTGGTGTTAATAAGACGGTAAGTCAGATAATATCCGAAAACTTGAAGATTTCATCGTCCTGGAGTGGGAATCAAATCCGCGTCTCACAGATAGCTCTCGGGTATGTTAACCACTACCCCCCCCCCCCCCCCACAAAAAAAAGACAAGTCTCAAGTTTCCGATTAATTTGAATATAACCATCACAGGATACGCTAGTCGAAGCAACCGGTATTCATGTTTATAGTGAATCTGTAAATTTTCTAAAATTTTCAAGTTTTCGGATGTTATCTGACTTACCATTCTTGTCATACACTAGTGTGCAAAAATTAAGGACGAAAAGGAGAGATTAGCATAACAACGGAACGAACAGGCAGAACGGACCGAATGACTACTCAGGAGATAGACTAGGGTCCGGTACGGTAGGGCATGCGCATATATGCAGCATGACGTAGGGGAGTGGGGGAGTCTCGGAAGGCTAAAAAGCACAGAAGCGGTGCACGCTCAGCAATTCGGTGAAAGCTATTGCACGGTGTACATCGGTTTGAACGACGTCGAGTTGCTGCCACCATGTGATATGGCCAACAGACAATCCAGTAGACCACATCTGAATGACTTTACCAGTGGTCGCGTCATTGGGAAGTTGGAAGAAGGTCAAAGTGTGACTAGTGTGGCCGAGGAGTTCGGGATCGCTCACAGCATCGATTCACGAGCTTGGAGAACATTTCAAACGACAGGAACAGCTGTCCGAGAGTTTAGCAGTGGTCTTCCACGAGCAACCACGGCGGTGGACGACCTGTATATTGTCCTACAGGCGAAAAGAGACAGACGGCAGACAGCGGGTGAAATCGCAAAGGCACATGCAACAGACAACTGGACGTCCGTTATCGCGTTTTACCGTGGCTAAGAGGCTGCGCAAAGGTGGTCTGTTTGCACGACGACCAGTACGGTGTGTACCATTAACGCCTGCTCATCGGAGACGGCGGTTTCTTTGGGGCCAGGAACAAAAGAACTGGACACATCGGCAATGGGGTAGAGTTCTCTTTACGGATGAGAGCCGATTTAGTCTGACGAGTGATTCTGGACGTATACACATCTGGAAAGAGCAGGGAACACGCAATCAGACCTCCAACATAATCGAAAGGGACCGGTTTGGAAGTGGCGGAGTTCTCGTTTGGGGCGGTGCCATGCTTGGTAGCCGTACTGACCTCCACATCTTCCAAGGAGGTTCAGTCACTGGCGTCCGCTGTTGGACCGAGGTTTTCCTGCCTCACGTGCGTCTGTTTAGAGGTGCTGTGGGTACTGAGTTCCTCTTCATGGACGACAACGCTATACCTCATTGTACAGTGGCTGTCGCAGAGCTGTTGGAGAGTGAAGGTATTCAACGTATGGGTTGGCCCGCAAGGTCCGTGGACCTAAATCCAATCGAACACGTGTGGGACGTTCTCGGGAGATGCCTGGCAGCCCGTCACCAGCCCGTCACCAGCCGCCAGCAACAATTCCGCAGCTGCGATTGGTGCTACAAGAGGAATGCGCCCCGATGCCTCAACAGCTTCTTCACAACCTCGTCCTCAGCATGGACAGACGTTGTAAATCCTGCAACGCAGTCAAGGGTGATCATATCCCCTACTAAAGGCTGGATTTTTCTTGGCAGCCGCCTGTCACATGGACGTTTCTGTCTTCTGTCCAGTTGTACTTCAAGCTACCTTTTTAATAAAGTGCCTTTGTATCCTTTGGATTCCTTGTTTGGGCGGTTTCGCTCACTTTTTCATATTCTTACATCTTGGGGATCTTATGGTATGATTTGAGTCGATGTGGAGCACTTCTGCACGACGTTACATTCGAAAAACCGTCTCGTCCTTAATTTTTGCAGGCATGTATTTACAGTGTATTTATTTAAGGCTGTCTTTGAATGAGTGTAAGAGAAATTCTATTCTACATTTGCAATGTAAATTCTTTTGTACACATTTTCTCGAAGAATATTCCTTCGTATTGTCTGAAATTTTGAGCACAAATAAAAACGACCTATGCTAATATGTACCACAGTTATTATTCCGAAAAAATTGCTAGAATATTTCTTAAAATTCAATTTAACTGACTTTAAAAATATCCCAATTTTGGCGCTAGATGGCGCGATAAGTTAGCCTAGCAATGTTTCTATCTGGAAGAAACAAAATCTCTCATTTTTGTCTGATTTTTTTATATGCCCCCCCCCCAAAAAAAACATTAATGGGGCCAAACGTGAGACTGGAACTGTGCCTCCCATAAATCCTCTTAAATATTACTGTACGTTCATTTTTGAAGAGAAATTGTGTACATTAGCAGATAACCCTAAATTTGAACTGTAGAAACTCCGCCTACCTACGAAGCTCCATCCTCAAATAACGTCATTGGTTAAAACGTAACAGCGCGGTTTTTTTTTTCATCATAGAGCCAAAGAGGATTCTTCCATTCTGAATATGGCGAGGCAAAGATGAACCTTAACACTCATTCAAAGACAGCCTTAAGGAAATAGGATTGGAATAGATCCCAAAATACTCCCCTGACGCCATAATTGTATTATTCCTATAGCAATATTGTAGAGTTTACAATATCAAACGCCTTTCATAAGTCCATAAAAGGACATGGGAAATCCTGTGTGGTTCTCTGAATAACCGATTTGCAATTCAAAACAACAAATTTTGCATTCTAACTAAAAACTCTCTTTCTGAAAAACTGCATACATGTGAAAATATATATCCTGTATATATATATATATATATATATATATATATATATATAATTATATATATAATTAAGCATTTATTCATATTACCAAATCTACGGAAAATTATAAGCCTTCCCATGGAATCTCGGTAAGGAAGGATCCCAAAAACCGTCAGTTTGAGTAAATTCTTGACCATACTTGGGTGTAGTTCCAATATGGAATCACGAAAATAAACCATTGTTTCCACAAACTTTTGGAGTAAATCAAAACTTCGCTCAACGTTAAATTTCCTCGTTCTCAGGAAAAACAAAAGAAAGTTGTCACTTGTTATGCAATGAACTTTATGACCTGGTAAAGGAAAAAAAGAGAACATGAATTTAAGTATTGTAATCATAATGATCTATTATATTGGAAAACATTATTACAAAAGTAAATTAAATATTTACTCTAATAAAAATCTAATGTATAAACATTTTATTTAAGATGCACTGTTTTACTTTTCAAGCTCTAAAGGCTATCAACAAAGTTAAAACAAAATTTACAAAAAGTTTAAGAAACTATTTTTTCAAAAACAGAGGGAAAACATCCTGAAGAAAAGCTGTGGTATAAAGTAAAACGAAATTTTAGCAACTATCCACATGTTACATTGGGAACTATTTGGCCCTGATAATAACTCTTAAAATGTATTTTAAAAGGGTAATTAACCACGTAGTACATAATGCTGATTTAACGCCACAAACTGTGACGAACAAGTAGATTTTTACTTTTACCTTTCGGTGTGTAGATGGAATGGAGACAGGACTTTTCCTTTTTTATAATAAACAGTCTCTTTAAACTTCTTGTGTAAGGTAAATATCATGTTAGTATGACAATGACTTTCCATAAAAACGAAATGAATCCCCACTTATGCCTTCTCATGTACGGGGTCCTAAGAAAAGTTCTGTACACTGTCCATTTTTGAAAAAAGTGTAAGGTAACAGAGACAAGTTAGTAAAATCATGCAATGCATTGATTATAATACGCTTTCCAACATACCAGAAATCATTACTCAAATTATTACTCAAGTTATGAGGATAATGGCGGTGGAATAAACCTCGGTCCTGTGTCCTGACCTTTGGTTCCATTTCGATTATATTCAACAGAACCGGTTCAGTATATCTCCGAAATAACATGATAAAGATTTGTCGCAATCGAAGCATTTTTACGTAAGTTATGATGCATAAAGTCTATGGATAAGATCCCGCTCCTGTGTTCTAACCTTTGACCCCATTTCGCCCATTTTCAATAGGATTCGTGCCCAGGCACGCTCCTACAACATACTAACATTTCATCCAAATCGAAGCATTTTTACGTAAGTTATGACGCATAATGGCGATGGAAGTGATTCCGCTCCTATGTCTTGACATTTAACCACATTTCGTTCACTTTTATTAGGGTTCCTTCCCAGGTGTTCCCCCACCACATACTAAAATGTCATCGAAATCGAACGATTTTTACGCGAGTTATCGTGCGGAAGGACATACGCACACAACGCGTGACGTAATGAGGCAGATGGGAATCGCGACCATCGTTTCGCAAGAGTGTAACGTCATAAAACTTTAATAGGATCCACACACAACGCGTGACGTGATGAGACAGATAGCGTGACCGCTCGCCAACATCTAAAACGCGAGATTGTGACGTCATAAGATTTCTAAGCATGGGTAACATTAATGGGACGACACCATGACACTAAAAACCTGATAATTCAGGGTGATAATTCAACCCACTAAACGAATTTTCCTAAAGTATAGATTAAGCTAAATCGATCTCTAGTACCAGAAAACGGTAGGTTAACGACTTTCATCAAAATCCTTAGAGCCGTTTTCAAAATAAAATTTACATACATACAAGAAGTGATCCTTTATTAGTATGGGATAAGGGCGATGGAATGGATTCCGATCCTTTGTCCTGACCTTTGATCCCATTTCGTTCATTTTCAATAGGGTTCGTCCTCAGGTGGTCCCCAACGACATACTACAATTTCATCGAAATCGAACCATATTTACGCAAGTTATGACGCATAAGGGCAAAGGAATGCATCCCTCTCCTATGTCCTGACCTTTGATCTCACTTCACGCATTTTCAATAGGATTTCTTTCCAGGTTGTCCTCTATCACATATAGAAATTTCATCGACATCGAACTATATTTACGCAAGTTCTGACGCATAAGGGCAATGGAATCGATTCCGCTCCTATGTCGTGACCTTTGACCCCATTTCGTCCATTTTCAATAGGGTTCGTCCCCAGATGGTCTCCTACTACATACTAAAATTTCATCGAAATCGAACCATTTTTACGGGAGTTATCGTGCCGACAGACAGACGGACGGCATATACGCTTCTTCAACCGACGGTTGGAAAGCGTAAAAAAACTTGCCTTATTACAGTTCAATATACTCCGCTCCACTGCTAATGACAGCATGCTAGAGGTGAGGTAGGACATGTATGCCCCGTAGTACGCTATCTTTGTTCAGCTGTCGTATTACTCAGGTCACGCCCAATAGTATTTCGTCCAGTGATTCCTAGCGGATGTCACGGAGCCAATGTTTTTAAATTTTGGAAAAGATCAAAGTCGGGTGGTCATAGATAAGGGCTGTATGGTGGGTGGAATAGAGGTTCCCAGCCTTATTTCGACAAAAATCCCCATACCGAAGCTACACCCTGACACGATGCGTTGTCATGCAGCAAGATGGCTCCCGCTTCCAAAACGTTGGGGTGATTTTGACGAATTTTCGGTCTCATCTTTGTCCTGAGAAAGTCACGGTAATATTGTGCGTTGACATTTTGCCCTACCGGCACTCGATCAAAGACCACAACACCACGGACATCGTACACAAAAATCATCATTTGATTCACTTTGAATTGTTGCCGACGCCATTTTGGGTGGCGTGGGAAATTTAGATGCCCCCATTCCGCTGATTGTGACTTCAGTTCTGGCTCAAAATCACGGATCGAAGTCTCATCAATTGCGATAATTCTATTCAGGATGGTGTCGCTCTCCCTTTCAAACCCGTGGAACTGATCCTGTGCGATGTTCACTCTGGCTGTCTTCCGCTCGGAGGTGAGTTGATGGGGCACCTAGCCGTGACCTTGCGCGCAGCGATTTTTCTTTGTCCCAGTGGGTCGGTCAAAATCCGGTGAACAAGCATGGTGGACAAATTTGCCCGATGAGCAATCTCCTCGACTGTCAAATGGCGATTCTCTTCGAGAAACGTTGCAACAATGGTGACAGATTTTTTTGTCGCCGTTTGAGGTTAGCCTGGGCGGTGATCATTTTCGATGCTTCTTCGGCCCTCCCGAAAGCACGATGCCCAGCGACAAATTGTGCTTCGATTAAGAGTTCCTTTCGCACAAACTTTTTGCAAGGCAGTGGATATCTGTGTTGGAGTTTTTCCTCGCAGAGTTTCTATTTTCACGTACAAGCTCTGGTCTAACCACGCTTCTATTTCCAAACTCTCCCACGTCCACACAGAGAATGACAGCACGTCGTTCTGACATCACTGCTTTGCTGAGAGTCTGACTTTGACATGACGTCATCATTTTCCCGAATGCATCATCCGCTTCGGCTTTAGATTACCGTGTGCAGAACTTTTGTTATGACACTTGTATTAATCTTTTTCGTGGGGTCGGGTGTTTAATGAGCATCTTTGTAAAATGCTCTTAGCCCACTTTTTCACACCATGTTAATATCGTCTCCTGACTCACGTATCCAGTACATCAAACGAAGAAATATAGTACAATGTCGTCTCCCACCTGTCTTTACGATAAGCAAGCGTTCCTTGTTTTTTACCTTTTTGTCTTGCAGTTATTTGTTGATCTTGAAAACAATGCCAGATTTCCCGTCTCAGTGATCAAGGGGTCAGAGGAGCTGGTCTCCATCTAATTGGCTGAGCTCGGACTAACTGGTCTGCTTTCCCCACGGCTTTATCCTTCCTTGGAACCGGTTGCCCTAAATCAGAGACGGCCGACTCCTTATACCCTTATATGTATGTTCACCCGTGTCGTTAACCCCCTGCCTCCCCGGTGTCGCAGTGGTCTAAGCGATGACTTCTGATCATTCGTTCGAAAGGGGCCCGGGTTCGAATCCCGGTGAGGCATGGATGGTGTGTTTGTCTTACAGCAATGGCTCTTTCTCTTCCTTGGAACCAGTGGCCCTAAAATAGGGACGGGCGACTGCTTGTAGCCCATTGAGTTGCTCACGATGGTCGTTAAAACTCCAATGAAAAAGAACATTATGTGTAAGATTTTAATACCTTATTATTCATCATACCCTAAACAACATAAGTTGTCAGCATTGTTCTATTTGTTTAGAAGAGCTCACTCACATTCATCAACTGCTGAATCATTTCAGCAAGTAGTTAACTACATTTTTGGTTTAGCTGAGCAATATGAGTTCCCTAAATATCTGATAAGGCAAGTGTTTGGCAAGGTCAAATACACCCTACATACTACCCTGTTAAGAAACTCCAACTGCAATTCCATATATGTTGGCTCTATGCAATATAATCAACATTTAACAAGCACCTTAACACAACTATGTAAACCATATGGCTTGAAATTTGGTTCACGAACACGAAACTTATTTTCAGTAGTTCGTAAGGATCGTGAACAGAATAGCAAAATGAGACAGTGGAGTATTTACAATATCCCGCTGGTTAAGGCAACTACAGGACAAACAGCCTCTAATTATGTGGGTTCAATAAAACGTAATATTGAATTACGAATTGCAGAACATAAATACAATATTAAAACAGTCATGTATTGTACATCCCTAGCCAAATCTGTTACACAAGATGATCTTAATCCCGACTGGAGTAATGCAAGAATAATTAATACTCCTAGTAAACTTGGTGACCTTTTAATTGCAGAAAGTGTATATATAGAGGCTTCCGGAGGGCAATGTTGTAGTGAACATACCCCATATGAGTTATATAACGTTTAGAAACCACTTATTAAAACAGTAATATAAACTTAAAATTGAATGTTTATCTACAAAATTTCTTAATTCTATAACATATTTCCATGATTTCTTCACGGACCATGGGCCAACAGTATACGCAACAACTTGGCGCATGTAGATTACTATTGGCTATTAACTTACCATGCTTCCCACAATGCAATGATCTATATTATATATAGATTAAATGTGTCTTTATTTATTACATCTGAGGATGAGGCAGCCGCTGCCTCGAAAGTGCTCATGGCTTTTAATTGTATATATGTTTCATCTTTTATCATTAAATCGTGCTGAAGACGGAAAACTTTGATCGTTTCAGTGCCTACCGATGAATTTTTCCGTTATTGAAAAAACAGATTTGTTTCCATAATTTCAGAACTCTGTTTTTCCATTCTAGCTGAGGAAATCAGAATTTATCTTTCCCTAATCTGCTGTCTCTGGTCTGTTGAATTAAAAATATTTCAAACATTTTATGAATGACCTGTATTCAAATTTATGACAGGCCTTCGCAACCTTATCACGTGTAATTGTTTTAGTTTTTCCTTCATCTATACTGATGTGGGCCTATTTTTTGTAGGTAATGCTTCAATTCGCCTCTCACCAGTTCATCAGAGGAAAACATAACATTTGGGTTGAATCTATCATTTCGTTTCTGTCTTTTGAAAGAAAGACACAGCCCTTTTAAAAGTTCGACTTGTTGAAACCTCTTTGTCTATACGGTGGACGGAAAAATGTGAATTAGATTTCAAAAATCTCTTCTTCCTTAAGTCCGTTGGTCTGTTTGTTTACTCGTCCTCAGAAATAACATCTCCGCTTTAGAAGCGGAGATACCATTAAAATCCAGAATGAGCAAATTCTGTGGCTGATAGAGTGACCCATATGGATGATACTATTGATATGTCTGTGCATCTGAAACAAGGCTTTAACACCAAAATGTTTGTATCTTGACAGTTTTCGGTATTCGATAGAGAACAACACAAACAGGCATGAGAATTCAGGCTTACCAACAGACCCATTTCTCCTTCCATTCAGCTATTACTGTATATAGCTGGCTGCCTGTCAGTCCACAGAAGTTATATTTCTGCTTCTAACTTCCAGACTAAAGAATTTTTTCTGCGACTAATAGAGACTGCCATACGCATAATGCTATCAGTACGACTGTGCATCAGAAACAAACTGCTATCAATATCTTCCATCTGTCTATCGGTAAGCCAAAATGTAATCTATGACCCAAAACGTCGTATCTTTAGGAATATTTCTGTGTTCGTTTAGAAAAACATATGAATAAGTTTTGGGCGTATCCCCTTTCGTACATCTGTTTGTAAATTTTTCGTTTCAGTGCGTATTTTTTCTGACGTACGAGAACCTTCGTGCTGGAAAACAGAAGAGAAAAGCACGTTTCTTCATGATACTGTTGGTGCGTTCACCGACAGCAAGCAAATTGTTGAACCTGAATCCTGTAAAAAAACCCAACAATGTTGTCAATGTTGTCGTATCGACTTCAGGTGGTCACATCAGATGGAGTTCGAAGTCGTTAGCCAGTTTTAACATATATCTGTACGAATTAAATGCTGTTATCATATTGGACAGTTACAGACAGCTATTGAAATACACACGCAAAATAAGATCCCCTACAAATTGAATGTGTGTTATCCAGAAGTCCTTTATTATAAATATTTAAATCTTTACTTCCTTTTTATTATCTCCTAAATAAAAATATTGACAAATCTGCACGCACACCATAGAGATCAAATTCAACAGCATGCCGTCAACAAAGAAATCTTTCAGGAAGTATAATGAAACTGTCTAAGTACGATATGTCAAACTCACCAAGTTGAAATTGCAAAGTTAAAAATACTTTATTTACAATTAAAAAGAAGGTAAGTTAAAATATTTAAAAGCAAGATATTTCGAGGCTGCCTTCGGCTTCATCATCAGGTTTAGTGCCACAGTAACTGTGCAAGCAAGCAATGTGACTATTGCATTATGGCATTGCTTCTTAGTGTATTTATTGCTTGCTTGCGCTGTAAACTGTGGCACAAAGCCTTATGATGAGGCCGAAGACGGCCTCGAAATATCTTGCTTTTAAATATTTTTACTTACTTTCGTTTTAATTGTAAATAAAGTATTTTTAACTTCGCAATTTCAACTTGGTGAGTTTGACATATCGTACTTAGACAGCTTCATTATACTTCCTCATACTCATAGAACGAAATACGTTTACGCTTCAAAGAAATCTTTCCATGAGAATCCTACATACAGGAAAGTTTCATCTCTGAATTTTACACAGAGTTCTGTATGACTGCTTAAATTTAAGTTACATTTTTTATTACTTTAAGGAAAGAAAGTTTTCCTAAAGGTTTCCCATTAAAAAAGGAAGAAATTGTGCAACCGCATGAAAATGCACCTTTTCAACTACACTTTAAAAATTTTGTGGTAAGTTGTACTAAAAAGTGGCGCTACACCAGCTGCACCACTTTCTGAGAAAAGAAACAATATTGCGTGGTGCAAACAAAATTCAACAATATGGTGCAACTTTGCCCCACGTTGTGGTACAAGGCTGCACCACATGTTATTGGGTTTTGTTTGCACCACACAATACTGTTTCTTTTCTCAGAAAGTAGTGCAACTGGTGTAGCACCACTTTCTGGTGCAACCTACCACAAAATTTTTAACAGTGTACAATAGAGATGAGATGGGATGGGCCCGAAACCGAAAGCGCGAGCACGGGTCCGAGACAGTCTCGGGCGGGTTACGAATGGCATCATCAGTTTCATCTCGGGCTCGGGTGGGCTCGGACATGCTACGAATAGCATATTAATTACATCTCGGGCAGGTGGACTTCTTTTTTTATGTAAAATACTGAGTGTCTTTCTGTTCCGGTTTTTTTCTCTCCCCTCTGAGTTTTAGGAATACGATTCATTTTTTTTTTCTGCAATGTTTCCGTGAATCCTGGTTGCATGCGAAGTTTGGTTGGTTGGTTGGTGGAGTTTTATGGCGCAAAGACCATGTTTGGCCAAAAAGCGCCAGGCACTGAGCAGTCAAAGAAACAGTTTTAAAAACGTTGTATAATGGTTAAAATCGGCTGTTTCGGTAAAAGTGAAAACTGAGAATGATGAAAAGTTTTAAAACTAAATAAGTTTAAAAAAGTCAAGCAAGGGAAATAATTGGTGTGTCATTGTGAGATAGTTTAAGGTCTTTTTAAGAGAATAATTAGCTTAGGAAAGGGTTCTACGTCAATTCGTCGCGCGTCAATTCGTCGGCTGCGTCAATTCGACGAGCGTTAATTCGTCGCGCGTCAATTCGTCGACTGCGTCAATTCGTCGCGGACAAATTCGTCGACTACGTCAATTCGTCGCGTTTACAGATTTTGGTTACATACAAAACGAATGCAGGAAAACGTACGATTTCGAACGTCTTGCTCCCTCATCATATTTATAAAGTTTGGACACGCAGACAGGATAGGAATATTACGTTTTTCTTTGGCACTAAAAATATTAGACGGTAAACGGATTTTGGAACGGGGCAGGGCCCGGTTGGTCAGAAACCCCCATATACAAAATTTTCGTAAAATCTACAGTTTTCAATTCAGAACCACCAAATCTGGTATACTATCTCGTGGTATTCTAACTTAGACTGTAGACGGTTTTGGGAAGAGGTTGCAGAGGGGGGGGGGAGGTTAGAGCCCCCTACAGAATTGCCGTAAGATATAGTTTTCAATTTAGAACTACCGAATTTGGTATATTATCTCATGGTACTCTTACTTAGACGGTTTTTGGAACGGATCAGGTGCCCGGTTGGTCAGAGCCCCCCACACAAAATATTCGTAAGATCTACATTTCAAAATTGCCTTTATTCTTCAGTAAAATAACATTTCTATGTACATGACAATGGAATTCTGCCAATAAATACAGCGGTATATACATCAGCTGGAAAGTTCCAGTGAAACGTAAAACAAAATATTGTTAAAATCATAAAAAAAAAAAATTATTTCGCCACGTAGGGCGAAGAAGAGGCAGACAATAAAGCACGAGCGATACAAACGAAAATGTTTACCTACAGTATTGTAGACAGGGCAAGACATGATTCTACAGTTTTCAATTCAGAACCACCAAATCAGGTATCCTATCTCATAGTACTCTAACTTAGACGGTTGTCGGTTTTTGGAACGGGTCAAAGCCCGGGGAGTCAGAGCTCCCTCCCCCCCCCCC
This sequence comes from Macrothele yani, assembly GCA_039090855.1. Lineage (NCBI taxonomy): Eukaryota > Metazoa > Arthropoda > Arachnida > Araneae > Macrothelidae > Macrothele > Macrothele yani. The sequence goes on along the minus strand of CM077010.1, from coordinate 73,650,916 downwards.
CCCTACATACAAAATTTTCGTAAAATCTAGTTTTCATTTCAGAACCATCAAATTTGGTATCATGAAACTCTAACTTAGACGCTCGACGGTTTTTGGAAGTGGTTGGAGCCCGCAGGGGCGGAGCACCCCTCCCCCCTCATAAAAAATTTCGTAAAATCGACAGTTTTCATCGTAGAACCACCAAAGTTGGTATACTATCTTATGGTACTCTAACATAGACGGCAGACCGTTCTTGGAACGGGTCAAGCCCCGGGGGTGAGAGCCCCCAACATACAAACTTTTCCTAAAAACTACAGTTTTCAATTCAGAACCACCTAATCTAATATACTATCTCATGGTACTCTAACTTAGACGCTAGACGGTTTTGGAAGGGGTTGGAGCCCGGGGGTCAGACCCCACCCCGAATAAACACTTTTTCGTAAAATCTACAGTTTTCAATTTAGAACCACCAAATTTGGTATACTATCTCATAGTACTCTAACTTAGACGCTAGACGGTTTTTGGAAGGGGTTGGAGCCCCGGGGTCAGCCCCCCCCCTCATAAAAATTTCGTAAAATCTACAGTTTTCATCTTAGAACCACCAAATTTGGTATACTATCATATGGTACTCTAACTTAGACGGCAGACCGTTTTGGAACGAGTCAAGGCCCGGGGGTCAGAGCCCCCCCACATACAAAATTTTCTTAAAAACTACAGTTTTCAATTCAGAACCACCTAAGCTGGTATACTATCTCATGGTACTCTAACTTAGACGCTAGACGGTTTTTGGAAGGGGTTGGAGCCCGGGGGTCAGACCCCCGCCGAATAAACACTTTTTCGTAAAATCTACAGTTTTCAATTTAGAACCACCAAATTTGGTATACTATCTTATGGTACTCTGACTTAGACGGCAGACGGTTTCTGGAACGGGTCAAGGCCCGGGGGTGAGAGCCCTCCACATACAAAAATTTCTTAAAAACTACAGTTTTCAATTCAGAACCGCCTAATCTGGTAAACTATCTCATGGTACTCTAATTTAGACGCTAGACGATTTTTTGAAGGGTTGCAGCCCGGGGTAAGTGCCCCCTCATATAAAATTCGCAAAATCTACAGTTTTCAATTTAGAACCACCAAATTTGGTATACTACCTCATGGTACTCTAACTTAGACGCTAGACGGTTTTAGGAAGGGTTGGAGCCCGGGGGTCAGACATCCCCCGAATAAACACTTTTTCGTAAAATTTACAGTTTTCAATTTAGAACCACCAAATTTGGTATACTATCTCATGTGTTTTGGTGGAAAAAAAATTTGAATTTATTTTGAGCATATTGAATATATTGATTGTTATTTATTAAAAGGCTATATTTATGCTGGTATTAAAATTCATATGGAAATTATAGAGAATTTAAATTTGGGAGATGGGTGGATGCATTTCGAAACAAAACTGAAATTTTGAATAAGGCCATGAAACAAAATAGAAAAATAAAATAAAATGCACCACTGAATTTGGTATCTCCCAAAAGTTACTATTGTATTGTTTGCGTTGTTTGCATTTGATGCGTAGATACACCTGAAAGTGTAAGAAAAGGTAACTATTGTTTGCATGTGTACCAAATTTGTAAACAATAAAATTTAATGGTATACAATGTACACGTGTAAATAACCTTTTTGGAAGTGGCGATGATCAAATTAGCTAGTTAGGACAAAAACATTGATTTTACGGTTATAACCTCAGATTACATTCCCACCTCAGTCATTGCTGAGGGGGATGCACTTGAACCATGTGATGAAAATTTTAAACTGAAAATATCTAAAACTTCACTGCACTAAGGTTTAGGTTTTTGAAAGGCCACTTGGCCTATATTTATTTTAAAAACTTAACAAGTTAAATTTTTAGGTCACAGATTTTATGCCTGGCCACAGGGCCCAATAAAAATAAACGGGTGACAGGTTAGTTTCTTTCCAAGAAAAATTAGCACCAGGGACACTACTGATAAAAATAGTAAACACAAGAATTTCATTGTACTTCACCAGCACCAACACTTGATTTAATATGGTGTACAACTTAAGTATTTGAAGTGAAAATATCTCACACTCTCTCTCAAAAAAAAAAAATATTATATGCATATGTGTACATTATATTGTTCTAATTAAATCGCTCGAACCTACCTTCTCAGACCAGACTTCCGAATCCACTTTTAATTTTAAACTACTATAACAACTGCCAAAATTCTACGTATAATGAAAGTTAATTTAATAAAAGATTCTACCCTTCCAGGAAAATTTGTCTTAAAATCAGCATAACCCTGTCTTAAATCAACATTTGTCTTACAATCAACATTTCTAGCATTACCGGATACTCAACCCATTCTATACACCATACCAAAACCTAATGCACTAGATACCTTATTCAAATTACACAAAGTTATCATTAAATTGCTACACCGACGAGAGAATCTTACTTACACCATCATCATGAAAATCCAACATTTCAAAATTCCATACTATAAGTTTTCCAGTCAACTGGCACCCATGTAATAATCAACTCGGGCATAAAGCCAAACAATCATCTCAACCAATGAGTCCCACATCTCAAGAAAAACACTATTTTTCGGGGAGAACAACAAAGTTTGAGTCTGAAGGCGGGAATGGGTCGTGAATCCATTCCCAGCTTATACAGTGTAGTGGAGCAAAGTGCGACCTAACCCTTTTCTGTTCCTTCACTCTGATTTGGGGACAACATATATCACTCCCCTCATAGGTACCACCTCCTATGGACCGAACAAGCTTACTTGGGCAGAAAACAAATCCCCCAATTTGTTTCGTGCACCCTTTCAGACCCCGCGGCATTGTCTACATAGGGTAAAGTATCCCACAAGAGTTCTCTTGTCCCCAAAATATCTCTTCGTCCATTTTCCAGAAAATGCAATACATCACCCTTTTTCCCAGAAAATTACTTCTTATCCTATTTTCCCCAGGAACACACTTCATATCCTTATTCTCCCAGGAACACACTCATTTCCCAGAAAATCACTTATCTTTATTTCCCAGGAACACACTGTACATATTCATTTCCCAGAAAGCTCAATAACACCATACTTGACACACTATACCAAACCTTACTTTATTTCCTGAAAAATCTATACATCACCATACTTCCTAGATCACTCTTTTCCTGAAAAAATCTATCATCACTTCTTGAAGAAACACAACAGCTATTCGGGTTATTTTTTTCACACTATACATATGCTCATATCTGCCTGTATGCCCAATTCTTATATTCTTTTCCCCATAAAAACCTGTTTTTCTAATCTACGGGCTGAAACTAGAAATTAGCCCTCACTAATACAAAAATTAAATTTTAAAGAGTAATTTAGCACCTAAATTTACCAAAACACTAAACCAAAATAATTACCAGCCCACAAGAAAAAAATTCCCAACTACATGGCACCTACGCTAAGTTCATAAATACAAATTCTACTTCACAAATACAAAAATCACCGAGCACAAAAAGAGTTAAATTTCACCTAAGAGAAATACTGGTCTGGAGAGGTGTTCGTTCCGGAATAACTTAATATCCTTATTATATCATCTATCCCTACATGACCCAGAAAATTATCCACTTCCACTACTTTGTTTCGTTTTGTTTTTCAATTACCTATCCACAGAAGATAACATGAAATTTATTTAAACAGCCTACGATTTTAAAACCAACTCGTTTTATAATTTTAAAGAAACCACAACATAATACAAAAAGAAAAATGCCGAGAGAAATTTACTTTTAGGACTGGAGCAACAACACTTCCTGACAAGCACACTAACCGTCGATAATAAAAAAAAAGGTTTCACAGCCTAATAATAGATAAAATAAATAAATAAAAAAAACTCTCCCTGAGAGAACACCACTGTCCCGGTTGATTTTCACTTCACCTCCAAGGTTGTTTTGTTTTTTCTTTTCCTTTTTTCTGCCAGTGTGTTTGGCCAACGAAACAGGAAACGGGCATTTTGGAACCCTGTTGGTGGACCCCTTGTTGTAATCAGTAGTGGGCCCAGCTCGACAATTCAGCAGTCGAGGGCGATGTCATTCACAAGGCCGTCCATGATAGCCATGGCCTTCTCCCCGAAGCCTGGGCGCAGCCCAGCGTTAAAATATGGAGGCAGCAACAACAATAGGTGGACATTTCGGTCCTCAGGCACGTTGGGCCTGGAAGTAAGAAATCGGGTCTGATCCTTCTCCGCCATCTGCACCCAACACGGCAGTCGACCGCTACTTGATAATTTGGGTGTATCAGCGGTCATTTCATCTCCGGCAATGAGATCCTTGAAAACAATCACTTTAGCTGACCTATTTTAGAGTCATTTCAGAATACGGGAACACAGCTAGCGGCCAGTCATTCTTACTGCCGACCAGGCCAAAAAAGAGATTTTTTTTTCTTTCACACAGGGCCAACAGACCCCAGTGCATCTCATTCTGACTGCCCCCTCAACGCCAAAAGGCGAGGAAAAAAAACTCCGCCGTCCTCTCTTTCTCTGACTGCCAGCCAGAAGACCAGAACAAAAATGACTTCTCAACGGATAAAAACTCTGGGGTGCTTGAAACCGCTGACCCCTCTCATTGGTCGAAACTTCAGCCTAGCAACTAACGACTCTCCAACGGAATCTTCACTCCCACGCCTCGAGTGACCTCTGACCTTCACACGTGCAGACCAGGCTCTTCTTGACCCTGAGGTCCAAAAATAGATTTCTGTTGCTGAATTCCCTACCCCAAAGGACGAAAAGATGTTACACTTTTGGCGACTTTCTCGACGTTTGGAAACAGGAACGCAAAAAATGGCGAATTCTTGCTTTGCAGAAAATCACTAATTTTAATTTTCTTTTTCTCTCGTTCCGTGATGTTAAACCAAAATTAATTTTGATTCTCTGAGCTGCACACCTACTCGCCTTTTCCTATCGCGATAAAAGAACAGATAAAATTAATTATTTTCAAAACCTCAAAGTCAGTTAAATCAAATATTATTCTTTTTTTTTTTTTTCAACATGAAATTTTGTTTTCCTGGTTGTGATTAAGACAAGCGAATTTTGCGCACGAATTCCCCTGCCTTTCAACCAGGAATTTTCTTCTAATGTATGTCATGGAAGAAAATTTTTTTTGGCATTAATTAATCTCTGATAAACCAACAGAAAGATTGATCAGGTCTCTCTGAAATTCACCAGAGGTTAAAATTTTCGCCATGACACATGGTACTCTAACTTAGACGCTAGACGGTTTTTGGAAGGGGTTGGAGCCCGCGGGGTCGGAGCTCCCCCCCCCCTCATAAAAAATTTCGTAAAATCTACAGTTTTCATCTTAGAACCACCAAATTTGGTATACTATCTTATGGTACTCTAACTTAGACGGCAGACCGTTTTTGGAACGGATCAAGGCCCGGGGGTCAGAGCCCCCCTCACATACAAAGTTTTCTTAAAAACTACAGTTTTCCAATTCAGAACCACCTAATCTGGTATACTATCTCATGGTACTCTAACTTAGACGCTAGACGGTTTTTGGAACGGGTTGGAGTCCGGGGGTCAGACACACCCCCGAATAATTTTTTTTGTAAAATCTACAGTTTTCAATTTAGAACCTCCAACTTTGGGATACTATCTCATGGTACTCTAACTTGAACAGTAGACCGTTTTTGGAACGGATCAAGGCCCTGGGGGTCAGAGCCCCACATACAAAATTTTCTTAAAAACTGCAGTTTTCAATTCAGAACCACCAAATCTGGTATACTATCGCATGGTACTCTAACTTAGACGCTCGACGATTTTTTGAAGGGGTTGCAGCCCGTGGGGTAAGTGCTCCCCTCACATAAAAATTCGCAAAATCTACAGTTTTCAATTTAGAACCACCAAATTTGGTATACTATCTCATGGTACTCTAACTTAGACGCTAGACGGTTTTTGGAAGAGGTTGGAGCCCGGGGGTAAAAGCCCCCCCATATAGTGCCACGTAAAATCTACAGTTTTGAATTTAGAACCACCAAATTTGTAATACTATCTCATGGTACTTTAACTTAGACGGTCGACGGTTTTTGGGACGGGTCAAGGCCCTGGGGGTTGGAGCCCCCCCTGCCCCGCACACACACACAGACATACATCATTTTCTTAAAAACTACAGTTTTCAATTCAGAACCACCAAATTTGGTATTATGAAACTCTAACTTAGACGCTAGACGGTTTTTGAAAGGGGCTGGAACCCCGGGGTGAGAGCCCCTCCCCCTCCTCATAAAAATTTCGTAAAATCTACAGTTTTCAATTTAGGACAACCAGATTTGGTGTACTACTTATGGTTATCTAACTTTGACGGTAGACGGTTTTTGGAAGGGGTCGGGGCCCGGGTCAAGGTAGCCCCATGCAAAATTTTCGTAAAAAGTTTCGTTTTTTACTCTTAAGAATACCCTATTTACGTTCTAAGGCGCTCTTCGGCCCTTTGAGGGCCTTGCACCATAAACCATCAACCACCCAACTAACCAACCTACGGTCTAAGTTAATGAGTGTAGATAACAATAAAGTGAAAAAATATACGTTTAATGGTGTATTAAAAACACAAATCTATATAGTTTAGCTTTCACTACCAACGAACGGCTTATCAGAAAGAAATATAATGTAATGTAAACAGAGAGTTCCAGATATTCAAAATTCAAAACGGTAAGAAAAAGATCACCAATGCCAATGTGAAGTCGTATGCATGCGGCATCACATAGGTACATTGCATTTCTGTGTCGCGGGATTCACAGAAGCACACGCCAGATGTACGGCAGTTCTATAGATGTCTCCTAGAAGGTAAGTATTCCCATTCCTTTTTCTTTCTTTTTTGTTTCGCAAAATTAAATTAACTAAATCAAAAAATTTAAAATAAGTTTACTGGAAAATTGCAGGAATATCTTTTTCATTCATTAACTTTCACCCGCTGAACTTGGCGATTCCACAAATAGTAATATGTACCTGGCAAATAACTGGTATCACTGCTAGTACAAATTATATTAATGATTTATTTGCGTCCAGTTCAATCTAGTATGTCCATAAGAGCGTTTGGGGCCGCATTTCAACGTGTGCCGCTACGGCGGCGGAGTGATCTAGGCGCTGGCTTCTGACCACTTGTCGAGAAGGATCCTGGTTCAAATCCCGGTGAATCATGGACGTTGTGCTTGACTTCTGGCACTGGCTGTCCCCCTTCCCAGGAACCAGTGGCCCAAAATTGGGAATGTCCGACTACTTATAGCCCACTGAATTGATCACGGTGGTCGTTAACCCCCCCCTCCCAAAAGATTGCGACGTGTCCATTGCTATTTGTTGTGGACAGTACAAAAAGCATGTGTTTGATATCAAGGTGTCCACTTCCATGTAGGCTGGCCATAAAATGTTAGGGGACCGTACAAAATTGCACTTTTGTTTTCACCTTGTCAGCGCTTCGGTATATGGTTGAAGTATACGTATATATAGTTGGGCCATTTCAGCACGTAGTTTGGTTTATATAGAAAATCAAGATAATGTTACATTTTTACTCAGCTACAACACATTAATCCCAAAGGCTATTTGTTGAAATCTTTAATCCGCCGTGCTCATATTCACAACGTTAACATAACATGTCAAGTTATTAATGTTGCAGTTTTACCCTGTCACAAAACTTTAGTTACAAGACCTTAGGCGTAAACGTTTTTTAGGAATTTTTAGTCCGACGTATTCATAAGGTTTCGATAACATGCCAAGGTTATGGTACTGCGTTTTGACTGAGGCACAAAAATTAATAAACAGGCCTTAAGCCTTTTTATCACTTTTCAATCAACCGTGCTCATATACATAAAATTTTCAGAGAAAGTCAAGTTTACTGTGTTGCGCATTTACTCGAGTACAAATCTATAAACAGCCATTAACTTTCACCCACTGAACTTGGTGATTCCTCAATTCATCCATTAACAAGTCTTTTAAGTGATTGTATGCTATGGTCATATTGATAATGTTTGATGACAAGTCAGGTTAATGATGTTGCACTTATTAAAGACTTAAAAGGTGTAGAGGCTAGTAATTATTATTTGAAGTCTAAGTAAAAGCTCATTTTCAACTTGACTCGTCATGAAATCCTTGTGAATATGGCATTTATTTTATTTTGTACATTTTACAAAGCGTATGCATTTTTTTTTTTTTGGCATTTTTTTTTATTTTGTGTTGTTACTTGTTACATAGCGTTTCGCATTTTTGTAATGCTTGTGACTTGTGATTGCATTTTGAATTTTTATTTGTTTCACATTTTGGATTGCATTTTGAATTTTTATATGTTTCACATTTTGGATTACTTTTTGACATTTTATGTTTTTGACATGCTATTTTGAAAATTTTGACTTTTTTAATTTTGCTTTGTGTTTTACATTCTTGCATCTTCGGCGGAATTACATTCTTTGAAAAATTCAAATACAAGTTAGTAAAAGGTATAATTCAATTAGTGAGAAATACCAGCACATTTTAGTAAAGGATAGAATTATATGAAATTTATCTTAAAATGTCCAGCATGTTAACATTGTCCCTGTGCACCAAAGAATATCGAATTCCTTTTTATCTTGCCAGCGTTTCTCTTCTGGGTGGATTTGTTGGAATCTGTGCTATCACACTTTCGATTTTAGCCATAGTTGTTCTCTGCTCTTTCTCAATTTCACTGATTATTTCGTACAGTCACAGTTTTCTCTCCCAGAATTGTATTCCAGCGTCTGTCTAATCTTTCAAGTTCGTTTTGTGTTCTGGGAAAGCCAAATAAATTGTTTTCACTAACTGACCAAATTGTTGGCGGGAACAGCGGAGGGCTTCTGCTTGGATTGTTTCTTCTGCTTCCACGAAATTTTCCAAGAACATAATTTTCCTCAAACCACTGAACTACAGAATCTGCATATTCTAGTAAAATTGATTTCACTTCTTCAAAAGCAGCTGAAATTTCATCAGATGAAAAAAATGCGAGTGCTTGCAAATGTCTGACTTTGAGAGCAAACTCACTGTTTTCCTTATATTCCAAGGCTATGCCAGAGGATGGATATTCCTCAGCACATTTTTTTCCGAGATGAAACCAACAACATTTGTGTGTGCTGCTTCCAAATTCCTTTTTAGCAGCATTATAACGGTAGCTATTTCAAAATCTATTATTATGCTTATATTGTGGTGCAAGCTGAATATCATAGTCTGATGCATAGTCTTGTAAATCCTACAAAAATACTTTATAATAGTATTATATTATCTATACTTGCTGGAAAGTAACCCATAAGCTAGTGGGACAAGTCTGTGCATCTCTGGATTCGTTTCAACCATAGCATGAATGGAGCATAATTGCCTAAAAAGGGTTGGACAAGTTTCAAATGTCCCATCCATAATCCAGAGGGGTGCTTCTTTAAGCTTTCGTAAATTATTCTCTGTTAAAAATAAAATAATTCTTTGATGTCCAAATGCGCTATCTCTGCCAAGAAATTTTGCACCATCTTCTCCTGTAAATTTATTGGGGCATCGATCCGTTCTGAAGTCGTAGGCTCCGTAGGCATGTCTTGGCATGTCTTCTCTTTTTTACAACTTGCCTTAGTGCATCCATATTAGGCATGTAAGCTGCATTTACTGTAGCCATTGACGTTGTCATGGTTTGAATAATTTGTGCAGGGGCTTCGTCCGTATTTCTCGCTCGTTCTTTTATTTGCGCTCTTGCAACAGCAACATCAATTTTCTCCGGTCTTGGAGCATGGATATGTGGTTTCTCATTGCGCATCCTGTGTTCATCTCCAATAAGAATAGTACTAGCAAAGCCAGTACAATTTGCATAATTTCTTTCAATACAGTGACAATACCGTAAATCACCTCGCACTCTGTTATGGCAAAATAAATACCCTTTCCATTTCAGCAAATCATTTTCTTTTTTGTGAGTTAACTATTTATGTTGCATTCTTCATCTGCATAGTGCCTTCGGAAAACAATGCACTTTCTCTTTCTAAAATATTTAGAATGATATATTTCAACTATTATCACTTGACAACGCACAACAAAGGTTTCAACAAGCACGTTCTCTGTTCTCCAGTCAACTACGAACTAATGAGCAACCATTCAATAAAACACTCAGAATACAGACAATCACGTGAAGCTTGTTCCTCCAGTTAGGTTTAAGCGAAGTTCAAGATTTTCGTACCTGCGGTCACAAGAAGTGGTTAATTTTAAGGATCGGCATCTTATCTTTTGTTTTTCCAAAACGCAGAGGTACATGTATTTTACAGCTGGGACGCTCCAGGCGGGGGATCAACAGATGCGAAGAACCCGGGAGCCAGGTTCCGGAGGCGGCAGCAGGCGCGAAATGGGCAGCTGTACTCTGGGCCGGTAGGCGTCATGCTAATTCTCAAAAATAAATTCAAATTTTTTGTGTTGCACCATGCGTATGAAAGAAAATTGTTATACTGAAAAGACAATTTGTTTACCCCGTAACATATTAAACGAAACCTACGTCCCTACGTGCCAAATGATCTTTAAGCCAAACACAGTTTTTCATGCAACACCTTCCCCCGACTTTCTAAGTTCAGATCTGTCGCGTTCAACTTATTTCCTGTACCGCCCCTCTCTTTCGCTAATTGCAGTTAATTGCCGTGAAATTGGTGTTTTACGTTGGGGTGTATTGCCGCCTGTCCTGAAGACTATAGTGAAAGCGGTGAACCCCAGGGAAAAGCATTCCATCAAAAGCAACAGAAATCCAATGCGAGAGCAAAACTTTGTTCGTTGGCATTACATCCAAGCAATTTAGGCGAAGTAGGAAGTGTGTTTTTCTACTACGACACCAGAAGATTGTCGCGAATGCTCAGGCAATTACGATACAGATGTGTCCTTAAGACTTCTCTTTCAAGACGTCCAAAGGCCGGCACTAGGGGATGGAGATGGATACAGTGCGGATGCTCTTTTTTGTTGCAGTTAGAAATTCTTAAACTCATTCTTCCTTAAAACTTTGCCTGGTTACCAGTAAGTACTGTCTCATGCCTCAACCATTGCACAGATTTGTTGTTTTTGTTTTTATTCTTTGAGTTAACAGCGGGAAAATATCTGAACTGCGTTGTTTCAGTTGGAAATATTTTTTTAATTCAGCAACAGGGCTTCACGTATAATTGCAAAATACTTGGATAGAATAAACATACCTTACATAAAGAGTTTGCATGAGAAAATAGATTAATAATAAGGAAAATATTCTAAAACCAAAAAAAAAAAGAAATTGCGGAACCGAAAAAGCTAGGTAGAGGAAACAAAGGCTCTAAGAAAACGTTCATATTTAAAGAAACCTGTTGTCGCTTAATGAGTAAGTGGTTTAACTCAATACAAAATCATGTGCTGTATTTGAAAAAAATTAGAAGCAAGTAGGCATCGTGACTGTCCACAGTTTCCCCTTTTCATCCTGTCGACATTACAACCACCACAGAAAAGAAAACAACAAAAACATAACAAAAACACCCATACAAAGCAAAATGCCGAAAACATAAAAAGAAGTAACCACACACAAATGAAATGCCCAAAACATTAAAAAAACTGCAACCACACGAAACAAAATACCCAAAACATGGTAAGAAATTCTGTTTAAAGCACAATGAAGGTATACGATAGGAGAAATATATGTTTTTAAAACTTAAGACAAGTGTCAAAACTGAAATAAAAAGAAAGAAAAAAGAAATATTCCAAATTTCATTGTTACTTTAGATATTTTGACCTGTTGACATTTCGTAATTTGTACTTGCGCTCGGTCAAAAAATATTACTTACAAGGACTCTTTAGTAACTTTTAATAGCTGTGGTCGTATTTATAAGGTTTGCATAACCAATCAAGTTAATAATGTTGCGCTTTCACTTACCGTCTCCCGCTAAGTTAGAGTTTCATGACACAAAATTTGGTGGTTCTGAATTGAAAAATAAAGATTTTAAGAAAATGTTGTATGGGGGGGTCTTACCCCGGGCCTTGATCCGTTCCAAAAACCTTCTACCGTCTAAGTTAGAGTACCATGAGATAATATACAAAATTTGGTGGTTCTAAATTGAAAACTATAGATTTTACGAAAGTTTATGTGTAGGGGGGGGGGGTAACCACCCTTGCCCCGACCCGTTCTGAAAACCGTCTACTGTTTAATTAGAACACCATTATATAGTATACCAAATTTGGTAGCTCTAAATTGAAAACTGTAGTTTTTACGAAAAATATTTATGGGCAGAGGGACTTTGACACCGTGCCCGACCCATTCCAAAAACCGTCTACCGTCTAAGTTAGAGTACCATGAGAGAGTATGCCAAATTTGGTGGTTCTAAATTGAAAACTGTAGATTTTACGCGGCATTTTTAAGGGGGTGGCTTTACCCCCGGGCTCCAACTCCTTCCAAAAACGGTCTACTGTCTAAGTTAGAGTACCATGAGATAGTATACCAGATTTGGCGGTTCTGAATTGAAAACTGTAGTTTTTAAGAAAATTTTGTATGTGGGGGCTCTGATTCCCCTGGCCTTGATCCGTTCCAAAAACGGTCTGCTGTCTAAGTTAGAGTACCATGAGATAGTATACCAAATTTGGTGGTTCTAAATTGAAAACTGTAGATTTTACAAAAAAAAAAATTATTCGGAGGGGGTCTGACCCCCCGGGCTACAACCCCTTCCAAAAACCGTCTAGCGTCTAAGTTAGAGAACCATGAGATAGTATACCAGATTAGGTGGTTCTGAATTGAAAACTGTAGTTTTTAAGAAAATTTTGTATGTGGGGTTCTGACCCCCCCGGGCTCCAACCCCTTCCAAAAACCGTCTAGCGTCTAAGTTAGAGTACCATGAGATAGTATCCAAATTTGGTGGTTCTAAGATGAAAACTGAAGATTTTACGAAATTTTTATGAGGGGGGATGCTCCAACCCCTTCCAAAAACCGTCTAGCGTCTAAGTTAGAGTACCATGAGATAGTATACCAAATTTGGTGGTTCTAAATTGAAAACTGTAGATTTTACGAAAAAGTTTTTATTCGGGGGGGGGTCTGACCCCCGAAGGCTCCAACCCCTTCCAAAAACCGTCTAGCGTCTAAGTTAGAGTACCATGAGATAGTATACCAGATTAGGTGGTTCTGAATTGAAAACTGTAGTTTTTAAGAAAATTTTGTATGTGGGGGGCTCTGACCCTCCGGGCCTTGACCCTTTCCAAAAACGGTCTGCCGACTAAGTTAGAGTACCATTAGATAGTATACCAAATTTGGTGGTTCTAAGATAAAAACTGTAGATTTTACGAAATTTTTTATGAGAGGGGGCTCGACCCCCGGGCTCCAACCCCTTCCAAAAACCGTCTAGCGTCTAAATTAGAGTACCATGAGATAGTATACCAAATTTGGTGGTTCTAAGATGAAAACTGTAGATTTTACGAAATTTTTTATGAGGGGGGCTCCGAACCCGCGGGTACCAACCCCTAGCAAAAACCGTCTAGCGTCTAAGTTAGAGTTTCATGATACCAAATTTGATGGTTCTGAAATGAAAACTAGATTTTACGAACATTTTGTATGTACGGGGGGGGGGGCTCTGACTCCGGGCCTTGACCCGTTCCAAAAACTGACAACCGTCTAAGTTAGAGTACTATGAGATAGTATACCTGATTTGTTGGTTCTGAATTGAAAACTGTAGCCCAATCGGCTGGGTGGTTCCATATCCACAATTTGCAGTTACATCTCAACCTATAAGTGGGATTTTTGTTGTCGCCCACGTTCACTGTAACAAATCATGTTTTTACGTATTAATTTTGGTGCTTCGCTATTTGTGATTTTTCTGTTTTAATGTGCCATTGAAGATAGCTCAACATGTTTCCCATGTTCTCTTCGATAATGTTGGGTTTTATGTTGTTGTATATAATTCTTCCTTCTGCACAGTTTACTGCCCACGCAATGTCCCCTTCATTATGTTGAATATTTTTTAAAATCTTAGTCACTGTGTGTATAATATAATGTAACAAGATGCCCTTCTGAGTACATTTAGCGTTATTTCCCCTTGTCACTGAATACTTCTGTACATATGTTGTAAATTTTGAATGTAGCATCACTGATGCATTTCTGTGAATTAGTACCTAATGTTTAATCTTTAGTATGGTAGTAATGCTTAATTGGAATTTGTGCATAGTATAGAATCATGTCTTGCCCTGTCTACAATACTGTAGGTAAACATTTTCGTTTGTATCGCTCGTGCTTTATTGTCTGCCTCTCCTTCACCCTACGTGGAGAAATAATTTTTTTTTTTATGATTTTAACAATATTTTGTTTTACGTTTCACTGGAACCTTCCAGCTGATGTATATACCGCTGTATTTATTGGCAGAATTCCATTGTCATGTACATAGAAATGTTATTTTACTGAAGAATAAAGGCAATTTTGAAATGTAGATTGCAGTTACATTTCAACCTATAAGTGGGATTTTTGTTGTCGCCCACGTTCACTGTAACAAATCATGTTTTTACGTATTAATTTTGGCGCTTCGCTATTTGTGATTTTTCTGTTTTAATGTGCCATTGAAGATAGCTCACCATGTTTCCCATGTTCTCTTCGATAATGTTGGGTTTTATGTTGTTGTATATAATTCTTCCTTCTGCACAGTTTACTGCCCACGCAATGTCCCCTTCATTATGTTGAATATTTTTTTAAAATCTTAGTCACTGTGTGTATAATATAATGTAACAAGATGCCCTTCTGAGTACATTTAGCGTTATTTCCCCTTGTCACTGAATACTTCTGTACATATGTTGTAAATTTTGAATGTAGCATCACTGATGCATTTCTGTGAATTAGTACCTAATGTTTAATCTTTAGTATGGTAGTAATGCTTAATTGGAATTTGTGCATAGTATAGAATCATGTCTTGCCCTGTCTACAATACTGTAGGTAAACATTTTCGTTTGTATCGCTCGTGCTTTATTGTCTGCCTCTCCTTCGCCCTACGTGGCGAAATAATTTTTTTTATGATTTTAACAATATTTTGTTTTACGTTTCACTGGAACTTTCCAGCTGATGTATATACCGCTGTATTTATTGGCAGAATTCCATTGTCATGTACATAGAAATGTTATTTTACTAAAGAATAAAGGCAATTTTGAAATGTAGATCTTACGAATATTTTGTGTGTATGGGGGTTTCTGACTAACCGGGCCCCTGACCCGTTCCAAAAACCGTCTGCCGTCTAAGTTAGAGTATCATGAAATAATATACCAAATTTGGTAGTTCTAAATTGAAACCTATATTTT
Organism: Macrothele yani; assembly: GCA_039090855.1. Taxonomy (NCBI): domain Eukaryota; kingdom Metazoa; phylum Arthropoda; class Arachnida; order Araneae; family Macrothelidae; genus Macrothele; species Macrothele yani. Next base: position 73,635,667 of record CM077010.1, on the reverse strand, counting down.
ACTGTAATTCTGTAGGGGGGACCTAACCCCCCCCTCTCCAACCGCTTCCCAAAACCGTCTACAGTCTAAGTTAGAATACCACGAGATAGTATACCAGATTTGGTGGTTCTGAATTGAAAACTGTAGATTTTACGAAAATTTTGTATATGGGGGGCTCTGTCCAACCGGGCCCTGCCCCCGTTCCAAAAACCGTTTACCGTCTAATATTTTTAGTGCCAAAGAAAAACGTAATATTCCTATCCTGTCTGCGTGTCCACTCTTTAAAAATTTGATCAGGGAGCAAGACGTTCGAAATCGTACGTTTTCCTGCATTCGTTTTGTATGTAACCAAAATCTGTAAACGCGACGAATTGACGTAGTCGACGAATTTGTCCGCGACGAATTGACGCGCGACGAATCGTCATGGTCGACGAATTGACGCAGGCGACGAATTGACGTAGTCGACGAATTGACGCACGCGACGAATTGACGTGACACCTTAGGAAAGTAGAGGGTTGAGGCAGGGGAAATCGAGATTAGGGAATTTCACTTTCGTACAGACGCAATAGTTCAGTGGCTAGCTAAAATTCCCTAGAACATATCAGAGAAGACGACCTCAATTCTCAAAAGAACCATCCGCAATAAAACAGATCTGGGAATGATAAAGGAAAAGCCTCTGGTGTCGTAAATTTGACATTTAAACGTAATGCACAGCAGAGGAAAAAATTTGTAATAAATGAGGACATAGAGGGTGGATAAAGATACATACAGTTTGACTGTGCTCTGAAAAATAGCTCTGGGGTATGATGGAAGTTGTAGTGCAAATCAAAGTAAATTATTCACAGGAAATAGTCTGCTTGAAAACCAGCAGTAGGACACCCGGAAGATTGATTGCTTCGACGGATTTGTTCCGTTAGTGTGAAACCGCGGCTTTAGGATCTGAGCTCGGCGGACGAAAGTTTGCCCCAATATTTCAAAGGGCCCCATTAAACCAAACATCGTGTAGAAGGCTGCAAGGAAACAGCATATTAATCAAATCTTTTCTAATAGCTGTTACTGCCGCCTCCACTCAACATTCATTCCTTAAGTTTAGTTACTTTTTTAGCACGTCTTTTGTAAAAAATATCGTGCTTATGTTGCATGGGAACATCGGTTTGTCCGTCCGTCCATGTTGCATCGGTTTGTCCGTCAGTCAGTCCGTCCGTCGGTCTGTACCCACGGTATCTCTGCAACTATCAGTCCGATTTGAAAAATTGTTTTTGCATTCAGAAGCTCGAATATGCGAATGGTGATCCGTTATTTCGTTTTTTTGTTTACAATGTACAATTTCGCCACTAGAGGGCGTAAACGCAGATGATGTCGAATTCAAAAATACGTTTTATTCCACATATTTGCTTCTAAACATCCGATTGAAAAAATCATTTCATCTTTCGATTCCATTTATGTCGAAGAGTATTTTAGATATAGTTACTTTTTTTCAAATTACGCATAGATTTTAAGCTAGGAGGCGTAAAAGTAAATTACATTTTTTCCGATAACTCTTCTTCTAAAACTCCGATTTGAAAAAAATATTCCTTCAGCGGATACATCTCCTGATGGAAAATCTTTTGCATATAATTTGAAATTTTTGGTAAAGAATACTTTGGCCACCAGGGAGCATAAGTGTTAATTTTTCCTTCTGATGTATCTGCCATAAAATCTGAGCTTCTAAAACATCTAATGAAAACATTCTTTCATGGACTTATGCCACTTACATTGATAAAGCTTTTCGGAATATTTTCTTCCTAAAATATCCCACAGTTTCTCCGCCAGCGGGCGTAAATGTATATCTTATTTTTGTCAATATCTCTACTTCTAGGAGTCCGACTTGAAAAATTCCTTCTTTGTTGGATAGTGTTTTCCATGTGACATGTTTTTCACATAATTTCAAAATTTTCAAGGAATTCATGGACTTTCCGCTAGGTGGCGTAAAGGTAAATTGTGCTTCCCTCTATATCTCTGCTTCTAAATCTCCGATTTGAAAAATTATTTCTGCACCGGATACAGCTCCTGATGTGAAATCGTTTGCACATAATTTCTAATTTTTGTAAAACATGGTTTATCCACCAGGTGGCGTAAGTCTTAATTTCCGCTTCTGATGTATTTGCAGCAAAATATGAGCTTCTAAAATCGCGATTGAAAAAAAAAGTCTTTTGTTGACCGATACTATTCATGTCGACAAACCTTTTAGGAACATTTTCTTCTTGAAATAATGCATGGTTTCTACGCCAGGGGGCGTAGATGTATATCTTATTTTTATCAATATCTCTGCTTCTAAACGTCTAATTTGAAAAATTCCTTCTTTGTTTGATAGTGTTTCCGATGCGAAATGTTTTCCCTATAAATTCAAAATTTTCAAGTAAATTTATATTCTTTCCGCTAGGGCGCACAAAGGTAAATTGCGTTTTCTGCTCCTAAATCTCCGATTTGAAAAATTCTTTCTGTATTGCATACAAGACCTGATGGAAAATATTTTTCACATAATTTCTAATGTTTGGTAAAGAATGGTTAGGCCACCAGCGGTGATAAGTGTTAATTTCTGCTTCTGATGTATTTGTAGCAAAATCTGGGCTCCTAAAAACTCGACTAAATTTTTTTCTTGGACCGATACCGCTCATATGGATAAACCTTTTGAGAATACTTTCTTCCTAAAATAATGAGTGGTTTTCCCACCAGGGGACGTAAAGTCACATCTTATTTTTGTCGATAACTCTGTTTCTAAGATTTCGTAAGCTCATGATTCCGTTTACAGCAATATCTGAGGGATTAAAGACCCGATTAAAAAACTTCTTTCTTCCGTCAGATACTATTGTTTTCCATACTGGTTCCATTGACTTTAAATAACTTTGATAAATTTAATTTGCGTCAGAACGGTTTCAAAAGACGTGCGTATTACACCCGAAAATTCGGTGTCATCTTTCTTGTTTATCCATTTGCGCACTACAATATGAATGATCCGTTTTCTGAAGTTATACGAAAAATGTTAAAACAGTTAAAAATGAAGTGGGAAAATCTACCGCGTGGAAACATTTTTTCCGAATTATTGATTGCACGGCCAACGCAAAATTGTATTATGTTCAGTGCGAGAAATGCGAATGCATTTCGGAATATAAAAGTATTTCAGGATCTAGCACACTTTTGCGTCATGCCAAAACATGCGTGAAGACCATCTCTTCTCAATGCGCAAAAAAGGTAGACATGTTCTTTTTCTTAGGTAAGAAAAAAATATCAACTACTGCAAAATTTACTGTGAAACGGTAAAATATAAACTTTATTTCAGGGTTATATCCTTCCTAATGAGACACATAAATGCTGAGCATCATATTCCATGCTTCTTTCTGTACCACATGTTGTTGGGTTTTGTTTGAACCACACATTGGTCTTCTCTCAGAAAGTGGTGCAGCTGGTGTAATTTTCTGTGAAAGTGTAAAATTATAAATTTTATTTCAAGGTTATATCCTTCCTAATGAGACACATAAATGCTGAGCATCATATTCCACGCTTCTTTCTGTACCACATGTTGTTGGGTTTTGTTTGAACCACACATTGGTCTTCTCTCAGAAAGTGGTGCAGCTGGTGTAATTTTCTGTGAAAGTGTAAATTATAAATTTTATTTCAAGGTTATATCCTTCCTAATGAGACACATAAATGCTGAGCATCATATTCCATGCTTCTTTCTGTACCACATGTTGTTGGGTTTTGTTTGAACCACACATTGGTCTTCTCTCAGAAAGTGGTGCAGCTGGTGTAATTTTCTGTGAAAGTGTAAATTATAAATTTTATTTCAAGGTTATATCCTTCCTAATAAGAAGCATAAATGCTGAGTATCATATTCCATGCTCCTTTCTGTTTCATTGTGAAAATTGGATAAAAGGGAGAAAAGCATTAGCACTTGGAAAACTCGGGCTCGACTGGGCTCGGGCTTCGAACACCGAGCCCGAAATCATCTCTAGAGTAAATTGTAAAAAATAAGTGGTGTGAATTTACGAATTCAAAATTCCTGAAAATCACGTGCAGCAAAGTTGCAGGTAGGTGTCCGTCTTTTTGCAAAATTTCCTTTTAAAAAGTTTCCGTTTCTTTTACTTTTCAATTATCTTTACGAAAAGATGAAGCGCACCGCTTTAAGAAACTTCTAAATACAAAATTTCCTTTTGATAGCTACAATAGATTTTGTCTTAAGGGGTTCCAGAGACTGATACATAAATATCATATACGAATATCTCCGTCGCAATAATTAAAACTTCATGCGGTATGCTGTCCACAATATCCGACCTCGCTACAGAACTTCAGAATCAGATCCTCCGACAGACGATTAAAAGAAAACCTCTAGTATTCCCGCGAATCGTCTCTATTATCAGAAATTTCCCGTCTTATGAATACGAAAAAAGTGAGAATAGAATTTTTCCGTTAATATACGAAAGGAATTGCGGAAAGGTTTCTGAAAATTTAGAATTTTCCTTGCGGATGAAAAGTCCGTGTAATACGAGGTTTTTTTCCATTATTTCACGAAAAACGTTGTACTCGTACTAGAAATATGCTTCGTTAGTTCACCAAAGGAATCACTGAAAGTCGCTCATGAATTTCAGAAATTTTTTTGTAGTGTAGCGTACAAGAGCAAAGAACCGAGTTCTCACACAAACATGAAAACCGACGGTAAGAAAGATATTTTAAGATATTGTACATATGCTTTTGCTGTGACTTTCTGGAATCTTTTATTACCGGATTTGTAGCTTTCGCTAACAGACGAAAGTTCGGAAAACCCGAAACCTTTAATACTTCGAACACGTGTTCGACTTTGCCAACTACAAAACAAGTTTCTGCAATCTGATCCTTACAGTGAGGATATCGTCGTTTCTGCTGACGGACATGCAAAAGATTGAACGGATGGACAGTATATCCGAAATCTTTTGCCCATGCTGAAAAACAGAAGCGTAGCTTAGGCGGGGCAAGGGGCTGCTGCCCCGGGCGCAGGGCACGAGAAGGCGTGAAAACCACTGCTTGGAGCATGATTAAAATTTTAATTGAAACTTTTCACTATTTCCTGGCCAATTAAGATTCGGATTTCCTCCTCAGAATGTTCAGGAGATGCTAGGTGCTCACATGCAGAAATGAAAAAGGTGTTCGATAGTCCGTTCAACTAAAGAAGAACCGCGGCTTTTGTACACAACAATGGAGCTCCCCGATTTTTCTCTAATTGGATGGATAAGTATGTCGTTCTTCTTTAGTTGGACAATATCCTTAACTAAAGAAAATATGGATCTATCCAACTAAAGAAAAACGACATACGTATCCATCCAATTAAAGAAAGTTCGCGGCCCCCGTTGTTGTCTGCAAAGGCCGAACGGACTATAGAACACCTCCTTTATTTCTGAATGTGATCAATTACGAGTAGCATCTCCATTTTTCTTTGTTTGGATGGATAAGGATGCAGTTTTTCTTTAGTTGGATGGATGAAATGAGAATGTCTTTCATTTGTTGAAGATTCTCTTTAGGCTATTCGATCATTACTGTGACTCACACTCAAAACTTACTTGTTATTTTAAATACTCAGCTACATTCGGTCCGTTTGACGTGGTACCGAAGGTTCAAACTCTAAATTAGTCATATATAAATTAGTAATAGGTATATATATACACACACTATATTGACAAAAGTCACCGGACACCGCCTTAGAAGCAAATGAACTGATCCGTTGCGATGTTAAGAAGCGCGATACAGCTGAAAACAGTATAAAAACAAGCTTGCAGCTGACCGAGATCATATCGCGCTGTGAGGTTGAGTGAAAATGTCGCGGCTGGAGAAAACTGACTTTGAGAAAGGAAAGATTGTTGGGTTTTTTATTAGTGGGTTGTCCATAAGAGAAACCGAGAGGCGATTAAAAATACTCAAGTACACTGTTTTGGATGTACTGAACAAGTAGAAGACACATGGTGTGCCTGAAGTAGCAAAACGTACCGGAAGACCAAAGAAATCAGTGACAGAGGACGTTGAAGCCTCAGGAGAGTCGTTACAGCTAATCGACGGAGTACTGCACAAGACCTCAGTGTACAGGTAGGTACAAATGCTGGAACCTCGGAATGTAAACGCATCATTCGCAGAGAACTTCATTCCATGGGTTACCGTGGTCGAGCGGCTGCTCATAAGCGTTTCATCTCCACTCGGAATGCTACTCGTCGTTTAGCATGGTGTAAAGAACATTTATCGTAGACCGTAGATCAATGGAAACGGGTCCTGTGGACTGAAGAATCCAAATACACGATCCATCAATCTGATGGCCGTGTGTGGGTATGGCCGCAGCCGGGGGAAAGCTATTTATCACAGTGTACTGTTCCTACGGTTACGTTTGGAGCTGGCCCTGTACTAGTGTGGGGGTGTTTTTCGTGGTATGGTCCCGGTCCATTAGTGATCATGGACAAACCTATTAACCAGCACGTCTACCTCGATATTCTGGACAATTATGCCTTGCCAACTCTGTGGCAATACTATGAAACCGAGCCTTGTTAGTACCAGCAAGATAATGCACCAAACCATAAAGCAGGGATTGTTACGGGGAGGTTTGACGATAATTCCGTATCGTGTGTGGATTGGACATCACAGAGCCCTGATCTTAATCCCATAGAGCACCTATGAGATGAATTAGAGCACCGCATAATAAGTTAGGGACCAATGCCTACAACTTAGCAATAGTTAGCGGCAGCATTATGTACTGAATGGAAGCGCATTGCTATCACTGTGTTCCAAAACCTTATCGAAAGCATGTCTCGAAGGGTCAGTGCATCAATATATATATATATATATATATATATATATTAGTTTACGGGCGGTTCGATGATGAAATGTTTTTCGCCAAGAACAGCTTACCAGGGAACTTCGCCTAGCTGCAAGAACCACATTTAGGGTATATAAACAAAATTCTACTCACTATCAACGAAGAACTCCCCAAGGAACCCCCGAACTGCCCGTAAACTGACGAACGTAAACCAAAACACACTGTTACAATATATATATTTACTATTAAATTAGTAATGCATATATATATATATATATATAAGATAGAAAGATAGATGGGGCGCAATATATTGTGGTTTGCCCCGGGCGCAGAAATGCCTAGTTTGCCTCTGCTGAAAATAAGGCTCCAATTGCGAATGATAATCTAATACTGTGTTATTAACCATCATTAATGTATCGCAAGTGCAGTAGACTGAAAATTATGGTTTTAGGAACTTACTTTTTATGAGCGCTTTGAGCTGCTTCAAACATTCTTCTTTTATTTCTGATGTTTCGTTGAGCTTTTCCTTGATTAGATCGTTGAGTGTTCCTGAAGGCACTGGCTCGTTGAAAGACAGAAAATGTTCCAAATCATCATCACAGCAGTTTGACGTCATTGTCGTCACTCTGAAATTGAAAGTTGATTGAATACATCATAATGTGCAAATTGTTAAAGCTCTGTACAGTATGAAAGGTAAGTGGTGCGAATTTACGAAAAATTCCCGAAAATAAGGTGTAACCAATTTGCCGGTAGGTCTCCGGTTTTTAACGAAATTCCCGTTTTCAGAAGTTTCCATTTGAATAAGAGACATTCAGTATTTTGATATTTTGTACACTGTCACTATAATTTCGTTTTTTACAGAAATGTTCGTTTCACATTTTTCCGTTTTTTTTTCAGAAATTTCTCGAATTTCCAAAAACTTCAATTTTGACTTGTTAAATTGCTACACAGACTTTTGGGAAAACTCCCGGTGTTCACTAGTGTCTTTATGTAATGTGACTCACTGTCGGAGGAGAAGGTTTCCCGAGATCGAGTTCGCGATGATTTGCACGAGAGTAAGGGGTGTGGCTACCTGAGCTAGCAGTACACGTACCATCAGTTCACATCTTAACTAGAAACAAAGGGGACAGGAGTCGCGCGATGATGAAATGTTTTTTCGCCATGAATGCGGGTTAATTAGTAATTTTATTTTGTGTAGGCGCTTTTTATCTTTCTGAATAAGTTTGTAAACATTTTATTTCTTCTGTAGAAGAACATACCTCCAATTGTATTTTTTTCATCATGATTATTCAAAACGCTCGAGATTTGTTTAAACTGACAATGAGTTACAATTATGTTTAAGAACATAACATCATAACATGTTACATTAGGAAATTACATTTTATTAAATACATAACATAAATTACACTTTTCATTAGGATATTTCAAGGAACCCGAGATGCTTTTTAACTCAATGGCTTTCCGTTAGGTTTAAGGTAAAGGTGAAATGTACTACTTCATGGTATTACTTCACAAAACTCCTAAATATAAAATTTACTCATGAACACTATTAGTTTTTGTGTTACAGAGTCCACAGACTGTTATATAAAAATCATATAGTCACTTGTAAGGCACTTCCTGTACCCGTTTTCTTACGGTAACACGATATGCAATAACAAGTCCACAAGCTGTTATGAGAGGTGAGGATATTAGTTGCAATATTAACTTTAATACCATGCTATTGCTATACACAATATCTGATCTTGCAATAGAATCATTTCCGCAAACAAACAAAAGTACGAATATCCTCAAAAAAAAAAAAAAAAAGCTTTTCCTTAGTGGTTAAAATTTTTGATAGGTGCATGATAAATGAGTTTTAAAAACTGTGGAATTGATATTTAATAGTTAATCAAACCTCCCTAAATTCAAGTATTCCCGCGAACCACTGCTATTAGCGGAACATTTCTGTCTTATAACAATGATAAACAGTAAGAATATATATTTTCCTATTACTATCCGAACGGAATCACGAAATGGTTCCCTAAAATTTCAGGTTTCTTATAAGACCCCCTAAAAATATTTTTCCGTTATTAACCGGAGAAAGATAAACTAGAGTATTTCTGTCAATTCACGTATGAATAATCCGTGAAATTCAGGCTTTTCCACCATTTCACAGAAAGGGAGAAACGAGAATATACGTCGTTAATTCACGAAAGAAGTCACGGAAAGTTACTCGTTAATTTAAACAAATATCTTACAGTGTAGAATTAATTGCTTACAAAATCATATTTCTGTTTGCGATATCACAGTAATGTTACAGAAAAATCACTTAGTCATTGCGTATTTCCTCTTAATATGACAGAGAAAAGAATATTAAAGACGCACTTACACAGGATTATGAATATTAGGCATACAGTGAAAGCAAATAAAAGAATGAAGGACTACTTGTTCTCCCGAACTCCCGAACAGTAGGATTTCACCACGATTTCAAGTGCCCATGTGTCTAGAGCAAAGGTAGAAGATATGGATGACAATAGTTCCTCGAAGCAATTTGTTTACTGGTTTTACTTGTTGCGAAGGCACAAATATGTGATAATAAATGTCAATCTGCTGTTCAGTTTGAATTCCATTGTTGGAATTGAATGCTTTCCTAAGCGAAAACTGTTTGGGGAAATAACATCAGAGGAAAAATATTCCTTGTTTGCCTAAAAGGAGATGCAAACATCAAGTTTCTGAAAAGTTTCCCACACGAATCTCTACCTATACTGTCCAGTGCTGCTTCTTTTGTTGCACCTGACATTCACCGTTGCAAGTCATATGTCTACCATTCTCCTCACATTCTCTGCTTATACAACTCTACTTTATAATGTTTCTTCACCTACACCACTCTCACCAACCACCATGCGCATTCATCTTTGTTCTTTCACGTCATGTTATCTACTGCTGTCATCAGCAACTCCGCACTTCTTCAACCTCACCCACCTTGTTTCAGGCAGGGGAGGCCTTGTGCAGACAATTTCGGAATCGTCTCATCTCTCGATTTCGACTGGCCTATATTTCCCTTCCTGAATCCACTCGTGATGTGACTTTCCTTCACACATGGGCACCTAATACCAGATGGTTCACCGAACCTCCTACCACCATCCAACTCCTATTTTAAGAGCTTGTCACCATTCAAATAATCTATGTTGTAAATTGTACATATACATCGTTTGCATTTTCTTGATTTTTTTTTTTTGCTCTGTACAATTTTACAGACCTCTGTATTTTTTTTTCTTATCGGCATAATATAACGCCTCCTTTGTGTATAACTGTATATATGGAAAAAATATGTAATTTTATTCTTTGATGCATCCTTTTTTCATTGTAAATATTTCTGAAACGCAAAATTTGCCTTTATGTTTCATCTTTCTTATAACCTATGATTTACTCAATAAATAATGAAACCCTCCTAATGTGAACAACCGGAATAAATATCCTGAGGGTAAATGAGATGTGTTCACGGCATAAAATTATGCAGTTTTGAATTTCTTCTAAACTTCAACGATCAAATTGATTTGTTACATTTTTTTTGAACTTCCGCAGTTTCTTCAATGGCTGTTATACTCTTAGGCAGAAATGCCCCTTTCAAGATATTTTTGTGATGCAAGAGTGGTATTTTAAACCGAACGCTAAGTTGCCAGTTATATACTGTGAGCACAAATAACGAAAACACTAGTACATAGAAAAAACGCCTATTTCTGTGAACAATAGATACTATTAAACTTTTTAGTATCAATTGCGTTTAATTGTAAATGGATAAAAATCTGCATATTTGATTACATATACATATAAATACAATGCGCTTGGCCTTTTCCTAACCTCGGTGTATCGTTCGCAGACAAACAGAAAGCTGAAAGCGTTTAAAATGAAGTGAAAGGTCATAATACGCCTAAATCAATAACAGTAAATGGTTGAGGTCGAGGAATTCAACCATATGAATGGAAAGATCGTCAAAAATCTCAAAATTCTGAAATTCAGCGACACCAACAATGACAAAATATGAGACTAATAATTAAGTGCCATACAACGGGAGGGCAGAGGCACATAATAAATGTTCAACATGATTCTGACAATCTTTTTGCACTCAACATTTGATTAAATGATAACAGATTGAAGAAAAAACTTTATGCTCACAGACTGAAAAAGATTATTTTGACAAATTCAAATAAATATTATTCCCAGATTTCTTTGAGGGTATTGATAGTTAACAAACGAGAACTTATTGAAATATTTAAAATATTTCTTTCTTACGTAACACCTAATTTATTTGAGAGAATGTGTCACGTTTCAGTAATTTACACTGTATAATTGCTCATGACGAAGATTACCGTTTATAGCACCAAAATCACTTATTTTTAAAGAAAAAAATATCTGTATGTTCCCATATAAAGTAAACCTTAAATTTAATAAAATATTAAATTAGGATGAATGACTAAGGCTATTTGAAAGAATTATCTTTAAGTGATATATATTTATAAAAATACAGATTTTTACAGGAACACTACAATCATAGAGGTACTTACATCTTGGTGTGTTATTACGAACTTCGGATGGTATTTTGGTAGAATCGCAGGGAAGTCAAATAAATGGCAAGAGCAACCCTGGAGCGCAATGCCACAGCAATGGTTACGTGCGTTTTTGCTTTATGAAAACAGAGGTTATCGTGAAGGCGAAAGCTAGTTATTTCCTCTTACGAAAACGCATGCCAGTTATTCTTCAGACGAAGGACTGAATGAAAACGAATTGCTACTATTATCCTTCCTATTTTTAGAAGTATTGTATTTTCCTCTTCATTTATAGTTGGTACTTGACAAATTCACGAATGAAAAATCCGAAATTTTCTCATTCATTGCTTTGTTGAGGTTAAATGGATTGCAGTCAAGACAGAAAGCACCCCTAAACAACATTTTAGGCCTGATTTTCTCTTTTCACATAACTGATCATGCTGCTCATCTAATCTGGACCATCTTGTATCAGTTGTAATGCTGTCTTCTTCTCATTTGCCTTTTCTGGACGCCGATATTATTCTTATGTTTCAAATGATTCAAATGTTCCGAAATTTAATTTCTTTGCTTTATTGATTACATTACATCACGTACATTCCATTTTGTTTTGCAGTAACACTCCCTTTTCATTTGGAAGAAGAGTTTCGTATTAATTTCGTTACAAAACGATAGTAAAAGCAACTTAATTTTTTTTTATTGGAGGTTTAACGACCACCGTGAGCAACTCAATGGGATATAAGCAGTCGCCCGTCCCTAATTTAGGGTCACTGGTTCCAGGGAAGGGAGAGAGCCAGCGCCGTAAGACAAACACAACATCCATGCCTCACCGGGATTCGAACCCAGACCCCGTTCGGACGAATGATCAGAGGCCATCGCTTAGACCACTGCGCCACCGGGGCGGCCAACTCAATTGTACCAGTAATTCCGTTAAAATATTTTAATCTGAAGTTCTTTTTGGTACGTTTCGATTTGAATATATTTCGCATTTTTCGTTATGTATTAATATGTACTAACTAAAAAGGCAAAGCACGAATAGTCAATTATCACATTCTGATATTAGCATCATTTTTTAAATGACTTAATAATATTAATATTAAATAATGTATTTTCTAATAATTCTTTTCATCACACAGTTATATTTAGAAAAAGCTTTTACTTACGGGTGCTTTGAAAGATAAATTGGTTTGAAAAATAAAGCGTACGTTCGGCCGGACTGTGTATGCTGAGACGTTAGCATGGCGACTTTTCAGAAAAGCTGTGTTCTGGAGAAAGAACGTCCCCATCTTCTTCTTGACAGAAGTTCGCTACGGAATATCTATCTCGCTGAAAACACATGTCTATTCATCATAAACACATATCTATTCATCATATCGTTGTCCTGGGTGGTGTAATGACTAGCATGCTCGATCGGAAATCGGGAGGTGCGGGTTCGATTCCCCCTTCAGGACGATTTTCTGAAGGAAGTAGTTACAAAGGATACAGTGAAATATATGCCAATAACAGCATTACACGGCCAACCATGTATTCATGAAGAATTATTTCTTCGGAGAAATTCGTTTCCCAATTGTATGTGACGTACTTTCATCACTGGAATTTCTCACATCCGACCCTGGATGTGAGAAAAGGTCGTGGGACGCTACGATGGGGCAGGAATAGCTCCGACTAGTGCCAAACTGAAAGTTATCAGATATCTATGTTCAGTTGCTTGGAATTTCCTTGTCGTAGGTAGTGTAATGACTAGCATACTAGAACGGAAATTGGGAGGAGCGGCTTCAATTCCCGCTCCAGGACGATGGAAATTTTCTGAAGGAAGTGGTTACATGGAATACAATGAAAATATGCCAATAACAGTATTACAATATCTATTCATTCTTTTCCATGATATTGTCCCAGCAGTGTTCTTAGTTGAAGAAAGCCTAGAAAATTTTGCCTATAACCTGCGATATCACATATGATGTACTCTTGAAGCAATTTCGTTTTTGTTGACTTTTCACTTCTGTTAGTTTTCGTTGTTTCTAGTTATATTTTTCATACTGAACTCCTATGAGTTTGACTTAAACCATTTGTCCACTGTCTCCATCAGATCATGTTCACTGTCGCATTTCTGCCTTTTCCCGTGGAGCCAAATTTGGTTAACATGGCGGTTGACGAAATAGCTTGAATCCAAAGTCATGTAGAGTTACTGGAATCATAAACGCTGTGTTTCCCAGGAGATGGAAGATTACACCTTATCTAATTTCCCGCGCCTATTGCTCTTCAATTCCTCGGAGAAATGTCTCACTAGGTTAGAAAGTTAATCTGCACTTATACTGGCCCCTCGTTCCAATCAACCATAATCACTCCTGAAAAACAGAAGATGGATACCCCAATCAACCATAATCACTCTTGAAAAACAGAAGATGGATACCCCCAATCAACCATAATCACTTCTGAAAAACAGAAGATGGATACCCCAATAAACCATAATCACTCTTGAAAAACAGAAGATGGATACCCCCAATCAACCATAATCACTTCTGAAAAACAGAAGATGGATACCCCAATCAACCATAAGGATGCTGCCACTGTTTAGATTGTTCGTTTGCTTCAAACTCCAATTGGCATACCCATGTTTCTTTCACAGTGACATCTCGCCCAAAAACTGAATTGTATTAGCCACAAAATGGAGTATAATTTCATTAAATCATTTTGCTCATTCCCACTTCTGATCTGCATTAACTGCTTTTACGACACACTTCGGAGGAACGTTCTTCATTTCTGAAAGATTCTCCACTATAAGATCATTAATGGCATCCACATTTTTCAGGTGACAACAGCTTAGAGCGCATATTCAACATTGTCTTTTCCACGCTGAAATTCTGCTATCTAGTTTTTAACCATGGCGTATAGAAGACAAAGGCTTTAAATATTTATTACATGTCTTCATGAATTTCTTTCCGCGATATTCCCGTTAAATGGAAGCACTCATTGACTGTACTATGTTTCATTCTCTTAAAAGTCGCCATATTGATTCACTTTCCTCTCTTCGACGTTCTTTGTAAAGAAAACCAGTCACAAACGTATAATTGTCTGTGATCATACACAAAAAATAACAGCATAGACTGGCAATATTTGTCTTCTCTAAAATCTTCGCGTGATCTACAGTGGACTGAAAACTTTTCTACTCCCTTTCTCACATGTACGCAAATATTTCACGCAATAGCTCCTCAAATAAATGAAACAAATTTCGATGTCCGTCTGTCTGTCTCACGTTTCCGCAGAAAGAAAAAGATATTTCTCTTAGTCGACTATTTGCAACTTGTTCTCTGTTTTTGGGTTTTCTTTCAAAAAATTCCGGGAATCGATTGAAGTTAACGATTTAATGAAAACAAAAAATATTCGACAAATCAGCATTTAATGGGATGCGGTAAAGATTTTCGATTTCGAGCTCCACGATACTATACAGTATATTAGAAACTTGCTTTCCAAGCATATAATTCACCTCAATAGATTGCAACAAAAACATAATCTTGGGTTAGTAACCAAGTGCATTTGAACAGGAAGAATGCCATACTTGAATTGCGACATGGGTTTCTGTGAAACTGAGAAAATGAGATAAACTAAGCTTAGGCGAATATGCTACTGAGAAGACAACCTGTGCTTTTCTCAGGTATACATAATCCATCACCTGAAAATTTGCAATCGCTCAAATCCAGGGAGATACTATAATATCTACATTGTCGAGTCACGTTATTGTGACCACCAGCTAATATCCAGATTAACCGCCGTGTGCAGTGCGGAGAGCAGCTACACGGACTGGACGTGACTCAATAAGGTGCTGGAAGGTGCTCACAGGTATGTGGAGCCATGCTGACTGCAGTGCATCTGGCAGCTGCTGGAATATGTGTGGTGGAGGATCCATAGAGCGAACAATTCGATCGAGGTGATCTCACAGATGCTCAATTAGGATTAAGTCTAGGGAATTAGTAGTTCAGGGAAATACTTTGAAGTCTTCATCGTGCTCTTCCAACTTCTCTCGGACCTTTCTAGCTATGTGACATGTCGCTGTGCTGGGAGATCCCATCCGCCCCAGGGAAGACAATCAATCAGTATGTATGGGTGCACGTGGCCTGCAAGGATGGATTTATAACGAATTCGGTCCATAGCGCCATCCACAGGTATGAGTAGACCCAGAGAATGCCACGGAAACATTTTCCAGACCATAACGCTGCCCACACCAGCTTGTGTTCTTCCAGCAATGGTTGAAGAGTGTTGGTTTTTCGATGTTTCTCGCCTTATACGCCAACGTCCATCCGTTTAATGAAGCAGAAAACGTGACTCATCGGAGAAGGCAATCCTTTGCCAATCAGCGCAGGTCCAACTCCGATACTTCCATGCAAATGTAAACCTGTTCTGCCGATTCACCTTCCTTAGCATAGGTGCAGTGACCTTCCGTCTACATCGGAGCCCCACACGCAGCAGGGTGCGCTAAACTGCCGCTTTAGACACACTTCCGGTAGTCCTCTAGTTCATTCGTCCAGTGAGTTGCTTCACAGTAGCGTGTCGATCGGCTCTCACGAACCTTCGAAACGGACGTTCACCTCTCATATAAATGGCACGTGGTGCTCCGCAGTTTGCACGTCGCTTATTCGCAATGGTGCCATTTCTCCAATCACGATACACTTTAACCACAGCAGTACGCTGTCAGTTCACCAACTGCGCTGTTTCAGAAATACTACCACCCTTGGCTCGAAAGCCGATAATCATCCCTTTTCGCAATCTGGTAAATCTCCCCTTTTATTCATTACATAAACGAGTGATATGTTTTCAGAATGCCTACAGCACACTTTATATACCCTCCAAGCCAGCTCACAACATGTCCTGTTTTCATTGGCTACGCGCTGTTGACATCATAAGTAGGAGGTGGTCACAATAATGTGACTCGACTGTATATGATAACAGCTATGCATCATGAAAAGTTGCCCTTTGCTTCTTCCAAAATTTCCTTAAGACTCTCGGAGGCTTCATCAGCGGTACTATGGTCTAAGCAATGGCTCTTGACCGTTTGAACGAGTAGGCCCTTGTATCACTCCCGGAGGAGGCATGGGTGGTGTGTTTGTCTTACGGTACTGGCTCTCTTCCTTCTCTGGAACTAGTGACTTTAAATTCCGCAACGGAGACTGCTTATAGCCCTTACATTTGCTCGCTTGGTCATTAAAACCGAAATAAAAGGACGACAATTGCCGTAGGAAATAAGTATAATGAAACAATGGTATCAACTCTCCCCTAGTTATGTGTTGTGTTACACTGGCACACATGACTAGGGAAGAGTTGGTCAACGATATATATTACCAAACAACAGTAAAATGGAAATGGTCGTTCCGGTGACCGAGCTGCCCAATGCGCTGACTACTGATCATTCATCCCAGTCCCTGGAGCCAGTTGACCAAGTTAAGGACGGACGATTGCTCAAAACCCCAAGTGTTGCTCACACTGTCAGCACCCTCTCCAATAATAATAATAATAATAATAATAATAATTTCTTTTGTCTGAAAGTTTTAAACTTTGTCCTACTTTGGTGGCGCATAATAATAATAAAAATACTACTAATAATTATTACTATCCATGCGCCGGGGTAAAGTCCAGAATATAGATGGAATAGAACTAGAAAGTGGTAATGTAATGCAATCATTGTCAGAAAATAAAATAAATTGCAAATACCTTGGAATTCTTGAATGAGATAACATCTTGCATGCAAAAATCAAAGGTCTGACTCAGAATGAGTACATCAAGAGAGTACGAAACATATTGAAATGAAAACTAAATGGTGGAAATGCAATCAAAACCCTAAATACATGGGCCATTCCAGTAATTGATTGGACCCAAGGTGAATTAGAAACACTGGATCGGAAAACTCGAAAGTTATTGAACATTCATCATGCACTGCATCCAAAAACTGATGTTAATAGATTATATTTACCTCGGAAAATTGGAAGCAGAGGACTAATGCAAGTACATCAGGTAGTAGAGGAAGAAAAAAATGCCTGAATGATTACGTCAGCAGAGGCAGAGAAAAGCTACTTCAGGCAGTGAATAATGAAAATATATTAGAAACAACAGAAAACAAGGCTGAATACAAGGGAAAGCAGTTTGAAAGCAGATTAGATGGCTGGAAGAACAAGCCGCTGCATGGACAATTTCTAAAGAATATTGATGGAAAAAGTGACAACAACTTGACTTGGGCCTGGCTGAAATTGGGTTCCATCAAGAAAAAAACAGAAGCTCTGACTTTGCTGCACAAGAACAGGCATTGCAAATAAATGTTATGAAGGGTAAAATCCAGAAAGTCAGTGATAATCCAAAGTGTCGACTTTGTCAAGAAAAAATGAAACTGTGTTTCATCTTATATGTGAATGTAGCAAATTGCACAGACAGATTACGAAGATTACATGACAGGGTTGCAAAATTGATTCATTGGTCATTATGCAGAAAGCACAATCTGCCAGCATCAAAAAACTCATGTGAACGTCAGGCTGAGAAAGTCGTAGAAAATGATCAAGTCAAGATCTTCTGGGATTTTCGAATTCAAACCGATCGGCACCTAAAACATTATACATTAGACGTAACAGTCATAGAAAATAGGAAAGTCTGGATAATGACAGCGATCCTTGGAGATGCCAAAGTCGATGAAAAAGAACTGGAAAAAATGACTAAATTTAGAGACCTGGCCATAGATATTATTCGATTAGGGACTAAACACACAACGGTAGTCCCCATTGTCATCGGGGCACTTGGAACAATGTCAAAACATTTTATGAATCATTTTCAAAAATCGCAGCTTTCTGATATACCACCTACAGAACTTCAGAAGACAGCTTTACTTGGGACATCATATGATCTACGCCGATTCTTGACTGATACCTAAGTCTCCAGTGGAAACTCGTATCAGCTTAATAACACCAGTCAATGATAATTTTGTTGTTTATTTCGTTTGTCATAGGCTGTGTTTAGTATATTTCGAATAAAGAAGATAATAATAATAATAACAGCAACAATAATAATAATAAAGAAAATGAAATGGGAAAACGATCACGTTAGAACAAATCTAAAACTAATGTGGGAAATACTAGAGAGATAGATGAAAATTTGAATTGGTTTATTGACGAGATGACTAATTATTGACTTGGTTAATTGCGTGTGTATATTTATGTATGTGTTTGAAGAAAGAGCTTCAGAGAGAGCGAGAAAATGTTCTGATGAACATTTAAAATATTAAAAGGAAAGAGAAAGAAAGTGGAGCTAGTTTGATTTGAAGTGAAACAATGAAAACATTTATGAGTGACTTATGCTGAGAGTAGAACTTTTCGCAGTTAGAAAGTGGAGCTTCAGAGAATAGAAATTACAGCAGCGTAAGCTCCTCGGAATTCTGAAGCTTATGCTGAAAGGAACGATTTCTCAAATCAGTTAATGCTAATAAAGTTAGTTTAATAGGGCATTTCAGGGTATGGTCGTGATAAAAATTAACGAGACAAGTGAAAACGTTATAGCCAATCTTAATGATCTCAATGAAGACTAATGAGAATGGATTGTGTCTCTAACATCTTTTTAAAAGAAAATTAGATGTACATCTTTTTAAAACAGAATTAGATGTACATCTTTTTTTTTAAAAATTAGATCACATAATCATATACAGATGGCAAGAGGTTATACAGAATGATGGCAATTATGTGAAAGCCTAGGTACGTTATTTGCTGTGTCCTCCTTTTTGCTTTGTAGCCTACAAAAGCAGGTAGAACTTATGCACGCACCCAATATTTCACAAAGAAATAAAGAAAAATAAAAAAAGGACATGAAAATTGTTCACAGCTATTACATTAATTTGCGATAAAAAATTGTGGCTCTAGGTTTAGTACTTTCCGTGAAAAAGATGCATAAGCGTCTGGAATTTAACATGTTCTTCAATGGCGGCTCTGGAGTCGTTATCGAAATGTCTCTTGAGAGGGAATATATTTCGTTGAAATGCAAATAGAGCACAAGACATAAAATGTTGGGGAAAATGTAAATTGCGTCGCATTTCATTTCTTCAAAGCTTAACATTACTATCAATTCTTCCGCGCATTCTCCGACTATGTAGCGTGCAGAAAGGGGGGGGGGGGAGAATGCGCGACGGTCCAAGGTATCCATATCGGGAGGCATCCAGTCAAGAGGAAAACCAAATCTGACGTAGGAAAAATGTCTAGGCAAATCAAATCTCATGCAGAATCGCATCTGAACTCTATTCAACAGTTCTCGTTTATAGCTTTTATTAAATTTTTGGCACCAAATTTAATCATCAATTGAGATAGTTTCAAAACGTTTGCATGATCCGAAAATGGGCTTCTTTGTACCTTCTTGTGATCTAAAAAGGCTTATTCAAATCTTGAATTTGAAAAATGACGAAATTACCCAAGGTGCATTCACGTAGTGAATATTGCAAAAAATGAAGAATACCAATTGCAGGAAGGAGAAGAAGAATAATGCCTGGAGAATCAACAGGAAATAGTGGACTGAGGGCACAGCAAGAAATGAATAGAGTAATGGTAGAGATCGTGAACAGATTAAAAACGGATATTGAAGACCGTAGTGTTCACCTTCCAGACTTCACACACCAATTTTCATTTTTTCTGAATTTGAATTCAGTCGTAACTGAAGATAAAAATAGAAAGAGAGATTAGAAAAGGAATATTTGGACTTTGAAATTTATTATGATAATGATGTGACAGCCATTCAGTTACATGATGAAATTGTTGACCTTGTGATGTTCCTTCGAGCTGGGGGGTATACAGTTCCCCCTTATCCTACAGATGCTCTGGAGTCGTTACTTCAGTTTGGAAGGGGTGTCTTCTTGACGATATGCAGTGCATACAGATTATTGCTTACCATCGCATTTTCAATCGCAAGTTGTGATACGTCAAATTAATAAAAACACATTTAGGTCTTCCATGTCCCAAGAGCGACTGACCAACCTAGCTTTAATCAGCACTGAAAAGGAATTCCTTACAGTTGATGTGAAAAATGAAGTTCTTCAAGTGTTTTCTGATAGGAGATCTTATTTGGAAAACGAACTTAATAAATGCGGCTGATTTCTATTTAATTTGAATGGAGGGTTTGTTTTATGTTTCATCTGTTTTTACATATTTAAAATGTCTTGCTTTCTCACATTTCTCAGTACTAGGTTCTATACTTGAATCTTAGGGGCATACAATCAAGGAGATGGCCCTGGGCATCACCAAACCTCTACACGCCATTGGTCCGACCTCATCTTTACCATTTATTTTATCTTGACGTATAAGTACAGTCGTCGCTTTGATTAGTGTGTGTGTGTTAGTAGCACTTCTTTAATCACAAATATGGATTTTATTATTTTCTTTAATTCATTTCTTCTGACTACTGGAACATGTTTAAATTAAATGTACTCGCGCCACGTATCCGATTCATAATTTCAAGAAGACTCGAACAATGCTAACTCCGAAGGTGTTTCATATACTTTTTTCAAATCAGGGAAACCGAGGGCTCCTTTGCTGGTATATTAATAAATATAAATTCGTAGCTAAAAATTGATAAGCAAAATACTATAAAAGTATCTTGGGTGGCTGCGGGCTAAAAATCGAAACTACATCTTCTTTTAACATAAATGCACAACAAACAGCTGACAAATTGAATTAGGACTTTTGGTACTTACCAACTGATAAGTTCAACTGTAAACCTCTCGAATGAGAATCTTTGAGACGGACATCAAAACTACTGAAGAAAAATAATTGCGACCTGTGCATGTCTTTTAAAACTGGGAACACGTAGGTCAAAAGAAGAAAAGAAAAGTTCAGTGTTATTAAAAACTACTATAACAATGACCTTGCCGGCTGAAACCACTAGAAATTTCCTGTTTACAAATAAAACAGTTTTAAAAAACTTAACTTAGTACATTTGATATAATACAATTGGATACTGAAGGTAATGCCTTTCTAAATATCTGTTTTAACGCTTCCTTTTTAGCTTTTCTTACTTAATGTCAACACTACGTTTTTTCTCAGTAGTTTCCTTATGCAGCCTTCGTGACAGCATGAAATCTATTTTTCATTTTGTACTGCATAATTCGGGGTTACTAAGTATGCGCATTGCGTGATCAGTAATTAAGTAATCTTATTACACTCCTATTGAGCTCAAGGGAAGAGTATACTTGTGCGGATGTTTACCCAAGTGCATCAGAGCGTGAAACTTCTTGCGGAAGTAGGAATAGAAGAATGCAATGAAACTTCGAGGCTTACCTCGCCGATGTTCAAGGAGAAGTAGAAAAACCTTCTCCATTGATCATTTTCTCTTGGACATACTGGGTGACAATGCTTTCAATACCTTTATTGATGGAGTCTGAAGGTTCAAACCCTCCTTCACGGCCCCTCATAAAGGTTATCTTTCTTGTTGTTTCTCTCAATTTTTAACGCGCAAGCAGATGTTTTCACGAACATTGCAATGTTTTGAGGAATGTGATTTTTTGGGAACTTGTTGTTATCCTGAGGTAGAGAAACGGGTTCTTGAACCCATATGACAGGCCATATAGGAAAGCGTCCTTTCAGATTTTATTCTTATGGACGATAATGCCAGACCACATCGAGCTCATTTGTTCAACGATTTTCCCGAAAAGGAATTCATTCACCGAACGGACTGTCCAACTAATCCCCTAATCTCAATCCCACTGAATGTGTATCGGATGCTCTAGGAAGACACACTGGAGCTCGCAACTCCCTTGCCAAAGCGCTTCCAGAACTCAGAACAGATACTATTGAGGGGTGGTCTTTATTCCCAGAAGACCGGGTCAATATCATCATAAACAGTGTGAAAAGTCGTTGTTTGAGCTGTGTGGCTGTCAGAGATGATCATACTTCGCATTAAGATATCATATATCTTTAGCAAATGTCTTTAAATATTCTTTCATGGACTGCTGTTTCATGTAATTTGCTATTAACACATGAAAATTATGACAGTATAATTTCCTTCTGCTCGAGTTAAATAAGTAATAAACCCTATATAATAGGCTACGTCTCTCCTTAACGCGCTGACGTCATTCTGTACTTGCAGCGGCATCTGCTGTTTTTCGGTGGCCGAAATTGGAACTAAGCTCGCCACTGTCGCCCTATACGTAAAATCAAAGAATAAATACCGGAAAATAAAATGAAATCTGCAAGACAAACGACTTCATTTGTGGCAACACGCACGAGCTCTAACAACTGTCTGCGACGTTTGTTCTGTTATGTAGGTGTTATGTCGTGTTTTATTTCATTTTGTTCGCATTGCAGAATAATTTCATGAAAAGGAATACAATTACAGAATAATTTCATGAAAAGGAATACAATTACAGAATAATTTCATAAAAAGGAATCAGCGTTATTTTATTTCATAAAAAGGAAAAAGTAAATTGTAAGAAAGAAACTGACGGCGTAGTTTTTATTCACTGTGATGGAAATTGAAAAAATTATTGGTCCCGTGGAATTTTTTTCTTTGTAGTACAAGATGGAGAAAGATAAAGCTGAAAGAAATCGTGGCTTAAATAGAGAACGACAACGGCGATGGCGTGCAAACCAATTTTCTTATACTATGCATAATTGAACGAAAGTTAGATCTAATCGCAAAGACGAAATGAATCTTTTGAATTCAACCATTTATTATAGTTATGTATATATATTTTACGATTTCTTGTTACAAAAATTTCAGCCACAGCTTTTCACCCGTGCGTGACACTGGCTATGAGCTAGTAAAATAATAAACCCCTTTACCGAATTTCATTAAATTTCTTCATAAACACTTCGAGTTATGTACGAATTTACAAAGTATCCTTTAATTTTAAGCGCCAGTTAATTGTTAATGAGAAATAAATCTTTACAAATACGTTACGTTACAATGAAATTGCAAGACCCAGAAACTGCAGGAAAATTCAGGTTATGTTAACAAATTATGCATTATGGCCCAGCAAAAACATAAGTGTTGGGAAACTGCTGGCCATCAGCTGGCAGTGATGGGTCACGTCTGGCTGAAATCTGCCACTCACGGCTCGGGAGCGGTCCGTTGGTGGCAGCAGCAGCAGTTGGCGAGTCATTGATGTCCCTGCTGCATCGCCGTGAATTATTGCAGGCCTTCAAGCAAGTGCCACTAGTGGCCCGTAGCTGGCAACCGATGCAACCCGACACCAGGTGCGCATGCGCAGAAGTAACACGTGCTGTGTCTCTCGTGGTACCAGTTAGTTCAATCGCCATCGTGGGATTTTAGTGGATGCTAAGAAAAAAATCTATATGTAGAGAGCGAATTAATTTCCTAATTAAATGTCACGTCGACGAAGATATCAGATTAAGCCGTGAAATACTAGATTACAGCCGTGAAATACACCCACTCCATTCCCATGAATAACAAGAAATAATTTGAAACCGCTTGAAACAACAGTCCTGGAAAAACATTAGGAAAACGTTTGTTGGAAAAAAAATAATTATACGCGTACAAAATTTATCAATTATTTGAAAGAAAAAAAAGCAACGCGATGTGGATAAAATGTACTCATCCATGGGTTGAATATACAAGACTGGAGGGATTCGCTTCTAAAAGAAAGGAAAAGTAAAATAAAATACCTTTCCTCTTTAAAACAAATGTAGCTTCGGACAACGAAAAGGAAAGATACAACGTTAAAAATATAACAGAATGTGATATGAACGAGTAAATATATTAATTCAACAATCGCCCTTCAAGACGACAAGGACAGCACACAACTTTGGAAAGCACCTTTAAGTTGGTACACTCCTGGAAAATGAGTGAAGTTCGCTTAAGGTAAAAAAAACATCCATACGTTGAAAAAATAAATTTATGAATTATATGAAACTGACATTTATGAAAAATACCTCACAATATTGTAAAATTAAAGAGAGAACCATTCGATTACACATTCCGCAGGAAAGAGACAGCTTCAAGCACACCTTCGTGCGTGGTAAATCAATCCCGTCGGTAGAGAGCTCGCCTCCCACTCCGATAGCCCTGGTTCGTTTCCACCCAGATCCAAACGGGCGTTTTTCCTGTCAGTTGTGAAAATTCCCCAGTGCAATGCCATAAGTTTCGTAAGGGGGAAAAAGTTGTAGCTTTGGGAAACTTAATTTTTTTTTTATGGCTACTACTGGAAAATTGGCGGACAAGATTCGGCAAGCCATCAGTTACGTCACATGATTGCCTGCTGCCACTGCCGGAAACCTAGCGGACCACATTAGGCTAGCCATCATTTATGGCACGTGCTTACAGGACCGCTGAAGGACCACTTGTGGCAGCTACTGCCTGTGATGGATAACTGATGGCCCCCCTGTTGTGCCATATGACAACTGATAGGGGTGGCAACTGTTGGCCAGCTGCTGGCCTGAACTGCTGGCTCTTCTGTTGGCCGCCCGGACATTTTATTGATGGTTTGGCAGCGGCAACATAGTGCTGGGCCATTGCTGGCAGTGCTGGTGTTTTGCTGGTGGTAAACAATAGGAGACAAGAAGGACATTACCATGTGTCCTTTTGACAAATCCGCAGAGTGTGCTGGCCATTCCAGGATGTTCAGCAGATCGACGTCACCAGCAAAGTTTTATATTATGCGAAAGCGCATTATCTTGCTGAAGAAAGGCCAGATGCTCCCCTTACTAAAGGGATAGAACCAGCATCAGAATATTCGCCACGTGCCACCGTGCAGTCTAACTGCCTGTGAGGACTACCAGAAACGTTCCTGTGTTACAGTTAATTGTCCCCAGTCCATAGCTTCTCCCGTACCCGCTGTATGTCACTGCACAATTACGAATAACTTGGTCACTTCCCCAGTCGTCTCCATATGTGCATCCGGCGATCATCGGACTACAAATAAAAGTGAGCTTTGTCGCTGAAGATCATACGACGCCGTTCTGTCTGGCATCCTATTTGAGCATGACACCACTCCAGATGCTGGCGTCGAAAATCATTAGATAGGAGCAAGTTGCTTAGTGGACGAAGTCCAGCTTTCCACAATTTTCGACATGGGCTCTGTCTTCTGATGGGAACGACCTAAAGCAACACTTTCCGCTCTTCTGTTGCTAGAGAGAGGGGCAACTGCAGTACGTCAGAGAAATGGCATTCCAAAATCTCGCCCACCTGGAATAGGAGCACGCAAGACTACCACACCACGGGAAGACCATTTCCCGTCGGAGGAAATGATTTTCTTATAGTGTAGTAGTCTTGTATGTAAAAAAAGAATAAAAAAAAATGTGAACGAAATGAACTTTTTAATAAGGGATTAATAAATACATGACTGTATTAACCACTTTATCAAAAAAGTTTGTTTTCATAGGTATTGATGTTGTGTCTGTCTTACGGCGCTGGCTCTCTCCTTTCCTGGAACCAGTGGCCCTAAATTGGGGACGGGCGACTGCTTATAGCCCATTGCGTTGCTCACGGTGGTCGTTAAGCCTACAATGAAAAAAAACTATAAGCGCAGTTCCTTTTTCGAGCTTTGAGCAAATATGCAGTGTTTTGAAATTTAATCTTCTAAAGAAAATTCATTCTCGGCGCATAACTAGGAACTTGTGCATTTCAAAAAGGGTTTTGTGGTGTTGCTAATTTTCGTATCAGTTCAGTTTGAAGCAAATCAACTTTTCTTGGAAAACACTAAAACACACAGCGAACAAACGTATATAGAAGTTCCAAAGTTCCAACGAGAACATTTTTAATCACAAAAGGTTGAAAAGGAATTGTGCATTTTGCTAAAGATTTTACTTGCCAGATGCAAAAAGAAGTTTTAATTTTTTTTTTTTTTTTAATTTGATTTATACTTCATGGGACATTTTTTTCTGTAGATAAGCATACGGAATTAAATGGTCCTTTCTCTCAGAATGTGCTTTTAACAATTAATGATTTGTGCTAGCACACACACCGAACATTGTGTCAGTTACTCAAAGCTGTTCCGTACAATACCACATATATGTTACTTCTGCACACATCACGATAATTTCAAAATTTGAAGAACAACTTTATCCAACTCCACAGTTAGTCTAACTATTATGCTGCTCCACCCATAAAAGCTCCAGTAATATTTGAGATCTATTAAATGCGGAAATTGCATTAAGGGGTAGGGGACTCTCATTTTTTTAACGTTATTTTATTATTTCAGGTCTTAAGAATTTGTGTACCAAATTTCAAGTCGAAATTCGCAAAATTAGCAAAGTTATAATCTATTGTTTTCCAGTGAGGTGGGTCACAGAGTTGGTGCAATTGTCGCAAAGCCGAAGCTGAGAAAACTCTGGACGAATTCAATCACGAACCTCCACTTTATAAAGATGTCGAAAATGCTATAAAGCCGTTTTACAACGATTTGTCATCAAGAGAGTTGCTGGAAAGGTGTTTGAGTGGTGTCACTCAAAACAACAAAGAAAGTTTCAATTCTACTGTATAGGGGTTCGCGCCCAAACATCTTCACTGTGGCTCAAAAACCATCGAAATGGCAGCTTATGTAGAAGGAGGCATTTTTAATGAAGGTTTTTTGCCGTCCTGAAAATGATGACAATGATAAGAATTGTTATTGGCGAACAAAGGAAGATATTTGCCAAAGCGCGGGACCAACAGCGTCTGCAGAGATCGTCGGGACGCAGCCTCGAGGCTACAAAAGAGGCTCGTATAAGGCGTAGAAGCGAGCAAATGTCTCTAAACGAGTTCTACAAAGCAGAGGAAGGAACACTGTATGGCTTTGGTATAGCAGATTAGCAGACAAATACTGTAAGTACTCGATGTACCTCAGTAAACTGAACTTGAAACTTTAAATGCATTTTTCTCGAAACAGCTTTTCCGCGAATGGTTGGCATGATATTTCAAAAACTATTGGACCGATCGACATCAAATGTAAAACTGCTTGTTCAGCAAACATCCTTTTATCGTTTGATGAACCAGAAACGTGATACGTTATCTATATTTTTTTAATAGGAAAAAACATTGTCAATTTTGAGCTAAATTGATAATTTGAGTTTGACAAGTCACCATTTCCTCAAACATATATATATATATATTTCTGGTTCATCAAACGATAACTACTTGTGTATAGAGTAAAACGCCGCTTGAGGTTTTTGTTTCAGACCACCTGGAGTGGAGACATCATGCCAATCAGCGACCGCGGATTTTTGTGCAGTCATGGTCGAGAGGGATTTGCGGGGGTGATTCTTTATTAAACTTATTAAAAATTGTTTTGTAAATATCTCAAACGATGATAAATAGATATACCTATTTGGAATCAATTGATTGCATAGTTTCGTTAATAAACACTCCAAACAAAAGCGGTGATTTTAGCGTAAAAAATGAGAATCCCCCCCCCCTTAAGTGCAACAAATGAAAATTAAAAATCCTGTGCACTTCACAAAATCTTTAAACAGCCTTGCCAAACTTTCTCAAAGCTGTCAGTGGCTTTATGGAAAAGCGGAGAACGTCATTTTACGCATGAAACGCTTATTGCGGAGAATTCTGTAATGAAGAAATTCGAACAGACGTTATCCAGAAGAATTTGGGCGCATTTCTTGGATTCGTTCTTTCAAAAAGCACAATAAATGTTCAAAAAACAACTGAGTTTCCGGGGAAAATTGAATTTCTGGTCATTGTAGTTAATCTGAAACTTATAAAAGTCATTACTTATTTTTCATAGTATTATATACGTATACTGGTGTGCAAAAATTAAGGACGAAGAGGAGAAATTAGCATAACAGCGGAACGAGCAGACAGAACGGACCGAAAGACCACTCAGGAGATAGACTAGGGTCCGGTACGGTAGGGCATGCGCATATATGCAGCATAACGTAGGGGGGAGGGAGTGTCGGCAGGTTATGAAGCACAAGGGCGGTGTACGCTCAGCAATTCGGTGAAATCCATTGCACGGTGTACATCGGTTTGAACGACGTCGAGTTGCTGCCACCGTGTGATATGGCCAACAGGCAATCCAGTAGACGACATCTGGATGGCTTTACCCGAGGTCGCGTCATTGGAAAGTTGGAAGAAGGTCGAAGTGTGACTACTGTGGCCGAGGAGTTCGGGATCGCTCACAGCATTGTTTCACGAGCTTGGAGAGCATTTCAAACGTCAGGAACAGCTGTCCAAGAGTTTAGCAGTGGTCTTCCACGAGCAACCACGGCGGCGGACGACCGATATATTGTTCTATAGGTGAGAAGAGACAGATGGCAGACAGCGAAAGAAATCGCAAGCACATGCAACAGACAACTGGACGTCAGTTATCGCGTTTTACCGTGGCCAGGAGGCTGACAAAGGTGGTCTATTTGCACGACGACCAGTACGGTGTGTGCCATTAACGCCTGCTCATCGGAGACGGCGGTTTCTGTGGTGCCAGGAACACAAGAACTGGACACATCAGCAATGGGGTCGAGTTCTCTTTACGGATGAGAGTCGATTTAGTCTGACGAGCGATTCTGGACGTATACACATCTGGAGAGAGCAGGGAACACGCAACCACACCTCCAACATCATCGAAAGGGATCGGTGGCGGAGTTCTCGTTTGGGGCTGTATCATGCTTGGTAGCCGTACTGACCTCCACATTTTCCAAAGAGGTTCAGTCACTGGTGTCCGCTATTGTACCGAGGTTCTCCTGCCTCACGTGCGTCTGTTTAGATGTGCTGTGGGTCCTGAGTTCCTCTTCATGGACGACAACGCTACACGTCATCGTACAGTGGCTGTCGAAGAGCTGTTGGAGAGTGAAGATATTCAACGCATGGATTGGCACGCAAGGTCCCCGGACCTAAATCCAATCAAGCACGTGTGGGACCTTTTCGGGAGACGCTTGGCAACACGTCACCATCCGCCAGCAACGATTCCGCAGCTGCGGTTGGCACTACAAGAGGAATGGGCAGCGATGCCTCAACAGCTCTTTGACAACCTCGTCCTCAGCATGGACAGACGTTGTAAATCCAGCAACGCAGTCAGGTGTGATCATATCTCCTACTAAAGAATGTATTTTTATTGGCAGCCGCCTGTCACATGAACGTTTCTGTCTTCCTATCCAGTTGTGCTCGAAGCAACTTTTTCAATAAAGTGCTTTTGTATCCTTTGGATTGCTTGTTTGAACGATTTTGCTCACTTGTCCCATATTCTTACATCTTGGGGATCTCATGGTATGATTTGAGTCGATGTGGAGCACTTCTGAACGACGTTACATTCGAAAACCGTCTCGTCCTTAATTTTTGCACGCCAGTGTATATACCATCGTGTTGAAGAGTGTGTACCCATTTTCCTGTAAGGTTTTCAGTACTGGCGTTGTACTGTGTTTTTGGCTGAGAAGAGGAGAACTCTTGATACAAGTTTTAGACGTCACAGGGGAAAATGCGCCTCCGTCCAAAGCGATCAATGGTAAACAGAACGGCCTAGGTTGCAGCTGTACGCTGGGTGTAGCAAGAACTGGATTCGATCAGGTCCGAATATTGATTAGAGGGACGGCACTGACCTATTGAATAAGCGCCGAGCAGCGATTGTTTGGTGGTTAACATTCGTGACTGCTAAAGGAAACGACCTTGGTTTGATCCTGGGTGGTGACTGTAATTACGAGGAGTAGTGAAAGAAAATTGTATTTCACTCTTTTTCTTCCAGTAGCGAAAGAAAATAGTGAAATGCAGAATTCCAAATAAAAAAATAAGTGAGAAAATTCTGAAAATGGGCAATGGGACTCCATTATGGAGTGAAAAAGAAGGGAGGAAGAAGCAGCGGCAATTTTGTGACAAGGTCACAAGAATCAGGGAGAAGTTGCGAGATTTTAAGAATTCGGAATGTGGAGAATCTCTAGCAACCGCAAAGAGTGGGGCATCCGGCATATGACATGGTAGGAATTTAGGAAGTGGAGAGAGAGGGCCCAGGACGAAGGGGTAGAATGCAAGCCTCTCATTGGCTGTGCAAGGTCCAGGTGCAGAGAAAGTTGAGAGGACCTCGAGAAGCATGAACTTTTTGGAGGGTACTTCTCGTCTATCGGATACTCAAAACAGAAGTCAGCGTTTCGCGATGGGATGGGAACATTGGATCCCTAACTAGCTCTCAGCTGCGGCTGTAGAGCGTATTTGAGGTGGTAGCTAGCTGAGGTCAGTTTTCCACACAAGTAGTATTTGTATTCAAGCTGCGGTCTTGACTCGTGAGGATGCTTACCATACAAAATCACACAGCATCCTGTATTATGCCGTATCACTGTTTGTGACTCAACTGTGTTTCCCTACGGAACTCTCACTGCTGTATAAGAATTATGCAGTACTGTATAGGAATTGTGCATGTTCAACACCTTAACAACTAAAGTAATCATCCACCAGTTGAATGTATTTCATCCATCATTGTGCGCAATCAGCAACCATCACATCATATCTGTAAATAAAGTATGTGTTTAGTAATAGAATCAGCCCTGTTAAAGAACGACCTGTATCCTTCACCATGCTGAAACGGAAATTCTTAATAAGGTAGTTCAGGCCTTACTACCATTCTGGACTGGTGGCAGCAATAATTAATAAGTTAACAGCAAAAAGGTAAAATATTTCCAACCAAGTGCATACTTGATAATGTGTGAAAGTATTTACCAGAAAAACAGAATCAAATCTCACTGACTGAAATTGCGAGAGCACACCCGATATAAAAATTATCACAGTGACGAATGTTAAATTTCATATGATTATCCGCCTAGCCGCGGATGGCTTAGGGATTAACGTTCTTGACAACCAAAGGAAAAGACCTCGGCTCGATTCTGAGTTATGGCAAATGTTGAACTTCACTTGGATATCGGAAGAACAAGTTAAGCTGACGGACCTTGGGTATTGGTCCCACCGTTACAAATTGAGGGCATCTGTTCCCCTGCTGCCTCACTGCCTCGCCCGAACTCCCTGGGGTGTACGTTGATTTTATATGACCTCAATCCAGTGTTGCCATTCTTCTGATTTATCAGTAGATCTACTGACTTTAACTCCAGTCTACTGGTAGGATTTCGTAACCTACTGATTTTCTTCTGTTTCAGGACCGCCTACACTCTAAAGGACGTGCTGTCGACATACTTTCAGTATTCGGTATCTATTGATCCAATCAGCAAGACTCACCTCAGAACCGGTCTGCAGAGATAATTCTAACTCGACTAAATTATTCTCAACACCTGCTACCTATTTTTTTTAATTCATACTGGCTGCCATGAAATATTCTTTTATTCTAGGTAAAATTAGTCTGTTATACAAAGGTTTTTCCTAGTTTTATTAAAACGCGGAATATTAGGAAAAACGGCTATAGAATGATATCTGTGTTAACGATGTTTAGTATACCACTTATTTCACATACTGTGGGAACATCTTGGTATCATTTAATAAAACGTGTAAGTGTATAACTCTTTGTTTTTAGGGAAAAAAACAGGTGGGATAAATCGACCTGTTACTACAATACATTAAAAGGCAAATGATAAAATTATTTGCACCAACATTAATTTTAACGATGAGCATTATTTTATAAAGCTGGTCTCCAGTAATATGTTATAGAAAAGCGACTCAGGATTGTATGGATTTTGATTTTATTCTAGTGTTTAGTAGGAGTTTATGTAGTACTTGCATTATTTGAAATACCAGTAGGCCGCCCTGTGGCGCAGTGGTCTAAGCCAGAGGTTTCCAAACTTTTTCAATTCTCGGCGCCCTTGCTGAATCCAGGTTATCCCAAGGCGCCCTTACTGAATCCAGGTTTTCCCAAGGCGCCCTATAGCAAATTCTAAAAAGTACACTATGCTTG
Organism: Macrothele yani; assembly: GCA_039090855.1. Lineage (NCBI taxonomy): Eukaryota > Metazoa > Arthropoda > Arachnida > Araneae > Macrothelidae > Macrothele > Macrothele yani. The sequence goes on along the minus strand of CM077010.1, from coordinate 73,603,584 downwards.
TATCAAATTCTAACAAGTACACTTAGGTAAAAAAAAATAAAACACGTATTGAAGTTCACCAAAAAATGTAATTGAAAAAATTCAACTAATTATAATTAGTGGGTTGAGTGAACCTGTTGATCACCGCACATTTTCTCAAATCTTGGAATCAAACTGGAGAGAGCCACCCTCATCTCCCTCTCCACATTGACTTTCGCGCGATACTTAGTTTTTATCACAGCGACCGCCGAAAACCCGGCTGCGCACAAATAAGAAGTCGCAAATGGAATTAAAATTCTCTGAGCTTTACCACTCAGAAGGGGGATATTCATCTTTTACTGATATCCAAAATTCATGGAACTCCAGGCTGCTAAATTTTGTTTTCAACGTATTGTCGCAAGACAACTCAATAAGACTCTTCTTCTGCAGCAGTAAATTCAGATGGAGCAGTGGCATGAAATGGATCTTGAATCCATACAAATCTATCGATATTATCGAAAATATTTCTCAAATCAGGTGATAAACTGTGATAAGTGTTCTTCAAAAATGGTTTTCATGCCTCGAGAGAAATAGACTTCATTAGAGGTCAAAAACTGTTGCAACAAGGTGAAACATTCTTTACCTCCGTCTTCATTCATTTTTCTTTTCCATAGTTTTAGTTGTTTTTATAAAAGCCGAAATTGTCTCAATCTACTTTAAAAGGTGCATATTGCTTCCCGGCAGGTAGAGATTCAGAGCATTCATCTTTTCAAAAATATCACATAAGTATGCTAGTTTCACCAAAAAATCTTCATTCACAAAATGTTCGGCATACTTGTGGTCTTCCCCTTTAAGAAAAATATAAATTTCCTGTCGCAGTTCAAACGTACGAGACAATACATTACTACGAGAGAGCCATCGCGAAGTGCTGTAGTACAACATAGACGTGTGCTAGGATCCCATATAATCACATAATGTTTTGAAAAACCTTGCCTTCAACGGCCAAGTTTTCATAAAGTTTACAACATTCACTACATATTCTATGACCTGGTTTTATGTAGGACTCAGATATTTTGATGCGAGTGCTTCCCTGTGGAGAACGCAATAGGTCCACATTGCATCAGGGGCTTTGCTTCGAATAAGTGCCTGCAATCCTCCATAACAGCCGGGCATAGAACGAACACCATCAGTACAGACACTAACGCACTTAGTCCACTCCAAATTATTTTCGGATATAAAATTATCAAGGATCTCGAACAAGTCTTGAGCCTGAGCACTACAAATGATACTTTTACAAAAGAAAAGGTTTTATGTAATGTTATTACCGTCAATAAACCGTACATAGCTAATCAAGTGAGTATCATTATTACTATCTGTGGCCTCATCCAGCTGCAACCCAAATTCCATACCTTTCATTTTTACCATTAATTGATCATTGAGGTCCTCCGCTATGTGCTGCATTCTGCGACCGATGGTGCTATTGGACAAAGACGTATTTGAAAGCAGCTTCTCAGCAGACTCACCGATCACAATGTTCACCATATCTACAGTAGCCGGGAATATGAGTTCTTCTGCGATGGTATGAGGCTTCTTACATTTTGCGATTCTATGTGTCACCTTGGAAGATGCTAGCAAAGCATTACTTGGTATTAATGCCTGCTTATAACAACTACCTTTTTGTTGATTTAACTCTTGTAACTTTCTCGTAAAGGAATCACGAGATTTACTAAGCATGCTGGGATATATGGTTTGTAAGTGGCGTTTCAACTTACTTGGTAGCATGCACTCTGGCACCAAAACTTTCATACATAGTACACACTGCGGCCACTCCTCACTATTGACTTCTGTCGACGTAAAACGAACGTCCAAATAACTGTCATCATATTTTCGATATTTGCGCTTCTTCACACTCTTGCCACTATTTTTGGTGTGCCCTCTTTATTTTCACTTTCACAACGCTTATTATTACGGTTTAGTAAAAACCTATCCATTTTTAAAAATACATACGTGAATTAAAACTCCACTTAATCACAACAATATTCAGTTGATACGCCGAAAGCTAACAAACGCTGAAACTCAGAATCAATACAACAGACTACTAACCGCCAAATGAGTCACAAATGACAACGGATGAGCATATTTAAAGTGTCTGGTGACCTTCTCGAAAAGTTTGGACTGAGAGGCGCATTTCTAGACACTCGGAGAACGAGGGAGGAATGTTTATCAGAAGCACGGAGGTTGGTACGAAAGCTCAGGTTACTTCCGGTAGCGGCAGCGCGGAACACACACTTGCTCCGTCGTGTGCAATCGTGCTGGGGGAAAGCTCACGCCTGTAACATTATTGTGGAGCGCCATCTAGAACCATTTGTAGAGGCTTCTGCAAACAGTTATTACTAAATGAGTTACTGTTTTTTTTGCATTGAGGTTTAACGACCACCGTGAGCAACTCAATAGGCTATAAGCAGTCGCCCATCTCTAATTTAGGGCCACTGGTTCCAGGGAAGGGAGAAAGCCACTGCCGTAAGACAAACACAACATCCATGCCTCACCGGGATTCGAACCCGGACCTCTTTCAGACGAATGATCACAGGCCATCGCTTAGACCACTGCGCCACCGGGGCGGCGAGTTACTGGTTTGCACCAGGTCCGCTAGATGTCGCGTCCTATCATATTGAGTTGAAAATATAAATAAATTTATGAACATTTTGTATGTAATATTTCGCGGCGCCCTTGTGAGGAAACCGCGGTTCCCTAGGCGCTGCGGCGCACACTTAGGTAACTACTGGTCTAAACGATGGCCTCTGATCATTCGTCCGAAAGGGGTCCGGGTTCGAATCCCGGTGAAGCATGAATGTTGTGTTTGTCTTACGGCACTGGCTCACTCCCTTCCGAGGAACCAGTTGCCTTAAATTAGGGACGGGCGACTGCTTATAGCCCATTGAGTTGCTCACGGTGGTCGTTAAACCACCAATAAAAAAAGCAGTAGATTTAAGTGTACCTTCGTATTGAAATTACATCCAATACTATATTTCATTTGTAAGGTGGTGCATATTTCATGCCAAAAAACGAAAAAATCTGATCTTCTGGTTTTTTGAACCTTGGTCTCCTGATTTCAGTCAAAAGTCTCTGGCAACACTGCCTCAGTCTCTCCTGGGATGCATCCTTGTGGTTCTGTCTACCTACAACCTTATCGTGAGTCGCTAGACTCCACCTACATACTTCCGTTTCCTTCTCCTACCCGAAAGCTTGTACACGCGTAGCTGGCAGGGAGTCTAAATCCACTCTGTTGACGGAAGTCCTGCATCACCGGTTGTTTAGTCTATCGTGTGGCTGATTGGCAGGGCGCCGTCGTACCCAGTCAATTAGAGCATTAAACGATATAAGTTGGATAAGTGCCTAATTTCGATTGTATAAAGCAGGTTACCGTTGTGTAAGTTCGTCGTATATTCGATCCAGCTTCTCAGAATGAACTTTGGCTTTCATTACGCTTCCATCTGAAACAAGCTCTACGGGATGAGATTCTTGCAATTTCCCCAGATACCCAGCATGACCCTTTTTTCGGAGGGTCTGGGTTTGGGGTACGGATAAAACTAGTTCACCTTCCCAGTTTGTCCGACAGTTAACGAATGCTAGTGTTTGGATTTTTCTTAACAACCATGAGCAGAGTATGCGAATCAGTCACGCCATAAGCTCGCTTCCTCTCCAACTCTCTAACCTAGAGCTTCTGCAGCCAGATTTCAGCTGTCCCAGTGACAACACCTGTGTCTCCGTCTTTCTTTCCTTTTCAGACTGTGTCAAAAGCTATAATCCATTGTTTAAACTGATGGCATAACAGAACTGGGATTTCCCGTCCGTCTTATAAAATACGATAGAAGTTCAATGCAGATTTTGAAATTCGTGTTCCATACATACATTGGTTCCCCACGCATCACCAACCTAACCCTCTGAAACTATGCAGCTTCGCATTGCGAAAGAACACAATGCAAAAATGCAATTTTTTTCGGACTCCTTTATATCACGCTACTTCTTGTTAGTACATCGTCATTAGTGTGAGATACACATTTTGTCATAGGCGCAGAGGTCTAAGCGATGGCCTCTAATCATTCGTCGCCACCCCGGTGGCGCAGTGGTCTTAGGCGCTGGCCTCTGATCATTCGTCCGTAAGGGGTCCGGGTTCGAATCCCGGTCAGGCATGGATGTTGTGTTTGTCTTACGGTACTGGCTCTCTCCCTTCCCTGGAACCAGTGACCTTAAATTAGGGACGGGCGACTGCTTATAGCCCATTGAGTTGCTCACGGTGGTCGTTAAACCTCCAATCGAAAAAAAAATCATTCGTCCGAAAGGTGTCCGCGTTCGAATCCCGTGAGGCATGGAGTTTGTGTTACGACACTGACCCTCTCCCTTCCCTGGAACCAGTGACCCTAAATAAGGGACGGGCGACTGCTTATAACCCATTGAGTTGCTCACGTTGGGCGTTAAACCTCCAATCAACAAAAAAACATTCTCTTATGTAACGCATTTTTACTCACAAAACATACGAGCAGAATTTCATTCTTTGCTCTTCAAGTTTAAGTGTACCATGTAAAATGAAACACTTTTTTCAGGATGACTAATTTTGGAAGAAATTTATCAGAACAATCCAGATAGTCGTTACATTGTATGCAGTTTTGTTTATACTAACTCATTTCGGCTATCATTACATGATCTACTGATATCGCAAACAAAGCAGCTGAATTCCAAAGACAAGTGCGTGAAGTTCAAATGCAAGGTTTATATCTGCAACACAAACGTAACTCAAGATCTGTCACAACTTTTTAACCATTTCATCTGGTGACAGAAGTAAAATGTCCTCTCCCATAGTTACGGTCCAAATCTTCATCGAGTTTTTTCGTAAATAGGGTGATATTATTCTAAGCTCACTCTCGGTTTCATCTTAATACTTTACACTTAAATTGGGCCACACGAAATTATTCGGAACTGAATCTGGGCGACATCATATCGTTATGACTTGAAACTTCGTTGAAATACTCGTATATTATTTTGAACTAAAATCGGGTGATGACGGGATATTTTAAACTGCAACTGGAACGTACCGATTGATGATGACTGAATATCGTAATACATTTTCGGCTGCAGGAAGACATTTCAAGGTTAAACAAATATTTGGTTCAACGGTTGAAGTGCCTCGCCGGTTATTGGCAGATCATAAATTTAAAAATTTCTACGTTAATTGTAAAGAGGAACTAACCGAGCAAAGTTTTGGAAAAAAAGAGAGATTTGTAGTTAAGAGTCGTTATTTAAAAAAAAATTCTAAACTACAAAATATTTTAAACAGCGCTATTTTTCCCAATCATAATTCTAGTATAACGCCTGAAAATTTCACTAAACATTTTCAGCCTTCGAAAAATTTTCCTTCATCCAACAGTCCTCCCCAGATCTTTCCAATGCCCCCCCTCTCCAAGGTTTCAGCACCTGGACATTTGAAATTTGCGGATAAATCCCTGGCTTGAGGGCAGAGAAAATTCAGATATAATTCGATTGCGACGAAGGTTTCTTGTTCTTGTGAATTTCCTTGTTATATCTTAGGTAAACCGTAGAAATATTATTGACAAATCCAGGAACACTTTTCCCCTAGGTTAAATATTGGTAAGTATTGCTTAACTCCAATATTGCCTAGTGAAGGTAATTCTATACGGCATACTAGCTTGGATGGTCAGTAAAGCTGATTCGAACTTGAGATATATGGCTGAATAATTGCAAATGAGATAAATGCTTAACGACGCGAATTTTCTTCAAGGCTCAAACAAGCCCTGTGCTTTCCTCTTGAATTTCGTTTGAAGCATGGAGTTTTCCTTCACCTGCTCTTCACTCTTAACACACACACACGCCACACATTTTTTCAAAATTTTTGACTTTCTTACCGAACACTACAGCGGGTATTGGATTTCTTTTTCATCTTATCCCTCATAAAGTAGTGCACAAAATGAATTCTAGTTCTCAGTTAACCTTGTTTTAAGAAATCTGCATTTCGATTTAAGGATGATATATCAGCTTTTAATAAAAACAAGTTAGTAAAATCATGCAATGCATTGATTATGATACGCTTTCCAACAAGCTAGAAATCATTACTCAAGCTATTACTCAAGTTATGAGGAAAATGTCTGTGGAATAAATCGCACCCCTGTGCCCTAACCTTTAATCCATTTCGATGATGTTCAACAGAACTGGTTCAGTATGCCTCCGAAATAACTTGATAAAGTTTTGTCGCAACCGAAGCAATTTTACGTAAGTTATGATGCATAAGAGGGAATATATCCCGCTCCTGTGTCCTAACCTTTGACCCCATTTCGCCCATTTTCAATAGGATTCGTCCCCAGGCAGGTCCCTACAACATACTAACATCTAACATTTCATCCAAATCGAAACATTTTTACGTAAGTTATGTTTCATAATAGCGATGGAAGTGATTCCGCTCCTATGCTCTGACCTTTGACCCCATTTCGCCAATTTTCAATAGGGTTTTTCCCCATGTGGTCCCCTACCACATACTAAAATTTTATCGAAATCGAACCTTTTTTACGTTGGTTATGACGCATAAGAGCAGTGGAATGGATCCCGATCCTATGTCCTGACCTTTGACCCCATTTCGCTCACTTTCAACAGGGTTCCTTCCTAGGTGTTTCCTTACCGCATACTAAAATTTCATCGTAATCGAACGCTTTTTATGCGAGTTATCGTACGGACGAAAATACGCACACAACGCGTGACGTAATGCGGTATATGGGAATCGCGACCATCTTCTCGCAAGAGTGTGACGTCATAAAACTTTAATAGGATCCACAAATAACGTGTGACGTAATGAGACAGATGGCGTGACCGCGCGCCAAAATCTAATGGGGTGACGCCATGACACTACACTAAAAACGTGGTAATTCGGGGTGGTTATTAAACCCACTAAACGAATTTTCTTAAAGTCGTGATCAAGCTAAATCGATTTCTAGTACCAGAAAACGGTAGGTTAACGACTCTCATCAAAATCCTTGGAGCCGTTTTCAAAATAAAATTTACTTACATACAAGAATTGCTCCTTTAAGGCTCTACGAGACCCGCCATCTTGTATTGCTGCCTTCTCTTTTTAACCAACGGGCAAGCGTATTTCACAAATTGCTCGGGCAATTTTGCACATTTCGGAACACCGTTTGTGGCTAATGCAAGATATATTATTAATAAAGGGTTCCCTGGTTCCAGAATTTTTATTGTCCTTTCCCTTCATTTTTTATCTGCAGCGAAAGTCATACCAAGGCGTCTTCCATAGTTTATTAATTAATAAAAAATACTTAAAGAGTCCAAAATGAAAATCTGAAACCAGGGAACTCTTTATTTATCATATATCTTGCGTTAGCCACAAACGGTGTTCCAAAATGTGCAAAATTGCCCGAGCAATTTGTGAAATACGCTTGCCCATTGGTTAAAAAAGAGAAGTCACAATACAAGATGGCGGGTCTCATACAGCCTTAAGGTGAACGTCAAGTAATTTCGATTCCTGTACTTCGAATGGAAAAATTTCTGCACACATTTTCTTCCCAATTAATGCGTTCCCAAGGATGAAAATTTGAACATCGATAAAAATATCTTCATTTTATAACTTGGAATACTTAATATTTTCAAAAACATGACCATAATTATGCAATCCAACATTTGTTTGTCTATTGACGTTATGAAAATACAGGTTGCGCCATCTTTTTTCTGGACAATTAATGCATTCACAAGGATGAAAATTTGAACATCGATTAAAACAGCTTCATTTTATATCTTGGAATACTTAATAATTTCTAAAACATAACCATAATTATGCAATCCAACATTTGTTGTTTGTCTATTTGTTTGTTAACACCACCAAAGAAAACTTTATTGATTTTTAATATAATTATGGTTATGTTTTAGAAAATATTAAATATTCCAAGTTATAATAAAGTTATTTTAATCGATGTTCAAATTTTCATCCTTGGGAACATTAATTGTGAAGGAAAATGTGTACAAACGTTTTTCCATTGGAAGTATAGGAAGCAAAATTACTTGACGACCATCTTAATAATATGGGATAAGGGAAATGGAATGGATCACAATCCTATGTCCTGACCTCTGACCCCATTTCGTCCATTTTTAATAGGGTTCGTCCGCAGGTGGTCCCCTACCACATACTGAAATTTAATCAAAATCGAACCATTTTTACGCACGTTATGACTCATAACGGGAATGGAATGCATCCCGCTCTCATGTCCTGACCTTTGACCCCATTTCACCCATTTTGAATAGGATTCGTCCCCAGGCGGTCCCCTACCACATTGTAATATTTCATTTAAATCGAACCATATTTACGCAAGCTATGACGCATAAGGGCAATGGAATGATCCCACTCCTACGTCGTGACCTATGACCCAATTTGTCCCATTTTCAATAGGGTTTGTCCCCAGGTGGTCCCCTACCACATACTAAAATTTCATCGAAATCGAACGCCAGTTATCGTGCGGACGGACGGACGGACAAAACTGGAGCATATACGCTTCTTCAACCTACGGTTGGAAAGCGTAAAAAATTGAACCATTTTTACGCCAGTTATCGTGCGGACGGACAGACGGACGGACAAGGCTGGAGCATATACGTTTCTTCAACCTACGGTTGGAAAGCGTAAAAAAGAAAGATGACCTGAGTTTTCTGTTGTAATGAGCAAGTCTTTTGACACAAAAAATAAATTCAAAACAGATTTTTAGAAAATTTAAGAATTCAGCAAACAATATTTACCTCGTACATCAACTAGAGGCAAAGCTGTTCTTAACTAAAAAACAGAAATTGTATGAAGAGCACTTTCCACCGAGAGCTCAAATTTTTGGAATTTTTCAATTGGACATTTTGAAGTAATGAACAATTTTTTTTTCAAATTGGACTTTTAGATGCAGAGATATCGGGAAATTTGAAACTTAAATTTACGCATCCTTGAGGGAAAACTGGGCTTTACTTGGAAAGAAATTGAATCCAGGATTATCTTTGTTATAAATGGTGTCCAAGGGAAGAAAGAATGGTTTCAGTCGGAAATTTAAAAGCAATAATATATGGAATAAATTGGAGTTTGAATTCGATGGCATCTGCATTTACGTCCTCATGCAGGAAGTTATGCATATATCTTAAAGCAAACGAAAGGCAAGGATTATCGTTATCATATTGCAAGCTTCCCAATGCAAAAATAATTTTTAAATCGCACTTATTGTTACAGAGGTATGGTTTCCATAGATGGACGGATGGACAAAGTGGTGCTGTAAGTATATACTTTTCTTTTTACAAGAGACGTGTTAAAACAGTGAAACTTCCTAATTCATTTTCATTTTACAATGCAGTTCCTTGACTATCTACTACCGCACACCCTGTTTTCCCGATATGCATAAGAAGGGCAATTTATTATACGCACCCACCTCATAACGTGTGTGGGTGTGTCTTTCGCATCAGGAAGAGCAACAACATACCGTGTCGTACACTCTGCCGAGTGCTGGAAACCTTTGAGGGATACTGAGATCTATGACTACAAGACAGCCATTCGAAAAGGGCCGAAAGTTCTAGAAGATGCCTTTCGGGGTTGAATGAACCGCTCCACTTGGTCAGATAAATACTTGTCTAGTGATTGAGATGACCACTCGAGGGTTGTGAACTCACTCCAACCAGAGATGGAAACGGGTCGGATCAAGGTGTTCCTGACCCGATTTCGACCAGGTTTTATTTACGTTTTATTAAATAAAACATTTCAAAGAAAAAAGCGTACTGTGTAATTCTGTGCTCACCGACCGAGGATACCATATCGTATAACGATACTTCCTTTGCGTTTGTTTTCAGTGCGACTGTCCGGAGCAAGATACAGGCAAACGCCTGTCGACTGCTTCTCTGGTGATTCATTCTCTCACACTCCTTGTATCATTATAAGACAGGAGTTGCTTTTCACATCGCATTTTTTTACATTGAGCATTCAGACGCTTCCTTTTGACGTGCTAATAACTCATTCTATTGCATGTCGTGAAGGAATTAATGCCTTATTTGTTAATATGGATGAATTTAATGCAAAAGAGAATGAAAAAGGCGTCGAGGCCAACAAACACACTCATGGACAATGAAATTTGCGCACCTAGAAGAAAACATGCTACAACCACGAAACTTTGCAAATAGCTAGAGTACGTGCTGGTATGCAAATGATCCACGTTTGGTGCGAGTGCGCATGACCACACACCCTGCAAGCACAAATCGACAGCTTTATAAAGCGGCGTGTAGTCGATGCCCCATGAAAGCGAAAAGAACCAGACGACGTAAGCAAGGGTGCAGAGTGACAAGAATGCCAGGTAGACGCCAGAGACGTCGATTTACGCAACTTACGGACTTTAAGAGAGGCCTGATCATCGGACTGAAAACCGCAGGGTCGTCATCCATTTTCAATAGGGGTTGTGTCCTGGTGGTCCCCTACCACATACTAAAATTTCATCAAAATCGAACCATATTTACGCAAGTTATGACGCATAAGGGTAATGGAATGCATCCCGTTCCTATGTCCTGACCTTTGACACCAGGTGGTCCCCTACCACATATATTTCATCGAAATCGAGCCATTTGTACGCAAGTTATCGTGTGGACGGACGGACGGACAAAGCTGGAGCATATACGCTTCTTCAGCCTACTGTTGGAAAGCGTAAAAACACTTACAGGGTTATTCCGATTGATTGATATGTTTCGCCTTCTGGAAATAACAATTTTCACAGTTGTGGTATTTCACTAAGTAATGAGTCATTACAACAGACTTGTAAGTGGGAGTAGAAATACAAGCTTTCTGTGAAAAGAAGGGTAGACACGTCTGATGGAGTGAAAAGGATACTGGCTTCTTTTCAGGCTGGAAAGCGGGTCCCACAGTATATAAGTCGAGCTAGGACAGAATTCATAGCCCCGGTCTTCACACTATAAATGTGTTCTGAAAGGCAAAGCTGTAAAGAACGTTTTGTGGAGTCCATATAAGGTTTTGGTGATGAACAACTGTCCACTGGTTTCATGGGAATACTGTAAATTCCAAATCTTTCCCTGGGATCTATGGGGTCTCTGTCTTTCTTAATAATTGATAAGCTATTTGACGTCCGAATTTCAAATGCCAAGTTGTATCGACTACAAGCACTCCTGAGAATTGACAAGGGGGCAGGGCAATAGTTGACAGATCCTACAAACCTGGGATTCCCCTCTCACGTTGAAGCGTAGAGATAGTGGTATTGAGCTGGTTTCTCAAGATCCGATCCACAAAGTTGTCATCATACCCATGTGATCTTGTAATACCATTGATATTCAAGATCTCCGCTTTACGTAGCTTTACACTTGACTTTCTCATTTTACCATAAAGCGAATGGCTGTAAGCTTATAACTAAGAGGATGAGCAGAGGAAATATGAATAATAGTAGGATTTCTGTACACAGAATAAGTCCAAGACATAGTACGAGGGTCGCAGACTAAAAGGAAATCCAAGAAGGGGACTGCATGGTTTTCTTCCACCTCGAATGTAAATCTAATTAGAAGGAAATTTATTTGGAAAACGTTCAGCAAGTAAGGATAGCTTTTCGAGAGAGTGCGGCTAAAAAAGGGATTCCGAAAGATCTAACTATTTTTATCTATAAACATTTTAACTTTTAGTAAAGTGTACCTGACTTGTAAAGGGGTTTCTCCTTTTTATAAGTTTTTAATCGTGTATTGACGGGTTTGTCTGTAACTATTGAATTTTAATTGCACGAATGTTTGACTTTCTTACTTTATCCGGGAATCTAACTCTGGCTCTTCTCAGAGGAATAGTCAGAAGCAAGAGGCTCAGAATACTCGGCGGCATGGTGGGCCTTGGGATGGACCCATACGTGCGATCGCTCAACATGATAGTTCAAGAAAAGTTTTATAGGTAGAAATGTTACGATTTTTTCACTCCATCTTGTCCACGTGTCAGCTAAGGGAAAGTTCATTCAATGAACATTTCTGAGGTTCCTCAGCCGACAATTTCACGAACGTCTTCCATGGTCAAGATAGAGCTGTTGATATGCCTTGCCCCTCACAATGCTTCAACGGAATTTAGTTTTCATCAAAGAGGGTTTACGTTTGCTTTATGCTTTCATCTAGTAATTTAGTTGAGGAAATGAAGTCACGGGCATTTAGACTTTCTTCAAAGTAAATGCCAAGGAAGGGGAAGAAATTCTGAAGAAATTCTATTATGCAACTGGATATCTTAGATTTATTGATCTGTATTGTTTGTCATAGGAGACTGTTCTTTGTTGTTGTTGGTAAATAATATTTCCTTCTCGAAGTTTAGGATTTCACCCTTTACCAGCTAGAACTAATGAACTTGGGATTAGCAAAATGGTCTGACATCAGCCCGAGCGAGTATATTTGCTGTCTAAGAAATGAACCGACCCGCTAGCACGAGGGAATCTGCGCAGCTGGAAGTTTGTTTTTCTTTTAGGTTTTTAATTCAAAGTGGTAATATAAGGGGATGGTTGAGACAAATCGTTTCTGACTGATTACCTGTTGAAAGGGCTACAACAATGGCAATGAACCTGAGGAAGGAGTGAGAAGATGTTTGAGTAACTTGTTTATACCCAGTGGCATGATGTCCATGTCTGGAGGCCTAGCCGCTCCCCATTATTTCTTGTATCATATAACAGTGAATAAAGATATAGAAGGCAGCACTTATTACCATTGACTAGTTCATGGACGGTGCTGCTTAGCTGAGAGAGGGAAAGGAAATGTTTTGCCTCACCCTGTAAAAAATAAGTGGTATGAATTCACGGAACATTTCTGAAAATAATGTGTAGAAAAGTTGCCGGTAAGTGTCAGTTCTTTAAAGAAATTTCCGTTTTTAAAAGTTCCCGCTTTTTTTAACTTCCGTATTTTCATAGATTTTCAGTAGTCGGTAATAATGTTTATTTCAGAAAAGTTCGTTTCAAGTTTTCCAGTATTTGTACAGAAATTTCGCAAAATTGAAGATGCTGAATTATTTCAGCCCTTACGCCAGAGAATACTTTCGCGCAGGTGTTCGAATTGAGTTTGTTAGGGTTTGAAACCGCGCGCCTTTACCACTGAGCCAAAATGTCTTCGGAGCGGTACTCACGTTCAAGGTAAAACTATTCATTGCTCGATGATGAATTTGTTTTTTTCATTACTGTGAGTGATTTAGTCACTATATTTTCTGTCGGAGCTTATTATTGTTTTGAATACGTTTGAAATAATTAATTTTTTTGTAGGAGGACTTATCACAAATTAAGAACTCTTTTTGTTTTTTCGTACTTTTTCAAAGCAACAGAATGCTTTGGACCTTGAGATCGCCGTTCCGGTAGCGCAGTGGTGTAAGCGATGGCCTCTGATAATTCATCCGAGATGGGTCAGGGTTCGAACCCCGGTCAGGCATGGATGTTGCGTTTTTCTTACAGCGCTGGGTTTCTCCCTTCCCTGGGGCCAGTGGCCCAAAATTAGGGAAGGGCGACTGCTTATAGCAAACTCAGTTGCGCACGGTGGTCGTTAAACTTCCAGTCGCAAGAAACCTGAACGGTTGAATATATTGACGATGATTGCAGAAATTTTTATTGGTCATTTCCCGTAAAAGAAGCATCTTAGGAAAAGCAAACTTCCGAAGCCTAGCCATTAAAAAGACTTTACGAATGTGGTATGCTACTGATAAAGAAAAATATTGTAGTTCTGTTCCTACACACTTAGTGACTGCTAGTGAAACGGTATAACGTCAATGTGTAACAACTGATAGATAAAATACAACAGAAATCATCTGCCGACGTGTAAGTTCAGCTTCATCTCTGTTGGAAGGGAATTTCTGAAAGAAACAACAAAACCAGCAAAAGGACAGAAGGGCAAATAAAAAGTAACGTTATATGGTTTCAAAGACCAGAAATACGGCATCAAAGGTAAAAAGACATTTTACAGTGAGAAAATAATATTGCTAAAATAACTTTTCGTGCCGATAAAAATCTCCTTTGAAGATAATAAAACAGACAGTAAAACTGTAATCTGAAGGACATAATTAATGACATTTTGCTTCACTATTTCGTTAGCCGCCCCGGTGGCGCAGTGGTCTAAGGCGTTGGTCTCTGATCATTCGTCCGTAAGGGGTCCGGGTTCGAATCCCGGTCAGGCATGGATGTTGTGTTTGTCTTACGGCACTGGCTCTCTCCCTTCCCTGGAACCAGTGACCCTAAATTAGGGACGGGCGACTGCTTATAGCCCATTGAGTTGCTCACGGTGGTCGTTAAACCTCTAATAATAAAAAAAATAAATAAAAAACTATTTCGTTATATTACTTGACATCAGTACAGTGTTAAAACAATTGTGGTAGGTTGCTCCAAAATGTTGTTCTACACCAGCTGCACCACTTTCTGAGAAAAATTACACCATTTTGTAGTGCAGACAAATACAACAACTTGTTGCAACCCTGTACCATAATGTGGTGCAAAGTTGCACCATGTTGTATGACTTCGTGTGCACCACACAATGGTCTATCTTTCCTCAGAAAGTGGTGTAGCTGCTGTAGCACCACGTTTTGGTGCAACCTACAACAGAATTTTTAACAGTGTATACCGTGTGGTTTTGGCATATCAATTTCCTTGGGGGGTTCTTTTGGAGGTTCAACGCCCACCATGAACAACTCAATGGGCTTTAAGCTGTATTCCATTCCTTAATTTAGGATCACTGCTTCCAGGGAAGGGAAACAGCCCGTGCCGTAAGACAAACACAGTATCCATCGTGAGACAAACATAACAGCCTCACCGGGATTCGAACCCGGACCCTTCTCGAACGAATATTTTTCTTGAAATCTAGGGAAAAATATATTACAAAGAAAGTTTGCGTTATCGAGTATAATCTGTAGTCATAAATCCCTCGTTAAGAAAGCATAGCAATGAAATTCCATTATGTGCATGCTAAACTTAACACCATAGATGTCCATTCAAGCTGAGTGAATGAAAGTTATAAATTATGGTGTTTAAGAAAGCGTTGCGAAGCTCTCAGACGATACCGGAAGATTATGAGGGCAATAACATACATAGTGCAGGATTCCTGTTTTCCATTGACATCCTTAATTCTGAGGATGTGAATTTAGTAGAAATGAACATAAGCAGCTTTATGATTTTTTTTTTTTTTTTTGCAAAATGCTTTTCCGGCTCATGTTAATCAAAGCGATAAAAATTAGACGGGCTTGTAATATTTCGGTTTGTATTAGTTTTCAGTTTGAATCGTGAACACTTTTCTATGAATTTAGAAAACGTGGAAAATTAGAACCTTGAGCAGCATTCCGGCCTTTCGGTTAGCGAAAACTTAAGGCACAACGCGTGCGTTAACACTAACTAAGAAAGGATGCCTTGCGATGCTTTGCATGGTATTCTTAATTTTGTTTTGCTGCATAGCTCTTTAATATTACGGTCTGAAGTATGTAATTGTTGTACTCTCTGTGTGCTACATGTGATGTTTCTACATTCAGTGGCCTCCACTGTTTTAAATATATAGACGTATAGTTGATACTATCTGTGTTCATTAGGTTATAAATCGTTTGTTGCTTTAATGAAATTATGAAACATGGTGGCTATGTGCATCATATGTATTATTTAAAAAATCAATTAAACTCCATCATACACACCCACACACACTGGGTGTTGGTCAGAAAAAGGAATTGAAAACAACTATAAACATACAAAACGCTGATGTGTGTGTGTGTGTTTATATGTAATGGTGGACCGCCGCTTCATAATAATCTTCTCTGTTGTTGAGATGCAAAGCCAAGGAAAACAACTGTGCCCACACTGTTCTCATTCACTCCACATGACTAAACCCATAAATTTTAAAGTGACAATTGCCAAACTAGCATCTTTTATTTGAGCAATCTTGGTTGCATGTGAGGAAATCGTAAATTGTAGGAGATGTTTCTGGAAATAAATAGCAATGTAAGAGGTTGGAATGAAGAGTTAGAATTTCAAGAGCAATTTACCTTTAAAGTCTTAAAAGAAAAATCAATGTTAGTTTTTGGAAAAATGGTGTACATATACAGTATTAATGCGTACCGCCACTAATTTTAAATTTTACTCATCATGCTTACAGTAAAACGTTTTGCTTTATAACCCATTTCATAAGTGGTGATTTTTCTTCTGTCAAAACTCCCTTCCTTTATATTAAATATTTCGACGAAAATTCATGATAAACACTTCAAAATTTGCCCGTCTTTACTTACAAAATGTGATTAGTAAATCATAATATTATTTATGTAAAAACAATTATATTTATAAAATAATTACTTTTCAGTTCACTTATATGCTAGCAAAGATACTTTGAATAGATATTATCAGTATACAAGATGTAGACGCTTAGCACTTCGTAGTATCTGATCTGATCAATCTGTTAGACTGTGTGACTCACATCATAGGTCAAGAAATAGAACCTTTTATCATAAATATTCCAAATCCCAATTATTTCTCGTTTATAAATTATAAATTATTGTCAGGTGTTACATAAGATATGAAATAATAAATACGAGAAAATTTAATATTTTGTATTTCGAGTTCACGCGTTCGCAATGATATCTGAGCTTGGATAATAGCAGCGATCTATTTAGGAAATTAATAGTTTTGTAATTTTTAGAATTTCCTGTTTGTATAATACTTATTGTAAATTATACATTATTGTGCTGTGAAAATTGCAACAACAAAGTAAGAATCACGCTATTTAAATAAAATTTATACCAGAGATTTCTCATGTTATAGGAGATATCTGATTACATTTGTAGAGCTATACAAGATTTTTCGCTTCGAAACACAGTAACGTCCAAAGCCATTTCGAGCAAAAATAACAGCCTGTACACGGAGTGCTATTGAATGGAAGAGACTTTCGATATTACCTAGTAAATAGCGCGTCACGCTGCGTCTATGCGAGACCAGAGTTCATTTGTGGTGACTGGCTTAAGAGCTTGACGGGCTGGTCACTTAACTACAATATCCCAGACATGTTGGATCAGGAACATATCAAGTTAATGTGCATGCTAGGATAGGGAAGTAGGGGTGGTACTGGTCGTACATGGAAGAGGTCTTGGACATTCCGGGCCACATGTGGCCGAGCATTGTCCTGCTCGAATATAGAGCCAAGACAAGTCTAAAAAGGAAGTGTATCACTTCTGTCTCTAAAATACACCTGGTGTATCGTTGGATGTTGAGGGTTCCGTCAGTTCGAATCAAGCGAGATCCCGAATTGAACCTAATGGCGCCCAGAACCATGACCCTTGGCGTTGGGTCGGTATGACGCTTCAAAATACTCGTTGAAAGGCGCCGCTCACCAAGGTGCATTCAATGTCTGTGTTTGAGACCCCCCATTGCAGCCTGAGGTGCCTGTGGTTGAGGGTGAAATTAATGCCCAGAAATGGGCTGCTGGCGAACAGTCCTCTATTAACCCATTAACGACCATAACGCCCAAAACGCCCGTACATACAAACGGCCATAGCCGCCCGAAACGCCTATCTAAAGTGAGTCAGATTTCTTACCCTTACCTGTTCTTTAATTTATTTGAACCTATTATGGATCAGCAGAAGTCACCCTCAGTCATTACTGTTGTTATTAAACAAAGAAGTAAACCAACGGACAGTTTCGGGCGTTATATTATTTGGAGTGATAAACTATTTTTGGATCATGGTCGTTAAAGGGTTAAGTAGACGACGTCGAGCTGCCCTAGTGGACAAAGTGTCTCATGTGACAGTGCTCCACTGCTGCGCTAACACCATGGATGTCGCTTTGCGATCGGTCACTACCATGCAGTAAAGGTGAATGTCATCCCGTACAATCGTGCGACTTTTTGGTCCATTTCCCGGATTTCTGTGTGTCTGAGCCTCATCTGTTCACTGTTTTTCATAAACAGTAGTACGTAAAAAAGAAATATAGATAAATGTATTTTCAGCAGTGTACATGCTGGAAAATAAAATATGTGTACATAATGATATATATATTTTCATAAAGATGTTCTATTGTCAATGATTAAAAAATATCTTGTTTTCTGGTAAATTTTGAAAATGATTTAATAAAATATTTAAAAAAAGTGTGTTGTAGTAATGTAAATTTTTGGTTATTTGATCTGCGATTGAAAGGTTTCATGGAAATTACCAGTCATACACTAAATACATTAGTTGATTAAAACGAGTGTGTGTTTAATCCTTTAACAACCGTAACGCCCAGAACGCCTGTACGAACAAACGGTCATAGCCCGAAACGCCTGCCTAGAGTGAGTCAGATTTCCTACCCTTGCTTGTTCTTTAAATTTTTTCGACTTATGAGGGACCATCAGAAGTCACTCTCTGTGAATATTGTTGTTATTAAACAAAAAAGTTAACCAACAGACAATTTCGGGCGTTATGGTATTTAGAGTGATAAAATAGTTTACAGTCATGGTCGTTAAAGGGTTTGTATTCGGACTTTAAAACTTATAACAGTTTTTTTCTCTTACTACGGGGGTACCTGAATCATAATAATTCCACATGACTATATTCTTCATATATAGCTCATGCGACACAAAATTGCGATACAGTAAATAATTTAATCATTGCCCTTTCGGTTTGTAATTATGACTCGAAGACATTAACTTAAGTAAGAAAAGATATACAGAGGCTACTCACAACTCAAAGAAGAACGAGGAAATGCATGCTGAGTTCAACCAAGAAAAATAGAAAGAGCTAATGGATCAGAAAATTACCAAGAGTTAAGAATATCTTAATCAAAATAATTGCAATCAAGTGGCAATGAGGTGGACATATTTCTAGAAGAGCTAACTACTGTTGGACAACTGAAACACTAGATCAGATATCAAAGAACAGAAGAAGGCCACGTGCAAGTTTGATGGAGGGAATTCCAAAACATGTTGGAACGATATTAAATAGAACGCTTCAAGAGAAAGATTCGTGGAAGAGACCTCAAGATGAATTTATTAAGTTGTGTAAGGATCTCCGAGGAAGAAAGAAGGCCTGTATAAATATTTAAATATGATTTTTGTATTCCAATTGGTCTCTTATTCAATTTGAGATTCCAGTAACGAATATAATTTTTGTTGTGTGTATGTGTGTATGTGTATATGTTTAAAGTAACGGCAGTGTAAGATATATTGTGTGAAAACGGATATATTATTCTTACAAAACCACTGCGGCCATTGTAAAAATTTTCCTAAGAAACGCCATGTTACTCGAACTGTTTAGGACAGTGTCGTTAAATACCATGGTGATGTTCTGTAGTCCTTCTTACATGCTTGGAGGCGGAACCAAAGTGACGTTCGTTGCGAGGTGACTACATTGCGACCCCCAAATGGTTCGGGGAATCGCGAGGAGAGGGAAGACAAGGACATTTGAGGCTATGAGGAGGAGAGAGAGGGTAGTTATGTTCTGCGGATGATCACCCGCGTAAACGTCAAAACATAAATATCGTCTAAATGGATTTGTTTCCCAAAATTCAATAAATGTTTACAATCTCACCTAGTAATTTCCATAAGGGCCTGCTTAATTCATTTAGAAGAAAAAACGAGCAGAAAATATTGGGTCTGCCTGGAGGAATGCCGGGAACACAGAGCTTGCTGTACCGCATTGTGTATAAAAAATTGTTGATGATGATGATGATAATGTTTAAGTAAGGTAATTTATTTTAAAGTTCATTTTACTTAGGAAATATGTAGATACTAGTACTTTTGCTACTAGAATGCGAATCACATTCGCCAACCTAACAGACTTAGAACATCGCAGCACGAAAATGTTAAAGTAT
The DNA here is from genome assembly GCA_039090855.1 of Macrothele yani. Lineage (NCBI taxonomy): Eukaryota > Metazoa > Arthropoda > Arachnida > Araneae > Macrothelidae > Macrothele > Macrothele yani. The sequence goes on along the minus strand of CM077010.1, from coordinate 73,583,797 downwards.
GGCTGGTGATGCTGCCTCTCCGAGAATTGTTTTTTTCTTTTCTTTCTGCTACAGTGCTGTTTTTCATCCTACTGTTCTGAGCAGTTTGCTGTGTTCCAAAAAGTCTTCCACGGTCAGCTGTGCGTTGCTCTGTGTTACCTTTTTATTCACAGTTCCTATAAAAACCCTGTTTACATGATCTCACTATTTCTTGTCAATTTCTAAAATGTCAATGCCAGCTAAATTTGCAACCGTTGATGCCCGTGTTACACAACATCTAATGCCTGAAAAGCTGTTGCCATTCTTTATTTTCCATCCTTTATTATCCTTTATTAAAGCCATCATGTTACTGACACCGAACACGCCTCAAGAGAATTGTTAACTTGTTGATAATTATTTTTTGATTGAGGGTTTAATGACCACCGTGAGCAACTCAATGAGCTATAAGCAGTCGCCCGTCCCTAATTTAGAAGGCAGAGTGCCAGTGCCGTAAGACAAACACAACATCCATGCTTCACCGGGATTCGAACCCAGACCCATCTCGGACGAATGATCAGAAGCCATCGCTGAGACCAATGTGCCACGGGGACGGCGTTGATAATTATCACACTTAATTTGTTGTTTCTTGAGGTTGATAAGAAATGAGCAGTGCGCTAAAATATTTTTAAGTGTACAACTTAATTTTCGGCCCCTAACAGCAAGCGATCATAGAACGTCGGCAAATGCAAATAGCTGTGTGCGATAATGGCTGATTGCAGCGGCGTCCAACAGTTTTCCAGGCAACCGTAACCGCTCACAGCTGTAGTGACAGAAAGCAGAAAGTTGACGGTGAAATCAATGTCGTTCAAGAAGCAACATTTGAGGAACTGCTTCCTGTTCGCGATTCAGCTAAACAAAAGAGTCGCAGAAGCCCGGAAAATGATCTGTGCTGCTTTGGGTGAGGCTGCTGTGTCCTACAGTACGTGTAAGAAGTAATTCAAGCGGTTTAAGCAGGGAAATTTCGATCTCCGTTATGCAGAACGTTCGGGGCAGCCACAGAAAGGTGACGATGAGGAACTGGAACAACTGTTGGACGCGGATCCCTGTCGCACACAGTCAGGACTCGCCCAGGAACTCGGAGTAACACGGCAAGCCATTGCAAAGCTCCTGCACAAGCTTGGACGGATTCACAAGGAGGGCCGTTGGGTACCCCACCATCTCACAGCCGCCAACAAGTCTAGATGCTACGATGTTGCTGGGTCCTTGCTCTCCAGATTCAAGAAGAAGGATATTCTCCACAAGATTTTGACCTTTGATGAGAAGTGGATCTTCTACGATAATCCTAAGCAGCGCAAATCGTGGGTTTATCCAGGTCAGCCTACCACCAGTACCGCCAAACCGAATATCCATGCCAGGAAGTTGTTGCTGTGCATATGGTGGGGTCAGTGCGGTGTCGTACACTATGAGTTGCTCCAACCTGCTGCAACTGTCAATGCTGATCGTTATTGTCAGCAACTCATTCGCGTGAGTGACGCAATGGAGGCGAAAAGGCCATATACCGGCAAGGGCAGAAGGTCGGTCGTGTTGCCTCAGGATAACGCGTGTTCTCACATCGCGAAAACGACTTGGAACACGATCACTGACCTGGGATGGGAAATTTTGTCCAGCCCGGCGTATCCTGCAGACTTCGCCCCGTCGGATTATCACCTCGTTTTGCTCCCTGCAACATCACCTGAGTGATACGCACTTCACTTTTGTCGAGGAGGTCCACAGAAGTATTGATGACTTTATCAACTCGAAACAGCCCTCTTTTTTCCGCAGTGGCATTCGGCAGCACCCTGACCGATGGGTCAAATGTATCCAACACGACGGGGATTATATCCCTGATTAGGTACGTATTCCATTTGTTATAATTTGCTGTCAACGTAACGTGCCTGTGGCTGAGAATTAAGTTGCACACCTAATAAATGCAATGCTTCTGTACCTTTTAAAAGCTATTTATTTCTCTCTTTGATTTCCGGGATGCTTGTCCGTAGGCTTTTGCCTAACTTGGTGTCTTTTCCCCAAACAATTTATTTCTATTCCCTACGATATCTGCTTCTCACGATTCTCTCGTCTTTATTCCGCTTCACTGAGAATCTTAAATCCCTCCTCCCCCGCTACCTTAAAACCTCGTGCTCGAAACACCAAACTCCTTGGTCATCTCATGACCGCGCTCTCCTAACCCCTAGCGTCGAATGTCTTCCTCATCCGTGTGTTCCCTGGCAAGTTCGCCCCCTTCGCTTCAACAAGCACTGTGGTCTCTCCCAAGGAATAAACGCAGCATAAAACTCAAAGCTCAGAGCTGAGATTAAACGCTTCCCGCGATCTTTTCGGTTACTCCTGAACATACGAGACGAAAAGTGTTAAATGCATTTCACAATACTAAATGCGGCTACGAAGCACAACGCCAAATCTTCAAATGGCTTTCTCCATTGTGATATCATTGTAAAACGAAATCTAAAGATGCGACAGCTTGGCGCCTTCTGAAAATCCGTACTTTTTGACAACGTGAAGTAAATGAAACTTTCTTAGGCTCATAGACAAAGGAATAGAAGAACACGAGGGAAATGAAAATATTCCAAATGAGATTTAATATTTTTGCCTAAAATTCTTGTATTAAATCTCCGTAACAGTATCTTTACTTTTTAAATGAGCATCACAGTATTAATCCATCATTGTAGCAGCTGGTCTAACGAATAATACAAAAAATTAAGTTTCCACGGATTATAATACATGTATTTAGGTATTCTAAACTAGCACACACAATAATTGGAATCGTAAATTTTAAATTTGGGCACCCGTGATTTAGTGAATCTGAACTATTTTTTTAGAAGCTTAATTCCGTGATTATTTCGTCGCTTTATAAAATTGTTGTTTTTAAAGTAATTTTACGACTGGCAAAGTAATATTAAGAGAAGTCGAACAATGTAATGTTAAGAAAAAGGGGAACACGAGGCAAAGAAAATTATTGCGAATGAGATTTAATATTTTTGCATAAAATTCTTGTATTAAATCTCGGTAAGAGTATCTTTATTTTTTCAATGAGCTTCCCAGTATTAATTCATCATCGTAGCAGCTGGTGAGGTGGAACGTATCAGGCTATTTTTCAGGCCATGTTATTTCAGCCCGATATGCTTTTCCACTGCTACTCTACATAAGAGAAGAATGACTTACCTGATTAATTGCAGCCAATCTTTGCTGACTATTTTCTGCTGAAGCTGCAAACAGAACAGAAAACCGAATGTTGCTGATTTGAAGAGAGAAAAGCATATGATAATGATTATCTTATCAGGATTTCATTTGAGTTATTTACATTAAATTGCTTATCGGTGTTAACAATGAGTTACGTCGAAACTAACAGGAAATCAGACCGGTTACATCATTCGATTTTCAGGTTCACATGCAAAATCAATCCTTTTTATACACAATGAACTCATTTTGTCCCCTAGTTATCGATGTTTAACTTACTACCGTCCTTTAGTCTTACAGAAAACGGAAGGAAATTGTTTTTTTTAGGAACTGTTTTTCTTCCTATGTTACGATCTTCAGCGCCTGATTATCATTCATGGTCAAAGTCCAGTCTTTCATAACAATAAATTGGGTGAAGTCCACCTTCCTAGTGGTTCGTTAACATCGTACTTCGTTTCGCAAGTTTGGAGATAGGGAAAACAGATACTCTGGGTTTTCTCAAGAGTAGAACTTTACATATGCTAGAATTCATATTATAGGAAGTGCCAGTGCGTTCTTCGATATTTACAGTAAAGATATGGTCATAAAAGTTATTAGTACGCTGAATACCTTTGTTTTGGGCTCCAATACGCATTATAATCCTAATGTACGTAACAGATTCACTACAAAGGAGATTATATTCAAGTCTGAAGTTCCAGCTGAATAACATTTTACACTCTGAATTCGGCTGACTTCCTTGAAGAAAATATTATACATGTACTATTGCTGTAAAACGCGTGAATGCCAATGATTTAAGGTTAATCCGAACTGCAAATCCTCAGAACACATTAAGAACACATTAGGACTTTATTTTAGAACGCAATGTGTTACAGATTAAGAACACTTTAATGTGTATAATGAATTCAGCTTTTTCTACTAAGCTTCTTCTAATGCTTGTTGTTTGTTAATTATATCATGAATAAACTTTCCTGCTAGTAGTGTAGTAATAATAATAATGAACAAGCTTTTAACTGCTAGTAATGTTGTAGTAGTAATTAAGATGAATAAAGTCTTATGCTGGTTGTTAATAATAACAACTAATGAAATAAACCTAACAGCCAGACAGAGGTCTGACAGTACTATGAACTGAGAAAAACGTACTTACTTAAAAAGCTTTTATTAGGCAAACTTCTGGAATCATCCAACACACACACACTAGTCACATTAATCGTATCACAATAATGAAGAAAAAACCTAATCACATAGAACGAAGCTCTTGGCACAAAATAACGTAGCTCTACTCACATAAACGAAGCTCTCCCTACGCACATCAACAAAAAGCTCTTTCGCACATAAACAACAGCTCTCTCTGGTACGTTGAACGCGCCTATTTATACTGGCTACCACCACGTCATGACTTACACTCATTGCCAGATCTCATTCAGCGGGAGAAATAACATCTCGTTCAGTAAGAAGATAATTTACGTAGGAAAATAAAATAACCAGAAATAGTAAAATCAAAAGGAAAGTGAATCTAGAGTATACGTTACATCAGCTCCCCCTTAATTTTTTTTTTTCGAAAAACCTATCAATTTTGGAGTGTAAGTCTTACACTTCGTTCATTGACGTTTATCGACCTCTTTTTTGTTTTTGTTTTGGTGGCAGCAGTATGTACAATATCAAACTTGGCATGACAAAATCAAGAAACCTGTATTCGTCTGTGAAACACTTTGTATACTTGAACAAAACAAACCTGCATCGGCATACCTTCCTTTTATTCTGCCTAGCAGGAATCACTTTTTTAATTTCAAATTACGTTCTCATATTATCGTTGAATACAAACCAACTGTATCAGCAGCGAAGATTGCCTGTAGCTGCCTAACAGTAACAATTTTTACTATTTTACCCCTAAGCACATAGATATATATAAAAAAATTTGGATTAGTAGATGGACATAGAAGAAATATAAAAATAAACCACATATATACACAAAAAGAATGCATAGGCCCACACGAAAAAAACAAATTCTGACACGCCAACTGGTTGTGCAGGAAAAACAACAAACGGAGAAAAGAACCTGTCCACGAGAACTTACTTATCTCGAGGAAGCATAAAAAACTCTAGTACGATAACGTTTTCCAGGCCTAATCGGACTGGTAAATTTAGGTGGCGTTGAGCATTTCAAGGATTTGAATGGATCTGGAACATCTGTATTCTGTCGGTCAAGAAATCCCGGCGGCTGACAGGAACGGTCAGGAACGGCTGATATCCGTCGGTCAGGAACGGTCAGGAACGGCTGAAGTCTGTCGGTCAGGAAATCCCTGCGGCTGACAGGAACGGTTAGGAACGGCTGAAGTCCGTCGGTCCGGAAATCCCTGCGGCTGACAGGAACGGTCAGGAACGGCTGAAGTCTGTCGGTCAGGAAATCCCTGCGGCTGACAGGAACGGTCAGGAACGGCTGAAGTCTGTCGGTCCGGAAATCCCTACGGCTGACAGGAACGGTCAGGAACGGCTGAAGTCTGTCGGTCCGGAAATCCCTACGGCTGACAGGAACGGTCAGGAACGGCTGAAGTCTGTCGGTCCGGAAATCCCTACGGCTGACAGGAACGGTCAGGAACGGCTGAAGTCTGTCGGTCCGGAAATCCCTACGGCTGACAGGAACGGTCAGGAATGGCTGAAGTCTGTCGGTCCGTAAGTCCCTACGGCTGACAGGAACGGTCCGGAACGGCTGAAGTCTGTCGGTCCGGAAATCCCTGCGGATGACAGGAACGGGCTCCCCAAGGCTTTTGATATGGAGTCCCTTTGTGCTGGGGCCCGTGTTGTCCTTCCAGCATTCTTTTGGAGGGACGTGGCTCCGGCCACATCGTTTGTTTTCGCTTTCTACCTCGTAGCATGAGATTAGAAGCAGGCATCGGCCTTGTTTGCCCTCAGCGTAGGTTCCAGGGGCGAAACCCGGGCGGATGCAAGGATCTCTGCCTTCGTCGCTGTTGCGGCGAAGCAGATTGGGGAGACAAGTTACGTTTTCGACCAGCGTTTGGTGTCGCTGGACGGTTTGTAATGTGTGTTTGACGTTTAGGAATCGTCAAACTATTGTCCATAACTGATAAATCAGAAATATCTGAAGAAGACTCTGAGTCGCTGCTGTAATTTAGTGGTCGTGCAGGGCGATGTTTATTTCTGCCTATAGGAATACTCTCTGCCGAGGTATTCAAGGAAGTAGAAGCTTGTGTTGGTGCAGAGTTATCAGGAAATGGTGCAGCAATAGTCTTGGGAATGGTTGGAGGGAAAGGAACGATACTAGTATTTGAAGAACTTGATTCGCGCCTTCGTCTCATGGGAGTATCAGGTTGCGTGTTTGGAAGCCCGTCGTGAGGAGGGGAGGGTGAAGAAAAAATCACTGGAGATTCTTTAAAAATGTTTGTCGGTTCGTCCAAAATTTCTGGAGGTTGATCGTGAGATATAGACTCTTGAGTCTGTGGAACAGAAGGTTGAGTAGGGTTGATTATAAAATCGATATTTCGTTCATGATACTTGCGACACTGAGCAACGTGTACGTATTGAAATTGATTGTCAGGTTTTTCAAGAACAATGTTATTTTCAAACACATTTGCCACCCGATATGGACCTTCGTAGCTGGGTACAAATTTCTTCACTAAAGTATGAGAAACAGAAGACTGGAAGTGCGTTTCCACGAGAGTGAGATCTCCAACGACAAGATCTGGTTCCCTACGCCTAGTATTATAGTATCTTGCTTGAGCCGCTAGTGCTCCTAGCATTGCAACACGAGCTTTTTCAGCCATGATTCGTACTGATTGCGGAGTTGGTCGCTGGTTTAGTTCGTCGATAATCCCTGTTAAATTTTCAAAAGGGGTCTTAATTTTGCGACCCAGAAAAAGTTCTGCAGGAGTAATTTCAGTAGATTCGTGAACAGACGAGCGGAGGGCGAACGAAAAAAGCTCAAGATGTTCATCCCATCGCTCGTGATGATCCATGACAAATGTAGCAATCATTTTCACTAGCGTGCGGTTCACTCGTCCCGCAGGATTACTCTGGGGATGATATGGAGAAATGAATTTATGCTTAATGTGTAGTCTCGCACACATTCTTTCAAAAATGTCAGAAATCAATTAGGGACCATTATCCGAAACTACTTTATTAGGTGCACCATATCTAGAGAATACTTCATTAATTAATACATTACAAATAACTTCTGCCGTAGCGGCTTTAATGGGAAAAACTTCAACCCATTTAGAAAAATTATCAGTTAATACTAAAACGTAACGAGGTTTGTTTTTAACAGATAAAGGATAAGGTCCCAATAAATCTATTGAAATAATGTCAAAAACATGAGAACTTGAACTAGATTTCAAGTGACCGGCCGGTCTTACATTACGGTAATTATTAATCTGACACAAGTGACATGATTGAACGTATGCGATCACACTTTGGTACATGCCAGGCCAATAGGCAACATCCCGCAATTTACAACAGGTCATGCGAATACCTAAATGGCCTGCAAGAGGTTTGTCATGAAATTCGTTTAAAAGGGCCATTCTAAGGGTTCGCGGAATACATGGGCGAAACTGTGCCCTAGTAGTCCTAGATTTCGTATAGTAAAGAAGACCCTCTATGACTTCAAAATGCTGTGACCTCCCAGCCAGAGAAGGATCACTTTGTAGGGGCGAACCCGCAAGCAAAAAAATTATAGATATCCCCGAAATCTGAATCATTTATTAATTCTGCCATTATCTTCTCTCTGGATGTTATATCAGCTATTAGAAGTAAAGGCTGACATCCAGGAGTAGTTTCTGTGTGGACCTCACTAATCGGAACGCGAGACAATGCGTCCGGTAATTGATTCTTATAACCTGGCTGATACGAAATTTTGATATTGCTCTCTTGTAACTTCAGAGCACACTTCATAAGTCTTTGAGGTAGGTGCTTAGCAGAATTCAAATACTGAAGGGCAGAATGATCCGTAATTATGTTAACTGTCATTTCGTTAAGATAACATTGAAATTTGTCAAGAGCATACACTACAGCAAGACATTCACGTTCCGTAGCTGAATAATTGTTTTCAGCTTTGGCTAAAGTACGAGACGCAAAAGCTATTGGTAGCCCAGCTTGTGACAAAACGCAACCAAGACCAACTCCGGATGCGTCAGTATAAATATCAAATTCCTTAGTGTGATCCGGGAAAGCCAACACAGGAGGCTGAGTCAACGCAGACTTCAGTGTTTCAAACGCAGCGTTAGCTTCAGGTGTCCAAACAAACTTCTTGTATTTACGTTGTAACCTACCAGGAGATGTGACGTACCTGCCAGAAGCACGCACACGACATAGAGGCAGATAGGAATCAGAATAAATGTCCGCGTAGCTCAGTTGGTAGAGCAACTAATTCCGGAATGAGGGGACCCGAGTTTGAATACTGGCGCGGATAAAAATGACGGAGAAATTTACTTCGTTATAATGGCGCCCGAACTATCCGGATGACCCGACCGTTCAAAATCTCGCAATGGTGTGATGTTATTTCCACACCGCGAGATAGGAAAAATAAGAGAATCCCTTCTCCAGCACTTCAGAAAAAAAAAATAAGGGGGAGATAATGTAACATACCAGGAGATGTGACGTACCTGCCAGAAGGACGCACACGACATAAAGGCAGATAGGAATCAGAATAAAACGTCCGCGTAGCTCAATTGGTAGAGTGATTTATTCCGGAATGAGGATCCGGCTTCAAATCCCGGCGTAGACTAAAAATGACGGAGAAATTTACTTCGTTTAAATGGCGCCCGAACTATCCGGATGACCCGACCGTTCAAAATCTCGCAATGGTGTGATGTTATTTCCACACCGCGAGATAGGAAAAATAAGAGAATCCCTTCTCCAGCACTTCAAAAAAAGAAAAAAATAAGGGGGAGATGATGTAATGTACCAGGAGTTATGACGTACCTGCCAAAAGAACGCACAAGACATAAAGGCAGATAGGAATCAGAATAAAACGTCCGCGTAGCTCAATTGGTAGAGTAACTTATTCCGGAGTGAGGGGATCCGGGTTCGAATCCTGGCGTGGACAGAAATGACGGAGAAATTTACTTCGTTATAACGTTTCAAAGCATACAATGGCTCACAGATTGAAGCATAAGCGGGGACGAACTGCTGATACCATCCGGTCATTCCCAGAAAGCGTGATAGTTCTTTTGCTGTTTTAGGCCGAGGAAAGTCAACAATAGGCCTAATTTTTTCATTATCCGTAAAAAAGCCGTGGGGAGTGATTTTCAACCCCAGATATACAATCTCGTCCCTCGCTATCTGGCATTTACTAGGTTTTAACGTCAAGCCAGCATTGCATATGAGTTGGAACACCTGTTTGAGCAGAGAAAGGTGCTCGTCAAAAGTCTCGGATGTAATAATAATGTCATTCAAATATACATGCACATGGGGACCCAGAACAGGTCTGAGAACCGTATCCATAAGCTTCTGGAAAGTAGCAGGTGCAGAAGCTGGTCCAAAGGGCATACGCAGGTATTCATAAGCCCCAAAAGGAGTCACAAAGCCTGTTTTATCGACGGAGTCCGGATGTACCGCCACCTGCCAATATCCACTCGCCAAATCCAAAGTTGACATCCATTTAGTTGATGACAGATCATGCAAAATATGCGACATGACAGGTAGTGGATAATTGATCGTTCTCGTGACTTGGTTGAGCTTGCGGAAATCTGTCACGAAACGAAATTCATTGGGTTGTTTCTTTGGAACCAAAAATGCAAGAGCAGCCCAGGCGCTTGTTGATTCCCTTATTATGCCCTGTTTAATCATCTCAGAAATTTGACGTTGCATTTCCTGATTCTTATGGGGAGCACAAGGGTAAGGCTTCGTCGCTATCGGTTTCGAACCCTCAGTGTCAATGACATGATAAACCACCTGTGTAAAACCAGGTTTATCAGAAAATGAACCAGGGCTTTCCTGCAAAAGTAGAGAAAGCTGGTTTCGTTGTCTCTCATTCAATTGGTTACTCAATAACAAACTCGTTATATCCATATGGACCGTAGGAATCATTTCGACAGGTTCCGGAAAGGAAATCACATGTTGTACGAAATTCAGAGTAACTTGAAAAGTATTGATAAAGTCCATTCCCATTAGACATTTAACAGGTAGTTCGTCTATAAGCAGGAAAGAATGCGTAAAACGAGCCTTTCCCAGCCGTAGAGATAATGTGACAGTTCCTGTGATACTGAAGATTTCGTTATTTGCACCTCGCAAATACTGCGTCGCAGTCTGAACGGGTATTGCAGGAAAATTGTCAGTGCAAAACTTCGTATTTAGGGCTGATATTTCAGAACCAGTGTCGAACTTTGTCTCGACAATAATATCTTTAATTGTCAAGAACACATCAGGCAATTGAGGAGTTTGGACAGTCACTAATACTGTTTTAGGGTCAGAATGCTTGGTATCAGGAAGCAGGACCGACCCTTGGTCTACTTCCTTTGGAAGTTTAAAGGATTCCTGGTTGGATTATCATGCGGTCTGAAACCTCGGCCCTGCCGGGTATCGGGAAAATTTTCACGATGAGGAAAACTGCGTGAAAACTGCTGCGGGAACTCCGCATATCTGTTGAAATTTTCATTTTTATTACTTCCCTCAGCACGGGCAGAAAAATCATCATTGCCCTGAGCATGAAAACGTTCCGAATGCTGCGGATTGGAACGGGGTCGAGCATACTGTGCATTTGTACGGCATCCAGAAAATTGTTCAGAAACAAGCGGTTGGTGTACCACTCTTCTATGTGGTGGAACGTATGAAGCTTGGACGTGCACTTGTGTACGCTCGCGTTGAAAGTTATTAGGCCTATTATGCCGCTGAGGATATTCGTAATAAGCCTCGCGGGTGCCCGAGCATGGTGAGTTGAACCATGTTTGCCGTGACGCTCTTCATACGTTCGTATGAGGCGAAGGCATTCATGAATTATAGCAGGGTGTCGAACCTCAAGAAAATCCTGTAGAAATGGATCGAGCTGCTGCAATAAGGTGTCCAACATGTCGACATGACTGGCATGTGGATCCCATAAGTTATACAAGCGTGTTGTTTCCAACGCAAATGCAACAGGGCTATCGTTGTGTCCTTGCTGACGAGAAAAAAGTTGTTGTGCAAGGCTAGCTGGACTGAGGCCGAAAGGAAAGACTTCCAAAAATTCTGCGCGGAAATTCTCATAATGAGAATCCGGGTTCGACACTCTCCACTGCCGATACCAAGTCTTAGCGGTATCCTTCAAGCAAGTGCCTGCGATTTGCACTTTGCAGTCTTGAGGAATATTGTAGAGATCAAAATGATCTTCCAAATTTTCGAGAAACTTTAAGGATTCCTCCAAACCATTGAAATTAATTGTTCCTGCATGCGGCACGAAATGGGCAAGCATTCTGCTTCGCTGAGAGGATTGAACTCCCTCAGGTACGACCCGCGACTCAGAATGATAGGAAGCTGGTGAATTACGAAATTGTGAAGAATGCCTGGGTACGTGTAGATCACTTATATCAAAGTGAGCCCCACAGGCTTCTTGCACATGATCGAAATTAATCCCATCACCACCGAAACTTGTCTTAGGGGGAAATACTGAAGTTGTCTCAGGTAGTGAAGACATGGGTAATAATTGTCAAGACCTCGTGTTCGAGAAAAGTTCGGGCGCCAATTATAATGAATTCAGCTTTTTCTACTAAGCTTCTTCTAATGCTTGTTGTTTGTTAATTATATCATGAATAAACTTTCCTGCTAGTAGTGTAGTAATAATAATAATGAACAAGCTTTTAACTGCTAGTAATGTTGTAGTAGTAATTAAGATGAATAAGGTCTTATGCTGGTTGTTAATAATAACAACTAATGAAATAAACCTAACAGCCAGACAGAGGTCTGACAGTACTATGAACTGAGAAAAACGTACTTACTAAAAAGCTTTTATTAGGCAAACTTCTGAAATCATCCAACACACACACACTAGTCACATTAATCGTATCACAATAATGAAGAAAAAACCTAATCACATAGAACGGAGCTCTTGGCACAAAATAACGTAGCTCTACTCACATAAACGAAGCTCTCCCTACGCACATTAACAAAAAGCTCTTTTGCACATAAACAACAGCTCTCTCTGGTATCGTTGAACGCGCCTATTTATACTGGCTACCACCACGTCATGACTTACACTCATTGCCAGATCTCATTCAGCGGGAGAAATAACATCTCGTTCAGTAAGAAGATAATTTACATAGGAAAATAAAATAACCAGAAATAGTAAAATCAAAAGGAAAGTGAATCTAGAGTATACGTTACATGTGTTCTTATTGAGAACATATTTGGAACACATTTTAAGAACATATTTTGGGAACACATTAGTGTTTTCCCAATGTGTTCTTAATTAGAACATATTTGGAACACATTTTAAGAACATATTTTGGGAACACATTAGTGTTTTCCCAATGTGTTCTTAATTAGAACACATTGGGAGTAAGTTTTAGAACGCATTCCGTTCCAGTTTAAGAACACATAAATGTATTCTCAATGTGTTCTTGATGATAACACAATAATAAAATGCGTTCCCAATGTGTTCCTATTAGAAAACATTTTTAAATGCCTTCTGAAATGTGTTCCAATTCAGAACGTATCGGCAGTAAAATGTAGAACACATTCTGTTACAGTTTAAGAACACATTTGATGTGTTTTTAATGTGTTCGAATTTAGAACGCATTGGTGTAAATTTTAGAATGCATTCTGTTTCAGTTTAGAACACATTGAGAACATATCAAGAGCACATCCATAATTGATTGGGAATTCATGCAAAATATGTTAGGAGCCCATTACCAACATATTAAAACATTCAAAACACATTTTGAACACATTCTGGGTAACTTGTGGACCAAATGGATTGTTGTGAAATGCAAGTGTTCCATACCAACAACTCTGAATTTCAAGTGGGTACTAAGATGGATTATACACATGCAAAACATGTTAGGCACCCACTACGAACACATTCTGCAAAAAATCGTAGACAAATGCATTATTTGTGAAATACAGGTGAACCATGCCAGCAAACTCTGAATTCCAGGTGTGTATTGTGGATTAGAAATTTATTTCAGATGTTTTCCCCCGGAAACTGATGAAACTTTTGAAACTTCTCTTAAGGATGGGCAGCATTCGTCTAAGACAGTTAATTGTTCAAGCTAAATTTACTCTCTTCAAATTAATAGTGCAGAGTGATAAAATATGTTTTGGATGTTTATGGGTAAATTTTTAACTATGTTTACCAATGAAATTTTCACCATAAAGAAATAACATATTTCTTCAATATGAATGAAAAATAAATGTTCATATAAATGTAACACAAACAGTCCACTATACAGCGAAATAATTTGACAATATTTTTATTTTTAATAAGGGCTTTATTCAGTTTCCCAAACAACATACGGGGTTTCTTTTCATTCTATCAGTTTCATGATATTCAGCTGATAGCCTTTCTGATTTTTAGCCTAGTGAATATAAGGTCAGTGTGGCCATTGTCTTTTATTTTTATTTTTTTTAGGTAGTTCAGTTCAAATGTATATTAAAATGTTAGCAGCACAGTTAACAAGGACAGTGTCTAGACAATAGTGACAAAATTCCCATGGATCAGAACAGCAGCATCTGTTGTTTGTTCTCGCTCAATTTGTGCTATCGTATAGAGTTGAACATACTCTTCTATACTCTGTACTTTTTCTACGAATTCCTCAGCATCCTGAAATTAAAAAAGACAAACAAATAAGCAGTATATGGCACTCTGAGCAATGACTTAAGATATTTGAAATTATGGATAGCAAAACCAAATTTCCCATTTTTTTTAAATAAAATTTAGGACAAACATGCTCAGAAAATAATTTTTTTTTTAATCACAATTTGCATTTGCAGGTTTAAGAGCAAATCATTTGTTTAATAGAAAACTTATCTTTTCCCATAGTATGGTTTTCCCTTAAGTATATTTACAGAAACATATATCATCATCATCATCATTGTCAACCATTATCAATCCACTGCCGGACAAAGGTCTCCCCAAGTTTTCTCCACAATGGTTTGACTTGTGCCAGTCTCCTCCATGTCACTGCATACTTTCGAATTTCATCCACCCATCTCCCATGTGGTCTTCTTCTGGGTCTTTTCCTGTCCCTTAGAATCCAATCTAAAATTTCGGCTGTCCATCGATGGTCTGTCCTAATTGCAGTATGTCCAGCCCATTGTCATTTCAGGGATTTAACTCTGATCATGATGTCTTCAACTCTTGTCATTTTTCGGATCCACGAGTTCCTCTTCTTATCTCTCCTGGTTACACCAAGCATGCACCTCTCCATGCTGCTTTGAGTTGTCTGCAGCCTTTGTATGTCTCTTTTAGGTAAGGTCCACGTCTCTGCACCATACGTAAGCACTGGAAGGATGCATTGATCAAACACTTTTCTTTTAAGACATAATGGCATATTGCTCTTGAAAATTATGCTGTTTCTTCCAAACAGCTCTCCAGGCAAGTTTTGTGCGCCGATTAATTTCTTCATCAATGTGACCCTCACTTGATACTTGCTGTCTAAGATAAACGTACGTGTCTGTTATCTCCAGCTTTTCTCTATGAATCGATAAATCTTCATTTCTTGTAAAAAGCATTGAACATCACTTTCGTCTTCTGAAAGATCATTTTTAATCCCACTTCTTTACTCTTGTGAGCAAGTTCCTGGATCATACTCTGCAGCTGTGATGGGGTAGTTGCCAAAATGACTACGTCATCAGCAAAACGGAGGTGGGTTAGATAATCTCCATTAATCTTTATCCCTTTGTTTTCCCAGTTCAATGATTGAAAGACATTTTCCAATGTTGCATTAAAGAGCTTCGGAGATATGGTGTCACTTTGTCTCACTCCCTTTCCAATTTTTATGAGTGTTGTATTTCAAACAGCCGAATATTTGCACATGCATTTTCATAGATGTTATTAATAATATTAATGTATGCATCTTCAATACCACAGGATTTCAGAGCCATTGTAAATGCTGATGGTTTCACCGAATCAAAGGATTTTTCATAATCGATTAAAGCCATGCACAATGAAAGTTCATGTTCCTTAGCTCTTTCAATTAGTTCCCTCAGTACGTGGATATGATCTATTGTGCTGTAGCCACTCCTGAATCCAGCTTGTTCTCTCGGTTGAGCCATGTCTAGTGTTACCTTCAAACGGTGTGAAAGAACTTTAGTGAAGATTTTATAAACAACTGATAGGAGGCTGATAGGTCTGTAGTTCCTGAGATCCCCAATGTCACCTTTTTTATGTAGCAGGATCATTGTAGCGTTGTTCCAATCCTCAGGAATCTTCCCTTCATTAAGGCATCGAGTGAAAATTTGGGCGAGTACTGTTTCAATTTATCCACTTGCTTCTTGTATGATGTCTACAGTAATTCCATCTTCTCCTGGAGTTTTCCCCGCTTCATGTTCTTGATTGCATGTGCAACTTCTGCTGAGAGGACTGGAAGAATTCTGGTACTGGTACCTTTCATTATGTCTGGAGTACATGTATCACCCCTTTCATATAATTTGGAGTAGAAATCTTTCACTCTTGTCAAACGTTCGCCTCTATTTCTTGTTACAGGACCATCTTCTTTTCTCAGTGCCATAATCTGTTTTCTTCCCTTACTGTGATGTCCCTTTGCTGTCTTTAGGCTTTGGTTGTTTTCAGTTGCTTTCCTGACTAGTTCATAGTTGAATTTCCTTACGTCTTCGTACTGTCTTGCATAGCTCTATATATTCCACTTTGAAAGTCACATCTTTTTTAATTGTCCTCATCTTTCTTCTTTTTTGCATCAACATTTTGGTTTTTCCTGATAATTTGTTTACATGTAACTTGTTCTTAGACCCAGCTAATTTTGTTGCTGTTTCCGTAAGAGCTTTGGTTACCTTTTTGTTAACTTCAGAAATATCCACTTCTTCCGATGTTAGGCCTTCTAAAGCAGAGAATCTGTACTTCAGTTCCAACTTGAAGGTGTTATTGTGTTTTTTAAGGTTGGTTATGTCAATACATTTTGTTTGCCTTATGAGATTGCCACGTTCGAGTTTAGTGTTGAGGTGCATCTTTCATCTCACCAATCTATGGTCACTACCTATGTTGAACGTGTTTAGCAAACTGCAGTCTTCTGTGACGAATTTTTTGTTACACATAATAAAATGAATTTCACTTGTCGTCCCATTTGCATGTCTCCATGTCCATTTCCTATGTGGCATTTTCTTTAAAAAGGAGTTCAAGATGAAAAACCCTTCTGCCTCTGCAAACTCAACGAGAGTATTTCCACGCTGGTTTCTGTTGCCGTGACCGCATTTACCTACTGAAATTTCATTCTGTTGCCTTTGCCCTATTTTTGCATTGAAATCTCCCATAATTATCTTCAAGTACTGCTTACTTTTATCATTTAGATAACGAATTTCCTCATGAAATTCTTCAATTTCTTCTTCAGGATGACTTGTGGTGGGTGCATAAGTTTGAATAATCTGAGCCTGGTATCTTCTCGAGAGTTGCATACCGCAACGAGTCGTGCACCTCTGTCAGAGGAACTTTCAACTTCTACAAGTTTATCTTTCAGTTTCTTGTTTATTATAAATCCAACGCCACTAGTTCTGCCAGTATCTGTCCCACGATAGTAGAAGAGATGTCCACTTTTCAGTTCAATGAGATCTTCTCCTTTTCTCCTTACCTCACTTAGCCCGACGATGTCCCACTTGATCCTTTGTTGTTCCTCTTCCAATTCAAGAAGTCTTGAATCAGAAGATAGGGAGCGTCCATTATACGTAGCCAAGGTCAGCATCAGATGGCAGCCTAGTCCGGTCCTCCGGGGACTCTTAGCACCCTCTGCTTTCATGTCGCACTGGCCGCTGCCTTGGCTAGGTACATTCCAGCTGCCGGAGACTGAGGGCCAAGATTTAAGTTGTGGAGTCATTTTGGAGGGATTTGGCCATAACTCACCACGCTGGCCAAGCGGGTTGGTGAGTGTGAGATAGCATTTTCTCTAATCCCGATGGTATAGTTATGCCGCTGTTGGCGGTCGTCAGAGCCCCTTTAGTGGGAACAGGATGCACCACGAGAAGGCGGGGTTGGCATTTGTCAAGGAGAAGCTGTGATGTTATGCATCACCTTACCTTACATCCCAGAAACATATACGTTTTACGTGAAATCTAACACTGCTATTCATTTGTATTATTTCTCCTCCCCTAAAATATGTGTTCTATTTACAAAAGCAACAGTTATAGATTGTATGAGCTGGTACTGAGAAGTAATATGTGCTAATGTAATATATATTTCACCACTTTTTCCATTGCCCCAACTGTATACAATAATTTTTATGGATATGCACTAACAGGCTTTGAACTTGTAGCTTATTCGGGTATCATATAAAGCATTATGTTAAAATGTACTGTGTATCAGGTTGTTTCTCTAGTATCTATAGAAATATTCTTAGTTATGATCACAGTAAAAAAAGGCAATTCTGGTAACGTGATATATGCATCTTGCTAGATCACCAAGAACTTTTCTGTATTCAATAAATCAGCTATTTTATCTGCCTGCCCTTTTTTTTTCTCACTTTCCTTTATCTGTTCTAAGTATGAAGCATACATATAGTATGGTACTGCTTCACATCATTCAACAGCTGTTTAGCAATTGGAATGGAATTAATGGGGTTTTTATGCAATCAGATTGCATCGTTACAGACATATGGAGTGGATACATGCTTCCAAAAGAAATTCTTTCTTTTGTAACAATGCAATTATTTTGTGGAAAGCTGCTTTTCATCTGTATGTTAGCATGCGATAGTGTTTGACCTGCTTTAATGTGGGCTAGTAAAGACCCAAATTTAAATGCACCAGCAGAATCTTTAATATCCGCAAACTCGAACCAATATATACATAAATTTGCATCTTCTGGGTTTTATAGATTCTGTAAGTAGATTATATAAGGTAACCCCTCAACTTTCACTCGAATCCAATGAAAACTTATCAAATTACACATAAAACATTTTAGTTAGCTATTTATAGAAACACTGCCATTATATGTACCTTGGGGCATTATGTTTTGAGGAAACTAATATCGTCTTTGGCCTATTATTAGAAATGCTGAAATTTTTAGTGGCAGGAACTATTGCTTCCTGTTATCGCTTGTGGAGGAGAGGGAGTGGGAAGCATTGCAAGTCGTCGGTATAACATTCTAATCCAGGGCAAGTTCTTTATTTCACTATTGTTAATTGTAGTTGCCTAACAACAACAAAAAAGATAGGACAAATTTTAAGAGTGAATTATTATATTTTCAAAATTTCAGAACAAAATGGTAAAAACTAATGACTTTCCAGGACACAAAAAAGAAAAATCAAGAATTTCAGGACAACTGTAATCCCTGCTTTACTTATAATTCAAATATTGTGCTTTAGTTACGTACATTATAATATTACCACGGTTCTAGGAGTTAAATATTTTTACGATGTTTTAAATTATTCACTGATTAGTGCAAAGTTTAAATGCCTTTTACTCTGTCCACAACCAACCGTTTACAATGCATACTGTGATTTCAAGTAAAACTGCTAAAACATTCCTTTCATGATACTGACTGAGCAGATTTTACGTTTTCCCTAAGATTATCTAATTTCCTCCTGAGACATATTTGCCACATGATGTTGACCCCATCATGTAATTTTTCGATTCCCTATAAAGTGTAATACTTTTCAGTAGCTACATCACAGTTTATGGCAAATTATTATTCTAGGGTATTAACGCAAATAAAAAAAAATTCCAGTTTTTGAGAAACTCAATATCCAATTTAATATTGCACGATAATGAAATTAAATTTTAAAAATTGTGCACTAAAGTATAATTTTGAAGCCAGAAAAAAGGCACTTACGGGACACTAATTTTCTTACTCTGTGGTAAAATTAACTTAAATTATATTTTTCCAATGTAAGCAGCAGAAAAAATTGGCAAATTTTCCAAACTTTTTACTTTCTCGCTTTGTTAATTAAAAAACTATGGCGCTGAAAACTTAACTCACAATCACGTCTTATTTCTGCTAACAAAACTGCAAAGTTTCATGAAAATCCAAAGTAGTCAAGTTGTAAATGCACAAGGCAAGCAAGTTCCCCTGAAAAGTTGATGCTATAGTAAATTCTCTGTAATTTTATTTTCAGTGGTTTATGAAAATCCTTTTTTATTTCATTATCAGCACAAATATTTTGCCTTGTACATTCCTGTTGTTTAAAAAAAGCTAAATTGCACTCATACACCAAGAACAATGGATAATTGAAAAAATTCCTTCTGGAAATGAATCAGTAGGAACAGCTGTGCCAATGATTCTCTGCCATATGGGCACCAGACTTGCTGCTGCTAAGGATCAGGAAAGAGTATTATTAAAAGTTTAGCTTTCACCGTCTTTACACGATATTTCAGAAATGATTAAAACAACATATATATTACAAAATTTATTTATAGTTAAAATCATCAAATCCTTCAAAACGCCTTGCGATTAATGAGATATGATCTTGATTGTGGCTGTGGGCATGCATTTCTTGAATCCCATGGCTGATGACTATAAAACAGTGTTCTCTGTTGAGCTTGTATGTCATTTTACCTGATGGTGAAACGCAAAGTGTTTTGAAAGAACTCGTGATTTTAACTATCATTAAATTTTAGAATTTAAATGTTTTAATCATTTCTGAAATATCATGTAAAGATGGCGAAAGCTACGCTTTTAATGTTCTTACAGTATGATTTTAGTCTAGCCTACATTGTTTAAAGAGTATTATAATTAATGCTATTATTATTATTTGAGAAACATGAAATGTAAAAGAAATTTAAAAAAAAGAGAGGGGGGAAGGGGGAAGCACAGTTCGCCATATGAATAAAACATTTCATCATCACTAGGTAGTTGATTATGACATATGTTAGACTGCTGTTTAAAAAGTTCCAGTTGGTTAATTTCATACTCCTACAAAGAAGTGCTGTCATGGGAATGTTTTAGCTAAACATTCTTCTACGTGATGTAGAACAGCACTAAAGAGTTTTTTTTTTTTTTTTGTACGAGAAAGAGAAAGAGAGAGAAAGCTTTTAACTTCTTACTGTTCACTGTTTTTCAGTACGAGTAGTTTTTGAATGCATGTGTGTGAGAAGTGTTTATCGGCAGGAATCTACGGTTTTTTGAGTAGTGGTAGGGATGTTTTACTGTTCATCCTGTTAAGAAGAGACTACCTCTGAGCACCAACAAATGAGAATGTATGATTAATGTTGGAGAAGAAAGCGCCAAAATTTGGCATCAACTTCTTGATGCTATTGCATGTATTCATGGAAAAAAAAACAGAATAGTAAACTAAAAAATCGTTTTCTCATGCTATTGGAAGTTATTTTCCGTCCAGTGATAATGACCCTGACACTTAGCCACCATTGAACAAATTCTGAAAATGCAATTTATTTTTTCCCTTCCAAAGTTTCCTTCATCCTTTCTCTCTTTTTCATATTCTAAATTTATTTTTTCTGATTTTTTTCCTACTTTTCGGCTGGAGAATCGTTGGGTCGTGAAATGTTCACAAAAAGGAATAAAAACACAAAGCAAAACTTGTATTTGTATTCATGAATGAATGTAGTTTGCTATTTGAACAATGACCTTCCTCCCCCCTTCTCATCCCATCCCAATGTATAATCAGCCTTCCATGGTGGAGATCTAGCTACGGCCCTGCTGTACATACAATACGCCAGAAAAAAATTAATACTTTTGTTCCGAGTTTGTTTTAAGGTTCCTTAATGACCACTTGTGGAACTCTGAGGTTTATGAGCAGTTTTCCATCCCTAATTAAGGACCACTGGTAAGTGGTTTTAGGAAAGACAGTCAATGCTGTATGATAGTAAAACACATCACCCGTGTCGTATCCAGGAGCTGAACTTGGGCCCAGCTTGGACAATTCATCACAAACCAGTGTACCCACCCAGGCGTGTCACAGAGTGCATGTGACAAGGACGACCACATGGAGATATAAGCGGCCGGTCAGGACAGATGAGCCATAGTGTGTTAAGTAAACACAATGGACAGAGGCAGTGATTTGACAGATGTTCAAAGGGAATGATAATTGGCTAATACACCAAAGGTTAAAGCGTCTCAGAAACAGCAGAATTTGCGGGCTGTTTGCAAGTTGCTGTAGTAAGGGTGTACTAAGGATGGACCGGTGGCACACCGAATACCTCCCGACGTCATAACTGTGGAGCCCAAAACCATCGACCCCTATCCTATGGAGAACGTCGCTTCCGTTGACTGGTAAAGGGCAATTGATACGCACCAGTGCAGCAATTGGCCACGCAAATGAACACTGGGGCACCCAGGTACGTGTCCCCAATAACAGTACGGCCAATCCTCTCACACATGGGTCTCTAGAGTCAACGCTCCGTCAAGGTACCCATGATAATCCAGGTCCATAGGCAACAAGGTCTGCAGTTCAAATGGGATTACTCTCATTGGAAACTGGAAGAGTGGGAAAAGGTTGCCTTCTCAGATAAATCGACGTTTCTACTCCACAGAAGTGACGGGAAGTGGCGGATATAACGTCGCACACATGAGAACTAACACCGGGACACGCTTGTCGGCCAAGTACAGGTTGGCAATGGCAGTTTGCATGTCTGGGAGATATTTTCCTGGTATGGCCTGGGACTGCTGGTACTACTGGATGGGTCCCTGAACACCAATGGCTCCATCCTCGCTGACCACATGCATCCCTTCATGTTAGATGTTTACCCTGGTGGTGATGGTGTCTACCAACAGAACAATGTGCCCTGTCATGCCGCTAAGGGGGTGCATGACTGGTTCCAGGAACATGACAGCGGTGTATCTGTTCTCCCTTGGCCGGTGAAATCGCCCAACCTCAATCCCATAGAGCACTTGTGGAACTATTGACATGTTTGACGTGCTGACCCACAAACCATGTCATTTCCAGGATTTTCGTGCTCTGCTGCAGTCCCGATGGGCCCATGTGCCTCGGGCAATGTTCCAGGGCCTCATTGTGCCCATGCTACTCCGTGTCGCAGAGCTGCCATCCAGGCCAAGGGTGGGTATTCCCATTATTAGGTAGGTGGTCATATTATTCTGATAAAACCGTGTATGTTTTCCACGAAGGAAATAATTTCACTGATGCCTTTTCTTTTTAAATGGCATTAATGAAAAATAAACAATACGAATCAAGCTTTCTATTATGGAAGTAAACTGATATGCTTTTAAACCTGCAGTTTAACACGTATAGGGAGAAAAATAATATTTGCACTTCATACATGTTCTTTCTGGGGGCTAAGTTTAACAAAGCTTTCACAGCATCTTAATGCACAATATTTCACCACTATTCTATTTCCTGCCTTCATTTGTACAATACAAAGAAATGACTTATGTATTCACAGGCAATCAGGCATCTGAAATTGTTACAATTTGATGCACACACAGGGTGTTAAATATCATAAAAATGGTTATGAATTAAAGCTTCCCTCGTACCCACAGTGAAGTAATTAATTGAAGCCATGTTCTGTTAATCAATTTAAATATATTTTTGTTCAGGATCTCTGAGACCTCAATTATTATTTTTTGTATAGACACTACTATTACAAACACAGCTGAAGAGAAAATGTTTGAAAATTCTTTTTGCTGACTATCACACCAAAGTATTACGAATCTAATTTTAGATAACTTTGCTGAGGAAAGATTCCTGGGTAAAAGCTCAAAGGGTTCGATATTATTTTGATTGATAAATATTTATTTTCATCTGGGCTGCTGGACAGAAAAGAATAGAAAAAGGGCATTAACGAACTTTTCTGATTATCAACTTTTTTTATCGTTATTTAGTTCTGACAGAACACCCCTTTCCACAGAAAAAGTAAACGTACGACATTTCAGAATTTGGAAAAATGCTGGATGTGTGTGTGTGGTTTTATTGAATCTATTCAAAATCTAGTTTTAGAATGAAGAAGTACATAAAAACAATAAATGAACACAAAAAACATCTGCATCTAGTAACCATTTACATTAGTACACTTTCACCTAGAAACCTAATTTCTTTTCACAGAAAGATTTTTTATTTTTACTTTACCAAAATGTACTGTAGCGGTGAACCTTCTTACATTAACAACAACGTATAAATAGAATAAAGCTTCACTTACTTCATTACATTCTTCTTGAAGCTTTCATTAGTTTAAATCAGTTTCAATTTTTTATACAATTTATTTATATTATTATACTCTGCATTAGGCTTTTCATTTTCATTATGAAAAACTAAGATCACAATTTGTTATGAACATTTTTAACAGAAGAGATTTATATTTCACATATATATAATTTGTGACTACAGAACTTATGGTGGTGAGATAGAATGAAAATACCAATGTTTACCACAATCGAAGGTTTATTATGCATTGACTATAGCTTCGCAGAGCGTTAGGCTCGGCATCATCAGGATGAATGGAGCATAACATTCAAATCATTGTGACATCATCAAAGTTCTGGTCGGTCACGGTTTTTCGTGAGTTGATTCCACGCGCCTGAAAGAAATGGAGTTCATGTCATATGGGTGACAAGCCGTGAAGAGTTCCGTTATATGTGGAAAGCTTCTAATACATTGAGCTTGACAGTCGAATCAGATTTATCAATAAGCGTAGGGTTTCCAAACAAAAATTTATGGTTATTTTCGTGACAATGTTGGGCTACAGATGCCTTCTTCAGTTCACAGTTCTTTACGAAAGCCTTGTGTTCCTTCACACAGAAACTTAAGCCCTGCGGGTCTGTTCTATACATGAAAGTCCACATTAACAAGGTATCTGATAAATTCCCCAGGAATTTATATCTTCGACGTAGTGTTTTGATCTGTAAAAATTTATCTTGTTTATGGGTTTAAAAAGGACTTTGAAATTAAAACTTTTGAGAATTTTTGAAATTCCAAAGCAAATCTGAGGAGCAAAAGGGATAACCGCCCAATTCTCTCGTATTGCGAGGTTTATTGGCATGCGCGAGCAGACTGGTTTCAGTTTCCAAAATTTTTGGACAGCTTTATCTATAACGGAAGGGCTATGACCTCTGTGTACTGCAATTTGTTTAAGAAAATCAAGCTCTTTCTGCAAGGAATCCTCAGTGGAGTCCTCAGTCTAATTACCATCCTAAAATTATGTCAGATGAATTATTTATAAGTTTCTTCAAATTTATATTTTAGACTCAAGACAAAAACAATTTAGCCTTAAATAACTCTCCCCAAAGAAAACTAAACCCCTACGGTCAGTCCTTTGATGCAAGACAACAGTATGCCAAAATATCAAGAATTGAGAACAGTAAAATGTTTGCAGACAGCACAAGCAACTTGCTGCCCTTATTACACATATAGTGTATCAAACAGCAGATGGGAAAGAGAAGCACGCAACTTGTTTTATGTTTTCTGGCACAAAAATGAAAAAATCTAAAAAACCAAAGCAAATAAAGTTATCTTGCAAAATTATTACTGACAAACTTACCCTGATTTAAATTTTTGATACTGTCGATGTAACCAAAACGAAATGCTGAAACACAGACAGGATCGTCTCATGTCAGACAGTTGTCTCATGCACAGGTACAGTTGTTTACTTCGTGAACTTAACAAAAAAATAACCATGGGATGAAACCAAAAATTTTGGAGGAAGATAGATGGGCAGATGTAATGCTGTCACTTCTGAAAAAAATGAAGGAAATCAATTGAGCTGGTAATGCCCTCTGCGATTGTGGGAGTTGGTGGAAAATACATAGCTATTGGAAAGGTACAGCATTTGACTCAACTCATAAAGTATTGCATAAACAATGCAGAAAGAATATTCACGTATGAACACATTTTAACATCAAATTGCAATTAGCAAGTTCTCAATTTCGACAAAAATCAGCTATTATCGTAAATAGAAAAACGGTGTTATACAGGGTGTCCGAGAATTATTGGACACATTAAAAAATTATGTAAAAAAAAACTATGAGCACTGTCTGTTTTTCTATGTCACGTACTACTAACACGGTTTCTATATTTTGGTTTTGCAGAATTGTTATTCCCAGAATCCGATATATGGCGCTAGGTGTGGCCTGATGAGGAATGTATGAGAAATGCACAATCAGTAGTTATGTCATCCGTACAGCAGAAGGCGATGTGTATGTTATGTCTTGCGGAATTAAAGTCTGTCATTAAAGTTAAAAGATGGTACCGTTTAGAGTATGGTTGTAATCCTCCGTCAACGAATTCAATTAAGCGGTGGATGAAACAGTTTAAAGAAACTGGCAATGTGGAACATCGTGGAGGAGCCGGCAAGCCTAGCGTCAGCGGTTAGGCGGTTGACCAAGTTGATGAAAGTTTCCGACGAAGCCCTAGGAAATCCGTTCATAAAGCAAGCAGAGAACTGTGCATTCCGAAATCAACAGTTCACGATAACTTGCACAAGAAATTAAAGTTTCATGCTTATAAAATTCGAATAGTGCAAAAGATGCATGTAAATGATCACACTCTGCGATACGATTTCGCTGTGGATATGCTGCATCGAGTGGGAAACGACGAAAACTTTCTCAGTACTCTAATTTTTAGTGATGAATCCACATTTCATGTATCAGGTAATATGAATCGTCACAACTGTAGGAACCGCCTCATGCTGCTATTGAACTGGAACGTGATTCTCCAAAAGTTAATGTGTGGTGCGCCCTATCAAAAAAAGTAGTGATTGGCCCTTTCTTCTTCGGCGAAAAAAACATAAATGGTGACATTTACTTGGATATGCTAGAAAATTTTGCTATACCCAAGATCAAAAGATTAGACGCCGTTTTCCAACAAGACGGCGCGCCTCCGCATTGGTCAACTTTGTACGTAAGTGCCTAAATGAGCATTTCCCCAACAGATGGATTGGGCGTGGTGGTCCCATTCCGTGGCCTCCTCGCTCTCCAGATCTAACTCCATTGGATTATTTCATGTGTGGTTATGTGAAAGATCGTGTCTATCAGACGCCTTGTACTGATTTGCGGGAACTAAAGTAGCGTATCACAGCTGCTATTAATACCATAACTCCTCAATACATGGTATGAAACCGAGTATAGCTTGGACGTACTACGAGCAACCAAGGGATCTCACATTGAAATTTATTAACTTGTGTGGTTACAATGTACATAGCTTAGTACAGTCAGTTTCTTTCTATCTCTTTAATGTTTTGTTTTATATAATTTTGTAATGTGTCCAATAATTCTCGGACACCCTGTATATAAGCTCGCCAAACATGAACATTAATACATGAAGTTGCAGAAATACAAATTTAAGTATACTGCATTACCCTTTTCTCATATTATTTTTAGCTTTCCTAAAACTGTTATTGAAAAATATTTCTACCCCATGAGCTGATGCAAAGTAAATATTACATATACTGTAGTATAAGAAATAAATAATTCGTTTTAAGTTTGCAAGACCATCGCTGCTTTACCTCAGACATCCAAAGTGCAGTGCTGCCTTCATACTCAATGAATTATTATTTTAACAGCTATCTCTACATACTTCAATGAACAAAAATGTCTACTAATTTTATAACCGAGCACTTTTGATCATCCATAACCATGTTCATATGAAGTAAATAGACAAGTGAACAATTAATATATCACTCCCTCTAACTGGTACATGTAAGTAGTAATGCTTTTCTTAAACTTAATTTTTTCTTTGACTAAAAGTTGTGATTTTTTTTTTTTTTGCTGAGGAACAAATTATAACACAATTTTTTTTTAAGTTCTCTTGAAAAACATCAAAAAGAAGAAAATGGCATAGGATAGACACTGAAGGATTGAAATGGTGATGAACAAGTTCTGTTTTTCTTTTTGCAATGATTCGATCTTTTACATGAGCTAAAAGTCAGCAAATTGACTTGACTGCAGTAGAAACAAAATGGTAGAAAAGAAGCTTTTATTTTTCTTCTAAAAACGCGCTTTTATAAGACGAAAAAAAATTTCCAGCTGGAAGATATGTAACTAGATAGTCCATTATTATAAATGGCACCTTCACTGATGCAGAACTGCACAAGTTTTGTAAAGGTATGTCATACCTTGGTGGCATTCTGTGTCTTAGTTTTCATATGGTGAAATGCCACATTGTAAAATATTTAAGCACTGTTGCTTTTACTAAATTTGCATAAGTTTAAATATTTATCATAGTGTTTGAAATTCAAAAGCAATCTTTTAGGTGGAAGTTCTTCATACACTGCTTAAAGAAATTTTGCTTCTATATTCTGCTTCTGTTGCGTACTGTGCCTATGGTATTTATTAAAAATACCTTCTCCACCGACTTGCAGGGCAATACCTACAGGAAGGGCAAGGAGAATGGTCATTCCAGGGGCATAAATTCATGCTCTGGGAAATGTAACAAATAGAAATTCTAACCAAAAAATATAGTTACACTCTTCAATATTTTCTTTTAAAGACTTGACTTAGTCTCATACAGCATTCCATGCAGTAAAGAGTAACATACACTATGAGGTGTGAACATCTCATACATCCAGAAAGGGAATTTTCTAAAACAGTGGAAGCACATAAAACAAATGCTGATATGACTGACCTCCATGACCTTTTCAAACATGTAGTTGGGATGAAGACCTAATTTATAATTTGTGCTCTGTCGCAAGAAGTTTATCTCAGTGTATAACCTTTAACGGAATTTTCCCAAGCCCTACGCCTAAAGCTTCTTCCTATTGTTACGTTCTTTTTTTTTTTTAGATTGAAGGTTTAACGACCACCATGAGAAACTTATTGGGTTATAAGCAGTCGCCCGTCCCTAATTTAGGGTCACTGGCTCCAGAGAAGGGAGAGAGCCAGTGCCATAAAACAAACACAACATCCACGAGTCACCGGGATTCAAACCCGGACCCCTTCCGGACGAATGATCAGAGGCCATAGCTTAGACCACTGCACCACCAGGGCGGCATTGTTATATTCACTATCTGGTACTCATTTGTTCTGCACTGGTTTGTTTTTCGCTATGCATTTCTCTGGAGTGTTGTGTTGTTGGCATTCACATAACGTTTACGCTTTATTTGGTATTAACAACCTGTGATCCCTGAGTATTTACGTAGTTTTACATTTCTAATAAAATTATATCAAAAACCTGATGTGTAATTTTTGAATGATCATAATATCTTCCTATATAACGTCAATGTGTGAGAAAGTAAAAACCATGTACTATTTGAATGGAAGTCAAAGGGACATAATTTCCAGTCTCGTCCTATCAGATAAGAAAAGCGTGCTATGGTCCTGCTGTCTTGTAATGAGTTAGTAAACACCACCTGATGGGATGGTTAAAAATATCTTACTGTTATTAAAGAACATGCTGTAGTCTTTCTGCAAAATCAGTTTCAAAGCATATTACAGAGGACAGTCAGTGTAATTTGAAATAGACTCTATCTGCAGTCACTGCAAGACATGATATGCTATTTTGGATTTTGAAGGGCCCATAACTTACAATATGAACTAAATAGTTTTCTTGATATCATGATATTTAGCAATATTAATTATTACTGCAACACAACCTTTCTGAAATGAATTAATCTGCTTTTCGATACATTCTCGTAGATCAGGTTAAAAACATCTTTTTCTTACTACTAGTAGTGATGCAAAAGAAGTGTGGGAAATTATTACAGAGTGGTTGAAAATTTGAATAAAAAGCCTGAACACTGCTATCTAAAACGGACGCTAATATACACATTTAACAGCGTATAAACGACAGTGTGAGCGAAACAATTTAAATTGTCTGTCAAATGACATATCCATCAGAGCTGGGTGATATTCAAAGTTAGCCAGGCTGCGTTTATAATGTTTTTTTTTTTAGGTAAGAATTCAAATCCCGCGCACACACATCAACACGCTCGCCAGCCATGTGAACCATCCTCCTCCATCAATGGCGGAACTTCCTGTTTCTCAAGAATAGCGGAAGTGACGAAGAACTCGCTTTACGGAGTAGCTTGTTTTGTTTACCGCTCATTCTGTGTCTGAATGTAATGCAACGGTTTTTTTTGTTTGAAAGGCAGGGAGCGGCTTTTTAAATCATAATTATTTTATACACGATGTGTTTTTCTTCTAAAATTCAGTTACGTACTGCAGAAATAAAGCACAATAAATATACAACTTGAACCAGTATCTGCTGCTCCTGTG
Organism: Macrothele yani; assembly: GCA_039090855.1. Classification (NCBI taxonomy): domain Eukaryota; kingdom Metazoa; phylum Arthropoda; class Arachnida; order Araneae; family Macrothelidae; genus Macrothele; species Macrothele yani. The sequence continues at coordinate 73,554,411 of CM077010.1, read as the reverse complement.
ACGCAGTGGTCTAAGCGCTGGCTTTTGGCCATTCGTCCGTGAAGGGGTCCGTGTTCGAATCCCGGTGAGGCATGATGTGTTTGTCTTACGGCACTGGCTCTCTCTTCCCTGGAGCCAGTGACCCTAAATTAGGGTCGGGCGACTGCTTATAGCCCATTGAGTTGCTTACGGTGATCGTTAACGCTTCAATAAAAAAAAAAAGATCCAGTATCTACAAAATTATGCCGTCAGTTTTCAAACAGATACTTTGAAATTATTTCATGTATAGTAAAAGTATGAAACAACTCTAAGCAGAAGATCCAGTTGCAGCACGTGCTGTTTGAACAACAGTGGAACCAAAGCCTTCATGTTGCTCACATGTTGCTCCACTAAAGCTGCTTGCATGTTGCCTCAGGTGGTAAAGGTTGGAACTTTGTTCCCTTGCTGCTAATCGGATTTGTGAATCCACACCGTGGTTATTAGAAAAGTGTAGGCTGTTCTACCTACGTCAACATACAACGGAAACTCTGTGCCAACGAATTTAGGAATAGAAAAGTAGAAGACGGTTGCTCAGTGTTGGGCCCAGAGCCTGATTTCCGCACATGCACAGGACCTTGTAATTGGGGGGGGGGGGAGGGGTCAGAACTATCTTGAAAATAATAATAATATAGTTCTTCAGCAAATATTCTTGTAAACGGTTGATTGAAAACTTTAATCGAGTGTACGGGGGTATACACAGGATGTGCACAGGGCCTTGACTAGCCTAGGTCGATCCCTGCTTGGGCCTACGTTAAATTGCAAGCCTGCGTGCAGCCGCCCCCGGTGGCGCAGTGGTCTAAGCGATGGCCTCTGATCATTCGCCCGAACGGGGTCCGGATTCGAATCCCGGTGAGGCATGGATGTTGTGTTTGTCTTACGGCACTGGTTCTCTCCCTTCCCTGGAACCAGTGACCCTAAATTAGGGACGGACGACTGCTTATGGCCCATTGAGTTGCTCACGGTGGTCGTTAAATCTCCAATCAAAAAAAAAAAAAAAAAAAAAAAAAGCCTGCATGTGTGCCGCCTGGATTAGGAGGAATGCAAAACTTATTCTAGCAGCATAGCAGTCTATGCAAAACCCATATTATTATCTCATGCTTAGCTTTCTTAATTGGGGACCGACTTAGACAGTTTAGGGCACTGGGCAAGACGCTTTCAGGGGTTCCCCGGCATCCCGTGTGAATCGCTTTGGTACAAAGCAAGTAATATAAAGCTATATCTCAGGGGCCCCTCAAAGTTCAGGGCCTAGGGCAGGTGCCCCGAATGAAACAGGGCCTGTTTTTAATGCCTTCATCAGCTGAACTCTCTCGAGAGGAAATTCTCAAGATTTCTTAAAAAGAACAAATACATAATAAACGAAGTTCATAAAATGGACACCTGCTTCAATTCATGAAAAATATTACTGACACTTTAAAATAGAAAAAAATGACAAAATTTCTTTAAAATATTCAGTTTCAACAGCGATTGGATTATTGATTTTCCAATAATAAGTCTACGTAGGAATCAATCAACATGCTGTGACTATAAACTCACAGTAAATTGAGTAACAATAAATCCTTCCATCAAACGTTCGCTGACAGGCAGGTACACTGAGCGTATGTACGTATAAATGGCATGAAAAGTCAGTATGAATGCAGCTTGAACCAGTATTATATCTTTATTTGTTTTGAAAAAAAAATCATTAAACTTGGCTTATAACTTTTTGAGCACTTTGTATAAATCTTCATATATAGCAAATGCGAGTGCGAGGCAGCGCTGCTGAAAGGGAATAATCGATTCGTGCAATTGAGAGAAAAAAATTACTAAAGTAAAAATTCGTAAAATTCAGATCATGAGCTTTGAGTCTTTCCTCACTGTACAAATAGAACTCAGTATCTCGGAATGTGCTGTTCGTATACCGTACATTCCGAGATTTGAAAGTGTGTAAATAATGATGTTAATGTAATCGTATAAGAAAAACAAACAACGAAAAAACAAAAACAAAAAGAAACCCGTAAAATATATGATTTAAAAATATATTATTTTGAGGGGATACGCCCAACTCCCGATTAAAACTCCGTATGGCGGCAAATGCGAGTACTTTAGACCGCGTAATGGTGCGTTTGTTCAACCATCTCATTTGCCGATTTGTTAAATTATATTAAGCTATGATTTCATTGTGTTTCAACCAGAACAAAAATGTCTGATATGGGAACGCCCAAGAGATGAAAAATTGCTCAAAACGAAAGCAAATATGAGACATAACAATTCGGAATATATTTCGAGCACATTCGTAATGTGTTCCCAATGCTTTCTAAATGTGTTCCGAATGTGTTCCATTCTCACGCATAAAGCGTTCTAAAAATCAACACTAAAGCACATTGTACAGGAGAAGAACACATTTGGAACATATTTGGAGCGCATTGGGAACACATTCGTCGTCAGCAGAGCACAACCGGAACACATTTGGAACGCATTTATAAAAAAAGCGTTCCCAACGTGTTCCAAATGTGTGCCGAGCGTTTGCACTGCGCTTCTAAACTACAGCGACGGTAGAAGGGCAATTTACTAATAATACATTAAGAAATTCATTAATTTATTACGAATCCCCTATCCCCAAAGATTGATGCCATCGTCTTTGATGGTTAATTACGTCACCTTTGATGCCATCAAAGACGACGGCATCCACCTAATGACCATGTAAGACCGTCATTCATAAAAAATTGTTGACGATGTGCCATTGGTGTTATTTTAAACCATACTTCTACTCTCCTTTTTCGACGATACTGAAACAAAGTCGGACGACAGAAACACCCGACATACGAATACTATAAAAGATATTACTCCTGTTTCTTCGTGAAACAAATCTGGATACACACAATATTAACACAAGTCACCGGACACCTATAAGACGAACACATCATAGCATTTATTGACATACATTAGAACGGTATCGGTCTTGCCGTACTTCCTCCTCTGACTGCAAGCAAAAGGCACTTTCAAATCCCCTATTCAGCGTATGCGGACGACGCCGCATTCTGCATCAGAGACAATGTTCAGTTTATTCTATCAGAATTCTACGCACTCTACTCGTTTTGCTCCAGCGCAAGCCTTAACACTACAAAAAGTACAGGTCTCTGGTGCGGAGGCTGGACCTCCCGGTCCGACAACCTTTGGGGAGCCTCTTGGACTGCCACCACGCAAAGATTCCTAAGCGTACATCTTGGTGTTCCCTTGGATGTGAGGAATGCCCCCTAGAACTCACTCCACGCGCGTCTGAATCGCACAGCTGCCTTTTGGAGGAACACACAGTTCTGCACATCTTATGTTGCTCGAGCAAGAATTGCTCATACTTACCTCTTGGACAGTTTTCAAGCTACCTCTCTTTTACCTTCAGGAAATTACCAGAATTGTGTCCAAAGTCGTCTGGACACACCATTACTGGATCCAAGTTTCAACACTCTGTCGCCCGATCTCTATAGGATGGATTTTCCATACAGATGTTGTGCTCTTTTACAGAGCTCATAGAGTGATCTCCTTCCTCCGTATCCTGACAGCCTCATCGAATCCAACTACAGTCACCATGGATGTGATGGTTTCTCAGCGAAATCCAAGATTTACTTTTATGACACTTGTGATGATGGATCACATTTCCCTTCTTCGCTCTTGCCTTTCCCCCATCTATACAGAAGCGCTTTCTTTTCTTCACTCTCTGCCTCTTCTTCGTGTCCATCCTGCCTCTACCACTGAACTCTTAGCCCAACCACTTTTCTATTGTTCCGTCATCCATCCCCCAGACGCCCCTCACTTCACCGACCTCTCATGGCTCTCTGCGGGGGTCGTGACTGTTCGGAACCTTCTCACCATTGATCTCCTGTGGAAACCTTTCTCTTATATCTCTCCTATGCTTCCTAGCACTTCTGCTTCTCTTTCACTCTACTTTGATACCCGTACCGCTATTGTCACATTTTACCCTGACCTAGCTTCCCCTACTGGCCTATCTCTCGTTCCATTCGATCCCCCCCCCTCTGTCTCCTTCTTTCTCACTTTTCAAGGCTCTACTCTCCCACTTTCCAGTTTCTCTGTCTCTTCTCTCTATCGCTTCCTTCGTGCTCCATCATCATCTGTACCACTTCCGATTCCAGATGTTCCACCCACCGCCTTACCGTGCGTGTGGTCGACGGTTTCATCCATGCTATATACGCCGATGGACAGAAATATCTCATCGGCGCATTGGTTGTTTCTACATCGTCGCCTGCCGTTACCAGCTACGCTCCATCGTATGACCCTCATCACTTCTCCAAACTACGTCTTCTGTCACATGCCTGCAGATGTACATCATGTTTATCTCTTCTGTCCAGTGCTTCTACCACTCCATCATCTTGCATTCACCGTGGTGCAACATTGGTGCGCCCTCAACCTTTCGTTTGGAGCTCACAGAACCCTGTATAGCTCGTATCAACCACTTACTCCGTTACCTGCAGCAAGCGCATACGTGTTCATCTTAGCCCGCCATGTCACATATCTTTACCATCAACAACTACGATCTGTTCCAGTAACACCCACTATCTTCCAGGCGGAGGATGCAGTGTGTTGTATCTTTCGCAACAGGCTTCTGTCGCGATTGCGCCTCGCATATGCGTCTGCCTCAACTGACTCCCAGAAACGTCGCTTTTTTCGGATTTGATCAGCACATCGAACTTGGTTTACTGATCCCTCAGTTCATCTACAACTCCTTCTTTGAGAACTGTTCTAGCATACGACTCTACTGAATGTTATTTTTTCTTTTACGTCTTTCTGTCCTGCTTTAGTACCCTGCAATTGCTGTCATCCCTATACAATACATGTATATATAAATACCTTCTTTACTTTGCTATTTGTAATTTACTTGCTTCACCTGAACATTGTAAAGTTTCCTACCTGTATCATTCGGCACAAAATTTTACTATTGTACTATACTTATTCATGTCTTCACGTTATCGTTTGCACTTTCTATGTGATTTCAATCATTCTGTTACCGCATATGTTGTACATATTTTAATCTTACTTGCTCATTTTACATTAGCCTCTCATAAGCACCTACCCAGTGCATCACTACGTTGTACATATAATTATAACCATATTTATCTCTGTTACAACCTTATACTGAAATTGCTCATACTGTTTCTTTCACTGTGTATCTCTCATGCATTACTCGTGCACCATTGTTGCTGGTCATTTCTGTAGCTCAACTTATATTTGTGATGACACTCATCTATTAAGTTTTTTTGCCATTGTATATACACTGAAGAACAATTGAATTAGAGACAGCTGGCGTTATGCAAATGTGGCGCTGTGGGCGGCCCTGTAAACGGAAACGGCATGACGTATGCAGCGATCCGACAATGTAAGGAGTGATGTGACGGGAATCCGTAAGAGCCGGACGCAATATGGGTAAGACGAAGGATCTAAGCACATTTGATTGTGGGCAAATTGTCGGGACATGACGAATGGGTCACTCCATCTCGGAAGTCGTGCAGGCACTGAGAATTTTACGAGCCACTGGGACACGGGTGCACCGTGAATACATCGAATCCGGTAAAACCATCCCTGCAAGGGCCAACTGCCGTAAAAAACAGCGTGTGGATGAGCGGGGTCATCGTCGGCTTGTACGCATTGTAACAGCGGATAGACGGGCCAGAGTGCAAGAAATCACTTGGCAATTTAACACTGGTGCACAAAAACGTGTAAGCAGCCACACCATCCAGAACCATCTCCTTGTTATGGGGTACAGAAGCCATCGTCCCTCGAGGATACCGCTGCTGACCGCACATCACAGGGTGCAAAGATCAGCGTGGGAGCGGGAACATCGCCACTGGACCCTAGACATGTGGAAAAATGTTGCCTGGACGGATGAGTCGAGATTCACGTTGGTGCATGCGGATGGCAGGATACGAGTAGGGCGTGCAGACCACATGAAGCAATGGATCCTTCTTGCCAGCGGGGTACTCTTCAAGCTGGTGGGGGTGGCATTCTCGTCTGGGGACTTTTTACGTAGATTGAAATGGGACCCCTGGTACGTGTGACATCGTCCTTTACAGGTCAGTGTTACCGGGATATCCGGTAACGTTGACCTGTAAGTGCGTCTTCAACATCCCACTGGGGACCTCATCCTGCAACAAGGCAATGCACCGTGCCATCGCTCCTGAATCGTATCCGAATGATTGGATATACACTCCACCGACGTGACCTCGCTTCCTTGGCCAGCTAGGTCACCTGACCTCAATCCTATCGAGCACATCCTGGATGCCATCGAGAGAGATATTCGAGGCTCTGACCAACGCTTCCGGTGCCTTGTCGAGTCCATGCCGAGACGAATCACTACCGTCATCTGGGTGAAAGGTGGTGCTACACGTTACTAGACAGGTATCTCTAATTCAATTGCTCTTCAGTGTAGTACATCATCATTTGTACATTTTTCATCTTCACTGTACATATGTCGTCAATTATGTTTCAGTTGGCACTTAAAGTACAGGCCTTCTGTATCCTCCTTCCTGGTTTTCTCAATAAACAATTTTGAAAGCCAAAGAGTTGGTAAGGCATAATTGTACAGAATATCAAGATAGATGTTCTGGTTAACAGGTTTGTTCACGATAATTGATGGTCCGGGACCATACCACAAAAAACACCCCCACACGAGTACGCTGCCAGCTCCAAACTGGACCGTAGGAAGAGTAAACTGTGGTAAATAGCGTTCCCACGGTTGCCGCCGTACCCACACAGGGCCATCGGACTGATTGATCGTGTATCTGGATACATCAGTCTATTAGACCTCTTTCGATTGATCTCCGGACCACTATAAATGTTCTTTACACCATCCTAAACGACGAGTAGCATTCCGCGTGGAGATGAACGGCTTATGAGCAGCCGCACGACCACGGTAACCCATGGAATGAAGTAATCTGCGAATGGTACGTGTACATCTCGAGATTCCAGGATTTTTACTCACCTGTACACTGAGGTCATGTGTAGTACTCCGTCGATTAGCTGCAACGACTCTCCTGAGGCTTCGGCGTCCTCTATCACTGATTTCCTTTGACCTGCAGGTACGGTTTTCTGCTTTAGGCACGCCATATGTCTTCCGCGTATTAAGTATCTCCAAAACAGTTGACTTGGGTATGCTTAAACGCCTCTCGGTTTTTCTTATGGGCAACCCACTAATGTAACACCCAACAATCTTTCATTTCTCAAAGTCAGTTCTCTCCTGCCGAGACATTTTCACTCAACCTCACAGTGCGATATGATCGTGGCCAACTGCAGGCTTGTTTTTATAACGTTTGCATCTCTACCGCGCATCATAACAACGCAGCAGATACGTTAATCTGCTTTTGAAGGGGTGTCCTGTGACTTTTGTCAATATAGTGTAGATGGGCCCCTAAATGTTATTATTGTTCATTACGAAAACACATTTTCTGATGTCCTCGATATTGCAGATTTAAAAAATTAAGTTTTTCCCCAAAGGGTTCGTTCAGAAAAGAATTTCCCAAACTAAGATAACCGCACAATCTTCAATAATCTGATCGTAAAACATGGCGCATTCTTCTTTAGACATTTCTACTGACAGCTTAAAAGATATCCTTAAGCTCTGTCACTTCCATTTTTGACGATATTTCAATCCCTGACGGGATTCTGCAAAAACATTAAGCTCAGCATCCCTTGCAATAAGGAATGGCTTGGAGTTTTGGAGAAGCAGTTAAACACATTAGTTTCTCTCTCTTCAGTGAAAGGCTATTTATCGCATAATGGAAGTTTCAGACCTGGTAGCCCAGTGGTCTAAGAGCTGGCCTCTGATTATACGTCCGAGATGAGTCCAAGTTCGAATCCCTGAGGGGCATGGATGTTATGTTTGTCTTACGGCACTGGCTCTCTGCATTTCCTGGAACCAGTGTCCCTAAATTAGAAACGGGTGACAGCTTATACGTCTTCCATACGTAAACTTTAAATTTTAACTTAATTTCACTGTAAAGTACTTAAAGATTTGACTTCACTTAAAGCTTATACACTGCTGGACAATTGCTAAGGACGGATCATGAACGGCTATATAGCGCATAAAAAAGTAAGTGTGGTTGGATGCCAAGTGAAATAAAATAATGTCAGAATGCCAGGACATTACAAGAAAGACAATTTACTGTGCTCTGAAATCCAGAAGGCTTTGTAACGTGTTCAAGGAATAACCAGGCTATTTTGTACAGAATACGTAAACGTGAAAAAATGCAATTACCGTCCGCAGGCGTTCCGGCGTAAGATGTCAATACGAAATATGTCCACCATGGAGGGCGATGCAAGATTCCACACGTCGTGTCATGCTTTGCACAACATTATCAAGCCGCTGTTGGGGTAATTTATCCCATTCCTCTGTCAGTGCACGGATGAGGGTGTCCTTGTTTATTGGAGGGCATTGGCGACCAGCAAGACTCCTCCCCAAAGCATCCCACACATTTTCAATGGGATTCAGATCTGGAATCTGGAAAACGTGCTGGCCATAAGAGGCGTTGAATATCCTCGCTCTCAAGACACTCCTGGACAGCGACTGTTCGATGACATGTTGCTTTGTCGTCCATGAAAAGGAATCTATCATCGACAGCACCACAGAACATGCGAACATGAGGTAGCAGAACATCATTAATGTATCGTTGGCCAGGTATAGTCCCAGTTGGAAGCACATAGAGGGACATACGGCCACTGATCATGATGCCAGCCCATACCATGACACTACATGTCGGATATCCGTCCCTTTGCTGTATGTTAGCTGGACAATATGCAGTACCACTATCACGCCAGATTAGTAGTCGTCGACAATCAGACGATAGACTGTATCTACTTTCATCTGAGAAGAGGACAGCAGACCAGTCGTTATCAGTCCAATTGCAATGTTGATGGCACCATTGCAAACGGGCGGTACGGTGACGTCTGGACAATGGGATGCACACAACAGGACGGCGGGCGTATAGTCCTCCTTCATGCAAACGTCTGGCGACAGTTTTTCGGGAGATCCGCTTGCCAGTAGCAGCCATAAACTGATTTGCTACCTCACTAGCTGTGCTGCGCCGGTGTCTTTTTGTTGATAGCACTATGTACCGATCTTCTGCAGCTGTCATTCTACGAACACGCCCTCCCCCGTGACGTTTGCTACACTCTCCATTTGTTTGAAATGATTTCCAAAGCCTTGAAACAACACTGTGGCTGACGTCGAACTCCCTGGCAACATCTGTTATTTTTCGCCCTTCTTCAATCTTGCCAATAATACGGCCACGCGTAAAATCATCTTGGTGATGTCGGGAAGACATACTGAAAATTGTAAGTTCGTCAATTGATTCCTTCCCTTTCAACTTTGCGTTTGAACAACAACAGTCAATACGCGTCAAATCTTTTATATCTCTTATCAGCGCTATGACGTCACGAAGAAGTTCGGCAATCCAAAATTTGCATACGCACAACACGTCTTACTGTATCCCGCACTTATGCTAATTTCCACATTTTCCTGCCTTTCATTTTATGGTTGCTATCGTTGCTATTGTCGTCCGTCCTTAGCTTTTTGTTGAACCCTGGTTACTCCTCAATCCTTTGTAGCAACTGAAAATCTTAACGAAACATATAATTTCACATACGGCCTAAAGTTTGCTTACATGTTTCCACTTTCTTCAGACGGAAATCAGGTTCGTCCGATGCCCAATGTTAAAAATTCGTCGTAACACAATAAGATATGACGAATTGCATTCAGTATCAAAACGACCTTTCAAAAATAAGAATCGCTCGTAACACTGAATACCGCTCTACTCCCTACGAGAATACAGCTTCATCAAATCACATTCAATATTGCATGTAAGTTATTCCTGAACCACTCTCTCAACATGCATATTGCTCAATTAACATTCCACATAGAATAATACTTGCTCAGGGGTTCATATCAAATTGCACACTCCATTAAAAAAAAAAATTCAACCACATAGCTTGCTCATTGATCTGCTGTCGGGACTGCTAAATATTCAAACTCATCGAAAAAAACTCTGGGGCATCAAGTCAGATAACATTTAACGAGAAGAAACTAAATTTACATTGGAGCACAGGAACTCAAAAGAATAGTTGAATAAGAGGTACATGTGTGAAAACATAAGTTTGTCCGTGTCTCCTTACTTCGTAGTAAGTCGCTTTCCCAACTGAGCTACACGGACAGAATGTCTCGCTGCAGATGTGTTGTCTTGACACATGTTTTCATCTTCATCTCTGTAATACGACACATCATTTCCCTCTTATTGTTTGTTTGTTTTTTTTGTTTTCTTTTTTGGAAGCGAAGTAGGGATTTTTCATTAATTTCAAACAATTTGTGGAACAAACATGACACAGTTTTCGAAGAACCGAACGGCAAGCGGATTCATTTTCCACAACCGGGGGCCAGTTTGAAGACACAAGTTTGCCCGCGACAGATATTAACACCGTGTCCCCTCACTCCGGAGTAAGTCGCTCTCCCAACTGAGCTACGCTGACAGAATGTCTCGCTGCAGCTTTGTCGTCTTGACATATGTTTTCATCTCTGTAGTAGGTCACACATGCCAAAGACTTTTACTTAGCATTAAGCTTTTTTAAGAGGTTTTAACATCTTAGCAAAGGGATAAGGTCAAATACAATTGGTACACAAAGTAAAAAGAAAAGAACGGTTAAAATACCTAAACCTTTCAAGCATTTAAAATGAACGCACAGTATGTTACTGAAATGTTTCAGAAGAGATAGTGGCATGACTTCTTGACCCAACGTATCTGTCAAGAAAATGTCTGGTAAATGCTAAAAGTCTATCGTACGAAAGGTCACTAAAGTAATTCACCGATGCTGTCACACGTACGGTCATTCACAAACATAATTTTCAAATTGTAGGTCAAGATTAAAAACACTTTATTTACAATTAAAAACTAATATTTACACGCGAGATCTTTCGGGGCTGAACAATAGCACCCATCATCAGGCTCAAGCGCCACGAAACACAGGAGGAGACATTATATACTGTTAAATACGACCCACAATTCACTCGGTTTTCTCAATCACCGGTGATACCATCAACAAATCGTTAAAGTCCAAAATATCAAGTCTAAATATCGTATCCTATAAAGTCCTCTTCTTCAGAGTTGTGTGAGGAGGGGGCAACCATCTTTCTCCACTGTCTTGGAACAAATGTCGGGAGTTCAATGTTACAGCATGTTTCCCAATATGCAAGAATGAAGAGGCTTTCCGTAAGGAAGACAGTATGTTTATTAACACTTGAGTTAAGTACCCTAACATTTTTCCAATCTGGGGAGTAACTTCCCTGGTTAACAGCTTGAGTGAAAGCTGTGGAAACCGTTCCAGAACGAAGAGCGTATTTATGTTCACCCATTCTGACATTAACGGTTCTTAGGGTAGAACCTATATAGTATTTAACTGCAGTATCTGAATCCTCATGAATTAATGATATGCAGTAGATGCCTGGTTTGTTAAGTGCTGGGACTCTATCTCTATAATTTCTTATCATGGAAAAAAGGTTTCTGGTGGACACTCCAAACGTTAGATTGGGTTTGTAACAGGCTTTTCTTAAGATAGACACAAGAGGTGGAATGAAATCAACTTTGCCGATGTACTTAGTAGGTTTTTTCTCTGTTGACAAAGTCGTGAATCTCAGTCTTTGATATTGTTGTAATAGTCCTTGGAAGAGGTAGACAGAGAACCCAAACAATAAGGCCAAATTTTGAACTCTAGAAAGTTCATCACGTCGAGTTTTACTTGTCGAAGAATGGGTGAAGGCACGTCTTATTAAGAAGCGTAAAGCTGAAGCTTTATGTTCGGGAGGGTGAGAGGAAATGATTGGGATCATACAAGGTATGAACGTCGATTTACGGAAGACACAATGCTTGATTTTATTGGAATTCGAATTTCGAGACAGTAAAATGTCCAGGAACAAACCATTAATCTGAACTGTGATCGTGAACAAATCATTATTCTGGACTGTGACCGTGACAAATCATTATTCTGGACCGTGACGACTATTACGCTAGGATGAAACAGGCCATCAATTTAATTCCCCACCGTGTTCTCAGGTCTGACCCAACATCAGCTACTATTGCAGAATTAAGTAAACTAAGAAACCAAGGTTTCCTACCTTAATCTATTTCTACAAAAATGAGACTTCCAGTAGGACCTAGGGTTCCCGAGGTCTTTGGAAAAATGAAAATTCACAAACCGGACCAACCTCTTAGGTTGCTTGCTTCAGGATATGCTAACCCTACTCGCACACTCGAGACAGCGTTGGCTTCATTTTTAAAACCTCTCACCTCAAATTCCTCTGTATCCATTAAAAGTTCTATGCAGGCTATATCTCGTATCAAAACCTTTGACTCTGGGGGAACAGAGTTCATAATGGCTTCGCTGGATGTAGTATCACTATTTCCAAGTATACCACTCAACACCGTTCACTCAATTATTGAGGACAAATTACAAGAAGACAATTCCATCTCTCCACTTGAAGCTAATGCAATAATTTCTGGTCTCAAACTCGTAGCTAAGAGAACTTACTTTAAATTTGATGGTAAGTTCTATCAACGAAAGGAAGGGGCACCAATGGGTTCCCCCTCTCCCCCATTTTAGCCGAGATCCTCATGCATCATCTTGAAAACAAGGTCATGTTGGACTTCCCTTATCAACCGTCACTGTTGATTAGGTACGTTGATGACATGTTGGTTTTTTGGCCCCATGTTTTACCTTTACTAGACGAATTTGTAGATTGTCTTTCTACCCAGTTTCCAACTATAAAGTTTACCAAAGACCTTGAGAAAGAGGGAAAATTGCCATTCCTGCACATTTTACCGTCTCGAAATTCGAATTCCAATAAAATCAAGCATTGTGTCTTCCGTAAACCGACGTTCATACCTTGTATGATCCCATTTACTTCCTCTCACCCTCCCGAACATAAAGCTTCAGCTTTACGCTTCTTAATAAGGACGTGCCTTCACCCATTCTTCGACAGGTAAAACTCGACGTGATGTACCTTCTAGAGTTCAAAATTTGGCCTCATTGTTTGGGTTCTCTGTCTACCTCTCCCAAGGACTATTACAACAATATCAAATACTGAGATTCATGACTTTGTCAACAGAGAAAAAACCTACTTAGTACATCGGCAAAGTTGATTTCATACCACCTCTTGTGTCTATCTTAAGAAAAGCCTGTTACAAACACAATCTAACGTTTGGAGTGTCCACCAGAAACCTTTTTTCCATGATAAGAAATGATAGAGATAGAGTCCCAGCACTTAACAAACCAGGCATCTACTGCATACCATTACTTCGTGAGGATTCAGATACTGCAGTTAAATACTATACAGGTTCTACCCTAAGAACCGTTAATGTCAGAATGGGTGAACATAAATACGCTCTTCGTTCTGGAACGGTTTCCACAGCTTTCACTCAAGCTGTTAACCAGGGAAGTTACTCCCCAGATTGGAAAAATGTGAGGGTACTTAATTCAAGGGTTAATAAACGTACTGTCTTCCTTACGGAAAGCCTCTTCATTCTTGCATATTGGGAAACATGCTGTAACATTGAACTCCCGACATTTGTTCCAAGACAGTGGAGAAAGATGGTTGCCCCCTCCTCACACAACTCTGAAGAAGAGGACTTTATAGGATAAGATATTTAGACTTGATATTTTGGACTTTAACGATTTGTTGACGGCATCACCGGTGATTGAGAAAACCGAGTGAATTGTGGGTCATGTTTAACAGTATATAATGTCTTCTCCTGTGTTTCGTGGCGCTTGAGCCTGATGATGGGTGCTATTGTTCAGCCCCGAAAGATCTCGCGTGTAAATATTAGTTTTTAATTGTAAATAAAGTGTTTTTAATCTTGACCTACAATTTGAAAATTATGTTTGTGAATGACCGTAGGTGTGACAGCATCGGTGAATTACTTTAGTAAGAAAATCTCTATTTGAGACTTTGTTGGGCATTCCAGAAGGCTGTTGCTTACACACGGCAGAAACGGAAACGAGCTCTGAAAAACAAAATGAAGCCTTTGCGGATATCCTTTAAATTAAGATCAGATTTCTGTTATTATCCGTTCTTACTTTTGCATTGAATTCTATTGTGCAAACTTACTCAAATATCAACATTTCATCAAATTTAAGGCTTTTGCAGGCAGAATAGTTTTTTAGAAATATTAAAGAAATGAAAGAAGAAACATGATGCAGTCGAAATTATAAATAAAATGCTGAAAAGATAGCGTTTGTACTTCACCACAGCTGCTGTATTTTGGGAGCTAAAGGTTGGGCTCAAAGAAACGTTCGGTGGGCTGAAGCCCACACCAGCCCACCCGTTGCGTCGAGCCTGACTGTATGTCTTTACAAGATTTTTTTGTATACACCCAGTGTGTTCTTTGTACTGATGAGAGAATCACTCGTTCTTTTCTAAGTTCCTTGGCTTTGTTTATTATACCACAGTGTATGTGCCAAACACACATGGGGCGATAATTTTTTATGGTTCCAAGGTGCCTACTTGACTGAAGAGATGGCTGTATATTGTAACAACTGAATCTTCGTAACATCCCATAGTATCCATAGTATGCATCAAATGATGCGTAAATGATGCTTCCCCTAGAAAGTTGTGAAGCCTCTTTTCTATAAGTTGTGAACTCTCATTCTAGGTTTTGGGAAAAAATAAATTAGCGTAGGAATCAGACAAGTTCGCAACTATTTCTTGCGCGGCGCGCGTGTATTTGCCCTTTTAAATGTCAAAAACGATCGTTCCTGTTTGTTCGCCAGCATGCTCAGCGTGTGACCAAAGCAATGAAAACTCATTGTTGCATGGGCAAATATGTTTTAGAGATATAAAGTGAAGAGTACCAAATGAATAGTAGTGAGTCTTTTCCTTTAGGAAAGCGCAAATTAGTGTAAAAAGAATTTTATTCAAATTTGCAAGGCAAGGAAACAGTAAAATAGGTCCTTAAGCCTTTAGGAATAAATTATTTGTCTCCTCTTTCTGGAAGAAGGTCACGAAAATGCATTTCCAGCACACTGGCGATTTCAAAAATACACTGACGGAAAAAAATCCCAACACCAAGAAGGGGTTGTGTTAGATAAACGACAGTTGGTAGGCGGTGAGAGTACATCTGTAAAATGACGTCTATGCAAATTTCGCGCTCGGCGCATACGTGTGGGGCTAGTAGCGCCCTCGGAACATGCAAAGCAGGTTTGCTGTAAATACGCGCTGTAACGTTCGTGATCGTTAGTTATCGTTGAGAGTCAACGTAGTGTGTTGATGTTAGTAGTCAAGAATGCCTTTAAGAAGACGAAGCAGCCATTATCAACAGCTCACGGAGTTTGAACGAGGTCGTGTAATAGGGCTACGAGAAGGTGGATCTTCTTTCCGCAATATTGCAGAACGACTTGGCAGGAATGTAGCCACTGTGCATGTTTGTTGGCAGCGGTGGTCAAGGGAAGGTACTGCCTCAAGAAGACCGGGTTCCGGCCGGCCACATGGCACCACTGAGAGGGAAGACCGCCGTATACGGCGTATGGCCGTGGCGCATCGTACCGCTTCTGCGGCAGCAATTCGAGCTACAGTTACCACCACAGTGACACAACGAACTGTTACAAATCGGGTACTTGAAGGACAGCTCCGAGCCAGACGCCCTGTAGCGTGCATTCCACTTACTCCAAACCACTGCCGTTTGCGACGTCAGTGGTGTCAAGCTAGAGCTCATTGGAGGACGGAGTGGAGATCTGTTGTGTTTTCTGATGAAAGCCGGTTCTGCCTGGGTGCCAGTGATGGCCGTGTGTTGGTTAGAAGGAGGCCAGGTGAGCGCCTGCAACCAACCTGTCTGCGGCCTAGACACACTGGACCTACACCTGGAGTTACGGTCTGGGGAGCAATTTCCTATGACAGCAGGAGCACTCTCGTGGTTATCCCACGCACCCTGACGGCACAGTTGTACGTCGGTCTGGTGATTCAACCTGTTGTGCTGCCATTCATTAACAACATTCCAGGGGGTGTTTTGCAACAGGATAACGCTCGCCCGCATACCGCTGTTGTAACCCAACATGCTCTACAGAGTGTCGACATGTTACCCTGCCCTGCTAGATTACTAGGTCTTTTACCAATCGAGCACGTATGGGACATCATTGGACGACAACTCTAGCGTCACCCCCAAATAGCATTAACCGTCCCTGTATTGACCGACCAAGTGCAGCAGGCATGGAACTCAATCCCACAAACTGACATCCAGCACCTGTATGAGACAATGCATGAACGTTTGCGTGTTTGCATTCAACATTCTGGCGGTTACACCGGTTATTAATGTACCAGCCTTTCAGATTTAAAATGGCTCTTCTCGCGCTTACATTAAGCTGTGATCTTGAAACCTTAATCGATTAAATATGCTACCTATACAAATGTATTGCCGCCATTTCATTCCTCTACAACTATTTTTTCGTGGTGTTGGGATTTTTTTCCGTCCGTGTATTTAAGCAGTTTGAAAATTTGGCGGATGCAACCATGTAAGACTCCAGGGAACTTGGATAAATGTAAGTAAATTTATCGAATCCATTGAAATTTTGTTTTATAAAATGAATTTTTTGTTAAATTTTGTGTTTCTACTGATGGGAATGGAAGGAGTCCTCTGGACAAATTTCTAATAGAGTATCAGAAACAAACCATTTTTGTAATTATAGTTTTAAACGATGAGAGAGAGAGACAGAGAGAGAGAGAGAGAGAGAGAGAGAGAGAAAGACAGAAAGTGAGCGAGAGAAAAAGAAAGAAAGAGACAGAGAGAGAGAGAGAGAGAGAGAGAGAGAGAGAGAGAGAGAGAGAGAGAGAGAGAGAGAGAGAGAGAGAGAGAAAGAAAGAAAGAAAGCGAGAGACAGAGTGAAAGGGAGAAAAAGACAGAGAGAGAGGGAGAAAGAGGCAGAGAGAGAAAGGCAGAGAGTGAAAAAGAGAGAAAGAAAGAGAGAGGACAGAGAGAGAGAGAAAGAAAGAAAGCGAGAGACAGAGTGAGAGGGAGAAAAAGACAGAGAAAGGCAGAGAGTGAGAAACATAGAAAGAGAGAAAGAAAGAGAGAGACAGAGAGAGAGAGAGAGAGAGAGAGAGAGAGAGAGAGAGAGAGAGAATTAGATATTCTTTGTCAGGATAAAAACTAAATTTCATAAGCAGCTTTGCCCGTAGATATTCGTATCCATGGTTCCCATATTACATACATTGAATAAATACTACGTAGACTACTCACTTTAAATTTTTTTACAAGGGATAACATATATTATCATCGTCGGCTAAAATGCACATATGTGCATTTCCCCTTTCCACCATGCTTAGCCCTATCTAATAGGTCACCCAGTCCTGAGCGGATGGTGACACCATTGTGTAAAATTCGTTTCACCTCCACACTTTGCCTATCAGCTTCATTTGGGGAAATTATACATTTTCTGAATATTGTTTTGAAAATTTTCAAAGAATCCTTTAAAATTAACTAGTGACTCTCTTCAAATACAATAATGAAATCAAATAAAATTTGAAGTGGAGCAAGTATGTAGGCGTTTTTACTCCCTGATTCCCTATTCTAAAATACACAGGTGTGCAAAAATTAAGGATGAAGAGGAGAAATTAGCATAATAGCGGAACGAGCAGGCAGAACGGACCGAAAGACCACTCAGGAGATAGACTAGGGTACGGTAGGGCATGCGCATATATGCAACAGGACGTAGGGGGGTAGTGTTGGAAGGGTATAAAGCACACGGGCGGTGTACGCTCAGCAATT
This sequence comes from Macrothele yani, assembly GCA_039090855.1. Lineage (NCBI taxonomy): Eukaryota > Metazoa > Arthropoda > Arachnida > Araneae > Macrothelidae > Macrothele > Macrothele yani. Next base: position 73,536,613 of record CM077010.1, on the reverse strand, counting down.
CGGTGAAAGCTATTGCACGGTATACATCGATTTGAACGACGTGGAGTTGCTGCCACCGTGTGATATGGCCAACAGGCAATCCAGTAGACGACATCTGGATGACTTTACCCGAGGTCGCGTCATTGGGAAGTTGGAAGAAAGTCGAAGTGTGACTAGTGTGGCCGAGGAGTTCGGGGTCGCTCACAGCATCGTTCCACTAGCTTGGAGAGCATTTCAAACGACAGGAACAGCTGTCCGAGAGTTTAGCAGTGGTCTTCCACGATCAACCACGGCGGCGGACAACCGGTATATTGTCCTACAGGCGAGAAGAGACAGACGGCAGAAAGCGGGAGAAATCGCAAGGCACATGCAACAGACAACTGGACTTCCGTTATCGCGTTTTACCGATGCCAGGAGGCTGCACAAAGGTGGTCTGTTTGCACGACGACCAGTACGGTGTGTGGCATAAACGCCTGCTTATCTGAGACGGCGGTTTCTGTGGTGCCATGAACACAAGAACTGGACACATCAGCAATGGAGTCGAGTTCTTTTTACCGATGAGAGCCGATTTAGTCTGACGAGCGATTCTTGACGTATACACATCTGGAGAGAGCAGAGAACACGCAATCAGACCTCCAACATCATCGAAAGGGACCGGTTTGGAGGTAGTGGAGTTCTCGTTTGGGGCGGTATCATGCTGGTAGCCGTACTGACCTCCACATCATCCAAGGAGGTTCAGACACTGGTATCCGCTACTGTACCGAGGTTCTCCTTCCTCACGTAAGTCTGTTTGGGGGTGATGTGGATCCTGAGTTCCTCTTGATGGACGACAACACTACACCTCATCGTACAGTGGCTGTCGCAGAGCTGTTGGAGAGTGAAGCTATTCAACTCATGGATTGGCCCGCAAGATCCCCGGACCTAAATCCAATCGAACACGTGTGGGACCTTTTCGGGAGACTCATGGCAGCACGTCACCAGCCGCCAGCAACGATTCCGCAGCTGCAATTGGCGCTACAAGAGGAATGGGCCGCGATGCCTCAATAGCTCCTTGCCAACTTCGTCCTCAGCATGGACAGACGTTGTAAATCCTGTAACGCAGTCAGGGGTGAACATATATCCTACTAAAGACTGGATTTTTCTTGGCTGCCGCCTGTCACATGGACGTTTCTGTCTTCTGTCCAGTTGTGCTCGAAGCTATCTTTTCAATAAAGTGCCTTTGTATTCTTTGGATTCCTTATTTGGACGGTTTGCTCACTTGTCCCATATTCTAACATCTTGGCGATCTTATGGTATGATGTGAGTCGATGTGGAGCACTTCTGCATGACGTTACATTCGAAAAACCGTCTCGTCCTTAAATTTTGCACGCCATTGTAGCTTGATGATTTTTCCAATCAGCTGCACATTCGAGCTGTGTCCTATCATGTGTCTATAGAACAATAGCACGCCAGTGCTCAGCGTCCATTTTGTCTAATTTTACAGAAGGTATGCCAAAAGCCAGCAAATGATAAATCAGCTTTCTCAGAAGATTTTATCTGAAATCTCACAAAGAAACTTAAATTCGGACTTTGCTTCCACTATTATGACAACATTAATATTAATATATGCATACATTAAATTATTAATAATATATTACATTATGCATACATTAACATTAATATATGCATACATTAATATTATTAATAACATCTATGAAAATGCAAGTGCAAAGATTTGGCTGTTTGAAAATACAACACACATAAAAATTGGAAAGGGAGTGAGACAAGGTGACACCATATCTCCGAAGCTCTTTAATGCCACATTGGAGGGTTTTTTTCAGTCACTGAGCTGGGAAAACAAGGGGATAAAGATTAATGGAGATTATCTAACCCACCTTCGTTTTGCTGATGACGTAGTCATTTTTGCAACTAGCCCATCAGAGCTGCAGAGTATGATCCAGGAACTTGCTGACAAGAGTAAAGAAGTGGGATTAAAAATGAACTTTCAGAAGACAAAAGTGATGTTCAATGCTTTTACAAGAAATGAAGATTTATCGATTGATGGAGAAAAGCTGGAGATAACAGACACGTGCGTTTATCTTGGACAGCAGATATCAAGGGAGGGTCACATTGATGAAGAAATTAATCGGCGTACAAAACTTGCCTGGAGAGCTTTTGGAAGAAACAGCATAATTTTCAAGAGCAATATGCCATTATGTCTTAAAAGAAAAGTGTTTGATCAATGCATCCTTCCAGTGCTTACGTATGGTGTAGAGACGTGGACCTTAACTAAAAGAGACATACAAAGGCTGCAGACAACTCAAAGCAGCATAGAGAGGTGCATGCTTGGTGTAACCAGGAGAGATAAGAAGAGGAACTCGTGGATCCGAAAAATGACAAGAGTGGAAGACATCATGATCAGAGTTAAATCCCTGAAATGGCAATGGGCTGGACATACTGCCAGAAGGACAGATCATCGATGGACAGCCGAAATTTTAGATTGGATTCCAAGGGACAGGAAAAGACCCAGAAGAAGACCACATGGGAGATGGGTGGATGAAATTCGAAAGTATGCAGGGGTGACATGGAGGAGACTGGCACAAGACAGACCGTTGTGGAGGAAACTTGGGGAGACCTTCGTCCAGCAGTGGATTGATAATGGTTGACAATGATGATGATGATGATGATTATGACAACATACGATGCTTTCACTTTATCTTATTTCATTATCATGTTTTTTCTCTTTCCGCTGCTAAAATACACTTCGTCTCTTGGATATTCTGTTCTTTAATGGGTGATGAACTACAAATGTACTGTACACTCAGTAGACAAAATATTAGAGATAGGGGTGATGAGAAGACCAAAACCACGCTATTAGGTAGGTATCTGTAGTGCTATTAGGTAGGTATCTGTAGTGCTCCACCTGGACGCGTAAATCGGGGATGGTCGTGGCTGGCCGTGGAGGCCGGATAAGTCGTTGTCGCATAAATTCCCACACGTGCTCAATGGGGGACAAATCCGGTGAACGTTCAGGCGATGGAAGCACGCAGAGTGGATCATACGCAAACCGAACGCAGGCGATAAATTTGCGGAAAGTAGGGCTTCCCAGCATTGTACCGCAATCGACGAACGTTGGGAAAAATGGTGACCTGGGCGACTTTGAGGACTCATTGTCTGCACAAGACAAATTGTCATTCTGTTGATCCCAAGTGGTAAGAACCTAGGATTTCCTAGGGAAACCGCATTAAGGGTGTAGCGCGAGCATACCATTGACGGACGTACCAGCGTCTAAACAGAAAGTGGTAGAATACCGGACGCCATTGATGACCGAGGTCGACGTAGACTGTCCAGGCTCATACAGACTCGCCGCTTGGCAACGGCACCTTAAATCACATTCACGTCAAACGCATTAGGTCCAAGCAGCGTACGCATGCCAACGATACGGCGCACGTCGCATACCCTGGTGGTACAGGAGCTAATACCCAACTCGTGTACCACTGTTGACTGCTGGTCATCGGACATTACGCCTCGCCTGGTGCCGGGAACATTCAAACTAGATCTCTGCAGTGAGGCGCCGCTTCATGTGGTCAATGAATCCCATTTTCAGCTGTACCGAGATGACGAGAGATGCGGGTGTAGTGTCGACTGAAAGTGACCATGGCCCGGTCGTGCCAGGTCGGCTCTATTTAACGCGGAGGTGGAACTTTAATGGTTCGGGGAACTTTCTCATGGGACACATTTTGTCCCTGAGTATGTCTGGAGAGGTCCTTAACATCTGCGCGCTACCAGCATGTGCTGGCTGATCACCATGGCCGTTGAGCATCTGAGAGTAATCGCCTGTTTCAGTAGAACAATGCGCCGTCCCATTGGACCTCAGCCACGGCTTGATGAACACTCATCTGAATGTGGAATTGTCCAGTGGTTTCACGCTGACCGTATTTAAACCCTGTGGAAGCTCTCTGAGATGTCGTGAAGGGGAACATCAGATACATGGATCCTGCTTCGGGTGGACTTGTAGGCAGCACTTTAACAGGCATGGCTAGCATTACCTCCTGAAAACCTCCTGCATCCCGTAGAGTCAAGCCTCAGGGTGTACAAGATGTTATTCGCGCTAAAGTAAGACCAAAACCACGCTATTAGGTAGGTATCTGTAGTGCTTTGTTCATTGAGTGTACTGTGTGCCACATTTCTCGACGAAGGGTACCAGCTATTTTATTGATGTAGACTTGGGTGCTACCAGGAAACGACTTTCTGGTTCAATCCCTCAGAGTTCTGAGGTTTTTGATTTGATACTCTACCGGCCAATCCAGCTACTGAGAATTCAAGTCTATGGAGCAATCGGTAGCATATCGTGCGGTATGAAACGAAGCATTATCTGATTATAAGAAAGAAGTGTCTGTTCCAGTGATCCAATGGAAAATACGAAATTACGGTGTTCCTAAATATTAAAAGCGGCTTCGGGATTCTTTGTTGTTGTGGTCGTTTCGTGTTTTTGACGACCACTATGAGCCACTATAAGGTCTGTAAGCCACCTCCTGTCTCTAAATTGCGGTCGCTGGTTCCAGAGAAAGGCGCATTCAGCGGCATAAGGCAAACACACTGTCCATGCCTCAACGGGACTCGAACGCTGGCACAGATTGAACAGATACTTAGAGACTTGCGCGTTCGATCTCATAACCACCAGAGAGTCATTCGGGGTTTATGGTTCTCTTTTCAACCATAACATGCATAAAGGCGTAATTTGAGATACAGATCAACGCTGTAACACCACGTCCTATGAGCTGCAGTGTCGGCTCAGTACACTAATTATGAAGGCATTTACCCAACATCTACCACAACTATACAACACTCCCATCTAATTTGAACAGGATGCCGAAGGATTTGACAGTCCGTATCACTCATTTCGACCAACAATGGGATACATTAAGCAGTTCTTTGTACAGTAGAGGGAAATAAGTGATTTAGCTTCAGGATGTCTACATTAGGATTCAAATACACTGGCGGAAAGGGAAAAGAGAGCACCAAGAAGGAGACGTCTGATACCAACGAAATTCATACAGCATAATAACGGAATACAGAGGATAACGTGATCAAAACATTATGGTAAAATACAGCTGTATTTGCTGGTAAACTGAAAAATAACATTTCCATGTAACATGATTAGTACGAGGTTGAACCGCCATGCAGTGCGTCACACTGTGCAATTCTGGCATGGAGTCTGTCGTACAGATGTTGGATGTAAGTTTGGGGCATTGAGTTCCAAGCATCCTCCACCTGGACGCGTAAATCGGGGATGGTCGTGACTGGCCGTGGAGGACGGATAAGTCGTTGTCGCATAAATTCCCACACGTGCTCAATGGGGGACAAATCCGGTGAACGTGCAGGCGATGGAAGTTGTCTCACACCCTGAAGTGCATGTTGCGTTACACGTGCCGTGTGTGGGCGTGCGTTATCTTGCTGGTAAAGAACCACGATGGACCGACCTTACAAATGGCACAACAACGGGCTGAATGATGTTGTTGATGTAGGAGGTACTGTTTAACGTACCCGGTACAAACACTAGTTGTGTACAGGAGTAATAGCTGATCGATCCCCACACCAGGAGACCAGGTGTAGGCCCTGTGTGTCGCTGGCGGATACAAGAAGTGTGCAGACGCTCCCCTGTGCGTCTACGAGCACGCATACGGCTACCGGAGGCTCACAAGCAGAATCTGCTTTCTTCGCTGAACACGACAGATCGCCATTGCGTTCTCCATTGCAGACGTTGGCGACACCACTGCAGACATTCCTGACGGTGGGCTGGAGTCAGATGCACACGGGCTCGTAGTCCTGCATCCAGTAGACGGTTGCGGATTGTTCGCACAGTCACCTCAGGTGCAACGGCAGCTCGAATTTGCGTTGCAGTGGTTGTTCTGTTTGACAACGCCGCTCTTCTTATGCGTCGATCGGTCCGCTTGTCAGTCCGTCTCTGACTCCCGGTTCCACGTCTTCTCGTGTGGGAATGTTCCTCGGACCACCTGCGCCACCATCGTACCACCACCGATACTTTCCGTCCAATTCGCTCCGCAATACGACGATACGACCACCCAGCCTCGCTGAGTCCGACCTGACGACCTCGCTCAAAGTCCGATAACTGCTGAAATCGTACACGTCTTCCATGTCCAGGCATTGCAGCTTCTTTAGGGTCTTCGCCCGTGTCCGTACACCGATGACTGATTACATTCACTTCGTCGTACTCCTTAAATACCACCGACGATAATTTGCATATTATGCCGTGCTGTGGCGTAAGCGCCCACCGGTTGGTCCCAAAATTAACATCACGCCAACGTAAACGCGACACCATTAACATACGTAAAGTTCATGATCGTCCGCCAGTTCCTTCTTGGTGTTCTCTTTTCACTTTCCGCCAGTGTATATCTATTTGTAATCGATGCTATGAAACGTAGCTTGTACTATACTCCTACAGACATCAGTATGATGCCGCCCCGGTGGCGCAGTGCTCTAAGCGATGGCCTCTTATCATTCGTCCGAAGGGAGTCCGTGTTCGAATCCCGGCGAGGCATGGATTATGTGTTTGTTTTACGGCACTGGCTCACTCCCTTCCCTGGAACCAGTGGCCCTAAATCAAGGACGGGCGACTGCTTATAGCCCATTGAGTTGCTCACGGTGGTCGTTAAACCTCCAATAATACTAAAAAAATTAGTATGATTGGAACTCCTGGTGCCTTTACGGGAGAGATCACTGAGAAGGCTCATTTAATACTCTTCTTAGAGCCATCTGGTCTCTTGAGGTTGGTTTCTATGTACTTCAGGTGTGTTATTGGACTACATCATCTACCGTTACAAACATTTACGTACGGAATGCGTTGACCTTTATCTTTTTATTAGTGCAGCAGCTGTTTAGGTTAGATGGAGCAGTTGAGCAACTCAGTCAATGTTACCGATGATGTTACCTGTGTGTGTGTGTGTGTGTGTTCAGGAGAATAGCTTGAATATCCCCTGGGTTATTAGGAGAGGGAGCCATTTTTACAGTGGAGGTAAAACACCGTGAAGATATAGGAGAAAGAAGTATGAAAACCGAAATTTTGTCATGGGAAGTATCGGAATGAGAAGTTTCAACAAGCAGTTTCCAAGCCTTGAAAAGAAAATACCTCACTGGTTATGACCGCGCCCCTAGGAATTCGTCGCAGACACGCCTCGGGTTAACATCATTGGATGATCTTGACGACAAATCTCTTACACAACCGCTTCCTAATATGCAAATGTCCTCAAAGTTATTGGTGATTAATTGTTAAATCACAATGGAATCTCCTAACCCATGTACATATGCCTATAAGGAAGGTTCATATGCCTTCCTAATGTGCTCTCATTCCTTTTTGTCTTCCGACGAAAGAACCAACGGATTACGACAAGACGAGTTCTCAAATATTTTCTGCATGGTTGCATATTACTTTTCTCTCAGAACTTGCTGTTTTAATATGCATGTACTTAGTAACATCTCACTTTTTTTATTGGAGGTTTAACGGCCACCGTGGGCAACTCAATGGGCTATAAGCAGTCGTCCGTCCCTAATTTAGGACCACTGGATCCAGGGAAGGGAGAGATCCAGCGTCGTAAGGCAAACACAACATCCATGCCTCACCGGGATTCGAACCCTGACCTCTCTCGGACGAATGATCATAGGCCATCGTTTAGACCACTGCGCCACCGGGGCGGCCATCTGACTTTAATTCAGTTTCCTAATGATTTTCTCTCAAACAGTAATTTGTGAAACCAGCGGTGCAGTGGTTTGACTTCTGGCTTCTGACCTTTCGTTCCAAATGGGTCAGGGTCGGAATCTCTGGTGAAACATGAACGACGTGTTTGTCTTAAAGTACTAGCTATCTCACATCACTGAAGCCAGTGACCCTGAATTAGGGACGGGCGATTTCTTATAGCCCGTTGAGTTGCTCATGGTGGTCAGTAAATCTCAATCCCTCTAAAAAAAGCAGAAATTAATGAGAAACATTTTTGTTATGAAAGTCAGTGTGTTTTTTTTCGTCGGAGAGTTTCCCCCAGACTTGCGCATTAACATTAGCACGGGTTGGTTTCCAGTATGTAAAATATTTTTTTCTCCAGTTACCATAAAAGTGCAAGCACGTTTCCTCTAATTCCCGTAATTTTTTCCCGTTTTGTCAGGAGAAAATATTTTGTTAATCAGCTGATATTAGAGAAGGCGTATGCAGTGAAATATCTATAAGGCTGTTAGCGTTTTACACCATATGCATGCCATTATTTCTGTGCGTTACACTGAAGAGCAATTGAATTTCACACAGCTGGCGTTGTGCGAATGTGGCCCTGTGGGCGGCCCTGTAAACGGAAACCACGTGACGTATGCAGCGATCCGACAATATAAGGAGTGATGCGATGGGAATCAGTAAGAGTCGGACGCAGTATGGGTAAGACGAAGGATCTAAGTGCATTTGATCGTGGGCAAATCGTCGGGGCCCGACGAATGGGTCACTCCATCGCCGAAGTCGTGCAGACACTTGGATTTTCACGAGCCACTGTGTCACGGGTGCACCGTGAGTACATCGAATCCTGTAAAACCATCCCAGCAAGGGCAAACTGCCGTGGACAACAGCGTGTGGATGAGCGGGGACATCGTCTCCTACCTCGCATTGTCACAGCAGATAGACGGGCCACAGTGCAAGAAATCACTCGGCAATTTGACGCTAGTGCACAAAAACGTGTAAGCAGCTACACCATCCAGAACTATCTCCTCACTATGGGCTACAGAAGCCATCTTCCCACGAGGGTACCGCTGCTGACCGCACATCACAATGTGCAAAGATTAGCATGGGCGCGGGAACATTACCACTGGAACCTAGACATGTAGAAAAATGTTTTCTGAACTGATGAGTCGAGATTCACGTTGGTACATGCGGATGGCAGGATACGAGTACGGCGCAAACCACATGAAGCGATGGATCCTTCTTGCCAGCAGGGTACTCTTCAAGCTGGTGGGGGTGGCGTTCTCGTTTGGGGACTGTTTACGTGGACTGAAATGGGACCCCTGGTACATGTGACATCGTCGCTCACAGGTCAACGTTATCGGGATATCCTGGACGACCATTTGCTCCCGTTTGTGCGTCTTCAACATCCCACTGGGGACCTCATCTTGCAACAAGGCAATGCAGCTCCCGAATTGTATCCGAATGGTTGGATGAACACTCCACTGACGTGACCTCGCTTCCTTGGCCAGCTAGGTCACCTGACCTCAATCCCATCGAGCACATCTGGGGTGTCATCGAGCGAGATGTTCGAGGCTCTGACCCCCTCCATCACATTTTCGTGAACTGTGGGAGTTTGTTCAGGGGTCGTGGATCCGTATGGGTTTCCAACGCTTCCGGTGTCTTGTCGAGTTCATGCCGAGACGAATCGCCGCCGTCATCAGGACGAAAGGTGGTGCTAGACGTTACTAGGCAGGTATCTCTAGTTCAATTGCTCTTCAGTGTATATTATTACATAAAGTCATCTTGTGAGTAATACGTTCACTTTCAAAGCAAATGAGAGTATTAATTATTGTTCATTCAGCTCCCGTATATAAATAAATGAGGAAAGACTTTCCCTGGGAAAGTTCTGATGAATGACAATTTTCGTTCTTTAGTATTTGAGTCAGGAGTGACATGGTGTTTATTTATTTTTCTTGCGCGTACTTGGCCCAGTTGAGCACTTTCCTCTCTTATCCGGGAAACATTTTAGGTTAAGATGCTGTGATTCATTTTGCTACCATTCTAGAAGGACAAATACCAGAAAGCAGGATGGTTGAATTTAATGGCCTCAAACGTGGTACTCTGCCTTTTTTTTTAATTTTGTTTTGTTTCTTATTTTGTTCGTAGGTGTAACGACCACATTGAGTAACTACTAAGGTTATTATCACTTACCTTTCCTTAATTGAGGGGAAATGGTTCCAAGAAGAGAGCAAAGCCAGCCCCATCAGACAAACACACCAAACTCGGGAACGACTTGGACGAATAATCAGAAGCCATCTCGTCAGAACACCGTGTCCCGGAGTCTAGTCTTCCTTTTTTCCCTTTATTCTTGTGCGAATGCAGTTTACATTACTGCAGGCGTACTGACAGCTACACTGTACGGAATGAGAAGTTTCAACAAGCAATTGCCAAGTCTTGGGAAAAAAATAACTCGCTGGTTATTTTTTTTTTTTTGATTGGAGGATTAACGACCACCTTGAGCAACTCAATGGGCTATAAGCAGTCGCCCGTCCCTAATTTAGGGTCACTGGTTGCAGGGAAGGGAGATAGCCAGTGCCGTAAGGCAAACACAACATCCATGCCTCACCGGGATTCCAACCCGAACCACTCTCGGACGAATGATCAGAGGCCATCGCTTAGTTAGTTTCAATATTCGCTTTTATTCACGTAAAAGAATTACAACAGAACATCCCCAACCTCACACGCAGTGTGAGAGAAGGGGAGAAATAAAACAAAATGTAGATATTTACAATGAAATGATAATTGTACAGATGAGCAATGACAGGCATTGCATTATTTGCTGTAAACAGCAGTAGCTCTGGGATAAATGTTCATCGAAGTCTTGGAACATCACTGGAGCGAAAAAATTTACAGAAAAAAATCTGTGCAGTTCTAGTGACATGGGAATCACTGGTGGTAGAGAGTCACTGTGCGGATGAAGAGAACTGTGTACAAAAGGTGACATCAGCAGGAAGCAAACACAATCCAGTTCCAGGAGAAAACATGGTGAGGGAACAGTAAAAATTGAAAGTTCCGACGTAGGTTTATTAAAACAGCAGATGAACAGTCTGGGCACTAGAAAACTGAAACCAGGGACGATACGGCGACCATGTTGCGAAGAAGGCAGGTAACCGTGCCGTATCTTTCGCCAAGGAATATTCCAGGGTGAGTCTGGCTTTAACCCTGTTGCGGTAGTGTGCAACCAAGGAGGTAGAGAATGTAATAGGATCTGGATCTTGTAACTGTAGCAGGTGAGAGAAAATAATATATTTAGCTAGAATAAATAAATACGAACAAACTGGTAAAATAGAGCAGAAACTTGTAGAACTGTGGCCGAGGAAACGATAATCTTCTAGGGTGAGATCACTGGTACAAGAAGGATGTGCAAGTTGGAACATACTGTGAAATAGTGGGAGCAGCGTCGGACAGTAAACAAACATGTGTAAGACGTCTCCAACGACGTTACAAAAAGGACAGAGATCTGATGATACTATATTTCTCCGGAACAAAGTCGAAGGGACAGGCAGTCGATTGTGCAAAAACCTCCAATGCACATTAAGTTCTGAGGAGAGGGCCGGTGAATGTTGGGCAGTAGACCAGACTGAGGTTAGTGCAAAAGAAGGAACAGAGGGAATAGGGCAAGGTACCGCAGAAGAAGAACGGAGAAAACGGTACAGGGTGCGGGTGGAAAGACTGTGGAGAGGGAGGAGATCACCGGAAAAGGGAAGGAAGAACGGAAAAGGGAGAGAGGCAGAGGAAACGGAAAGGAGGCCAGAGGAATCGACTAGGGAAGGAAAAAATGATTGAAGAGCATGTTGAAGTTGGAGGAAGTTATCAGAGAGTTCGGGCGAGGGTGGTAGGGTGGGAAAAAGTTCGGAAACGGGTTTCCATGAAAAATCGGGGAGGACCAGTTGGGAAACGGAGACTACACCAGCGTGTAGCCATGCGGGGAAAAAGAAAAAGTTGGCAGTAGGGGGTGGAGGACGGAGGAGAAAAAAAGAGGCTCGGAAAGAAGATCAAGAGTGGAAGAGGGGATTTGATGAATGAGCGGTAAAGAACGAAGGAACTGAACAGCTTCATGGTAGACTAGAGGAAAACGGGGGGAATGACAGTGTGAATATCCATCTTGAGAAGAAGATGGACGGTGAGGCAGGGATTAAGGGGGGAAGTCAGAACATTAAGCAGAAGAATGGAAGCGGAAGAGTCTGGTTGAACTGTCAAACGGAGGAAATTGAAAATTCTTACAGCTTTATAACGTACGGTAATCTCTGGCATATTGAGGCCACCACAAGTCGAAGGTAGAGACAATACTGAGGAAGATAACCAATGTGTAGATGACCAAACAATGCTGAGCATTGCTGATGTTGTTGCAGTTTGAACGTAGGCTGGTGGCGGTTGTGCAATCCAGGAATGATAAACTAACGAGAGGATGTGGGTGCCAGAAAGCCGTGCACGACTGTGGTAGGTCAAACAGCACTTGAGCTTGGACCAGTAAGCAGCGGTGTGACGTAGTTTCCTGACGAGGGGTCTCCAGGTGGCAGCCGCTGCTGAGACCCGGCTGCCAATGTGCACCCCAAGTATCTTTTGACTGGTGGAAGTCCAATGAGCGCCCCACGGTGTATCGGGGCGATGTCTCCAGGAGCCACACCATAAGCCTGTACACTTTGAAAGGTTTAACGAAGCGCCGGAAGCCGCAGCATACACTTGATACCATTCAAGAACAATTGTGAATTGCCATTCTTCTCGGATGAGAACTGTGATATCATCGGCGTAGGCAGTAAGAACGATAGAATGGTGCCTGGTGCTATGCTGAATGGTGGAGGGGGAGGTTGTAGAAGAGAACGGATAGAGCAAAGAAAAGGCTCAAAGACTAGAGAGAAAAGTTGTCCGGAAAGAGGACATCCTTGACGGATGCCCTTACGAAACGGAATGGGGGCTGTAAGGAAGGAGGCGGTCCGGATATGGACAACTGAGTCCTGGTACAGGGCAAGGAGGGCTGTGATGAAGACAGATGGGAAACCGAAGGCAGAGAGCACAGAGGCAAGCCACTGATGACTCACGTTATCAAAGGCCTGCCTCTGATCAAGATTGAGGAAGGCTAAAGGTTCGGAGGAAAGGTGGGCAAGGCAATATGAGTCACGGAGGAGATTAATATTAGTATGAATGCTTCGGCCAGGGATGGTGTACGTTTGGTCGGGATGTATGACGGTGGGAAGGACAGGGTTCAATCGAAGAGAGAGTATTTTAGTATAAATCTTGTAGTCAACATTAAGGATGGATATAGGACGCCAGTTATCCAACTCCAGCAGACACCCCTTCTTTGGAAGAAGAATGATGTGAGCTAGAGTAAAAGCGGGGGGAAGAACAGATAAGGAAAAAGCAGCTGTAAAGCAAGGCAATAGGAGAGGGTGTAAGAAAGAGGAAAACGTACGAAAGAAATTAACTGTCAACCCGTCAGGACCAGGTGACGAGTGACAGTTAAGTAAGGCAAGTGACTGTACTACTTCTGCTGGGGTGATAGGCATAGAAAGAGATGTAACAAGATGCGATGGAATATGTGGTAAGGCACGAAGAATCGAATCAGCATGCGGAGAACTTGACTGGAACTGAGCAAAACGTGACTGGAAATATGTTCTAACACCGGAGCAAATGAGAGTGGGGTCATTAGTAACAGTTCCATCGGGTAACTTCAGATTACGGAGGTGATGAGCAGAACGTTTGTGGAATTCCAGTTGTTGAACCTGTTCACATAGATAGTCATTTGGCTGGAGATAGAGGAGCTTGAGGCGGTGAAGAGCTTGTTGGGAGACAGGAAGTAGCAAGGCACGAAGTTCAGCTTGGTAATGAGAAAACAGCGGAGAATCAAGATCTAGGGTGGAAAAAATCGAGCGTGCAGCATCAATCTTCATAGAGGCGGTGGTACGTTTTTCGTGGGAATATTGCTTGGTATAAAGAAGAATTTGGGATTTGACATTTAACCAATGTTGCAAGGGACAAGAAGCAAAAGGGAGCGTATATAAGGCTTGTTGGAGCTGCGATTGGATGGAATTTACGTAAGTTGAATCAAGTAAAAGATCATCATCAAGGGTCCAAGTACGGTAGTATTGCCGAGGAGATGGACCGGTGTGAAGACACATTACGACACAGCTGTGGTCGGAAGAAACTGTCGGTGTGTGAGAAAGGGAGATAACTGAAGGAAGAAGAATTGAAGAAACATAAAACCGGTAAAGTCGGGCAGTTGTAGGGGAGGAAGTGGAGTAGGAGCGCCAGGTGTACGAACGAAGAAATGGGTGCAGGTGTCGAAAAGCATCTTGGAGTTGTAGCTGGTTGATGGCTGTAGAAAGTGCTCTGGTAAGAAAATACCTGGTATCCGTGGAACCGTCCGATCTGTCAAGGGATGGGTCAAGGGTGCAGTTAAAATCACCACCTAAGATGACAATATCAGAGGCCGGAAGACCTTGAACACAGGAAACAAAATGCTCAAAAAGACAGTCTGCATACTGTTGATTGCCGGAAACATAGATGTTGAAGATATGGTATCGTAAGTTGTGAAGTCGGAAAGACAGAAGCTGCAGGAGGTCACGATAAATCGGTTTGACCGTGATATCAGTAATGAAAGAACGAAGACGAAAATTGATGGCCACCGCAAGTCCTGCGTGAAGACTAAGTCGATGGGCATGGTAGAATTGAAATGGCCAGGTTCGCCACCGGTGGTATGGGGTGTTAGGATGGCAGTTAGTCTCCTGTAGCAATAATATATCCGCATCATGCGGTGTAATGTCTTCAAACACTAACGCATTGGTAGGAGGGACGGAGCATCCCTTACAGTTGAAAGAAAGTAATTTTAACTTGAAAGAGGTTGTAGTGGTTGAATATTACTATCAGCACTTTTGTGAAGACTGGTTACACGTTTCTTTAAGTTAGATGTCTGCGCATTAGTGACTGTGTTAATTTTTGGCAAAAGAGCAAGTAGATTCTGAAGTTGGGTGATAATAGTGGGAAGCTGAGCATTACGTGATTGAACGCAGTCTAGCTGCTTGAGAGGACGTGACGGTTGATTGAGTATAATGAGAGCAAGATCAGAGGGCGCCAGCGGCCCGTCTAATGCAGGGAAAGTTTCCAGATATTCAGCGAAAGCTTTTTGATCCAACAATTTTGGAACAGCTGGGGACTTAAGAGATGTAGGAACTGCTGTTGGAGAGAAAGACTGTCGAATTGGCGAACGGGAACGAGAGCAGCGTGGAGAAGACGTCACTGGCGAGATGGAACTCTGTCTGGTACGTTTCAACGTGGGAACGCCGGGAGAAGCTGGTGGGTGTAGGACATTTAGATCTGACTTCACATTAGGGGATCCAAGGGAAGAAGATGAAGCAACACGACGGAGGGGTTGCCATTCCTTTTCTGAGATAATACCCTCCGAAGATGGTAGAGGTACCACAGCAGCAAGTGGGTCCAACGATGGAGAGGTGGCCAAAGTACCTGTAGTAGATATCGAAGACTTGGAGACTGATGATGAATCATCACTTGCTGGGGGAGAATCATCTGGAACAACAGTAGAAGGGATCAAGGACGTCTGTGGAGCCGAACTTGGTGTGGCCAGAGAAACTGGTGTTGAATCTGGGGTGTTGACTTTGGGTGGTACGGAAATAGGGGGCTTGGCAGATACATGTGGACAACGTGATTGGATGTGGCCATATGCCTTACATTTAAAACAATGCAAGGCAGTAACGATATCGATCCGGAAAATCTGCTTCCCTACAACCACAGTGAGGTCAGTAGGGCAATCAGCAATGGCATCTTCAGTAGGAAACAGGATCCTTGCTTGGCGACGCAGACCTAAGATGTTCCTGTCATCTGGGTCTGTTGGTGCGGAAGACAGAGTGGAAATGGATCCAACTACTTTTCCACAACGGGAAAGGGCCGCCATTAAGTAATGGTCCTTGATTTCTGGTGGTACGGGGTAGCACGTAACAAGTACGGGGCGCTGCGTGAGCGGGACTCCCAGTAAGGTATGATCCCCAACATGCAGTCCGTCAGATAAGACGCGCTCCACAAACTCTGGCTTCGCAAAATAGATGAGAACAGTCCTAGGCTTCCTCGCCATATGGGTGATCGCTCCCTTAGGGAGGATTTGGCGGACGGCTAAGGAGTATTTCTTAAGGCTATTGTCCGGGAGGGCATCAAAACATATGCCAAGTTTCTGTGTGCGTAAAACCTCCTGCCCAGCAGCTGAAGTTTCCGGAATTTCGATGCGTAATTTCTTGTTGTCTCTAGTGACAATCATATCAAGAGGCGTTGTACATGGATTCTTCGCTGTAGAGGAAGATGAACTGGTACCCTTCACAACGGAAGCATAAGGTAGAGTTGCCGTAGGAATGGGCGGAGATGGGGAAGGTCGAGACGCAGTGCTCGCAGGAGCAGATGAAGTACCAGAGGCAACGGATACTGAAGAAGTTAATGACGTCACGGTGGTGGAAAATGTCGGGAAGTCAACATCCATAAAGTTGGAAGAAGAAGTGGTAACATCAGATAACGCGGCTTGGAAACCAGCTGCGTGTGGTAGTGACGATGACCGAACGTGGCCAGGTGGGGGCGGAGCTTCGCTATCAAGCTTCAGACCTGGCCTATCAGATGCGGTCGCCGCCATTTGCAATGGCTGGCTTGCTAAACCCGACCCTGGGCAAAGCCAGGACGGAAAAAGAGTTAGTACAAGTAAAGTTTTACTTACAGGACGTCAAAATTGGACTCAATCGACACAGGAGACGTTCACAACACAGGAGATACACAAAATGACGGCACACACACAAAAGAACACCAATAAACGCAGGTCAAACACGGAGCACAGGTCAACACAACCTTTACAAAGCCATCGCTTAGACCACTGCGCCACGGGGCTGTCATGAAAGCTATTGGTGAGTTCGTTTCCTCTAGTTGTGCATTATACTTTTTCGTCTCCTTTTTGTAGCTGCAAGGGTAGAAGAAATTTCTGGACAACAACTAAGGATAGGATCTTCCTTAGCATATAAAACACATTTAAAAAAATTCAAGACCACAATCAAGGTTATTCGAAAAATTTTATTTACAAAAATTTTATTTACAATATTGGTTAATACGAGCGCTAACTCTTTTCGGTTGTTGAAATCTGAGTATGGTTCCACAAATTTACAAAACAGAAAAGAAGTGCGAAGCATAATTCCTCTGTTTTGTACGAATGATGTACAGCATAGTCAAGTGTTCTCCTGTTTCACAAAAAGCGTTGCTCCTCTCGGACATTTGTTTGATAGTCGTTTATAGAAGTTCAATCAGTTGCTCATTGTTCAAAGGGCCGCCTGTTCCTCCAAACTCAGATGGTAAAATAGCAGGTGAGATGTGTTCTAAAAAAGTTCCTTTTGCTTTTTGATGAAACATAAACTGCAAAGAAAGAGTTGTACAATATATATTAACTATAAGCACATTGTTATCTCTTCTGTACGCTTTCTTTTAAGAGCTATGCTAAGTCCGATACGAGGTATGTTTTTGCAGATCTTGTTTTCTTAACAAAACTTCAGGATGGAAAGAATTGAAATTTCGAAATACGCTTTCCAAGTTGTGTAATATCTTCGTTCTGGTGACAATAGCAAAACTGTGGGGAAATAGACTATGAGCGATTTTGATTGAAAATAAAGCACAGTAGAACACAGCTTATATGTTTCTCACTTATGTGCTTTTCTGGTTTATACGCAAAATGTTGCCGGTCCAAAAGTTCTGAAATGTCCTCAATGTTAAATTTCACCAATAATACGTTAATCGAATTAGCGTTCTTCTTATACATACGATAAATTGTGGTATTGTGGGGTCGTAAGTTAGAAATTCAAACCACTTGATCGCCTTTTACCACACTTTCTTCCCATCTTTCGTCTTCGTCACGAAATCTATTTTCCAATCTTTGCCCTCTACGCTCTCCTTATTTCCTGTCATTCATCATCTGTATGACACTCTGGGGAACGCGCGGGCTGTTCCTAAGCTATTATTCGTCAGCTCAGTTGGTACTGGAGTATACACCTGCTCTTGCTTGACGGTGCATTCGCTTTCTTGCATTGGAGCTATAGGCTCACGATTTTGTAACTTCATTTGTTCGACTTGGAAATTTAATGGCTTAGGTATTTTTCCCACTTCTAAAAGCATGCTGACTGTCACCTGCATCCAACCTATTCTCAGTGCGACAGTTTTAAGGAACTTCTGAAATAAACAATTTTCTCAAAGTACATAGTTGAACTTGTAGATGCAAGCAGTTCGGTATTTCTGTACCGACAGCACTCAGGGCAAGCGTGTTTAGATTTCATACCCTGTGTTATAAGTATGCATGGTGACGGATCAGAATCCACAGATCCAGGAAATAAAAGAAATGTTTTTGTGCTTTTGAAGTAGCTAAGAGTGCTTTATTTGGCATTATTTCTTTTAAAAGCGTGGCTTAGTTTTAACCGATGTAATCACTTTTCACCGTAAGTTTTAATCTAAAACAATGTTGAGATTAAGAAACAATGAATTTACTCAACTGATAAATTTTGCAACAAAAGTACATTGGTGCAAAATATTATCGGCGCTGATTGCATCTTATCGGCTTAGTTCCATTAGTAACACAAACCATCATTATATATGAGAGCAGATGGTTCAAAATGAGGATAAGCTACCCAACATTATACTTTTTAGTCTCCTTTTGCAGCTGCAAGGATACACAACTATTGTGCTATTAAATTAGTAATGGTAATTGAAACAGTAAGGTATAACCTATTCAGCTCAAGAATAAAGAAGCAGGTGATCTGCAATAATAACGATCCTTCCTTTAAAATTACCATATATATCACATTCCAATGATCATACAGCATCGTTCAGCAGAGATTTCGGTTATTTCATAAGGAATATATCTAAAAGCAAATTTTTAATCCATGCAGCCTCACGCTTAGAAATCTGTGTAACGTTTTTGGGATTATTTGAATAAGTTCACACATTTTTATTTTTAAAGTTCTGTGGAACATGGAAAAACTCAGAAATTTCTGTAATATGTTTCAGAGTTTGGTGTAACGTTTCACAATACCCGTAATTTTCGCAATGCGCATGCGCAAATTTTTCTGAGGTTGTGAACGTTTCAGAGTTTCGTGTAACGTTTCAGAGTTTAGTTAAATGTGAATGAGCAATTTTCTAGGAATTGTGTAATGTTTTCAATATCGGTGTAATGTTTCAGAATTTTATCGCTGTTCGCTTGCTGCGTGACATCTATCTCAGATTAAGATCATGCACCGTGAAACCCTAAAGTTGTGTTTGCTGATCAAAAGCGTGTGTTGTGGCCCCCTAAAATATAGCTAATATATAGCTAATATTACTTGCTTTGCACCAAACCGATTTACACTGGATGCCGTGTCAGTGGCACCCATATGAGTAATTTTTTTTGGGGGAGGGGCTAAGAAAAATTCTTACCTCCTTCAAGGTTGTCATTACAAGATACTAAAATACAAGAAAAATAATTGATACAATGAATCATGAATATCTTATTATTTTTAAAAATGCTTTGTAAAAAGGTTTCGTCTATTTCAGTGTTTTAAATTTCTGAAAAGTTTGGCTACACCAACTGCTAGGGGGAAGGGCTCGAGTCCCTCCCTGCCCCCTTCCTTATGGGCGCCCTTGGCCGTGGGACCCCTGAAAGCCTCTTGCCCAGGGCCCCAAACTATCTTAGTCGGTTCCTGATTAAGAAAGCTATGCATGAGATAATAATATAGTTTTTGCACGGACTACTATGCTGCTAGAATAAGTTTTGCGTTCCTCCTAACCCAGGTAGCACACACAGCCTTGCAATTTAACGTAGGCCCAAGCAGGGATCGACTGAGGTTAGTCAAGAAGGTCCTGGGCACATCTTGTGTATGCCCCTCCCCCTCTCGATTAAAATTTTCAATCAACCGTTGAAAAGAATATTTGCTGAAGATCTATATTATTATTTTCGTAGTAGTTCTGACCTCCCCCCCCAATTCTGAGGTCCTGTGCACGTGCGGAAATCAGGCTCTGGGCCCAACACTGAACAACCGTCTTCTACTTTTCTATTCCTAAATTCGTTAGCATAGTGATTCCGTTGTATGTTGACGTAGGTAGGACAACCTACACTTTTCGAACAACTATGGTGTGGATTCACTAATCAATTTAGTAGCAAGGGAACAAAGCTACAAACTTTACCGCTTGAAGCAACATGCCAACAGCTTCTGTGAAGCAACATGTGAGCAACACGAAGGCTTTGGTTCCACTGTTGTTCAAACAGCACGTGCTGCAACTGGATATTTCCACAATTTCAAAGTAGAATGCATCTTATGCTTAGAGTTTTTTTCATACTTTTACTATACATAAAATAATTTCAAAATATCTATTTGAAAACTGACGGCATAATTTTGTAGATACTGGATCTTTTTTTTTATTGAAGCGTTAACGATCTCCGTGAGCAACTCAATGGGCTATAAGCAGTCGCCCGTCCCTAATTTAGGGTCACTGGTTCCTTGGAAGGGAAAGAGCCAGTGCCGTAATACAAACACAACATCCATGCCTCACCGGGATTCGAGCCCGGATACCTTTACGGACGAATGGTCATAAGCCAGCCTTTGGACCACTGCGCCACAGGGGCAGCCAGTGTTTCTTTCAGGATTGGCCGGGGGGGGGCAAATGGAACCTTAGAGGGAACAAGTTTTCCATTTGCTATATATATATATAATTTTAACTATTATATTTATATACATATATATAAGTAATTACTATATATCTAGCACAGGAGCGCATTTAGAGGTGGCCTTGCCGCCTCCCCGGAAAATGTTTCATTTTTTTTTGTTTTTTGGTTAAAATGTGACTTACATTAGAAAAAAATGCCTTAATTTTATAAAAATGTATCAATTTACATTAGAAAAAAAAAGTGCTTTAATTTTTCTTCAATTTTTCATCAACTTTAATTTTGTTTCACATGGTGGATTTCAAAAAATTCCTTTTTTCGCCCCCCTCCGAAGAAAAATTATATATACATCCTTGATATAGTAATTACTTCTTCAAACATTTCAGGAAAAACAAACTTTTTCCAGTAAAGAAGGGGGGGGGGGTCCGCAGGCTTGAAAATTTTATCTATTAAAATGCATTCAACGCACTCTTGATCCTGAATCTCGATTCCCAGACAATTAGGTATGATTAGTCTACTTATATATTTTGAAGAATATCATGCGTCGTAATACACGTAAAATAAACTATAACTAGTACCATTTGAACAAATATTAAAAAAAAAAACATAATTGGAGAAATATTTGTAGCATAAAAAGAAACGGAACTTCCTTTTTCATCATAGCCTGAATTTATTAAAATTTGGTTCGGTAACCTAAAATGTCTCCGGGGGGAGAATGGTCGTTTCCGGGAGGGCTTCGCCCCCTGGATGTATGCCTGAAAGAAACACTGGTATGCAGCAGATACTGGTTCAAGTTCTATACATTTTGTTACACATTTATTGTGCTTTATTTCTGCAGTACATAACTGAATTTTAGAAGGTAAACACATCGTGTGTAAAATAATAATGATTTAAAAAGTCGCACTCCGCTCCTCAAAAAAAAAAAAAAAAAAACCCTGTGCGTTACATCCAGTCACAGGAACATAGATCATGAATCAATCTACTCCGGTAAGCAAGTTCGTCGTGTCACTTCCGCCCTTCTAGGGAAACAGGAAGTTTCGCCATTAAGGAATGGTGGCTTGTTGATTTGATGCAGAAGGGTCGCGCTTGAGCTGCGCAATATCGGACTCGGTTAATTTGAAACGGCGCAAGACGTAGCGTGGAAGCCCAGTCTTTCGACTTTCTGCATCACTGTTTGTTTACAATTGGTATGCTGGAGTTTTCGCTATGGAAGTAATTGATTTGCAGCTGTTTGAAGTTTGTATCTCTAGTTTGATGTTTATGTTGTGTTTGTTTTGATACTTACTGTACTTACCACTGAGATTCATTGTTTGAGTATTTCGTAAGAAACGCAATAATGCAGGGTTGTGCAGTGGCCTGTTGTACTACGTGCAATAGGAAAACCAAGAATACTTACATTATGCACCATGTATTTCCCAAGGATTTATCACTTCAAAAATTGTGGATTCAGAAATGCAAACGTCAGGATTTCTTCAAAGTTTCTGATGCAAGAATGTGTTCCCAACATTTCACACATGTTAGGAGCGTGACTTAAAGGCAGAGTTACTTGGGGTGACTAGCAGAAAAGTGTTGAAGCCTGATGCTGTACCTACATTTAACATTCCCACAAGCAATAATACTAGTATAGAGCCGCGGATGGCTTAGAGTCAGACTATCAATGCAAGGTCCTCAGGTTCGATCCTGGGCTGATCTTTCAGAGATGGTGTGATTTACTAACAATCGCTGAATATCCGCCGTGCATCGGACGAGTACGTTAAGTGACGGCCCCCAGGCTGGACCACTGGTTAAATGGGTATCCTTTCCTATGCCCCCCTGAAATTCTCCCACCCCTCTATGTGCAACATTGTACTTGTACGGTGGCGCCATCTACTGTACTCTAATCCCACTACAAACTGTTCTGTCAAAGTCGCTAGACTTGCTCTCATTCCTTCCGTTTCTGTGTCCTGCCCAAAAGGCAAACTCGCTGTAGGTGGCTGGGACCTAAAATCTACTCACTGTGGACGGAAGTCCTACAAGAAAATGACTCATGCTTGCTTGCAATAATACTAGCATTAATAAGGTAAGTACGAGAGCCAATACTGACATTTCAGGATCTGAGACTGCAACTCCAACTGCACTTACATGTCATGACCCTAGAATTCGGAAGTATGCATTGAAAACCCTTGTTAATATATCTCCAAAGAAGAGGAATATTGGGGAGAATAAAGATTTGGGATATTACACTACAAGACTCTGCAGGTATTCAGGTACCACCTGCTACTCCCCCCTTTTTTTTATGGGAAAATGTATCAAAGGAATGAAGCCATGGAATTCTGCCATCAGAAAGCTAAATTTTCATTTATTTCAATTTTTGATTGTTTGTATGAATGTTTGCAAATATTTGCAATTTTTCTGATGGCTTTTATATATGATTATGTGAGAAAGAAAAGTTTTATTTGAAATACATCTGTCATGGGCCCATTGTTTTAAGGATCAAATTTGGTAACGGAAAAGTTGTAGAATTAAATTAACACAGTATTAGTGGTTAGGAGTATACCAACTTTTTTGCTAGTCATTATTATAAAAAAATTAAGTACACACAACACATATATATATGAGTATATATATATATATCATCATCATTGTCAACCATTATCAATCCACTGCTGGAAGAAGGTCTCCCCAAGTTTCTTCCACAACGGTCTGTCTTGGGCCAGTCACCACCATGTTACACCTGCATACTTTCGAATTTCATCCACCCATCTCCCGTGTGGTCTTCTGGGTCTTTTCCTGTCCCCCGAAATCCTATCTAAAATTTCGACTGTCCATCGATGGTCTGGCAATATGTCCAGCCCATTGCCGTTTCAAGGATTTTAATCTGATCATGATGTCTTCCACTCTTGTCGTTTTTCTGATCCACGAGTTCCTCTTCTTATCTCTCCTGGTTGCACCAAGCCTGCACCTCTCCATGCTTGTTTGAGTTGTCTGCAGCCTTTGTACGTCTCTTTTAGCTAAGGTCCACGTCTCTGCACCATACGTAAGCACTGGTAGGATGCATTGATCAAACACTTTTTTTTAAGACATAATGTCATATTGCTCTTAAAAATTATACTGTTTCTTCCAAAAGCTCTCCAGGCAAGTTTTATACGCCGATTAATTTCTTCGTTAATGTGACCCTCACTTGATATCTGCTGTCCAAGATGAACGTAGGTATCGGTTTTCTTCAGCTTTTCTCCATCAACCGATAAATCTTCTTTTCTTGTACATCACTTTTGTCATCTGAAAGTTCATTTTTAATCCCACTTATTTACTCTTGTCAGCAAGTTCCTGAGTCATACTAGGTAGTTGCAGAAATGACTACGTCATCAGCAAAACAAAGGTGAGTTATTTATATATTTATATGAGAAGAAAAAGATGTAAAATTTAATTTAAAAAATGATAAATTGAAAAGATGAAGCATTTTAATTTTCACCATTCCTCATTCCTTCATGGTGTGTATATATATAGAGATAAATAAATAGATAGATGGCATTTTTTAAGTATTCCATACAGCTTCTATATCTTCACTTTCAGGAAATTTTTCAACATTCCTTCATGGTGTGTGTGTATGTGTGTGCAAATAATTTTAAAAAGAAAAAACCTAAAAAAAAAAAAAAAAAGATAGAGGAATATCAAAACCCAGTCACCAAGCTATATTATCCTCTTGATGAAGGCAAAAGCTAAAAAACAGTAACCCATAAAATTGCGAGATCATAAAAGGAGACTTGTACAAATTTGTAATGTAAAACATGTCGAGAATAATCCCTTATAGCTTCTTCAGGGTCAAACAGAAATGCTCCCTCTCTCATTTCTACAAAGACCTGAAAGTGAGTTTCCGCTATATTGCTATACATCTGCTTAAGTGCACCAAAAACAAATTTTGTAAGTTAATACAATTCTTGAACATTAAATTCTTCTAAACCTGTTAACTACTAAAACAACCAGCTAGCACATATGCTAGTAAAAAAGGTTTAAAGTGAAAACCACATTCTTAAACTTTGAGCAAAATAAGCTTATTAAACATTACAGGAAAAAAAAATTTGAAAAAAAAAAGGACGTATAAAAACACTTAACTTTCTCTCTCTCTTGGTTTTCTTGCGCTTACATTTGTGTTGAATGTATGAAGAAAGACAGAATAGTTTTCGTGTTGTTCCTAGTACAGAAGTGATTGATATAGCTGCGATACGTATCGCCGCCTTTGTAGGCATTTTTTGATGAAGTAAATTTTAGAACTAATTTAAGTATCAGTGTTTAATCTTAATTATTGTAGCTGTTTTATCTGTAGTGGCTTGGCTACCAATTTCGTTATTCAGTAAGTATTAAAATGTGAGTTCGCATATATGCAAATAAATTTTAAAATGTTCCGCTTCAAGGAAGATAAATGCTTTGATTTTATGAGATTGATTTATGTATGAGCAGTTTTTCGCACGTTTATTCCATTATTATCATAATAAGTGTGATTATCACAATCGTTTCGTATGCCGTAACCCCACGCCACAAGACGCTCAAAGCTTCCATGTTGGCTGCCAAGCGTCCACACCGACGTCATTTCAGCAGCCAATGAGAGGCTGACATCTTAGCGAGCCTAACCTTACACCATGAGATATATCTAAAGACCTTGATTTGATGTGTGTGCATGGGTGTTTCCAACAAGGGTCTCTGTTTGAATTCTTAGCTGAAAAGCAGCATATAAATATGGATTGGATATTTCATTTGACAGGTAATTTAAATAGTTTCGCTCACATTGTCGTTTACGCGCTCGTAAATGTGTAGATTAGCGTCCTTTTTAGATAGCAGTGGTCAAGCTTTTTATTCAATTTTTTCAACCACTCTGTAATAGTTTCCTTCACTAGCTTTGCATTACTCATATTAGGAAGAAAAAGTTATTTTTAACCTGTTATATGAGAATTTCTCGAAAAGCAGAATAATTCATTTTAGAAACGTTGTGTTGCAGTAATAATTAATATTGCTAAACATCCATGATATCAAGAAAACTATTTATTTCATACTGTGTGTTGTATGTCCTTCAAAATCCGAAATAGCATATCATATCTTGCAGTTTCAAATAACACTGACTGTTCTCTGCAGTATGCTTTGAAGCTGATTTTTCAGAAAAACTACAGCATGTTCTTTAATAATAGTAAGATATTTTTAACCATCCCATGTTCCCATCAGGTGGTGATTACATGGTCATCACAAGACAGCAAGACCATAGCAAGCTTCTCTTATCTGGTGGGACGAGACTGGAACTTACGCCCCTTCGACTTCCACTCAAATAATACATGGTTTTTACTTTCTCACACACGGCCGTTATAGGAAGATATTACGATCATTCAAAAATTACACAGGTTTTTGATATAATTTTATTAAAAATGTGAAAACAAGATATATAAATACCCAAGGACCGCGGGTTGTAAATACCAAGTAAAGCATAAACGTTATGTGAACACTGACAACACAACACTCCACAGAAATGCAGAGCGAAAAACAAACCAGTGCAGAACAAATGAGTACTGGATACTGAACGTAACAATAGGAAGAAGTTTTAGGGGTAAGGCTTAGAAAAATTCCATTAAAGGTTAAGCATTGGGAGAGACTTCTTGCCACAGAGCACAAATTATAAATTAGGTTTTCATCCCAACTACATCTTTGAAAAGGTCATGGAAGTCAGGCATATCCGCATTTGTTTCATGTGCCCCCACTGTTTTAGAAAATTCCGTTCGTGGATATGAGATGTTCACACCTCATAGTGTATGTTTCTCTTTACTGTAGTTAACTGCATGGAATGCTGTATGAGACTATGTCAAGTCTTTAAAAAGAAAAATACTGAAGGATGTAACTTTCTTTTTTAGTTAGAATTTCTATTTTTTGCATTTCCCAGAGCATGAATTACAGAAATGGCCGGGAGATTGACCATTCCCCCTGCCCTTCCGGTAGTTATGGCCCTGCAAGACAGTGGAGAGGATATTTTTAATAAATACCATAAGCCACAGAAGCAGAATATAGTGCAAAATTTCTTCAAGCAGTGCATGAAAAACTTCCACCCCAAAAATTGCTTTTAAATTTCAAATTGGTGCACCAGTGGCGCAGTGGTCTAAGCGATGGCTCCTGATCATTTGTCTAGTTTCAAATCTTGGTAAGGCATGGGTGTTGTGTTTGTCTTACGGCACTGGCTATTTAGTTCACTGGCTTGCTACCTTCCCTGGAACCAGTGACCCTAAATTAAGGACAGAGGACTGCTTATAGCACATTGAGTTGCTCACGGTGGTCGTTAAACCTTTAGTCCAAAAAATATTTTCTTAAATTAATTTTTTTAAGTTAAACATATGAGCTTTGTTTTACATGTTTTTTTCTTTTCCGTTTGAAATGTCTGTATTCAAAATGTTCAATGCACAAAAGTGTGTATCAAGTTCTAAGATGATGCTGAAATTTGGTATGATAATGAAATGATGATGAAATTGGTATTTGAGAAATTTAGTGATTCTGCCATGTTCCTTTTGTCAGAGTTTTCGCCCTTTGTCACTAAACACTAAAGGCTAGTTCCACCAGAGGCGTGCATCCCGTCGCTGACTATAAACAACATTTGTAGCAAAACGACATATGGTTCAAATTTCTGGACCTAGAGCACAATATAATTAAAGGAGCGATATTCTTCTTCCCTTGGCACTCCGTAACAAAAATACAATTTCTGGTGATTAGCAGAGAAATGAAGCATGACATACAATGACTGTCTTTTTTTCACAGTAGGAAATTCTATTCCAAACTTTTTATTTTAAAATTTAGTTGCCCAGACCAGGCAACTATATTTTTATTGGCCTGCCGAGGCCAATAATTTACATACCCCGGGCATCTCAGGCATAGTGTTTTTCAAGCCCTGTAAACGTATATTTTTAATAGATTCAATGACCATCAAACAATTGTTAACATTCTGAACTGACCTAAATTACTTATTAACCTTTTTGATGTGTGTGTGTGTGGGGGGGGGCATACTCCATGGTTCTTTCTATTCCTTTCTGTCCAGCAGCCCTGATAGGAAGAATTATTTATCAGACAAAAAAAGAAAAAATAACCCTTTGAGTTCTTACTTATAAATTTTGGTGCAACAAAATAATCTAAAAATTAGATTTCTATATGTATTTTGTTTTGATCATCAGTATAAAGAATTTTCGTGCATTTTATCTTCAGCTGTAGTGGAAATTACATCAATACAATATTGTAATTGACGTTCCACATATCATCAACAAAAGATATGTATATTAAAGTAATGGAACATTACTGCATTTAACGAATGCAATGTAGATGCAAAGGAAGCTAAATTTTGAAATAATTTCTGTGACATTTAACTCTTTATGATAGTCTTTATAGTTTGAGACTATCAAATTATGATAGTCTTAAACATCTGACTGCTGTTGAATATATACTGTATATATAACATTTCTTTGTATTGTGAGAATGAAGAATAAAGGCAATAAATAGAATAATAGTGAGTGATCTGCATCAAAATCACAGGCATAGAGTTTTGTAAATCTCAGGGTGTGCTTGACAAAAAAATGCAAGGATGTGTATGCACTAATGTTCTTTAAAATTAAAAAAAATAAAAATCTTATTTTTAATCTCTATCTAATGCTAAACTTTTGAAATGATGCCCTTTTTTAATTCAATATACTCAATACTCATGCTTGTGAGCAAATTTAATACGTTACTAGCAAAAGATGTTCTTTTCCCTCACATTTTTTTTAATGATTGTTGTATTTCTCAGTAGATTTGAAATGTTTGTTACATAGATTTCAGCATATAACTCATAGATTTCAGCATGTAACTCATAGTTAACATTAGCCGAAGATTATTAAAAACCAAAATATTTTCAGCACACACTTTTGAAATGATGTGTGTTGAGTATATTATTTTAGAATAAATACATTTAGTGTAACATACTAAATACATTTAGTATAACATATAAATGTATTTATTCTAAAATAATATACTCAACATACATCATTTCAAAAGTGTGAGTTGAAAATATTTTGGTTTTTAATAATCTTTGGCTAATGTTAACTGATAGAAACATATTCCATAAGTTCTAATTGCAATGTACATATATGTGCTGAAAGATGATTTAGGTTGCCTTCACAGAAATCTGTGCACGCTGAGCATCCCCTGCTTTCATGCTTCAATAACCAAGCATGCCCTAATTTTTATGCTTAAGTAAACGAGCATGCCCATAGTCAGTGCTTGTGATTAAAATCCTACAAAATGCTTGTGCACAATAAAAGAAGCATGTATAAAGTGTTAAGTATAATTTTCCTCTACACTTGTTAGAACTGAGTTTAAAAGCCTAGAAGTATACTCATTTCTTTATGTCGAAAAAAGCTTGATTGCCATTGTTTATTTTTCATTGCAATAAAAAAAAGAGTCATGTCTGTGATGTGATATTTCCTTCATGGAAAACAGTGTCATAATGGTGGCCAGGAGCACTATTTAATGGCTAATTGTATGAGTTGGACCCAGGTCCAAGTCCAAGATGATTCATGGGTAGTGTGTTTGTCTTACAGAACTGGCTCTCTATCACTTCTAAAACAAGTGGTCTTAAATTAATGCTGGATAATTACTTATAACCCTCAGGGTTACTCACTTGGTTGTAACAAAACAAACATTTTGTGGTGTTTTGTATATACAGTTTAATTTTTATATTTAATGTTGTGATATCATGTACTTATGTAAATTTTCTTAAATGAAAACACTTATTTTTGTATATTTTATAACCATATGTTTAGTATTGTTCCACCCTGACAATCAGTTCTGTTGTTGAAAGATGGGAGTGATGTTGTAATCAGCTTAGCATTGTAGAACCGAACACAGAAATTATTTTTCATAATGTGTAAGTGATTTATAGTTTTTAATGTATTTCAGAAAATTGTTCATCTCAGCTAATTAATTTTTTTCATGTTTTTTTTTTGTTTAAAAAACTTAGAAAACCAAGATGAACATTATTTCTGCTCAGAGTTCAATAGACTAATTATTATATTCCACAAAAATGTAAGTGATAGTAAATGAGATCATGATAGCAATAGATTTCACAATAGCAATAGAACATTATAGCTCTTTAGGGAAATAATGAAACAAACATTACTCTAATATTGTAGAAAAAGGTTATTAGCAATGCACTTTGCAAGATAAGTGTGCTGAAAAGATAATTGCAAACAATTTTGAATATCTTCTGAAAAAAAAGTGGTAATGATTGGCTTTAGCCATTTTCGTGTGGTGTATGTAGTTAAAAATATAAGAATCAAATCACATAAACAAAAAAAGGTTTCCAATAATGTAGCATTGCAATGGTGCAGTTTAACTGAACTAATAAAGCTTCACGTATGCAAACAGAAATTTCCACATACAGCACAGAAAATAATGGATGCATGTTTTATAACAGGGTGTCTACTGGTCATTAAAATCATGAATTTTGCTTTAAAGTCACGAATTTATTTTTATTTTTAGTAATTGTTCATTTTCTAGAAAAAATCTTAATTCTCAATGTGCCGACCACGTAAGGCATAAATGCGGTTTCCATGTAATGATTCAAGTGTGGAAAAAGGGGCACTTGCACCCTTTTTGATCTCAAAATTGTAAACAACATTATGAATGAAAACATTTTTTTCTTTGTGGAGGAGGGGTACACCCATCCCCCACAAAAAAAACTGATAAAAGAAAAAATATCGTTGCATAGAAATATATCATACATGTACATAATGCTGTTTACAAAATTTTAAGATCAATTGAGCAATTTAAATTGTGCTATATGGAGTCGGGATATTTTTTAGGTGTCAATGTTTAAAGAAAGGTGTATAATCAAATCTTGTAGAACAATGGTGAGTATTGTGAAATTAACTTTTTTACGGGTCTTATAGAGGTTATTATTCAAAAAAGGTTGGTGGTCAAATTTTCGAACTAAAGCCTAGTTCGTCATCAGGACTACCATTTTTCAACTTGCTTTTAAGTATACTTAAAGTACGTATGATGAGTACATTTGTTTTAGTAGCAAAATTGCAGGGGGGGCACTTTTTCCATAGGGAAAAAGAGAGTGCATAATGTTCTACTTCTTTAGCGTATGTATGTGGATATATTGCTGTCTTGGATATATACATATATCGAGAGAGAGGGAGACAGAAGTCTTCAAAAAGTGGTCACGAAATTTTTTTATTGGTCATGAAATTGTTTCCTAAATTTGGTAGACACCTTGTATAATGTTAAATAAAAGAATTATCTATATTTACTGAAAATAGAATTCGCTATATTTATTGCTTTTTTTTTTTTTTTCGTTTTGGGGTGCGTGACCCGTAAAAATATATTTTTACTTTTTTTTTCAGTTTACAGTCCTCCCTTGCTTTTTTTAAACCTTAAACTTTTGGAGAAGAAATATTCCTCATAAATACATGGTATATTCATATAATTAATCATATTCTGATTGCTGCTTCTATAATAATTATTGAAGCAGCAATCAGAATATCCCTCTGAATTGCTCTAGTTTACTGTTACCATGTAATAGCATATCATAAAACTTAAAAATTACATCACCCTGGGGAGGGAATCAAACTAGTATCACCTGATTTCCATGCGAGCATGCTATTCGATAAACCACTAAGGACAGCAAAGTTCTAAATAATTGAAGCTAAGCAATTACTGCTAAAGAATATGAACAGCTTCAGATATTTACTAGTTGAAACAAATCCTGCATTATTGTAATGTCCTAAATCACCATTACCTCAGATAAGGAAGTTAAAGGGAACATATTCATTGTACTTATGTCATACATATAAATATTCCATGTATGTATACAGTATATAATGCACATGGATAGACTAAATGCTTCAATAATTATTGAAGTGGCAATCAGAATATCATTAATTATAATTATATGAATATACCATGTATTTATGATAAATATATTTCTTCCTCATGAGTTTTAAGGTTTAAAAAAAGCAGGGGGGTATTGTAAACTGGAAAAAAATGTAAAATATATTTTTAAGGGTCTTGCACCCCGAAACTAAAGAAAAGGAAAAACAGCAATAAATATAGAGAATTCTAGCAAAAATTATTTTGCTTTTATTTTCTAAACTGTAGGACCCCGTGAAGATCTGGGGCTTTGGGTGACCGCCCCAGTTGCCCCCTATGGTCCAGCTGGACCTGGTACTACATAACCATGTACTAATAATGAACAATGCAGTGATTTGTTAACACTGGGAATATTGTTAGTAAATCAGTGAAAGGTATTAATGTGTGCCAGTGATATTGGCAGTAAATCATGTAATCTCATTTTAAAGGCTATTTCAACTTTCCCTCCTGAAATGAAGAATGCCAATGTGGCTACTGGCTACCTTCTACAAATACAGTTTCAGAAGTGGTTTTGGTAACTAAATGGAAGTTAATTTAATTGCTGCATTATGAAAAAATCTAGAAGGATAAGCTGTCATTTTATTTTTGAAGACTTTGTCTTCTTCATGGATCTGTGTATTGCTTTTCTACTGATATGTGTCAAGAAATTAACTAGTAACCATAAGTACTAAAAGTGATAACCTGTTACCTTGACTCTAGTGTATCTTTGGGTATAAATCACTTAAGAGTTCAAAGAAAAAAGCACTTTTGATAAGGTATTCCATGCTGGCTTATTGTATATAAAGTGTTTCAGGAAAGCTTTTACCCCCTGAGTTCGCGGCTAGACTTTGTGCTTGTTGTTTTAAATGGACAACAGGTAACATAGTATTTCACAAAAGTAAATGTTTGGCCCTGAAATTTACTCTTTGTCAATATTACTGATCTTGGTTAAAGGTTTCTTTGTTTTAGATTGGTTCTGAAAATTGGCCTAGGTGGTCTATTGTATAAGAATGTGGGTGAAGTATCAGAGACAGACTGCTTAGTTTATAATCATTCATTTTACTTTCCTATTGCCAGTTTTCAAATCTTCTATGTGTGACATCTTAAACACAGTGCACATGAACAATTTTGAAAATATCAGATACAGTATTTATGGGAAAATTTGTTTCATTCACTTTCTATGAGAAGTAATTGAGGTTTGTTTGTATTTTTACTCAGTATTTTTACTCTCCCTACTTATGCAGACAACGATTCACTGTTAAGAGAAACTGGTGATTTCCACTAAGAAAAGGTTGTTGATATTAAGGGCAGTGATGTAGAAGCTAAAAGTCATCACTGCCTAAAACTTTAACAGCCTGATGCAGAAGCTGAAAATCATGTGGCATGAGTAAATTGTGCTGTTTCCTTGTTTTTCTGTTGTTGTTTTTCATATTTTTTATTGGTACTGAAGTTTTAGACAGTGCAACCTGTTCAGAGGCCCATATTACTATATGACAAATTCTGTAATGCAAAGATTTCTCTTTTAGTAGATGAAGTAGTTAAATATTCAGTCAGATTATACACATGCAACCATTCTGTAGGTCAGCATATGTGCTGCAAATGCATTGTTAATATTGCATCACAATATTTATAAAAAGTTGTGTAAATATAAAATATATTTTAAACTAATCTTTAGAAAAGTGTAATAATATTTTTCTGATATGGAAAAAAAACTAAATTCAGAATTCTTTTTTTACAGACACTCTTTCTCAAGTCCAACCATAATGCTTATTTGAATTATTATTTGTAATGTGTGAAGTTCAAGTTTTCCTGGAATCTTACATACCGACATATTGTCTTCATAATCATAACAGCAAGTTTCAGTATATGTTCTGTAGGATGTATGTTTTGCAAGGCTTGTGATCTGTGCTGTTACCTTTTACTAAAAATGCTTCAATAGATCTTGATTTTTCAGGTAATTTGTGCCACAAACAAATCTATTTCTCATTTTCAAAACCTGCATTATATACTTTTACTGTGGACCTAGAAACTGACAAATTTTTTCCCATTGGGCCAGTGGTGCAAGTGGATGATGCATTGGATTTGAGTTTGTTGCGATAACGACGTAACTCTGTATGCTTTCATGTAACATCCACATTTCCGTGGCTACGGCCATCACGTGATGGACATTATCTAAAATTTTAGTACATTGACAGTGTTTTGATAGTTTTTTTCTTGTTGTTCTGTATGAAAAGTTATTCAAGCATTGTAGTACCTACCTCAACATGCCTCAGTACATTTCACTAAATAAAAAGGAAACAGGAAAAAAGTTTTCTTTAAAATGTTATAGGACAAAAGTGGTGCTGTCACTTAATAATCTCTTCAATATATAACTTTTTTTGTTAATGTGCTGCTATGGCTTAGTGTGTTAGTATCCATTAAACTATCACTGGGAGCAGTAAGGAAAATTAAACAAAAGACTTAAGCAACACATGCACCATTGAACTTTGATAAGACTCACAGCAGGTTCACTTGTTGCTAGTGATGTAATGATATTTTTACATTAAATAACTCTTAAAGATCACACAGTTATTTGGAAATATAAAAAATATGAGGGTTGTATCAAGTGATATTAGCCTTGCACAATACCCAAGATTTAAACAGTTTTCAAAAATATAGCATGAAAACCTCTTTATGGTTTTGTTAACACTTTATTGAATAAATATTGTTTAGTTGAGCATTTTACAGTATATGCTGGGCTGAAAAGTTGAATTTCATGAACACTCAGTCTAGATTTATGAATGGGTAGTGAATAATGTTCATATTTCACATTAACAGAATTACATTTTTATAGTTTTTATAACTATTAATATCTTTATACATATGCCAGTTTGACATATATTTTAACATGATGTTTTGTATGATGTCCAAGTAAGCTATAAGTATAAAGTTTCTTAAAATATACCCATAAAAATCATTGTACACAGTTGTGGCAATGAAAAAAAATGATGAACTGTACATTATGTTACATTAGCATATATGCAGTAAATTGTTTGAGCTGTACTGTGACTTAATAACTTTTTTGTTAAAAAGACATATATATTAAAGATGAGATAACACAAATAAATAGCAATGTCAGATTTCACATAAAATATGTATGTCTTCATAAATGCATATGTAGAAAAATACCAGACTATGGGAAAAGATCAGTTGTCTATTAAACAAGTGATTTGTTCTTAAAGCTAGTAGTGCACATTGCAATTAAAATTTTGTGCTATTTTCTAAGCATGTTTGTCTCTTTTTTTAAATGTTAAATTTGGTTTTGCTGTCCTTAAGTTCAAATAGCTTAAGTCACTGCTCAGAATGGCATATCTATCTTATTTGTTTTTCTTCTTTAATTTCAGGATGCTGCAGAATTCACAAAAAAAGTGCAGAGTGTGGAAGAATATGCCTCATCCCATGCAACAGCACTTGAAATAAAGCAGAAACAAACAAAAGATGCTAATGTTGTGTTCCAGGATAATTTTGTCCTTTTTAACTAAGCTGCTGGCAGATTACTACACATTTGAACTGAACTATCCAAAGAAATATCTCCCAGAAACGGCCACATTGGCCTTCTACACACTTGGCCAGAAGTATTATATACTAGGGAAAAAAGGCCATTGGATCAATTAACAGCATCATAAAAAATTATAGAACCAAAAGAAACCCATATGTTGTTTGGGAAACTAAATAAAATTCTTACTAAAAATTAAAAAAAATGTCAATGAATTATTTTGCTGGATAGTGGACTGTGTTATATTTATATGAATTTTTTTTTACTCCTATTGAAGTAATATATTACTTTATGGGGAAAATTCCATTGGTAAACATGGTTCGAATTTAATCCACAAACATCCAAAACATATTTCATCAAATAATACTATTTTGAAAAGAGTACATTTAGCTTGAACAAATAAGTGTCTCACATAAATCCATCCTTAGGAAAAGTTTCAAAATTTTCATTAGTTCTTGCGGAGGAAAACGCTTTTGGAATACATTTTTAATCCACAACACACACTTGGAATTCAGTTTGCTGGAATGGTACACCTACATTTTACTGACAATGCATTTTGTCCATGAGTTGTCCAGAAGGTGTTCAAAATATGTTTTGCATGTGTTCCCAATGAATTCTGAATGTGTTCCTATGTTCTTAATGTGTTCTTAAACTAGAACAGAATGCGTTCTAAAACTTACTCCCAGTGTTCTAAATTCAAATACATTAAGGGCATATCACATTTGTTCTTAATCTGGCACAGAATGTGTTCTGCTTTTTATTGCCAATGTGTTCTAAATTGGAATACATTTAAGAAGGCATTTAAGAATGTGTTCTAATAGGAACACATTGGGAACGCATTTCATTAATCTGTTCACAGCAAGAACACAACTGGAGCAGAACACATTCTAAAACTTACTCCCAATGTGTTCTAAATAAGAACGCATTGGGAACACAATGTGCTCTTTTTTTGTAAATGACCATTAGTAATTAATTCTTTCATCTGCATAACCGCTAGGTGTTTTGAGCTAGCTCTCGTAAAATGTAAAAAATCTACTTTCCGAGCTCTTTGCCAAATACGTTATTGAAAGAAATTTCGTCTAATAATGCCGGGTTTTTTTATTCGCAAATTTTCAGCAGTTGTAACAGTTCTTTTTAATAGCAATAAACTAATAATTGCAAAATTTCCAGTTTTTACTATCATAAATATTCTGTGTTAATATTACCGATTCACACGAACATAACGTTGGGACCAGATTTAAAAGCAACAGTTGTTGTTTGTTTCATTAGTAAGATTTAGATTTTTTTCCATGCACCATTTTATTCTTTATCGTCAACCATGCACTGGGTTTTTAAAATTTTCTCACTTCCGATATATATTTTGTCCCTTTAATTTGTAATCACACCTTTTTATTGAACCCCCCCCCCCCCCCACCTTTCGCAATGAATTTATTGGGATTTGATGAACCATATGGCAAATGAAAATTGTCGAGAAAACACTAAAGGGAATTTGCTGAAGCAAAAAGAGAAGTAAACATGTGATACATTTAGCACAGTAAAAAGGAATAACAATAATGGACTGCTCTGTGATTAAACAGACTTTTGGGAAACGTTTAAAAATTTTCGAGTCCTTTATTTGTAACAAAAAGGCAGATCGCAGACTATGTATGTCTTTTTGCTGGTTATTTTTTTAATTATTGCACGCAAATATGCACATAACGTAAATTTTGTACACCCTCACCGCATCTTAAATATTTCTATATATCACTTAGTTTAAAAACTGAAGTAATGAAATGCATTTCCAATACTGTTTCAAATAAATTCAAGTTATGCAAATTAGAAAAAAAAAACTGGAAAAAAACGTGAAAACCCCCAATAAAGCCCAAGTGGGCTCGGCTCGGTTTTTTTAAAAAAAAGCCCGTTTTTTTTTCAAACCCTGGTTGTGTATCTTCGATGGCCAATTTGCTTCCCTTTCTAAGGAAAAGGCAAACAAGGGGTTCCATTCCCTTCTTACTCGTAGTTCAGTTGACGAGCACATAATAAATAGCAATGTCAGATTTCACATAAAATATGTATGTCTTCATAAATACATATGTAAAGAAAACCAGACTATGAGCCATCTTCTTCACATGTGAAATTAGAAATATGTCACCCTCGTTCCAAACACATAAAATATTCTTCTCTCGGTGTTCACCATAGACTAAATAAAATAATAATCCCTACCCCAATTAGCTACCCCAGTGCAGCAGGATTGATAACAAACGCCGCACTGTGAAACACTCACGATCTTTCATTTCTTCTCCCTCAAGCATGGTGTGAAGCGTTTTTTACCATTTAAGAGGAAGTGTTTTACCATTGCAACGGAAAAAATTGTGACGTTCTATTTACTGAATTTACAGCACTTTAATTACCAATGTTATTTAATATGAGTTGCACTGGCTAGTCGAAATGTATAAAAAATAGTCCTCCCCCCACTTCCCCTCCAAATAGGGGAACTTAGAAGATTGATCATTTAACATTTTTATCCGTTGTAAAAATTTCTTTTTAATTGTGCAAGAAGTGCAAGGTAACAATTGTCGTATCAAAGGAGATGTGCCTACAGTACTGATTTATTTACAACTGATGTGCTGCAGCAATTTAATGTGCCACAAAATTTTGTAATCTTGGAATATTAGTGGTTGTGATGTTTGCATCACATGTTCTGAAAATGATGAATTGTCAGTTATTGAGAATGACATACAAAATTGACCTTCACACACACACAGAATTTTGTGGTTTTACTAAAAATTAATTAATGCGATCATATAATTTTATTACATTTTTTTTATCTTTATTTATTTATACTTTACTCATACTTAAGCTAATCTTAAAAATATTTGAAAGTAAATAATCTACAATGGGTTCTAAAGCCACCTTGCATTATATCTGGGTACACCATGCTGCTATGCAGGAATTGCGGACTGAGAAATGCAATAATCCTTTTGATGGAATATCTGGCCGCTCTCTTAGCACTACGTTATTGCTTGAGATGTCCCCTGTTTATCTAGGGTTTATAAAAAATTTCAGGACACATTAGTCCAAGGTTTCTAATATAATTTTTATTCTACAATCAAATATCTCTCTAGATTTAGAAAAAATTATAAACTATGTGATATTTATATTAATTATAAATTATGTGATATTTGTAAAACGATAATACTGGTGTAGCGAACTAATTTTGTGTTTTATTTAAATTCTTACCTTACTGGATAAGTATATTTTGCATTGATTTATAATCGACACAAAATTTTCTTGTTATTGCAATAGATAGCATATGTTCTGTAACGTACCAGGAGATGTGACGTACCTGCCAGAAGGACGCACACAACATAGAGGCAGATAGGAATCAGAATAAAACGTCCGCGTAGCTCAATTGGTAGAGTGACTTA
This sequence comes from Macrothele yani, assembly GCA_039090855.1. Lineage (NCBI taxonomy): Eukaryota > Metazoa > Arthropoda > Arachnida > Araneae > Macrothelidae > Macrothele > Macrothele yani. The sequence continues at coordinate 73,498,397 of CM077010.1, read as the reverse complement.
TTCCGGAATGAGGGGATCCGGGTCCGAGCCCCGGCGCTGATAAAAATGACGGAGAAATTTACTTCGTTATAATGGCGCCCGAACTATCCGGATGACCCGACCGTTCAAAATCTCGCAATGGTGTGATGTTATTTCCACACCGCGAGATAGGAAAAATAAGAGAATCCCTTCTCCAGCACTTCGACAAAAAAAAAGGGGGGGGAGATGATGTAACGTACCAGGAGATGTGACGTACCTGCCAGAAGGACGCACACGACATAGAGGCAGATAGGAATCATAATAAAACGTCCGCGTAGCTCAATTGGTAGAGTGACTTATTCCGGAATGAGGGGATCCGGGTTCGAATCCTGGCGTGGACAGAAATGACGGAGAAATTTACTTCGTTATAGTTCCATGAAGACAAATTTCTCTGATTAAGTGTGCCCTATGGAGAAGGCTGAAAATTTGTGGTTTTACCACAGTGTTTAAAATTCAGAGGTAAAATTGAAAGATATTGTAACTTTTTTCATAATGTGTATATATTCATATCACTGATATCTGTTTAGGCTTTTTTTTTTTAGAAGTTATGCACCCATTTAAATGAAACCAGGCCTTTTCTGTAAAACGCTGTTGCATGTGAACCTCATGAACCAATTGCAATAATGATCATGTATGCCTACATCCAACGGGCACACCTCTTGCAGTATCCTGACTTTGTATTACTGTAACTTCAAACTTCTGGCAGCCCTGTGAATGGTTGAATAAGATGCTCTTACTTGTGAAAAATTCCATAATTACTTACGGGGAGATCGCAGGAAGCGACGGTCAACTTCCTATACAAACTGTAATGTCACTACTGGCTGCACCTAAAACTTTTACCCCCAGCAGTAATTTTTTAAAGTGATATATGGCTTATTTGCTTTTGAATTGTCGGAACACATATATACATTCATTACTTCATTTCTCCTCCCCTGCAACTATTTGGTGTGTCTCTTCCATGTAATTTAAGTTTGATTAACGCATGCTGAGTTTAGATGCACGATTCCCACAATTATGTTTATGTTTAAAAATTAAGTTGTGCCCCCCTCCCCTCGAGTTAAACATTGCACATGAAATTAAGCTGATTACTGGCCATTTGTTAAAAATTACTAAGTCATCACTTCTGATGAGTACTGCCAGGAAAACAGTTCTAACTGAGTGTGGAAGGATACAGGATAAGTTCTATCCTGTATCATTTGTTCAGTGAGTAATTAATGTCTTAAGCAGGTATCATACTATATAAATTTAAAGTGTCTCGAATATAAAATTCATTTATTTTTCAGTTAAGCTTGGGTAAACTGGAAATTGGTTTTGTATGTGCCATAGGTAGACTACCCTCGAATGCATTTGTTTGTGCAGGTGCATTTTCTTCCAAAGGTGCAGTATCTATATGTAACACGCAATTAACATTTGTTAAGGACAGTGTTTTTTCATAAATAATTCATCCTTATTACTTCTCTTTTCAAATCTGAGAAAACGTATGAGTAAATTGTCCTTATCTCTCTTCATTTAGTAAAATTAAGATTCAATAGGGGCTGTTACTACATTGCCCATGTTTATCAAGAATTAACTAGTACATTATGAATTGCCCTTATTGGAGTTCATTTTTGAAATGCTAAGACTAATTTCTGAAAATGGTAAAAAATTATCTGTCCTAGTACGAACGAAAATTGCAGGAACATTTTATAGAGAATTATGTTTCAGATATATTATGCAAAACCTTGTTCAGATTTGTTAGAAATGTTTCACATTTTTGTTCCCCTGCAGGCTTCAAACGTTTCTGGAACTTTTCCTTGTTTATTGTGGAACGTTCCTCAAAATCAGGCTGCCAGCCTGTTTCAAGAGTTTTCAGTAGCATGTGTAAAGTTCCTCAAAGTGGTTGAAAATGTTCCACAGGAGGTTTACTGTCTTTGTGAAATGTTTTCAAGTTTATTGTGGAACGTTCCTCAAAATCAGGCTGCCAGCCTGTTTCAAGAGTTTTCAGTAGCATGTGTAAAGTTCCTCAAAGTTGTTGAAAAGGTTCCACTGGAGGCTTTCCGCTTTTGTGAAATGTTTTTAAGTTTATTGTGTAACGTTCCTCATAATGATACAGACACCCTGGGATGAAATGTTTCAATAATGTGTGGAAGGTTGATCACTTTTGTTGAAAAGGTTCCTCTCCTTATTGTGAAACGTTCCACAAAATCATCCCGGGGCGATGTTTCAGTCTTCTTCAAAAATGTGTGGAACGTTTGTCTGGATTTCTTGCATAACCTTTTCAAAAATGTTGAGGTAGCTAAGCTGCCCCCCCCCCTTTTTGTGTAACGTTCCACATATTTTTTTTTACAGTGCTGTGGCGGCAGAATTTTGTTGGTAATATCAGGCGAGTAGTGATAGTCCCCGCAACCTCCGCATTGCTGGAAACCTCACGGCTAATAGGGCCTCCAGCTTCAGAAAAAACACTTTACAAAACTTTGCGGAAACTTTAGATGAATAAATAACCGGCAATTATTTACAGCAGCTTTGAAAGAAGTTTTTAAAAAAGAGAAGTAATTTCGGTTTTTGTTTCCTTCGCGGTTAGAATTTACAAACACTGAATGACGGGAAAACAGTCATTTCAGAGGACCTTTTTCATGGTCATACCAATAATTCTTACACATGTTGTGAAAACACAAGTTTGTCAGCGACGGGCATCGAATTCATGTCCTTTGACTCCCGAGCAAGTCGCTCTTCCAACTGAACTACGCGGACAGAATGCACCGCTGCAAATTTGTCGTCTTGACACATGTTTTAACCTCTGTATTACGTCACATCATCTTAATTTTTTTTCTGTCTTTAAAGCGCAGTAGGAATGTTTCATTAATTCCAAACAATGTGTGGAACAAACATCACACATTTTTCGAAGAACCCAACTGCCATTGGATCCATTTTCTACAATCGGGCGTCAATGTGAAAACACAAGTTTGTCCGTGTCCCTTTACTCCGGAGTAAGTCACTCTGCCAACTGAGCTACGCGGACAGAATGTCTCCATGCATATTTGCCGTCTTGACATATGTTTTCACCTCTGTAGTACGTCACAAAATATATTAAAAAGAGAATGTGAGAGAAATATCAGTTCAATGAATGAAATGTTTTTACCAATAAGGCGTTATGTACTGCAAATGCTTCCACATAAGTACGCATGCTTCAGAATATAATAAACTGAAAGGTGTTATTCGCAGAGAGAAGTAGAGACTTGTGTCATTTTTCTACTACACAGTCAAGAGAAACAAATTTTACTTTGTGCAAAATCTTGTAGCATTATGTTAAGTATGTTTTTTATATTCAAGAGTAAATAATATAAATTGTTTTTTGTGTGCCACAATTCTTATTTTTTACTTATTTATTTGCGCACTTATGTCCCTTATTTTCATATAAATCTCAAAAGATCATTAGATACTGTCACATGAAAGTTGTGTGTTTTGTACATGTGATCGTGAGGCATTTCAAAGAGACTGGCTTTAGTTCTCTAAAAGTTTAAAATTTGCGTGATATATTCAACTTTGGCGTAACTGTTTTGTAATGCTTTCTCTTGGTGCAAAATTATGGCAACTATTTCAATTACAACTATTTCAATGATGGCAACTATTTCAATTACGCAACTATTTCAATTATGGCAACTATTTCAATTACGCAACTATTTCAATTATGGCAACTATTTCAATTATCGCAACTATTTCAATCACAAATAATTCAATTATGGCAACTGTTTCAATTGCAACTATTTCAGTTATGACAACTATTTCAATTACAACTATTTCAATTATGGTAACTATTTCAATTATGGCAACTATTTCAATTATGGTAACTATTTCAATTACAACTAATTCAATTATGGCAACTATTTCAATTACAACTGTTTCAATTATGGCAACTATTTCAATTGCAACTATTTCAATTATGGTAACTATTTCAATTAGGGCAACTATTTCAATTACAACTGTTTCAATTATGACTTCAGAAAAAACACTTTACAAAACTTTGCGGAAACTTTAGATGAATAAATAACCAATAGCACATTTGTGTTACACGTCGTAAAGTGCAATAAATTAGGTTTTGCGAAAAATACCTATAGGTTTCAAAGAATTTTAATTACTAAAACGCCTATAAAATCTAGTTAATAGTATAGAATTAAAATTTGAGGTAATTGAGTTCTATTATGTTTTCGTAAAAGGGCATACAAGAAATTTTTGCCAAGGGGGGGGGGAGGGGATATTTTCTAGTACGCCATTGGGTCATACATTAAAAGTACTCTTCATAGTAAAAGCTTATACTAAGGGAAAAGAATTCTTCAAATACGCAAAATGGTCTTCGTTACGAACGGTATAGAAAGGAGGAAACAGCTCTTTTCAATTGGTTATTTGGAAGCAATGATATGGAATATACTGTGTTCTGAATTCAATAGCATTTGCATTTAAGCTTCTTAACGGCGAAGTTATGCATAAAAAAACCGGAATGCAAGTATCGTCGTTTTCACATTTCAGATTTCTTAATGAAAAAAGGGATTTTTCAAATGGATTTAATAGTTGCAGAGATATGTTGCCCACAGGCGGACGGACGGACAAAGTGATAAATCACTACGTACTTTTTTTATAAAAACCGTGCTAAAAAAGCTATCATGTTATGCAATTGAGTAACCTTTGTCAACACCAGAGCGGCTACGAAAGATTTTTCTTGCAAAATTGGAGGCATTTTTCAAAAATAAATCGCAGGCATTTAAAAATATAATTTTTTCGGAAAAATTCCCTGACTGCCCTTCCCTTATACAGCATGAAGACTGCCCTTCATTAAGTATGTATATATACTTTTTTTAATTATGTATTTTTCATTATATAAAAGACCGCCCTTCGCAATTATGTCGAGGTTTTCAGCATTCTTAGATCACACAGTAAAAGCTCTTTCCAGAAACTAGAGTTTTTCTTGACACTAAACATCTCCTGTTACATATGTGGAATAAGAGCACTTAAAAATTGATTCACCCACAAATCTAATGCAATCAGCAGTGTACCAATGTAATGGATTGCAAATAATACAGACATACAAATATATAAAGAAAAAGAAAACTAGTCAACAGGTCACAACCATGATTTGGAAATTATGACTGAGCAATCTGCACTTTTTGCTTATTTTTATCAAAAAAGGGGAAGAATATCTGATTTTTAACTATACCGAAACCCATTCTCAAGCTTTCCCGTGATATTTCAATGTATGTTTTATTATTTTAAATACTTACAAAAAGAAGATGAATCAAAACTGTAGCGTTTCTTAAATGAAGGAGCATTTCAGTCAGCGGAAAATCTACGAGTTCAATGATCACGATTATCCCGTTTATCTCCGACATGGGGTCCTGCATTACATAATGTAAAGTTCCAGCCGTAGCAATTATTGTCTCCTCAAATGTGCAGATATCTCTGTTCCAAATTCCTGTAAAAATCAATTAATTCAATTCAGGGAAACAAGCATGTATGGAAATTTTAAAATACAGTTTGATGACGCAATAAATTATTGCTGATACACATTGGCACACGATACTTCAATGAAAACAATACTGGAAAATTGAAATAAAATATTGCCTAACAAGCTAGAAAAAATTATTTATTATAATGCTGCGTAGAGCTGGAATTATCTTATCAAACAGAACAGAAAAAGAAAAGGTGGTTTTAAATTCTCCCCGGTGGCAGAATGGTCAAAGTCGAGAGCTTCTAATTATTAGAGGTATACAAAAGTTTCCGCCTTTTTAAGGAGATAGGAACAACCAGTAAACCAGTATACATTTATTCAACAAAATATTATCAACAGTATACATTTATTCAACAAAAATACAAAATATTGGCCGTTAGCATCAATGACCTTTTGTAATTTTTCTGGCAACAATTGAATGCCCCTGTGATAGAAGGACACGGGTTTTGAGCTGAAGAACGCAGTGACAAAAGTTTCTACCTCTGGAACTGTGGTGAACCGCTGTTGGGCTAGGGCATGTTGCATAGAGCGAAACAGATGAAATGCTTGAGGGAGTAATGTCCGGGGAGGAAGCCGGGTGCGATAAAACCTACCAGTGTAACTGTTCAAGGGTTGATTTCGTGGTAGCACTGACATGTGGTCTGTCATTATCGAGTCACAGGAAGACTAGGCGGCGTTCTCTACCTGTCCATGGGCGTTTTTGCTCGATTGCGGCGTTATTTACCTGTCCATGGGCGTTTTTGCTCGATTGCGGCGTTATTTACCTGTCCATGGGCGTTTTTTCTCGATTGCGGCGTTATTTACATGTCCATGGGCGTTTTTTTGCTCAATTGCGGCGTTCAGTTTCATCAACTGATCGCTATATCTTTGTGCAGTGATTGTTTCGCCCGAGGTTTCAACAGTTCGAAGTACAGCACTCCATACATATCCCACCACACACACAACAGCACCTTCCCCTCGTGGATATTCTGTTTTGCAGTGGATCTTGATGGCTGGCCTGAGTCGACCCAGGATCACTTGCGTACGGTGTTGTCGCAATAGACCCATTTTTCATCCCCGGTGACAACCTTGCACAAGACATTCTTCCCTTGAAACCTCTTCAGCAACGACATGCAGATGCCCAATCGTTGACCAATATTACGCTCCGTTAAAGTATGCGGAACCCACTTACCAATCTTCTGGATCTTCCGCAAGGTCTGTTGGCGCCGTACCAACGTCGATTGAGCCACTTTCAAACGTTTCGCCAGTTGCGTGGTAGATTGTGTAGCATCCTCTTGTAACAGCGATTCCAGCTCCTCGTCTGCGAGTTCCTGCGGTCTACCTGCACGTGGCTTGTCTACCTGCGCGTGGCTTGTCTACCTTAACGTGGCTTGTCTTCCAAGCTTTGATCACCTTTCTTAAACCTGACAAATCATTTTCCACACGTCCGCTCACCCATAAACGTTTCGCCATACGCCTGTCGTATTGAAACGTATGCTTCACTCGCACTCTCCCCTAAATTAAACATGAATAACAAACAGTACCGTAAATGAACTTTATCGACCGCCATGTTTGGCTTCATGTACAAATTGACAGCACGGGTCTCCGGCCGGTTAGATCCCAACAGCGCCCGCTAGCGGGGACGGCGGAAACTTTTCTCATACCGCTAATAATTGTGTGAATTAGGCGTGCAGGTCAGGTGCTTCCTGTATGACATGTCTAGTGTGCCTATCCTCTACCTGAAAATAGTAGGCTCAGTTTAGAGCAGCATCCTTCATATAGTAATGTTCATGAAGGTCTTTTAGCCAGAAGAAAAAAATTAAGATCAGCCATCAGGTTTTATATGCATTTTGCTCAACAGAAAGATCTGATAAGTGACTTTTCGTAAGTACACTGTTAAAACATTTGTGGTAAGTTGCACCAGAAAGTGGTGCTACACCAGCTGCACCACCTTTGGAGAAAAGATACACCCTTATGTGGTGCAAACAAAACCCAACAACATGGTGCAACTTGGACCACGCTATGGTATAAGGTTGCATCACATTATGGTGCAAGGTTTCACAATGTCGATGGGATTTGTCTGCACCACTATTTTCTTAAAACGTGGTGCAGCTGGTGTAGCACCACTTTTTGGTGCAACCACCAAAAACATTTTTAACAGTGTAAGGGTACCAACTACTTTTAGATCAGTAAAATCAAAGTGAAATCAAACTTTTTACTTAAAACAGAGAAATATTTCGTGATATTAATTGATTAGTGAGTATTTAGGAAAGGTATCTTTCTCCTACAAATGTGTGTATTATTATTTTCTTATCTATATCACAAAGTTTGTCCTAGTGCAGAAAATGTTGTGCTTGGGAAATCATTCTGAAAACTCTCCAACCGTTTCACAAAAGTAGCTAAGTTTCCAGTTGAGTTTAAGCCATATAAATAAAATTCTTTGAAAAAATTAATTTTATTTTATGTTTCGCCAAACTTTTGAAGAAAGGAAATTAAATCATCATACTCATTATCAATTCTCATCCCTCCTGTGCTGTATGATAGACACCCAAGTCTCTTTCACAACTATCTGTTTTCAGCAATTCTCTTTCATGCCATTTCGGCATTCTTACTGGGGATTTAAATTTCCTGGGGCCCAACGCTCGCCTTGCATAGAGCTTCCGTTCAAGTCCAAATTGTTTTCCAAACTTAATTGTATGATTGACCATTTGGGCATTTGGGCAATTTAAAATTATCTTTTACGTATCGTTCTTTAAAATTGCAAATGGATGTGTTTTAATATAACCAAAAGTACAAAGGAAAGGATAAATATTTAATTTCTTCCTATATTTCAATAAAATACTAATAAAGCAGCTGTAAACTGTAATAATTTTAAAATGAAAAAAATAAAAATGTCTGATTAAAAAGTTTAATTGCATTCAAATTCTAAAATTCCCCTTGAGGTATTGTTATAAATCTTAAAGAAACGGCTTTAAGTAATGCCTTTTCTTATAAGTCCATTCGAAGAGCAAAATCTTTAATGGTTCCTTCAAATTTAGAAGCTCAGCATTTGCAACAAAACTAGGCAAACTGGAGAGTCTCAAATCCGTACATGAGTTCCTAAGGCAGTTTCCCTAACTTTTTAAAGAGTTAGTTCTTAACTGGTTCGATAACGTTAAAAGAGCCTTTAGTCACAAATCCGTGCAATGAGTTCGTAAGACAAACTCTTTTAAAAGTTAGTTATTAACTATTTTGATATCACTAAAAAAGCTTTTAGTCTCAAATCTGAGTAATGAGCTCCTAAAACAGTTCTTAACTCTTTTAACAGCTAGTTCTCAACTCTTTTGATAACCTTAAAAGAGATTTTAGTCTCAAATCCGTGCAATGAATTTCAAAGACGGTTCTTAACTGTTTAAAAAGTTAGATCTTAACTCTTTTGATAACACTAAAAGAGCTTTCATGTGATAGATTAGAAATATTTATGCTCAGGAAGCTTCTTAGCACAGTGTCCAATTCAGAAAAGATTGAAGTTAATTGCTTCTGACATTGTGCATTCAGGAAATCTCGCAACCCTCACAGCCCAGCGGCCCTAGGCCAAAGTCTAGATTGACTAACTATTAAACCCATCCGCAGCATGCTTTCGAATGCATCATCTACTTATCTCCCACGTTTTTCTCTTCTGCATCTTTGCCTGTCTCTTGATACCCAGTCGATTGTTTAAGTCGTACAACGGTAATCTTATCTCTCAGCAATATGTCCATCCCATTGCGCATTAAAGGTCTTAACTTTGATCATGACGTCATCCACTCTTGTCATTTTCCTGATGCATGACTTATCTTTCTTTCTTGGTTACACCAAGAAGGCTTTCGGTTATTCATCTCTCTGATTGTTCGTCTGGCGGTAGCCATGATATCTTCTTACGTATGACTTGCTTTCCGGTTAGCTGGGGTAAACATTTATGTTGCAATTCAGCGCAATTTCTACACTCCTGAACTTCAGATAAGAAAAATTACATTTGCGTTAAATATGAAGAACTAAGTGCATAACGTTCCACAGATATTTACCTTTCCATAGTGCGCAGCTTAAAAGCTAAGAGAAGTGATTTATATTTCGGAAAAGGACCTAATTACACTCACGGACAATGAAATTTGCGCACCTAGAAAAAAACATGCTACAACCGCGAAACTTTGCAAATAGCTAGAGTGCTTGCTGGTATGCAAATGATCCACGTTTGGTGCGATTGCGCATGATCGCACACCCTGTGGTGGTGCTACAAGCGCGAACCGATAGCTTATAAACCGGCGTGTAGTCGATGCCCCATGAAAGCGAAAAGCACCGGCTGACGCAAGCAAGAGTACAGAGTGAAAATAATGCCAGATAGACGCCAGAGACGTCGATTTACACAACTTACGGACTTTGAGAGAGGCCTGATCATCGAGCTCAAAACCGCAGGGTGGTCGTGCGTCGTATAGCCCGCCACGTGGATCGTTCTAACCATACCGTCTGACTGTGTTGGGAGCAGTAGACACGTGACGGCACTGCCACATGGCGGAGTGGCTCCGGACGGACCTGGAGGACCACCGGTACAGAAAATCGACGGACCGTGCGCAAGCCACGAACGGATCCCACAAGGATCCGGTCCACAAATCTTCAATTCAGAAAAGAGTGAAGCGGCTCTTATGGCTGATGTACCGACTCCTGTGTGTCCGCGAACCATATCCCGACGCCTCGCGGAAGCGAACCTACGATTCCAGCGCCCCTTACGTGTGCTGCCATTAACACCGGAATATGAATATCGCCGCCTCCGTTTGGAGTGGTGTCAGGCCAAGGCGACGTGGAACATCACAGACTGGCAACGTGTGGTGTTCAGCGATGAGTGCCGCTTCGTTCTGGAGACAGATGATCATCGTGTCTGGGTGTGGAGGTCCCCGAGTCAACGGTACAATCTCAACCTCGCTATCAAGCACCACTTCTCCCCCACTGCAGGCATTATGGTCTGGGGAGCCATAGCCGACGATAGCCGAACAGCTTTAGTATAGTAGTACGTGGATCATTGCCAGACATCTGTATGTGGATGAGATCCTAAGTCCCCATGTGCTACCATTCCTGGACGGGATTCCAGGTGCTCTGTACCAGCATGATAATGCCCTACCGCACACGGCTCGGGTTATTCAGGACTGTCTACTTCATGTCTATACATTTCCATGGCCTGCCCGCTCCCCGAACATGTCCCCTATCGAGCATGTGCGGGGTCAGTTGAAACGCCAGCTGCCGCCGTGCCGCACTATCCGGGATTTGGAGTACACCTTGCAACACGTGTGGGTCAGTCTGATGCAGGGCAATAATAGGCGTCTATTCGCCTCCAAGCTGGACCGTATTGCAGCATGTATCGCCGCACGAGGTGGTGTGACGCGCTGTTGAAAATGACCGGACTGTGTGCCACAGATCCCTCTGTAATTGTCCTGCAGCTCTGTTTTTGCCATCATGTGTATCATTACGTACAAAAAAATTGAGTTCAATCCGATGCTTCTTCTTTGGTACGCAAATTTCATTGTCCGTGAGTGTACGTATTTGAATTTTCAGGTATACAGCAGCAAAAACCGACTCGGAAAAATATTCCTGAAAGACAAAGCCTGGGAAGAATGCTGAATTCAGCATTCTGACGTGAAACATTCTTGATTAATAAAACGAAATTCACATGAGATTTTTCTAATTTGGGAGGTGCAAACGGAGACATTTATTCAATATTTGTGATGACAATTTTTACGCTTGATTTTTGAGATGAAGTATTTTCAGAATATGGTTGCATTTAAAACGTTATCCGTTTTCGTAAATGTTTCATTTCAAAAAACTTTTTCGCATCCGCTTTCTGCTACCGTGAGGGTACTTTTTGTGGAGTTTTCAAGATTTTATGGGACAAAATGCATTTACTGTTTGGCGTAAAATCAATTTTTTTTATCAGAATCACTGTTTGTACACAATCGCGAAATGTGTTTAACGTCTAGAATTGAGACTTTTGTCTAAACATTTCTGCACACCGCCCGAGAATTAAATGGCAGCTTCTCTGTTATGCATGTATTTGGGAAAGTTGATACAGTACTAACAGTACTGATATTTCAAATGCCAAAGCAAAATGCGATTGTGTTTAGGTAAATACGCTATTTGCTAACTCTAATTGTAAAATCCGAAGAACTCATCATCAGCAACCTTGGGACAAATGCCCTTAGGAGCCAGCTACCAGACGGCAGCAGATTACAAATGTCTTGTATTTTTACTACCAGCGCATAGGCACTCATCTGGTGAACCCTGTCAGGGAAGGGGAACCAGGGACTAAGTGCATCCGGGTCCGACTTCAGAGGGAACCATCCACGCATTCTCGCCCCCACACCCGGGCAGTCTGCGGAAAACCCCGGAACAACCGCAGACTACATGGTCGGCAGGACCGTCACCGAACACCCGACAGAAACGTCTTCCTCCCATACTAAGCACAGCTCGTTATCCAACTGCGCTATGCCAGTGGTACGTTGAAAATGCTACCCTTTAACCGCAGTTTCAGGCAATACAGTGATTATGAGCAGTTTAGCTCCTGAGCATTTGATACGTGCATCGAAAATCTTGTTTGGAGGCTTTTCTCATGTTCTGGGTAATGATACCAAAAGTATATAAAGTTCAAAAACATTGAAACAAATTAGGAAAATCCTGCAATGCATTGATTATGATACACTTTCCAACATACCAGAAATCATTACTGAAGTTATTAGGATAATGGCTGTGGAATACATCTCGCTCCTGTGCCCTGACCTTTGACCCCATTTCGATTATATTAAACATATTTGGTTCAGTATACCTCCGGAACAACATACTAGAGTTTTATCGCAATACAAGTATTTTTAGTCAAGTTATGAGAATAATGGCTGTGGAATAAATCTCGCTTCTGTGCCCCGACATTTGACCCCATTTAGACTATATTCAACAGAACCAGTTCAGACTATATTCAACAGAACCAGTTCAGACTATATTCAACAGAACCAGTTCAGACTATATTCAACAGAACCAGTTCAGACTATATTCAACAGAACCAGCCTTATAATGAATATGCTTTTAACTAAGCTAACTATCGTGAATATAGCTTTCACTAATATTATAATGAATTCAATGCTTGTACTAAGCTAACGCTTCTTCTAATGGTTGTTGTGTTATTAATTATGAATAAACTTTCCTGCTAGTAGTGTAGTAATAATAATAATAATGCTTATAACTGGTAGTAATGTTGTAGTAGTAATTAAGATGAATAAAGTCTTATGCTGGTTGTTACTAATAACACTAAATGAAATAAACCTAACAGCCAGACAGAGGTCTGACAGTAACTATGAACTGAGAAAAACGTACTTACAACAAATTCTTTATTATTGAGACTTCTCGCTCTCACATAAACGAACCCTCTTTATACAGCACCAGCTTTCTGACACATAAACCACAGCTCACTTCGTACAACAACAAACGCTCTCCTTTACATAAACCAACGCTCTCACTTGGTATCGTTGAACGCGCCTATTTATACTGGCTACCACCACGTCATGACTTACACTCATTGCCAGATCTCATTCAGCGGGTGAAATAACGTCTCGTTCAGTAAGAAGATAATTTACATAGGAAAATAAAATAACCAGAGATAGTAAAAATCAAAAGGAAAGTGAATCGAGAGTATACGTTACAGCCTCCGGAACAACATGATAAAGGTTTGTCGCAATAGAAGCATTTTTACTTTAGTTATGACGCATAAGGGCGGCGGAATGGATCCCGCTCCTATGTCCTGACCTTTGACCCCATTTCGATGATATTAAACAGAACCGGTTTAGTACATCTTCAAAACAACATCATGAAAGTTTGTCGCAGTCGAAGCATTTTTAAGTAAGTTATGGCGCATAAGGGCGATGGAATGGATCCCCTTCTATGTCCTGACCTTTGACCCCATTTCATCCATTTTCAATAGTGTTCCTTCCGGGGTTATACCCTACCACATATTAAAATTTCATCGAAATCGAACTATTTTTATGCGAGTTATCGTGCGGACAGGCAGACAGACGGGCATAGCTGGAGCATATACACTTCTTCACCTACGGTTGGAAAGCGTAAAGAATGATGAACATGTAAATCTTACACAACGAACCAAATTCAAAAGCCGATATGAGGGTGAGTCAATAATTATCCGCAATGCAGCTGTGTTTTAGACGGCCGCACTGTCGTTTTCCCGCGCGTCGTTAGGCGAGGTAACCGTCTCATCTCTGCAGCCCCAGTTTGAAGTTGCTAGATCGATTCTATTGTCGCTTCTGTGACTTTAACCATGGCCGCGGACAGGCAGACAGACGGGCATAGCTGGAGCATATACACTTCTTCACCTACGGTTGGAAAGCGTAAAGAATGATGAACATGTAAATCTTACACAACGAACCAAATTCAAAAGCCGATATGAGGGTGAGTCAATAATTATCCGCAATGCAGCTGTGTTTTAGACGGCCGCACTGTCGTTTTCGCGCGCGTCGCTAGGCGAGGTAACCGTCTCATCTCTGCAGCCCCAGTTTGAAGTTGCTAGATCGATTCTATTGTCGCTTCTGTGACTTTAACCATGGCCGCTGTGCTTTCTATTTGCAGAGCAGTGTTCAGTGATGGTTGTTTTATGATTTGAATGTGCCGGGCGCCGAAATTCATCGAAAACTTTAAGCATATTACGGGAACAGTGTTTCGCCGCAACGGAGTGTCTGCAAATTGATTGAAAAGTTCAAAAATGGTGACACAAGTGTTACGCATGAAGAATGAGCCAGACGCTAGTCCACGGGCGCAACTACTAACAACATTGAGCGCGTATACGTGACATGGTTCTGTTAGATAGACGAGCCATTGTTGATGAAGCAGCAATTCGGCTTCAAATTAGTGATGGTTCTATCACCTATGTGGTCCATCAAAGAGGCTTTAAGGGGCCAACGATTAACCTCAGACCAGAAACTGAAAGAAGCTGTGTATGCGTGTCTCGCTGCTTAGCCGAAAAATATTTTCTTCTGAGGGCATAAAGAAGCTTGTGCAACGACTGAAAAAGAGCGCTGAAAAGCAAGTAGACTAAGTCGAAAAATGATGTTATTGTAAGTTCCCTATTTTTGTTGAAGTAAATTTTATATCTCATTGCGGATAGTCATTGACTTACCTCGTATTAATTGAGAATGCTGCTTATATTTAATGCTCTGCTTTTTTTCCAGGTCACGTCCTTTAAATCAGAAGATAACTTCACTGGAGCCGAGTGGTTGAGGCGCTGGCATCTGATCAGTCATCCGAGTTGGCATGGACCTTAATCTGGAATAAGGTATGTGTGGTGTGTTTCTCAGATGGCGCTGGCTTTGTCCTTCCCTAGGAACCATTGTCCTAAAATCAAGCACAAATGACTGCATATGGCTACTGAACTTGCTCACCGTGTCATTAATTCTTTATAAATAATAAAAAAGAGATATTTCTCAAATTTTCAGGTCCACCTATGATTTTTGTTTCATTTAGGCATGGCAATTGTTTTGTTTCATCGAGGTCATTTCCGTAACAACAGAGCATAATAACATATTCAACTGTTAAGGCGGTTTCACCTAAAATCTATGCCTTATGTTTCCAATGGTGAAACTTCGTTACATAAACTGCTGGCCACCCAAAACTCAACACCAAGAAGGAAGTATTCAATTGGCCTGAAATTCGCAGCATGCGTCGCCCGCGAAAGGACATGCATACGATTAGCATTGCAGGGCATATGCAAATCATGTACGCCCGGCACGCCACCGAGAAGCACTACAACAAGGGTACACAGAAGGCGGGGTGCAAGTAGTGGAAGTGTGTTGTGCTGCCGGACCTGTGCGTGGGAAGCTTCCTGATGCCTCGTCACAGAATACGGCAGTCATTCCAGCATGTTTCGGAGTTCGACAGAGGACAAATAGTGGCCTATCGCGACAGCGGTTTATCGTACCGAAACATCGGCGCCCTTGTGGGACGACATCCAGCCACGGTGAGGCGAGTATGGATTCGGTGGGTGCAGGAGAGACGGACGGACCGACGTGAGTGATTGCCGCAGCCGCGGCACACCACCGAACGAGAGGACCGGCATGTTGTGCGGCAGGCATTGACGGCTCGCACCGCCACATCACGAACGTTAGCGCAGGAATTAGGGCGTGTTGCGCAACAACCTGTGTCAGCATGTATCGTTTGATGAAGTCTGCAGGAGAGGGGACTTGTCGCATGGCACCAATTGCTCCGATTATCATTGACGTTACACGACCGGCGAGTGCGACGGCAGTGGGCCGTTGAACGCCGCACCTGGACTACGGAATGGCACGACATTTTCTTCTCCGACGAATCCAGCTTCTGCCTGCAACACCATGATGGTCGGATCCGCGTGTGGCGTCACCGCGGCGAGAGACTCTATGACGCCTGCATTATAAATCGCCATACCGGTCCGTCGTCTGTCGTTATGGTTAGGGGCGCAATTGGACATGACACCTGCACCCCTCTGGTACACATCGCCGGTACACTCAACAGCCACTCCTACATCTCCGTCGTTTTGGAGCCTGTAGTCCTCCCTTACCTGCAGGACCTGCCAGCGGCCACGTTTCAACTGGACAATGCACGCCCGCACGTGGCACGCATCGTGGAACAATTCTTCACGGCCCACCAGGTGTCACTGCTGCCGTGGCTCGCCGGCAACCGAGTGGCCCGACAAGCATCACCCGCGGCTACGCCTGATGAGCTGCGGCAACGTGTGGAAGCAGCCTGGACCGACATACCCTAAGCCCACATCCAAAGCCTCTGTCGTTCGATGCCGCGGCGGGTAGCGGCCGTTATTGTCAGCCATGGGGGCCACACGAACTATTGATATGTGAGTGTTCCGCAAGTCACACGGGCCTGTAAGCTCAATCGGTTCATCTTTGTATCTGTTGTTATGTGTCCAGTAGATCTGGCTTTGCTATCTTGTGTCCTTCTTATTGTAACATTTTGGGTGGCCAGCAGTGTATTTTCTTCGCAGTTAATGTATTCCGAAGGATGAAAATTCGCACGTCGATAAAACAAACTGTATGTTATAGCATGGGATGCTTAATACTTGCTAAAACATTACCATAATTATATTAAAAATCAATTATTTTTCTTTGAGAAAGGTTCAGACCTGTTAACAGATGGCGTGACCTGTACATTGATGACGTTAGTAGACAAACAAATGTTGGATTGCTTAATTATGGTTATATTTTAGCAAGTATTAAGTATCCTATGATATAACTTAAAGCTAGTTTTATCGATGTGCAAATTTTCATCCTTGGGAATACATTAATTGCGAAGAAAATATGTAAACAAGTTTCACCATTGGAAATATAAGGCAGAGATTTTAGGTGGAAAAACACCAATGAATGAATGAAATACGGGATTACACCATTGTACAATACAAATTTGGAAGCTGTGAATCCGTTTATTGATTCAAATATGACATGAATGGTAAGTCAGGTGGTATCCGAAATTTTCAATATACAAGAGACATGCTGAAAGTAATGCCTCCTTCTTAACAATTTTGGCTCTTTCAATTTTTCCTGTTTTCCTCTTTGAAAAGCACCCTTCGTGGGGAACGATTCGACGATGTGATATACGTTAAACTGGCTGTGAATTCTTGGGTGAAACGACAGCCTCGGGAATCATTCCGAAATGGATCTTACCAATGGCTTCAAATATGGCGGAAACGCACAGAAAGTGATGGACAGTACTTTGAATAGGCTAGCATTATTAACAATATGTCCAAGTATTTTGCCACCAAGTTCACATTTTTGCTGCAACAAATAAAAATCTTATGAGGGACAAGGCATTACTTTCAGGATGCCCCTTGTATACATACAGGGTGATTCAAAAGTTTGGTGCAAAAGTAAAATGCGACTAAAAAAGATCTATGGGTCGGAGAGACATGCGGTTTGCAGATTAATATTCACTGAGGTTCGGGATTTTGTATGGCATCAAAAACAGTTCAAAATCGTGACAACAGAGGGCGCTGCGGCAGAGAAGACAATGAGAGGTGAGCATAGTGTAATGAGTTCTTCGTTAAATTAGTGAAACTTACTTTATTTCAGCACGATCTACAGATGCAAGTGCTCAATGTGTCCACCACCAGTTCAGTTAATGTAAGGTCTAGCGATTACCTCCATTGACAAGGGATTTTAAGTAGCCCCACAAACAAAAATCAGCAGGTGTGAGGTCTGGAGATCTAGGAGGCCATTCGTGTGCACTATGCCTGCTCAGTAGAAAATCGGCGCTAGACGCGAACGCTTGATTCGGTGCACGCCTGATTTCACGTTGCACACCTGATTTCATGTTATATGCAAATTATTAGCCTAATAAAACCGTGTGGTTTTGAAATCAGAATGACAGCAGGAACCTTTATTTTTTTCGCACATTGAAAATGTGACTGCATTTCTCCGTAATGGTTTCTATGCCTCACTCTAACGTTGCTTTGTGCTAGTAATGTACAAACGTAAATTATGTGGCATTCTCTGCAGCAGCGCCCTCTATTGTAGAGATTTTGAACTATTTTTTTCCTTGATGCCATACAAAATCCCGTATCTCGGTGAATACTAATCTGCAAACCGCATGTCTCTCAGACCTATAGATTATTTTGTTAATGGGATTTTACTTTTGTACCAAACCCTTGAATCACCCTATATATATATATATATATATATATATATTTAGATTGGATTCCAAGGGACAGGAAAAGACCCAGAAAAAAGACCCAGAAAAAAAGACCACATGGGAGATGGGTGGATGAAATTCGTAAATATGCGGGAGTGACATGGAGGAGACTGGCACAAGACAGACCGTTGTGGAGGAAACTTGGGGAGACCTTCGTCCAGCAGTGGATTGATAATGGTTGACAATGATGATGATGATGATACACATATTAATATATATATATACATATAAGTCAAACTCTCAACACCTTCAACCAAGAACTTCCCTTAGAAATCCGTGAATCCCACTAAATTAACACACGCAAACTAAAATTAAAACTCTCACAATTCACAAATAACAATAACAAAACAAACAAACAAAATTTTAAGCACTTGGGGTCGGTACCGGGAGCCACTCATCAGGCAAAGACTCCCCGGCCCCCTTACCCTGGTTCAGGTTTCATGCAGGTGTCTTTGAAATATGTGATTTCCGAAACAAGGGTTAATTTTTTATTTTACTTTAGTGTTATACACCTGGTCTTCCCTACCTGAATCAGCAATACAGAACTGAAATACAAAAACTTACCTGAAGTGAAATAACATTAAACCTTACAACTCCACTGAACTCCAATAAATCTAAACTTCGATCTTAACACATCCCCTCCATATCATGCAAAATCATACCAACAGCTGCCGAACCCACTCCCAGACATAGCTTGAATTTTTGAAAGTAACCATACGCTGTCCTATGGCGACCTCTGTCGGAATTCACAAAAAACTGTAACGAAAATTAATTGTTTTTGTGTTTTAATGAATGTCAGCAAATGTTAGGTTAAATGCTCCGGGGCGACTCGGAGGAAGATATTTTCAATTGTGGCCCGAAGAAATATTAGTCCAAAGCTTAAAATGTAGTAATGTTACATAGTCTGATTTCATAAAATTTTCCCGAATTAAAAGATGTCAATAATTTTTCGAAATGAAATAAACAATATTTTAACGGATAATTATTTTTTAAAAAAGAAGAAAAACGTATTGTTACGACCCACCCCGCCATTAATTAGGGAATTAATGGGCGTGGTGGATGTATGAAATTAATTAAGTATTAATTATGTTCGAGGCTTGATTGGAGTTTAAAAGTGTAAACAGCAGAGAAAGTTTTGTCTGAGGGTTTGGAAAGAAAAGAGGCGAAGAATTCTCCCTCTGGCTGGGTGGTCTCAGAATATCTCTGTTAGGTCATAAATCGAAGGTTGCAGCTGACGGCCAGTCTAAACAGGGAAGGAGTTACATTTCGAAGAGGGGCCACTTGAGTAGAAATGCATGAAGATGGAGGACAAAAGGTTTAGCGAATAATCGTAAATTCGTCGATTGTTTGGGGCATTTTCTAGAACAATTGCTCTCTGTGTGGTCCGTGCAGAAAAATAAGATTTCGCACTTAGCGAGAAAATAAGGAAGAAAGTATAGTTGTCTGTAGTCTCTCCGATGTGAAAGGCTGGATTGGATGCCTTGGATCTGCTATATGAAATGGGCGATGAAGAGGGTAACTCCCTGCAATTGGTAAGAAATGGAGACGACAACTCGATGCTAGTTTGCCATAAAGGCAGCGGAATACCTAAATCCGCGTGATAAAGCAGCAATTTCTAGGCTGGGAGCCTAATGGAAATCAGCGACTGGTTGGCCCAATAAAAGCAAAGCTACAGAGGAATTAAGAAGTCTGCGAGTGGACAGTGGTCATTCCAATGAGAAGCGAAGCTCGGGTTCGAGTCCAACTACGGCAGTGTGCAATCACCATCCTCTCCCTGAAGCTGAGAAGGAAGCGCTCTGGTCCTGCGGGGCGAAGCGAGGCCCCATGTGTGTGGGTGTGTGTGTGGGTGTGGCTACGTAAGCAGCGCAGCCACTACGTGTAAGTGCGACGGGATAAAGCCGGAGAATATACAGGTGAAAAGCTAAATCATAATTGGATTTATTCTTGGCAGCATCCATGTAAGTAGAAACATTTTGTTTTTATTGTTACATCTGCTACGTAATTAGTTGAGGAACTGAACTGATATATTGCAAGAGCTAAACTGAGAAATAGTAAGACTAAACTGGGGAACTTAAGTTCATTAAAACTATCAGCAGAACTGATTTAGGTCAAAGTTGACCCAATACTTATGTTCAGAAGACAGCTAAATTTTATTCGTATGTGTGCCATTGTTATGTTTTTATAGCCAATCAAATATTTGTTTAGGCAGTCAGCGCAGTCATAGAACACATTATTTATGTGTACGCATGTGATTGGTTCAAATTGTTTAAGGGTATGCCTATATAATACAGTTTTGGCGCCAAGAACTACGTCGAAGGATCTCAGAGAAGAAATATACTAATTGCTCGGCTACTGCCGTATGAAATGATTGACCGCGGTGGGATAATGACCCAGTGTCGTAACATTATGGTGCCGAGCGGTGAATGCTTAACCTAGCTCGGCCCGGTCCGTAACATTATGGTGGTCAACGGTGGGAAAAAGAGCCACGAGATCGCAACAGTATTTTTAACTATATATATGTATGTATATTTGTAGTACACCTTTAAAAGATTTTTATATATATATATACATAGCATCATCATCCTCATTGTCAACCATTATCAATCCACTGCTGGACGAAGGACACCCCAAGTTTCCTCCACAACGGTCTGTCTTGTGCCAGTCTCTTCCATGTCACTCCCGCATACTTTCGAATTTCATCCACCCATCTCCCATGTGGTCTTCTTCTGGGTCTTTTCCTGTCCCTTGGAATCGAATCTAAAATTTCGGCTGTCCATCGATGGTCTGTCCTTCTGGCAGTTTGTCCAGCCCATTGCCATTTCAGGGATTTAACTCTGATCATGATGTCTTTCACTCTTGTCATTTTTCGGATCCACGAGTTCCTCTTCTTATCTCTCCTGGTTACACCAAGCATGCACCTATCCAGGCTGCTTTGAGTTGTCTGCAGCCTTTGTATGTCTCTTTTAGCTAAGGTCCACGTCTCTGCACCATACGTAAGCACTGGAAGGATGCATTGATCAAACACCTTTCTTTTAAGACATAATGGCATGTTGCTCTTGAAAATTATGCTGTTTCTTTCAAAAGCTCTCCTGGCAAGTTTTTTACGCAGATTAATTTCTTCATCAATGTGACCCTTACTTGATGTCTGCTGTCCAAGATAAACGTACGTGTCTGTTATCTCCAGCTTTTCTCCATCAATCGATAAATCTTCATTTCTTGTAAAAGCATTGAACATCACTTTTGTCTTGTCAAAGTTCATTTTTAATCCAACTTCTTTACTCTTCTCAGCAAGTTCCTGGATCATACTCTGCAGGTCTGATGGGGTAGTAGCAAAAATGACTACATCATCAGCAAAACGAAGGTGGGTTAGATAATCTCCATTAATCTTTATCCCTTTGTTTCCCGAGTTCAGTGATTGAAAGACATTTTCCAATGTGGCATTAAAGAGCTTTGGAGATATGGTGTCACCTTGTCTCACTCCCTTTCCAATTTTTATGTGGGTTGCATTTTCAAACAGATGAATCTTTGCACTTGTATTTTCATAGATGTTATTAATAATATTAATGTATGCATCTTCAATACCGCAGGATTTCAGAGCCATTGTAACTGCTGATGGTTTCACCGAATCAAAGTCTTTTTCATAATCGATAAAAGCCATGCACAATGGAAGTTCATATTCCCTTGCTCTTTCAATTAGTTCTCTCAGTATGTGGATATGATCTATTTTGCTGTAGCCACTCCTGAATCCAGCTTGTTCTCTCGGTTGAGCCATGTCCAGTGTTACCTTCAAACGATGTGAAAGAACTTTAGTGAATATCTTATAAACCACTGATAGGAGGCTGATAGGTCTGTAGTTCCTGAGATCTTCAATGTCACCTTTTTTATGTAGCAGGATCATTGTAGCATTGTTCCAATCCTCAGGAATCTTCCCTTCATTAAGGCATCGAGTAAAAATTTGGGCGAGTACTGTTTCGATTTCTCCACTTGCTTCTTGTATGATGTCTACAGTAATGCCATCTTCTCCTGGAGCTTTTCCCCGCTTCATGTTCTTGATTGCATGTGCAACTTCTGCTGGGAGGACTGGAGGAACTCTGGTACCTTTCATGATGTCTGGAGTACATGTATCATCCCTTTCATATAATTTGGAGTAGAAATCTTTCACTCTTGTCAAATTTTGCTTCTATTTCTTGTTACAGAACCATCTAATTTTCTCACTGCCATAATCTGTTTTCTTCCCTTACTGATATGTCCCTTAGCTATCTTTAGGCTTTGGTTGTTTTCAATTGCTTTCCTCACTAGTTCACAGTTGAATTTCTTTACGTCTTCAGTGATACTTTTTCGTACTGTCTTGCATAGCTCTATATATTCCACTTTGGAAGTCACATCTTCTTTAGTTATCCTCATCTCTCTTCTTTTTTGCATCAACATTTTGGTTTTTCCTGATAATTTGTTCACATGCAACTTGTTCTGAGACCCAGCTAATTTTGTTGCTGTTTCCATAAGAGATTTGGTTACTTTTCTGTTAACTTCAGAAATATCCACTTCTTCCGATGTTAGGCCTTCTAAAGCAGAGAATCTGTTCTTCAGTTCCAACTTGAAGGTATTATGGTGTTTTTTAAGGTTGGTTATGTCAATACATTTTGTTTGTCTTATGAGCTTGCCACGTTCGAGTTTAGTGTTGAGGTGCATCTTACATCCCACCAATCTATGGTCACTACCTGTGTTGAACTTTTTCAGCACACTGCAGTCTCCTTTGACGAATTATTTGTTACACATAATAAAATCAATTTCACTTGTCTTCCCATTTGGATGTCGCCATGTCCATTTCCTGCGTGGCTTTTTCTTGAAAAAGGAGTTCAAGATGAAAAAACCCTTCTGCTTCTGCAAACTCAACGAGAGTATTTCCACGCTGGTTTCTGTTGCCGTGACCGAATTTACCTACTGAAGTTTCATTCTGTTGCCGTTGCACTATTTTTGCATTGAAATCTCTCATAATTATCTTCAAGTGCTGCTTACCTTTATTATTTAGATGACGAATTTCCTCATAAAATTCTTCAATTTCTTCTTTAGGGTGACTTGTGGTGGGTGCATAAGTTTGAATAATCTGAGCCTGGTATCTTCTCGAGAGTTGGATAACGAGTCGTGCAGCTCTGTCAGAGTAACTTTCAACTTCTACAACTTTAACCTTCAGTTTCTTGTTTATTATAAATCCAACACCACTAGTTCTGCCAGTATCTGTCCCACAATAGTAGAAGAGATGTC
The DNA here is from genome assembly GCA_039090855.1 of Macrothele yani. Lineage (NCBI taxonomy): Eukaryota > Metazoa > Arthropoda > Arachnida > Araneae > Macrothelidae > Macrothele > Macrothele yani. The sequence continues at coordinate 73,474,930 of CM077010.1, read as the reverse complement.
CCCTTTTCAGTTCAATGAGATCTTCTCCTTTTCTCCTTACCTCACTTAGCCCGGCGATGTCCCGCTTGATCCTTTGTAGTTCCTTTTCCAATTCAAGAAGCCTTGAATCAGAAGATAGGGAGCTTAAATTATACGTAGCCAAGGTCAGCATCAAATGGCAGCCTAGTCCGGTCCTCCGGGGATTCTTAGCACCCTCTGCCTTCATGTCGCACTGGCCGCTGCCTTGTCCAGGGACATTCCAGCTGCCGGAGACTGAGGGCCAAGCATCAAGTTGTGGAGTCATTTTGGAGGGGTTTGGCCATAACTCACCACGCTGGCCAAGCGGGTTGGTGAGTGTATACATATACATACATATATATATTCACATTAATCGGAAACTTGAAACTTTGACGTTTTCTGGGTGGTGTGGTGGTTAGCCTACTGGGGTGCTATCCGTCAGACGCGGCTTCTGCTCCCGCTCCAGGAAGACGAATTTTTCAAGTTTTTGTATATTATCTGTCTTACCATTCATGTCATATTTGCACCAATAAACGGATTCACAGATTCCAAATTTGTATGTTCAACTGTTGTTCAGGAAACAAAGTTTGTATTTTGATTACTTGAAGACCAACAATGCTTATCTACAAAGTACATCGCAAATTCAGACTGAGCTTCTCAAAATGTTTTTGCTAAATATGCTTCGTTTTTGATACAAACATCATAAATGCAACTATGCCGATTTCCTCTATCGCTTTCAGTACTTTTGTGTTGTCCATCTACTTTTTTTCATTTTCGGATCACACTCTGATTCACTTATATGGAAATTATGACGTAAGACAGCACACTAGTCCTTTCTCTCCGTGCTCAAACATTTTTCTGGAAAGTTCTGAAAATGAATATACATATTGTTATTATCCTTGAAACAATCTTACCTAATCTACGGAACAGGACTCGCCTTTCCATTGCGTCACGGTACGGAAGGATGCCAAAAAACTCCGCTGGAGTAAAGTGTTTACAACAGTTGGATCTAATCCTATTATTTGTTTGTGATACTCCACTCTTTTTGCCACGAACTTTTGGGGTAATGTGAAACTTCGCTGGACATCAAATTTCCTTGTTCTCAGAAAAAATAAAAGAAAAACTACAGTCGTCATGCACGATAATTTGTGTTCTGTTAAATAAAATAAAATATGAATTTAATAAGTGAAAATAAAATCATCTATTTATTTTGGAAAAGCACGTACCATAATAATGCAAACACATGGCAATGCAAATGCAAATATGATTTGTATTGATTTTCCTGCAATGCATTATTTTGTAGACACCAAATTCAAAATTTCATATATTTTTTTAGGAAAAGAGGAACTGTAAGCTTCATAACCTGCGTGTACCTACATCGGAAGTCACGCACATGTCAAGACGAGAAGAAGTAGCGGCAAACTTTGTCGGTGTAGAAAAATTGGGAAAACATTCCAATCCGGAGAATAATAATGCGTGTTCAATTGCGCCACCCGCAAATGGCTTTTGCTCTATTTTGGAGCCCAAACGCAAAATGAATCTCCCAGCTTTTGCGTTCTTCGAAAAATGTGTGATGTTCATTCCACACATCATTTGGGATTCATTAGAATTCCTTCTCCTGCAGTGAACTCTTTCAATCGTGGTTATACGACTGACCCGGAAACCTGCAGTTCCCTCCCAGCCCTTTCTCCAGAAGGATATATACGTAACGTATCTACCTCTGAGGTGGCGCATATGTCAAGATGGCAAAGTGTCAGAAACAAACTTCGTCGAGATGGCAAAGTGGCAGAGACAAACTTCGTCAAGATGGCAAAGTGGCAGAGACAAACTTCGTCAGGATGGCAAAGTGGCAGAGACAAACTTCGTCATGATGGCAAAGTGGCAGAGACAAACTTCGTCAAGATGGCAAAGTGGCAGAGACGAACTTCGTCAAGATGGCAAAGTGGCAGAGACAAACTTCGTCAGGATGGCAAAGTGGCAGAGACAAATTTTGTCAAGATGGCAAAGTGGCAGAGACAAACTTCGTCAAGATGGCGAAGTGGCAGAGACAAACTTCGTTTGTACACCTAGACTAATTAAGAAAGCATTCGGCTGCGAAGCAGATAGATTCAGTTTCCGCCACCGAGAAATGGATTTCATGCTGTGAACTTCAAAAAGATATATTTCCATAAGAAAGTAAGACAAAGATATAGAAAAAAAAAAAAGAAAAATGCTAGAGCGAAGCAATTGAAGGCATGAAACCCTTTACATACTGCATTATGGGCACTAAGATTAATAAGGTTTGTTTGCAGATTATTTCAGAAAGAAAACTACAAAGTTTTTTCGTGTAAATCCAGCCTTGTTAATTTCACATAAACTTCTCATATAAGTTCAGTTGATACCCTCTAAATCAACGCATTCAACGTCTCGCCCTGCATTACGATTCTTCAGCAGACACTCCTTCAATCTGGACGCCATGTCCAGCCTTTTGACAAAAATGTCAAATGCCACAAATATGCCTTCCCGTTCTCCAGTAGGTACATCATTTTATTAAGAGCGATTAGTATTGTCATTGGGAGGATTCTTTTTTAGCGAGTCTTTTTCCAGTGGCATCACTTTCTGGCCATACAATTTTAGTGCTCCAATGTGTAATCTTTGTATCTTTCACGACATTCTGTTATTCGGTGTAACTAAGACTGAACTAGATGAAGAACAGGCTATAACATTGACCTTGGAGATAATAGACATTCGGTGATTGGTCAGTGAGCATCAGAGATAATTTCTTCCGTTAGATGGTATGTATTGTACATACAAGGGTTGTACCGAAAGTAATGTAACAGTGGACATAATTTTTTCATTAACTGACAGAGGTCGTTCAAATTGCACATGTTGATACAGTAGCTCTTTCTCTATACAAAAATACTGCTCACCATAGTCTCAATAACAAGCGCTGCATTTGTGGCATCGTTGAACCCAACTCTTGAATCCCCTTTGAAAATTTTCAGGTGCGGACTATTGTACCCACTTCTTCACGGCCACTATCACCTCGTCTGTGTCATCAAATCGTTGTCCCCGGAGACTGTCCTTCATTACACCGAACAGGTGTAAGTGGATGTCGCAGTATCTGGACCTTAGAGCTGATGGAGAACCACCGACCAGCCTAATTTACTGATCGCCTGATTTGTTCCCAAAGACGTGTTTGGTCTCGCATTGTCATGGTGAATGTGAACACTTTTTATATTCTTGTTTGGTCTCTTCCTCTAAACTTCTGGAGTGTCTCAATGCAAAGCTTGCTGGTCACAGTACGACCACGCACCAAAAAATCAAGAATAATAATGACACCCCGCTCATCTGAAAAAACAATCACCATGACTTTCTGTGCTGATCGCTGGCTCTTGAACTTCTTAGGCCTTGGTAAAGAGGCGTGACGCCATCCCATGGATTGATTCTTCGTTTCCGGATCGTAAAGGTACGTCCACGTTTCATCCCCTGTCACCAGATCGAAAAAAAACCCCTGTCTTCTTTGTCTTCAAACGCTTCCAGCAGATCGAAGCATACGTCCACATTTCTCTACTTCAAATCGGGTGTCAACTGCCGATGTACCTACTTTGCATATACTTTCCGATTCCCTAAGTCTTCCTTCATCTTCTGTATGGCATTGTGACCACAGTCCAGTTGTGCGACAAGCCCACGGATTGCGACTCGTCTCTTCGTGCGAATCAATTCATTCACTCGCTGACGATTCGTATTAGTGGTAGCAGGTGATGGTTTCCCACTGCGTAGTTTCTCTTCAATGCTGCTCTCCCCTTCTTTAAACTTCTTCATCCACCTATGAACATTGCTCTTGTCGATGGTGTCATCGACGTAAACATTCTGTGGACTTCTGTGGATGACGGATAGCCTGCACCCTTCCTTCATCAATAACTTAATGTCGGCACGTTGCTTGTGCTTGAAATCTATTATTTAACTGCAATAAAGAAGAAGGGTTATTATAGAGAAAGAGTTACGCTACCTACCAACATGGGCAATTTGAACGACCTCTGTCAGTTAATAAAACAAATTATGCCCATTTTTTAATTAATTTCCTTAAAACCCTCGTACAATACAGTTTCCGCGTTATTTGAACAGCTGGATTGTGTTTGTTAACAAATTTCCACGGCAATTTTAAACAAGATTTGTTTTATACAACACAATATAATGCATTTTCAATGCGGTTTACTGCTGTTCTCGGATGTGCACGACTTCAAAGGACAAAAAAAAAGTGAATGTAATTTTATCAGTTCCCATCAGATCAGTCCTGAAGCAAATGTTGTAGAAAGCAATATCTCGGCAGGATTTTCCACAAAATGAGAAATCCCCAGTAAGTGGTGCTTGTGGTAAACATTTTTACTCTGGTACACGGCTAGCCACCCAAAATGCAACACCAAGAAGGAAGCATCCGATTGGCCGGAAACTCACAGCATGCGTCGCCGGCTAGAGGACATGTAAACGATTAACATTGCAGGGCATATGCAAATCATGTGCGCCCGGCACGCCACCGAGAAGCACTATAAGAAGGATGCACAGAAGGCGGGGTGTAAGTAGTGGAAATGTGTTGTGCTGCCAGACCTGTGCGTGGGAAGCTTCCTGATGCCTCGTCGCAGAATACGGCAGTCATTCCAGCACGTTTCGGAGTTCGACAGAGGAAGAATAGTGGCTTATCGCGACAGCAGTTTATCGTACCGAGACATCGGCGCCCGTGTGGGACGACATCCAGCCACAGTGAGGCGAGTATGGATTCGCTGGGTGCAGGACAGAAGGACGGACCGTCGTGAGCGATTGCTGCAGCCGCAGCACCCCACCGGACGAGAGGACCGTCATGTTGTGCGGCGGGCATTGACAGCTCGCACCACGACAACACGATCGTTAGCGCAAAAATTAGGATGTGTTGCGCAACAACCTGTGTTAGCACGTACCGTTTGAAGTCATCTGCAAGAGCGGGGACTTGATGCACGTCGCCCATTGCTTCGATTACCCGTGGCGTTATAGCATCGGCGAGAGCGGTGGCAGTGAGCCGTTGAACGCCGCACCTGGACTACAGAATAGCACCACATTTTCTTCTCCGACGAATCCCGCTTCTGCCTGCAACACCACGATGGTCGGATCCGCGTGTGGCGGCACCGAGGCGAGAGACTGTATGACGCCTGCATTATGCATCACCATACCGGTCCGTCGCCTGGCGTTATGGTTTGGGGCACAAATGGATATGTCACCAGCGCCATTCTGGTACTTATCGCCGATACACTCAACAGCCACCGCTACATCTCAGTCGTTTTGGAGCCTGTAGTCCTCCCTTATCTGCAGGACCTGCGAGCGGCCACGTTTCAACAGGACAATGCGCGCCCGAACGTGGATCGCACCGTGCAACAATTCTTCACGGTCCACCAGGTGTAACTGCTGCCGTGGCCCGCCTGTTCTCCCGATATGTCGCCCATCGAACACGTCTGGTCGCTGATTGGCAACCGAGTGGCCCGGCAAGCACCACTAGCGGCTACGCCTGATGAACTGTGGGAACGTGTGGAAGCAGCCTGGACCGACATACCCCAAGCCCACATCCAAAGCCCCTTTCGTTCGATGCCTGGGCGTATAGCGGCCATTATTGCCAGCCATGGGGCCACACGAACTATTGATGTCTGCGTGTTCTGCAAGTCGCACGGGCCTGTAAGCTCAATCGTTTCATCTTTGTATCTGTTGTTATGTGTCCATTATATCTGGCTTTGCTATCTCGTGTTTTTCTTGGTGTTGCATTTTGGGTGGCCAGCAGTGTAATTGCGTACCTAATGTGTGGTGTAGAAATCACGGCTCTGTAACGTCTCCCATTGTAATGGCATATCCGCATATGCCATCATCTCACTGCTGTCTTAACGACTGCTTAGAGAAACGGTAAAAAAAAAAGATCCTTCCATAGCTAACTATCCTCTATAAAAAGCTCCTACCATATCTAACTATTCACTATAAAAAGCTCCTACCATAGCTAACTATCCACTATAAAAAGTTCCTACCATAGGTAAATATCCATTAAAAATAGCTCCTATCATAGCTCTTTAGATTCTCAGATAATAAGCAACCCACTGGAAATGAAACATGAAGATGACATCGAAATTTCAGTTGTAATGAGCGCGACTTTTTAATCCTTTCAAGTAAGATAAAAATATTTCAAACAAATTTGAAAAAAATCTGAAATCTACAAATTCAGCAAAAATAGAAATACACTTACATCACCCAGAGAAAACAACGCATAAATTAAAATACGCAACGCCAGCTGGGTTATTCAATCAATAAAACTGGTTACCAAGAACAAAACAAAGAAAATGGATTTCTACGATTGATAAAACATCCACAAATAGGAATAGCTACTTAACCTTATTAGCACTGAAAGAAAATGAATAAATTGCACGCAAGAATTTCTCACAACGGATGGAAGATATCAGAGAAAAATATATTTTTCTCTGATATCTTCCGTAGCGGAAAACATAATACGACTTTACGCACTCTAGAGTAAACGTTGTGTGTCAATTAAAGAAGAAAATGGATACAAAATACTCTTAATGATTAAGAGTATTGTACGAAAACGGGATTCATCTATGAGATTCTTACAATGTAACAAACTCTTTTAAAAAGACGCACAAGATAATAGCGCCCCAGAAAGAAGAATTGTGAATAACGGGAAAGTACAAAAAGAATTTTTTAAATCCATCTGTTGCAAGCAGAAATAACGAGCAAAATGTTCTGACATCTGTGCCATCTATCAGGAAAATGTGCATTATTTAGACAGGATAATGTTCCCCATTTTTAATGTAGCAAATGGCATACAGTAAAAAAAGAAATTCAAAATGATATCTAGGAGAAGAAATACAGTTGTTAATAGAAAGGATATATATTGTAAACAGGATTTTTGTATTTCACAGTTCTGTGCTAACACCATTTAGCACCAGAACTGTGAAATATAAAATTTTAACGAGTACATGTAAAATGTTTCACAGGACCAAAACGTAAACTGTTTCACAGGACCAAAAGGTAAAATGTTTCACATGACCAAAGTTATCCGATGTTATTAGAATTTTTAAATCAGACTTTTAGAACCAGATATATCAAAAACAAATTGATTAAACATTTGTGCCCATTAACGGGGAAATTTCTTATACCTAGCAGATATGGCTGTAAATATATTGTAAAGGGAAACGTGGACTTAGGTCCTCTATTGCAAAAGAATGCTCCAGAAAAACTTGAAATCATATGCGCACATTTCGCACCAGAAATGCTCTCTGCCAAGAAAAAAGATTAAAATCGGACTGTTAGAGCAGAGATACCGAGAAGAAATATCATTTATATCCATGCTCTGTAGGAGACATTTCATTTCACTTCATTTTTATTTTCAGTTGTGACCGAATACACCAAAAGCAGTACCATAATAATAACAGTGTAACTAGTGACAACTGGGAAGCACAAACTATGAATAAAAGCACAACTATGAATAACTAGTTACAACAGGATGACAAACTAGTTACAACAGGATGACAAACTAGTTACAACAGGATGACAAACTAGTTACAACAGGATGACAAACTATGATTTTTTTAAGTAGACGTATTCATAGAATAAGTTTCGTGGTGAATGGTATATAACCACAAGAGAATGTTTTCAAACGTGTTTTCCGAAACGAAGGTTTTGCTGCAAATGCACCCTAAATCTCCCATGGGGCATAACAGTTCTTTACAAAAAATCGGAAATTATATTCAGAACATTTCCCACCAATACTTTTATCTAACGCCAAATGAATTTTTTAAATAGGACGTTCAGAAGTAGAGATATCTGAGAAATCACACTTCACCTTTACGCACCGTGGCGAAAAAAAAAGGAAAATCTATACATTATTTGAAAAAGAAACTGCATGCAAAATAGTCTTTGTCTGATATGGTATTGAAAGGAAGTAATAATTTTTTTCAATCTGATTTTTAAAAGCAATTATTGGCACAAAATCTTGTTTTTTTCTTTTAATTCGATAACGTCTGCATTTAGGCCTTCTATATGAGGTGTTATGCGTCAGGATAAAAGAAAAACAAGGTTCACCGTTCTTACATTTTGCAGTTTCCAATGGAAAAGGTATTTTTTAAACAGGGCTAATGATGGCAGAGATATGGTATCCACAAATGCAAGAATGGGCAGACGAACAGAAGAATGGCCGAAAAAAGTGATATCATAAGCACCAACTGTTTTTTTTACAAAACAGTGCCCAAAAAAGATGCATTAATACTTAAATGCTAGTATCAAAATGACTAAAATTCCTTATTTTTCGACTAAACTACCATTTCATATACACTGCTGGCCACCCAAAATGCAACACCAAGAAGGAAGCATACGATTGACCTGAAATTCGTAGCATGCGTCGCTAGCGAGAGGACATGCAAACCATTAGCATTGCAAGGCATATGCAAATCATGTGCGCCCGGCACGCCACCGAGAAGCACTATAAGAAGGGTGCACAGAAGGCGGGGTGTAAATAGTAAAAGTGTGTTGTACTGCCGAACCTGTGCGTGGGAAGCTTCCCGATGCCTCGTAGCAGAATACGGCAGTCATTCCAGCACGGGGTCGATTACCATTGACGTTACCCCGCCGGCGAGTGCGGTGGCAGTGGGCCGTTGAACGCCGCAATTGGACTATGGAATGGCACGACATTGTCTTCTCCGGCTAATCCCGCTTCTGCCTGCAACATAACGATGGTCGGATGCGCGTGTGGCGGCACCGCGGCGAGGGACTGTATGACGCCTGCATTATGCATCGCCATACCGCTCCGTCGCCTGTCGTTATGGTGTGGGGCGAAATTGGACATGACACCTGCACCCCTGTGGTACGCATTGCCGGTACACTCAACAGCCACTCGTACATCTCCGTCGTTTTGGAGCCTGTAGTCCTCCCTTACCTGCAGGACCTGCCAGCGGCCACGTTTCAACAGGACAATGCGCGCCCGCAGGTGGCACGCATCGTGGAACAATTCTTCACGGCCCACCAGGTGTCACTGCTGTCGTGGCCCGCCTGTTCTCCCGATATGTCGCCCATCGAACACGTCTGGTCGCTGATCGGCAACCGAGTGGCCCGGCAAGCACCAACCGCGGCTACGCCTGATGAACTGTGGCAACGTGTGGAAGCAGCCTGAACCGACATACCCCAAGCCCACATCCAAAGCCTCTTTTCTTTGATGCCGCGGCGTGTAGCGGCCTTTATTGCCAGCCATGGGGGCAACACGAACTATTGATGTCTGCGTGTTCCGCAAGTTGCACTGGCCTGTACGGGCCTGTAAGCTCAATCGTTGTATCTTTGTATCTGTTGTTATGTGTCCAGTAAATCTGGCTGTGCTATCTCTTGTCCTTCTTGGTGTTGCATTTTGGGTGGCCAGCAGTGTTTTTTAACTTTGTACGAACAATTTTACTTCGATGCATAACCTCATGTGAGACTTATTTATTGCCAAATTTCTGTGTTAACATCTATACGTCCTTACAGCTCTACTAATTTCCTGAATTTTGCGACATGTACGAAAAGAAATATGGCATACGTTCTAAGTAAATGTTTTATCATCTGAAAAGTGTTTTGTGGGTGTTGTTTATAAGGTTTGCCCACACGCCAATATATTTTCAGCTTTCGCCGAGCCCAAATATTCCGATGTTCTATGGTGGTTCAAGGTTCACTTGGAATTTTTATTGTAAATCTCCAGCTCCTATGCTGATTTCAACAGAATCCACATGGTAAACATATATTATCCTTCTATTCACGCCAGTTATGTTTTGTAATCCACACGGCGCGTGTGAGGTGCATTGTTGGAAATATGGCGCCTAAAGAGGTGTCAGGGAGAGTGGAACAGCATATTGTTGTTAACACTTTAACTACCAGAATCCTAAAATTGTGTGCCGCCCAGAGTACTATAACGTACGAAACTCCGTGTTGCTACTTTTGAAATTTCTGTCCCCATTTTACACATTTAAATGCCCTCTCTGAGTCTTGGAGAGGTATCAGCTAGTTGTGTGTGTCATTGGCGAAAAGACCCTAACTCATTTGGTAATGTTCCAGAATTCTTAGGTGGAACGATGAACTGGAATCGGTAGCTGTGGGGTGATCATTCACACTGATTACTTTTATGAGATTTAAGACTCAAAGAAAGAAAATTTATGACTCAAGTGTGGGATATGGTGGATCTACCACAGCTGAGAAGGATGGTCCACCACGGAATCGACCTGAAATTTCTAAGCGACATATCAGAAAGAGATCTCGGCTGAGTGAGTGTAAGATTGGCGTGTGAAATACTAGAGGTATAAATAGAAAGATAAATGAGGTGATTGAACAAATGAGTAAGTGTAGATTGAATGTGGTTTATGTAAGTGAAACTAAAAAGAAAAAAACTGTGATAGAAAAAATGGATGGAGTGCTATATAATGTGAGAGGACAGGCTGGTGTAGGTATGATCTTAAGTGAAAAGATGAAAAACAACTTGATTCATTACAGCTGCATAACTGAGACAATTCTCTGGATTCGTTTGAAAGTGAAACTTCAGAAAACAGTAATTGTTGTAGTGTATGCTCCTTGTGATTCAGAGCCCTCTTATTAGAAGGAAGGTTTTGGAATGAGCTAAAATCTGTTTTGAGCCAATTTCGTGCTAAATAGAAAGTTATTATACCAGGAGATTTCAGTACTAGAGTAGGTGTTCAGAATGAGATTTCTGATAACGTTCTGGGTGAGTATAATGATTCGGGTGTGAATGATAATGGGGAAAGATTAATTGAACTCTGCGTCGAAAATGGAACGTGGGTATCTAATACGCTTTTTAACCACAAGTATATCTATACACATTCACTTAGGAAAATCGTACTATGGGATGTAATTCCATACGTGGGTGTGTAGTAGATTTTGTTGTTTATTATCATCGTGTGACACACTTAGTTGTTGATACCCGTGTGATCAAATGTGCAGATGTTGGCTCTGATTATCCCCTGTTAGGGGTTTTATGCCTGGTAAGGGCTGTGCTAATAAAATGTTTGCATTACACATGATGATTGAAAAGTACTTTTTTGTTGGTAAACAAGTGTTTGCGGCCTTCATAGATTTAGAAAAAGCTTACGACAAAGTAAATAGGACACTTCTATGGAAGATACTGAATAAATATGGTTTTACAGTGAATCTACTTAATAGTGTGAAAGCCATGTACGCTGGCAGTAGAGCATGTGTACGAGTCAATGGTATTTTATCCAAATAGTTTTCTATTGGTGCAGGAATCAGACAAGGTTGTGAAATGTCACCCTGAGTGAATAATGTCACCCGGAAAATGAATAATACCCGTTTATGTCTTGGTAATATGCGTGTGTACAGGTTGTTCTATGCTGATGACACAGTCCTGTTGGCAGAGAGCAATAGTGAGTTGCAGAGTATGTTGTCCTGGATGTACGAAGTTTGTGTGAAATTTAAACTGAATATGAATCAGCGAGAAACAGAAGTTATGGTTTTTGAGCGAGGAACTAACTATTCGTACTAAACGCAAAATACTGTAAATCTTAATAGCACAGAGATGGGCCAGGTGAATGAGTTTGTATACACTCATTGTCATAAACATCCGCGCAACAAGAAGGACGCGTCGTATTGGAATGCGATTTTAGTAGTGAGATGGTACATACCAAGGACAGAAGTGATGACCATATCACAACAGCAGGACGATTTCCCACAGATATGCGGTGCACATTCCGGTCAGCGTTAGTACCGCGTCGGTCCGCCTTGTGCTTGGAAACGTTCGGTGATACGGTCCGTCATGTAGTCAAAGAGACGCCGTATATTATCCTGTGACAGATTGGCTCACACTTCTTGCAACTAACGCTCTAAATCACGAATCCTGGGACATGGAAAAAAGCTGGCTTCTCACTTGGTTCCACACGTTCTTGATGGGCGAGAGATCAAGCGATCTGGCAGGTCACGGAAGCATCGAAGGATGACGTAGAGAGTGTTGGAAAACACGAGCCGTGCGCGGATGGGCGTATTCTTGTTGTAAAAATGGCTCCAGGCCGCCCCTCCAGGGAAGTCAGCACATGGGGACCCAAGATCACCTGCACATGGGATGTCAACGTTCACCGGATCACTGCGAATGAAGTCCGGCTGTCATACGCGATGGCTCCCCATACCATCACCTCTGCAGTTCGGGACGTGTGTCGCTGTACAGTAAAGTTGAGATTGTAGCGCTCACCTGCGGTCCTCCACAATCTGACACGGTGGTCATCCGTTCCGATACAGAAGCGGGATTCGTCACAGAATACTATGCGTCGCCAATCCGTAGCATTCCACGTTGCTGGCTGCTGACACCACTGCAATCGACGCCGACGACGGTCAGGTGTTAATGGTAGAAAACGTAAGGGCAGTCGAGAGTTCAGACGTGCCTTTGCCAGGCGTCTGGAAATGGTTCTACTGGCAAACACAGGAGTCCGTTGTACAACCGCCACATGTCTCTGGATATTAGACCAGGACGTCGTTGCATCTGTGCGTGCCACTCTCACGATCCGACGATCCTCTCTACTGGTGGTGTGCCTGGGTGTTCGAGAGCCAGTCCGCCGTGTCTGGGTGCCTTCCCGTGTCCAGTGCTCCCACCACGACCGCGACGTACTGTCCGACCGGCTCAAAATAGCGGCCCATTCTTCGCACCGGCAAACTCGTTCAGTTGCTCGTACGCACATCTACGGCGGCTTCTCGTCATGTCTATCACCCAAGGATCTCACCTGATTCTTATCGTGTACTTTGGCACGAATGTGGAGTTCCCTGCGCTGCGTCTTATAAACACCATGGATTGCGATTGCAGCACCGGTCGTCGACGCGCGGGCATGCGGAATCGCACGAAACTTTAATCATTTGCATGTCTGCCCTTCCTGTAGCTATTCGCATAGTTTCCCGTTGATCGCACGGTCTTTTCTTTGTGCTGGGATTTTGATGACAACGATTGTATTTGTGAAGCATGTTTGACAGAGAAAAGAAATTAGATGGCGATATTAGTAGGCGAGTGAATTCTTGATTGAAAGATATCAATGTCTCAGGAGGATTTCACAGGAATGATAGGTTCTCAAGGATATCCGAAATGGCTGTGTATGAAAGTGTAATTGTTCCTACTCTGATGTACGGCAGTGAAACCCCGGTACTACAGAAAAGACATAGCAGTCGTTTGTGTGCTGGGGAGATGCGTTACTTCACAGAAAAAACACAAGTGCTGGGAAACTGCTGGCCACCAGCTGGCAGTGATGGGTAACTGCTGGCTGAAATCTGCCGCTCACGGCCCGGTAGTGGTCCGTTGGTGGCAGCGCTATCAGTTGGCGAGCCATTAATAGCCCTGTAGCATCGCCGTGAATTGTGGGCCTCCAAGCAAGTGCCACTAGTGGCCCGTTGCTGGCAACCAAATCAACCCCAACAGCAGGTAGGAGCAAAGGGACTGCGCATGCGCAGAAGCAGCACTTGCTGTGTTTCTCATGGTACCAGTTAGTTGAAGACGATGCTATTGCCATCGTGTTATTTTAGTGGATGTTAAGAAAAAATCCATATGTGGAGAGCGAATTAATTTCCTAATGAAATTTTACGTTGACGAAGATATCAGATTAAGCCGTGAAATACTAGATTACAGCCATGAAATACACCCACTCCATTTCCACGAATAACAATTCATGGAATGGAGTGGATGAATAACAAGAAAAAATTTGAAACCGCTTAAAACAAATATCCTGGAAAACCATTAAAACAACGTCTGTTGGAAAAAAAGAATTATACGCGTAAAAAATTTATTAATTATTTGAAAGAAAAAAAAAGCAACGGTATGTGGTGTACTCATCCATGGGTTGAATACACAAGACTGGGAGGAATTCACTTCTAAAAATAACGAGAAGTAAAATAAAATTATTTTACTCTTTAAAACAAATGTAGCTCCGGACAACGGAAAGGAAAGACACAACGTTAAAAATGTAACAGAATGTGACATGAACCCGGGTATATATATATTTATTCAACAATCTCTTTTCAAGACGGCAAGGACAGTACAAAACTTTGGAAAGCGACTCTAAGTATGTACACGCCTTGAAAATGAGTGAAGTTCCCTTAAGGTAAAAAAAACAAAAACTATCGCTACGTTGAAAAAATTAATTTATCAATTATATGAAACTGACTTTTATGTAAAATACCTCGCAATATTGTAAAATGAAAGAGGGGAGCATTCGATTACACATTGCATACCAAACAGACAGCTTTAAGCATATGCTCGGGCGTGGTAAATTAGTCCGGTCGGTAGAGAGCTCAGCTGCCACACCAACGGCCGTGGTTCAAATGCAAACGGGCGTTTTTCCGGTCTGTTGAGAAAATTTCCCCAGCGCAGTGCGTTAATTCACAAGCTTCATAAGGGTTGGAAAAAAAATTGTAGCTTTGGGAAACTGCGGTTATCCTTGATTTTCTTTTTTTTTATTATTATGGCTACTACTGGAAAATTGGCGGACAAGATTTGGCAAGCCACCAGTTACGTCACATGGTTGCTGGCTGCCACTAACGACACACTAGCTGACCATATTAGGCTAGCCGTAATTTCTGGCACGTGCTTGCAGGGCCACTGAAGAGCCAATTGTGGCAGCTACTGCCTGTGATGGAACACTGATGGCCCTGTTGTGGCATATGACAACTGATGGGGTGCCAACGGTTGGCCAGCTGTTGGACTGAACTGCTGGCCCTTCTGTTGGCAGCCCGGATATTTTATTGACGGTTCGGCAGCGGCAACATAGTGCTGGGCCAACAAGACTGTTTTTGCGGGGTTACGGGGTGTTTGTGGTAAAACACGCTCTGATCATGTGAGGATGTTTTGCAATTGCGTAATGTGAGGCAAAATGTTGTTAGTAAGGTGGAGACTAATATTCTTAGGTGGTTTGGACATGTTGAATAAATGAATGATAAGGTGCTGACTAAAAGGATATTTTCAGCCCATGTGGCAGGAAAGAAAGGTAGAGGAAGGCCAAAGAAATCATGGGCGGACCAGATTCAGGAATATCTGCTTGAAGAAAATATTATGAGTATGAAGTACAAAAGGTCTCGTGTCCGGCATGTGATAGATATTAATGAAACTCGGACTGTGTGCCGAGATCGTTGTAAATGGAGAAACTTGATATACGAAGAGTAAGCAAACTCTAGTTCTATCAGTTAAATGAGTACTTGGTACATGGTCTTTCTTTGAGGAGCTAACCTTAAAATCTCCTAGAACAGTTTAATGATATGATATGTATGTATGTATTTTACACGTTAACAAAAGGGATTAGTACCAAGTGGTCACACGAAACCCAATTTGTAGGCTTGATATCTACACTATATTGACAAAAGTCACCGGACACCCCTTCAAAAGCAAATGAACGGATCCGCTGCGTTGTAAAGATGCGCGGTGCAGCTGCAAATGGTATAAAAACAAGCCTGCAGTTGACCGCGATCATATCGCACTGTGAGGTTGAGTTAAAATGTCGTGGCGGGAGAGAACTGCCTTTGAGAAAGAAAATATTGTTGTATGTTACATTAGTTGGTTGTCCATAAGAGAAACCGAGAGTCGTTTAAACATACCCAAGTCCACTATTTTGGATCTACTGAATAAGTGAAAGACACATGGTGTGCCTGAAGCAGTAAATGTCCAGGCAGACCAAAGAAAATCAGTAGTAGAGGAGGTCGAAGCTTCAGGAGAGTCGTTACAGCTAATCGACGGAGTACTGCACAAGACCTCAGTGTGCAGGTGAGTAAAAATTCAGGAACCTCGGTATGTACATGTACCATTCGCAGAGAACTTCATTCCATGGGTTACCGTGTTCGCGCGGTTGCTCATAAAAATTTCATCTCCACTCGGAATGCTACTCGTCGTTTAGCATGGTGTAAAGAACATTAATCGTGGACCGTAGATCAATGGAAACGCGTCCTATGGACTGATGAATCCAGGTACACGATCCATCAGTCGGATAGCCGCGTATGTGTATGGCGGCTGCTGGGGGAACGCTACTTACCATAGTGTACTGTTCCTACGGTCAAGTTTGGAGCTGGCAGTTTACACGTGTGCGGGTGTTTTTCGTGGTATGGCTCTAAATTAGGGATAGGAAATTGCTTATAGCCCTAAGAGTTGTTCATGATAGTCTTTAAACCTGGAACAAGAAAGGGGAAAGATGTGGACATCAAAAGGATCTGACTACCTTATATGCCTGCATCCCGGTAGTCTCTAAAATATGGATATAACCGCCGTACCATGACAATACATGGAACATCACTGTACTACAAGAAAGAAAAACAACTAAACTTTTGCGCTTTTCAGCAGCAAAGCACAGAACTACGAAACAAATCTCGCGATATTCTATTGTTTTGAAACAGCATGGTGTGCTCCGTTATGAAGGAAAAGGAAAACATGGTGTAATATTTCTCTCCATTTTTCGAAACATCACATCTTCTCAATTGTGACATTTCTCTTGCTTAAGTACATAATGTATAGAGGACATATCTCCGTTATATTGGGTTAAAATAAAGATCTTAAGATCTAGCATTGGACCTCTCTCATGGATAAACAGGTACAAGACAAAATTTTGCTCTTATAACCAATCAATCTAAAAACTTACTTTCTATAAGTGCTTTGATTTGCTTCAGGCATTCATCTTTCCGCTCGGGTGTTTCATTCAGTTTCTGTTTGACTAGGTCATTGAGCTGTTTTGGCGTCAATATTTCATCGAAGGGTACAAAATGTTCGAAATCATTCGCATTGCACTCAGATGTCACTGTTCTCTCTCTGAAAATGAATAATTTAAAACATTATTGAGAGAATCTTTTCGAAACTAGGTTGTACACGTTTTGCACTGACTCATATTACCATTTGTAAAAAGACAATAAATCCGCAATTCAGTCTTTCAGTAAATGCGTGTTTTCTGTAATTTTATAAAGAATAGCTTAATCTTATGTAGACGAAATCCATGTATGCAGCAAATCTTGATACCGAACAAGAAATATTTAGCAGATGAGAACGATTCACTCTAACTTTAAGTAAACATTTGTCTAGAGCCATTACACAGTTTTATATGAGTTTCTTCAAGGCCTTTTGCTTAATGGTTTTATTGTCGGCAACGTAAAATGCGCTGCATTAGATGCTGGGAACTTTTTCTTGAGTTTAGATACTATTGCTCTGTTTAAATCCAATCAAGATAAACAAATTTAATTTTATCTGTTTAAATCCAATCAAGATAAACAAATTTAATTTTATCTGTTTAAATCCAATCAAGATAAACAAATTTAATTTTATCTGTTTAAATCCAATCAAGATACACAAATTTAATTTTACCTGTTTAAATCCAATCAAGATAAACAAATTTAATTTTATCTGTTTAAATCCAATCAAGATACACAAATTTAGTTTTATCTGTTTAAACTCAATCAAGATAAACAAATTTAATTTTATCTGTTTAAATCCAATCAAGATAAACAAATTTAATTTTATCTGTTTAAATCCAATCAAGATAAACAAATTTAATTTTATCTGTTTAAATCCAATGATCAGTTTTCTCCTTTAGCAAAGGGGAAAAAAAACTTCAGTTTTGAGAGTTTTAAAACATTCTGAGATTTCTTAATTTTTCATAGTTTTTCGGTGAAGCATAGTAGGACTGTTCCGTACTGTATGTCAGACTCCCGGAAATAGTGTACGGGGAACCCAAAATCTTAGATATAGTGCTCTTCAGAATTTATAGGTGCTGTCCAAGCCGTTGATGGCTTTACAGTCAATGCATTTAAATCTTCCTGATTTAACGGTTGTTTGAAAATTTCCTTACACTAAAATTGTTTTTATAGATGTATGCCTTTGTCTCTTTCGAATTTGAATTATCTGTATTCGGTTGGCTGCATCGTTTCCAGCAATTGGTGAAATTATTTTATCGTGCTACGATATTTTGGAATTTCCTTAGTGCTTTGCAGATTTTGTTACTGTTTTCTGGTTAAAATTTCCCTTAGAGGACATTTAGACTTTTCCTTTACTTGTTAAGGTAATCGGTTTACAGAGAAGTTAGACAACTTCATTCAGTGTAGTTAAATTTGAATAAAACCACTGTTTTCCTTTTTGAATTAGTCTGATGATTTGTCAGATGGTGACTGGACTAACAAAATTTTTAAAAATAAATTAAAATAGTGAAGTATTGATTTTTCTTATAAATACAATTGGCTTTATATACATATTTCTTTGAATTGGTGAAATGAATTGTAATTAGGAATTTTCATATTGTCAGTCGAAAAACTTAGAATAAACATAGAATTCGTTAAACACTTGAATGCGATGCTCAGAGGTCCTTTTTTAGGCTTTCGTACCGTAGGTTGAACAAGCGTATATGCTCCAGCTTTCTCCGTCCGTCTGTCGGCATGATAACTCACGTAAAAATGGTTCGATTTCGATGAAATTTTAGTATGTGTTAGGGGACCACCAGGGGACGAACCCTATTGAAAATGGGGGAAGTGGGGTCAAAGGTCACGTCATAAGAGCTGGATCCATTTCATTGCCTTTATGCGTCATAACATGCGTAAATATGGTTCGATTTCGATGAAATTTCAATATGTGGTAGGGAACCACTTGGGCACGAACCCTATTGAAAATTGGCAAATTGGGGTCAAAGGTCAGGCAGGGCATAAGAGCGGGATTTATTCCATTGCCCTTATGCGTCATAACTTGCGTAAAAACGGTTCGATTTCGATAACATTTTGGTATGTAGTAAGGAACCACCCGGGAACGAAACCTATTGAAAATGGGCGAAATGGGGTCAAAGGTCAGAGCATAAAAGTGGAATCCATTCCATTGCCTTTATGCGTCATAACATGCGTAAATATAGTTCAATTTCGACGAAAATTTAGTATGTGGTAGGGAACCACCTGGGCACGAACCCTATTAAAAATGGGCGAAATGGGGTCAAAGGTCAGGCAGGACATAAGAGCGGGATTTGTTCCATTGCCCTTATGCGTCATAACTTGCGTAAAAATGGTTCGATTTCGATGAAATTTTAGTATGTGGTAGGGATCCACTGGGGGCGAACCCTATTGAAAATGGGCTAAATGGGTTCAAAGGTCAGGACACTGGAGTGGGATCCACTCCATTGCCCTTGTGCATCATAACTTACCAAAAAAAGTTTCGACTGCGACAAAACGTTATCATGTTGTTCCGGAGGTATAGTGAACCGGTTCTGTTGAATATCAACGAAATGGGGTCAAAGGTCATTGCACAAAAGCAAGATTTATTCCACAGCCATTATTCTCATAACTTGCGTAAAACTGCTTCCATTGCGACAAAACTTTAGTATGTTATTTTTGGGGTGTACTGAACCGGTTCTGTTGAATGTCATCGAAATGGGGTCAAAGGTCAGGTCACAGAAACGAGATTTATTCCACAGCCATTATCCTCATAACTTGAGTAATAATTTCTGGTATGTTGGAAAGGGTATCATAATCAATCCATTGCATGATTTTACTAACTTGTTGTGTTAGCCCAAGTTCATATCCTGGACAAGGCTTCAATCAAGAAAAAATGTTCGTAACTATGACATAAGTAAATCGAGAAATTATTTTCTAACTTTTAAATGGAGAAGAAAAGTAACTATATCGTAATCGGGAAATAATACTTAAATTTTACCTCTGTTGCCTCTCGAAAAATTCATTTGCACCTCCCAACCCGCCACTAATATTCATTGAGAGAACGAATATTAGTTAAATCATCAAAAAGGGTTATATTGCATCTAAACTGTGTACAGTGTATATACAGAAAATATAAATATCCATTAGAATCTTCTGGATTTTCCTTTTGGCTTTTAAACTTCCACTAAGTTTTTTTCTTGAATACTAAAACTTTGCATTTGTTGTTTTGTTGCTTGACTAAAACCTTTAGTTTCCATAATTTCTCTCTTTTTTTTTGATTGAAATTTTAACGACCACCCTGAGCAGCCCAATGAGCTATCAGCAGTCAGAGCCAGTGCCGTAAGACAAACACAACATCCATGCCTCACCGGGATTCGAACCCGGACCCTTTTCAGACGAATGATCAGAAGCCATCGCTTAGACCACTGTGCCACCCGGGGAGGGGGTGGCTTCCATAACTTACATGTGTTTATTCAGACGAGTCCGAATGCAATTGGTTTAATACCTTAGTCTCAGCTCGTCACAAACACCATTGCGTCGTGGGAGTTGTGGCCCCGATGCACGTTCGCGGGCCTGTTGCCACAGTGGTTTAAGCGTTTCCGACCCTTTGTCCATGTAGGCCTGGGTTCGAGTTCCGGGTAGGGCATACGGTGTGTGCTTGCCTTACAGATAATTGCACCCTCCCTTTCCTGGAACCAGTGCTCCCAAATTACGGATGGGCAACTAATTATAGCCTTACAGTTGTTCACGGTCTTCTTTAAACCCCGAAACAGAAAAATGAAAATAAAACCTAGCCCTTACAACTATCACACTTGTACAACTTTCCTTTATTTCAGGTATAGAAGACCCCTCTAATAAGAGAATTTGAAATTTGTGCTTATATGTCTGATTTTCGGACTCCTTCACCTTTCTTCGCAAGCCACAATTTCTTGTGAAACAACACTCATTCTGGCGATGCTAAAGGAAGCTGAAAGCATGCCAGTAACGTCATAAACTGTACATCAGCCTGTATTATATCTGATTCTGTGTATTCACGTGCCGTCAGAAAAGCATTTCGTAAGGGAGTAACTTATGAATTCAAACACTCGACGTAGGTCAGGAACACCAAACAGAAATCATCGCTCTTTCCTCGTTAATAAGGGAGTGTCGGAAAAAATTCCCATCGGCCGCCACAGGGAACCCGGTGAGAATTTTTCTGAGACTCCCTTATTAACGAGGAAAGAGCGATGATTTCTGTTTGGAAGTAATTTATCTTTTATATTTAACAGTACATTTTCCTTATCATGCGCGGTTGCAGGAAGAGGTAAAGGGAATTTAAACGACCTAAGGAAAAAGATAATGGCTATCAATTAGTGTTAAACGCGAGAAAGAAAAAAAGATAAAAAAGGAATGGGGTCACCTTGAAAGGCAACTATAGCCATCTAAAGAGAAAGTAACTGGTTATCGGTTAGAGTTATAAGTGGTGTCAGGAAACGTGAGAAAGAGAGACAAGGAAAGGGCATATCGTTTTGTCTTAATCGCCAGTAAATGTGATTTATGTCCATGAGAGAGAATTCCAAAAAGGATAACAAACTGCGGTCCGCAGTTGGTAGTAATAAATCAGCAACTATATCAAAAATCATAGATCCTATTTAAGAAAAAGAGGAGGAATAAGAAGAAGACAAAAAAAATAGAAAGAAATGCAATACTTCGTTTCAGTGGACATGATCATCCAGCAAAGTGATGGTTTCTTTTTTACGAATTTAAAAACCCACAATTGAGACGCACGTCAGCAAAAGATACAGAATTTAAATCAAAACGCGGTTTGTTAGATTATTTGTAGAAAAGAGCATTTCCATATACAGTATATTATAATTTGGTAGAACTCGTATCTTTAGACATTTTGGCTACCATTGTTTCCCCGCTGAGCTCGGCGAAATCTTAAAATATCATCCAAGGAACAGTGGAAAAAAACATCCGATGCTACGTTTTAACTGAACGGAACCAGCATTTCCTGGAAAAGCTCGCTCCATTGCATATCCATATTATAAATGGAGCAGAAAGCCACATGTCATATGCTCCTAAGAATAGGCCAGCATTCTAACTGATACGTCGAACTTGCTTTGACATTCGGTTATCATCCATAAAATCCATAATTTTCTGAATGATCGCACAAGTACTGCTTTCGAATATTTCAACCCGCAAACAAAAAAAACCCTCTTTTACTCAGAGTGCTTCGAATAAAAACAGAAGTGCTTTATTGCGTTTTCTTTTTTTTAGAAATGTACAGTCGAGGACACAGGTGTTGAAACAAAAAGTCTTCAACAACTATCCTGGACAAAGATCAACTCTTGTAGATAATGGTGAAAATATATGGAAATTATCCAGGGTGAAATTTTACCTTCTTGATGCCAATACCTGTTTTTGTTTGTTTGTTTACAAAGAAATTTTCTTCTCTGGAGCCAGCTCGCACTCATAAGAATAGAACCTTCTTCTACTGTTGATTTGCTGAAAGAATCTGCTTTAACCATTTAACGACCATAACGCCTAAAACGCCCTTACATAGAAACGACCACAGCCGCGCGAAATGCCTGTCTCTACCCAGGCTGCACAGCCTTGCAATTTAACGTGGGCCCAACATTGAGCCACCGTCTTCTGTTCCTAAAGGACGGTGGCTCAGCTTTGGGCCAACGTTAAATTGCAAGGCTGTGCTACCTGGGTAGTGAGTCACATTCCCTACCCTTACCTGTTCTTAAAATTTTCATGAACCATGAGGGATCAGCTGGAGTCACCCTCAGTCACTATTGTTACTGAACAATGAAGTGAACTGACACAGAGTTTCGGGCGTTGTCTATTTAGAGTGATACAAGATTTCTGGGTCATCGTCGTTAAAGGCTTAAACTCATTTGTGTTACAAATTCCTAATCAAAAGTGTTTGCTTGGAGGTTTAACAAACACTGTTTCAACTAAATGGGATATATGTAATCGCCCGTCCCTAATGTAGGGTCACTGGTTCCAGGAAAGAGAGAGAAGAGAGTCAGTGCCGTAACAGAAAAACAATATCCATGATTCGCAGGGATTCACAACCCAGACCCATCTCAGACGAATGGTCAGAAGCCAGCGCTTGCACCACTGATCCACCGGGGCAGCGAAGTGTATTTCCATTATCCATTGTGGATTGCTGGGTGGGTGGTGTTGGTACAAAAATTAGTTCGACACAATATCAAGTGCAAGCATCTCGACGAGATCGCTGCATCTGCGCCTTTATCTCGATAGATTTGCGCATCGCTCCGAATCTTTCAGACTTCACTCAGTTGCTTGGTTCCAACCTTATTTGATTACTCTGGGCTTCTCAGAAAGCCAACGGCAAGATTTCTTTTTCTTTTCAGCGAGTGCTTTCTTCACTACCTCTTCCTCACTCAAAATCTTATTCCTATTCTAAGTATGCCGATAGCCTTTCTTCTGATAGTTAGGTACTTCTGGTATGACACTGTTAGCAAGAAGATAGATAATATTGTCCAGTGGAGATACCTTCACCAACGTATGCCAGTTCGTTCTACGCCGCTAAAGTTCCACATCACCAGCTATCCACTCTTTCCATACTGGTCAGAGTTGGAGGATATACAGCATATCTGAGTTACTTGCAAATCACTTACTTACTTGTTTCATCTGACTACTTAACTTCTCACCAGGATTTTCTCCACAGAACGCCCCCCACATAGCTGATTATCAGGTTTTTGTTCTGTTCATGACACATTCCTTGCATTTTTCTTCGCCTGTATGTTCCTTCTCTCCCGTGTTATTTAAAAGTGTTATTTACTGTTTTCATCTGTATCCAGCTATTGAGAGCTATCAGACATTAGCTCAAGAAGAAGCTTCTCTGAAGTGTCAGTACTTGACAAGGCTTCGAGCAATCCTGGAATCGGAGTATAATCAAGAGTTCCTGACTGACGCTGTTGGTTTGTTCAGCAACACCATGAGACTGTTATTTTGTTCGTGACTGCTTCGTTGCTCGTTACTACTTCTCTATATTGAAAGTCTTTTCCTAAACTTCGTGCGATTTCACCAATATTGAATGCTGTTTTTTCCTTCTCATACCAGCTTATCATCTTCGATGTTTTCTTGATTTTTACTTCATCAGCGATATGTATATCACGCATTGACTCACAATAATGCTATGAGGTGTAAACATCGCACAGTGTTTTGCAAGTATATTTAATGTTTTCGTACACAGCATATTATTGAAATCTTGTGAGAATGACCGAATACGTTTTTCGATATACTTTCTGGTTCTTATGTATTGCACACGTCTATATTTTTATGAAATAATATTATTTTACTTTGGGATCTGCGTACTCTCTTAGGTATTCACTAGATATGGAATCATAATTGTTAATAGTATCAACTCTTGTATCCTATAGTGCCAATACTGTACATATTTTACCAAGTTTTGATTGTACTAAGTACACCTTATTTTACACAAACAAAAACATTCTGTGTCGCTGAATTCCGAATAAAAAGAAAGGGAAATGCAGTGGAAGGTCCAGTCATACCTCCCAAATGCTTCCAATTAAATCATTTGTTCAGGTCGTACTTGGCTATGTGTGTGCGCAGCTTAGTCTGCTTTCGAGCATTCTTTTATGGTGTGCCATTCTCTGTCAGGCAGTGTATAAAGATACATAAAGTATGCATGTTGCTCTCTGAATGTGTACATGCACAAACGAACACAAACGTGGAGATTCATATGGATACGTATTTACATCGCCATTAGTATCACATTTTTGTGCCGTCTTCGTTGTGGATCATCCGTCAATATTAAGCTGTGTCAGGCGTCACGTTACTCTCAAAATTGTTTTCCTTCAATGTTGCGCAGTGAAATTTGTATTTTGGAAATTGGTGATGAGGAATATTTGTAAAAATCTAAGAGGCGAGGATTTGAAGAGTGAAAATACACGCACAGGCGAAGATTTCACAATTCGGTAACCGTTCCATCTAGGAACTTGAAAAGAGGTCTGGTGATAGTCAACTCAGATATAAACAAGCCACTATAATGTCTGTGGGTGTAAAGGAACTTTGCAAGTCAGACGTACACAGCCTCGCAATCTAAGTCAAATGTGCTGTTGTGACAAGAGCAGTAAGGAAAGAAACAAAGAAATTGAATAAGTTGCAGAGGGTCTTCTGAAAATACCGGAACAAGAAAGGAGCCAAGATGATTTTCTAGTAGAAATGCACTTTGGGAAATCAGGTTCTTGTAAGCAGCCAAAAGACAAAAGCTGACGCTTAAGTATCTTGCCTGATGTTCATGCAGAGAAAAGGAGCCACTACGAATTGTTTTATTGCAGGCTGAACCGTCAACAAAAGCTTCCGAAATTTAGATAGAAGAGCTGATGAACGAGGTTAGAAAAGTGAAACAACAGACGTCAGGTGTTCA
Organism: Macrothele yani; assembly: GCA_039090855.1. Taxonomy (NCBI): domain Eukaryota; kingdom Metazoa; phylum Arthropoda; class Arachnida; order Araneae; family Macrothelidae; genus Macrothele; species Macrothele yani. Next base: position 73,449,846 of record CM077010.1, on the reverse strand, counting down.
TGTCACTTATGAAATGCACTATACTCCAAGTTCGTTGAGAATACCTGCTGAAGACTAAGCGGATTGCTGCTGTAAAAGGAAAGCATCAGAGCTAGTGGTACCTAATAGCACCTGCTGAAGGAAGACTCAATCTGCCTGACCACAGAGTCCAGGCACGTAGCGGGCGACAATTGAAAACGGAGGACAGCTTCAATTTTAAAGTCTAGGTGTGAAATCTCAATCCGATTGGAATAAGGGGGAAAACCTCTGATGGCTTTGGCTGCTACGATCAGCCAATACTTGTTGAAGAGGGAGAGAGTTTGCATCTTTCTAACTGGACTCGACTTCCTCCTTTCCTTCGGCAGTGGGACATCTTACGGAGAACGTGGAATCCTGGCTGCGGCAAGCGTCAAATACACTGAAAGGACAAATTGTCACATACATACCTGTGAAAATACGCAAGGCATCAGAACCTCAGCAAATCGCGGTGAGCAGGAAAACTGTTTGGGGCTATAAATAGAGTGGATCGGTACGCACAGGAACTCATTCTTTTAAGTGGCAGCATGGGTCGAGGACGACACTTAAGTGAGTTTGATCGAGGTCAAATAGTGAGAGCCAGGGAGGCCCGATGTTCAATCAGCGCAACGGCGAAACTTTATAGAAATTTCGCGACAAACTGTAGCAAGTGTGTACCAGGAGTACATGAAATCCGGCGAAACGGCTAACAGTCGGATGAGATGTGGCCGTAAAAGTGCATTGAATGATCGAGGGTACCGACAATTGGCCCGCATCGTACATACAAATCGGAAAGCTTGTTTGCAGCAAATCACGTCACAATTTAATGACGGAGCATCCTGAAGCCTATGCTCAAGGACAATCCGTCAACACATGACACGACTCGGCTAGGGCAGTCGACGACCTCATCGTGCCACGATGTTAACTGCAGAACATCGATTCGACAGCAGTTTGCGAAGATGATCATATGATTCGACAGCAGTTTGCGAAGATGATCATATGATTCGACAGCAGTTTGCGAAGGCCCATCGAAACTGGAGCAAGGATGATTAGAAACGCGTCATATGGTCTTACAAATCTCGTTTCACAATGTATCGCGACAACGGGAGGCAGCGTGTATGGCGTAAACTACATGAAGTTATGGACCCTGCATGCCAAGTTAGGGTACTACATGCTGGTTAACGTAGTGTAACTGTTTTGGCAGCTGTTACGTGGTCCGGCCTGGTACCCTTGGTACCTATTGAGTTTTCCGTCACCATTTCCAGCATGCGGAGCTCCTAGCCGACCATCTCCACCCTTTCATTACGTGCCTGTGTCCGAACCAAGTTCTGATATTTCAACAGGACAACACCCCACCCCATTGGTCCCGCTAACGACCGACTGGCTCCAGTAGCATAGCTGTGAGCTTACTACACTCGTATGGCCCCCTCACTCACCGAACATTAACCCCATAGAGAACTTATGGGACTTATTGGAACGAGCTGTTCGTGATCAACCATCCCCACCTGCATCTCTGCCTGCTCTACGGCAAGCATTCTAAGATATTTGGTCAGCAATACCTGAGTCTGTGTTCCGGAAGCTCATTGCGTCCGTACCACGACGTTAGAATGCTGTTCTGCGTTCAAAAGGTGGTGCCACACGCTATTATTAGGGTGTACGTAATAATTTGCCCTTTCAGAGTATAGCACGTGTGTAATCGTAAAGATCCGTTTTGCCGGCATTCTCACTAACTGCTTTCTAGTTTCTTTTACCTGAGAAGTGGCTGGCGCAGGTGACCACAAATAATCGACTACGATCAGATGTGCGCTTCCCCGGATACTATTCCAGTATGCTCTGAATTAATTGGCAACTTGAAAGGTCATAGACAGTAAGCAATTTTTGTGTGTCTATTTCGTTATGTAAAAGCTGATAAGTGCTAATGATTACAAATTTCATGATATTAGGACTATATACTAAAAAGACTGAATTTGCATCCAGTTGTCATTGGCTGGTGATCAGGAATCTGTTTCTCAAATACGATGAATCTGGAAGTCATATTCTCTTCTTTCAATCAATAATCTTCATCTATTTACGATATTAATATGCAATTAAATACCTCTTTATGATTAAAATTACTGTCTCCCATTTATTTGGCGTGTATGGTCATTCAAGCCCTGATTGGCACAGACTTGAAGTTATCTCAATCTTTCGTATAAAATATGAAAACCATTCTGCGTTCTTAGTTTGCGACGTCTTTCGCATTTGTAGCGCCAGTTGGTAATAATATGATATGATTTTTGAGCTTTCAGCCATGTTCTCCCTGCAGGAAATGAGTCAAACAGTGTTTTACACATACATTTTATCGCTTCTGAATAAATGTTGATTCCAGATGTTTTTACCTTCGTACATTTCCTTTAAAACACCCATCACTTGGAAAGCTGTTTTTATCAACTGTGCATAAAAACATCTTCACTGTTGGTACCCAATTTTCTCCTAAGAAATTTCATATCTAGACCTTTACCTTATTCTGCATTCGTCGTCATATAGCAGATGTCAAATACAAAAACTAATTAAGGAAAAGTATAAAATATAAGCAATAAATGCAAATATTAGGACTTAAATTAGAACGTTCTAATTAGAGATATTCAATTCCAAATCTGATGCAGCATTCAAAATTTTCAACGTGTATCTCCTAGTATTTTAGAGCTTTTAAAAGATAACTGTTTCTGATATAGTTGCGAGTATAATTCCTTAAGTACTCTTTTATTATAATACTGTAGAGTGAGAATTTAATAGAGTATTTCTAACATTCAAAAACGTGTTGTGTACTTTGCTGTTTTTATTCCGCATAAGAAAGGTTTAATGACTTACCAAGAATCTAACACTGCACTTCTGTGCATCATATAAAAAGTGCAGTAGCTGCAAGAACTAGAAACAAAACTTTACGGAATTCCAAATAGCAATACATAGAACGGTGATTTTGTTATGATATACTCGAACTGTTTGATAAACATTGCTTATCTCTCAGTGAAATCAATAAATCCCTGCAGCGGAACAAACATGGAATCAGTTTTCGTAAATGAAAAACAAAGTTTGTTCATTTCGGAGTTCACTAAGGAAACTGGTCATCTTTCGTACACAGTGAAGCACATTTCGTTTTCTAATATTAGATATTCCAAGTGCAAGCAAACGCGTTACTTACTGGGAACAAAACGCAGAGAAAGGTGTGCTACCGAAAATATCTTTGTGCTACTATCATCTGATATCACCATTTATTGAGCAAAGTCCATTTGTATATACATGCTTTAATCTCCCACTACATTTCACGTTATTATTGACATTGAAAACAGATACGAGATATCTTCTAAAAGCTCAGATTTCGAAATAACGAATTCTAGAATAATAGGACTTGTAGCAAGTTCTATTTTAAACGAAGACATGGTGATGAGGTAAATTTATTACACTACTGTTTGCTCGATTTAGAGAAATGGCACACCTTGCAACTAAAAATGAAAAAGAAAAAAACAGAAATAAACATTGCTACTATTTTGTTTCTTTTCATTAATTTTCGGTGAAAGAGATGCACTGAAACTTCATTAACGAAGAAGCTAATGATTCTGAAGTCACTGGATTCTTTGCTAAAATAATGTTGATATCACAGATGTTGCAAGCAAAGATTTATGCTGAGTTATCTGATATTGAGAATAAGGGTCGATGTTACAATGGTAAGTTCTCTGATTCAGTGTGAACCCTGTGTTTACAACTTCAGTACCATCGAAGATAATATCATCAACCTCAAGTAAAACCTACGTCTAATAAAAATACTGATATGTTTACCAACAGAGATTGCCCTACTGATACAATCGATTTCCCAGCATTTAAATAAAATCTTCAATATTTTCTGTGAGTCCTTTGTACTGCCCATATCACTTTTTTGTTCACACGAATCCTATTCCAAAGATATCTCACATTCTCGGCTTCAGTTATGTCATTTTATTGTACATATATTGTTTCATAACAGCTCGTTAAAATATACTGATACTTCTATTATATTTTTGATGATATTTCAATCCTTGACGTGTTTGTATCTGCAATTTCGTGAACAAAAGAAACCTAAATAGGGCTCACCTCTACCATAGGAAAATAAGCCTTTCTTCAATGTATTCTAAGGAAAGTCAGAATACTTTAGCCAGTGATGTATGAGAAAGGGGAAAACATTTGTAAAGACTTCAAGCGTTCGAAATTAAGTAGAGGATAAGAGAATTTGCATTTCAGAAGAGATCATGACACTGTCCCTTTGGCCGAGTATCATTCTGAATATACCACGTTAAATATTCTGAATATATATACTCCATCAGGTATCATTCTGAATATACCCCTTGGTCAAATGTCATTCTAAAATATCTCTTTCCAAGAGACTGCTCCTATTACGATGGAAAAGAGGTACTTCTGACACTGAAAAGTGCGAGGACATTGCAAACGCACTTGCCGATCAGTTCAATCTTATCAGATGTTTAAATAATCTCATGCATAACAATGTCGTTAATTATATTCATTTCGCTTTTTGAAACGCATCTCTTATAGGAAATTTAAAATACCTCGTATCGGATATTTTTATAATCGCATGCATAGTAATATCGCAAATAATGTTCCTTTTAAAAGACAGTAGGAACGTGGCTAAAGGTAAGACTTTCAGTGATCCTGAACGTACCACTCAGGAGAGATCTAGTAGATATAAAAGAAACAAAGTCTGGAAAAAGACTCTCGTAAAGATAAAATCACTGCCTAAATGATGCAAACATTGACTCAGAACTCTATTACATTTAGCTCTTGTCGATATCTTCAGTGAATCACTCATATTAATATATTTACGACTTTCATCTCCAAACCAGAGGCCGTAATTTAATTTTCGTAATTACAGAGAAATCTCTCTGCTTTACTTTTCCAGAAAATGTCTGCAGAAAGTATTTCGCCGTCACGGTAACGCAGTGGTCTAAGTGTTGGCTCATGATCGTTCATCCACGTCGGTTTGGGTTCGAATCCCAGTGAGGCATGGATGTTGTGTTTGCTCTCCCTTCCCTGCCGTCAGTGACCCTAAATTAGGGAAGGGTGACTGCGTATAGCCCATTGGGTTGCTCACGGTGGTCGTTAAACCCTCAACTAACATCAATTCTTTGAGTGCATTTGGATTTCAACTGAAATATTTACTTATCCATTAACTTGTGAATTTGAACGAATTCTTCAAGTAGCTGTTAAAAATAAACAAAAAAAAACTGTAGTCGTGCCCTTAAACACTAAAATTAAAGCAAAACACTTTAACTAGCTTCTATTCGAAGGCAATATTTTAATTTGTCCTCATTCTTTTAAACGGATGGCCTAAGTCGCAACTTTAAAGAAAAATTAGGAGTTAAAATTTGAAAACAAACGACTTATCTATTGGGGAGCAGAGTGGTGTCTTTGTACTTATTTTCATCTTCCATCTATGAATGTGATAACCGTGTGAAAGGAAAAATAAAAAAATTACGTGCTTTTCACGACTCAGCAATCGTAACTAAATCCAGCAATCTGATATAATTGAAAGAAAAACTAAAATTTTCAGGTAATGTGGAAGAAGAATATTATATAAAACATAAAATCTTTCAAAAATGAACAGCGGAAAATAAAATTACGACCTCATTTCTACATCATGCATCGAAGTTTAATACTTCTGCAAGATTACTGAATTCCAAGCATTCACGTGCTGTATGTCCGTCCGTTCGGATCCATTACTCCTAAAGATATGATTTACAGAAACCTGTTTTTTGACACGCATAGTTCCCTCTGTCGGAAATATTTTGAGTACATGTTCTACTTTCTCGTAATGCATAATTTTGAAAATATTCATCGCATTCCGCGCTTCTAAATCCCCAACTGAATAAAATTCACTTTCTGCATGGGAAAGCATTCAACAAAACGAGGTTTCTACAAATATTTCTTAAAGAAAAAAGTACATTTCTTGTTATTAGGATAATTTTTAGAATTTGTTCCATACTTTCTCGACTTGTAAAACTGCGTCTTGAAAATTTTCATTTCTGTCGAATAGCGTCCCTATAATAGACCAAAATATTCCCAAACATGAGGTCTTTTTAGTTAGCATTCATATAAGGCAGAGTTTCCCGCCAGGGTTAGTGAATGCATAATTCTCTTTGTAGACATACAGTAGTGGCCAAAATTCTGGAAACCTTATTGAAAAAGTGTATTTTTGAGGTTTGATGGCTCATAATACCGTTTGTTTTTGGAGTAATACCATGAAATTATATATCAATGGAAAGATAATTGCATCAAGAATGTAATGCAACAAAGTCTGTTCAATTACCTGTACTCTATGAAATGTTATAGCCAAATACCCAGAAAAAGGAAGCACAACTTGCTTAGGTTGATATGAAGTAGCTTTCCTTCATTTGAATGTAGCCAATGAGCATAAGTATTTAGAAAGCCAATCAGGTGTCATCGTGTTTTGGCAATGCGTCAGTCAGATCACAGTAGAATTCAGCTATTGATGTCATGTATTGGAGCTGAGAGGATGGCATTTGTCAGTGTGTTATGTGATTGCTATCAAGTTTGTGTGTGTGACTATTTTTATTTAGTGAGCTTGTAAAACGTAATAAAATTAAAGAAATGGTGCAAAGAGTTGGGTGGTCACCCCGAAAGCGTCGTATAGTAGTACTATTAAGTAAACGTTCAATATAAAACCAGACTGGTAAAGGCAAGAAAAGGTGCACAACAACAAGTGATGATAGAAGAATTAAGAGACTGTGCCTAGGTGACAGAAGGGTGTATACAAGATGAAATGGCGCAATGCAATGTGAAGTTGAGTGCAAGGACTGTTCGGCGCAGACTGCAGGAATTTGGTCTAAAAGCTAGAATTACATGGTAAAAAGTATTTTTATCTCTCAAACAAAGGTTGAGAAGATTACACTGGGATAAAACCCATGTAAACTGGACAACGGGACAATGGGGCACTGTTATTCGGAGTGATGAGACCAAAATCTCCCTGTTTGGTAGTGATGGCATAAAATACGTAAGGAGAAGAATCGGAGAAGATTTGCATCTTGATCGCATTACATGCACCGTGAAATACCCAGTTAGTATTATGATCTGGGGTTGTATGACATTAAAAGGTGTGGGCAGAATGTGCGTGATTAATGGGAATATAAATGGCCAAAAATACATTAATGAAATACTTGAGCCCAAACTGAAGCCTTCCCCACGTGATGTTTTCCAATATAATGAAGCATTTATATTTCAACACGATTCAGCTCTATGTCATGTTGCTGCTGTGTGCAAAAAGTGGTTTCAAGGTAATTATATTCCACTGCTGGAATGGCCTGGGAATAGTCCAGACCTTAACCCCATCGAAAATCTAATGGAGCCAACTATATATACTTGTTAGTCAAGCAACCCAGCAATAGACCCAATTAATAGAAGCAATAATTCAATCTTGGTTTCACATTATAACAGCTGCAGAACTAAAAAAATTGACTCACTCCATGGGGAGGCGTTTTGTATATCTCATTTTTTCTATGTGTTTCACTTTTCTTCTTTATAACTGCTGTTCTAATACAAAATCCTTCATAAAGGTTATTGTAGTACATTTTTGATGAAATTATCTTTCCATTGATGTATAATTTTATGGTATTTCTCCAAACAAAAGTGGTGTTATGAGCCATCAAACCTCAAAAATACCCTATTTCCAAAAGGTTTCCACAATTCTGGCCACTACTGTATCTGCGCTTCTCAAGCACATACTGTACATGCATGTATAGATAGATATACGGTCGTATCAGAATGACATGACCACCCCCGGAATCAGGGTGTACCCGCCCAGGCGCTCCACAGAGTGCACGTGACAAGGGTGACCACATGGAGATATAAGCAGCTGTCCAGGACAGATGAGCCATAGTGCGTAACGTGAGCACAATGGGCAGAGATAGTGATTTCCCGAACGTTCAAAAAGGAATGATCATCGGCTACCACCCCAACAGTGGAAGTATTTCAGAAACAGCAGACTTCGTAGGCTGTTCACGATGTGCTGTAGTAAAGATGTACCAAGAATGGACCTTTGGCACACAGAGTACCTACCGACGTCATAACTGTGGAGCTTCAAAGGCCATCGACCCTAGAGGAGAACGTCGTCTCCGTCAACTGCTAAAGTGCAATCGACGCGCAAAAGTGCAACAATCGACCACTAAATGAACGCTGGGCACACAAGAACTTTTCCTCGATAACAGTAGAACGGACAATGTTGCGCATAGGTCTTCGTAGTCAACGGTGCATCAAGGCGTCCATGTTCCCTCAAGTCCATCGGCAACGACGCCTGCAGTTCGGATGCGACTACAGTCATTGGACAGTGTCAGAGTGGGAAAAGGTTGCCTTCTCCGACAAATACAGGTTTCTACTCAACAGAAGTCACTGGCGGTGGCAGGTACGGCGTCAGACACACGAAAACCAACACCAGGACACTTTTGTCGGTCAAGCAAATGCCGGTGGTGGCAGTGTGCTTGTCTGGGGGATGTTTTCCTGGTATGATTTGGGACCGCTAGTACCACTGAAATGGTCCCTAAACGCCATAGGTTTCCTGTCCATCCTCGCTGACCACATGCATCCTTTCATGTTGGACGTTCACCCTGGTGGTGATGGTGTATACTAACAGACAATGCGCCGTGCCACGTCAGTAAGAGTGTGCGTGACTGGTTTTAGGAACACAACGGCGATGTCTCCGTTCTCCTTTGGCCGGCGAAGTCGCCCGATCTCAATCCCATAGTGCACTTGTGGGACTATTTGGATCGACAGGTTCATTTGTTTTTCAATTGGAGGTTTAACGACAACGGTGAGCAACTCAATGGGTTATAAGCAGTCGCTCCGTGCTCAGCTGCAGTCCGAATGGTCACGTGTGCCTCGGGCAACCTTTCAGGGCCTCATTGCGACCATGCCACGCAGTCTCGCCGCTGTCATTCGGGCCAAAGGTGGTTTTTCTTATTATCAGGTAGCTAGTCATATTATTCTGATATAACTGTGTACATGTCATTCAGGTGTTTTCTGAGATTTAAAATTAAATCTTAAACAGAACAAGATCAAATACGAAATGAAAGTACTTTATGACGCTGCGCTTACTGTTGGCAATTAAAGTCGAGATCTGGATACAGAACTGAAGCTTCACTGACGTCTTTTTTTAAGTCTCACGCTAAAACCTTTGTATTTCATATTAAAGATCGCTTTCATTTTAAGGGATTACTACATCAGATCCTCCCACGACTTTCAGAGCCTTCAAGAACTTTTGTTTCCTGTCTCTTGGGCAGAGTACATACACTTGGTTAGCACATCCCTCCTGTCTTCATCTTGGAAAAACAGCTTTTCTCTCTAGCACGCAAACGACAGCTTTGCCTGATTTGTAGTACCCAGTTTCATCTGTATCAAAGTAGAAGCAAGTATGCTTTCGTAGAAGGTCATTTGAGACCTTTTGGTAACCCATCAATCCTGTCAAGTCCACAAAGAGCAACTATAGCTTTCAAAGCCGAAATAGTTTGCAGACATGCTTTGTAAATACAGGAGCTCATTTACTTTTTCTAACACTGCACCATCTACATTGCCTGGAGATCAATTACCGTGACTTTCCCCTTTTTAGCACGTCTTTTGTAAAAAAAGAGCTTACGTTACCGGTTTGTCCGTCCGTCTGTATCCACGATATCTCTGCAACTGTTAGCCCGATTTGAAAAATTCTTTTTGCATTGGGAAGCTTGAAATATGCGGATGATGATCCTTCATTTCGTTTTTTTTTTTTTACGATCTACAATTTCGCCGCTAGAGAGCGTAAATGCAGATGATGTCGAATTCAAAAATACGTTTCATTCCACATATTTGCTTCTAAACATCCGATTGAAAAAATTCGTTTATCTTTCGATTCCCTTTATGTCGAAGACTATTTTAGATATAGTTACTTTTTCAAATAACGCATAGATTTTCCGCTGGGGGCGTAAAAGTTAATTACATTTCCCCTGATAACTCTTCTCCTAAAACTCCGATTTGAAAAATGTTTTCTTCAGCGGATACACCTCCTGATGGAAAATCTTTTGCATATAATTTCAAATTTTTGGTAAAGAATACCTTGGCCACCAGGGGGCGTAAGCGATAATTTTTGCTTCCGATGTATTTGCCATAAAACCAGAGGTTCTAAAATATCGATTACGATATTTTTTTCGTGGACTGATGCCACTCACATCGATAAACATTTTCGAAATATTTTCTTCTTAAAATATTCCACAGTTTCTCCAACAGGGGGCTTGTATGTATATCTTATTTTTCTCAATATCTCTACTTCTAGGAGTTCCATTTGAAAAATTCCTTCTTTGTTGGATAGTGTTTTTAGTCTGACATGTTTTTCATATATTTTCAAAATTTTCTAGGTATTCATAGACTTTCCGCTCGGGGGCGTAGAGGTAAATTGCGTTTCCCCTTATACCTCTGCTTCTAAATCTCCGATTTAAAACATTCTTCCTGCACCGGCTCCTGATGGGAAATCGTTTGAACATAATTTTTAATTTTTGTAAAAAACTGGTTTGGCCACCAGGGGGCGTAATTCTTAATTTCAGCTTCTGATGTACTTGTAGCAAAATATGAGTTTCCAAATTCTCTATCGAAAAAAACGTCCTTTGTAGACCGATACCTACTCATGTCGACAAACCTTTTAGAAACATTTCCTTTTTAAAATAATGCAGGGTTTCTACGCCAGGGGCGTAGATGTATATCTTATTTTTGTCAACATCTCTACTTCTAGGAGTCCGATTTGAAAAAATCATTCTTTGTTGGATAGTGTTTCCAGTGTGACATGTGTTTCATATAATTACAAAATTTTCAAGTAAATCATAGAATTTCCGCTAAGGTGCGTAGAGGTAAATTGCGTTTCCACTTATATTTCTGCTTCTAAATCTCCGATTTGAAAAATTCTTTCTGCACCGAATACAGCTCCTGATGGGAAATCCTTTGCACGTAATTTCTAATTTTTGTAAAAAATGGTTTGGCCACCAGGAGGCGTAAACCTTATTTTCCGCTTCTGATGTATTTGCAGCAAAATCTGAGCTCCTAAAATCTCGATTGAAAGAAATTTATTTGTGGATCGATACTACCCACGTCGATAAACATTTTAGGAGTATTTTCTTCTTAAACTAATGCATGATTTCTACCGCGAGGACGTAGATATATATCTTGTTTTTGTCGATTCCGTTTACTTGAAGGTGTCCGATTTGTAAAAATCCTTCTTTGTTGGATAGTGTTTCCGATGCGAAATGTTTATCCTATAAATTCAAAATTTTCAAGTAAATCATACACGGGCGCAATTGTAAATTGCGTTTTCTGCGTTATTTCTGCTGCTAAAGCCCCGATTTGAAGAATTCTTCCTGTATGGCATACAACAGCTGATGGAAAATATTTTTTATGTAATTTCTAATGTTTGGTAAAGAATGGTTTGGCCACCCGGGGTCATAAGTGTTAATTTCTGCTTCTAATGTATTTGTGACAAAATCTGCGCTCCTGAAAACTCGACTAATTATTTTTTTTCTTGGACCGATACCGCTCATATGGAAAAACCTTTTGAGAATATTTCCTTTCTAAAATAATGCATGGTTTTCCCACCAGGGGACGTATAGTCACATCTTATTTTTATCGATATCTCTGTTTCTAAGAGTCCGATTTGAAAAATTATTTCTGTATTGGAGAGCGTTTCCGGTGCGAAATGTTTCTCATTTAAATTCATGTTTTTCTTAACGCACAAGTCTGCAACCAGAGGGCGTAAGCTCACGATTCCGTTTACAGCAATATCTGAGGGATTAAATGCCCGATTGAAAAACTTCTTTCTTCCGGCATATACTATTGTTTTCCATACCGGTTCCATTGACTTTGAATAGCTTTGATAAATTTAATTTGCGTCATAACGGATTTAAAACACGTGCTTATTACACCAGAAAATTCGGTGTCATCTTTCTTATTAAGTCTTACGCTAAAACCTTTGTACCTTATTTTAAACATAGCTTCATTTTAAGGGATTACTACATCAGGTCTTCCCACGATTTTCAGTTTCTTCAAGAACTTTTGTTTCCTGTCTCTCGGGCAGAATACATACACTTGGTTAGCACATCCCTCCTGTCTTCACCTTGGCCAAACAGCTTTTCTCTCTAGCACGCAAACGACAGCTTTGCCTGATTTGTAGTACCCAGTTTCATCTGTACCAAAGTAGAAGCAAGTATGCTTTAGTAGAAGGTCATTAACCCATCAATCCTGTCAAGTCCACAAAGAGCAACTGCTTTGTAAATACAGGAGCTCATTTAACCCTGCACCATTTATACAGACTGCAGATCAATTACCGTGACTTTCCACTTTTTTACACTCAGTTCGAATTTCATGCATACTTCGTTCATGCAAGAGAGTGTAGTTGCCAACTGAATTTTGCTCTCTTACAGCAAGACTGTACATATAACACAATCGAGTCACTTATTGTGATTTTGACCACCTCCAACTTTTAACGTCAACAGCGCGTAGCCAATGCAAGCAGGTAGCGTCGTGAGTTGACTTGGAGGATGTACTATATAAGGTGTGCTGTAGGCAGTATGAAAACGTATCGCTCTTTGCTGTCATGTATAAAAGGAGCGATTTACCAGATTTGCAAAAAGGGATGATTATCGGATTTCGCGCCAAAGGTGACGGTATTTCTTAAACAGCGCAGTTTGTCTTTTCGCGTGCTGCTGTAGTTAAAGTGTATCGTGATTGGAGAAATGGCACCATTGAGAATAAGCGACGTGGAAACTGCGAAGCAGCGCGTGCCATTGGTGTGAGAGGTGAACGTCGGCTTCGAAAGTGCGGGAGGGCCGATTGACACGCTACAGTGGAGCAACTCACTGGCCGAATAAACAAGAGAGCTACGGGAAGTGTGTCTAAAAGGACAGTTCAGCGACCCTGCTGCGTGTGGGGCTCCAATGCCGACGGATCGTCACTGCACCTATACTAACAAAGGTGCATCGGCAGAAAATGCTATTTGTACGGCAGTTTCGTAATTGGACTTCTGCAGTTTGGCAAAGCATTGACTTCTGCGATGAGTCACGTTTTCTGTTTCATCGAACCGATAGACGTTGGCGTATAAGGCGAGAAACATCGGAGAACAAACACTTTTCAACCATTGCTTGAAGAACGCAAGCTGCTGGGGTCTGGAGAATGTTTTCGTGGCATTCCCTGGGTCCACTCATACCTGTGGAAGGCACTATGGACCGAATTCGTTATGAATCCATCCTTCTAAACCACGTACACCCATACATGCTAACTGACTTTCCAGGGGAGGATGGCTCTTCTGCACAACAATGCGCCGACGTGTCACACATTTATAAATGTCAGACAGTGGTTGGAAGAGCACGATGAAGAGTTCAAAGTACTCTCCTGATCCCCTAATTCCCCAGACATAAACCCAATTGAGCATCTGTGGGACCACCGCGATCGTGTTGTTCGCTCTATGGATCCTCCACCACGAGCCCTCCAGCAATTGTCAAATGCATTGCAGTCAGTATGGCTCCACATACCTGTGAAAACCTTCCAGTACCTTATTGAGTCACTCCCAAGCCGTCTAGTTGCTGTCCGTGCTGCACACGGCGGTTACTCTGGATATTGGCTGGTGGTCACAATAATGTGACTCGACAGTGTACATACATACCCCTAAGCTGTTCTTTGAGATTCAAGGTTTTCTCCTCCAAGAAAGCTCATTTGCCAGATTAAAGTTTAAAACCTGTTATGCTAGATTTTACATCCACTTGATTTACCAAAGTTTCCAATTACATCGATCTCGGTTCACAACTCTAGTTTCTCTGACATCAATCAGACATCTCACAGAATACAAGTTTTACATCATAGTCCTTTTCTTATGCACACATTTCTGAATCTGATTCTCCTGCTACTTGCTTGGATTCTTTTTGAAATTTCTTTCTTTCCACTTAGGATGAATCAATTCTCTTAGTAAACATTTTATCCTTCCTTCTTTTAACATGATCAAATCACCTGAGAACCTTTGTCGCCACTTTACTAACAACATTTTGCTTCACAGCTGCAACACATCTTCGTTTTTCATTTAATCATAACGTGTGCCTCTTTCTCTGGCCACAAACTTTTCGTAAGTAACTTATATCCCTATCATGTAAATAACTCTTACATCACTTCTGCAGTACCCATACTTTTCTACCGTGCATCAAAGTGCAAACAATTACAATTTCATACAGAGCTAATGAGGACACTTTTGAAAACCCATCAGTCCTGTGAAATCCTCCTTATATCTTTCAAAGATGTGTTCACTCACGTACTAATTTTACCCAATAATTTGTTTTCGCGGTAAAGCATGCTTCCTAAATATACAAATTCATTCACCTGGTATATCACGGAGACTGATTTTGCATCCACTTAACATTTCCACATTAAAAGTTGTTTTTCCCTTACTCACGCTCAGTTTAAATTCTATACAAACTACAACATACTCTGCAACTCACTTTTACCCTCTGCTAACAAGACTGACGGAAAGTAAAAAAAGAGAATTTATACAACATAATAATGGAATACAGAGGATAACGTGATCAAAACATTATGGCAAAATACAGCTGTATTTGCTGGTAAACTGAAAAATAACATTTCCATGTAACATGGTTAGTACGTGGTTAAACCGCCATGAACTGCGTCACACTGTGCAATTCTGGCATGGAGTCTGTCGTACCGATGTTGGATGTAAGTTTGGGGTATTGAGTTCCAAGCATCCTCAACCTGGATGCGTAAATCGGGGATGGTCGTGGCTGGCCGTGGAGACCGAATAAGTTTTTGCCCCATAAAATCCCACACGTGCTCAATGGGGGACAAATCCGGTGAATGTGCAGGCCATGGAAGTTGTCTCACACCCTGAAGTGCATGTTGCGTTGTACGTGCCGTGTGTGAGCGTGCGTTATCTTGCTGGAAAACACTACGATGGACCGACCTTACAAATGGCACAACAACGGGCTGAATGATGTTGTTGATGTAGGAGGTGCTGTTTAACGTACCCGGTACAAACACTAGTTGTGTACGGGAATGATAGCTGATCGCTCCCCACACCAGGAGACCAGGTGCAGGCCCTGTGTGTAGCTGGCGGATGCAAGAAGGGTGGAGACGCTCCCCTGTGCGTCTGCAAACACGCATACGGCTATCGGAGGCTCCCAAGCAGAATCTGCTTTCATCGCTGAACACGACAGATCGCCATTGATTTCTCCAGTGCAGACGTTGGCGACACCGCTGCAGCCGTTCCTGACGGTGGGCTGGAGTCAGAAGTACACATGCCAGAGGCACACGTGCACGCAGTCTTGCATCTAGTAGACGGTTGCGGATTGTTCGCACAGTCACCTCAGGTGCAACGGCAGCTCGAATTTGCGTCGCAGTGGATGTTCTGCTTTACAACGCCGCTCTTTTTATGCGTCGATCGGTCCTCTCATCAGTCCGTCTGTGACTCCCGGTTTCACGTCTTCTCGTGTGGGAATGTTCCTCGGACCATCTACGCCACCATCGTACCACCACCGATACTTCATGTCCAATTCGCTCCGCAATACGACGATACGACCACCAGGCCTCGCGGAGTCCGACTAGACGACCTCTCTCAAAGTCCGATAACTGCTGAAATCGTACACGTCTTCCATGTCCAGGCATTGCAGCTTCTTCAGGGTCTTCGCACGTGTCCGTACGCCGACGACTGATTACATTCACTTAGCCGTACTCCTTAAATACCACCGACGATAATTTGCATATTATGCCGTGCTGTAGCGTAAGCGCTCACCGGTTGGTCCCGAAATTAACATCACACCTACGTAAACTCGACCCCAATAACATATGTAAATTTCATGATCGTCCGCCAATTCCTTCTTGGTGTTCTTTTTTCACTTTCCGCCAGTGTATTTCGAAAAACCACCATTCACTGGTAAACATGCTCAACGGCCAGCATTCATAACTTGCATACTGTTAAGCAGATTCCCAATCATACGATAATTATTCCAGACCTTTCACGGAAGTATCTTTTTTATCCCGTCATAAAGCTTCTTTAAATATATGAAGGCAGCAAATATTTTGTTCGTAAAAAAGTTTTTGCTGCCTTTCTAGATTTAGAAAAAGATTGTGACCGATTAAAGAGAATACTTCCAAGAAGAGTCTTGAACAATTATAGTATGACTGGGAATCTGCTTTCAAGTATGAAAGCAGTGTGTTTCCATAATATCACAGCCTCTTCAACCGCTGCTTGAAGAACACAGAGAAAATTCCTTGGACATACCCCAAACATCCAAAATATTATGACCACCTGCCTAACACGATGTTGGTCCTCCACTTGCCGCCAAACCAACTCTTACCAGGAGAGGCGTGGAAGCTACAAGATTTCTAAATGTGTCTTGGGGTAGCTTCTACCAAAACATTACCAGCAGATCTTTTAACTCTTGTAAGTCACATGGTTGAGCTGTCGCGGATCGGATTTGCTGTGCCAACACATAACACAGATGTCCAGTTGCATTCATGTCTACGAATTTAGAGGCAAGACAATATCTGGAAGTATTACTCATGCTCCGAAAACCGTTCTCGAACAATCTGGGCAATGTCGCATGAGGCAACAGGAAACGCTATTCATCGGACCAGACGACCTTCTTCAATTTAAGGTCAAGTTTTGATACTCGTGTGCTCATTGTAGGCCCTTACGAACGATGGGAACTGGGGTTAGCATGGGCACTAGAAGTAGTCTGCGGCTACACATCCTCCGTTTTCAGCAGGTTTCATATATTGTGCGTTGTGACACATTAATGTCGTCAACAGCATTATAATTACCGGCGAGCTGCGCCATCTATCTATTCCTTTAGCCTTTCTGCTGTCTCTTACCACACGAGATAGCCTTCGTTCGTCTCTAGCATCGATGAGCCCTGGTTGGTCCCCTCTTTGCAGGCGGTCTGTGGAGTTTCTCCACCTCGGACCAGTTCTTTGAATGTATTCATCGCGGCTGACTGTGAGTACCCCGCAAGCCTTGTCGTCTGTGAAATGTTCCGACCTAGTCGTTTGGCCCTTACGATTTAGGCTTTGACAAACTCGCTTAAGACCGTAGCCTTTCCCATCTAAACGACAAGAATAACACCGATTAGCAGAGCTCAGTGTCAAGTGTTATTTATACCGTGTCATGACCTTCACACGCGACGTCGTATACCGGCAGTGTCTTTGATTAGCCCAAAGATGCGCTGACCATGATGTTTTGACTCTTCAGCGTGAAACAGTACTTTTATGACTTGGCATCACACATGTGTGCATCCATAAATCCATTGAACAGCCATGGCGATTAATGCAGCCTCGTCTGACTCCTGCTCCATTGGAGAAACCGTTCTGCAAAACGTCATTTACACGTGAACTCACCGTACTGCCAGGGAGCGCAAGTTTTACATCCCCAAGCAAACTCCGTACTTTTTCAAGACCTTCCACAGATAGACACTCCTTAGTCTTTCGTTAATTTTCTCAAGGTCAAAAACTTGTGCTGTAACATCCTTACCAGCAACCCCGGTAGCACAGTTATGTCGAATCGACGTCGATTTTTGGTTACCAGGTCGATATTACTTCGAGGCATAGTTTTCGACGTAAGATCGGTGAGACGGAACGTCAAGAAAACTAATTTCACTGAATTTCAGTATACATGTAGAGGGTTTTACGCAGTTTCCCTCTTTAGTTCCATTGGGTCGAATAATCGATGTTTTATACCATCTGTAAGCATCGCGCGCATGCGCCTTCGCAACCATTACGTCAAACACCCTTTTTGAATGCTGAGGTGTTGGTCGGTTGTACCATTTTTGTTGTAAGACGAGATTCTTACTTGTCTCCTTTTTAGCCAGTAAGTTAAAAGTTGTTTTTTCTTGCTTAAGTATGCTTATAAGAAGTTGAGTCTCGTTCCTTTAAGTAGAATTTCTTTTTAAGATATATAATTTGTACGTACGCATATCCCAATTAGGGATAGGAAATTTAGAGAATTATGTGTCTTTTCGAATGCGTCCGAAAAGACTTGGATGTTCGAACAATAAAAAAATAAATTATATGAACTTTTAAACGTAAACAGCGTCGTAGAATACAGATACGAATATACTCAACGGATACGAATACACTCAACGTTTCAGGCCAGGATTAAAAGTTTAGAATTTCATGTTTGAACATCTAAATTGTAGAGTAAACGTAAATTCGATATTACAACAGTAATAGAATTGATGACTAAACTGCGCAATATCAACGTAGAATCGACGTCTATACTACGTAGCAACGATGTATATGTTTATCTCGAAAGGTCGAATCTTCGTCTACTGTTGACTTGATATCGACTTAACAGGTTTACAATTCGACGTCGAGAAGACGTAACAAACGTGGGCATGGCTATCTATATTCGACGTTTCATATCGACCAAAAATCGATCAAAAATTCGACGTCCAATCGATATAATGTTCTATCGGGGGAGGATTCAATTAGGGATAGGAAATTTCGTGTATAACCCCAGTATTTGTTGGTATAGCTCTTACAACGTATATAATTTCTCTCTATATCGCACACTTTTACTGATGCCAAACTTGAACTTTGTCAGTGACAAATTTTCTAACACTACTGCAGGCACACTCGACAGGCGCATACCATACCAATGATTAATGTCAGTGCGATGACCTTTACCCTACTAGAAATCAGAAATGATAACAAAACATCAGTAATAAAAATAAAGACCTAACTCAAAGCACAACTGACAAATTTCGATTAATCAATGAGTAACGGTCGTCACCATATATGCCAGACAGTATTTGAACTGATTTAAAATGTACAAACAAAAAATATTTTTGTATTCCATTCCTTGCACTAAGACAAAAAATTGCTTGCACTCTGGTCTGCCAATGATACGATACAAAGTTGATTCGTTGTACTAGATGCAAACATATTTCTATTTGCCACTAGTTTCAATTCTGAAGGTATGACTGATATTTTTTTCTGCAGCTCATAATTTTCCGACGCGCAATATTATACTTCCAGTAAAGATGTATTTTTTTACTTGAGGTAATGTTTTTGTTCCTAAAATATATTTGAAAGTAAGAACTGTAGCTTGGTACTCTATTCTGTGGGGCAGCTTTACCTGAAATTACTTAATTAACCCTTTAACGACCATAACGCCCAAACCGCCTGTACATACAAACGGCCATAGCCCCGCAAAACACCTAGAGTGAGTCAATTTCCTACCTTACCTGTTTTTCAAATTTGAACGACTTATGATGAATCAGCAGGAGTCATCCTCAGTCACCATTGTTGTTATTAAACAAAGAAGTGAACCGACAGACAGTTTCAGAAGTTATGGTATTTAGAGCGATACAATATTTTGCGATTATGGTCGTTAAAAAAATTGCAGTTTTTTATGGGGATTAATGACTGTGAAAACACTGGTTTGTCCGTGACCGGGATCGACACCGCGTCCCCTCACTCTGGAGTAAGCTGCTCTCCCAACTAAGATACACGGACGAAACATATCGCTGCAGATTTGTAGTCCTGACACGTGCTTCACCTCGTAGTAAGTCATATCATCTCCCTCTTAATTTTTTTTTGTAAGCGAAGAGCGAACTTTCATTTATTCTAGACGATGTGTGAAACAAACACCACACATTTTTCGAAGAACCCAACTGCCAGTACATCAATTTTTACGATCGGGTACCAATGTGAAAACACAAGTCTTTCCGTGAAAGAGATCGACACCGCGTCCCCTCACTCTGGAGTAAGTTGCTCTCCCAACTAAGCTACACGGACGGAATGAATCGCTGCATGTTTGTCGTCTTGACACGTGACAAATATGCAGCCATACATCTGTAAATTCGTCACATCATCTCCCGTTTAACTTTATTTATTTATTTTGAAGCGAAGATAGAATTTTTCATTAATTTTAGACAATGTGTGGGACAAACTCGCGCACCCTCTCTCCGGAGTAAGTTCCTCTCCCAACTAAGCGACACGTACGGAATATTTCGCTGCAGATTTGTTGTCTTGACACGTGCTTTACCTCTCTAGTACGTCATACGACCACCATGAGCAATTCAGTGGGCTATAAGAAGTCCCCCGTCCCTAATTTGGGGCCACTGCTTCCATGGAACGGAAATAGCCAGTGCCGTAAGACAAACCGGGATTAGAACCCTGACCCATCTCAGACGAATGGTCAGAAGCCAGAGCTTAGACCACAGCGCCATAGGGGCGGCCAAGTTTCAGAGTACTTAAAGGTGGTAATTTGTTTTACCGGGTGGGACTAATTAACTCGGAGTTAGCAAACAGGGCTTAAGTAGGTTCGAGTGAATGTATTCCCCCTCTAAGGAATGGGTTGAACGTGACTTGAGATAGTGAAATTGTGAATCAGGGAGTGTTGTTCTGCACTGAGATTTTTTATTCAGAAGTGGTCATCTAGGAGGAGGATTAACACTAATCCTTTCAGACTGGTTACTTCTTAACCCTTTAACGACCATAACCCCCAAAACGCCAGTACGTACAAACGGCCATAACAGCCTGAAACGACTGTCTAGGGTATGACAGATTTCCTACTCTTACTTGTTCTTCAAATTTTCTCCACCTTTGAGGGATCAGCAGCTGTCACCCTCTGTCACTATTGTTGTTATTAAACGAAGAAGTGAAACAACAGATAGTTTCGGACGTTATGGTATATAGAGTGATATAAGAGTTTGGGGTCATGGTCGTTAAAGGGTTAAAAGGGGCAAATATGGAAGAAGAACCAAAGAAAAGAGAGGAAAAGGTGTTTGAGTCACCTGTTCCTACCCAGTGGCGTGTGTCCGCGCCAGGGGGATGTCCTTCCCCATAGTGCATTGGTTCATGGAACAGATAATAAGAAATAGAATGGAGCGCTTATGACTGCAACAGGTTTATGGCCGGTACGACTGAGTTGTGAGTGGCAAAAGGAATTACTTTTTCGTAGCTTTTGTAAAACTGGGCAGCTATCTAAACATTGTTCTTAGGGGAGCGCAGCAAATTTTTGGCCCCATTTGTTCAGATACATCTGCCGTTTTGTCGCTGCTGTGGCGCAGTGGCCTAAGTGATGGCTTCTGATCATTCGCCCGAAATGGGTTCTGTTTTGAATCCCGGTTCAGCATAGATAATGCTTTTGTCTTACGGCCCTGGCTCTGTCCCCTCCCTGGAGTCAGTGGTCTTAAATTATGGACGGGAGACTACTAATAGCCCAATGAGTTGCTCACGGTGGTGGTTAAACTCCCAATCAAAAAAAAAATATCGGCATTCTAAATATGCACTTGGAACGTTTCCTTATTTATCATAAATAAGTAAGGATAAGGAGAAAGGTAAAAAATGCTACACGATAATACGTACCATGGTGACCTCACTTTTACATGTAAAATCCACATTATGATGCACACGGTTGTTCCTCCACTGACGGCCGATCATTTGTTTAATTTACGTTGTTAGGAGGAATACAAATGAAGACTGCATTTGCACAGAAAATCTTTTAAAAATATCATAATTCTCAGTTCTTAACATTCACTGCACCATTCTTTAAGTTAAGCATCTTCCAGTAGTGTTGGAAAGGTATATCGTACTCCAGATATGGTTAGTTGCGCATGTTAATCCAACCAACTCTGTGTAAAGCTTGTAATTAATTTTATAGAAAAAAATTGAATTTTGCTTACATACATATCACTAAGCTGTTCTCTGAGATTCAGAGGTTAGCTCCAAAAAGAAATACAAACTACCAGATATTTTTACTTACTGTTGTTGTATCAAAATTCTCAATTTACAGCGATCTTGACATACAACTCGGGCTTCATTGATATCCACTACACGCTGTACACAAGATCTTTTATACTTCATACTCATAATCTTTTTCTCATGCAGACACTCCTGAATCTGATACACCCATGACTTCCTTGGCCTTCCTCTGCCTTTCCTTCCTGCCACTTGGGCTAAAGATATTTTCTTAGTAAGCATCTCATCACTCATTCTTTCAACATGGCCAAACCACCGAAGCATATTACTCTCCACCTTGCTAACAACATTTTGCTTCATATCACACAACTGCAATACATCTTCATTATCACACAATCAGACCATGTCTTGCCACAAAAATAACGCATTTCTCCAGCACGCCAACGGCCTCTATGTTTCTTTTTTAGAACCCAAGTTCCACTGCCATACATCAGAGTAAGAACAATTACATTTTCATACACAGCCATGCGGAACTCTCTGGAGAACCCATCATTCCTATGAAAACCTCCCAAAGCAGCTATGACTTTCAATGAAGAATTCACGCGTCTACTAATTTCACCATTCAATTTGTTCTCTCTGTCAAACATGCTACCTAAATACACAAACTCACTCACCTGATCAATCACAGTGCCGTTTATACTTACACTACATTCAGTGCTACCAGTTCCTCTCTCAAACACCATAACTTTAGTTTTTCCCTTATTCATACTCAGTTTAAATTTCATGCAAACTTCGTACATCCGAGACAACATACTTTGCAAATCACTTTTGCTCTTTGCCAACAGGACAGTGTCATCAGCATACAAAAATCTGCACACACGGATATTACCAAGAAATAAACCACTATCATCTATTTTGTCATAAAAACTAGATATCATGTACTGCTTTAGAAATTAAAAAACAATACCTCGTAAAGTGAAGGCATACAACTTGAAGCAATTCTTCATAAAGCAAACAGGAAATTCATTCCTCTTGGGAAATTATGTCCATTTCGATGTATTCGTTTTCCGGGATATCCGTCTGATTTGCGTCCTTCGAGACAAACTCGTGATTCGAAAAATGCATCTGAGGAAGAATATTCTGTGCAATTTTATGTGAAAAATGCATGCATCATTCTTTCTCCTTAAGTTTACGCTAAATTAGCGCAATGTCAGAACTGATATATATTTCATGCATAAGAGCGGACATATACACATAAAATAAAAAGTCAGATATTCATTAAATCTAACGCAAAGAAAGTGCTAATTTAAGAAAGAACAAATCTACCTACCATACGTGAAGTATACGGATAAGATAAGTTTTGAGGGAATCTGCGGAAAACGAAAAAACTTAATGTTACTCTGAAAAATTATTAGTTTTTACAACTGGATTTCTTCATAAGAGATAAGAATCTTGAATTAATTTGTTCAGGCGAGATACTTATAAACTTATAATGTAGTATGTCATGACCACGAGCCGTATTTGCCGTATGAATAAATAAAGACTGCGTAGCTCCTAAAATATTTGTTCGGCGAACTCTTTTAACAATTATGTAGTAGATTGCACCAAAAAGTGGTGCTACACCACCTGCACCACTTTTGGTCCAAAGGTAAACCCCTGTATGGTGCATAAAACATAAAAATATCAATTAGATGCCATGATATGGTATCCAGCTTGAATGGTGCTAAGTGGCCCCTATTGCACTATGTTTTTATACGCTTCATACAATGGCTTTCCTTTTCCCTAAAAGTGGTGCAGCTGGTGTAGCATCACTTTCTGGTGCAACTTACTTACAATTAATGTAAACAGCGATATTAGAAACAAAACGCATAAAATGACAACTTTACTGAGAAGAGGATCAACGGAAAATTTTTGAAATGTGAATATAACTAACTTGTAACATTGAACCAAGTGGAAATATTAATATATGGTTCCAGTAAGAAAACAATGCAGATACTGTCACGAAGGTCAAAAGCCTAGTCGAAACATGAATTCTTGGACTGAAGTCTCACCATGGTGAAAAAACAGTGTCTCGAAGCACGTAGTATTTCTTAAGTACATTACAGAAATTGAAATTCGAGGTTATTTTGCATAGGAATTCCTGATGAAACATAGAATTTGGTTTCCACTAATTGTTTATATCACAGAGAAGTGAAAAATTGTTTCAAATCATGGGATATTTTATATTTGCCTTCTTTATATCAAGTTTCACCAGCTCTCAGTGCTTTTTCTCTCAGAAATGGTGAATACGCTTAACTGAACATGAGTGTTTCTTCGCACATAAATAATATTTGGGCCGGAAAAATAAAGTGCCTCTACAAAGCCCATGAGAGCGGGAAGTTCATGTATCATCACGACTTTAACCTCTGTTCTCGTGTATGTAGACATTCTAAGATACACTAACTTCATGGCATTAAATATTGGACCGAGGCTCTATTTCTCACACAAAATTAGCTGATCTGCGTTAGATGCTGATAAGAACACTTCCAAAGCTTTTATAAACGTTAATTTAAAAAAACAAAACAGGAATAATTGATGATCCGCTTTCAATTATTAGATAAAAAAGAGGTATTGAAACTTACCTTTTCGAAAGATTACATCCAAGACGTTTGATGAGTAGTGTAATCTCTGTGTAATTTAAGTCGAAAGAATATCTCTATCAAACATATGAAACGGTTTATGAATATTTATGATGCTAACTGAATAAAATAATTATCTTCTTTATCCAGCAACCACGTTTTTCCCTAAGAATATATCAAATTGCATTAAGTGTGCTTCCTACTGAAGTTTTCCTTCTGAAGAAATAATTTTTCCTTGTGTGTAGAAGACGAATTGGCAACTCCGTCATGTGGACTTTTTCTTTTGTTAAAAACAAGAACCTGTTTCAACAAGGTCACTCAAAAGTAAATAATGGAATAAGCAGAAAGTATTCTTAGAAACTCCATTTCACCGCAATAAATATCTCATCTCTTCCGACAAATAAAAATAAAAATGTCTTCATTTTGAAAAATCCACCAATCTCTTCAGTTACTCTATTCTGAAAACTTAGTCTGACGAGTATGTGATGTAACAGATTCATAGTTTAGACAGAAAAACGAAACCCACAATTGTCTTTATGTTTTTATTGGTGGATACAGCTTGAAACACAGCAGATAATACAAACTGTTTGCTCAGATATCTCGTATTGCAGTGGAAACAAAAATCCGAACCGCCGTTCTACTTTTACTTTTAAATGCGCTAATTTTGAAGAACTGTTTCACACAAGATACTGTTGGCAGCCGTCTTTTAGAAACAAAGAAATTTTGTCAGACGTAAAGACCAAGAATTCTCGAAATTGAAAAGTCGGTACCAAAACATGTAGGAAAAATCCGACAACGGGAATCCGAGATATCTGGACAGTAAATAGATAGCCGCCCCGAGCGCGAAGACATTCTTCCCGCGCTGCTCCTGCAAGCCGGATGCATTGCTAAGTACCTTCGTGGGTTTGTACATGACCCCCTGCACCACTCATGGACCCTTGGCTGCGTTAACCGATTACAACAACTCCTAAAAGTTGCTCCGCGACTCCTCCAACCAACGACTGACCAGTTCATTCAAGGTCACGACCCTTAATTGCAGAGGGTTCGCTAGCCCCCTAGCGAATGCTCTTGTAATGGAAGACCTCTCGCCCCTCGGGGCCGATCTGTTACTACTACAAGAAACAAACTGCCATTCCTCCACTCTGTTTACTCGCTGGCGTGCTAGCGATTATGTGTTCCATCATGCTTTCCGCTACTCATCTCATGGTGGACTTGCCATCGGAATACATCAACATTTCCGATCCACCCTCACTGCACTCTCAATGCAGAACGTATGCCGAGATTTACTCCAGCAAGTCTCCTTCACAGTTGGCGGAGCTCGATTTCACATCTTTAATGTGTATATTCCGTGCACCTCTATTCATTTATCCATCTTGTTCACCAAACTCCGTCAAGCTCTCTCGAAAGTCTCACCTTCGGATCGTGTGCTCTTGGGTGGAGACTTCAATTGCACCCTTGACCCGGCTCTGCATCGCTCTCCTTCGTCACGAGAGCGTCGGACGGATATCGTCGCACTACTCCATGACCTTGTTGCTGATTTCTCCTTCACCGATGCTTATAGGCGCCTTCATCCACAAGAAACCTCACACACGTGGCGCTCGTCTGGGAGTCAGCTTCTATCAACTGCACGCTTGGATCGGGTTTACGTTTCCACACAGCTTCTTGCGTCTATTACCGAGTTACAACATCAACCTACTGCTTCCTCAGACCACTGCACGGTCACCCTCACAGTGTTTGTTGCGGCGTCACTCCCTCGGACTGTTCGTCCGTGGACATTTGACTCCAATCTCCTCACTGATCCTGAATGTTGTGCCTCTGTCCGTTCTTTTCTCGCTGCTCGTCGCGCAGGGTTGCATTCCGCACCCTGTACCTTGACGTATTGGCTTCGTGTCAAGCATCAGCTCCTCTTACATATCAAGCAACTTTCCTTCACCATGAAGACTTCTAGTCAGATGCGCCTCGATCACGCTAGGCAGATGCTCACACTGATTGGGTTATCAGATCCGCTTTTTCCAGCATATCAGGCGGAGCTCCAGGCTTTGCTGAAACCTCTTGCGCAGCAAGCACTTTTACGTCTGCGCATTAAACATCTCAATCTGGAGGAATGCACCTATGATTTTCTAACATCAATGGAATCTGCACGTAAGTCTTCTACCTCGCTTCGTCATCTTCGCCTTCCCTCTGGCGAAATCACATCCGATTCGGCAGCGATTTGCTCTCACGTTCGTCAGTTCTATACCACCAAGTTCAGTGAAACTCTTCCCCCATCTCCCTCTGCTCTCCCCCATTTTCTCAATAACCTGCCTCAAGTTCCGTCTCATCTTGATCACACCCTGTCTCTTTCACCCACATCCACGGAGGTGTCCGACACCTTCTCTTCCCTTAACCTCCATGCTGCTCCGGGTCCGAACGGCCTCTCGTTTCCTTTTTACCGTGCGTTCTTGCCTCTTTTGTTGCCTTTTCTCCTCTCCGCTTTTTCTGCTGCATTTAACTGCTCCACCCTCCCGAGGAGTTTTACGGATGCACATGTGGTCCTATTTCCCAAGAAGGGTGACCCTCTTGACTTGGGAAATTGGCGCCCCATTTTTCTTCTCAATCAAGATTATAAACTTTATACTAAGCTTCTTTTCCGTCGACTAAACTCTATCCTCCCTCACATCCTTGCTGACTCTCAAACCTATACTGTTCCTGGCCGTTCTCTTTCCTCCAATGTTCAACTTCTTCGCGATCTCATTCATCTTGCCAAGACTCATTCAGAACCTCTTGCTCTCCTTTCCTTAGACCTCCGTTCCGCTTTCGATAATATCTCACACGCCTATTTATCACAAACCCTGCTACACTTTGGCTTTCCTCCACAATTTGTCTCTGTTCTTCTCTCCCTCTACCGGGACGCAGTTTTCCATGTCAAGACGGCATATTTTCTCACAGCACATGTTCCCTTCAAGCGGGGAGTTCGTCAGGGCTGCCCGCTTTCTGGTCAACTGTTTGCGATTGCCGTCGAGCCTTTTCTACGCTCTCTGCAAACATCTCTCCTAGCACAACTTCCACCACCAGTTGCCAGCTCACGGCATCACTCAGCCATTTACTCTGCTTATGCAGATGACATCACCGTCTGCATTCGTAGCGACTCACAGTTCCAACTGCTTCGTCGTTTGTTCTCCGCATATGCTTCATGTTCTGCAGCTGAACTGAATACATCTAAGAGCACTGGATTGTGGGGCGGGTCGTGGTCCAATCGCTTGGATGCTCCGTGGGGGTCCACATGGTCATCCACTACCCAACGCTTCCTGGGTGTGCACTTAGGCGCACCACAAGCTACATCCAGTGCAACTCGCACGGAACTCCATCCTCGCCTCCTCCGCACAGCTGCATTCTGGTGTCGTGCGCAGTTCTGTACGTCCTACTACCAGCGTGCAAATCTCACCAGGACATACCTTCTGTCCATCTGCAAGCATTCTTGGATTGCATCTACGACCCCGCTTTTCTGTCTCCAGGAGGTTACACGCTGCCTTACTGGAGTAATGTGGGCGGGTCATCACTGGATTAACGTACAGAAGCTCTGTGCTCCTCCCTCCTATGGTGGTGCTGGCCTACCTGATGTCCCGCTGTGCTACAAAGCAAGCCGAGTGATCAACTTCATTCACCTTTTCACGGCTCCAGTGGCTTCCGCAGTTCAGGTACGTGACGTTCTTGCCTCCTTGCGTAACCCACATTTTTCCTTTCTTTCTTTAGTTCTCATGGATTGCTGTTCTTTCCCCCCCCCTCCAAACTCCCACCTGCATATTCTGAAGCTCTCACTCACCTTCGCTCTCTCCCCCTCATTAGCTCCCCTCCCTCTTCAACTCTAGAGCTTCTTTCTGAACCCCTCTTCTTCAACTCCCTTGTTCATCCCCCCATCTCCCCTGTTTTTCATTCCCCTCTTGGCTCCGAGCAGGTGTAGTAACCGTACAAGACCTCACTAACTCGGATCTATCCTGGCGCCCTTTCTCTGGCCTCCCCCTGCTATTCTCTCGTCCCCATCTGCCCATTTGGTCTATGACTCTCTGCTAACTGCACTTCTTTCGCTTTTCCCTGATCTTGTCTCCCCCACCGGTCTCGTCTCTGTCTTTTCTGCCCCTCTTCCGATGCCGTTTTTCCTCCGACTCACAAACTCGGTTCTTCCTCTCTCCTCTCTCTCCTCTAAATCTCTTTATCGTTTTCTAGTGCACCTTGCCACCCCTTCACCGCTTTCTATTCTGGAGGTTCCCCCTGCTTCTCTTCCTCTTGTCTGGGCCGCTGCCCGCTCATCCTTATCCGCCCCTCTTGAAATTAATACCCACTGGCTCTTTTTGCATAATCGCCTCCCTGTTCCGTATTTTCTCTTTCGCATGTCTCTTCTCTCCTCCCCTCTCTGCTCCTTCTGCACACAGGAGGCAGACGTTTCTCACGTCTACTTTTACTGTCCCATCCTGATGCCTCTCCTCCACCAGGCTTTCCGGATTGCCAGTCACTCTTGTTCTCAAGATCTTCCGTTCACTGCCTACAGACATCTTCTTTTGAGGGCTCATCCACCTACGCCTCTTCCGTCAGTATGTGCCTATCTTTTCGTGCTGGTTAAACACGTTATTTACGTATACCTTCAACAACTCCGCAGCGTTTCCTCGCCTGTCTCTTTACACCAGGCCAGCGCAGCACTTTTGTGCCATTTTCAAGATGGATTGCTTTCTCGACTCCGCCTGGAGTACCAATCGGCTTCTTCCAGTCGTCGAGAAGCCACCTTCTATACTACCTGGGCGCCGGCCGCTCCGTGGTTTACGGTTGATTCTGGACTGCTACACCTATCAGTACCCTAGGACATTCTACACCTCCTTTGCTGAGTTCCGTGGCACCCTGGTGCCCCTCCTCCACTCTACGACTCGTGCAATCCACGCTACCGTTGAATTGTGAATGCTAATGTCATCTCAGTGTATTCCCATGCTTACTCGTGTACATTACTTACTTTCACCCCGCCTGTATTATGTTGCTTTGGTGCCCTCGTTAAATAACTTGCACAATTGTGCACGCTGTGTTTTTATCTCATGTATGTAATGTTTTACCTTCACGGCGGTGTTTGTGCTGTTCTTTTTCTAATTGTGTACTATTGTTTCGCCTGTGTTATCCTGTAAATCATGCCCAGCCAATGTCATGTGACACGATGTGTTTCTCTCTGTCACTTCTGCAATTTTTATGCAATAAGCTTTGCTTGCAGCATCTGTTATTCATCCCCATTATCATTGCAGTGTATATACCATCATGTTTTAACAGTTTGTATTATTTCCCAGTGAGACGCCCAACACTGTACGTCTCCCTCTTATGTTTTCTTATGATGAATAATATTAAAGCGATTTTGAAACCTTGTTACCGAGTGAAACGAAGCGTTGGGTCCTCTTTATCCGACTGAGATGGGCCCGTGTTCGAATCTCGAGTGAAGCTTGGTTAGTATGTTTGTTTTACGATGATGAATCTCTGACTTTTCGGGAAGCAGAAGACCGAAATTATAGATGAACGACAACTTACAGCAGACTAGTAAATCTTTCGCGGCGCGAATTTCCGCGAGTTTTAGGGGGTTTCTGTAATTTCGCGAATATAAAATATATCCGCGAATTTCAGATTTTTTCCTATTTTTGCCAAATTTCTATTATATTTTTTAAATTATTTTTCATATTTAAATAATTTTAATACTGCCTTCATTAGAATCAAGGCAAAAAATTTACCCAGGCTAATTTTACTCTAAAGTTCAAATCAGAACTTTAAACCTTATATTACTCATCTAGATTTTTCGTTACGAAGAGACTCTTATAGAACAAGCTTGATGGGTTCCAGGTCACAAGCACTTTGGTTAAAAATCCACATCTGGTCTTTCGTGATTTCAAACCCCCGCTACGGTTGAATGACCTTGGCGACTTGGCGCACTAGTAAATCGAATTTCGTCAACTGTATTAGTAGTTCTAAAATATAGGTATACGTTGTAGGCTCTTTTTTTAATTGCCAACCAATTATGGAAACATTTTGAAAACACAACAAAAATATCATTAACACATGAATAGTAATGAAATTTGTTCAAAAGAATTTTTTTGGCAAAATATGTGCTTAAAATGTGCCCAAATTAGTGCAAAAGCTCTTCATATACCAAAAACCTTAATAAAAAAAATATTAAGCAATTTCAGTTCTTTAAAGTGGAATATCATTTACATACTCTGCAAGATGCAATGAACTACAATCAGGTCAAACTAACAGTTTTAAAGAAATTGTGAGAGTTTTAATACCTAAACACTGAAAAAATAAGACAATTTTCAATTTTACCTTATCTTTCAGTGCATTTTCCCCTAATATGTTATAAAAATTAATGCAACATTAATTACTTTAGTTTATTGCATTTATATAATTAGTGAACATTCAAAAACAAATTTTAAGAATATCACGTGAAAATTTCACGAGTTCTCAATGTTGCGGTGAAGTCATTTCTCCTAAAATACAGTTTTGAGAAAATTGCATTTGAAAGTTTCAGAGTAAACTTTGTTAAATCTATTCACTGGAGAAAATTAAAACTCCCCGGGTGTATATGCTGTACGTTCTTGACTCTCGTCCCCTTTTAGTTTGTTCTTTCTGAAAAATTTTCTTCACTTTTTTATAACTGGTGTAGAAAGTCGTCGAGATTCATGAACACGCAAATTATCAAAAAACATGTATCTCTGACGAGTGTAGTAGCCTGGATCTATCCCTAGTTCGTTAAACACACTAATTAATCCTTTGTAACCATCATTAAATGGTATAAGAGTATCATTTGCTCCACAACGAAATTATTCGTGACCAACAAAAACTTCTTTTGGAATGTGTCGCAAAATGGTTCCATTAAAATGTTCATTGGCGTTTTGAGTTTTTCCATGGAGACATTTTCTTAGCAGGTCTTCTTTACACAATTCCACATATATTGGCTTTATCGTTTTCAAAATAGTACTGAGAAGGCCACTATTCTCTTCGTCTCAAATGCATTCACTGATGATTTTAGCAAAACAAATTTCCAGCAAATTTTCTTTTACTCCTCACGCTACAGAACTTTCCCATACTTTCACTTGAAATACAACAAACAGAATGAAAAAAAAACTGAAGGAGAAAACAGCAATAATATAGGCGTAACGAACGCACGAAAATAACTTCTGTCAACAAAATGCAGCAACACTCACGAGGTATCAACGATTACAATTATATATCGATTCGAATAAATAACGAATACGTTTACTGTATCGTAATCGTTATTGTTAAAAAATATTAATATATTTTAAGACTCTGCAACTAAATGAAACAAATAAGCTTAATTAAATAAATCGTTTGCAGTTCTCGCTTTGAAGAAATGTTTATCTTTACGTTACCACGCCCACTATTTCCGGTGATTTATTATGTGTATATCTCGGTGATTTATTATGTGTATATCTAGTTAACGCAGATATAAAAATCAAACCGTTTTAGAAAGCAGAAAAATGGGGCATTCTTATGGAGTAGAAAACTGAGAATGCATTTTTTTTGTCAAAAATCACTTTTTAAACGTATATGTGTATTTTAACTGGGAAAAGCAGTTCACAGAAAAGGGTGTTTGAGTGTCGCAGACTCTTAGCTTAGAAAATGTTTGTGCTTTCGCGTGAGTATTTAGTTTAGAAAGTTTCTATATATATACACTCAGTGGCCACTTTATTATGACCACCTCTCAGTTTTAAACAAATGAGCTATGGCTGCACGCTGTTGCCGCCAGAGGGCGAGGCTAGCATAAAAAGTGAAAGCTTAGAGCTTGCGACAGTAGTAGAAGGGATTTTTGGGTGACGAGATGGGTAAAAAATGCGATTTGACGGACTTTCAACGTGGGATGGTTGTAGAAGCTCGGAGCCATGGATCGAGTATCACCGAAACCGCCGCATTCGTGAAATGTTCTAGATCAGCTGTTGTTAAAGTGTTTAAAGACTGGACTGTCAGCCAAAATACTGGGTTTCTACGTGCAACGTGTGGTCATCATCGACTAGTGACTGCTCATGTGAAACGGAGAGTGTCCAGACTGGTAACAGACAACAGAAGGCCAACAGTGTAGCAAATTACAGACAATCTTAATCAAGCATTCCCTCAAATGATTTCTGCACGCACTGTTCGCCGTACACTGCATCGGATGGGATATGACAGCCGAAGGCCTGTTCGAGCACCTTTGCTGTCTGCAGTTAACAAGAGAAAAGGTCTCCAGTTCACACAGGATCACAAAGATTGGACAGTCCATAATTGGAAACAAATTATGTGGTCCGATGAATCACGTTATAAGTTGCACCATACTGATGGCAGAGTGAGAATTTGGCGGAAACAGTACGAAAGCATGGACCCCAAATGCATTGCTACAACCCTTCAAGCTGGTGAAGGCAACGTTATGGTTTGTGGAATGTTTTCCTGGCATGCTTTGGGCCCTTTAATTCGTATTCATCAACGTCTGACTGGCACATCATATCTAAACATCGTTGCGGACCAAGTGCATCCTGTCGTGTGATGGTTTATCCCAATGATGATGGCTACTTACAAAAAGGTAGTGCGTCCTGCCATATTGCTCGTATTGTACAGGATTGAGTTCAGGAACATGCCGGGGAGTTTACCTTGCTTAGGTGGCCCCCAAAATATCCAGATCTCAACCCCATTGAGAATTTGTGAGATGAAATTGAACGAGCCATCAGACAGCTGGATCCACAACCCTGCAATCTCACACTCCTGGAAAATGCTATTCATCAAGCATGGTTTCAGATTCCACAAACCACCTATCAACATCTCGTGGAGTCTATGCCACGAAGAATCGACGCAGTATTAAAGACAAAAGGTGGCCCAACGAAGTACTGATAGGATGGTCATAATAAAGTGGCCACTCAGTGAATATATACATTGTTAATGTTGAGAATGAGCCAAGTGTGTAAAATTAGAGCATCTGAAAGATGCAAGCCGTACAACAAGAGAACGTTTCATGTAAACAAAAATCTATTGTTCTCTTCGTGCTGCAACATACCAGTGATTTTTTCAAGAAAAGGCAGTTATAAAAAGCATTCAGCAAGCAAGCATAAAAAAAGTGTGTCTGAACCGTGATCGGAAAGTAATGCAGAAGTGTGCTAATGAATTAATTGAGAAAAGAACTAAACAAGAACATCATCACTCAACTGAACTTTCGAAATTAACTGGTATCTTTTGTGCAGCTAACATCCCTCTTCCCAAACTGGGCAACCTACATTAAAAAGTTACACGGAAAATTCGTTGAAAGATATTGGTATTGTTCCAAACACCAATTGGATGCTGAAATGTTTTTTGTAGAAAATATGTGACATTCACAAGCAACAAGTGAAAGATTTTTGTAAACAGCATCCGGTATAAGCATCGTATCAGGCGAAACAACTGATTCAGAAGATAGGCACATTTTGAATATTCTTGCTGTTCCATCAGCTGAAACGGACGTTGAAAATTGTAATCTCTTTGAATGCAGTTTTTCTCAAGAGCATCACTTTGGAATCCGTAAATTTTAAGGCAGTCAGCGAGGCAATGCTTCAGGACGTTAATAAGAATGAAATACCTTTTGTGAATATAACCGCTTTTGTGACAGACAACGCATCTTACATATCCAAAGCGTGAGGAAAGATCCTGAAAGCCGACTATTTGAAGAAATACGGTATTTTGCGAAATTTTGGGGTAAATCTCAAAATTTCGGGATTTAGCAAGCGACGCCCCGCACATTTTGCGTTCTTTTTTTTTTCCCGATAAAATTACTACCCTATTTGTAGACCATCGAATTGCTCACTCTGGTTGTTAAACCATCAAACAAAAGCCGCCTCTGTGGCACAGTGGTCCAAGCGCTGGCTTCTGACCACTTGTCAGAGATGTTCTTGGGTTCGAATCCCGTTGAGACATGGATACTGTGCTTGTCTTACGGCACTGGCTCTCTCCCTTCCCTGGAACAAGTGACCCTAAATTAGGGACGGGTGACTGCTTATGCCCCATCGAGTTACACAAGGTGGTTGTTAAACCACAAAACAAACAAACAAAAATACATAAGCGGATTGCGCAAATGATGATTAATGTTCATATCTTTATTTTGTGTTCACAAGCAGTGCATAAAATTAAGACCACGTTGAACCGGAAGACAAAAGAAAATTATCAAAGATGGCTTCCTAGCCGGTTCACAGAAAATTTCCACTGTGAAATTTAGATGCGTTTACCTTATCAAAATCAAAAGATTGGGCTTGTAACGGCCATCAGAATATATTCACACATCTAAAACATATATCAAAATATTTCAAATATAGATATACAAAATGTATGCAATTTATTTTTATTATTTTACGTCACCTAAGTGTTGAATAGGTTGATAACAGTCTTGCTCTTTCCCTGAAATTGCAAATTCAACTGGTAAACTTTGCCTGTAATGTCCCTGAGAAACAGTGGCGTAGAAACCACAGGGTGAAGAGATACAGTTGCATTAGGGCCCATCGACTTGAGGGTCCCATTGCCGACTCACGGTAAGTTACGGAAAGTTCGAAAATTAGCAATGAAAATTTAATGGTAATACCAGATAGCAACCTTACAATTTCTGTCTGGTTACAGAAAAACTTTCGTATGATATTCTTAAATGTGAAACACAAATTCATTTCACCATAAGTCCGAGGTAGACAGTGGTGTTAACATCATTATCCTGCATCATTAGGCTTATTGAACACTCACTGTTACTTCTTTTATTACAAGAGTTGTCCCAAAACAAATGAGAATGTTTTTTTGAAAAAAAGCATGTGTACCGTAATTATCAAGGAAAAGGTCATCTTTTTCGAAATACTGTTCACTGCACCGAATGCAGGTGTCCCAACGCTCTTCACACTTTTTGTATGTCTTCTGGAATTCTTCTAAAATGCTTCTGAAGTCCCTCTGCGCTGCTTTAATAAGTTGTTGATCAGTCTCAAACTATTGTCCCCGTGATGTCTCTTTTAAAATGGGGAACAACCAAAAGCCATATGGTGGCAAGTTTGAACTATATGGAAGTCAGGTTATCAACTTATGAATTGATGATTTTTAAATGTGAGCCGTATCTTTGATATCTTTAGTGGATAGGTATCTGTCTTCCCGTAAAATCACATCTATTGTGTTGATGTTTACCTCCATAACAATCGTTGATGGTCTTACTTCATGCGCGAGTAAAACCGCCGACAAACGACCATCCATAAATTCTTTATGCCATCTGTAAATTGTTGATTTCGCAAGACATCCATCTTTTTAAGCCTCTTGCATATGACGGAAAGTCTCCCCGACAGACTTATTAAATAAACAGCAAAATTTAATGACGCATCTTCGTTGCTCTTTCACATTTATTTTTCAAAAAATAACAGCTCGAAAACACTTGTTAGGGGTTCACGAAACAACGCTTATTAAACTGCGCACTACTGACGACGCGTGCGTGATACAGGTGTGGACTGTTGTTATGGTTACTACACCGACTACCGTTTTTTCGAGACTCGTTCCAAGGTCGAACCCACATTTTTTAGGAAAACATTGTCAGTTGTTTTAGGACAAGCTGCGTAGAAAAGTAATTCTTTGCTCTTTCCTGAAGCGCTACATTCGAATACAAAAAAATGCAAAGTACTTTTGCCTTTCACCCTAACGACAAAAAAAAAAAATCACCGTCCCACTCCTTACGATAGCGATACCTCTTAGGATGTTTTTTATATTCGTACTCATTTTAATTATTAGGGCAAGTAAGAACTTAAATCCATTTTATTGGATCGATTAAACACACACAGCTGAAATGTATAATAACAAGAACTACTCTTACTTTCGGTCAAACACGTGCTGCAACTTAGTATCTAACGTGTATCAGTGTTCTACATACTGTATATTAGATACGGATTCCAGTTTCGAACTGTTTTGACATTTATTGAAAATGCGTACTCATGCCTATCAACCGCGATCTCGTTTATTCCCGAATCTTTGTAAGGTTACATAATACATAGAGTAAGTGCGGATTACGAGGAGTCACTCTTATCTTTGAGTGCCGAGCCTGTTTGCGGGACAAGTGTTTTCCAGCTTTCATCATGACGACTCGGCGTAAGTGCAGTTCCTAAGATTACACATTCAGATCAATAAACAACACATCATGCAAGCACGATTTTCGTATAGATGGTTTGTGTTGGCCAAGTACATTTTTTCCAAGAAGCTGAGAGCGACTGAAAATGGCTCCGCATTGGCTTCTTGCAAATTACGTGATAAAAAATGACACGCTGTAAGTAAACTGACAAAAAAATCCTTCAAAATATCTTAAGCCATCTGAAAAGCACTTATCACAATAGAAAGAAGTAAAAAATAAATAATTTTTGAAATCTCTTGTTGAATATCAGATATTGTGCAATCTATGGAACGAAATCTGTGTAATCCATAAGCCAATTTTATATCAGAACGGGAAAGTGAATGGAAAATTATGTTTGTAATTACTAGGACTGGGTTTTTTTTGACCTAAAAATTGCTAGAAAATGCGCTATAAAAATGCATTTATGGCCCGAAAAAAAAAAGAAGCCGTATACAGCAAAGTATTTACCTAACAAATTCACATTTCTCTTTTTTTTTATTTCCTTGTAAAATTAATTAATTAAAAAAGAAGTGCTGTATGAAACAAAACAAAAAGAATCTACAAAAAAAAATATAATTTAATCTGCTGACTTATGGTGTGTCAACTGAAATTATTTAATTTACTAACCAACAAATGATTATAGAACAAAACAGATAATAAACAGGAAATACATCTGTTTTACAATTTCTGTGAAAAACTGAAACTTTATTACCCCAAAAACATGTCTTATAAGGCTAAAAAACTCCCTTAAAAACACAATTTAACTTTTTTACAGTTTCTGTGCGAAACGGAGAATTTTTTACTCCCAAAACATGCCCTACAAAAAAAACTTGAAAATACAATTTCACTTTTTACCGTTTCTGTGCCAAACTCTGCCTTTTTTTGTTGTTGTTGTTGTTGCTGTTGAAGTATGCCGCATAAAAGAAAACAAGAAAAATACATAAAAAATGTTC
The DNA here is from genome assembly GCA_039090855.1 of Macrothele yani. Classification (NCBI taxonomy): domain Eukaryota; kingdom Metazoa; phylum Arthropoda; class Arachnida; order Araneae; family Macrothelidae; genus Macrothele; species Macrothele yani. The sequence continues at coordinate 73,412,404 of CM077010.1, read as the reverse complement.
CCTCCCCCACCGAATATAGATTTCCAACATAATGGCAACGGCCGAACTCTAAACGTGTGAACAGCTCATCACCTGCTTAAAGGAGGAGATAGGGAAGGGATGGAAATGCTTTTACAGCCGTCATGGCTCCACCGCTTGCTACGATGTGTGTGCACATGTTCTGCATACGAGCACCCTCTCCCATTTGTTCAGTCTTGCTTCTGGCTTTTTTCAGGGAAATTCATCCCAAAATGCCCTTTTTATTGAAAATTCCAATTTATGCAAAACAATGATTCAAAAATAACAAAAAATACGTTTAAATGACCGAAAAACCTGAAAAATTACCATAACGCGTACAAATCCTGAAAAAACCTTACTAAAGGTACTTAAATCACCTTATTTGTATAAAACATATCACCTTTTTTGTATAAAACATATAGTACTTACACTTGTCAGACTTTTTGAATTCAAAGATATAGTAAAGCTAGCTGTTTAATGATTAATGTAATTGCAAATTATGAGAACTAAAAGACTGAATATCTATTGCATTATTTTTGTCAGTAAAAGCCGATTGAAATGTTGGTTTTGAAGATCAAGATAATTTTTAGAACCATTATAAAGAAAAGGGTAAATGAGCATATTATTCGTTCCTAAATATTAAAGTTTCAATTAAATGATGAGCTGGACAGCAGCAATTGCATAATTTTTAACAGACCATGAGCATTCTGGGTAAAATACGTGTATAGGTATCGAACGAATCGCACAGTTGGACTAATCGTATCATTTTACTCGTAGATATTTATAAATATTAAGAAAATGGAAAACGTTAAAAGGCCCTCGAGGAAGGTAAAATAACGAATGAATATCTCAAAATGCATCCTCTGTCATTCATAAAATACTTTTCTTGAGTGCGCAAGAGATTAACTTTTGCAACTGTCGTTTCCAAAAATTAGAGCCGATCATTTATAATTGCACAATTACAGATCAATTTCTCTGCTTCCTTTCAATGTACATTTGCCAGAAATGCTTTATTTTCCATCCAACTTTATGCTTTTAAAACGGGAAATACTATTACGCATTTGGAAAACTGCGAAGTTGTGCTCAAACACTGCTTTCATCATGACTGGTGAGTTTTAATAAATTTCTAACGCAGATGATAACGAGAAAGGAAAAGAGATCAGTCTTTTCAAAAATTTAAAATGAGAAAAAAAAAAAAACATAAAATTTCCCCAGACTTTTTTATCCAGTGATTTTTATCCGGTGATTTTTTCTAATTTAGAAAACCTAATAAGGACATCTTCGTGAAATTAAAAAAAAAAAAAAAAATATGTTCCTCAACATTTATAAGCTTATCATTTTATACAGGGTGATTGCAAATTCCTTCAACAAAACAAGAGGGGTGATAGTACACACCAAGACGAGCAATATTTGCAATGGAACCTAGGGCCGCATTCCACTCCTAGTGCCGGAAAAGAGCACGTTCGAAAAACGTCCAGCAGGCTTACGGAGTTCCAACCAGTGCATGAGAAGCACAAGATGCAAATTAGGTGCGCTGAACACGTGCGTAAACGATGAAGAGCAAACATTTAAAAACGCAGCCGAACCCGTTCAGCGATTTTACCGTGCAAACATCACATGATAATTGACGTATTTGTGAAGGGCATGGAGAACTACACATGGAGAAACGTCTGACCGGCGCAGCGTACCGTGTCTTCCTGGAAAAAGTGTTTCCTGGTCTGTTGCAGGATGTTCCGCTCACCACGTTGAGGGACATGTGGTTTATGCATGATGGGGTCGCAGCACATTTTGCCACCGAGGTCCGATATTTCCTAAATTGCGGCATATCCCGGGCGATAGATTGGAGTCGGTGGACCTGTGGCTTGGCCTCCACGCTCCCTGGACCTTAGTTCAGTGGACTTCTTCTTCTAGGGTCACATGAAAACATTGGTATACGAGACACCTGTGGACTCTTTGGAAGATCTTGTGGCGCGAATCACTGTTGCTGCGGACAAGTTCAGCATCACACCTGGAGTCTACGAGAGGGTGCGACAGTCCTTCATTCGCCGGTGTGGGCTGTGCAAGACGCCTAAAATGCTAGTTTGAGTCTTTCTCTGATGCGATTGGAATTGTTCAACTCGTAAATTAGGTATGCCTCTTTGTTTTTACTGTTGAAGGCTCAACGTGGATATGTAACTTTACTCTTTTCTGGCACTAGGAGTTAAATGCGGCACTAGGTTTCATTGCAAATATTGTTCGTTTTGATGTGTATTATCACCCCTCTTGTTTTGTTGAAGGAGTTTACAATCATCCTGTATAAACTCTTGAAATACCCGAATGAAATTAATAGAAAACACTTCTCTTATCGCATTACGTGATCATTTTAAGTGCAGTTATAAAAGGATAATAGTAGTCTTATCACAATTTGCAGTTCGCATGACATAAATTTACATCATGTGAAATATACAAAATCAATCCACTGAAATTAAATGCCAAGCTTCTTTTTCAACACAATCATTCGATCCATCCCAGAGAAAATCAATCTACAACGAAGCACTATATTATGGGAAGCGACGAATCATATCCAGTGATTACCACGTATCGGCTGCGCACAGTTATTTAGCAAAAGAAATTCAAACATCACAAAAGAAAGTTTAATCTAACACCTTTGGACAAAGCTACAAGCTAATCTTATGTGAAACACGCTTCGTCACTACTCATCATACGTATGTATATCTAGCTGCGTTGGAGTGAAACGTACAGCTTATTTTAATTAAAAACGTGAAAATTTTTCAAATGCTCTATTTAAACGAAGTTATCTATGACTGTTCTCAAACGCAGATACGAAACCGGAATATAACACTCAATGGAGACTGGAGAGCATATTATATTTGTGTTAATTTATGTACATCCAGATTCCACAACAACTTGAGTTTACTAATTAACTCCATGTTAGAAATTTGTCTCACGGGTATATCCAGTAGTGGCAATGGGAATTATTCGCTGCCGGATCGCAACGAACAAGCGAATGTCTTAAAATTTAAGATCCGCAAACCCATTCGCGGTAAATATAAAACTATATAAGGAAATTTCGTTAGTAAATTTTAAAATGAAATACTCACATTTAGCTGAAGTCACAGCTGTTTTCTTTATTCAGAAGAACGTTTCTTAATAAAAAGACCATTCGAATACTGGTGCAATTAAGTGTCTGTTATTAATAAACACTGGAGAAAAAATGTCAGCTCGTACATTGGCGTGCAAAAATTAAGGACGAGACGGTTTTCGAATGTAACGTCGTGCAGAAGTGCTCCACATCGACTTAAATCATACCATAAGATCCCCAAGATGTAAGAATATAGGACAAGTGAGCAAAACCGTCCAAACAAGGAATCTAAAGGATACAAAAGCACTTTATTGAAAAGGTTACTTCGAGCACAACTGGACAGATGCCAGAAACTTCCATGTGACAGGCGGCTGCCAAGAAAATCCAATCTTTAGTAGGGGTTATGATCACCCCTGACTGCGTTGCAGGATTTACAGCTTCTGTCCATGCTGAGGACGAGGTTGTCAAGGAGCTATTGAGGCATCGCGGCCCATTCCTTTTGTAGCGCCAATCGCAGCTGCGGAATCGTTGCTGGAAGCTGGTGACGTGCTGTCAAGCATCTCCCGAGAAGGTTTGGAAAACTGCGAAGCATTTGGAAAACTGCGAAGTTGTGCTCAAACACTGCTTTCATCATGACTGGTGAGTTTTAATAAATTTCTAACGCAGATGATAACGAGAAAGGAAAAGAGATCAGTCTTTTCAAAAATTTAAAATGAGAAAAAAAAAAACATAAAATTTCCCCAGACTTTTTTATCCAGTGATTTTTATCCGGTGATTTTTTCTAATTTAGAAAACCTAATAAGGACATCTTCGTGAAATTAAAAAAAAAAAAAAAAAAAAAAAAAAAAAAAATATGTTCCTCAACATTTATAAGCTTATCATTTTATACAGGGTGATTGCAAATTCCTTCAACAAAACAAGAGGGGTGATAGTACACACCAAGACGAGCAATATTTGCAATGGAACCTAGGGCCGCATTCCACTCCTAGTGCCGGAAAAGAGCACGTTCGAAAAACGTCCAGCAGGCTTACGGAGTTCCAACCAGTGCATGAGAAGCACAAGATGCAAATTAGGTGCGCTGAACACGTGCGTAAACGATGAAGAGCAAACATTTAAAAACGCAGCCGAACCCGTTCAGCGATTTTACCGTGCAAACATCACATGATAATTGACGTATTTGTGAAGGGCATGGAGAACTACACATGGAGAAACGTCTGACCGGCGCAGCGTACCGTGTCTTCCTGGAAAAAGTGTTTCCTGGTCTGTTGCAGGATGTTCCGCTCACCACGTTGAGGGACATGTGGTTTATGCATGATGGGGTCGCAGCACATTTTGCCACCGAGGTCCGATATTTCCTAAATGCGGCATATCCCGGGCGATAGATTGGAGTCGGTGGACCTGTGGCTTGGCCTCCACGCTCCCTGGACCTTAGTTCAGTGGACTTCTTCTTCTAGGGTCACATGAAAACATTGGTATACGAGACACCTGTGGACTCCTGGAAGATCTTGTGGCGCGAATCACTGTTGCTGCGGACAAGTTCAGCATCACACCTGGAGTCTACGAGAGGGTGCGACAGTCCTTCATTCGCCGGTGTGGGCTGTGCAAGACGCCTAAAATGCTAGTTTGAGTCTTTCTCTGATGCGATTGGAATTGTTCAACTCGTAAATTAGGTATGCCTCTTTGTTTTTACTGTTGAAGGCTCAACGTGGATATGTAACTTTACTCTTTTCTGGCACTAGAGTTAAATGCGGCACTAGGTTTCATTGCAAATATTGTTCGTTTTGATGTGTATTATCACCCCTCTTGTTTTGTTGAAGGAGTTTACAATCATCCTGTATAAACTCTTGAAATACCCGAATGAAATTAATAGAAAACACTTCTCTTATCGCATTACGTGATCATTTTAAGTGCAGTTATAAAAGGATAATAGTAGTCTTATCACAATTTGCAGTTCGCATGACATAAATTTACATCATGTGAAATATACAAAATCAATCCACTGAAATTAAATGCCAAGCTTCTTTTCAACACAATCATTCGATCCATCCCAGAGAAAATCAATCTACAACGAAGCACTATATTATGGGAAGCGACGAATCATATCCAGTGATTACCACGTATCGGCTGCGCACAGTTATTTAGCAAAAGAAATTCAAACATCACAAAAGAAAGTTTAATCTAACACCTTTGGACAAAGCTACAAGCTAATCTTATGTGAAACACGCTTCGTCACTACTCATCATACGTATGTATATCTAGCTGCGTTGGAGTGAAACGTACAGCTTATTTTAATTAAAAACGTGAAAATTTTTCAAATGCTCTATTTAAACGAAGTTATCTATGACTGTTCTCAAACGCAGATACGAAACCGGAATATAACACTCAATGGAGACTGGAGAGCATATTATATTTGTGTTAATTTATGTACATCCAGATTCCACAACAACTTGAGTTTACAAATTAACTCCATGTTAGAAATTTGTCTTACGGGTATATCCAGTAGTGGCAATGGGAATTATTCGCTGCCGGATCGCAACGAACAAGCGAATGTCTTAAAATTTAAGATCCGCAAACCCATTCGCGGTAAATATAAAACTATATAAGGAAATTTCGTTAGTAAATTTTAAAATGAAATACTCACATTTAGCTGAAGTCACAGCTGTTTTCTTTATTCAGAAGAACGTTTCTTAATAAAAAGACCATTCGAATACTGGTGCAATTAAGTGTCTGTTATTAATAAACACTGGAGAAAAAATGTCAGCTCGGACATTGGCGTGCAAAAATTAAGGACGAGACGGTTTTTCGAATGTAACGTCGTGCAGAAGTGCTCCACATCGACTTAAATCATACCATAAGATCCCCAAGATGTAAGAATATAGGACAAGTGAGCAAAACCGTCCAAACAAGGAATCTAAAGGATACAAAAGCACTTTATTGAAAAGGTTACTTCGAGCACAACTGGACAGATGCCAGAAACTTCCATGTGACAGGCGGCTGCCAAGAAAAATCCAATCTTTAGTAGGGGTTATGATCACCCCCGACTGCGTTGCAGGATTTACAGCTTCTGTCCATGCTGAGGACGAGGTTGTCAAGGAGCTATTGAGGCATCGCGGCCCATTCCTTTTGTAGCGCCAATCGCAGCTGCGGAATCGTTGCTGGAAGCTGGTGACGTGCTGTCAAGCATCTCCCGAGAAGGTTTGGAAAACTGCGAAGCATTTGGAAAACTGCGAAGTTGTGCTCAAACACTGCTTTCATCATGACTGGTGAGTTTTAATAAATTTCTAACGCAGATGATAACGAGAAAGGAAAAGAGATCAGTCTTTTCAAAAATTTAAAATGAGAAAAAAAAAACATAAAATTTCCCCAGACTTTTTTATCCAGTGATTTTTATCCGGTGATTTTTTCTAATTTAGAAAACCTAATAAGGACATCTTCGTGAAATTAAAAAAAAAAAAAAAAAAAAAAAAATATGTTCCTCAACATTTATAAGCTTATCATTTTATACAGGGTGATTGCAAATTCCTTCAACAAAACAAGAGGGGTGATAGTACACACCAAGACGAGCAATATTTGCAATGGAACCTAGGGCCGCATTCCACTCCTAGTGCCGGAAAAGAGCACGTTCGAAAAACGTCCAGCAGGCTTACGGAGTTCCAACCAGTGCATGAGAAGCACAAGATGCAAATTAGGTGCGCTGAACACGTGCGTAAACGATGAAGAGCAAACATTTAAAAACGCAGCCGAACCCGTTCAGCGATTTTACCGTGCAAACATCACATGATAATTGACGTATTTGTGAAGGGCATGGAGAACTACACATGGAGAAACGTCTGACCGGCGCAGCGTACCGTGTCTTCCTGGAAAAAGTGTTTCCTGGTCTGTTGCAGGATGTTCCGCTCACCACGTTGAGGGACATGTGGTTTATGCATGATGGGGTCGCAGCACATTTTGCCACCGAGGTCCGATATTTCCTAAATGCGGCATATCCCGGGCGATAGATTGGAGTCGGTGGACCTGTGGCTTGGCCTCCACGCTCCCTGGACCTTAGTTCAGTGGACTTCTTCTTCTAGGGTCACATGAAAACATTGGTATACGAGACACCTGTGGACTCCTGGAAGATCTTGTGGCGCGAATCACTGTTGCTGCGGGACAAGTTCAGCATCACACCTGGAGTCTACGAGAGGGTGCGACAGTCCTTCATTCGCCGGTGTGGGCTGTGCAAGACGCCTAAAATGCTAGTTTGAGTCTTTCTCTGATGCGATTGGAATTGTTCAACTCGTAAATTAGGTATGCCTCTTTGTTTTTACTGTTGAAGGCTCAACGTGGATATGTAACTTTACTCTTTTCTGGCACTAGGAGTTAAATGCGGCACTAGGTTTCATTGCAAATATTGTTCGTTTTGATGTGTATTATCACCCCTCTTGTTTTGTTGAAGGAGTTTACAATCATCCTGTATAAACTCTTGAAATACCCGAATGAAATTAATAGAAAACACTTCTCTTATCGCATTACGTGATCATTTTAAGTGCAGTTATAAAAGGATAATAGTAGTCTTATCACAATTTGCAGTTCGCATGACATAAATTTACATCATGTGAAATATACAAAATCAATCCACTGAAATTAAATGCCAAGCTTCTTTTCAACACAATCATTCGATCCATCCCAGAGAAAATCAATCTACAACGAAGCACTATATTATGGGAAGCGACGAATCATATCCAGTGATTACCACGTATCGGCTGCGCACAGTTATTTAGCAAAAGAAATTCAAACATCACAAAAGAAAGTTTAATCTAACACCTTTGGACAAAGCTACAAGCTAATCTTATGTGAAACACGCTTCGTCACTACTCATCATACGTATGTATATCTAGCTGCGTTGGAGTGAAACGTACAGCTTATTTTAATTAAAAAACGTGAAAATTTTTCAAATGCTCTATTTAAACGAAGTTATCTATGACTGTTCTCAAACGCAGATACGAAACCGGAATATAACACTCAATGGAGACTGGAGAGCATATTATATTTGTGTTAATTTATGTACATCCAGATTCCACAACAACTTGAGTTTACAAATTAACTCCATGTTAGAAATTTGTCTTACGGGTATATCCAGTAGTGGTAATGGGAATTATTCGCTGCCGGATCGCAACGAACAAGCGAATGTCTTAAAAATTTAAGATCCGCAAACCCATTCGCGGTAAATATAAAACTATATAAGGAAATTTCGTTAGTAAATTTTAAAATGAAATACTCACATTTAGCTGAAGTCACAGCTGTTTTCTTTATTCAGAAGAACGTTTCTTAATAAAAAGACCATTCGAATACTGGTGCAATTAAGTGTCTGTTATTAATAAACACTGGAGAAAAAATGTCAGCTCGGACATTGGCGTGCAAAAATTAAGGACGAGACGGTTTTTCGAATGTAACGTCGTGCAGAAGTGCTCCACATCGACTTAAATCATACCATAAGATCCCCAAGATGTAAGAATATAGGACAAGTGAGCAAAACCGTCCAAACAAGGAATCTGAAGGATACAAAAGCACTTTATTGAAAAGGTTACTTCGAGCACAACTGGACAGATGCCAGAAACTTCCATGTGACAGGCGGCTGCCAAGAAAAATCCAATCTTTAGTAGGGGTTATGATCACCCCTGACTGCGTTGCAGGATTTACAGCTTCTGTCCATGCTGAGGACGAGGTTGTCAAGGAGCTATTGAGGCATCGCGGCCCATTCCTTTTGTAGCGCCAATCGCAGCTGCGGAATCGTTGCTGGAAGCTGGTGACGTGCTGTCAAGCATCTCCCGAGAAGGTTTGGAAAACTGCGAAGCATTTGGAAAACTGCGAAGTTGTGCTCAAACACTGCTTTCATCATGACTGGTGAGTTTTAATAAATTTCTAACGCAGATGATAACGAGAAAGGAAAAGAGATCAGTCTTTTCAAAAATTTAAAATGAGAAAAAAAAACATAAAATTTCCCCAGACTTTTTATCCAGTGATTTTTATCCGGTGATTTTTTCTAATTTAGAAAACCTAATAAGGACATCTTCGTGAAATTAAAAAAAAAAAAAAAAAAAAATATGTTCCTCAACATTTATAAGCTTATCATTTTATACAGGGTGATTGCAAATTCCTTCAACAAAACAAGAGGGGTGATAGTACACACCAAGACGAGCAATATTTGCAATGGAACCTAGGGCCGCATTCCACTCCTAGTGCCGGAAAAGAGCACGTTCGAAAAACGTCCAGCAGGCTTACGGAGTTCCAACCAGTGCATGAGAAGCACAAGATGCAAATTAGGTGCGCTGAACACGTGCGTAAACGATGAAGAGCAAACATTTAAAAACGCAGCCGAACCCGTTCAGCGATTTTACCGTGCAAACATCACATGATAATTGACGTATTTGTGAAGGGCATGGAGAACTACACATGGAGAAACGTCTGACCGGCGCAGCGTACCGTGTCTTCCTGGAAAAAGTGTTTCCCGGTCTGTTGCAGGATGTTCCGCTCACCACGTTGAGGGACATGTGGTTTATGCATGATGGGGTCGCAGCACATTTTGCCACCGAGGTCCGATATTTCCTAAATGCGGCATATCCCGGGCGATAGATTGGAGTCGGTGGACCTGTGGCTTGGCCTCCACGCTCCCTGGACCTTAGTTCAGTGGACTTCTTCTTCTAGGGTCACATGAAAACATTGGTATACGAGACACCTGTGGACTCCCTGGAAGATCTTGTGGCGCGAATCACTGTTGCTGCGGACAAGTTCAGCATCACACCTGGAGTCTACGAGAGGGTGCGACAGTCCTTCATTCACCGGTGTGGGCTGTGCAAGACGCCTAAAATGCTAGTTTGAGTCTTTCTCTGATGCGATTGGAATTGTTCAACTCGTAAATTAGGTATGCCTCTTTGTTTTTACTGTTGAAGGCTCAACGTGGATATGTAACTTTACTCTTTTCTGGCACTAGGAGTTAAATGCGGCACTAGGTTTCATTGCAAATATTGTTCGTTTTGATGTGTATTATCACCCCTCTTGTTTTGTTGAAGGAGTTTACAATCATCCTGTATAAACTCTTGAAATACCCGAATGAAATTAATAGAAAACACTTCTCTTATCGCATTACGTGATCATTTTAAGTGCAGTTATAAAAGGATAATAGTAGTCTTATCACAATTTGCAGTTCGCATGACATAAATTTACATCATGTGAAATATACAAAATCAATCCACTGAAATTAAATGCCAAGCTTCTTTTCAACACAATCATTCGATCCATCCCAGAGAGAAAATCAATCTACAACGAAGCACTATATTATGGGAAGCGACGAATCATATCCAGTGATTACCACGTATCGGCTGCGCACAGTTATTTAGCAAAAGAAATTCAAACATCACAAAAGAAAGTTTAATCTAACACCTTTGGACAAAGCTACAAGCTAATCTTATGTGAAACACGCTTCGTCACTACTCATCATACGTATGTATATCTAGCTGCGTTGGAGTGAAACGTACAGCTTATTTTAATTAAAAACGTGAAAATTTTTCAAATGCTCTATTTAAACGAAGTTATCTATGACTGTTCTCAAACGCAGATACGAAACCGGCATATAACACTCAATGGAGACTGGAGAGCATATTATATTTGTGTTAATTTATGTACATCCAGATTCCACAACAACTTGAGTTTACAAATTAACTCCATGTTAGAAATTTGTCTCACGGGTATATCCAGTAGTGGCAATGGGAATTATTCGCTGCCGGATCGCAACGAACAAGCGAATGTCTTAAAAATTTAAGATCCGCAAACCCATTCGCGGTAAATATAAAACTATATAAGGAAATTTCGTTAGTAAATTTTAAAATGAAATACTCACATTTAGCTGAAGTCACAGCTGTTTTCTTTATTCAGAAGAACGTTTCTTAATAAAAAGACCATTCGAATACTGGTGCAATTAAGTGTCTGTTATTAATAAACACTGGAGAAAAAATGTCAGCTCGTACATTGGCGTGCAAAAATTAAGGACGAGACGGTTTTTCGAATGTAACGTCGTGCAGAAGTGCTCCACATCGACTTAAATCATACCATAAGATCCCCAAGATGTAAGAATATAGGACAAGTGAGCAAAACCGTCCAAACAAGGAATCTAAAGGATACAAAAGCACTTTATTGAAAAGGTAACTTCGAGCACAACTGGACAGAAGACAGAAACGTCCATGTGACAGGCGTCTGCCAAGAAAATCCAATCTTTAGTAGGGGTTATGATCACCCCTGACTGCGTTGCAGGATTTACAACTTCTGTCCATGCTGATGACAAGGTTGTCAAGGAGCTATTGAGGCATCGCGGCCCATTCCTTTTGGAGCGCCAATCGCAGCTGCGGAATCGTTGCTTGAGGTTGGTGACGTGCTGTCAAGCATCTCCCGAGAAGGTCCCACACGTGTTCAATTCGATTTAGGTCCGGGGACCTTGTGGGCCAATCCTTGCGTTGAATATCTTCACTCTCCAACAGCTCTGCGACAGCCACTGTACGATGAGGTGTAGCGTTGTCGTCCATGAAAAGGAACTCAGGACCCCAGCACCTCTAAACAGACGCACTTGAGACAGGAGAACCTCGGTACAATAGCGGACACCATTGACTGAACCTCGTTGGAAGATGTGGAGGTCAGTACGGCTACCAAGCATGATACCGCCAGAAACGAGAACTCCGCCACCTCCAAACCGGTCTCTTTCGATGATGTCGGAGGTGTGATTGCGTGTTCCCTGCTCTCTCCAGATGTGTATACGTCCAGAATCGCTCGTCAGACAAATTCGGCTCTCATCCGTAAAGAGAACTCGACCCCATTGCTAATGTATCCAGTTCTTGTGTTGCTGGCACCACAGAACCCGCCGTCTCCGATGGGCAGGCGTTAATGGCACACACCGTACTGGTTGTCGTGCAAATAGACCACCATTGTGCAACCTCCTGGCCTGGGTAAAACGCGATAACGGACGTCCAGTTGTCTGTTGCATGTGCCTTGCCATTTCTCCCGCTATCTGCCGTCTGTCTCTTCTCGCCTGTAGGACAATACACCGGTCGTCCGTCGCCATGGTTGTTAGTGAACGACCACTGCTAAACTCTCAGACAGCGGTTCCTGTCGTTGGAAATGCTCTCCAAGCTCGTGAAACTATGCTGTGAGCGATCCCGAACTCCTCAGCCACACTAGTCACACTTTGACCTTCTTCCAACTTCCCAATGACGCGACCTCGGGTAAAGTCATCCATATGTCGTCTACTGGATTGCCTGTTGCCCATATCACACGATGGCAGCAACTCGACGTCGTTCAAACCGATGTACACCGTGCAGTAGCGTTCATTGCATTGCTGAGCGTACACCGCCCATGTGCTTTATACCCTTCGGACAACCCCGCCCCCGTCATGCTGCTTATATGCGCATGCCCTACCGTTCCGGAAAGAAAGACCACTCAGGAATCTATCTTCTGAGTGGTCTTTCGGTCCGTTCTGCCTGCTCGTTCCGCTGTCATGCTAATTTCTCCTCTTCGTACTTAATTTTAGCACACCAGTGTATTTGGGGCGGAGATATGCAATTGTCTTAGGCAACAAAATGAAGAAACTCGGCTCTGTCTGAAATATCCATTCATTGTACCTGAAATATCTACCATACCTTCGATTTGAAAACATAAAAGTTATCTTCTAAAATAATTTCAAAAGCCTCCTAACCATCTGGCGGACCGCGGGAGAGGTCCACCAGACCGTCGGTGATCAGTTGCTATCGTTAACTTTGCTCTCACCAAACACCTTATCAGAGCTTTATTACAGCAGAAAGATTTTTTTTTCGAAACGACGAACAATTTATGCAAGATCGAATCATTAACTGAAATGTATAAAACATTGCAAAATGTTTTATTCGAATTAAATGATCCCTTTCTGTTTGTGTCACATCGCTCCCGCGACGTGGGGTTTCGCTGAGCTCCGGCCCATTTTCACCACTGGGTATATCAATTTTTAGGTTTATTTTTTATTTTTCAATTTAGGTAAAAGTCTTAAATATCAACTGATATTTCTTGAAAGTTAGTTCTTTGCAATAGTTTACGAGGGCTCTGACTTCTTTCTTCTTTCTACAACAACAAGCACCGATGAGGAGGTACAAAATTGGTGAGCAGGCAGATCATATTTAAAAAAGAAAAATTACCACCTTTAGCAGACATGGAGGCTGTGACTCATTCTTCTTCCATTCTACAAGAACATGCATCAAGAAACCAGGAAACATGAGCTAAAGTGGTGAGAAGAAAGATCAGATTTCAGAAAGAAAAAAACTCTTCATCTACAGTTGGAAAATGGCGAGAATATCCAGTGGCGCTAAAGAGTATCAACATAGTGTACCAGTATACACTTAAGTTAACTTGTCTGATGCAGAGGGTGGCGTGATTTCCAATAGGATATCTTCGGGATGAAGATGACTATTGCTGTAAAAATATATTTTACTCCATTTTCTTCTTGACAGAAGAATTCTGCATTTATATTACAGAAAAACGTTCAGCAGTTGATTTATCAAATTACAGCTTAAAACGCAGTACAACCCTTGAACGTCTTTCTTTCCAGTTTTCAGTTCCGACTAATGCCTTCTATTACCAATTGTAATCTGTTGTTTTTTATACATGAACGCAGTTGAATCCGGTTAATTGGGCTATCGGATAATCGGGCAGCCGTTTATTTGGGACAATTCTTGAAGAACGTCGGAAATTAGCTCTTTCGGATATAACTTCGCATAATTGGAGTAGCCTCTTAATTATGCCAAAGTGTTCTATGTTTTAATTAACCGGAAGCTACTGTATCTTGTTCTTTCTTACTGCGCAGCTAGCTCCTATTCATTGACTGTTGCCCAAAAATTAGAGACGAGTGGCTCCTGTCATTTACAGGTGTTCATGCGTGAAACCACGTATAAAAAAAATGAAGAACATAGATGACATCTAATGTCGGCATAACAGCCCTGTCTTTTGTACCAAACAAATGTTTGACAGCAATGTGCAGAAGTCATCAAACTTTAATTGGCATGACAAATCTTGCAGCCGATGTTTCATTTGCAACTAAAAAGAAATACCTCGTGTGAAATCCATTGCGATAAGAAAAACAAAATTCTTCAAATTGTCCCGTACAAGAGGTTCGAAGTATAATCGAAAACAGGAATGCACATTTAAGGGCTGTAATAATAAAACTATGTATAACTAGAAGTAGGAGCTTCACAATAATACTGGCAATGCTGACTAGTATCCAATGAAAAACGAATCTTTTTCCACCTGTATTTTAGAAACGGAGCTATGTCTCCGAATAAATGAATTTATTTAATCCTCTATCTATGTAATTGTAGATGTCTTCAAAATACACACTCACACAGACACAATTAAAAATTCTGGCTATTAGAATCAGAATAAAAGTATCTACAAAGACCGTTCCATAAAAACTGATAGTAATGTTTTTTGAATTGGCAACAGTGCGAAGGGGAAAAATAACTACGCAAACCACTAAAGGAATTAAGGAAGTATATATGGCAACAGTTATTAGCTGTGGCATACGATTCTAGTTATGTTATTACGCAGTTGTTTAAGGTACGTTTGCATTTCGCCGAAAAGCTGTGGAGGTGAGTGATTCAGAGTTAAGAAGTGAAATACATTGTGCGATAAAAGTTTGCTACCGTTTGGGTAAAACGTCTCCAGAAACAGTAGCTTTCATGAAAAAAAGCTGACAAAGATAATTGTTTGGGTGAATAAACGATTATTAGACTGCACCATGATTTCAAAAAAGTGCGTTTGTAGGCAGAATTCACTCCTAGGCTTGGTCGGCCTGAAAGTGTTGTTACGGAGCGTATTGTTAACACTGTTTGGGAAACCCTGCAAGAAGATCGACGAATGACATGTGACGATATAGCTGCGTCAAATAATATTTCAAAAACCTCGGCATTTCGCATTCTACGCGACAAATTACTGCTGCATCGTGCGTGATCCAGATGGGTACCTTATCGCCTCACCAGAGAATAATTGTTAACAAGAGTTCAGGTGTGTCATGAGTGGAAACAAATTATTGCAAAGGATTCGAACTCAGTAATAATTTGCCGATGAAACATGGGTCAACTATTTTGACCCCCTCACAAAGCTCGCAACGAGTGTCTGGAAACACACAGGCTCGTGTCCTCCGAAATAAGTCCGCCAAATCAAATCAGCTGAGAAGGTGATGATGATAATTTTCTTTGATCATAAAGAAGTAGCTTACCAGTACGCATTTTCTCCACAAATAACTGTCAATGCTGAGTATTACATTTCTGTCTTTAAGCGTCTGCGACGACACATATCAATAAAGTGACCGGAACTGGTGTGCAAGTGGACCCTATACCATGATAACGCTGCTTGTGTTCAACAGTTCCTTACGAAATGCAGTACTGGAATCATGCTACAGCCTGCTTGCATACCTGACCTCGCCCTGTACGATTTCTAGTTATTTGCAACATTGAAGAAGAAGTTTTATTTGATGTAGAAACTATACGAAATATATTCTTCTTAGAGAAAGATATGAATAAGTAAGGCGTTTGTTATCTGTTCTTTGTTTGTTTCTGTGTTTCGGGCTTTGACGACCATCATCAGCAACTCATACGGCTATAACCCGTCGTCTGTCTCTAATTTGGGGATACTGCACCCAGGAAAGTGACATATCGAGGACTAGAACGACAATTACACCACTTATATCTCATCCGGTACTCAAACCATGGCCCAGTTCGAACGAAGAGTCAAAAGCCAGTGTTTTAGATCACTCTGCCACCACGGCGTCTCGATCGCTTTCACTTTTAAAATAATAAAATTAACAAGTTAGTAGAATCATGAAATGTGTTGATTATGATACGCTTTCCAACATACCACAAATCATTACTCAAGTTATGAGGATAATGGCTGTAGAATAAATCTCGCTCCTATTACCTGACCTTTGATCTCATTTCGATGATATTCAACAGAACCGGTTCAGTATATTGCCGGAACAACATGGTGAAGTTTTATCGCAATCGAAGCATTTTTACGTACGTTATGACGCATAATCACGATGGAATCGATCCCGCTCCTATGTCCTGACCTTTGACCCCATTTCGCACATTTTCAATAGGGTTCGTCTCCAAGTGGTCCCTTACGACATATTAAAATTTAATCGAAATCGAGCCATGTTTACGCAAGTTATGACGCATAAGGGCAATGGAATGCATCCCGCTCCTATGTTCTGATCTTTGACCATACTTCACCCATTTCCAATAGGTTCGTCCCCAAGTGGTCCTCTACCACATACTAAAATTTAATTGAAATCGAACCATATTTTTACGCAAGTTATGACGCATTAGGGCAATGAAATGGATCCCGCTCCTATGTCGTCACCTTTGACCCTATTAACTCCATTTTCAATAGGATTCGTCCCCAGTTGATCCCCTACCACATTCTAAAATTTCATCGAAATCGAATTATTTTTACGCGAGTTATCGTGCGGATAGACGGACGGACGGAGAGACGGACAAAGCTGGAGCATATACGCTTCTACGGTTGGAAAGCGTAAAAAAAAGAGGAGTGCAAAATAATTTTACGTGTTTATTCACCTAACCCAATCCTATGTACAGTTGTATAAGAAATGACAGAAAATGCTCAGCTCATTAATTAAAAAATCCATTTATTGGCTTACAACAAGAGAATGTGATCAAAACTGAGAAAGTGTTGAGCCGTGTCGTCACTCACGATTTTCCTTCTATATTTCTAAACAGGTGCTGAAGCACTGTACTATTTTAGTAATTTCAAGGGTAAGGAGCTTATTTCCTGAATAAATGGAACTGCACTGGCCATCTGTTTGAGTTGTATGTCATATCCTTGTCTGCGATTGGGCGAGGTATTGCTTATTTCTGATTATGTATGTTTACGTTGTGGTCTGTTGCTGTCGTTACAAGCTAATTTTTCCAGGATGTCTCCTCGTACTTATTGCGTATTCTTGTATATAGTGTTGTGTATTGAATGTATAGCATTCACTCTGAATGTATAGCATTCACTCTTCTAAATAACCATTTTTTACGCTTTCCAACCGCAGGTTGAAGAAGCGCATATGCTCCAGCTTTGTCCGTCTGTCCGCACGATACCTCGCGTAAAAATGGTTCGATTTCAAAGAAATTTTAGTATGTGGTAGGAGACCACCTGGGGACGAACCCTGTTGAAAATGGACGAAATGGGATTAAAGGTCACGACATAGGAGTGGGATCCATTCCATTGCCCTTATGCGTCATAACTTGCGTAAACATGACGCGATTTCAATGAAATTTTAGTATGTAGTAGGGGACCACCTGGGGACGAACTCTTTCGAAAATGGTTGAAGTGGGGTCACAGGTCAGGACATAGAAGAGGAATCCATTCCATTGCCCTTATGCGTCATAACTTGCGTAAAAATGCTTCGATTGAGACAAAGCTTTATCATGTTGTTCCGGAAGTATACTTTACCGGTTATGGTGAATATAATCGAAATGGAGTCAAAGGTTAGGTCATAGGAGCGAGATTTATTCTACAGTCATTAGCCTCATAACATGTGTAATAACTTGATTAATGATTTCTGGTATGTTGGAAAGCTTATCATAATCAATGCATTGCATGATTTTACTAAGTTGTTTATTCTGTCAATGTGTCTTAAATTTGTTCAATGTTGCGGAAAATTCACTGGCTGATGTACTGTGTAATCGTTGCCTTTCGGGATTATTACATTATGTACATACTGGTTCTTGAAGTATTTTCATTGTGTTTGCTCTTTACTTATACTTATGGAAAGCAATGTGAAGTGCACTGGGTATATGTCTATGTCTGTGTATTCTTTGTATGCCCTTTTTTTTAATTTTATTGCAATAACTCCTTTGTATTATACTCTATATAATAAACCAGTATGATATGGTACGCGCATATATGGTTCTTAGATTGAACGTCACTCTCGCTTTTCAAACGAATATGAAACCGAATCTTCTTGTGATGCCCTGTATCTTGGTTTGCCAATGTGGATTCTTTCGAAAGTGGTAGATTGCTGCATGTATTTCTTATTGTTCTGCTAATTGATTTCAACCTGGTTTCGGAAGAACGACAAATTGTACGTTGAAAATTAAATAATTAAAATTTGTAAGTAATAAAAAAACACACGCTGAAAGCACACCCTTACCCGGACCATAAACTTTAAGTTAGCGGGCCAACACTGCGCTGAAAATTTTAGGGGTTAGCCCAGAATGTCTCAAATAAATATAGTGGGAAAGCTTAAAAAATTAAACTGTTATCTTGTTAGAATATCGTATTTAATGCATTTTTGTGCTTTTAAATAAAAGTTTCATTAGCCCACTTGCTCATATCAGGATCAGATTGCTTTGAAGATGTACTCAGCATATATTCCACGTGAGCTTAAGGGTCTCAACCGTAACTGCGAACATAAATACAATTTATTTACGCAATTACAACTGAAATTCTTATGTTAGGAGCAGGAGTTATTATTACGTTATATTAGGAGTTATTATTATGTTAGATTAGGAGTTATTATTATGTTATATTAGGAGTTATAATTGTGCACAAGTTATTATGCTTGGAGTTAAAATCATTATGTTGGGCTGAACCGTCACAAATGTTCCACGACGAAGGAACAAAATTGGCATCTTTATCTCGAATCCCAAAAGTTTTAAATTAACCTTTGACACTAAAGCTTTGTAAGACATCTGATACAACATTTGAAGTTGCTTTATCCACCATTTTATGGTTTAAAAAGTCCAAACTTCTGCGCTGGACGTTACCATAATTTAGAAAATTTCAATTATTTGGTTTTACACATTCAGTATATGTGGCATCGACTACCATCGCACTTTAATCCGATAATTCTTTCTTGGAAAAGAGAGGGAAAAACGATAAAACCAATACTCCTTGTTTTCAGTATCATAGATTTTAAAATAAAATTAACTTTTGGCACTAATGTTTCCCAAAACTTGATAAAGACCTAATGTGCCTTTAACAGCGTATGTATCTTCGGTGTTCACCTTTCTACGTTTCTCGCCATTTTATCCTTCTTACTTCTTTTCTTCTTCCACAAAGTAGTGAAGAAACGGGGTATTTGTATCTGAAAACCAATCTAGGCGTTTTGCTTATAATATCAGGAACACCGAGCATCGCTCTGTCAAAGGGAAGATGAGTGCACAAAATAATTTATATTTTGATATGTTATTTCCAAGAATTGTAATCAAATACTATTAAAGGAGTAATTCTTGTATATTTGTATCCACAGTCGTTCTTTGGTTTCGTTGGCCAGTCGTTCAGTTGCACGTTGTCGCAAGTGTCCCAGTCGCTGAACACGTTCATCCGCGGTTTCGTTTGGTATTCGCTGTGATGAACGACTTCGTAGTTCTTCCAAGCGCTGGTTACGTTCTTCGGATGATTCAGCTGCAATTCGCTGTCTATTTATTCGCCGCATTTGGTCGAGGTTTTCTTCCGATATAGATTCATTGAGAGTTATAATATCGTCGGACATTATTCCCATGCTCCTCGCCTTAGTTGCTCGGAATGGTCTTTTTGTGGGCTGATCTTCTTCCAGTGGAAGGTCAAATGTTTCAAGACTGGAGTGTTATCGGAAAACATAGGTTCTTGAATGTCCAAGCTGTTCCATATTTACTTCTTCCGCTTGTTCTTGTTCCAACAGTGCCGTATTCTTCTTATTCTTATCATTATTAAAGTTGAAACGTCCACGTTTCGTAGGGTGTCGACTAGCCATATTTTTTTATTGTTTTGCCATCCACGTGACACTCTGTTAATAGCAATTAATAAAACTGAACTAATCATATTTTAGTACAGTGGATACGCTCGTCTTCAAGTGACTATTTAAAAATGTAACAAAAAAAAATGCTGTATTAACAGTTTACCTTTTGAAGGAAAAAACACACGAAATCAGTGTTCCGCTTCTAGTACTGTACTACGCATCAAGTCCAAGCAGCTGACACAACTCACGTTTTTTTAGAAGGAAATAGAAGTAATGCGTAATACGCACACAATGCGTGACGTGATAAGGGAGATGGTCGCAAAAGTGTGACGTCATAAAACTTTAATAGGATCCACACACATTGACAAGAGGTCCTGGATGTGATTTGCGCCATCGCTTGTCAACGATGGCGCAAATCGCTTCCAGGATCTCTTGTCGACGATGGCGCAAATCACATCCAGGACCTCTTGTCAACGATGGCGCAAATCACATCGAGGACCGCTTGTCAACGATATCGCAAATCACATCCAGGACCGCTTGTCAACGATGGCGCAAATCACATCCAGGACCGCTTGTCAACGATGGCGCAAATCACGTCGAGGACCGCTTGTCAACGATATCGCAAATCACATCCAGGACCGCTTGTCAACGATGGCGCAAATCACATCCAGGACCGCTTGTCAACGATGGCGCAAATCGCATCCAGGACCGCTTGTCAACGATGGCGCACATCACATCCAGGATTGCTTGTCAACGATGACGCAAATCACATCCAGGACCGCTTGTCAACGATATCGCAAATCACATCCAGGACCGCTTGTCAACGATATCGCAAATCACATCCAGGACCGCTTGTCAACGATATCGCAAATCACATCCAGGACCTCTTGTCAACGATATCGCAAATCACATCCAGGACCGCTTGTCAACGATATCGCAAATCACATCCAGGACCGCTTGTCAACGATGGCGCAAATCACATCGAGGACCACTTGTCAACGATATCGCAAATCACATCCAGGACCGCTTGTCAACGATGGCGCAAATCACATCCAGCAGCATCCGCGAGCGAACGGTACGGCGCACGTTTCATACTCTGGGCTACGTACGGGACCTGACGCCCTAATCTTATGCCACTGCTGACCACAGATGCAAACGGATCACGGGTCAAAGTGTCAACGGGTCGACAATTCCTTTCGGTTTCAACGGGTCGGGTCAAGGTGTTCCTGACCTGGTTTTATTGCCGTTTCATTTTTGAAAAGAGAAAAATATATTCCAAAGAAAAATGCGCGTTGTGGAATTCTATATTCAATATTCGTGCCCTCGGAGTTAATAATGATTTGCCATGGAAAAATATTGTAGTCCCTTTCTTAAAGCAAAGAAGATTTCCGCCGACCGACGTCAGACTCACCCACAGTGTATCGTAAAAAGAAACGTCCTTTGCGTTCTTTTACGGTGCGTCCAGGGCAAGGTACAGGCAAACGCCATTCGCCTGCTTCTTAGCTGATTCACTCTCTTCGTGCGAAGTTCACTCTACGACTAAGAGTTTCTTCTCACATCGCATCTTTTACATTGAGCATTCATAGGTTTTCGATTCATGTGCTGACATCCCGTTCCCATGACATGACATGTCGAAATTAACTCCTTATTTGTTAATATGGATGGATATAATATTAACGAGGTTGAGAAAGACATCGAGGCCAACAAATACGTGCTTGTTGAAAACCAGAAGGGGAAGAGTGAATGATGCAAATCGTTTCGTCTCATTGAGAAACCGGTGAATAATTCTGTGTTGTTTGGTTTTGCTTGCTGTTCAAAATGTGGAAAGTGTTAATTACAAAGAAAGATGTCAACGGTGTAATAGAAGACTATGGAACCAAAAATCTAACGGACCATTTTAAAGTTTGCGCACCTCCATCAAAGCGTGGAAAGAGAAAAATCTGAATAAATTGAAAAATATACATTTGTACAATCGTAAATAATTAATACCATTTGTAATATACTGAGTAACAACTTCATTATGAAAACCTGACAGTTTTAAGCAAATGAGCTATGGCTGCACGCAGTTGCCGCTAGAGGGTGTGGCTAGTATAAAAAGGGAAAGCTTAATGCTTGCGCTAGTAGTAGAAGTAATTTTTGGGTGACGAGATGGGTAAAAAATGCGATTTCACGGACTTTCAACGTGGGATGATTATAGGAGCTCAGAGGCATGGAGCGAATATCACCGAAACCGCGGCATTCGTAAAATGTTCCAGTGCAGCTGTTGTTAAAGTGTTTAAAGACTGGACTGTCAGCCAAAAAACTGGGTCTCTACGTGCAACGTGTGGTCGTCATCGACTAGTGACTGCTCGGACGGAACGGAGAGTGTCCTGACTGGTAACAGACAACAGAAGGGCAACAGTGCAGCAAATTACAGACCATCTTAATCAAGGATCCCCTCAAATGATCTCTGCACGCACTGTTCAACGTACACTACATCGGATGGGATATGGCAGCCAAAGGCCTGTTAGAACACCTTTGCTGTCTGCAGTTAACAAGAAAAAACGTCTCCAGTTCACACAGGAGCACAAGGATTGGACAGTCGATAATTGAAAACAAATTATGTGGACCGATGAATCACGTTTTCAGTTGCACCATGCCGATGGCCGAGTGAAAATTTGGCGGTCACAGCACGAAGGCATGGACCCCAAATGCATTGCTACAACCCTTCAAGCTGGTGGAGGCAACGTTATGGTTTAGGGAATGTTTTTACTTTGGGAACTTTAATTCGTGTTGATCAGCGTCTGACTGGCACATCATATCTAAACATCGTTGCGGACCAAGGGCATCCTGTCATGTGGATGGTTTATCCAAATGGCGTAGGCTACTTTCAACAAGATAGGGCGTCCTGCCATAGTTCTCGTATTGTACAGGATAAGTTTCAGGAACATGCCGGTCAGTATAATTTGCTTAGGTGGCCCCCACAATCTCCAGATCTCAACCCCATTGAGAATATGTGGGATGAAGTTGAACGAGCCATCAGACAGCTGGATCCACAACCCTGCAATCTCACCCTCCTGGAAAGTGCTATTCATCAAGCATGGTCTTGGATTCCACGAACAACTTATCTACATCTCGTGGAGTCCATGCCACGAAGAATCGACGCAGTATTAAAGGCAGAAGGTGGCCCAACGAAGTACTGAAGCCGCGGGTGGCTTAGTGGTTAGCGAGTCAGACTGTCAATAAAAGGTCCTCAGGTCCGAACCTGGGCTGATCTTTCAGAGATGGTGTGGTTTACTAACAATCGCTGAATATCCGCCGTGCATAGGACAAGCAGGTTAAGTGAAGGCCCCCAGGCTGGACTCACTGGTCAAATGGGTATCCTTTCCTATGCCCCCCCTGAAACTATCTCACCCCTCTGTGTGTGCTACATCGTATTTGTACGGTGGCGCCATCTACTGTACTCTAATCTCACTACAAAACTGTTCTGTCAAAGTCGCTAGACTTGCTCTCATTCCTTCCGTTCTGTGTCTTGCCCAAAAGGCGGATATTCAGCGACTTCTACTCACTGTGGACAGAAGTCCTACAAGAAAATGACACTGCTTAGAACGAAGTACTGAAGGGGTGGTCATAATAAAGTTGCCACTCAGTGTATGCTCCATAGTCACGGTCATAGTCAGCCATTACTTCTGGATTACGCAATATAGCGGCACTAAAACTGGCACTAAAATTTTGCAAGTAAACAAATTTTCTTATTAAAAATGGATTTCAGTTATTAAATATCAAGCAGTTATTGGGATGAATATAAATATTATATTTATATGTATATATGTATAAACTGAGTTTCGAATTTCTAATTCAAAGCAGATTTTTCCGGGTCGGTGTCAGGTCCGGATCGGGTCATGTCAGGGTACAAAATTTTTAACCCGTTTCCAACTCTGCTGCTGACTGGTCGTCATCAGACATTACGCCTCGCCTGGTGCCGATAATAACGAAACTGGACCTCTACAAAGTGGCGCCGCGTCGTCGTGTGGTGAAGTGAGTCCCGTTTCTTCTCACTTTTTTTTTAATTGGAGGTTTAACGACCACCGTGAGCAACTCAATCGGCTATAAGCAGTTGCCCGTCCCTAATTTAGGGCCACTGGTTCCAGGGAAGGGAGAGAAACAGTGCCGTAAGACAAACACAACACCTATGTCGCACCGGGATTCGAACCCGGTTCCCTCGCGGATGAATGGTCACAAGCCACCGCTTCGACCACTGTGCCACCGGGGCGGATGAGTCCCGTTTCTTGCTGTACGAACCTGACGAGATAGTCAACACTCGCACTCTTCCGTCACAATGACACCGTGGCTCCATCTTGCGAGGTCGGCTCTGTTCAAGACGGTACGATGGTTTTGGGAATCTTCTCATGGGACATACAGTCCGTCCCATATACACTGCCGGAAAGTGAAAAAAGAACATCAGGAAGGAATTGGCGGACGATCATGAAATGTTCATATGTTAATGAATTCAAGTTTACGTAGGTGTGATGCTAATTTCGGGACCAACCGGTGAATGCTTACGCCACAGCACGGCATAATATGAAAATGATCGTCGGTGGTATTTAAGGAGTACGGCAAAGTGAATGTAATCAGTCGTCGGCGTACGGACACGTACGAAGACCATGAAGAAGCTGCAATGCCTGGCCATGGAAGATGTGTACGATTTCAGCAGTTGTCGAACTTTGAGCGAGGTCTTCTAGTCGGACTCCGCGAGGCCGGGTGGTCGTATCGTCGTATTGCGGAGCGAATTGGACAGGAAATTTCGGTGGTGGTACGATGGTGGCGTAGATGGTCCGAGGAACATTCCCACACGAGAAGACGTGGAACCGGGAGTCACAGACGGACTGATGAGCGGACCGGTCGACGCATAAGAAGAGCGGCGTTGTCAAGCAGAACATCCACTGAGACGCAAATCCGAGCTGCCGTTGCACCTGAGGTGACTGTGCGAACAATCTGCAATCGTCTACTGGATGCAGGACTACGTGCACGTGTGCCTCTTGCATGGGTACCTCTGACTCCAGCCCACCGTCAGGAACGGCGGCAGTGGTGTCGCCAACGTCTGCACTGGAGAACGCAATGGCGATCTCTCGTGTTCAGCTATGAAAGCAGATTCTGCTTGGGAGCCTCCGATGGCCGTATGCGTGTTCACCGACGCACAGGGGAGCGTCTCCACCCTTCTTGCACCCGCCAGCGACACACAGGGCCTACACCTGGTCTCCTGGTGTGGGGAGCGATCAGCTATCACTCCCGTACACAACTAGTGTTTGTACCGGATACGTTAAACAGCACCTCTTACATCAACAACACCATTCAGCCCGTTGTTGTGCCATTTGTAAGGTCAGTCCATTGTGGTGTTTTTCAGCAAGATAACGCACGCCCACACACGGCACGAGCAATGCAACATGCACTTCAGGGTGTGAGACAATTTCCATGTCCTGCACGTTCACCGGATTTGTCCCCCATTGAGCACGTGTGGGATTTTCTGGGACAACGACTTATCCTGTCTTGACGGCCAGCCACGACCATCCCCGATTTACGCGTCTAGGTTGAGGATGCTTGGAACTCAATACCCCAAACTTACATCCAACATCTGTACGACAGACACCATGCCAGAACTGCACAGTGTGACGAAGTTCATGGCTGTTCAACCTCGTACTAACCATGTTACATGGAAATGTTATTTTTCAGTTTACCAGCAAATACAGCTGTATTTTGCCATAATGTTTTGATCATGTTATCCTCTGTATTCCGTTATTATGCTGTATAAATTTCGTTGGTATCAGACGCCTCCTTCTTGGTGTTGTTTTTTCACTTTTCGGCAGTGTATATATACGGAAACATAATTTTGTAAACGAAAAATTGGCCGCGGGTGGCCTAGTGGTCAACGTTTGTGACTGCCCCAGAAAAGAACTCAGCCTCTATCCCAGACAGGTACGAACACCCGAACCACTAAATATCCACCGTACGTTGGATGGGCACATTAAGCCGTCGGGTCCCCGGTACTGGCCCCCTCTAATAAATAAGGGCGTCTTCCTTCCACTTTCTACCTCGCTTCCGTGTCACTTTCCTATCGGGCGCTCTAGATAAAATCTTCTTGCTTTCTATTTCTAAGGGTTGTTTAAGACCTGGGATCATACACTCCCTTCCTAAAATCCTCTACATCTGATCTGGTCTGTAAACGAAATCAGTTTCATGCGGAAAATGATAAATACCGAGTGATCCAAAAGTCTTTCACATTTTGAAAACGTAATAACTCGCAGAGTTTTGAGAGCAGGGCAACGCGGTTTGCGTAGAAATGATCAGAATGACATCGGGTTTTTTTATGAAATCACATAAATGTTTACGCATTGTACTTACATTTTTCATCGGAAGATGGCGCAGCAGCCACAGGTTGCAAATGTCCCGAAAAATAGACACCTGATAGTACCAGGTTAGACACTTCATATTAACAAGTGTTCAATATTATGGCCGTCCTGTTCCAGCGCTGCCTGCAGACCAGAGAAAACACCATGGACGGTATTGAAGAGCATGTCCGGTGGTATAGCTGCCACATGGTGTCGAATGATATCTTTCAGAATGGCCAATAAAGTGGGGCGACATCTGTACACTTGTGCTTTTAGGTAACCCCAGAGCCAGAAATTGCAATGTGTCAGGTCGAGTGACCGAGGAGGCCAGGTCTTCGGAAAGTGTCGGCTCAACACACGATTTGCGCCAAACGTCTCTTGCAGCAGCACGCGTTTATGGTCTACCGCTTCGTGGGCGTGCTGCCAAAGATCCCGTTTCCTCGAATTTTTTCAACATTCGCCGCATCGCAGCACCTTCCATCGGTCCTTTCCCACTGCGATCACCTTTCAGTGACCGGTAGGCTCTCAACGCAGCACTGGCACATTCAGCGTTGCGATAGAACAATTTCACCAAGAGCGCTTTGTCCGGTAATGACAGCATACTGACACGGACCGCTGTGACTTGTGGTTGTATTTGTCATTTTCTTGTAGGACTTCCGTCCACAATGAGTAGAGTTTAGGTCCCAGCCACCTACAGCGAGATCGCCATTTGGGCAGGACACAGAAACGGAAGGAATGAGAGCAAGTCTAGCGACTTTGACAGAACAGTTTGTAGTGAGATTAGAGTACAGTAGATGGCGCCACCCTACAAGTACGATGTTGGACATAGAGGGGTGAGAGAATTTCAGGGGAGGGGGCATAGGAAAGGATACCCATTTAACCAGTGAGTCCAGCCTGGGGGGCCGTCACTAAACGTACTCGTCCGATGCACGGCGGATATTCAGCGATTGTTAGTAAATCACACCATCTCCAAAAGATCAGCCCAGGTTCGAACCTGAGGACCTTCCAATGATAGTCTGACTCACTAACCACTAAGCTATCCGCGGCTCGGCTTGTGGTTGTTTCCCAGCTGCTGATTTTATACCCAATGTCCCAGACCTGCTCGCCTATGGCGCCATGTGGTGATGAAAAATGTAAGTAAAATGAGTAAAAATTTATGTGATTTCATAAGAAACCCGATGTCAATCTGATCATTTCTACGCAAACCGCGTTGCCCTTCTCTCAAAACTCTGCGAGTTATTACGTTTTCAAAATGTGCAAGACCCGGTACTTCTATTTAAAATGTGATATCCCGGTACTTCTATTAGAAAATTATATATTATGACCAGCAACATAATATACACACGTCAAAAAACGGTGTTCACAACATATAGTTGACATAATATTCATGCTTTATTAAATCAAACTACATATTAACATTTTCCCACAATTATATGGAAACAAAAAAAATGTATTTAAATGGCCAGCAAAATTAATAATTAATTGACTTTCCTTAACGCGCAATAAGCTGAAATATGCGTTCTGGCATACTGTATATTAAATTATGCATAATTGTACCGTCAAAATTATACCAACAGTTCAGGAATTCGATTCCCAGATCTTTAACGCTTAGAAAGTGCCAGTGATTGGCATAAACACTTCGAACCAAAATTCCCCGAAGATTTTCAATTTGGTTGAGATCCGGTCTGCGAACTGACCACGGCGCTAATTTGATATTGTTCGATCTCAGCCAGGCCATTGTGGAAGTTTCTTTGTGAATGCTCGCGTTGTCCTGCAGGAAAACGCAATCAGGACAAGCTATTTCAGTATGAGCTGGGAGCAAACTGTCTTTTAAAAGTTCCTGGTATGTTAGGGCACTTTGACGTCCTGAAAATACTCAGACATTACCTTGCTCATAAAATGTAAGAAAGCCCATACCATCACGGAACCTCCTCCGTGTTTTCAGCTGAATATTTGGCATTTTTCCGTTCCCATCCCATATCATGTTCATAATATTTCGCACATTCTGGGCCATCTAAATTAAATTTCTTTTCCTCACTAACTAAAATTTGAAGCTATTCGACCTTCCACGACATATGGTCTTTGGCCCAGTTTAACCGAGTTTGTGTGTGCTGTGCAGTTACAGATGGTTTTATTAATATTTGTCTCACATATTTCACGAGGGGTGTCTGCTGCAATACACTTTGTACTGTACTTTTCGGCATTTTCACGTTTCAAATGTGACTTATAATCCTTACAGACAGATTTTCATGCACAGAGAATTTCCGAATATGTCTGTTCTGTCGTTTCTTTAGAGGCGAAACATTACGATGCTGCCCAGTTCGTTTCTGAGCTGGATAATTTTTGCTACGACTTAAAACGTTATAAATAGAAGATTTGGATCGTTTCAATTGGTTTGAAATCACACTTACATTCATTCCTTGATCGTACAATTTCCGAATGTGAATTATCTCATCCGCAGAGAGCACTTCCTCACATGACATTGTTAAAACTGAATCAACCCCATCACGTTTACTGACTATTTATCCAGCTCTGATGCCAGGCTGCCGCCCCGGTGGCGCAGTGGTCTAAGGCGCTGGCCTCTGATCATTCGTCCGTAAGGGGTCCGGGTTCGAATCCCGGTCAGGCATGGATGTTGTGTTTGTCTTACGGCACTGGCTCTCTCCCTTCCCTGGAACCAGTGACCCTAAATTAGGGACGGGCGACTGCTTATAGCCCATTGAGTTGCTCACGGTGGTCGTTAAACCTCCAACCAAAAAGAAAAAAAAATGCCAGGCTAATTTGCATAGCAAAGCGTGTTAGTGTTCACGCGTTTGTGTGAAATTCCGTATACGTAATTGTGGGACAGTTTCAGTCAACTACATGTTTAAAACGTTTAATGCATATCCAAAATTATTATTTTCTCATCCGCAAAATGTGTCTGCAAAGACTATGTGGTTTATTTTCACTACTGTGCTAATGGATTGCGTATGGGGAGGAATGATACACATAATGTTTGGGAAGTTTGACGTAGTAAACAGGAAAAATCGAATTTCTATTTTTAAACAACATGCGTTATGTCAAATCCGAAACAATCATGGAAGCAACCTGGCCAGAATGTTTCTGCAAAAATAACTTGGACCTTCACATATTGCGAAGCTACCCAGTATTGCTGGGCCAGCAATGGCCCAGCACTATGTTGCCGCTGCCGAACCGTCAATAAAATGTCCGGGCGGCCAACAGAAGGGCCAGCAGTTCAGGCCAACAGCTGGCCAGCAGTTGACACCCCATCAGTTGTCATATGCCACAACAGGGCCATCAGTGGTCCATCACAGGCAGTAACTGCCACAAGTGGCCCTTCAGTGGCCCTGCAAGTACTTGCCAGAAATGATGGCTAGCCTAATGTGGTCCGCTAGTGGGCCGTTAGTGGCAGCCAGCAACCACATGACGTAACTGGTGGCTTGCCGAATCTTGTCCGCCAATTTCCCAGTAGTAGCAATAATAAAAAAATAAATAAAAAAAAAGCAACGATCACCGCACTTTCCTAAAGCTACAATTTTTTTTTCTACCCTTACGAAGCTTGTGAATTAACGCACTGCGCTGGGGAAATTTTCTCGACAGACCGGAAAAACGCCGTTTGCATCTGACTAGATTCGATCCGGGGCCGTTTACGTGGAAGCCGCGCTCGCTACCGACCGGACTAATTCACGAGGCCGGGTGCGTGTTGGAAGCTATCTGTTTGGCATGCAATTTGTAATCCAATGCTTCCCTCTTTCATTTTATAATATTGCGAGGTATTTTTCATAAAAGTCAGCTTCATATAATTGATAAATTAATTTTTTCAACGTAACGATAGTTTTTTTTTTTTACCTTAAGGGAACTTCACTCATTTTCAAGGCGTGTACATACTTAGAGTCGCTTTCCAAAGTTTTGTACTGTCCTTGCCGTCTTGAAAAGAGATTGTTGAATAAATATATGTTTACCCGGGTTCATGTCACATTCTGTTACATTTTTAACGTTGTGTCTTTCCTTTCCGTTGTCCGAAGCTACATTTGCTTTAAAGAGTAAAAGATATTTTATTTTACTTTTCGTTATTTTTAGAAGCGAATTCCTCCCAGTCTTGTGTATTCAACCCATGGATGAGTACACCACATAGCGTTGCTTTTTTTTTTTTTCAAATAATTAATAAATTTTGTACGCGTATAATTCTTTTTTATTCCCAACAAACGCTATTTTTATGGTTTTCCAGGATATGTGTTTCAAGCGGTTTCAAATTTTTTCTTGTTATTCATCCACTCCATTCCATGAATTGTTATTCATGGGAGTGGAGTGGGTGTATTTCATGGCTGTAATCTAGTATTTCACGGCTTAATCTGATATCTTCGTCGACGTAAAATTTCATTAGGAAATTAATTCGCCTCTCCACATATGGATTTTTTTTTCTTAACATCCACTAAAATAACACGATGGCGATAGCGTCGTCTTCAACTAACTGGTACCATGAGAGACACAGCAAGTGTTGCTTCTGCGCATGCGCAGTCCCGATGCTTCCACCTGCTGTTGGGGGTTGCATTGGTTGCCAGCAACGGGCCACTAGTGGCACTTGCTTGGAGGCCCAGAATTCACGGCGATGCTGCAGGGCCACCAATGGCTCGCCAACTGATAGCGCTGCCACCAACGGACCACTACCGGGCCGTGAGCGGCAGATTTCGGCCAGCAGTGACCCATCACTGCCAGCTGGTGGCCAGCAGTTTCCCAGCACTTGTGTTTTTGCTGGGTACACAAAGGGAGTAGTTCTCTGAAACGTAAACAAAGTTGTGGACCACTTCGGCGAAAAGACACACTTCCGAAGTGTAACACCGCAAGATCAAATTTCAAATTGTAAATTGCGTGCGTTGGGTCAAATTCCATTGCTTCAATGGTTAAAGAAACATATGCAAAATATTACTGCTGAAACATGTTGGAATTTCTTAAAGCGCTTTGCAACACACTGAGAACCGCTCTCAATCTAAATAAAACCCGCCTACAACTTGAGCGAAATCATACACGCCATACTTCAGAACCACATCCTCAAACATTTCGGCGGATTCTATTAATTTCGTCGCTTCTGTTATCCCGTGGATTTTCTACGGCATAGGTTTGTTGTATTAATCTGCCTCGATAAATCCCCTCCTTAAATGTATGATACTTTGGCTCATACACTGTAAGTTCTTACGCCAGTGAAAATCACATTTTTGTATTGGCTTCTATCCTGTTCAGCAGCAGGTTTTCGTAATGTACACAAGGTTGCAATGAGATATCATTCCGTTTATGTAAAACGTAATGAAATACTGTTCGTCGATAGTTCAGTAAAATGTATTAATGCATAACAATGAAATGAACTATTCTTACGTTCGCAGGCGTAAAGTTTTCAAAATCTCAGGAAACGAACAAGAAGAAGAAAAAAAGAAAAAGAAAAAGAAATGAAACAAAAACGCAAAGGCATTCATGCATTAATTTTCTTTAAAACGAATAAGAAAACAAATAAATATATATGTCAATTTTAATCGCTATCCAATGGTAAAATTGTAAAGTAATGCGCGTTTTTGATTCAGTATTCATGCTTGTGAGTAAATTTAATACATTACCAACAACAGATGATTTTGTTTTCTTTCGCATTTTTCTCAGTGGTTATTACACTTCCCAACGGATTTGGAAAGTTTTATTGAATTGAATTCACAGATAACTAAAACTGACATAACATCACGGTCAAGTCACATTACTGTGACCACCAGCTAATATCCAGAGTAACCACCGTGGGCAGCGCGGACAGCAGCTAGACGGACTGGAAATGACTTAATAAGGTGCTGGAAGGTGTTCACAGGTACGTGGAGCCATGCTGACTGCAGTGCATCTGACAGCGACTGGAGGGTGCATGGTAGAGGATCCATAGAGCAAACAACACGATTGAAGTGGTCCCACAGATGCTCAATTTCAGTTAAGCCTGGAGAATTAGTGGGCCAGGGAAGTACTTTGAAATCTTCATCGTGCTGTTCCAACCAGTCTCGAACATTTCTAGCCATGTGATGCGATATTACAGTCGTACGGCTGGAAATGTCCGAGACTGTTTTTTTGTCGAGCTGGAAGATCATATCCGTCCCAGGGAAGACAATTAGCATGTATGGGTGTACATGGTCGGCGAGGATCGATTCATAACGAATTCGGTCCACAATGTCTTCCACAGGTATGAGTGGACCCAGAGAATGCCCCGAAAACATTCCCAGATCATTACGCTGCCCCCAACAGCTTATGTTCTGCCAGCAATGGGTGAAGAGTGTTTGCTCTCCGATGTTTCTCGCCATATATGCCAACGTCAATCCGTTGGATGAAGTAGAAAACGTGACTCATCGGAGAAGGCAATGCTTTGCCAATCAGCGGAGGTCCGATTCCGATTCTGCCGTGCAAATGTAAGCCTTTGATGCCGATGCACCAACCTTAGCATAGGTGCAGTGATCATACGTCTGCATCGGAGCCCCATACGCGTCAGTGTGCGCCTAACTGTCGTTATAGATACACGTCCGGTAGCTCCCTGTAACATTCGGACAGTGAATTGGTCCACTGTAGCGTGTCGATTGGTCCTCACGCACCTTA
Organism: Macrothele yani; assembly: GCA_039090855.1. NCBI lineage: Eukaryota > Metazoa > Arthropoda > Arachnida > Araneae > Macrothelidae > Macrothele > Macrothele yani. The sequence goes on along the minus strand of CM077010.1, from coordinate 73,379,577 downwards.
GAAGCCAAGTTTCACCTCTCACATCAATGGCGCTTGGTGCTCCGCAGTTTCTACGTCGCTTATTCGCAAGTGTTCCATTTCTCCAATCACGATACACTTTAACCACAGCAGCACGCGAACAGTTCATAAACTGCGCTGTTTCAGAAATACCGCCACCCTTGGCCCGAAAGCCTACACTCATCCCTTTTTAAAAATCTGATAAATCGCTCCTTTTATCCATGACAGCAACGAGTGATATGATTTTAGATTGCCTACAGCACATCTTACGTACCCTCCAAGCCAGCTCACGACGTGTGCCTTCTTTCATTGGCTACGCGCTGTTGATTTCAAAAGTAGTAGGTGGTCACAATAATGTGACTCGACTGTGTATTACAGAATGTATTTATACTGAAATAATATACGCAACGTATACCAATTCAAAAGTTTGTATTGAAAATATTAATTTTCATTTTAATAATATTTAGCTGAAGTTAACTGATAAAAATGTCTTATTCCATAAGTTCTAATTACATAAATAGTTGCCAAAAAATTGATTCGAGGTTGTCCTCGAAAAAATCTGGACATCCTGAGTAGGCCCTGATTTATGAGTAGCATCCTTAAGCAGCCGAGCATGCCCGCATTCTGCGCCTGTGATAGCGTCTGTATCTTCATGGACAGCATACTGGACGATCAGGTTTCAAGAAGGGTTTTTTTCAACAATTGTTTTCATTCTTTAAAATCTAGTAAATTAAATTTAAAACGAGAACCGGTACACCAATTTAGTAGAAAATATAATAGTAACACTATGCCAGTAATCCGACTTATTGGAGTAGGAAATAAACACATAAGCGTTTCCAAGCTTTCGCACATCAACCAGATGGCTTTTACAAGGAAGTTAGACAGAAACTGCAAACTGAAAAATAGAACGCTTAACAATTTGAACGTGCGAACTTGACAATAAATAGATGCGACGTTATATTCATTTAAAGATACGAGGCATCACGTTGGTTGCACGCGGGATCCTGGTAGAGAAAAGTCAATCAAGTGACAGTTTCAGGCTTTATGCTATTTAGAGTGATACAAGATTGTAGGGTCATGGTCGTTAAAAGGTTAAATAAATGTGCATTACAGTTTAAAGATTTTAAATTTATGCATACATTTTCTTTGGTACATTACAACGTTATGCATATGATAGCTACTAACGTAGGAAAACATGTAATTACCTCGATATCAGGAAGGATAGGGGCGGGTGTTTCATGGAATGAACTATTTTTTCCTTCCCGGTCACCTGTCACTGGCATGATGTGCCCAAGGTGTGGTCAATGACATCCTTGTCCCTTTCACGACCTTCAGAAACTACGTTGTTTTCATTTTTTAGTTCATTACTCACTGGGCCTTGAACTTTGAGTACGTAATGACGACGTCATCGAAGCAAAGATCTCGATGTTTAGTTATTCGAAACGTAAGAAAAGAAAATCTCCATTCAAATTTATGTGCTTTCTGATCTTTTCATTTTGTTTAATCTGCATGATAAGCGATAAAGTTTATTCTTATTCCTATTATTATTATTATTATGCTAATGTTTAAAACTGGAGAGAATGAAAGGAGAAGAAACAAAACGAGAAGGATCAAATGAACTCGATATTTTTCCACAATCGTTAATAAATCTCTACATGAAGTTTAACATATGCAGTTTTTGCCTGTTTAGTTTCTCGCGATGGCATCAACCATTTTATACTGTATGCAAGAATAACTTAAATTTACAATAACGGAAAAAAAATTCCGTTTTGTTCGGAACGAGGAAATACCAGTATATCGCTTTGCTAACAGAGAAAGCGATTTTACAGCTGCAGGGGTGATCTCGGTTATTCTAAACTGAAATTTCATAGTGATCCTGTGCTATTAATTTACTTTGTGGAATTCGACTTCGTAATGTGCAAATGATTTGATAAATGTAAATGCGAAAATAAACAAAACGCAAATATTGTTTTGTCGCTTTAACATATCGTTCAACCTTTAAGCGCCAATACACTGGATTCCATAAATTGAGCAACAAATGGAAAATTCATGATAACTCAAAATGTATGCAACCGATTCGGATGAAATTGGGTTATAAGCTTTATCAGAATAAATGCAAAGAAAACAAACCCTCAAGAACATGTGATGCAAAGCATTTATATTTTATATGACTGGTATGAAAATTCAGAAATATAGTTATCAAAATGAAATAGGAAAACGTACTTCAGTACAAAGTGTGGTGACCCCGAACAACAATAACAATACAGGCCCTACAACGATGTTCCATGCTGTTAATTATGGTATCGAGTAGTTCCGTGAAGAGCTGCCTCCATTGCTCGAGCAAAGCAGTGCGGAGCTCCTGCAAGGTTCGGGAAGGGGGCTGGATGCCAGCAACACGCCTCCCAAGAGCTCAATGGGATTCAGATTGGAAGAGCGTGCTGACTCCTACATACGGTCTATAGTCTCCTGTTCCAGGTACTGGTGCACGAGACGAGCTGTGTGAAGGAGGGCGTTATCCGCCTACTGTACAAATGTATGGTCAATTGCGGCCGTATACCGACAAACAAGAGGGTCCAGGATGTCTTCTCTATACCTCTGAGTATTGAGGTTTCCACGTGGCAACACATAGATGTCGGTACGGCCACCTAACGATATGTTTGCCACACCAGAACACTACCATCACGATATCACTGTAAAAAATTGCATGGTCAAATTACGGTAGATACACCGGCAGCTGAGTGGCCGGTCAATAAACCGTAATTTTACAGTACCATACTGTAATGTTCATTAACGGTCTATTGACCGGGAAATAAAAAACGGTCAAACTACCAGAAAATGTTGCCTAACACGGTAGATCAACCGTAAATTTAACACTGTAGATAAACCGTATTTTTAATTAAAAACATGGCGAAGCCTGTTAAATAAATACGGTGCAAAGACCATTTTTTTTACAAAAATGTTAAACCATGGTTTTTTAGATTTGGTTTAATGACCGTTTTTTAATCATTGTTTAATAATTAATTTTTTGGTCTAATTAGGGCTTCACACGCCCAATTTGTCTGGGTTTAAGCCCTCTCTCAATCAAAATAAGCTAACCTGCATATTATGCATATAGAAACAGTTCACTCTTTCAACTACTCACTCAAAGCTGTTCAGTTATATTTTTTCCCTCTTTTTTTTTGCAAAATAGCATGTGTTAATGTTTTCCCTTATCTATAATGTGCATTTGTTATTTGAGTTTTTTGTGTTCATAATTTGTACAAACTCTATAAAATACAGTGTAATATATACACCGATCAGCCAAAACATTAAAATCACCTACCTAACATAATGTATGTCCTCCTCTCACCTGATGAGACAAACTCAACGAGATGTTGACAGGTCTCTTTTGGTATCATGACTGCAACAGAAGATCCCAGTTCTTGTAAATTGCGGTTGAGGTGATGCTGCTCGTACTCTTTCCTCCAACTGAAACCATAACTGTTCAATAGGATTGGGGGCCATGGCAAGTATAGCGAATTCCTCGTTGATTCGTATCTGGCAAATTTGGGGGCCGTGGCTTTAAAGGGAATTCCTCGTTATGTTCTTGGAACCATTCCAGGACTTTCTACGCAGTGTGGCATGGAGCAGTCTCGTTGAAAGGCACCATCTCCGCCAGGGAATACAGTTGCCATAAGGTAATTTTAATGTTGTGGTTGATCGATGTACATTTATATAAAGATTTCGAATACGGTCATCACTAGGATGCAACTCAGTCTAACGAAATGGTCAAAATACAAATACCACCGAACTTGCTTATAAATGAGTAAGAAGTATATTATTTCATACTGTCAATTCATTTTCACCAGAGAAACCATTATGTACTATGTAGCAGTGACGTAACCACGTTTTAAAATCTGGGGAGTACGATCACACATACACACATTATATATGTATACATATGAGGATCCGCGACTCTGAAAATCTGGGGGTGGTTGACCCCCCAGTGGTTATGCCTATGCTATGTAGTGTTACTGACATTGGCAGCGCTGTAACACGTAAATTACCCAAAAAACAACAGAAAAAAACAACAACCCCATAATTACAAATTTTACGCATCTTTTGGGACCCCACATTTAATTTGTATTTTTTTAACATGCCATTTGGCAAAAGTCAAATTCATGAGGATTAGGGAAAGAACGAAAACAGCCAGAAAGGCACCATTCCTCAAGATCAGTGTTAGAATTAGAACTAGATCTTCTACTGGCCCAGCAGACCACTAGAATTTGCAAACCACTGGTCCACCAAAATGGCTACTGGTCCGTAAAAAATAAAATAAAAATTAAGACATTTACAATTTATGTAGAAAATAACGTATCATTTCAATGGAATTATACCCAACATTTGTTTTTAAACCTATCATTAGTTTGCAGCCTAAAAAGAAAACCACACAGCAAGGTAAAAGAAAAATTTATTTTTGAACTTGAGAAAAAAAAAACTTATTGGCCATCTGGGCCAGTAAAGTCAATAAGTTCAGTGGTCCAATGGAAGTTTTACTGGCCAATGGCCAGCGGACCACTGGGTAATTCGAACGTTGCTCAAGATTATGTAAGTATATAAGATTAAATGTAAATATACAAATGTTCTGATTAATTTATTAAATCTTTCAGCTCACTTAATATATGAAAAACAAACAAATTTACATTTTAATGAGAACACTGAACGATTATACTTTACTGAAAGTTGTACGTCTAGTTCAATGATTGTTTGTTAAAAGTCAGAACTGTTCAAGAGTAGTCACCACACAGTTCCTGTGTTTTGAAAAATAAAAGTCGCTCTGGTGTTCTGAGCTGACTTAAAATGAGTCATTGGGTAGTTGTTCCATTATGATAAAATTTAGTAATTTAGTTGAAAATGATAAGCATTCTTGTGATAGCCCAAAGTTCACCATAACTTCAAAAATATTTTACACTGAACTTGAATTCTTTTACTAACACTTAAATCCAAACTTAGGCAACTCAGGAAACCTATTAAACATACATGCACTTCACAAACCTATGACATACCGCCAAATTCACACACACACCCAAACCAGGTACTAAAAGACACACAATTTTAACTAAACTCTAAAAACCTATTTACATTATGTATATCAAACCTGCTATCATTGTTATTTATGCCATTCTATCTCATTCGTACATCTCGCCTCAACTCAATGCTCACAACACGTGCTGGCTAATATCTTTACCATACCTCTGCTTTTCCCCAACAGAGTGCCTCAAGCGCTTTCTGCCATCTCCATGGCCATCCTCTGGAAGCATTAGTGATGTTGGTCCATCTGCTGCCAGAGTGAGTGAGCATTAAGTCCTGTGTAAAATATTAAAACCATTCACGTCACTGAAAATCAAGAACAAATTATGCTTTAGCTTCCTTGGAGTTTTCCAAAGGACAACTAAAACAGTTAATTACTGCACGACAACACAATGTGAACCACATTATTAGTTGTGTTTTTTTTTTTGTCCCTACAAAACACACAACTTCTGGTGTAAGAATTGCAGTTTATTTTGGGTAAGTTGCAAAACCAAAGTGCAAGTTGTTCACAAGTATAACAAACGGATGTCAGAACTACAGATATAATGGTGTATAGCAGTTGGTTTCAAGACAATGGTGAATCATTAGTATTTTTTAAAATAAATCATGCATATGCTGAGAACTAGAAAAATTTACCAACACATTTTTTCATGTGCTCGGACAAAAAAGTAACATATCTGCTTCTTAATATTTAGGACTACCATTACGAAAATAATAGATACATAATTGAAACTTAAATATGTAGGAAAAAGTATTGAATCAAATGGATTCCATTCTTTATTTTTTCAAAAAAACAAAACAATTGATTGGGTGAAGTACATTTTTCCAACTATTATATGGATCAACTTATTTCATAGCCAATGTTATTTATAAATATACACATAGTGACAAAGTTTTTTTTTTCTCTAATTATGTGTCACTTATTGCCTTACTTCCTTCAAGCAACTGTTGTGCTCTTTCACTGTTACATAGCTTCGTAATTTTTGGGTTCACTTCAGCATAGTTTCTTCCGTTTTCTTCCTTAGATTGACACAAAGGATTTATTCCCACAAAGTACCTGCAATTAAAGTGAGACATTACCACAATAAAATACATCATAAAAATTCTGGCTTCTGAAAAAATGATACAATATATATACACACACACACACAAGAATAACACGTATCTTCATGAACACTGTACGGACGACTCAGGTGTGGTAAAGTTCATTAAGACTGAGAAACTGATATCACAGTGCTGCAAAATAATTTGCAGGGCAGTCACAGGGCAAGGCAACCATGATGTAAGAAACTAGGTAACAACCCTTGGGAAACAGGTGAGATTTTCGCACGCCACTGTCTTTCCGTCCTAACATGCGAACTGTAAAAATAGTCAGCAGGTAAAAAATAGGGAAACCTAACAAATTTTAGCTCCAACCCCTTTATAGAAATGTATTGCTGTCAGTCATGGCATTCTTGTTTCGCAGCTTAGAAAGAAGCCCAATTAAAGATGACAACTAATTGAAATTCACCAGGAAATATTGATCTGTCATGGTAACAAGTATGAGTCACCACACTGCAAGTGGTGACCAGATGTGGCTTGTTCATTTTTGTAATGCAGTCAACCATGACAAGTAGAATTTTTTTCTGAATTTTGTATAGTTATTGACAGATTAGGAAGAAAAGACCATAACAAAGGTTGAGAGCATAGCAAAATTTGCACTAAGCTAATTTATGCCAAAATAAGCACTTCCAATAACTTATGAAGAGAACAAGTTTGTAGGCAAAAAAAAATTATCTGAGCACCAGTGGAGTAACGCAAAATATCTGCCCCTCCCCGGAATTTTCCTAACGGAACCTACAACATGGTAAATATTTAACTTTGCTGTAGTAAAAATACAGATTTTTTTTCTTGATTGGAGGTTTAATGACCACAATGAGCAACTCATTGGTTCCAGGGAAGTGAGAGAGTCAGTGCCATAAGAAAAACACAACATCCATGCCGCACCGGAATTTTAACCCATTTTGGACGAATGATCAGAGGCCATCGCTTAGACCACTGCGCCACCGAGGCAGCGTAGATATTGATTCCATGATCTCTTTAGTATTGCTTTTAATTATGTGATCACTTATTCCGGTAAGTATGCTCGATAAGCTTAGTACTCAGGGAAAAAAGTGCAAAATCTTTAAATGGAAAATGCTCACGATATCAAATCAAGTAAAAACAAATACTGATCTTCGAGTGTATGGTTTCGAACTTCCTTAAAAGCTGTTTAATTCTTTAATACAATAATTTTTGAGAAAGAGGAAAAACAAGTGTTTGCATTTTTCTAGTTTTAAATACTTCAGCGATATTGTTTCTTTTTATTGTCATATCTCTTAAAATCAATTTCACTTGTCGTCCCAATTGGATGTCTCCATGTCCATTTCCTGTGTGGCTTTTCTTGAAAAAAGGAGTTCAAGATGAAAAATCCTTCTGCCTCTGCAAACTCAACGAGAGTATTTCCACGCTGGTTTCTGTTGCCGTGACCGAATTTACCTACTGAAGTTTCATTCTGTTGCCGTTGCCCTATTTTTGCATTGAAATCTCCCATAATTATCTTCAAGTGCTGCTTACCTTTATTATTTAGATGACGAATTTCCTCATAAATTCGTCATCTAAATAATAAAGGTAAGCAAGCACTTGAAGATAATTATGGGAGATTTCAATGCAAAAATAGGGCAACGGCAACAGAATGAAACTTCAGTAGGTAAATTCGGTCACGGCAACAGAAACCAGCGTGGAAATACTCTCGTTGAGTTTGCAGAGGCAGAAGGATTTTTCATTCTTGAACTCCTTTTTCAAGAAAAAGCCACACAGGAAATGGACATGGAGACATCCAATTGGGACGACAAGTGAAAATTGATTTTATTATGTGTAACAAAAAAATTCGTCATCGAAGACTGCAGTGTGCTGAACAAGTTCAACACAGGTAGTGACCATAGATTGGTGAGATGTAAGATGCACCTCAACACTAAACTGGAACGTGGCAAGCTCATAAGACAAACAAAATGTATTGACATAACCAACCTTAAAAAACACCATAATACTTTCAAGTTGGAACTGAAGAACAGATTCTCTGCTTTAGAAGGCCTAACATCGGAAGAAGTGGATATTTCGGAAGTTAACAGAAAAGTAACCAAAGCTCTAATGGAAACAGCAACAAAATTAGCTGGGTCTAAGAACAAGTTGCATGTGAACAAATTATCAGGAAAAACCAAAATGTTGATGCAAAAAAGAAGAGAGATGAGGACAACTAAAGTAGATGTGACTTCCAAAGTGGAATATATAGAGCTATGCAAGACAACACGAAAAAGTATCACTGAAGACGTAAGGAAATTCAACTGTGAGCTAGTGAGGAAAGCAATTGAAAACAACCAAAGCCTTAAGATAGCAAAGGGACATCTCAGTAAGGAAAGAAAACAGATTATGGCTCTGAGAAAAGAAGATGGTTCTATAACAAGAAATAGAGGCGAAATTTTGACAAGAGTGAATGATTTCTACTCCAAATTATATGAAAGGGATGATACATGTACTCCAGACATCATGAAAGGTACCAGAGTTCTTCCAGTCCTCCCAGCAGAAGTTGCTCATGCAATCAAGAACATGAAGCGAGGGAAAGCTCCAGGAGAAGATGGAATTACTATAGACATCATACAAGAAGCAAGTGGAGAAATTGAAACAGTACTCGCCCAAATTTTCACTCGATGCCTTAATGAAGGGAAGATTCCTGAGGTTGGAACAATGCTACAATGATCCTGCTACATAAAAAAGGTGACATTGAGGATCTCAGGAACTACAGACCTATCAGCCTCCTATCAGTGGTTTATAAAATCTTCACTAAAGTTCTTTCACACCGCTTGAAGGTAACACTGGACATGGCTCAACCGAGAGAACAAGCTGGATTCAGGAGTGGCTACAGCACAATAGATCATATCCACGTACTGAGAGAACTGATTGAAAGAGCGAGGGAATATGAACTTCCATTGTGCATGGCTTTTATCGATTATGAAAAAGCCTTTGATTCGGTGAAACCATCAGCAGTTACCACGGCTCTGAAATCCTGCGGTATTGAAGATGCATACATTAATATTATTAATAACATCTATGAAAATGCAAGTGCAAAGATTCGGCTGTTTGAAAATACAACACACATAAAAATTGGAAAGGGAGTGAGACAAGGTGACACCATATCTCCGAAGCTCTTTAATGCCACATTGGAAAATGTCTTTCAATCACTGAACTGGGAAAACAAAGGGATAAAGATTAATGGAGATTATCTAACCCACCTTCGTTTTGCTGATGACGTAGTCATTTTTGCAACTACCCCATCAGAGCTGCAGAGTATGATCCAGGAACTTGCTGACAAGAGTAAAGAAGTGGGATTAAAAATGAACTTTCAGAAGACAAAAGTGATGTTCAATGCTTTTACAAGAAATGAAGATTTATCGATTGATGGAGAAAAACTGGAGATAACAGATACGTATGTTTATCTTGGACAGCAGATATCAAGTGAGGGTCACATTGATGAAGAAATTAATCGGCGTACAAAACTTGCCTGGAGAGCTTTTGGAAGAAACAGCATAATTTTTAAGAGCAATATGCCATTATGTCTTAAAAGAAAAGTGTTTGATCAATGCATCCTTCCAGTGCTTACGTATGGTGCAGAGACGTGGACCTTAACTAAAAGAGACATACAAAAGCTGCAGACAACTCAAAGAAGCATGGAGAGGTGCATGCTTGGTATAACCAGGAGAGATAAAAAGAGGAACTCGTGGATCCGAAAAATGACGAGAGTGGAAGACATCATGATCAGAGTTAAATCCCTGAAATGGCAATGGGCTGGACATACTGCCAGAAGGACAGACCATAGATGGACAGCCGAAATTTTAGATTGGATTCCAAGGGACAGGAAAAGACCCAGAAGAAGACCACATGGGAGATGGGTGGATGAAATTCGTAAATATGCGGGAGTGACATGGAGGAGACTGGCACAAGACAGACCGTTGTGGAGGAAACTTGGGGAGACCTTCGTCCAGCAGTGGATTGATAATGGTTGACAATGATGATGATGATGATCTCTTAAATTCAAGAAGCAAGCATACTTCACAAAATGAAAAAAAAACTTACATTACTAAAATCTGGATTCCCTTCTAACGTTCTTCTTAGCGAATATTTCAATCAGTTTCTTTAAGTCTAGTTTACTGGCTCGGTCATTCTCAATGCTTATCATCGCAAGTCGATCAAGTCTACTTGAAGTGTGCGATGACCGAAGGTAGTTTTTGATTAACTTCAACTTCGAGAACGACCGTTCTGCTGTACCCACAGTCGCTGGGATTGTCAAAAAATATTTTCAACGCTGTTGCAAGGTCCAGAACACTGGGTAATATTGTACTGTTTTTTAAATATATGTGCTCCATAATGTCTTTTACAGAGCCACCAGATACATTTTTTAACTGGTTGCTCATAGCATTTCTAAACGAAAAATCATTAGATAAATCATCTCTGTACTGCAACCTTAAAGACTCAGCTGACTGGAATAATTCCTTATATTTTCATTTAACAATTCAGATGACTGCAAGAAAGGAAATTTCTTTGCTACCGAACTCAGTCCTTCAAAATGGAATTTTATTTGAGAAATGGGGATTTCTATAGTTGCAAAAAAAGACAATTTTGAATTTCTCTTCGGGGTTGTGTAACCTACCGTCTTGATTTATTTAATCAAATAACTTTTTGAGTGATGCGACCGTGTTTCGTTAAATTTATCTTCAACACTCCATGTGTTGGCAAGAATAGATGAAGTGTTTTCAATATCTTTGAATTCTCCTCTTAAATTCAGAGTTTTTCACTCGCTGATTGTAGCACGTCAGCTGCTTTCAATAATTCTGCGTCCCTTGACTGCAGAAGTTTTGACACATTGCTAACTATTTCCAATATTTTGTGTTCCAGGAGAACAATCACAACAATATCAAAAAGGTCTCCAAACATTTTTAAAATCTCATAACTGCAAAGAGAGGGCCGAAGTCCTCTCTTCGCAGCTATGAAATTTTAGTATGATTTAGGTCAAAACTTTTATTAAAATGTAGTTATACCTGAAACTAATGGCACGTAGGGCATCGTGCCGGGAGGCCCATAGTATCAAGCACAACTTTTTCACAGTTAGGTTACACTACGATTTTCCTAATAATTCCCATCTTTTTTCTAATTCTTTTGAACAACAGAATAGTGTCCATTCACGTTGCTGGCTCCATCATAAGCTTGTCCTTAACAATTTTCAAGAAACAGTTCATTTTTGTTTATCATCTTTAATTTTACCTCTGTCAGTCCCATTGCACTTTGGTCTTTGACATTTCAAAAACCTAAAAATCTTTCGTTAATTTTAATTTCCACTGGAGTTCCATTTTCGTTGTATTATGACTGTGATGTATCTAAATATTTGGCTCATTTGTTCATCTTTTCTTACGTCTTGCGTTGTATCTAGAATGGTAGAGTAGAACCGTGCCTCTTTAATTTCTATTATAATTTCCTTCTTAATTTCAGTAGTATCGTTTTGTATCGTTGAAGTCTAATATTTCATTTTCTTTTCCATCAACTGATTAAGAATTGGGTTATATTTGCTTAGAAGCTTAATTATAGATAGAAAATTTCCAGCATTATTATCGCCTAATACTTCCCGATAGCCACGGAAAGCCATATTGCAAATAGTTAAGGTTATAGTAACGTCAATTATTCTTTTCGACAACACTTGTCCAAAAACTGACCTGTGCTGAATATTCTGAGTCCATCCGTTTATCAACGTTTTATCATTTTTATACAATATCGTACGCGATACAAGTGGACAAATGTGAAGCAGAGTTTTCGTGAACTTTAATTTATTTTTAGAAATTCCGTGCCAGTTTTTATACCATTAATCCAGGCTTTCTGATGCGAGAAGCATTTGGGATAACTGAAAAGCCAACAGTAGCTAAGGTTATAGTATATAACCTTAGCTACTCTTGGCTTTTAGGCACTGTCCCATGTAGGAGAATAGCACTAGTGTTCTCCCTAAATATTTTTTACATGCCAGGCGGCAAGAAACTTTAGCTTTTTTCAGCCATTTAACGACCCCTTCTCCAATCAGGGAGAAAAAATGTTATCCTTAACATTTTTATACTTATTAAACATCTTTAGCAGTGTGGTAGGCATTAATGTAACATAACATGATAAACAGTTAGAAAATTGTACAAAAATGATTTTAAAAAATGAGTATTTACTAACAAATTATATTCGACACAATTTTTTTCTTTACTGAAGGTTTAATGACCACCGTAAGCAACTCAATAGGCTATAAGCAGTCTCTTGTCCCTAATTTAGGGCCACTGGTTCCAGGGAAGGGAGAGAGCCAGTGCCATGAGACAAACAACATCCCTGCCTCACCGGGATTTGAACCTGGACCCTTCTCGGAAGAATGGCCATAAACCAGTGCTTAGACCTTCTGCACCACTAGGGCGGTGACACAGATTTAAGTCAGTTTTCATCAACACTGATGGTGTATGTGGGAATAAGTTTTCCGTTCTTCTATTATGTTCAATTTGAAAACATTCATCAAAGGGCCGCCCCGGTGGCGCAGTGGTCTAGGCGCAGTGGTCTAAGCGCTGGCTTCTGATCATTCGTCGGAGATGGGTTCGGGTTCGAATCCTGATAAGGCATGAATATTGTGTTTGTTTCACGGCACTGGATCTCTTCTTTCCCTGGAACCAGTGACCCTAAATTAGGGACGGGCAACTGCTTATAGCCCACCGAGTTGTTCACGGTGGTCGTTAACCCCCTCCCAAACTAAAAAAAATCATTAAAGGAAATATAGCCGGGTGGCAGACAAAATTAAGTGGACAGGCCGCCCTGTAATATTTTTTATTTTTTTTTTATTGAAGGTTTAACGACCACCGTGAGCAACTCAATGGGCTGTAAGCAGTCACCCGTCCCTAATTTAGGGTCACTGGTTCCAGGGAAGGGAGAGAGCCAGTGCCATAAGACAAACACAACATCCATGCCTCAACGGGATTCGAACCCGAACCCTTTTCGGACGAATGATCAGAGGCCATCGCTCAGACCACTGCGCTACCGGGGCGCCCCGCCCTGTAATAAGGCTCTAGGGAAAACACTAAGCACAGCCAGTTGTGAGATACCCTTTTCTCGGTATTTGTACATGCATAATTACTAGTACTCTTCCGAAAAACACCTGTTTTTTATGTCCAGAGAGAAAGGTCCTTTAGGTTGGCAAGGTCCATTACTTATTACATTTGTTCTGACATCAATAAACAAAGCCCTATCTGTTAAAAAACTGGCACAACTACCTGAATCCAATAAAATCTGCACAATATTTAAGCAAGGCACAGACTGCTGCACGGCATCCTAAGGCACCCCCACACACCAAGACAATGATGCTCCTTATATGGTGGTCCACAGCCGGGATAATTCATCGGAGCTTCTTGGCAAGAGGTCAAACCATCACTGCAATATGTTATCGTGCTAAGTTACACCAGATGCACTGCACAAACTGCTGCAGTAACAAACGGCTTTGGTTAACAGACGTGTTGTTCTGCCCCAGGACGCCTGCCCTCATGTCGCACAACGAATGATGTTGCCACTAAGTGCCTTGGGCTATGAATCACTGGCGCATTCTGCCTATTACCCGGACTTCTCTCAGGCAGACTATCATCTGTTTCGTCACCTGGATCACTTTTTGTCCGGGAAACAGTTCATCACAGGCAACAAGGTTCAACGTGCAGTTGACTTCTTCGGGTCCCAGCCACAAGACTTTTTTCGTTCCGTGATCATGGTTTTGCCAGACAGATGACAATTATGTGTCGATGCTGAAGGGGATTATTTTGCCTTGGTAAGGGTACGTTTGTGCTGCAGCGTCGCTGCTGGCACATCGCCGATCTATGCACATGGATGCCTGGCGATGATCAAACAAAACCATAAATCTTTATTTACAGGCTCATTTATCGTGGAGCAGCAATGCTATCTGCGCTGCTCGCTGCAATTATTACCACAGCTATGATATCAGACTGGTTTGTTTTTTAAGCCTCGATCATCACCAGGCATTTTCAAACTTCTGTTGTAGTTGGTTCCTTCAAGGCCATTCTTCCCATCCATTGATCCACTTTCCCCAACAGAGTGTGAAAGTACGCAGTCGTCTCTCTCGTATCTTTAAAAACCGTGTTGTGTTTTTATAGAAGCAAGTTTTATTTGTGGAGTTTTCCTGTGATCTGAACTTTTTTTTTTTTTTTGAACTTCTCCTAGGATTGATCAAGTTTTCCTAGCATAAGGTTTCATCACCTATGAACACATAGGGGGCTTGGATGTCAGTACTTAGTAGGAAGTTATCTTCAAGAATGTTAAGCACACCCTTTTTCATTCTGTCATACAAGGCAGACTTTCTAAAAGTGCTCTCATCACTTTGTTTTCCATAGGCTCCGACCTCAATGAAAATAAATTTACAGTGTGCATCACTGACGGCCTGCAGAACTATTGAAAACTAGCTTTTATAATTAAAGAACACAGAGCCTGACCATTGAGGGCGAAGTATTCGGATGTGCTTTCCATCGATAGAACCTAGACAGTTGGGGAATCCCAATTTCTTGTAAAACATATCAGCGATTTCTTTGAATTCATCTTTAGTTGGTGGCTTAATATGCAGTGGTTGTAAAACTTGCCGTTACACTGGTAAAGTTTGTTTGACAATAACAGATACAGTCATGATTCCTATAATAATAAAAGCGATATGAACAGCTGCAGGGTAAATGCTCCATGGCGAACATCGCAGCTACATGCAACGAGCGAGGTGCCTGAGCGAGCATCTATGTGCCAGGAGCGAGGCTGCAGCATAAACGTACACTAAGTTGTCCTACTTTTCCGTTCTCGCCATCAAAGTGTGCTGGTCCTTTGCCGGACATTTCATTCGCACCAATCCAATACAAACATTCCTGATCGCAATGCATGGGGGAGGGGGAGTTTTCTCTTAGCTGGAAGTAGCATTAAAGCAATTTATAGCACATCAGGCCAGTTAAAAATTTGCCTTAAAATATGAAAAGCATGGGAAGTGCAAATACTTTTGTCACCTACCACCAAAACCAAAGCTAAATTGTTTTAACAATTCTTTTCAAAATAAGTACATCGATAAGAACTCGAAAATTCAGAGTAGCAGTAACAGCAAGAAAAAATCAGGGCCCCTCAAGCTCTGGAGACCCAGGCGCACGCCTAGTTGGAAACCCGCCCCTGTACATTAGTATGAGAAAGTACTGTATTATAATAATAAAAAATTCAACTCTGAGATGTCAAAGGAAATGCAGGTTGTGATGAACTTTGCACAAAAAAGTCTAGTCGTGACTACTTTATATTTTTAAATAAGTCTGATAGATGTATCTCCTATTTTTCTATTTTCAAAACAGAAAAAATAAAAAATAAAAATAAGATTTTTATTTCTAGGAACTTTTGCCTCATTTATTTAGCACTGATAGAGTGTGGGTACAGCATAATATTTCACTGCCAATATTCAATCAGAATGGCAACATGGTAGAGGCCTGAATGGTACATTCAGGTTTAAATTTTCACTGATTCACCCTTTCATGATGCATGTCCTATGGGATTTATTTCAATTCATTTATAGTGACAAACTGACAACATGGGACAGTTGAGATATACCAAATATGACATCAGCCATTTTGATTTGACACTGAAGTCCAAGGTAAAATAAGGTTTTGAAATTACCCAATGCTTATTATTATGTATACATATTTGGCATTTTTATTGACACGCTGCAAAAGTAATTGGATTTTTGTCTTTTTTTTTAATGCTGGAAAAAGAAAGGGGGAAAAAAAGCCAGGACAACTCAACAATTACACAGTTCCACCTAGTTGGCTTTACATTGATGATGTATAGGAACAATTCAATGTTATGTTAGGGCCTTATTGCTCCTGATTCCAATTTTCACTAGTCTGCTGAAATGGATAAATTCATCCATCCATTTCATAGCTTGCATTTCACTTACCATAACCAGTTAACCACTCACCATCTCTTAAAGGCAAAGGGTCATGGTGGCCCAATGTTAGTGTGCTTAACTTGAGACTTGGCACAAACGCTGGTTTAAGTCTGGCTGACCACTAAAGATCAGTCATGGCTCAAAAGTCATGCTAAACAGATGGACCCGGGGTAGAAACTCCTTGTTATAAACAGGGCCGGACCCCCGCCCCCTTTTGCTACTCATTTTTCTTTTATATATTGATATTTTGTTAGCAATTTTTAGATGATTCAAAACACAAATTTTGGCATTTTATTTTGATAAAATCTTTAAAAAGTGCCTTTATTTTTATAATTGTTTATTATTTATGAAATTTTGAAACGAATGTAATCATGACAGAGGTGGCATCTTATGTTCAAACCTGAACTTGTATCTTTACCTCCCCCCCCCTCCACTCACAGTATTGGAATTTTGCTAGCAATGGAAAGGAAACAAACTACAGGTGTTCGGCTGAGGTGACAAGCTACAGCATTTCTCAAATAAACATCAGGAAATATCAAACTGCATACCACAGGACATCTCAATTTTTGGTTATAAATATAGTACTGCAAAATAATAATGTGTTTTGCAGTCATATAATTGCACAGATCAGTGGGAAAATTCACCTCTGGCTGTAGCCAGGTCTTCCCCCCCCCCCCATCTAAATACGGCCCTGGTTACAAACATGTGTAACCCCTATTGCTAGAGGCTTTAATCTGGCATATTTAGCTCTTTGTGTAGCATAAGTAGTGCCTGACAGGGATTACAATACACCCAATCATTAAGGTAAGATGTTTGTTCTTGGCAGCAAGAGAATGTGCTATGACAAATTACAGTTACAAAATAATTCCTGAAACTTGTACGATTGACAATGGAACAGGGAAAAAAATATGCAGTATCGCTTCAAGCTTTGCGATACAAAAATAGCAGTTAGCGATGAAAGGTTACATGTCATTTTTTATGTATATTTTACAATTCCATCTTCTCATATATCAAACTCATATTTGAATTGCAAAACCTTGATTTAAAGTTTAATATGGAAATTTCCATTAATATCTCTATTTAAAAAAAAATGTAGGGTATGGCAAAACGCTATTGTCTGTAATGCTAAACTGCAGCCTATGCATATTTCTGGGCCTATCTCCAACGCTCTTTTTTGTCATATTTTATTCAGTGCATCATTTGCTACACGCGGGTGATATTTTCATACTGATTGCTGCCATTTTTTATGTATATATTTTGAAATTCCATCTTCATGGGTTTGAACAGTATAATTTGTATCAAGTTTAGCATTGTGGCACTCTTTAAGTTCAGCTTTTTACAGGGATGGTCACAGTGCAGCCCCAAGTATCTATAAAAAACTTAGGCCTAAAAAGACATATATAAAAATGTTCAACCTGTGATCTTTTCCTCCTGATTGCAAGGCACCTACCTTTTCCTTACTGGGATTTTTTCACGTAGCATACACATGTTATTGACCCTGTTAAGAAGTTGTGGAAGGGAATCATACCCAGATCCTGTTGTTAAAGTGTTTAAAGATTGGACTGTCAGCCAAAAAACTGGGTCTCTAAGTACAACGTGTGGTCGTCATCGACTAGTGACTGCTCGGGGCGAAACGGAGAGTGTCCAGACTGGTAACAGACAACAGGAGGGCAACAGTGCAGCAAATTACAGACCATCTTAATCAAGGATCCCCTCAAATAATCTCTGCATGCACTGTTCGCCGTACACTGCATTGGATGGGATATGGCAGCCGTAGGCTTGTTCGAACACCTTTGCTGTTTCCAGTTAACAAGAGAAACGACTTCCAGTTCGCACAAGGATTGGACAGTCAATAATTGGAAGCAAATTATGTGGTCCGATGAATCACGTTTTCAGTTGCACCATGCCGATGGCCGGGTAAGAATTTGGCGGAAACAGCACCAAAGCATGGACCCCAAATGCATTGCTACAACCCTTCAAGTTGGTGGAGGCAACGTTATGGTTTGGGGAATGTTTCCCTGGCATGCTTTGGGCCCTTTAATTCGTGTTGATCAACGTTAGACTGGCACATCATATCTAAACATTGTTGCAGACCAAGTGCATCCTGTCATGTGGATGGTGTATCCCAATGGTGTTGGCTACTTTCAACAAGCTAATGCGTCCTGCCATAGTGCTCGTATTGTACAGGATTGGTTTCAGGAACATGCCGGTGAGTTTACTTTGCTTAGGTAGCCCCCACAATCTCCAGATCTCAACCCCATTGCGAATTTGTGGGATGAAGTTGAATGAGCCATCAGATAGCTGGATCCACAAACCTGCAATCTCACACTTCATCAAGCATGGTCTCAGATTCCACAAACCGCCTATCAACATCTCATGGAGTCCGTGCCACGAAGAATTGATGCAGTATTAAAGTCAAAAGGTGGCCCAACGAAGTACTGAGGGGGTGGTCATAATAAAATTGCCACTCAGTGTATTTATTAAGAAAACAGGGTTAAGGGGAGTCCCAATTATGTTTAGCATCGGTGCTAATGCGGACTTTGACTAAGGAATTTCTTAAATTTAAGCTTGGAACACTATAGCAACTCCGCCTGAAAAAGGGAGATTTGCCAGGCAATTATTTGATAGCTATTGGCTGGAGAACAATGACGACTCCAATCCTGAGTAACAGCTGCTATATGTTTTTACAGAAATAAAATTAAAATTTGACCACCTATAGAAATCAGTGTTCGAAGTTGGACGAGATGGCATCCCAGTAGTTAATATTATTTACCATCCCAGTAGTTAATATTATTTACCATCCCAGCATGTAATAAAATTTAAGCCCGTCACAGACTATGTAAAAAAATTAGGATGAAAACACAAATTTTAACACAAAAATCAGCAAATAAAATTTTTAATGGATTACATTGATAAATGATAGCAGCTGGGCCAGAAAAGATCAGAGACAGATCAAAAGGGGAGGGGCTAAAGGGCCACTGTCAGTTCAGGGGGCCTGGATTTTTCCGGAAGTTTTTGGTCCCCAACAAAATGAGTGTGCCGACACCCATTTTATTGAGGGCTGAAAACTTCATGTGGGTAAAAAAGTTCCAAAAAGCGTAAATCGAAGAAATAATTTCAGTTATTCATATTAAATTTGCAGCTTCCATTGTCTGGAGGCCCCCAATTTTTTTTTCCTACCTACAGACATTGCTGTTTTTTTCTTTCAAGTTCCCCTCATAAATGGGCCATATTTTCTAGCAATTTGAACCAAACTAGGAATAATAAATTATTTCACTTAAAAAGCATAGAGTAAGACTAAATGATATGGTCATTATTAATGAGTAAGAGCACTGTTCACCGACTATGACAATATTTTGAGTGCCCCAGATAGTGTATCTGAGAATTTAATAAAAAGAAACCTCTGAACCTTGGCAGAAAGCAAAATCCTTACAAAAAGTTTATGAAATTCGAATCTGTTCTCATGTGTGTTCTTTGGCATGATATTTTGGAAAGATGCGATAAGGTTAGTACTAAATTACAAAAGCCTTCACTAGATTTGTTAATTGGATGTAACCTTCTTCAGTCACTATCCCATTTCATTGGCAATGAAATAAATAATTTTGAAAAATATGAAGAAATAGCTAAAACATTAAGTGAAAATCTCCTGGAAGTTTTGTCAAATCACGATCAAATAAAAATATGCAGATGACAATAGCCGTAATGAAACAATTTGAAGTAGAAACATTTATTGTGATTATTGATGAGTTATTGATATATATAATAATTTGATTGTTTTCCTAAATTTATTCACTATATTAAAACTATATTTGGTAAAACAGTAAAACCTCTGAATAGCAGACACCTCTGGACCAGATAATTTGTCCGCTATTGGGAGGTACATGCCCGTCTACTTAAGCCATCGCGCAATATGAACTTTGTGGCTGGTATTCTTTTTCTTCTTTTGCTGTTAAAAATAAAGATACATCTATAAATATACCAGGGGTGATTGTGAGGTGACACAAGAAACCCTGAAACTCTCAGCTCAGTGCCAATATACATATAATGTATAATACGCACATATAAACTAGCTACACAAAAAATAGGCCTTAGTGATTGTGCAGTTAAACTTCACATCTTTTCTTGTACTCAATTTTCTTTCACTGTGCAAAATCCTTCAGGCAGGCATTGCATCTTTAATATCAAATTTTGCACTTCATATTATATGTTAATTGAGCAGTCTATGTAGACCAGTTTTACTTGAACTTGACGCCTACAGTGGATTCCATTCAATTTCTAAAAGTAGTTAGAAAAAATAATCAAATTATTTGAACTTTCAAAATAAGGAAAAGAAGCCTTCCTTTCAGCAGGCTGTTATCTTGAGAGCTTGTTTGATAACAAAAGAAACGCACAAGGTGTCACAAATAGTCTACATTCACCATTCGCACGGACATGCAGTGTTTTTAATCAAACACTTTAATTCCCAAACGAAATGGAACCTGAAGTTTAGTTACCGTTTTGTAGCATTTTTTGAAATGAAATGTCCGAAGCATCTCAAATTCTTCTAAAACTTAAAACCCGGATTTACGGGTTTGGAATGTGACAAAAACCCGGAATTCCGGGCTACACCCGGATTACAAACAGGTCTGATATATGTACATATTTATGTAGTAATAAATTCCGAAAACGCATTAGTAATACTGGACACGAAGTTGAATATATGTACGTATTTATAGTAACTTAAATATTTTTAAGTTTTTCAAAGATGAGGGAAAATGCAATTTGCGTACATATGCAGGGCAAGAAATTTCCAGTCACCAGCTCGCCATTGGCGAATGAAGAATTGCCGTTGGCGAATAAAACTTTTCTCATTGAATTACCGCAATTTCGTTGTTAACAGCTGCAGTTATTATGATGATAAAAGTTTTTCTTTTTTTCAATGTGTGGCACGTACACTGACGGAAAAAAATCCCAACACCACGAAAAAATAGTTGTAGAGGAATGAAATGGCGGCAATACATTTGTATAGGTAACATATTTAATCGATTAAGGTTTCAAGATCACAGCTTATTGTAAGCCCGAGAAGAGCCATTTTAAATGTGAAATGCTGGTACATTAATAACCGGTGTAACCGCCAGAATGTTGAATGCAAGCACGCAAGCATTCATGCATTGTGTCGTACAGGTGCTGGATGTCAGTTTCTGGGATGGAGTTCCATGCCTGTTGCACTTGGTCGGTCAATACAGGGACGGTTAATGCTGGTTGGGGGTGACGCTGGAGTTGTCGTTCAATGATGTCCCGTACGTGCTCGATTGGTGAAAGATCTGGTGATCTAGCAGGCCACGGCAACATGTCGACACTCTGTAGAGCATGTTGGGTTACAACAGCGGTATGCGGGCGAGCGTTATCCTATTGGAAAACATCACCTGGAATGCTGTTCATGAATGGCAGCACAGCAGGTTGAATCACCAGACCGACGTACAACTGTGCCATCAGGGTGCGTGGGATAACCACAAGAGTGCTCCTGCTGTCATAGGAAATTGCTCCCCAGACCATAACTCCAGGTGTAGGTCCAGTGTGTCTCTGCCGCAGACAGGTTGGTTGCAGGCGCTCACCTGGCCTCCTTCTAACCAACACACGGCCATCACTGGCACCCAGGCAGAACCGGCTTTCATCAGAAAACACAACAGATCTCCACTCCGTCCTCCAATGCGCTCTAGCTTGACACCACTGACGTCACAAACGGCAGTGGTTTGGAGTAAGTGGAATGCACGCTACAGGGCGTCTGGCTCTGAGCTGTCCTTCAAGTAACTGATTTGTAACAGTTCGTTGTGTCACTGTGGTGGCAACTGCAGCTCGAATTGCTGCCGCAGACGCGGTACGATGCTCCACGGCCATACGCCGTACACCGAGGTTTTCCCTCTCAATAGTGATACGTGACCGGCCGAAACCCGGTCTTCTTGAGGCAGTACCTTCCCTTGACCACCGCTGCCAACAGTCACGCACAGTGGCTACATTCCTGCCCAGTCGTTCTGCAATATTGCGGAAAGAAAATCCACTTTCTCGTAGCCCTATTACACGACCTCGTTCAAACTCCGTGAGCTGTTGATAATGGCTTCTTCGTCTTCTTAAAGGCATTCTTGACTAACATCAACACACTACGTCGAATCTCAACGAGAACTAACGCTCACGAACGTTACAGCGCGTATTTACAGCAAACCTCCTTTGCATGTTCCGAGGGGCGCTACTAGCGCCACAAGTATGCGCGAGCGCGAAATTTGCATAGACGTCATCTTACAGATGTACTCTCAGCGCCTACCAACTGTCGTTTATCTAACACTACCCCTTCTTGGTGTTGGGATTTTTTTTCCGTCAGTGTATGCGGTGCTGCTGATATGCTGAATTTGTTTTCTGTAATTACTTTTTTTTTTAATCTTCCATAAACTGCTAGGTTCTCGGTGCTCGTATTGCTTAAGTCTGTAAAGATCACTCTGCAGGCTTGTTTATAAAAAATAAAAACGTGCACTATTTTAATCGTATTTTTAAAAACTGGGAAGAGCAGTTTTTTATTTGCGAAAACAATTTTTGTAAGTATTTTACTTTAAAAAAAAAGTGTTAATCACTGTCAACGGTTGATCGGCGGATTTTTACCGTCATCGTTAAATTCATGAAATGTTTACCTAATAGAAAAAAATATTTGGAAGACGTGAATGAACAATACAAAATTATAGTAGGATAAAAATGTGATTTTAAACACAGTATTTCTATCCTATGAAACCAAATGGTTTAACTTTAGGGATCGGCTCATAAAACGACTGTTTTCTACGCGTCCCCAGTTTAATAGGGCTACAGCTGTTAACTCGTGTGTGGCACATATGGCAACGTTTGCTCTCAAGATGACTAAATTAACACTTCGGTAAAACCTTAAAATTTTATTGTGGGCTTGGTGCTTGGCATCGCGATAAAATTTCGCATACCTCTCCCCCCTTCAGTGAACGCATTTTCAGCTTTTAAGACTGAAATCGCTGTCCGCTATTCAGAGGTAAAAACACAGAACGGCCTATACTTTGGGGATTACAAAACTGTCCGTTAAATGGAGGTGTCTGCTATTTGGGAGTGTCCGTTAAGGAGGTTTTACTGTAC
Source organism: Macrothele yani (assembly GCA_039090855.1). Lineage (NCBI taxonomy): Eukaryota > Metazoa > Arthropoda > Arachnida > Araneae > Macrothelidae > Macrothele > Macrothele yani. The sequence goes on along the minus strand of CM077010.1, from coordinate 73,356,347 downwards.
CAATAACCAACTGTCAAGCAAAGCGTTCTTTTCAAAAATGGCCTTGGTAAAAAATAACTTGCGATAGACAGTGCTTCAACAAAGACTTAATGGTCTGGCTATCATGTCATTAGTACATGATATTGCCAAGCAGTTATCGTTCGACGATATTATGCACTCCTTCGCAAACCTTAAGCAAGGAAAAAGACATTTTAAAGATGAACTTAAACTCCTGAACTATGTGTAAACTTTTGTTTTTGTGCATTCATTTCTAATTTCTTGTTGTCTATACTTGATTCATTCAATGTTTGTGTTCCTCTAGTATAAAACGTTTGTAAAATATGTTGACGTTTGAAAAGATTTTGGGGCACTTTTGGGGTATACTAGCAAAGTTTATATTCTACAGAGTACAGTTGAGATTTTTGAGGGGATTTTCTTAGCTCACTTAGCAGTTCTAATGTAATTACTGCCTTGCGTGACAAATTTGTAAAATTTTCTACACAACTGGGTTCACACTGAAAGACGTTGTTTTGGGTACTCATTTTATAAATAAAGCAAACATATTGCTACTGCTATTAAGAGCATTGGTAGTTTACCTGACATGTCTCGAGTTATGTGTCGGGTGATATTTCTGTCATTTTTTTGTAATTTTTCAAAAAACACTGGCAGTTAAGCAAGTATTACTACACAAAGACCTGTGTACTGATACATTATAAATTTTTAAGAAATTGAATGGCTCCGATAAATTTCCATCTTACCACAGATGGAGCATACACACAGAAATGTCTCGAGTTATGAGTTGAGTGATATTTCTGTCATTTTTTTATAATTTTACAGAAAACACTGGCAGTTATTACTAGACAAATACCTGTGTATTGATATATTTCAACTAATTTTTAAGAAAATGAATGGTTCTGATAAATTTCCATCTTACCACAGATGAGGTATACACACTGCTCACACGAGATTTCTTCAATGTGTTGGTTTGCAGAAAAAAATGTTTCAACATCTTTAAACAGACATTTTAAAGACAAACTCCTGAACTAGGTGTGAACTTCTGTTTCGGTGCATTCATTCCAAATTTTTGTTATCTATACTTGATTCAATGTTTGCATTTCTTTAGGAATAAATATTAAAAATAATACATCTCCTTATGTCTGCAAAAACATAAGATGCATTTAACAAAGCCTTAACATACATATATAAAGGAAATAGGTATCCAACATATGTATAAGACATACATATCTATCGTATAGTCTATAGGACATTCGTATTTTACAAGCACTTGTTGTGACCAGAAATAGGGGCCACAAAATCTTCAGTAGCCCAGATTCCAAAAAAGCTGTCTGGCACTGAAAAAGATATAGGAAGCAGGAGCATGGTGTTAGAATTTTTAGCACCTATGATTGTGAGTGCTAAATAAAAATTTCCTAGCGCCAACGTGGTCTAGGTGAAATTGACCATTATACACTTTGTACCTCATTCTCCAAAACTAGTTGTCACCCTAGTCACAGGACAAGCGAGGGAAATTAGTTAGCAACTGCATTCGTTTACTTAACTTGTTCGGCCTAACAAATAATTTAAACGAAATACATGAAATAAAAATCAAACTTGTTTCAATTCTTATGCCTGCCAGATGTTACCAAAACCACTTAATACTAACATTCTCATCATAATGCACTGTGACCTACACAAAACAAAAATATACTTACCGAAAATAAATGCTGCGATGCTTCTAAAAATCGGTAACAGAATCCTTACTTTGAGACGTCCATCGCTTCGTACCAACATGGCGTCCGCGGCCAGCACTCTTTGAGTCTGTTGCCATTCGACAGCACGTAAAAAAACAGGTATTATACCGTAATGGTTAAAACAGTTTAAACACCGTGAACATGTAGTTCATCTACCGAAAATTTACGGTTCATCGCCCGTTGGCGTGCTTACGGTCCGTAAACCGTTTTAATACGGTTGAAACACCGAGAATTCACCGCAATTTTTTACAGTGTACGTATGCCTTTCCTTTATATTAGAGGGAAGATAACGCGTACAAGCCTCTCTCCAGATGTAAACTTAGCTAGAATCACTCTGTAAAAAGTATTGCGACTCATCAGTGAATAGAACGGACCTCCACTGATTTTGCGTCCAGTTCACATGCGTTCGTGCCTAATAGAAACCTTCCCTCCGGTGGCGACGGGTGAGAGGCACTCATAATAACCTTCTCCGAGGATACAGTCCTCCTGCATGTAACCTTCTGCGTATCGTCGAAGCTGACACCGTCAGTCCGGGGGCTGCCGCAAGCACATATCTCAGATCAATCGGTGTAGCCGTCCTGTTCCGCTGTGCCGAAAGCAGCAAATATCGGTCATACGCGGAGGTAATCGCCCTTGGCCTACCTTCGGCAAGATACACCCGTGGCTTGGAACTGCTGCCACATCCTGCTGACCACAGAACGATCGACGTTGAGCAATCATGTGACGTCCGCCTGGCGTTGCCCTACTTCGAGTTGGTCTATCGCTCTGTAGCGCAACTCCGCTGGTATAAGACGTCTCGAAGCAATGTTAACAAAATCGCTATCTCGTAATCTTGTCATTCACCGCCGCACATGAATTGGCGACTCCCTCCGAAACAGATGGTTTTGAGCTCCTGCGCATTTGCATAAACCGCTGATAATCCCCCTCATTTGCCTTCCGCACGTCGATACTGTATGCCTTCTCCCGTAATATATGCAAATTTCGTGTAATTTAAACTATATTTCGCCCAATTATCGCATTTTTTTCGGTTTGTTGCTTAATTTATGGAAACCAGTGCCGTTAAACTTCGCTAGTTCTAAAACTGTTTGCAAGCAGCAAGTTCCACAATCACAAGAGGTTTCGTCACACCTGCTTCTTACCAGAAAATTTTTAGTTCTGAAAAAACACTTAAAATCTGTAGCTTTTTTACGCAAAATGAAAATAATCTGTTTACGGCAATTTATTTTCATTTTCTTTTTCGGGCTTAAAGAACCACTATGATTAATTCTAATAGCTGTAATCTGTCTCTCATCTCTGATTTGGAGCCGCCGGTTTCAGGAATCGTCATGGGATAACCACACCACCGATGCGTCGTCTGTGACACGAATCAGAGCCTATATGGTGCGAATGGTCAAAAGCCCGTACCTCCTACCTCTCGGACAGTGGAAGCGCAATTTCTTGTTGTTAATAGTGACTTCTCGATACACTGATTGAGCAAAGCTTGGAGTGTTTGATGTCATTTACGATAGCTCAGTGTTTGGTAGCTCAGTACGCGGATGGCATGTTACATTATCCAAAATGGAAGGCACATATAAACTTAGCTCGGGTGTCCTATTTGAATCCCAGTAATGTACTACGTGGTTGAAGATAACTAAGCTGTGACGAAGCGTAACTTCGTCGTTCTTCTGTTTCACACAGTAATTTTACAAACTGTACTGCTCGAACAAGCAATAGTCTGTAGTTTTACGCCCTGTCAAGAATATCATCTAACATGGGATATACACTATATTGACAAAAGTTACCGGACACCCCTTCAAAAACAAAGGAACTCATCCAATGCGTTGTTAAGATGCACGGTACAGCTGCAAACGGTATAAAAATAAGCCTGCAGCTTACCGCGATCATATCACACTGTGAGGTTGAGTGAAAAAGTCGCGGAGGGAGAGAGCTGACTTTGAGAAGGGAAAGATTGTTGGGTGTTATATTAGTTGGTTGTCCATAAGAGAAACCGAGAGGCATTTAAACATACCCAAGTCAACTGTTTTGGATGTACTGAATAAGTGGAAGACCCATGGCGTGCCTAAAGCAGCAAAACGTACCGGCAGACCAAAGAAAATCAGTAACAGAGGACGTCGAAGTCTCAGGAGAGTCGTTACAGCAAATCGACGGAGTACTGTACAAGAACTCAATGTACAGGTGAGTAAAAATGCAGGAACCTCGGTATGTACACGTACCATTCGCAGAGAACTTCATTCCATAGGTCATCGTTGTCGTGCGGCTGCTCATAAGCCTTTCATCTCCACTCGGAATGCTACTCGTCGTTTAGCATGGTGTAAATAATATTTATCGTGAACGGTAGATCAATGGATACCGGTCCTATGGACTGATGAATTCAGATACACGATCCATCAGTCTGATGGCCGTGTGTGGATATGACGGAAGTCGGGGGAACGCTATTTACCACAGTGTGCTGTACCTACGTTTAAGTTTGTAGATGACAGTGTACTCGTGTTGGGGTGTTGGGGTATTTTTCGTGGTATGGTCCCGGCCCATTGGTTATTGTTGATAAACCTGTTAACCAGCACGTCTACCTCGATATTCTGGACATTTATGCCCTACCAACTCTGTGGCAATACTATGGAACCGAGCCTTGTTGGTACCAGCCGGGAAATGCACCGAGCCGTAAAGCAAGGACTGTTACGCCGTGTTTTGACGGTAATTCCGTATCATGTGTGGACTAGCCAGCACAGAGCCACGATCTTAATGCCATAGAGAACCTATGGGGTGAATTAGAGCGCCGCATAAGAAGTTTGTAACCAGGGACTACTACTAACAAGTAAGCAATAGTTAGCGGCAGCATTATGTACTGAATGGAAACGCATACCTATCGCTGTATTCCGAAACCTTGTCGAAAGCATGCCTCGAAAGATTCTCTCATGCATGTAGGCCAAAGGTAGACTGACACTGTATTAAAATATGTCAATAAATGCTATGTTGTGTTTCTCTTCTAGGTAGCCGGTGACTTTTGTGAATATAGCGTATATTAGTGAAATGTTCAAGTGCTTTATAAAATCGTCAATCTAATTTCGTCGATGTAAAGTATTACCGTTTATACCTTTGTTTTGGAAGATCGCAGCTAACAGAATTTGGGAACAACTTGCCAACCTCACCCCATTTTTTAGGATTGAAAGAGTTATAACGAAGTAAATTTCTCCGTTATTTCTGTCCACGCCAGGATTCGAACCCGGATCCCCTCATTCCGGAATAAGTCACTCTACCACTTGAGCTACGCGGACGTTTTATTCTGATTCCTATCTGCCTTTATGTCGTGTGCGTGCTTCTGGCAGGTACGTCACATCTCTTGGTACGTTACATCATCTCCCCCTTTTTTTTTTTTTTTTTTTTGTTAATTTTTCGAAGCGCTGGAGAAGGGATTCTCTGATTTTTCCTATCTAGCGGTGTGGAAATAACATCACACCATTGCGAGATTTTGAACGGTCGGGTCATTCGGATAGTTCGGGCGCCATTATAACGAAGTAAATTTCTCCGTTATTTCTGTCCACGCCAGGATTCGAACCCGGATCCCCTCATTCCGGAATAAGTCACTCTACCAATTGAGCAACGCGGACGTTTTATTCTGATTCCTATCTGCCTTTATGTCGTGTGCGTCCTTCTGGCAGGTACGTCACATCTCTTGGTACGTTACAGAGTGTCATCATTGTTCATCATTAAGATTTCCGCTATCAACCTGTATATTTTAATTAGTTCAAGTGCTTTTTTTAAATGCTTCAATCTGTTTAGTGTATAGCTCAGTCTTCCCATGTGCATGTAGAATTCAGTTTGTTCACCTACCACAAAAACACAGAGGAGTGAGTTCTACTCAGACAATTGTGCTGTTTTAAAATTATATTGGTTTACTTTAAATTAAATGTCCATTGAACTGCTTTGTAGATGATATTCTTCAGAGGGAGTAAAACTACAGACTATTCTTTGTTAGTACACTACAGTTTGTAAAATTAACGTGTGGAAGGAACATGCTATGACAGTGCTTTGTTTTTTGATATTCTCTGTTTCGATAAAATTTTGAGGAGCGATTTTCATTGCAAAAAGATATGAAGCGCTAAAAGAAAAATAATTTGGGTGCACACAATGTTCTACTTTATAACAACGTTCGATCGGCATTGAAAGCACAACGATGAAGAATATAAGAAAATGCATTTCTTTTCAGTTGAGTGGAATTCAATTCGATTTCAGTTTTTTGTAAAACGTTCTTCTAAGACAGTCGATCAATCACGTCTTTTGATATGTAATTTTTATTAAAAATTCAAATTAAAGCCATCACTTCTTATCGTTCATGGGCTTAACTTTGCTGTAGTTTCTAAATACATGTGCTGGGTCTAGGGGTGTATTTAAGCGAAACACTATTGGGAGGGTCAGAGTCTCTCTTGACCTTCTTCCCCTTTCTCTGTTTTCGGTTAAAATGCGACTTACGTTAGAAAAAGAAATGCTTTAATTTAATAAAAAGGCATCAAATTGCATTAACAAAAATGCTTTAATTTTTTCTTCGATTTTTCATTAACTTTTATTTTATTATGGTGGATTTCAAAAACTTTCATTTTATGTCGCCCTGCCTTTCACGAAAAAAAAATGTTTTTATACGCCCTTGGCTGAGACACAGTTTTGTAGAAAGCACCACATTTCTAGGCTTAGTGGCTTTAATGAACTTCTCGCATTAGATTTTTTCAGAAGCTGAGCATAGAATTTCTGTTTCATTATCAGATATTAAAAAAAATAAGGGATACTGTGTTTTATGTGGATGCATGCTTATATCTTAGCTGAATGTTTGCATTGTAATAATGAAACAAAACATTTCGATCAAGAAGTAGAGCTTATCATACAAGTGTTTTAATATAATGTTAATTCCTTTACGTACAAGGCAGTCATCACACACAAAATAAATTTATATGTCTCCGTTTGTTAAGAATACACTTCTCAGTGCGAAAACAGCCTAGAAAAATTTTACAGACACATACGATGAGCAACAAGAATTTTGTAGTTTCGAAAGGTATTTGTACAGAACAAACTCGGGAGTAATTTCCGTATTTCATTCTCTGGTTCTTCATGGGCAGTATTAAAAAAATTCCTGAACTCACCTCATAATTTTTGGGAAATCGGCATATTAATCAGACTACATAAACGTGAATATACTGGATCTATTCGACGTTCCTAATACGAATTGTTTACTCTGGAAATGTTTTGAATCATGCACAGTGACATATTAGTGCTTGAAGAATTTATATTCTTAGAAAATGAAAGGTTCGTATCATTTTCTATGAAAAGTTACGCAAGTTAATCAATTTTTTTAAATTTACAAAGGTAATCAGTAATAAAAGTTAACTAAAAATACCAAATATTGAAGCAACAAATAGGAATTCCCATTGCTTTTGAAAATTTTCAGCGTCTCTTCCTCAGTTGCTTATACCTAACTCCTTCGCCACTAAGGCACCCTATCGTTTAGAACCACATCACTGCTCCGACATTAGTATTAAAATTAGGACTGCGACCTTAACTGTTTCACATTAAAATAATTCAAGCCTTGGTACTTGTACATATTATTTTATGGGTACGTCGGAGGCGTTAGATATTATACATGATCGAGTCACATTTTTGTGGCCACCAGCTACTATATGCATAATAACCGCCGTGAGCAGCTAGACGGGCTAGGAGTGACTCAATAAAGTGCTGGAAGTTGTTCACAGGTATGTGCAGCCATGCTGCTGCAGTGCATCTGACATCTGCTGGAGAACGTGTGGTGAAGGATCCATAGAGCGAACAACAAGATCGAGGTGGTTCCACAGATGCTCAATTGGGTTTAAGTCTGGGAAAATAAGGAAGTACTTTGAAGGCTTCATTGTGCTCTTCCAACCACTCTCGGACATTTTTAGTTGTGCGCACGTCGTATTGTCGTGCTGAAATATCCCATCCACCCCAGGGAAGACAATCAGCATATATGGGTGTACGTGGTCTGTAAGGATGGATGCATAAGGAATTCGGTCCATAGTGCCTTCCACAGGCATAAGAGGACCCAGAGAATGCCACGAAAACATCCTCAGACCATAACCCTACCCCAACCAATTTGTTTTCTGCCAGAAATGGTTGAAGAGTGTTTGTTCTCCGATGTTTCTCGCCTTATACGCTGCTTCATCCGTTCGATGAAGCAGAACACGTGACTCATCGGAAAAGCCAATCCTTTTCCAATCAGCGGAGATCCAATTACGATACTGCCATGGAAATGTAAGCCTTTTCTGTCGATGCACCTTCGTTAGCAGAGGTGAAGTGACCATCCGTCTGCATCGGAGCCCCATAGGTGGCAGGGTTCGTTGAATTGTGGATTTAGACACATTTCCGGTAGCCTCTGGTTCACTCGGCCAGTGAGTTGCTCCACTGTAGCGTGTCGATCCTCTCTTACGCACCTTCGAAGCCGACTTTCCCCTCTCACAACAATTGCACGTGGTGCTCCGCAGTTTCCACATCGCTTATTCGCAATGGTGCTATTTCTTCAATCACAATACATTTGAACTACAGCAGCACGCGATCAGTTCACAAACTGCGCTGTTGCACAAACACTGCCCCCTAGGCCCGAAAGCCGATAATCATACCTTTTTGCAAATCTGATAAATCGCTCCTTTTATCCATGACAGCAACGAGTGATATGTTTTCAGATCAGATCAGATCATATGTTGAGGATTTTAGGAAGGGAGTGTCTGACCCCAGGTCTTGAACAACCCTTAGAAATAGGAAGCTAGGAGATTTCGGCTAGAGTGCCCGATAAGAAAGTGACACGGAAGAGAGGTAGGAAGGGGTAGGAAGACGCCCTTATTTATTACCGGGAGGCCAGTACACGGGGTCAGACGGCTTAACGTGCCCATCCGACGCACTGCGGGTATTTAGTGGTTCGAACGTTCGTACCTGCTCAGGATCGAACCTGAGGTCATCCCTATGGCAGTCCCGAACGCTGACCACTAGGCCACCCACGGCATATAATGTTTTCAGATTGCCTGATATGTTTTCATATTGCCTACAGCACACCTTATATACCCACCAAGCCAGCTCACGACGTGTGCCTTCTTTCATTGGCTACGCGCTGCTGACGTCAAAAGTAGGACGTGATCACAATAATGTGACTAGACTGTGCATTTATCTGTGTTGATCCACAGTTTCACGCATTGACGTGATACACCTAACTAGAGATATTTTCTCCTTCACACTCATGTGCTATCCTTTTTTCTCTTTCTTTCACGTGTACATGAATTGTTTTTTTCTAATAATTTATCTTGTCCATCTGCTTTATTAACAAGTAGCTTTGCAGTTAATATTCATTGTAAACGAAATACGTCATTTGTGCTTTTAAATTGCCTAATACTGTGCCAGAATTTCAATGCCCATCTTTTTGAACAAATGTTATTTCTCTGCGCATAGTTATATTAGTTAACTAGGTGCGAGATAATATACATAAATTATATGTTTCAAAATAATGATTGTTTTTGATAAGCTCAGAATCCCAACAATTTTGTGATAGGTATAGGAAACTTTTCGAAAATCATAAAACACTGAACTTCAGGGTAATGAGTAAATAATGATACGAGATGCTGTTAAAGGTCAGAAATGTGGAACTTGTAAATGTTCACTCCATTTCTGAAACTCCCATTCAACGGTTCATTAAGAATAACAAATAATAGTATTAAAATTCACATGATAGTTATAAAGGTGTTTCACGGAAAATTTTAAAATGTATGATTTTCTGAATATCAGTGAACATGATTGTCAGTAAAACAGAATTAGTGATATATTTCCGTTGCTGGGCTAGTCGGCATGACCAAGAATAATACTGAAGAATTATTAGCGTGCTTAAGAAAATGAAAACTAAAATGGTTTTGTGCTCCGAAAGCATAGATAACAATGACACGTTCTTGAGACGAAGAACTGCACAAAATCGACATAGTACCACCTTTCGTTTTTGGAAAGACACTGTGCTTCCTTCCTCACTATTTTCGACGTAGGTGAAAGTTTGAGAACAAAAAACTGCAAGAACATTTTCTAAAATATTTTGCTTTGGATTTCTTAAACCCGCTTCAACCTCTTTTATACTGAGTACTATATGTATATTCCATTCTGAATGCTAATAGATATACTACCTAAAATATTCGTTCTTAGTTATATTCTCCACGTGATGTAGTGTACGTCCTCTCAGAGATATATTTTTCGGAGTTTATGAACCATTACTTCCTTGTGAAGAGGACTCTCATTCATTCTTTCTTTCTGTGTTTCTCATTTTTTCGTCTTCCTATTTTGTTTCAGGCTGTAGCGTTGTACTTGAGAAGTTAAAATTGTAACCAGTTAGCAAAAGAACATCATTTACGTCACATTCTGGACTAAAATTCGTTTCAATCTCAGTCAATTAACTTGAACGCTTTTTACAAATTAACAACTCGGAGAGAGTAGCTGTGAAGTTTGACATTTTCTATTTTCTTTTTCTCTAATTATGTTTGCCCCATTACAGATGAATAGGGGAACACTTCTTCACATAACATCTATGGCGAAATAAATTTCTCCATCACTTTTATGCGGGTGGGGGGAGGGGGGGGGCGGAATCCACAACTCTTGGCTCCGGAGCTCCGAGTCGTCAGAGAATTGGTTTCCGGCTAGACTTCGAAACAAATCAGGGCTGTAGAGAGAGAGAGAGGGATAGAGAAGAATAAATCAGCGCTGTAAAGAACGTTGATTTTCTCCTTTCTATGTTTCTATGAAACCAATGGTCCTAAAGCGGTGACTGGCTACGTCTTATAGCCCTTAATTGTTAAACCTCATAAGCAGCAAGCAAAGAGTAGCATGGCACTTCCGGAGTTCAGACCAAATAAAACCTCATTCACTCAGTAACAATGCAAAGAATACGAGACTTCCATTGGTCTGTAGTCAGTACGCTGTGATATCTCTTCTATTATTTAAAACCTTAAAACCTGCGTCGTACAGTACAAATCATTCGGATAAAAGAAACAGCAGTGGAAATTACCTCCTCTACAGAAGAAAAGGCCCATTTCAGGGCTACTACAAATGTATCGAAAAGATATTACCAATCTACTAAAATGTTAGCAAGCAGAAAGTATATCACAAACTGTAGTAAAAGGCAAACTGAACGTTCGGATCCCAGACCTTCACAATGCAATCGGTTACGAAAGTTTTAATCACTCACCGTAACACCAGTGGCAAATTTCGCAGGACCTCAGATGTTGCTGTTGGACACTGTCGGTTTTTACAAGCATCTTTTTTAAGGTACTGATTTTTCGGGACAATGAGTTTCCTCAGACGACCACTTCTCCACAACTCGGAAAGACTCGACTTATCACACATTGGTATATATAGAAGATAACGCACAATCTGTCTGTCTGTGTGGATCAGAATTACAGCATTCTAATGGATCTATTGCGTTATTCCACTGTTAAAAGTCACCTCTGCATTGTACAGTATACGTGTAAAGAAGACTTCTTCAGTTGCCTCCCCTTCTCGCTCCTCGGAGCCTTCTTGAAGAGCCAGTCCGAGAATGCTTCCAGTTGTCGCTATACAGATTTTACAAGCTCAGGATTATGTCTTTCAGTTCCTGATGAGGATTACTTCATTTCTCTCCGAGAACTCAAAGTATCTTGCACTAGAGCGTTTCGCAAGGCACGTCATGTCGGCCGGGGTCTCACTGATTTTTCGTTTCTACCCATGGTTCTACGTCAATTCGTCGCGTGCGTCAATTCGTCGCGTGCGTCAATTCGTCGCGTGCGTCAATTCGTCGCCTACGTCGATTCGTCGCGCGTCAATTCGTCGACCACTACGATTCGTCGCGCGTCAATTCGTCGCGGACAAATTCGTCGACTACGTCAATTCGTCGCGTTTACAGATTTTGGTAACATACAGAACGAATGCAGGAAAACGTACGATTTCAAACGTCTTGCTCCCTGATCAAATTTATAAAGTTTGGCCACGCAGACAGGATAGGAATATTACGTTTTTCTTTGGCACTAAAAATATTAGACGGTAAACGGTTTTTGGAAAGGGGCAGGGCCCGGTTGGTCAGAGCCCCCCATATACAAAATTTTCGTAAAATCTACAGTTTTAAATTCAGAACCACCAAATCTGGTATACTATCTCGTGGTATTCTAACTTAGACTGTAGACGGTTTTGGGAAGCGGTTGGAGAGGGAGGGCGGGGGCTTAGAGCCCCCCCCCCTACAGAATTGCCGTAAAATATAGTTTTCAATTTAGAACTACCAAATTTGGTATATTATCTCATGGTACTCTAACTTAGACGGTAGACGGTTTTTGGAACGGGTCAAGGCCCGGGGAGTCAGCCCCCCCCCCCCCTACATACAAAATTTTCGTAAAATCTAGTTTTCATTTCAGAACCATCAAATTTGGTATCATGAAACTCTAACTTAGACGCTAGACGGTTTTTGGAAGGGGTTGGAGCCCGCGGAGTCGGAGCCCCCCTCATTAAAAATTTCGTAAAATCTACAGTTTTCATCTTAGAACCACCAAATTTGGTATACTATCTTACTACAGTTTTCAATTCAGAACCACATAATCTGGTATACTATCTCATGGTACTCTAACTTAGACGCTAGACGGTTTTTGGAACGGGTTGGAGCCCGGGCGGTCAGACCCCCCGAATAAACACTTTTTCGTAAAATCTACAGTTTTCAATTTAGAACCACCAAATTTCGTATACTATCTCATGGTACTCTAACTTAGACGCTAGACGGTTTTTGGAAGGGGCTAGAGCCCGCGGGGTCGGAGCCCCCCCTCATAAAAATTTCGTAAAATCTACAGTTTTCATCTTAGAACCACCAAATTTGGTATACTATCTCATGGTACTCTAACTTACACGGCGGACCATTTTTGGAACGGGTCAAGGCCCGGGGGTCAGAGCCCCCTAATACAAAATTTTCTTAAAAACTACAGTTTTCAATTCAGAACCACATAATCTGGTATACTATCTCATGGTACTCTAACTTAGACGCTAGACGGCTTTTGGAAGGGGTTGGAGCCTGGGGGTCAGACCCCCCAATAAACACTTTTTCGTAAAATCTACAGTTTTCAATTTAGAACCATCAAATTTGGTATACTATCTCATGGTACTCTAACTTAGACGCTAGACGGTTTTTGGAAGGGGTTGGAGCCCGCAGGGTCGGAGCCCCCCCCCTCATAAAAAATTTCGTAAAATCTACAGTTTTCATCTTAGAACCACCAAATTTGGTATACTTTCTCATGGTACTCTAACTTACACGGCAGACCATTTTTTGAACGGGTCAAGGCCGGGGGTTAGAGCCCTCTACATACAAAATTTTCTTAAAAACTACAGTTTTCAATTCAGAACCACCTAATCTGGTATACTATCTCATGGTACTCTAACTTAGACGCTAGACGGTTTTTTGAAGGGGTTGGAGCCCGGGGGTCAGAACCCACCCCGAATAAACACTTTTTCGTAAAATCTACAGTTTTCAATTTAGAACCACGAAATTTGGTATACTATCTCATGGTACTCTAACTTAGACGCTAGACGGTTTCTGGAAGGGGTTGGAGCCCGCGGGGTCGGAGCCCCTCCCATAAAAATTTTCGTAAAATCTACAGTTTTCATCTTAGAACCACCAAATTTGGTATACTATCTCATGGTACTCTATACTATCTCATGGTACTCACTCGATGCCTTAATGTAGGTAAAATTCCTGAGGATTGGAACAACGGTACAATGATCTTGCTACATAAAAAAGGTGACATTGAGGATCTCAGGAACTACAGACCTATCAGCCTCCTATCAGTGGTTTATAAAATCTTCACTAAAGTTCTTTCACACCGCTTGAAGGTGACGCTGGACATGGCTCAACCGAGTGAACAAGCTGGATTCAGGAGTGGCTACAGCACAATAGATCATATCCACGTACTGAGAGAACTAATTGAAAGAGCGAGGGAATATGAACTTCCATTGTGCATGGCTTTTATCGATTATGAAAAAGCCTTTGATTCGGTGAAACCATCAGCAGTTGCAAAGGCTCTGAAATCCTGCGGTATTGAAGATGCATACATTAATATTATTAATAACATCTATGAAAATGCAAGTGCAAAGATTCGACTGTTTGAAAATACAACACACATAAAAATTGGAAAAGGAGTGAGACAAGGTGATACCAGATCTCCGAAGCTCTTTAATGCCACATTGGAAAATGTCTTTCAATCACTGAACTGGGAAAACAAAGGGATAAAGATTAATGGAGATTATCTAACCCACCTTCGTTTTGCTGATGACATAGTCATTTTTGCAACTACCCCATCAGAGCTACAGAGTATAATCCAGGAACTTGCTGACAAGAGTAAAGAAGTGGGATTAAAAATGAACTTTCAGAAGACAAAAGTGATGTACAATGCTTTTACAAGAAATGAAGATTTATCGATTGATGGAGAAAAGCTGGAGATAACAGACACGTACGTTTATCTTGGACAGCAGATATCAAGTGAGGGTCACATTGGTGAAGAAATTAATCGGCGTACAAAACTTGCCTGGAGAGCTTTTGGAAGAAACCGCATCATTTTCAAGAGCAATATGCCATTATGTCTTAGTCTTAAAAGAAAAGTGTTTGATCAATGCATCCTTCCAGTGCTTACGTATGGTGCAGAGACGTGGACCTTAGCTAAAAGAGACATACAAAGGCTGCAGACAACTCAAAACAGCATGGAGAGGTGCATGCTTGGTGTAACCAGGAGAGATAAGAAGAGGAACTCGTGGATCCGAAAAATGACAAGAGTGGAAGACATCATGATCAGAGTTAAAAACCTGAAATGGCAATGGGCTGGACATACTGCCGGAAGGACAGACCATCGATGGACAGCCGAAATTTTAGATTGGATTCCAAGGGACAGGAAAAGACCCAGGAGAAGACCACATGGAAGATGGGTGGATGAAATTCGAAAGTATGCGGGAGTGACATGGAGGAGACTGGCACAAGACAGACCGTGGTGGAGGAAACTTGGGGAGACCTTCGCCCAACAGTGGATTGATAATGGTTGACAATGATGAATGATGATTATGGTACTCTAACTTAGACAGTAGACCGTTTCTGGAACGGGTCAAGGCCCGGGGTCAGAGCCCGCACATACAAAATTTTCTTAAAAACTACAGTTTTCAAATCAGAACCACCAAATCTGGTATACTATCGCATGGTACTCTAACTTAGACGCTAGACGATTTTTTGAAGGGGTTGCAGCCCGGGGAGTAAGGGCCCTCTTCATAAAAAAATTCGCAAAATCTACAGTTTTCAATTTAGAACCACCAAATTTGGTATACTATCTCATGGTAGTCTAATTTAGACAGTAGACCGTTTTTGGAACGGGTCAAGGCCCGGGGGTCAGAGCCCCCTTAATTTTTTCTGTAAAATCTACAGTTTTCAATTAAGAACCATTAAGTATGGTATCATGAAACTCAAACTTTGAAGCTAGACGGTTTTTGGAAGGGGTTGGAGCCCGGAGGTGAGAGCCCCCCCCCTCCCCCGTCACAAAAATTTCGTAAATCTACAGTTTTCAATTTAGAACCACCAAATCTGGTATACTATCTCATGGTACTCTAACTTAGACGGTAGACCGTTTTTGGATCGGGTCAAGACCAGGGGGTCAGAGACCCCCCCCCCATTATTTTTTTTTGTAAAATCTACAGTTTTCAATTGAGAACCAGCAAATATGTTATCATGAAGCTCTAACTTAGAGGCTAGACGGTTTTTGAAAGGGGTTGGAACCCCCGCCCCCCATAAAAATTTCGTAAAATCTACAGTTTTCAATTTAGAACTACCAGATTTGGTATACTATCTCATGGTATTCTAACTTCGACGGTAGACCGCTTTTAGAACGGGTCAAGGCCCGGGGGTCAGAGCCCCCACATACAAAATTTTCTGAAAAACTACAGTTTTCAATTCAGAACCACCAGATCTGGTATACTATCTCATGGTACTCTAACTTAGACGCTAGACGACTTTGGAAGGGCTTGCAGATTTCTTTGTGAAGAGGGTAGGGACCCCTTTCATAAAAAAATCGCAAAATCTAGTTTTCAATTTAGAACCACCAAATTTGGTATACTATCTCATGGTACTTTAACTTAGACGGTCGACGGTTTTGGGGACGGGTCAAGGCCCTGGGGGTCGGAGCTCCCCCTCCTGCCCCGCACACACACAGACATACAACATTTTCTTAAAAACTACAGTTTTCAATTCAGAACCACCAAATTTTGTATCATGAAACTCTAACTTAGACGTTAGACGGTTTTTGGAAGGGGTTGGAACCCCGGGGTGAGAGCCCCTCCCCTCCTCATAAAGATTTCGTAAAATCTACAGTTTTCAATTTAGGACAACCAGATTTGGTATACTACTTATGGTTATCTAACTTAGACGGTTTTTGGAAGGTGTCGGGGCCCGGGTCAAGGTAGCCCCATGCAAAATTTTCGTAAAAAGTTCCGTTTTTTACCCTTAATAATACCCTATCTATGTTCTAAGGCGCTCTTTGGCCCTTTGAGGGCCTTGCACCATAAACCATCAACCAACCAACTAACCAACCTACGGTCTAAGTTAGGGACTGTAGATAACAATAAAGTGCAAAAATATGCGTTTAATGGTGTATTAAAAACACAAATCTATATAGTTTAGCTTTTACTACCAACGAGCGGCTTATCAGAAAGAAATATAATGTAATGTAAACAGAGAGTTCCAGATATTCAAAATTCAAAACGGTAAGAAAAAGATGATCAATGCCAATGTGAAGTCGTACGCATGCGACATCACATAGGTGCATTGCATTTCTGTGTCGCGATATTCACAGAAGCACACGTCAGATGTACGGCAGTTCTATAGATGTCTCCTAGAAGGTAAGTATTTCTATTCCTTTTTCTTTCTTTTTTGTTTCGCAAAATTAAATTAACTAAATCAAAAAATTTAAAATAAGTTTACTGGAAAATTGCAGGAATATCTTTTTCATTCATTAACTTTCACCCGCTGAACTTGGTGATTCCACAAATAGTAATATGTACCTGGCAAATAACTGGTATCCCTCCTAGTACAAATTATATTAATGATTTATTTGCGTCCAGTTCAATCTAGTATGTCCATAAGAGCGTTTGGGGCCGTATGAAAAATACATTTCAACGTGTGCCGCTACGGCGGCGGAGTGATCTAGGCGCTGGCTTCTGACCACTTGTCGAGAAGGATCCTGGTTCAAATTCCGGTGAATCATGGACGTTGTGCTTGACTTCTGGCACTGGCTGTCCCCCTTCCCAGGAACCAGTGGCCCAAAATTGGGAACGTCCGACCGCTTATAGCCCACTGAATTGATCACGGTGGTCGTTAACCCCCCCCCCTCCAAAAAAATATTGCGACGTGTCCATTGTTATTTGTTGTAGACCGTACAAAAAGTATGTTTTTGATATCAACGTGTCCACTTCCATGTAGGCTGGCCATAAAATGTTAGGGGACCGTACAAAATTGCACTTTTGTTATCACCTTGTCAGCGCTTCGGTATATGGTTGAAGTATACGTATATATAGTTGGGCCATTTCAGCACGTAGTTTGGTTTATATAGAAAATCAAGATAATGTTACATTTTTACTCAGCTACAACACATTAATCCCAAAGGCTATTTGTTGAAATCTTTAATCTGCCGTGCTCATATTCACAACGTTAACATAACATGTCAAGTTATTAATGTTGCAGTTTCACCCTGTCAAAAAACTTTAGTTACAAGACCTTAGGCGTAAACTTTTTTAGGAATTTTTAGTCCGACGTATTCATAAGGTTTCGATAACATGCCAAGATTATGGTACTGCGTTTTGACTGAGGCACAAAATTTAATAAACAGGCCTTAAGCCTTTTTATGAGTTTTCAATCAACCGTATACATAAAATTTGACTTTCTCTGAAAACTCATATACATAAAATTTTCAGAGAAAGTCAAGTTTACTGTGTTGCGCATTTACTCGAGTACAAAACTATAAACAGCCATTAACTTTCACCCGCTGAACTTGGTGATTCCTCAATTCATCCATTAACAAGTCTTTTAAGTGATTGTATGCTATGGTCATATTGATAATGTTTGATGACAAGTCAGGTTAATGATGTTGCACTTATTAAAGACTTAAAAAGGTGTAGAGGCTAGTAATTATTATTTGAAGTCTAAGTAAAAGCTCATATTTAACTTGACTCGTCAAAAAATCCTTATGAATATGGCATTTATTTTATTTTGTACATTTTACAAAGCGTATGCATTTTTTTTGGCATTTGTTTTATTTTGTGTTGTACTTGTTACATAGCGTTTCGCATTTTTGTAATGCTTGTGACTTTTGATTGCATTTTGAATTTTTATTTGTTTCACATTTTGGATTGCATTTTGAATTTTTATTTGTTTCACATTTTGGATTGCATTTTGAATTTTTATTTGTTTCACATTTTGGATTACTTTTTGACATTTTATGTTTTTGACATGCTATTTTGAAAATTTTGTCTTTTTTAATTTGCGTTGTGTTTTACATTCTTGCATCTTCGGCGGAATTACATTCTTGAAAAATTCAAATACAAGTTAGTAAAAGGTATAATTCAATTAGTGAGAAATACCAGCACATTTTAGTAAAGGGTAGAATTATATTAAATTCTACTTAAAAAGTCCAGCATGTTAACATTGTCTCTGTGCACCGAAGAAGTTCGAATTCCTTTTTATCTTGCCAGCGTTTCTCTTCTGGGTGGATTTGTTGGAATCTGTGCTATCACTCTTTCGATTTTAGCCATAGTTGTTCTCTGCTCTTTCCCAATTTCACTGATTATTTCGTACAGTCACAATTTTTTCTCTCCCAGAATTGTATTCCAGCGTCTGTCTAATCTTTCAAGTTCGTTTTGTGTTCTGGGAAAGCCAAATAAATTGTTTTCACTTACTGACCAAATTGTTGGCGGGAACAGCGGAGGGCTTCTGCTCGGATTGTTTCTTCTGCTTCCACGAAATTTTCCAAGGAAATAATTTTCCTCAAACCTCTGAACTACAGAATCTGCATATCCTAGTAAAATTGATTTCACTTCTTCAAAAGCAGCTGGAATTTCATCAGATGAAAAAAATGCGAGTGCTTGCAAATGTCTGACTTTGAGAGCAAACTCACTGTTTTCCCTATATTCCAAGGCTATGCCAGAGGATGGATATTCCTCAGCACATTTTTTTCCAAGATGAAACCAACAACATTTGTGTGTGCTGCTTCCAAATTCCTTTTTAGCAGCATTATAACGGTAGCTATTTCAAAATCTATTATTATGCGTATATTGTGGCGCAAGCTGAATATCATAGTCTGATGCATAGTCTTGTAAATCCTACAAAAATACTGTATAATAGTATTATATTCTTTATACTTGCTGAAAAGTAATCCATAAACTAGTGGGACAAGTCTGTGCATCTCTGGATTCGTTTCAACCATAGCATGAATGGAACATAATTGCCTAAAAAGGGTTGGACAAGTGTCAAATGTCCCATCCATAATCCAGAGGGGTGCTTCTTTAAGCTTTCGTAAATTATTCTCTGTTAAAAATAAAATAATTCTTTGATGTCCAAATGCGCTATCTCTGCCAAGAAATTTTGCACCATCCCCTCCTGTAAATTTGTTGGGGCATCGATCCGTTCTGAAGTCGTAGGCTCCGCAGCATGTCTTCTCTTCGTATTCGTTTTACAACTTGCCTTAGTGCATCCATATTAGGCATGTAAGCTGCATTTACTGTAGCCATTGAAGTTGTCACGGTTTGAATAATTTGTGCAGGGGCTTCGTCCGTATTTCTCGCTCGTTCTTTTATTTGCGCTCTTGCAATAGCAACATAATTTTTCTCCTGTCTTGGAGCATGATTATGTGGTTTCTCATTGCGCATCCTGTGTTCATCTCCAATAAGAATAGTACTGGCAAAGTTAGTACAATTTCCATAATTTCTTTCAGTACAGTGACAATACCGTAAATCACCTCGCACTCTGTTATGGCAAAATAAATACCCTTTCCATTTCAGCAAATCATTTTCTTTTTGTGAGTTAACTATTTATGTTGCATTCTTCATCTGCATAATGCCTTCGGAAAATAATGCACTTTCTCTTTCCAAAATATTTAGAATGATATATTTCCACTATAATCACTTGACAACGCACAACAAAAGTTTCAACAAGCACGTTCTCTGTTCTCCAGTCAACTACGAACTAACGAGCAACCATTCAATAAAACACTCAGAATACAGACAATCACGTGAAGCTTGTTCCTCCAGTTAGGGTTTAAGCGAAGTTCAAGATTTTCGTACGTGCGGTCACAAGAAGTGGTTAATTTTAAAGATCGGCATCTTATCTTTTGTTTTTCCAAAACGCAGAGGTACATGTATTTTACAGCTGGGACGCTCCAGGCGGGGGATCAACAGATGCGAAGAACCCGGGAGCCAGGTCTCGGAGGCGGCAGCAGGCGCGGACTGGGCAGCTGTACTCTGGGCCGGTAGGCGTCATGCTTATTCTCAAAAATAAATTCAAATTTTTTGTGTTGCACCACGCGTATGAAAGAAAATTGTTATACTGAAAAGACAATTTGTCTACCCCGTAACATATTAAACGAAACCTACGTCCCTACGTGCCAAATGATCTGTAAGCCAAACACAGTTTTTCATGTAACACCTTCCCCCGACTTTCTAAGTTCAGATCTGTCTCGTTCGACTTATTTCCTGTACCACCCCTCTCTTTCGCTAATTGCAGTTAATTGCCGTGAAATTTGTGTTTTACGTTGGGGTGTATTGCCGTCTGTCCTGAAGACTATAGTGAAAGCGGTGAAACCCAGGGGGAAAGTATTCCATCAAAAGCAACAGAAATCCAATGCGAGAGCAAAACTTTTTCGTTGGCATTACATCCAAGCAATTTAGGCGAAGTAGGAAGGGTGTGTTTCTACTACGACACCAGAAGATTGTCGCGAATGCTCAGGCAATTACGATACAGATGTGTCCTTAAGACTTCTCTTTTAAGACGTCCAAAGGCCGGCACTAGGGGATGGGGAGGGATACAGTGCGTATGCTCATTTTTGTTGCAGTTAGAAATTCTTAAGCTCATTCTTCCTTAAAACTTTGCCTGGTTACCAGTAAGTACTGTCTCATGCCCCAACCATTTCACAGATTTGTTGTTTTTGTTTTCATTCTTTGAGTTAACAGCGGGAAAATATCTAAACTGCGTTGTTTCAGTTGGAAATATTTTTTTTACTTCAGCAACAGGGCTTCACGTATAATTGCAAAATACTTCGATAGAATAAACATACCTTACATAAAGAGTTTACATGAGAAAATAGATTAATAATAAGGAAAATATTCTAAAACCAAAAAAGAAATTGCGGAACCAAAAAAGCTAGGTAGCGGAAACAAAAGGCTCTAATAAAAAGTTCATATTTAAAGAAACCTGTAGTCGCTTAATGAGTAAGTGGTATAACTCAATACAAAATCATGTGCTGTATTTGAAAAAAAATTATAAGCAAGTAGGCATCGTGGCTGTTCACCGTTTCCCCTTTTCATCCTTTCGACATTACAACCACCACAGAAAAGAAAATAACAAAAACATAACAAAAACACCCATACAAAGTAAAATGCCCAAAACATTAAAAAAACTGCAACCACACAAAATAAAATACCCAAAACATTGTAAGAAATTCTGTTGAAAGCACAATGAAGGTAAACGATAGGAGAAATATATGTTTTTAAATTTTAATACAAGTGTCAAAACTGAAATAAAAAGAAAGAAAAAGAAATATTCAAAATTTCATTGTTACTTTAGATATTTTGACCTGTTGACATTTCGTAAATTGTACTTGCACTCGGTCAAAAAATATTACTTACAAGTACTCTTTAGTAACTTTTAATCGCTGTGGTCGTATTTATAAGGTTTGCATAACAAATCAAGTTAATAATGTTGCGCTTTCACTTAGGCACCAAATGCTAATTATTGGCCGCTAGGCCTAGGCCTTTTAGATAATTTTTAATAAGCGTAACACTCTTAAATTGATTTGTCATGCAAACCTCATATAATCACAGCATTATAAAAATTACTATAAATGCATATGCCTAGGTCTCGGGCGTATCTATTAATGCTTTGTGCTCGAGTAACATTTAAACAGAATTCATTTTATTTTCTATGAAAACTACATAAATATCAGCTCGGAGGACTGAAAACTATCAAAAATTTCTAGGCCTAGGGTCTGCTTAATAGTTCCAACCTCAGAAAAGCGCATTGCTAAAATCTTGGACTTCTATGAAAACATTATGAAAATTAGCACGGCACACTGAAAATTGCTAAACAGGCCCAAGCCTAGGGCTTTCTAAATATTGTTTTGTAC
Source organism: Macrothele yani (assembly GCA_039090855.1). Taxonomy (NCBI): domain Eukaryota; kingdom Metazoa; phylum Arthropoda; class Arachnida; order Araneae; family Macrothelidae; genus Macrothele; species Macrothele yani. The sequence continues at coordinate 73,334,203 of CM077010.1, read as the reverse complement.
CTGACTAAAAGTGTAACATTATCTTTAGCTCTTACTAGCAGGGGTACCCACTATTTCCCAGGTAAATATTACTATTTCTAAAATCACCAAGTTCAGCGGGTGAAAGTTAATGAATGAAAAAGCTATTTCCGTAAATTTCCAGGAAACTTATTTTAAATCTTTTGATTTAGTTAATTTAATTATACGAAACAAAAAAGAATTCACATTATTTTCATTACATTGTATTTCTGCCTGATAAGGCAACCGTTGGTGGTGAAAGCTAACGTTTATTAATTTGTGTTTTTAATACACCATGAACCGGATATTTTTTCACTTTATTGTTATCTACGGCCTCTAACCTAGACCGTAGGTGGGGTAATGGAGTGCTGTATTGGGATGCAGTTCTTAAGAGTAAAAATTGTAATTTTTACCAAAATTTTGAATGGTCCCCCTTCACACCGGGCACCGACCCTTTCCGTTTGCGGTCTAAGTTACAATACAATGAGGTAGTGTACTAAATTTGGTCGTTCTAAATTCGCACCTGTAGGTTTTACAAAAATTGGCATGGGGGGGGGGGGGCTCTGAACCCCTGGCTCCAACCGTTTCCAAAAACCGTCTGCATTCTCAGTTAGAGTACCATGACATAGTATACCAAATTTGGTGGTTTTAAATTGAAAACTGTAGATTTCAAGAAATTTTTTATGGGGGTGGGGCTCTGAACCCCTGGCTCCGACCCTTTCCAAAAAACCATCTACCGTCTAAGTTAGAGTACCATGAGATAGTATACCAAATTTGGTGGTTCTAAATTGAAAACTGTAGATTTCAAGAAATTCTTTATGGGGGGGGGGCCTCTGAACCGCTGGCTCCGACCCGTTCCAAAAACCGTCTATCGTCTAAGTTAGAGTACCATAAGATAGTATACCAAATTTGGTGGTTCTAAGTTGAAAACGGTATATTTTACGAAAATTCTTTGGGGGGAAGGGGGGCTGATACCGCCCGGGCCCCGATCCGTTCCCAAAACCGTCTCCCGTCTAAGTTACAGTTTCATGATACCAAATTTGGTGGTTCTAATGTGAAAACTATAGATTTTACGAAAATTTTGTATGTGGGGGCTCTTACCCCCGCGCCTTGACTTATTCCAAAAACCGTCTACCGTTTAAGTTAGAGTACAATGAGATAGTATACCAAATTTGGTGGTTCTAAATTGAAAACTGTAGATTTTACGAAAATTTTGTCGGGGAGGGCATTCAAACCCCCGTGCCCCGACGTGTTCTGAAAACCGCCTACCGTCTAAGTTAGAGTACCATGTTATAGTATACCAAATTTGGTGGTTCTAAATTTAAAATTAGATTTCCCGAATTTTTTTTAGGGGGGGGCTATGAACCCCGGGCTCCGACCCTTTATAAAAAAACCGTCTACAGTCTAAGTTAGAACACTATGAGACAGTACACCAAATTTGGTGGTTCTAAATTGAAAACAGTGTATTTTACGAAAATTTTGAACGGGGGCGGGCTGTAACCCCCCGGGCATCGACCCGTTCCAAAAACCATCTACCGTCTAAGTTAGAGTGTCATGATATAGTATACCGAATTTGGTGGTTCTAAATTGAAAACTAGATTTTACAAAATTTCGTATGAGGGGGAGGGGCTCTAAAGCCCGGGCTCCGACCCTTTCCAAAAACCGTCTACAGTCTAAGTTAGAATACCATGAGATAGTATTCCAAATTTGGTGGTTCTAAATTAAAAACTGTAGATTTTACGAAAATTTAAAATTTTGTACGGGGGGGGGGGTAGGGTTGGTCCCACCCCCGAGCCCCGACCCGTTCCAAAAACCGTCTCCCGCTAAGTTAGAGTTTCATGACACAAAATTTGGTGGTTCTGAATTCAAAAATAAAGATTTTAAGAAAATTTTGTATGTGGGGGGTCTTACCCCCGGGCCTTGATCCGTTCCAAAAACCTTCTACCGTCTAAGTTAGAGTACCATGAGATAGTATACAAAATTTGGTGGTTCTAAATTGAAAACTATAGATTTTACGAAAGTTTTGTGTGTAGAAGGGAGGGGGGGTAGCCACCCTTGCCTCGACCCGTTCTGAAAACCGTCTACCGTTTAATTTAGAACACCATTATATAGTATACCAAATTTGGTAGCTCTAAATTGAAAACTTCAGTTTTTACGAAAAAAATTATGGGCGGGGGACTCTGACCCCGTGCCCGACCCGTTCCAAAAACCGTCTACCGTCTAAGTTAAGTACCATGAGACAGCATAACAAATTTGGTGGTTCTAAATTGAAAAATTTAGATCTTTAACGAAAAAGTTTTTATTCGGGGGGCGACTTCTCGGGCTCCAATCCCTTCCAAAAACCGTCTAGCGTCTAAGTTAGAGTACCATGAGATAATATACCAAATTTGGTAGTTCTAAATTGAAAACTATATCTTACGGCAAAACTATATCCCTCTGCAACCTATATCCCTCTGCAACCGCTTCCCAAAACCGTCTACAGTCTAAGTTAGAATACCACGAGATAGTATACCAGATTTGGTGGTTCTGAATTGAAAATTGTAGATTTTACGAAAATTTTGTATATGGGGGGGGGGGCGCTCTGTCCAACCGGGCCCTGCCCCGTTCCAAAAACAGTTTACCGTCTAATATTTTTAGTGCCAAAGAAAAACGTAATATTCCTCTCCTGTCTGCGTGTCCAAACTTTATAAATTTGATCAGGGAGCAAGACGTTCGAAATCGTACGTTTTCCTGCATTCGTTTTGTATGTAACCAAAATCTGCCTAGGGTCCCTGAATAGCACGCTTATCGCGTAGTATTGCGAAGGTTCGACCGTTCAAACTGTATGGGGTCTCTAAATTGCTTGCGTGCCCCAAAGTATTTAGAAGGTTCGCCCAAACAGTCTGGGATCTCTAAATTGCTTGGGTGCCCCAAAGTATTTAGAAGGTTCGCCCAAACAGTCTGGGATCTCTAAATTGCTTGGGTGCCCCAAAGTATTTAGAAGGTTCGCCCAAGCTGCCTGGAGCCTCTGAATAGCTCGCTTATCCCGTAGTATTTCGAAGGTTCGTCCCAGCTGCTTGGTACCTCGAAATAGCTCGGGTACCCCAAAGTATTTAGAACGTTCGTCCAAGCTGTCTGGGGACTGTGAAAAGCTCTTTTATCCTGAAGTATTTCGAATGTTCGTGCGAGCTGTCTCTGGCCCTCGGAATAGCTTGCTTATCCCGTAGTATTTCGAAGGTTCCAAGCTGTTTGGGAGCTCTAAATAGCTCGGGTTCCGCGAAGTATTTAGAAGGTTCGTCCAAGCTATTTGAGTGAAGAATTTTACAGCAAGAGCTATTAATCTATCATCTCCCTCATCGTTTTCCAAGCATTCTGGAAGGAACACTCCTTGGAAAACTAGAAAACGGCGCTCTGTTGCCACTTCAGATGAGGAAGAACTTGACGAGACACTTCTCAAAGGAAAAGCTTTCTCTCACGCAGCAAAAAAGATGCTAGTCGTCACTTATTGCCTACTACTCTGCTACTGGGGTTTTTTAGTTTGCGTTTTGGTTCTTGCTTTTTTGGCGTTCAAAATTATTATGCTCCAGAGTTTTCTAAGGTTTAAGCGTTTTGCTAGGCTTTTTATTTTTACTTTTATTTATTTTCAAATTTCAGAGCTTAGCATCTTTTCTCTGTATTTTTATTTTTTATTTTATTTTTCAATTTCTGGTGCAGATATAGTCAGTGCTAAAGTCTCTATTGAATCCTCTTTATTTGAACTTCGTTTATTTTTATTTTTCTGTGGGAATTTTTGATTTTTTTAGGGTGAAGGTGAATGTGGGTGGGTAGGAGCATTTTATTGTGACACCTTTTAAATGTCCACCTCCTAACAGTGCATTCACAATCTCCCATTATCATTCACAAGGGTACACTGTTATTACAAGCCTCAGCACACAAAATGCAAGTCCAACTGTCCTTCGTAAGATTTTCCTGTGACCCCTAATATTAAATTTGGATGTTATTCCTTACCTTCTACTTTCCCTTTCTAAAATCGCTATAAAGTCTAACTAAAACCTTCGCGTTTTTTAATTTTAATAACTCCTCCACGTGTGGAATAGTAAACATTTCTACTACATTAGCGACCAACCGACGACTTATTTCCCCGAAACGCCAGGTTCCCACTTTCTTGACAGTGTATCACATCTGCAACAACCCAGGGCAGGATTAAGGCCTTACTGGGCCCCTAGGCTAAGACATTTGAGTGGGTCCTAAGGCTAAGACATCTTAGTGGGCCCCCCAAAATCTTATGACGGAGAATCATTATTGAAGTCAGTTAAAATATGAAATTGTCGCAATATGTTTGTGATAATTAATACCTAGTACATTCTTCAAACTAATATATATTACCTGCCGAGTTTACATAAAAAGTCACTGTATTTTCCGCGGTTCTCACAAGAACATGAGTTAAAAGCTTAAGTTACCTAGATTATGTCTCGAAATTTTTAATAACTTAGCATTGTTTACTTTTCTTGGGCAATCTTTTTTGTTATGCAATGTGAAGACACAGTAGATTTTGTCCATTGACGGTTCCAAGTGCAAACAAGGAGCTGTGGATGGATGGTAGTGAAAATGCTGAAACTGTCTCGCCGATCCCTCTCTACACAGCGACATAAAAACTTTGCCCTTAGTGAGCCTTGAAATCTGTTTGTCTTCTACGCACTGTTGCTGATCGGTTGAAAATCATACGAGATAAAATTAAGACTATTTTACTTCTCTGTATATAAAAATCTATAAGGTGTTGTGGCATGCCATGCCCCTTGGGCCCTTGGTAATGGTGGGCACCTAGGCTATAGACCCGTTAGACCCCCCCTTAATCCGGCCCTGCAACAACTACACTTAAATTCGCTCCATTAGCTTGTAAGGGCCTCAATAATCATCCAATTATGTTCACTTTTAATACTGTCCCCGCATATTGCTAATCAAATTAATTAAGGCACCCAATATCCGTAACAATACGTTTTAGTAACCTTCTCCTAATGAACATAATTATTTTCTTATTTTCATATGAAAAACATGCATTTATGTAGTTTCAATTAAATAACATTGTTTCCACATAGTTTTATTAAAGGCTTCAAAAGGGACTCGGTTGCTTTTCCCGTCTTTTTTTATGATCTGTCTGATTTTGTTTTTTGTCGTCAATTTCCATGTAACGATGTCATCGATTTTTCGTCTCGTACTTTGTGTATTCTTCCTTTCAGTAGTTTCAGTTTGCCCCATAAACTAAACTTCATTTTATTTAATATTATTTGTTTGACACTGGATTTATATTTTAAACGATAATCTTGACACACATTCTACTTTCTTTGTTTCCTGTTGTGCGTTAAATTCTTTTGCATGCCATAACTCCATTTTCGATAACAAATGATAAGGACTTCACGAATCAAAGTTGTTGTTTTTGGCTGTATGCATTTGATTCAAAATCTGAGTTTGAATGCCTTAAGAATGTTGAAGCATGGTACCGATAGATGTGGTCCTTTCTTTTGATTTACAATTTTACTGGTTTCGTGCATTTTGTTTACGCTTTCCAACAGCAGGTTGAAGAAGCGTATATGCTCCAGCTTTGTTCGTCTGTCTGTCCGCGCAATAACTCACGTAAAAATGGTTAGATTTCGATATATTTTTAGTATGTGGTAGGGGACAACCTGGGGAAGAAACCTATTGAAAATGGACGAAATGGGGTCCGGACATGGACGATAAAGGTCCGGACATTGGAGCTGGGTCTATTCCATCGCCCTCATGCGTCGTAACTTACGTAAAAATGCTTCGATTGCGACAAAACTATATCATGTTGTTCCGGAGATATACTGAACCGGTTCTGTTGAATATCATCGAAATGGGGTCAAAGGTCAGGGCACAGGACCGAGATTTATTCCACAGCCATTATCCTCATAACTTGAGTAATGATCTCTGGTATGCTGGAAAGGGCGTCAAAATCAATGCATTGCATGATTTTACTAACTTCTTTTACCTCGGCAGGAAAGATATCTTAAAATTGTTTATGTCATTGAAGTTCCGCTCCAGTGAAGCCCACTGAGTGACCATGGTACAAAAGAGAAGGTTTTTCCGTTATTGCATACACAGTCTGCTATATCGGGTTGAGTAAGAGTGCGTATTTTCAGGCAGTCTTTTCCTTGTACCTCACACATTCCAAGCATGTTGAAAGCACAAGTGGTTTCCTTTTCTCCTTCGCCAGTGAAGTAGAGGTTTCTGATTAGGGGATCGTTCTCAAACAAAGAAAGAGGCGTATCTCATTGCCAGCTTTGAGAAAAATCATCTGGTCAAACAGAACTGAACTCTTATTCCACCATGAAAATGCGAAATTCTGCGTTCTAGTAGTATTCGTTTCTGCGTTGCGAAGAAATACAAATTATAATTTCTGATGTTGGGAAATCCTTTGTGACGACTTCCTCTTAGAATCGGTTTAGAAATTTCTGTTGCGATACTACGTGGGGTGTTCACTAAGTAATACCTCCGCGCAAGTATCAAGCCCATGGCTTGTTGCCTAGCAACCAGTCTGACGGCGCACGATTTTTAGCTTTATTTTACTGTGTAGTAGAACTCCGCGCATCTATTTGTTCGTATTTAATTGACTTTAAAAGGGATTGCCTTTTTTCAACTGCGATGAACCATTACATTATGATCACCTAACTAATAAGTTGTAGGACCCCCTTCAGCTCACAAAACAGCTGCCGATCGGCAAAGCATCAATTCGGTGAGGAAGCCATAAGTATCCTGGTATATCTGGTACCATAATATCAACAGCAGGTCCTCCAGTTCCCGTACATTTCGGGGTGGGGGGCAATTTAGCGTGAACCCGCCTTTCCAAGTCGAACCACAAATGTTCGATTGGGTTCGTGTCAGGAGAATTTGGAGTCCAGAATATTAACAGAAAGTCACCAGCACTTCCCTCCAACCAATCAGTGGCGATTCTGGCAGTGTGGCATGGAGAATTGTCCTGTTGGTAATATCCATCGCCAGCAGGAAACGCAGTCGTCATGAATGGGTGAACTTGGTCCGCAACGATGTTCAGATACCTGACAGCTGTCAGGGATTGTGCTATTGGGATAACTGGACCTAAAGTGTCCCAAGAAAACATAGCACACACCATAACACCACCGTTTCCACCCAACAGTGCATCCAGGTGCCAAAGCCACCGTTAGTAATCGGCGTATCCGCGCTCGGCCGTCTACGTGATGCACCAGAAATCTTGATTCGTCACACTAGGCCACTTTCTTCCAATAATCCATGGTCTAATCTCGATTATCTTGGGGCCACTTCATGAGCTGTTGCCGATGACGTGCATTGAGCATGGAGACCGGGCACAGGAGGACGCGATCAAATGTGTGCTGTGACACATTGCCCCGATCACCACTCTTGTAGCTGCGGGTGATTTGTCACACTGTGGCCCTGTGGTCGCTGTGAACAATGTGCGACAGTCTCCTCTCGCCTCTGGCATCAATGAGCTGCGGACGACACACGGCTGGGCGATGGCTTCTTGTTTGGCCATCAGTGCACCACCTTTGATACGAACTCGCCATAGCGGCACGTGAACAACACACAAGCCGCGCCGTGTCCGGGATCGTAGTTCCGAGTTGCCGTGCCATTACACTTTATCCTTTAGCAAGCTCCGATAAATCGGCAGCTTTTCCCATTCTGACTCCGAACACTCTACTAACCGAAAGCCGGTCCTCGTGTTGTATATATAATGCTGTGTGAACTTACCTACGTCACCGTTCCTACTTCAGGCGCGCTCATGTCTCTAGGCTCGGGGTGGTCATAATGTAAAGGCTCATCGTTGTAGAGTTTTTATCTCATGAAAATTTGCCTCGGAAAGAAATTCACTCTAGATTAGCATGGTTCTTGAACTTTGGACATAGCCGCTGTTCGTTGTTGGTTAAGAAAACTAAAGGAAAGTGGAGGAATGTTGGCTGTAGAGGATCAACCGCAGAGTGGGATGCACGTAATCGCAACTTACCGTTTGAACAGGCAAATAGGAGATGAGATCGTCGCAGAAAATTGAAGAATGATTCAGAGAACCGTAGCAGGTAAGCTGCTATGGTTCTCTGAACGATTCATCTGTTCAGGTAGTGTCAATGACATTGTGCTCGTTGGGTACAGAATCACCTAACGACTGAAGTGAAGAAATCAGGACTTGAAACATGCCAAAAGTTGCTTGCTCGCTATGAAAAATATGAAAGTGATTTTCGTCAAAGCATTGTGACTGATGATAAGCCTTGGGTTCACCAATATGACCCAGAAATGAAAAATCAATCGCTAGAATACCGACACCCATCTTATTCGCGAGCAGAGAAAACCAAAATTCAAATTTCTGCCAGTAAGTTCATACTCACTGTGTTCTGGGACAACAGAGGCTTTATTCATCAGGAGTATATGGTCAAAGGTACGACTATCATATCTGAGTGCTACTTATATAATTTATGAAACTTTAATTATAGGATAAAATAGATTGAATATGGTGAGATTTGGCTGACTTTTTCACATTCCAAAAAATATAAAGCGAAAACTTATTTAAGTTTTTAGGTCGCCAGTGATTCTGCAACAAAATGACACCAAACCCCACTCCAATACTTTCCCTTCAGATGCCGTACAGAAAATCGGATATGAAGTTGTTGAACATACTACCTGCAGTCCAGATTTGGAGCCGTTTGACTCCTGGTTGTTATCTGCTCTCAAGAGACATCTAAAATGAATTCAGTTCGTCTACGATGAAGATGTTCATTCCGCTGAGAGGAAATACTGTAGTTCCGAGAACAACCAGTTAAAAAGTTGCTAAAGGTTGGCATATCTTTATCGAGCGTGAGGGGGACTATGTAGAAAAATAAAATATGTAAATTGAAGTAAAAATTGTTAGCTTCGTTCTTGTTTTGTTTCAATTTGATACCTTGCCGCTATACGAAGACTTTACTTTCTAAACACCCTTTGTAGAACAGAAAGGGATGAATGAAGAGACAGCTGGACAAGCGGCAGTGAGTCTTTTTACAGTTACAATGCAAATATCGTCTACTATACATATTGCATTAAGCTGAAGAATTTTTGTATGCCACACTTTTATTGTCCTGAATATCTGCCAAGGAGGGAAATACTCCATTTCCAATAACGTTAAGGGTTCAAAGCGACTACTAAGTGTGTTTTGAATTGGAAAACATAGTCCCAAGAATTAGCACTGTTGATGTAAGAGGAGTAGAACAAAGTACGACAAGATGCCATATCTATGAAATTAAGCTAACAGCAGTATCATTGTAGTTTTATTTTATAACTTGAAATTTTTATATCACAGTTTTTTATGTTCTTTTTTTATTTTATTTTTTTGATTGGGGATTTAACGATCGCCTGAGCAACTCAATGGGCTGCAAGCAGTCGCTCGTCCCTACTTTAGGGCTACTGGTTCTAGGGAAGGGAGAGAGCCAGAGCCGTAAAACAAACACAACATCCATGCCGCACCGGGATTCAAACGTAAACCCATCTCTGACGAATGGTCAGAAGCCATCGCTTAGACCTCTGCGCCACCGGGGCGGCAATGTTTTGTTTTTTTTCATAATCGTTACATCAGGACGGTAGAATATCGCTACATGTATAGTGCGCATTGACACAGCGATGGTTAAGTAACTGAAATCACTAAGCTTTTAAAATGCTAAGGACAATCCTCCCTCCCTTACCACATACTAAATTTTCATCGAAATTGAACCAATTTTACGCGAGTTATCTTGCGGACGGTCAGAGAGACGGACAGACGGACAGACAGACAGATGGACAAAACTGCAGCGCCGCCCCGGTGGCGCAGTGGTCTAACGCTCTGGCCTCTGATCATTCGTCCGTAAGGGGTCCGGGTTCGAACCCCGGTCAGGCATGGATGTTGTGTTTGTCTTACGGCACTGGCTCTCTCCCTTCCCTGGAACCAGTGATCCTAAATTAGGGACGGGCGACTGCTTATAGCCCATTGAGTTGCTCACGGTGGTCGTTAAACCTCCAATCAACAACAACAACATCAACAACAACAAAGCTGGAGCACAAACGCTTCTTCAACCTATGGTTGGAAAACGTAAATTACGGAGTGTGAAGTGTGTTGGTTACTTATATTCAATTAAAAAACTGATTACAAAAAGCAGGAACATATCAACCAGATTTCTACAATCCATGAAACATTCAGAAATAGAATTAGCAACACAGTAATGAAAAGTATGTTACAAAAAGTAACAGATTCTGCACAAGAAGTTTTTCAAGGCGTAAGGAAGATATCAGAGGCAAAGGTATTTTTAAATTGAACAGTTGGAAGAACAGATATAGAAGAAAACATGATATAATTTCACTCCTGCCAGCGACAAAGTTGTGTGTGTTACTTAAAAAAGAAAATGACAAAGTTGTGTGTTACTTAAGTCCGTCCCGAAATGAAGAACGGGTGACTGTTTATATCCCATTCAGAGATGCTTACAATGGTCGTTAACCCTGCCTTGCGTCTTATGTTGCACTTTACGCAGTGTTAAACATGTTCAACCTCCTCTCTATTCCTCTTTTCTCTGAAGGTGATGTGACTGCCATTTGACAGCTGGAGGGAACTTGCTCATTATGTTTGATAAACATGTTCAATCTCGTCTCCATTGCTCTGTCCCATATGAGTGATGTAATTGCTATTTTATACATGGAGGAGATTTGCTGATTACACCGATGAACCATTATACACTATCTACCAACAAGTAATTGGACACCCCTGCGATTGACGATATCTGCGGTCCTTATAGACGTCACGGCCACCGCCGTTAAATATCGTGTGGGAAACAACAGCGCAAGCAATCGCATGCAAGATGCCACGCAGTTTGGAGCTCTCTGATTTCGAGAAAGGTGTAATCGTCGGGCATCACAGAAATAGCCGATCCATACGTGACATTTCCAGGGAGTTGAAGTACCCAAAATCGACAGTGGCCTACGTGATTGGCAAGTGGAAGATCTGAGGTGACTGTCGGAATGTGCCCCGACCCGGCAGACCCACAAAACTGGGAGTTAGAGACCGACGGGTGCTGGCCAGAGGAATTCCAAAGAACCGCACCAAATCGATGGGCCACATCCGCGAGGAGTTTCAACAGGCATCCGGGAGTGTTCTTTCGATGAATACCATCCGTAAGGAAGCCCATCTGTTCGGTTATCATCGACTTGCTGCCGCCCACAAGCCTTTGATCACCAAGTCCAATAGCGCTGCTCGGCTAACGTGGTGCAAAGAACGTCGACAGTGGACCGATGAACAGTGGAAACAGGTTCTCTAGAGCGACGAATCAAGGTTCACCCTCTACCGTTCGGATGGCGTGTTCTGGGTTTGGCGTCTGCCTGGAGAACGCCTCCTGCCGGAATGTATTGTGCCAACTGTGAAGTTCGGCGGCGGTGTAATTATGCTATGGGTATGTTTCTCCTGTTATGTCACGGGACCCTTGGTCGCAATTCCTGCTAGACTCAACGCCAAGACCTACTGCACCATTTTGGATGACCATGCGCTTCCTACGTCGTGGCAGTTTTACAGGGTGGGCCCCATGTTACTTTCAGGATGACAATGCCACATATCATGTTGCTAGGTCCACCATGGCTTGGTATGGTGAAAATGGGGTTAATCGAATAGACTGTCCTGCGCAGAGCCGGGACCTTAACCCTATCGACCACCTCTGGGACGAGTTGGAGCGTCGACTTAAGGGGTGCACCCACCGTCCGAAATCGGTGAAGGAACTATCCTGTCTTCTCCAAGCCGAGTGGAAGAAAATACCGCTAGCCGTCGTACAACGCCTGGTTGAGAGTATGCCCCGGAGGGTCGCAGCTGTAATCGCCGCTCATGGAGGCTCCACCAACTATTGAAGGGGAATAAACTTCGTTTTCCTTTGCTATTAGAGGTGTCCAAATACTTGTTGGTAGATAGTGTATTATGACCACCCTCAGCCTAAGGAAATGAGCACGCCAGGAAAACGAACGGTGGCGCACGTTAAGTTTACAGGGCAGTATATATACAACAGGAGGGCCGGCTTTTGGTTAGTAGAGTGTTAGGAGTCAGAATGAGAAAAAAAGCTGCTGATTTATCGGAGTTCGATAAGGGACAAATTTTGATGGCATGGAGCCTCGGAACTACGATTTTGAAAACGGTGCGGCTTTTGGGTTGTTCACATGCCGCTGTAATGAGTACGTATCAAAAGTGGTGCACAGATGGTCAAACGACGAACCGTCGTCCATCGCACATTGATACCAGATAAGAACGGAGACTGTCGCGCATTGTCCACAGCAACCGCAGGGCCACAGTGCCACAAATCCCCCGCATCTACAACAGTGGTTATCAGGGCAATGTTTCACAGCACACAGTTCGTCGCAACCTTCACGCATGGGCCTGCATAGCCGAAGACCCAGCCGGGTCCACACGCTCATTGCACGTCATCGCCAACAACGCATGAAATGGGCCCAAGATCTTTGAGATTGGACCGTGGATGATTGAAAGAAAGTGACCTGATCTGACGAATCAAGATTGCTGGTGCATGACGTAGACGGCCGAGTGCGGATAAACCGATTACTAAGGGAGGCTATGGCACCTGGATGCACTGTTGGGAGGAAACAGGCCGGCGGCGGTGATGTTATGCTGTGGGCGATGTTTCCTTGGGAAACGTTAGTCCACATTGTACCGATAGCAGAATCCCTGACAGCTGTCAGGCATCTGAACATCGTTGCGGACCAAGTTCACTCATTCATGGCAACTGTGTTTCCTGCTGGTGATAGCGATTACCAACGGAATGCCACACTGCTAGAATTGTCAAGAAGTGGTTCGAGGGGCATGCTGGTGACTTTCTGTTAATGTTCTGGCTTTGAAATTCACCTCACAGGAACCAAATCGAACATTTGTGGTTCGACTTGGAAAATCGGGTTCGCTCTAAATCACTACCACTACAAAATGTACGGGGTTTGGAGGACCTGTTGTGGACATTATGGTACCAGATATCCAGGATACCTATCGCCACCTCATCGAATCGATGCAACGCATAGTGGCCGCTGTTTTGCTGGCCAAAGGGTGTCCTACACTTATTAGGTAGGTGGTCAAAATGTAATGGCTAATCGATGTAGATTTGTTTCAATTTTTCATGTTTTTGTATCTTTTCCCGACTCACTCGGTTTTTGTTCACTCCTGGGCATTCTTTTTTTTCGGGAACTTTTTCCATCAACAAGGTTGTTTCTTTTCGGCTCTTTGAATCTGTGCTTTCGTACACGAATTTTGCACACGAGAAGCATGAGGCCATGGAGCCACGCATATCTGGTCAGATGTTAACAGAACAGTCCTGTGGCTCCGGTGTTGTGGTCAGCGGAATGTTTTCCAGACACGCATTAGATTCCCTGTTAGTAATCGAAGCGCGCATGCAAATGCCCCAGCGGGGAGCTACCCAAACTGTGCTCCGCTGAGAGACTGGAAAGAAAAACAAATAAAATAAATGTGACAATATCTCAAAATTGGGAATTTGTGCAGCCATAAACTGTGTATAGATAAGTATTGGGTGGAAATTATTTAGCTCCTGCTGCATGCTGTGAAGCAGTGAAGATAACAAGTATTATAGACCGATTTGCATGTCTTGCGTCACCTCAGTCAGATTTTCCTGCCTGCACCTTCTCGGCAACACACGCAAAACATCGAGAACGTCGGCAACGCACACAAACTGCACGTGGCAAAGCTAGACAGAAAGACTCGACTGCGCCATGCTAACCCCGTATGTACAAGGAGTGTTCAAATGAAAAGGTACGAAACGACACTGTGGGTATAAATGAAGACTTTATTCAAATTATACACCATAGGCCGTAGCACAACGATCCCATTGATTAACGAGCCGAAGGATTCCTTGTTCCCAGAATTCCTGTGGCCGTTACGAGACCCAGTCCTGCACAGCGTCCTTGAGTTCGTCGTCCGAGTGGAAGCGCTTCCCTTTCAGATGTTTTTTCAGGGGACTAAACACATGGAAATCGCAGGGCGACATGTCCGGGCTGTAGGGCGGATGGTCAAGCTGCTCCCACTGGAACTTGGCCAGTTCCGCGTGTGTGACCCAGGAGACGGGTAGAAGCGCGTTATCATGGAGCAGAACCACACCCTCCGCGATGAATAGCGGCCGGTTTAACACCTTCCGATGTCAGAAATCCGATAACGCCTCGCTGTTCCTCAATCGTCGAATTTTGCAATGTGAACGCCATCCTGTCCTCACACGCACTGCCGCGTCAATTGGACGGCGCTCTTTATAAGAGCCCCTGCTCTCTTCTGCGCATGCGGGCGCCCGCGCATGCTCAGATCCACGCCGGCGACTCCAATCGCATCCCTAGATGTGTCGCTGCGTTCTCCCATAGCGGCATAGGCAAATATGTTAACGGTTATGTTCTTATGACGTTTCGTACCTTTTCATTTGAATACCCCTAGTATGAGAACTTCGCCGCGTTTTCAGATCCGACTGTTAGCTTTGATACCTCTCCAGAATTATCTGGAAAGTTTCTATCGCATGTTAAAATCTCGTGTTTCTTCGCACCTTCAGTCAGTTGCAATACAGTCGAGAGTTCAAACGAATCAAGTCGCAGTGCACTGTTATTTACGTATTTATGAGTACTTTTAATGCATGCTTTCAGTTGAAGTATTTTTATTGTAAACAATTACATTAATACAACTTTTCGGGTCATTCGTCTTCAGGACAAAACATTTGCGCGTTCCAGGTCTTTTGGAGCACCTACGTGGTGATTCAGAAAATATCATCGATTTTCTTTCAATGTAACGCTGGCTAAAGTTTGGATCCTTAAAAAAACTGTCTAAACCTCTGTCACAATACCCTCAGCTGCCGCGGAAGCATCAACAGCTAACAGACATAACTACATTTGTTATTTCTCTTTTATTATTTACCGACTATTACTATCATTATTTACCCAGCTAATACGAAATGTTATTTTTCAATCGTAGTGGGAAAAAAGATGGAGCAGTTACTAGTGCTAGAACTGCTGGACAGGATGAAGGGTTTTTGGACGTATCAGTAACAGGTGGTGCTCCAGATCTTCCTGAAGTGTTGAACCAAGTGCCTAGTTCTTAGGAGATCAGTGCTACAAGGAAAAGAATATTAAAAGGAAGTACCACGATTCCTTCTTGGATATTGGGTTCATTGTGACCAGGGACAACAAACCAAAATGCGTAATTTGTGGCAAACAGTGCGATGTTCCCACAAGGTGCTCCGTCACCTTGATGAGGTCTGTCCAGAATGCAAAGGCAAACCGACTGATTTCTTCAGAAGGAAGTACAGTGAACTTTCACAAGTCCAGAAAATTATATCCTATCATTCAAACCCAGTTAACGAAAAGGCATTGATAGCGTCCTACTTAGTCAGTTACGAGTTACTCAAGATGGCGAAGCCCACACAATCGCGTAAAACCTTATCAAGCCTTGCGAAAAGGAGATAATTGAATGTACTGTATGCTGGATGGAAAAGCCACGGAAAAAGTAGACACAGTTCCTTTGTAAAACAACACAATCTCGCGCCGAATCAGGAACATAGCAGAGGACATATATCGAAGTAAATTTCTCCGTCATTTCTGGTATACGCAGGGAATCGAACCCGAGTCCGTTTATTCTGGAACAAGTCGCTCTACCAACTGAGCTACGCAGACATTCATTCTGACTGCTATCTGCCTTTATGTCGTGTGCGTCCTGCTGGCAGGTACGTCACATCTCTCCCCCACCCCCTTCCGAAAGAGGGCCGGGGGCATGGCCCACGGTTCAGCCGTGACCATCAGTCGTTGCAGGCAGCCATCCTCTGTAGAACGTGCACTTGAGAAATCCCAGTCAATCTGGTGTATGGAATGCAACGTCACACACATTTATTTTTCGAAGCGCTGGATAAGGGATTCTCTGACTTTTCCTATCGCGCGGTGTGGAAATAACATCACACCATTCCGAGATTTTGAACGGATGGTTCATCCGGATAGTTCGGGCGCCATTATAACGAAGTAAATTTCTCCGTCATTTTTGGCCTACGCCGGGAATCGAACCCGCGTCCGCTTATTCTACCAACTGAGCTACGCAGACGTTCATTCTGACTGCTATCTGCCATTATGTCGTGTGCGTCCTGCTGTTAAGTACGTCACAGACGTGAAAGCTACTTGACTTTCAAGAATAAAATGCACTAAGACTAATCTTCGCTCCAAAGGAATGAATCAACGGATGTATACCGGGTTGGTAATTTTAATAGTATCTGTGCGCAGCCAGTATTTGGATCATTTCAAGAGGATCTGCTACTCTGCCAGCCTTTATCGACTAACACAAGTGGCGCTGAAATATTCAAATTAATAGAACAATTTTCACAATGAGGGGCATCCATGGGACAACTGCGTGGACGGCACGAAAGCTATGTCTGGGAAGGCGTCTGGCGTTATCTTAAGAATAGAACAAAAAGTCAAGGAGTGTGCAGAAATGGTCACTGCGTCCTCCACCGCAATGCCCATGCTGTGAAAAACTCCCCATGAAGTCTTTGATGAAATCGTGAAAACAACTAATTGTATCAAATCACGACCAAAGAATACAAAGCTATTCAAAATGTTTTCTGACGACATGGAAAGTCCACATATATTTTTACTTCTTCACGCAGAAGTAAGGTGGCTTTCTCGCGGCAAAACTTTGATTTGGCTCTTCGAAATGAGGGCTGAAATCAAAACCTTCCCGATTGACAACGATTGCGTTTTGGGAGACAGGCTGTATGATGAGAGTTGGCTCATACAATTCGTGTATTTTGCAGAAATTTTTAAAAAAGTTAATTTCTTAAATCTCTCACTTCAAGAAAAAGCAATACCTATTTTTGACGCAAGCAATAAAGTACAAGCGTTGAAAAAGGAAATCAAATTTTGGGCGGAATCAATGAAAAATCGAAATCTAAACAGCTTTCCAATGGTAAAAGAATTTAGAGAACTAGATTCCGACATATCTCGAAGTTTCTGAAATTAGTTTCACATACGCCTGATACGTTTTCTTGACAGTTTCAACTGTTATTTTCCGGAAGAACTCCATGAAAAAATTAAAGAGAACTTTTAGATTTTGAACCCACATTCTGGTGTGTCGGAAAAGCCATCCTGTCTGACATCGCAGCAGTATAAGTGGTTGATTGATTTAGCATCAGATTCGGGGATAAAGATATTTTTGCAACTTAAAAGTCACTTTCAAAATTTGGTGACAGCTAAAAGACGATTTTAAAGTTCAGTCAGATAAAGCGAAAATCATCCTTCTGCCCTTTGCATCAACTTACTTATGTGAATCAGGATTATCTGCTATGCTGCTAAAGAAAATACAGATCCTACGCCAATGCAGAGTCAGGTACAGGAAGAATTTTTCAAATCGGAGTTTTAGAAGCAGAAATAACGCAGAAAACGCAATTTACCTTTGTGCCCACTAGCGGAAACGCTATGATTTACTTACAAATTTTGAATTTATAGGAAAAGCATTTCGCATTGGAAACACTGTCCAGCAAAGAAGGAATTTTTCAAATCGGACACCTAGAAGTAGAGATGTTGACAAAAATAAGATTTATATCTACGCCCCCCTGGCGTAGAAACCATGCATTATTTTAAGAAGAAAATGTTCCTAAAAAGTTTGTCGACATGAATAGAATCGGGCTACAAACGAGTCTACGAGCTTTTTTCAATCGAGATTTTAGAAGTTCATATTTTGCTGCAAATACATCAGAAGCGGGAATTAAGACTTACGCCACCTGGCGTTCATACCATTTTTACAAAAATTAGAAATTATGTGCAAAGGATTTCCCATCAAGAGCTGTATCCGGTGCAGAAAGAATTTTTCAAATCGGATATTTAGAAGCAGAGATATAGGGGGTAAAGTAATTTACCTTTTTCGGCCCCTATCGGAAAGTCTATGAATTAATTGAAAAATTTTGAAATTATATGAAAATAATACCACAGTGGAAACACTCTGCAACAAAGAAGGAATTTTTCAAATCGGACTCCTAGAAGTAGAGATATTGATAAAAATAAGATATACATGCACTCCTCCTGGCAGAGAACCTGTGGTATATTTTAAGAAGAAAATATTCCGAAAATGTTTATCGATGTGAGTCGCATCAGTCCACGAAAGAATTTTTCAATCGATATTCTAGAAACTCAGATTTTATGGCAAATACATCAGAAGCAAAAATGAACACTTACGCCCCCTGGTGGCTAAAGTATTCTTTACCAAAAAAGTTTAAATTATATGCAAAGATTTTCCATCAGCAGTTGTATCCGCTGAAAAAAAAAATTCAAATCGGAGTTTTAGAAGAAAAGTTATCGGGAAAAATGTAATTTATTTTACGCCTTCTAGCGGAAAATCTATGCGTAATTTGAAAAAGTAACTATATCTAAAATACTCTTCGACATAAATGGAATCGAAAGATAAAATAATTTTTTCAATCAGATGTTTAGAAGCAAATATTGTGGAACAAAACGTAATTTTGAATTCGACATCATCTGCATTTACGCCCTCTAGCGGCGAAATTGTACATCGTAAAAAAACGAATAAAGGACGAAATAAAGGATCATCATTCGCATATTTCAAGCTTCCCAATGTAAAAAGAATTTTTCAAATCGGACTAATAGTTGCAGAGATATCGTGGGTACAGACGGACGGAAGGACGGACGGACAAACCAATAACATAAGCACAATCTTTTTTTTAAAAAGACGTGCTAAAAAGCACTCCATTTTCGATAAGTCAAGCCCGAAAAGAAAGCGATAAAATTCGAGTTATCAAGAATTTCGTTTTACCGAATTTCGAGTTATGGAGAGTCGATTGTACATATTGTACATAACTCCTGTCATTTTAGAGCTACGCTAAATAAAGAGCACCCATATTTTTAATTTAGTGATTTTACTGAAAAGAATAGTTAAATACACAAGTTAAGTTTTCATAGGAAATATCACAGCACGGTTCCATGAAAATAATAAACTGATATGAGACGAAATGCTTCCATAATGCACAAACGACTAACATTGAAATTAAGCAATTTCTTGTTTAAGAAAGAACTGTTGCTCCTCTTTGAGTTTTAGTAGTACATGTTCCATAATTTCAGTTAGGTGGTCACAGGTCAGTGGTCCGTTGGCTCCTCCAAATTCAGATGGTAAAATAGCAGGTGAGATATAGTGCAGCAAAGTTCCATTCTCTTTTTCATGAAAAATTATCTGTAAAAAAAAAAAGAGGTGGGCTGCATCATCACAATTTTAGTCAGACTAATGTTCTTCGTACCACTTTCTGATAAAATAAGATACCACAAAGTAAGATATATTTGGAAATCATAATTTCCTACAGACACTTCACGCTATCAACAGCAATTTCCTTCTTTAAATACACTTTGTAAAATGCGTAATATTGTAATACAGGTGGTAACAGAAAAAAATAAAACAGTCCGTTGCCCATTGTGACGTATATTCCAAATTAACTTTCCTTTTTAGTTTCTTTCCCTATGTAAATTTTGCGTTTGTTCTCAGTTATATTTCACACTTAGCGTGATATTTTCTCTCTTAAACGAATACTGTTGGCAACACAATTGAGGTCAAAATGAACGTGACGTATGCCTGTTATGAGATAAGAGCCAGAGATAACAACTACGAGACAACAGTTGCTCTCGTGGGGTGTTGAATGTGGGGTTGTTGATTTGCGTTAGAGATGTGTTTTGTGATTTCTATACTATTCTGAAGTGCTATTATCTGTGCTGGAGAAATAAAGCATCATTTAAAGTAAGTTGACTTCTGTTTAAATGTTTCGTCTGGCCGTTAGGGTTTAATTTGGGAACTCTTGCATCGTATGGTTATGTTTTAAAATAACGTAAGAAGAACGACAAATGATCAGTACGAAAAGATTTACGTTATACCATATTGTACAACATTAAAAAACTAAAATAAAGACAAGTCAAGAAGGATAACACAAGAAGTAAACTTTCACGAAAAGAAAAAATATCAGCGAAAAAGCGAAAGCATTTATGCTCCGTAATGTGAAAACTGCATATTATTTCAAACGCGCAATGCGATCAATTTTCTTCATAGTGAATTGAGCCATTTGAAACCAAATTGAATTGGATTTTTACAACCTCTCCTCCCACATGGAGACGCACAAACTGAAAACACCCACAAATACAAATAGCTACTTAAACATCACTAGCGCCAGAAATCTGTGTTTCAAAAAATGGCGAACTGTACGCAAAATATTTCTCATTGTTGAAGATATCCGAAGAAACACTAATTCTTCATCTCAAAGAATAGCAAGAATATTGCTGCAGATATACACGGTCGAGTCACATTATTGGGACCACTTCCTACTTTTGACGTCAACAGCACGTAGCCAATGAAATAAAGCATGTGTCGTGAGTTGAATTAGAGGGTATATAAGATGTGCTGTAGGCATTCTGAAAACATATCCTCGTTGCTGTCATGGATAAAAGAAGCGATTTTCCAGATTTGCAGAAAGGGATGATTATTGGCTTTCTGGCCAAGGGGGCAGTATCTCTGAAACAGCGCAGTTTGTGAACTGTTCGCGTGCTGCTGTGGTTAAAGTGTATCGTGATTGGAGAAATGGCGCCATTGCGAATAAGCAATATGGAAACTGCGGAGCACCAGATGCCATTGATGTGAAAGGCGAACGTCGACTTCGAAGGCGCGTGATTACCGATCGACACGCTAAAGTTGAGCAACTCACTGGCCGTATGAACCAGCGGTCTACCGGACGTGTGTCTATAACGACAGTTCAGCGAACCGTGCTGCATATGGGGCTCCGATGCAGACGGATGGTCACTACACCTATGCTAACGAAGGTGCACCGGCAGAAAAAGCCTACATTTGCATGGCAGTGTCGGAACCGGACCTCCACTGATTGGCAAAGTATTGCCTTCTTCGATGAGTCACGTTTTCTGCTACATCGAAAGGATGGACGTTGGCGCATAAGGCGAGAAACATCGGAGAACAAACGCTCTTCAACCATTTCTGGCAGAACACAAGCTGGTGGGGACAGTGTTATGGTCGTGGGAATGTGTTTGTGGCATTTTCTGGGTCCACTCATACCTGCGGAAGACACTATGGACCGAATTCGTTATGAATCCATCCTTGCCTGCCACGTACACCCATACATGCTGATTGTCTTCCCTGGGGCGGATGGGATCTTCCAGCACGACAATGCGACGTGTCACACAGCTAGAAATGTACGAGAATGTTGGAAGAGCACGATGAAGACTTCAAAGTACTTCCCTGGTCCCCTAATTTCCCAGACTTAAACCCAATTGAGCATCTGTGAGCCCACCTCGATCGTGTTGTTTGCTGTATGGATCCTCCGCCACGCACCCTCGAGCAGCTGTCAGATGGCTTCACATGCCTCCGAACACCTTCCAGCACCTTACTGAGTCACTCCCAACACATTTAGTTGCTGTCCGCCCTGCACACGGCGGTTACTCTGGAAATTACCTGTTGGTCACAATAATGTGAATCGACCGTGTATGTGTTGTTGTAGTTTTGGCTGTAGGTTTTACACAGCCCATGTGCGATCGCATTTTCCTTTCGAAGGAAAAACTAGATGAAATGACTTGATTTAGAGCAAAAGTAACCGGAATGCTTTTGCAGCGGGACAAGCGCATGCCTAGCCGAAGAAGCGCGTGCCCATAGCTTTCCTGTCACCAGTTATCTCCGATATAGGGACATCGGAAGTTCAAGTCATAGATTTTATGACATCAGGTATAAGATGCAACTTATGAACCGCCAGGCCACCATGGGATGACACGGATAACATAGAATAAGTATGTTCACATATCTGCATAACAGTTAAAAGAAAACTGACGAAAAATGCTGTTTGAGCCGTCAGCTGTTACTGCAAATTCTACAACACATACACCCCTGGATCAGCCGCCCCGGTGGCGCAGTGGTCTAAGCGATGGCCGAAAGGGGTCCGGGTTCGAATCCAGGTGAAGCATGGATGTTGTGTTTGTCTTAGGCACTGGCTCTCTCCCTTCCTTGGAACCAGTGACCCTAAATTAAGGACGGGCGACTGCTTATAGCCCATTGAGTTGCTCACGGTGGTCGTTAAACCTCCAACCCAAAAAAAAAAAAAACACCCCTGGATCATGTCATGTTTTTTACGCTTTCCAACGGTAGGTTGAAGAAGCGTATATGCTTCGGTTTTGTCCGTCCGTTCTCACGATAACTGGCGTAAAAATGGGTCTATTTCGATGAAATTTTAGTATGTGTTAGGGGAACACCCGGGGACGAACCCTATTGAAAAGGGGACAAATGGGATTAAAGGTCACGACGTAGGAGCGGAATCATTCCATTGCTCTTATTCGTCATAACGCGTAAGAATGGTTCGATTTTGATGAAAGTTTACTATGTGGTACGGGACCACCTAGGGACGAATCCTATTGTAAATGGGACAACAGGGGTCAAAGGTCACGACGTAGGAGCGAGATCATTCCATTGCCCTTATGCGTCATAACGTGCATAAAAATTGTTCGATTTCGAAGAAATTTCAGTATGTAGTAGGGGACCACCTGGGGACGAACCCTATTGAAAATGGACGAAATGTGGTCAAGGGTCAGGACATAGCATTGCGATCCATTCCATTGTCCTTATCCCATATTATTAAGGTGGACGTCAAGTAATTTTGCTTCCTATACTTCCAATGGAAAAACCTTTGTACACATTTCCTTCACAATTAATGTGTTCCCAAGGACTAAACTTTTGACATCGATTAAAGTAACTTCATATTATAACTTGGAAAAACTTAATATTTTCTAAAACATAACCATAATTATATTAAAAATCAATCACTTTTCCTTTGGTGGTGTTGAAACCTGAGAAAAGATGGCGCGACCTGTACTTTGATGACGTCAGTGGACAAAAAAATGTTGGATTGCATAATTACGGTTTTGGTTTAGAAAATATTAAGTATTCCAAGTTATGAAATGAAGCTATCTTAATCGATGTTCAAATTTTCATCCTTGTGAACGCATTAATTGTCCAGAAAAAAGATGGCGCGACCTATATTTTCATGACGTCAGTAGACAAACAAATGTTGAATTGCATAATTATGGTTATGTTTTAGAAAATATTAAGTATTGCAAGTTACAAAATGAAGATATTTTAATCGATGTTTAAATTTTCATCCTTGGGAAAGCATTAATTGTGAAGAAAATATGTACAAAAATTTTTGCATTGGAAGTATAGGAAGCAAAATTACTTGACGTCCACCTTAAAGTAGCAATTCTTGTATGTATGTATGTACATTTTATTTTGAAAAGGGCTGTAAGAATTTTGATGAAAGTCGTTAACCTACCGTTTTCTAGTACTAGAAATCGATTTAGCTTGATCTCGACTTTAGGAGAATTCGTTTAGTGGGTTAAATAACCACCCCGAATTATAACGTTTTCAGTGATGGCGTTGTTCCATTAATGTTACCAATGCTTAGAAATCTTATGACGTAATAATCTCGCCTTTGAGAATGTTGGCGCGCGGTCACGCCATCAGTCTCATTACGTCACGCATTGTGTGTTGATCCTATTAAAGTTTTATGACTTCACACTTGCGACAAGCAGATGGTCGCGATTCCCATCTTCCTCATTACGTCACGCGTTGTGTGCGTATGTCCGTCAGCAGGATAACTCGCGTAACAATTGTTCAATTTCGATGAAATTTTAGTATCTGGTAGGGGATCACCTGGGAAGGAACCCTATTAATTAAAGTGAACGAAATGGGGTCAAAGGTTAGTACGTAGGAGCGGGATTCATTCCACTGCTATTATGCGTCATAACTAACGTAAAAAAGGTTCGATTTCGATGAACATTTAGTATGTGGTAGGGGACCACCTGGCGACATACCTTATTGAAAATGGGAGAAATGGGGTCAAAGGTTAGGACATAGAAGCGGAATCACTTCCATCGCTATTATGCGTCATAACTTACGTAAAAATGCTTCGATTTGGATGAAATGTTAGTATGTTGTAGGAACTTGCCTAGGGACGAATTCTATTGAAAATGGGCGAAATGGGGTCAAAGGGTAGGACACAGGAGCGGGATTTATTCCATAGCCCTTATGCACCACAACTTACGTAAAAATGCTTTGATTGCGACAAAATTTTATCATGTGTTTTCGGAGGTATACCAAACCGGTTCTGTTAAATATCATCGAAATGGGATCAAAGGTCAGGGCACAGGACCGAGATTTATTCCACAGCCATTATTCTCATAACTTGAGTAATGATTTCTGGTATGTTGGAAAGGGTATTATGATCAATGCATTGCATGATTTTACTAACTTGTTCGCTTTTGTTTTTATTTGATGGTTTAATGACCAACGTGAGCACCTCAATCGGCTATAAGCAGTTTCCTGTCCCTTATTTACGGACACTGGTTCTGGGGTAGGGAGAAAGCAAGTACGGTAAGGCAAGCACAACACCAATGCCTCACGGGATTTGAACCTGGACGAATGGTCAGAGGGCCACTGCACCACCGGGCGATCATGTCATTTTCAATGGGCACTAAGTCCTGGATATCCAGAGAATCTGCTTGAATTTTGTACCTTCGTGCGGCATACGTTGGAACAGGAACAAGACTTGAAATATATCTAATAGGCAGAAGATTCGGAGACAAGAGATGATCCAGTGAATATACATAAAAGGCATCACATCATCACGTCAGGTAATTCTCCAACTTTTGGCGTAGCCTGTATGGTATCCACTTGTTACAACTTTTTCACTACCAACAATACTGAAACACTGAAAGATATCTACATTTGCTAAGAAGGGATGCAGAAGATTTTTTAGATAATTTCTCATATTACAGTTGTCTAGTAGCATGTAGCGCCAGCACGAGGGAAACATCAGTTTACAGGATTGTACAAGTAAAATGGCAGTTAGATAGTGTTTGCACAAGTGCCGGACAATATACAGAGATGGCTCCCAGGGTCCCCAAATGTTCCTTTTGTAGGGTACACTTGTAGTCCCAGATCTAGGTAATATAACCGCTGAATAAAGCAGATCCACAGCACTAAGGTACAGCTGGTTGTGCCAGTTTTGATGCGGACATGTTGGAATGTATGAGATGACAGTTTACTGAACGTATAAAAGCGTGCATCGTTCCTGGTAACTGATACTATGAGCACACGAATACTACTCTCTACTGTGTCTGTGCATGTCAGAAGTACAGCGACATATACACCTAACAGCAAAAACATTACGATAGCCTGCTTAATACAATGTTGGTCTTCAACATTCTGCCAAAACATTTCATACCCGGCGAGGCACAGACGCTATAAGATCTCTAAAGCTGTCTTCTGGTATATGGTACCAGCATTTTACCAGCAGATGCTTTAACTCATGCAAGTCACGTGGTTGAACCGCCTCAGAGCGGATTTTCTGTTCCAACACACTCCACAGATGTGTGTTGGAACAGAAAATGGATTGGATTCATGTCTGGTGAGTTTGAAGGCCAGGGAAATACCTGGAAGTGTTCATGTTCCGCCAACCATTATCAAACAATCTACCAAAACTTTACCTATCATCATTTCGACTAGAGTGGCATGGCGCATATCCTGTTAAATAACGCACAGCTAGAAGTTGCCATGAAAGGATGCACTTACTCTGCAGTGATGTTCAGGTAGAGGTTTGACATCCCAGTTTCCTGCACACGAATGACTGGGACCAGGATTTCTCATCAGAACATTGCCCAAAGCGTCATCACACACACTTCTTCGTACGGCCTCTTTTCGCGCTCAGGATGAATCCTGGTGCTAACAGTTCCGCAGATAAGCGACACACGTACCCGACTGTCTAGAGTGCAACAGGAAACGAGACTCATCGGACCAAACGACATTCTTCCTGTATTTCAAGATCTAGTTTTACTGTTCGCGTGCCTATTGCAGGCGCTGTCGACGGTGAACCCAGACTAGCATGGGCACTCAGAACGGCCTGTGGCTAAGGAGCCCCATTTTCAGCAGGGTTCGATATATTGTATGTTGTGACACATTACTTCCGTCACATGCATTCACATTACCGGAGAGTTGCGCCACAGCATGCTTTGTTACGCTCGTCGACCGAAACCTTGTCGGCGGTCCGTTGTTGTTTTTTACGCTTTCCAACCGTAAGTTGAACAAGCGTATATCTGCCCGACCGTACGATAACTCACGTAAAAATGGTTCGATTTCGATGAAATTTTATTATGTGGTAGGAACCGATCTGGGGACGAGCCCTAATGAAAACGGAAGAAATGAGGTCAAAGGTCAGGACATAGGAGCGGGAGCCATTCTGTTGGCCTTATGCGTCATAACTTACGTAAAAAGGCTTCGATTTCGATTAACTTTCAGTATGTGGTAGGGGACCAACTAGGGACGAAACCTATTGAAAATGACGAAATAAGGTCAAAGGTCAGGACATAGGACCTGGATCCATTCCATTCCACTTATGCGTCATAACCTCGTTAAAAATGCTTCGATTGCAACAAAACGTTATCATGATGTTCCGGAGGTATACTGAAACGGTTCCGTTGAATATAATCGAAATGTGGACAAAGGTCAGGGCACAGGAGAGATATTTATTCCACAGCCATTATCCTCATAACTTGAGTGATAACTAGAGTAATAATTTCTGGTATGTTGGAAAGCGAATCATAATCAATGCATCGCATGATTTTACTAACTTGTTTCTCTCCTCGGACAAGGTTTTGAAAGTACTGAGTACAGTTGACCGTGAGTATCCCCACATGTCTTGCCGTCTCTAAAACGCAGTGAACTAGTCATTTGGCCGTTGTACACTGAAAAGCAATTGAATTAGAGATACCTGTCTAGTAACGTGTACCACCACCTTTCGCCCACGGCGGCGATTCGTCTCGGCGTGGACTCGACAAGACACCGGAAGCGTTGGGAAGCCATACGGATCCACGACCTCTGAACAAGCTCCCACAGTTCACGAAGATTTGATGGAGGGGGTCAGAGCCTCGAACATCTCTCTCGATGGCATCCCAGATGTGCTCGATGGGATTGAGGTCAGGTGGCATAGCTGGCCAAGGAAACGTGGTCACGTCGGTGCAGTGTCCATCCAACCATTCGGATACAATTCGGGAGCTGCATTGTCTTGTTGCAGGATGAGGTCCCCAGTGGGATGTTGAAGACGCACAAACGGGAGCAAATGGTCGTCCAAGATATCCCGGTAACGTTGACATGTGAGTGACGATGTCACACGTACCAGAGGTCCCATTTCAGTCCACGTAAACAGTCCCCAGACGAGAATGCAACCCCCACCAGCTTGAAGAGTACCCTGCTGGCAAGATGGATCCATCGTTTCATATGGTTTGTACCGTACTCGAATCCTGCCATCCGCATGTACCAACGTGAATCTCGACTCATCTGTCAAGGCAACATTTTCCCACATATCTAGGGTCCAGTGGCGATGTTCCCGCGGCCATGCTAATCTTTGCACCCTGTGATGTGCGGTAAGCAGCGGTACCCTCCTTGGACAATGGCTTCTGAACCCCATAGCAAGGAGATGATTCTGGATGGTGTGGCTGCTTACACGTTTTTGTGCACCAGCGTTAAATTGCCGAGTGATTTCTTGAACTGTGGCCCGTCTATTCCGCTGTTAGAATGCTAGCTAGCCGACGATGACCCCGCTCATCCACACGCTGTTGTCCATGGAAGTTGGCTCTTGCAGGGATGATTTTACCGGATACTATGTACTAACGGTGCACCCATGACACAGTGGCTCGTAAAAATCCCAGTGCCTGCACGACTTCCGAGATGGAATGACCCATTCGTCGGGCCCCGACAATTTTCAAACGATCAAATGCGCTTAGATCCTTCGTTTTACCCATACTGCGTCCGACTCTTACTGATTCCCGTCGCATCACTCTTTATATTGTAGGATTGCTGCATACGTCATGTCGTTTCCGTTTACAGGGTCGCCCATAGTGCCACATTTGCATAACGCCAGTTGTCACTAGTACAATTACTCTACATTGTAATTTGACCTTTGTCAAACTCGCTTAAATTGCCTGCTGTTCGCATCTGAAGAACAGCATTAATTAATAGAGCTCAGTTTCAAGAGTTATTTATACCGTATCATGACTTTCGCAGGCGTTCTCGTTTACCTGCGGTAGCTTCGATTTGCATAAAGATGCGTTGATCATAATAATTTGGCTCTTCCGTGTACACACCCCTACCTTTTTTTTTCACGCATCTCTGATTTCAATTATTATATCGACAAATATTTTCTTTCTTTGCTTTGTGTCGCAGGCTGATTTTGTGTCGCTCAGAAGGCTTGTCAAGATTTTTCACTTAGATCCTGTGGAAGCACAACGTCACAGACCCAACAATGAATGTGGTTTTCGGGCTACGATGAGACAATCGCACGACCTGGAATGCAGGATCGCCTACCGACAGAGTAACTCATTTTGATCGCTGATTTACAATAGAGTGCTACATAAGCAATCGTTCCGTGTAGAATAGTTCAGAGGTATTGAAGATCCATATGTCGACTATTTGGTCATATGACATGCAAATGTAATATGACCCAACAGTCAATTTTCTTCACCAATTTCTCTTACATGTAATTCTGCTCAGATCACTGACTATTTAATCATTTTAGCGATCACTTTGTTTCAACTGTAAAAGTAGTTTTTCAACAGGTACCTAAACTTAATTTTCAACAAACTTCCTCTCCTGAGACCCGCTGTTCCAATTCTATTCAAATGCTAAAAATGACTAAATCTGAACTTATTCATCAAATGCATTTCATAAATTTAAATACTTCTACAGGTCCGGATGATATTATCGCATTGTATTAAAGCTAATAATTTATTACATTACATCCCCGCTATTACACATTTATAGGAACGTGTTATCCCCGAGCATTTATCCGTATTCGTTTAAAATATCTACAATTACTCCTATCTTAAAAAAGGGGTCTCCAACTGATGTTAATTATTACCGTCCAATTGCAAAAGTTCCTATTTTTGCGAACCTTTTTGAGAAATACTGTTTGAAAGACTTTTCTCATTTTTCAATAAATATCAGTTATTTAATAAAAATCAACTTGGTTTTATTCCAAACTCTTCAACTGATATTACAAAATCATTTTATCACCGTGATCAATTGGTTCACCTGTAATTGTTTGCTATTAATGTTAAGAAAACAAAAATCTTAATTTTCTCGTATGGTCGGAGTACAAACATTTTACAGTCTATAATTTAAAAAAACACACAGGTTGAGGTTGTACAAAGTCTTAAATACTTAGGTGTTTTTATTGAGTCGGATCTTAAATACAACTCTCACATTGATTATCTTATTTCCTTAATTTCTCGAAATATTGGAACCATTGAGAGGCTTATGGCTTATTTGTCACCGAAAATTTTTATTTTTATTTATTACACTTTAATTTATTCCTACTTCTCATATCGTATTTCGGTCTGGGGCTCGACTACCAATTGTAACTTAACTAAACATCAGAGATTACAAAATAGAATTTTGAGACCGGTGTAATTCAGACTTTCAGGTTCCTCCTCTGTAAATCTTAATTTGATCTCCAGTTTGCAGCCTAGTGATGTTCAGTTATTAAATACTGATCAGTTATACCGTTTCAACTTGGAAAAACACATGTTTAAAAGGGTAAAGAATGACTTATTGTCTTCTTTAATTTCCTTAAATGTCCCTAACCATTCTTACTCAATTAGACATAATGCCTCACTGATGTCATGTTTCCCTTCACATGAATGTTCCAGAGCTGTAATTAATTACTCTGGCCCGCAGATTTGGAATTCGTTCCCACCACAGTTGTTAGCTAATTATCATACAGTAATTTGTTTAAAAGAAAACTTCCTCCATCATCATTCTAAATACCACAAGACCCGATGCATCTCTAAATACCATAACCCCCATTTCGGGCGTTATGATATTTAGAGATACATCAGTCTAAATACCATAACGCCCGAAACTGTCTGTTGTTTCACTTCTTTTTTTAATAACAACATTAATGACTGAGGGTGACTCCTGGTGATCCCCCATGGGTCGAGAAAATTTGAAGAATCAGTAAGGATAAGAAATCTGACTAACTCTAGACAGGCGTTTCGGGCGTCTATGGCCGTTTGTACATTCGGGCGTTTTGGGCGTTATGGTCGTTAAAGGGTTAAACAATATTTACTATCCTAGAATCAGTTTCCTGCTGCCCTTATTATCATTTTCCCCTCGTAAACGGGCTGTACGGTGTGTCTAGCGTGCCTTGTTCTTGGATATTTTTTGTGTTCAGTCGTCAGGATGAGAGGGCTCGTCAGGCCTCGTGGGAGGCCTTTTCTCTCTTATATTTATTTCCTGGTTGTTGCTGTATTAATGTACTTTACATTAGAATGTCAACTGCATATTGTAACAACCGAAATATGAAATAAATGGAATGAAAAATGAAATGCAAGCGGACTGGGTCTGAAGCTGCCAAAAAAGGACGCGGTAAACCCTCGAAGCTGACAGAGCCACGTTACAGAGAAATCTGCAAATGTCTGAAAACTCAGAACACCAGTTAACATTGTCTCAAATCACGAAAATCCTACGTGTACTGTTGAAACTGATATTGGCACCAGTACGATGTACAGGACACTGCACGACGTGAGTTACCATGGTCGAGCTGTCATCCACAAGCAGTTTATAACTTCCAGTCATACTAAACGCCGATTAGCGTGATGGAAGTAACGTCGTCAGTGGTCTGCAGAACAATGGAAAGCAGTGCTTTGGGCTGACGAGTTACGGTACACAGTCTACTAATCTGATAGCCGTTTCCCGGGTGTAGCGGATACCGGCAGATACGTAGCCTGCAGACTGTGTATTCCAGTGAATGAAATTTGGTGGAAGCATGGCATGAAGCTGCCTCTAGTGTTTCTGTTTCCGGCATTAGTCATTTTGGTCAAAACAATGAATGCAGAGCTCTTTCAAAACGTCCTGGACCGTTATGCATTACCAACATGGTGGCAGTACTTTCAAAAAGACCTGCACCTCCATCAGCTGGACAGTGTTGATGGAGGTGTCCCGTAATAATTATTGCAGCGTTTGAGGGGCAGTAGGGGACGTCATTGTGATGGGAAGACCATTTACAGCTTCACGAGATACAACTTCGTTACGGTGATATTATGGACTAAAGTTTTATGACGTCATATTCGCTTTGAAATACAATTTGCCCAGGTTACGGAAACATCAGGAATCAGGTATTACATCACCTTAAAGAACCCTCATGCTACACGTACAGACAACCAAAGCTCCTCAATTAACATTTGCGCTGGCAAGGGCAATACAAAAGCATCGTCTGCGTGCAAGAGCAAGCATACGCTAATGAGTAACT
The DNA here is from genome assembly GCA_039090855.1 of Macrothele yani. Lineage (NCBI taxonomy): Eukaryota > Metazoa > Arthropoda > Arachnida > Araneae > Macrothelidae > Macrothele > Macrothele yani. Next base: position 73,302,824 of record CM077010.1, on the reverse strand, counting down.
CCTAGCAAGACTACAACTGGCATGGGACAATATCCGAAGTACTCCCGGGATTTTCGAGTAATTCCTGATGCGACGAACCATTGCTTGCATCGCAGTTGGTGGTCGTCATTTTGAGCAACTACTGAAATACTATTTATCATGCATTACGCACGATTTCATCAATAATAATTTAAAATTTCAATTTGTTTTGTTTGGAGGCGTAACGACAACCGTGAGCAACTCAATGGGCAATAAGCAGTCGTTCGTCCCTAATTTAGGGGTATTGATTCCAAGAAAGAGAGATAGCCAGTGCCGCAAAACAAAACGAACCTCCATGCCTCACTAGGACTCGAACCCAGACCCGTCGCGGACGAATGGTCAGAAGCCAGCGCTTAGACCACTGAGCCATTGGGACGGCATTCCATTTTTATCAATAACAAATTTGTTTAATGAATATTTCAGGCAAGTAAATATAAGTGCTAACTTTTAATGTAGCTGGATAAGTACCTTTCTTTTAAACTACGCCTTAAAATCACACGGATATAAATTAGGTAACATTACGTTGTTATTACGTTTCTCTAACATATGATTTCTTTATGTTTTTACAGCCAAAGAGAAATAACGGAAGTGACATAATTAAATTTCGGGCTCAATATTTCCGTAATGAAGTTACGTTTCGGAAAAAACTGTAAACGGTTTTCGCATCTGAACGACGTCATCTACTGCGCCTCAACGGTTTAATACTTATTACTAAACACCCTGTTAATTTGTTTCATGACATGGAAGTCGGAAATTTGCATTGGTCAGCACAGAGTCTTGTCATAAACCGTATAATGAATCTGGGACTTATTAGATCGTCAAGAGCATGAAAAAAAGATCGTCAAACAAATAAAATTTAAGTGGTCACTGCTTTGAAGGCCAAATGGCAGAACATATTGGAGGGCATTTTTCAAAAATATAGGTAGAGAGTATTCAACGAAAACAGAAGCCGTCGAAAAGGCCAAAGGTTTCAGAACACAATATTACGTTTTCTGTAAATACGCGTAAATATTATTTTTAGACATGCTGGTGTCCGTATATCTATGGCAGGACAGTGCATGATTAAATAAAAGGACATGATAGCTATCTCTAGAACACAGAAATCTAAGACAACAAACGCACAATGACGGAAGTGTAGTAAAAACGAGTTCAATTTTTCAGGCACAGTGAATAAAAACACTTGACTGATGTGTCATTCTGTTGACGAGTCTAAATTACTCATGTCAGTGCAATATACCGATCTGCAAGACCGGTATATTGGATTAACAGACTTTTTAATTTAGTCTGGTACTTAATTATCAAAGTGATGACTTACTCTGCTTTTTATCTTTTTTGGCAAAAAGGGTTTCAGGAAGTCGTAAGCCCATTTCAACGACCGTGGTAAATTAAGCACATGTATCTGTGCATACTTGACTGGCATACAAAACTGCAAAAGAAAAAGAACATAATAAATGTTTCCTAGGTTGCCTAGACAAATATATTTGTCAGGTCCTTTCATGTACAAAAATACACTTTTTGCAAAACAAAAAAAACAAAAAAAAAACAAGCACCCGTAAGGAAGCATCCAATCGAGATGAAAGTTAAATGATTGTGATTCCAGTGCGTTTGGGTCACTTATTGGGATAAAAGAACTACACAAGTGGAAGGAGTCAGTACTTTGTAGCACCACGTTTGCCGCGGATACAAGCGGTTACTCAGTGTAGCATAAACGCATACAGTTCATGGATACTCTTCTGAGGTATAGCATGCCAGATGGTGTGCAAATTGCGAGCCAGTTCACCGACTTTCTAAGATGGGCGTAGGTGGCGCCCCTTCATTTCCCAAATATGTTCGATCGGTGAGAAGGCGAGCGATCGAGCTGGCCATGGGAGGGTGCTAACATTAACTCTTTAACCGGCTTGAACGAATTAACTTGTGTAACGTATACTCTAGATTCGCTTTCCTTTTGATTTTTACTATCTCTGATTATTTTATTTTACTATGTAAATTATTTTCTTACTGAACGAGATGTTATTTCTCCCGCTGAATGAGATCTGGCAATGAGTGTAAGTCATGACGTGGTGGTAGCTAATATAAACAGGCGCGTTCAACGATACCTGTGAGAGCTTTTGTGTTACGTGAGAGAGCTTTTTGTTGATGTGCGTAGGGAGAGCTATGGTTATATGCGTAAGGAGAGCTTCGTTTATGTGAGTAGAGCTTCGTTCATGTGCAAGCAGCTACGTTTTATTGAGTAGCTATGTGTCCGGTGAAGTGTATGTTGGATCATATCAAGAGTTTCTCTAATAAAAAGTTGTTCTAGTAAGTACGTTTTTCTCAGTTCATAGTTTTGTCAGATCTCTGTCTGCTGTTAGGTTTATTTCATTAGTTGTTATTATTAACAGCCAGCATTAAGACTTTATTCATCTTAATTACTACTACAACATTACTAGCAGTTAAAAGCTTGTTCATTATTATTACTACACCACTAGCAGGAAAGTTTATTCATGATATAATTAACAACACAACAAGCATTAGAAGAAGCTTTGAAGAAAGCTGTATTATTCATTATAATTGGCGCCCGAACTTTTCTCGAACACGAGGTCTTGACAATTATTACCCATGTCTTCCTTACCTGAGACAACTTCAATTTTTCACCCTAAATCAAATTTCGATGGTGATGCGATTAATTTCGACCATCTGCAAGAAGCCTGTGGGGCTCACTTTGATATAAGAGATCTACGCGTACCCAGGCATTCTTCACAATTTCGTAATTCACCAGCTTCCTATCACTCTGAGTCGCGGGTCGTACCTGAGGGAGTTCAATCCTCTCAGCAAAGCAGAATGCTTGCCCATTTCGTGCCGCATGCAGGAACAATTCTTTTCAATGGTTTGGAGGGATCCTTAAAATTCCTCGAGGATTTGGAAGATCATTTTGATCTCTACAATATTCCTCAAGACTGCAAAGTACAAATAGCAGGCACTTGCTTGAAGGATACCGCTAAGACCTGGTATCGGCAGTGGAGAGTGTCGAACCCGGATTCTCATTATGAGAATTTCCTAACAGAATTTTTGGAAGTCTTTCCTTTCGGCCTCAGTCGAGCTAGTCTTGCACAACAACTTTTTTCTCGTCAGCAAGGACCCAACGATAGCCCTGTTGCATTTGCTTTAGAAACAACACGCTTGTATAACTTATGGGATCCACATGCCAGTCATGTCGACATGTTGGACACCCTATTGCAACAGCTCGATCCATTTCTACAGGATTTTCTTGAGGTTCGACACTCTGCTACAATTCATGAATGCCTTCGCCTCATACGAACGTATGAAGAGCGACACGGCAAACATGGTTCAACTCACCATGTTCGGGCACCCCGCGAGGCTTATTACGAATATCCTCAGCGGCATAATAGGCCTAATGACTTTCAACGCGAGCGTACACAAGTGCACGCCCAAGCTTCATACGTTCCACCGCATAGAAGAGTGGTACACCAACCGCTCGGTTCTAATCAATCTTCTGGATACCGTACAAATGCACAGTATGCTCGACCCCGTTCCAATCCGCAGAATTCGGAACGTTTTCATGCTCAGGGCAATGATGATTTTTCTGCCCGTGCTGAGGGAAGAAGTAATAGAAATGAAAATGTCAACAGACATGCGGAGTTCCCGCAGCAGTTTTCACGCAGTTTTCCTTATCGTGAAAATTTTCCCGATACCCGGCAGGGCCGAGGTTTCAGACCGCATGATAATCCCACCAGGAATCCTTTAAACTTCCAAAGGAAGTAGACCAAGGGTCGGTCCTGCTTCCTGATACCAAGCATTCTGACCCTAAAACAGTAATAGTGACCGTCCAAACTCCTCAGTTGCTTGATGTGTTCTTGACAATTGAAGATATTATTGTCGAGACAAAGTTCGACACTGGTTTTGAAATATCAGCCCTAAATACGAAGTTTTGCACTGAAAATTTTCCTGCAATACTCGTTCAGCCTGCGACGCAGTATTTGCGAGGTGCAAATAACGAAATCTTCAGTATCACAGGAACTGTCACATTATCTCTAGGGCTGGGAAAGGCTCGTTTTACGCATTCTTTCCTGCTTATAGACGAACTACCTGTTAAATGTCTAATGGGAATGGACTTTATCAATACTTTTCAAGTTACTCTGAATTTCGTACAACATGTTATTTCCTTTCCGGAACCTGTCGAAGTGATTCCTACGGTTCCTATAGATATAACGAGTTTGTTACTGAGTAACCAATTGAATGAGAGGCAGCGAAACCAGCTTTCTCTACTTTTGCAGGGAAGCCCTGGTTTATTTTCTGATCAACCTGGTTTCACACAGGTGGTTTGTCATGTCATTGACACTGATGATTCGAAACCGATAGCGACGAAACCTTACCCTTGTGCTCCCCATAAGAAACAGGAAATGCAACGTCAAATTTCTGAGATGATGAAACAGGGCATAATAAGGGAATCAACAAGCGCCTGGTCCGCACCTGCCTTTTTGGTTCCAAAGAAACAACCCAATGAATTTCGTTTCGTGACAGATTTCCGCAAGCTCAACCAAGTCACGAAAACGATCAATTATCCACTACCTGTCATGTCGCATATTTTGCATGACCTGTCATCAACTAAATGGATGTCAACCTTGGATTTGGCGAGTGGATATTGGCAGGTGGCGGTACATCCGGACTCTGTCGACAAAACAGGCTTTGTGACTCCTTTTGGGGCTTATGAATACCTGCGTATGCCCTTTGGACCAGTTTCTGCACCTGCTACTTTCCAAAAGCTTATGGAAACGGTTCTCAGACCTCTTCTGGGTCCCCATGTGCATGTATATTTGGATGACATTATTATTACATCCGAGACTTTTGACGAGCACCTTTCTCTGTTCAAACAGGTGTTCCAACTCATATACAATGCTGGCTTGACGTTAAAACCTAGTAAATGCCAGATAGCGAGGGACGAGATTGTATATCTGGGGTTGAAAATCACTCCCCACGGCTTATTTACGGATAATGAAAAAATTAGGCCTATTGTTGACTTTCCTCGGCCTAAAACAGCAAAAGAACTATCACGCTTTCTGGGAATGACCGGATGGTATCACCAGTTCGTCCCCGCTTATGCTACAATATGTGAGCCATTGTATGCTTTGAAACGTAAATACAAGAAGCTTGTTTGGACACCTGAGGCTAACGCTGCATTTGAAACACTGAAGTCTGCGTTGACTCAGCCTCCTGTGCTGGCTTTCCCGGATCATACTAAGGAATTTGATATTTATACTGACGCATCCGGAGTTGGTCTTGGTTGCGTTTTGTCACAAGCTGGGCATCCAATAGCTTTTGCGTCCCGTACTTTGGCCAAAGCTGAACGCAATTATTCAGCTACGGAACGCGAATGTCTTGCTGTAGTGTATGCTCTTGATAAATTTCAATGTTATCTTAACGAATTGACAGTTAACATAATTACGGATCATTTTGCCCTTCAGTATTTGAATTCTGCTAAGCACCTATCTCAAAGACTTATAAAGTGGGCTCTGAAGTTACAAGAGAGCAATATCAAAATTTCGTATCAGCCGGTCATAAAAATCAATTACCGGACGCATTGTCTCGCGTTCCGATTAGTGGGGTTCCCACAGAAACTACTCCTGGATGTCAGCCTTTACTTCTAATAGCTGATATAACATTCAGAGAGCAGATAATGGCAGAGTTAATAAATGATCCAGATTTTGGGGATATCTATAATATTTTGCTTGCGGGTTCGCCCCTAAAAAGTGATCCTTCTCTGGCTGGGAGGTCACAGCATTTTGAAGTCATATAGGGTCTTCTTTACTATACGAAATCTAGGACTACTAGGGCAGAGTTTCGCCCATGTATTCCGCGAACCTTTAGAATGGCCCTTTTAAACGAATTTCATGACAAACCTCTTGCAGGAAATTTAGGTATTAGCAAGACCCGTTGTAAATTGCGGGATGTTGCCTATTGGCTTGGCATGTACCAAAGTGTGCTCGCATACGTTCAATCATGTCACAGATTAATAATTACCGTAATGTAAGACCGGCCGGTCACTTGAAATCTAGTTCAAGCTCTCATGTTTTTGATATTATTTCAATAGATTTATTGGGACCTTATCCTTTATCTGTTAAAAACAGAGCTCGTTACGTTTTAGTATTAACTGATCATTTTTCTAAATGGTTTGAAGTTTTTCCCATTAAAGCCGCTACGGCAGAAGTTATTTGTAATGTATTAATTAATGAAGTATTCTCTAGATATGGTGCACCTAATAAAGTAGTTTCGGATAATGGTCCCCAATTTATTTCTGGCATTTTTTGAAAGAATGTGTGCGAGACTACACATTAAGCATAAATTCATTTCCCCATATCATACTCAGAGTAATCCTGCGGAACGAGTAAACCGCACACTTGTTAAAATGATTGCTACATTTGTCATGGATCATCACGAGGGATGGGATGGACATCTTGAGCTTTTTTCGTTCGCCCTCCGCTCGCCTGTTCGCGAATCTACTAAAATTACTCCTGCAGAACTTTTTCTGGGTCGCAAAATTAAAACCCCTTTTGAAAATTTAACGGGGATTATCGACGAACTAAACCGGCGACCAGCTCCGCAATCAGTAAGAATCATGGCAGAAAAAGCTCGTGTTGCAAATGATAGGAGCACAAGCGGCTCAAGCAAGATATTATAATACTAGGCGTAGGGAACCAGATCTTGTCGTTGGAGATCTCACTCTCGTAGAAACGCACTTCCAGTCTTCTGTTTCTCATACTTTAGTGAAGAAATTTGCACCCAGCTACGAAGGTCCATATCGTGTGGCAAATGTGTTTGAAAATAACATTATTCTTGAAAAACCTGACAATCAATTTCAATACGTACACGTTGCTCAGTGTCGCAAGTATCATGAACGAAATATCGATTTTATAATCAACCCTACTCAACCTTCTGTTCCACAGACTCAAAAGTCTATGTCTCACGATCAACCTCCAGAAATTTTGGACGAACCGACAAACATTTTTGAAGAATCTCCAGTGATTTTTTCTTCACCCTCCCCTCCTCAAGACGGGCTTCCAAACACGCAACCTGATTCTCCCATGAGACGAAGGCTCGAATCAAGGTCTTCAAATACTAGTATCGTTCCTTTCCCTCCAACCATTGCCAAGACTATTGCTGCACCGTTTCCTGATAACTCTGCATCAACACAAGCTCCTACTTCCTTGAATACCTCGTCAGAGAGTATTCCTATAGGCAGAAATAAACATCGCCCTGCACGACCGCTAACTTACAGCAGCAACTCAGAGTTATCAGATATTTCTGAATTATCAGTTATGGACAATAATTTGACTATTCCTAAACGTCAGACACAAATTACAAACCGTCCAGCAACACCAAAAGCTGGTCGAAAACGTAACTTGTCTCCCCAATCTGCTTCGCCGCGACAGCGACGAAGGCAGAGATCCTTGCATCCGCCCGGGTTTCGCCCCTGGAACCTACGCTCAGGGCAAACAGGGCCGATGCCTGCTTCTACCCTCATGCCCAGAGGGAGAAAGCGAAAACAAACGATGCGGCCGGAGCCACGTCCGTCCAAAAGAATGCTGGAAGGACAACACGGGCTACAGCACAAAGGGACTACATATCAAAAGCCTGGGGGAGCCCGTTCCTGTCAGCCGCAGGGATTTCCTGACCGACAGACTTCAGCCGTTCTTAATCGACGGACTTCAGCCGTTCCTGACCGTTCTTATCAGCCGCAGGAATTTCCGGACCGACAGTCTTCAGCCGTTCCTGACCGTTCCTGTCAACTGCAGGGATTTCCTGACCGACAGACTTCAGCCGTTCCTGACCGACGGACTTCAGCCGTTCCTGACCGACGGACTTCATCCGTTCCTGACCGTTTCTGTCAGCCGCCGGGATTTCTTGACCGACAGACTACAGATGGTCCAGATCCAGTCACGTCCTTGAAGAGAGCTACGCCACCTGAATTTACCAGTCCGATTAGGCCTGGAAAACGTTATCGTACTAGAGTTTTTTATGCGTCCTCGAGATAAGTAAGTTTTCGTGGACAGGTTCTTTTCTCCGTTTGTTGTTTTTCCTGCACGACCAGTTGGCGTGTCAGAATTTCTTTTTTTCGTGTGGGCCTATGCATTCTTTTTGTGTATAAATGTGTTTTTTTTTATATTTCTTCTATGTCCATCTACTAATCCAAATTTTTTTTATATATATGTGCTTAGGGGTAAAATAGTAAAAAATGTTACTGTTAGGCAGCTACAGGCAATCTTCGCTGCTGATACAGTTGGTTTGTATTCAACGATAATATGAGGACGTAATTTGAAATTAAAAAAGTGATTCCTGCTAGGCAGAATAAAAGGAAGGTATGCCGATGCAGGTTTGTTTTGTTCAAATACACAAAGTGCTTCACAGACGAATACAGATTTCTTGATTTTGTCATGCCAAGTTTGATATTGTACATACTGCTGCCACCAAAACAACAACAAAAAAGAGGTTGATAAAACGTCAGTCAACGAAGTGTAAGACTTACACTCCAAAATTGATAGGTTTTTCGAAAAAAAAAAATTAAGGGGGAGATGATGTAACGTATACCTAGATTCACTTTCCTTTTGATTTTTACTATCTCTGGTTATTTTATTTTACTATGTAAATTATCTTCTTACTGAACGAGATGTTATTTCTCCCGCTGAATGAGATCTGGCAATGAGTGTAAGTCATGACGTCGTGGTAGCCAGTATAAATAGGCGCGTTCAACGATACCTGGGAGAGCTTTTGTGTTACGTGAGAGAGCTTTTTGTTGATGTGCGTAGGGAGAGCTTTGGTTATATGCGTAAGGAGAGCTTCGTTTATGTGAGTAGAGCTTCGTTCATGTGCAAGGGGCTACGTTTTATTGAGTAGCTGTGTGTCCGGTGAAGTGTATGTTGGATCATATCAAGAGTTTCTCTAATAAAAAGTTGTTCTAGTAAGTACGTTTTTCTCAGTTCATAGTTTTGTCAGATCTCTGTCTGCTGTTAGGTTTATTTCATTAGTTGTTATTATTAACAGCCAGCATTAAGACTTGATTCATCTTAATTACTACTACAACATTACTAGCAGTTAAAAGCTTGTTCATTATTATTACTACACTACTAGCAGGAAAGTTTATTCATGATATAATTAACAACACAACAAGCATTAGAAGAAGCAACCATTAGAAGAAACTTTATTCATTATACTTGGAGTTAGCATAATGGACCGAAATGAGCTCGAACGAATACATCCGCTGTCTGAGAAATGCGCCAAACGCGGCTAGGAGGAGTGAACTTGCGCATCGGAATGTTTTTGAGTTTCCCTTAGCTTTGTTATTCAAAGTGGTAATTTAGGGGTATAATTTGCACCAATATTTTCAGATTGATTACCTGCTGAAAGGGGTGCAACAATGATGACAAACCCAAGAACGAGGAGAGAGAGAGAGACGATGTTTGAATCATGTTTCTCTTCCTAGTGGCATGATGTCCGTATCAGAGGGACTGGACAATGACACCATGACATTATGAAGAAACAAGCCCCTTTTTTGATTTCTTAGGTCATGGAGCAGACTGGTGGAGAGGGATAGAATAGAGGACTCGAAAAAAGCGCTTATGAACTGTGACAGATTTATGATCATACTACTGAGATGTTAAGAAGAAAGGAATTCTTTTGCCGTAGCTTTCGTCAAACCCGGCAGCTATATAAACATTACTGTTTGGGCAGCTCAGCAATTTTTTGGGCACCCTTTGAGTCAGATACATCGGCCGCTTAAAGGGTTAAGGTAGCAGGCCTGGAAGAGTCGTGCAGTGTGTAGTCGGGCATCACTCTGTTAAAAAATTGCTAGGTGATGCTACGACTAGAATGGTAACTCAACAGGTAGTAGAACATCGTCGAGCGTACCTCTGGGCCGTGAGGGTGGTATGGAGAACAACCAAAGGTATCCGTCTATCGTAGGAAATTGCTCCGCAGACAGTTACTCCCGGTGTACGAGCCGTGTTCCGTTCAGGTTAAAGGTAGGATCCGTGTGCTGTTCGACTCGTCTCCAGACACGTATGCAATGCCATCGGCGCCAAGTGCAAACCGTGATTCATCACTGAAGACAACACGACGCCACTGGACACTATTCCACGTTGATCAGCCCCGACAGCACTGCAACCATGGCAGAGATGCTCACTGATTAGTGGTAGACAGTGGAGTGGCCTCCTCGATTGTAGTTCCGGTGCTGCAAGTTGTCTGACAATGTTCTGGATGGCCACTTCCTTACTTGTAGACGACGCAACATGGCTACGCATTGTTGAGAAGGACTAATTCGTTCTTAAAACAGTATAAGACCACTAGTAATACTAATTTCTTGGCGTAGATTATAAATCAAAGTTTCCAGTTTTTTTCGCATCAACCAAATGACTTTTTCAAAGAAGGTAGACAGCAAACTGCAACATTATACTGTTCTGCAACACAACTATTAATCAGGTTGCAGTTTTATGTCTACCTTCCTTGAAAAAGCCATCTGGTTGATGTACGAATGTTTAATTCATAATCTACGCCAAGAAATTTGGATTACTAGTATTGGGTTACTATTTTAAGTGTAATTGGTGTACAGTTCTTTGTGTTTGTTTAGAATTCGATTCTTTTCGTGCGGCTTTCACAATCGCTCAATCCTCGCTTTCTGTCGTTGCCCTCGGCTATCCACTGCCCACGTGCTGCTGGCTTGTGCCCTCCTAGACCGATTGGAGCTAACATCATCCCATTGCCGTATTGGCGACTTGACGAACAGGCCTCTCTCAGACTCGTTGAGCTGCTCCTATTGTGCACGGATCTGACGTCGAGACATCTGCACAGTCAATGGAAGTTAATGCAAAGGTAATTCGCTGTCACAATTGACCCTACGTGCAAGTTTCTCTTGATATGCCCTCCTCAATGCGCAGTTTCTACGTGCCGCGGAGAGCCAAATTTTCGTCATTGGTCGTTATTTTTTAATCATTTCCATATTCGTCCATGAGGTACTCGCAAGCAGAGTTACATCGGGATCAAACGACTTTCTCGTGTGCTTCTTTTTCACCTTCATTTTTTCTTTTTCAATGAATGTATGAACAACAACTGTAATGTGGCATGAAAGGAAATTTGTAGTTTTAATACGAAACAGTGCGAAAGTGATTTGACATGAAAATTAAACTGTAAAATTTCCAAGAGAACTGCGAAATTAAATTAGAGCTACCTTAGTGTCTACAGTGCCATTGCTCCATTTTAAGCATATTCCAAAAACATGAACAGCTATAAGTTGAAAGTACAATTTATTATTCATTCTGCACTATCCACACATTTATCCTATCATGCCGCAAGAATACGATCAGCCAAAGTCCCCTGTAGCTGATCAATGCTTTATTATCGGCAATTGATTTTGGTGCAGAAGGCCAAGCCAGTAGACTATGTACATTAATTAATTTAGAGCATGAAAATAATTTCATTGCACAATACTAACACTTTTGCTTTGGTTCTGGTTGCTCATTCAGTTCATTTAGTGTAGTCTTTTGAAAATCTGAAGCTTCTTGTTCATATAAAGTGAAATATGAAGAACATAAATTAATAATTTGGGGCTATCTTTCTTCGATTATGTGACTGAAGTCTCGGTGTACAAAGCATTTCTGTTTCCCTTTTGAATGGAATAGCTGTACTTATAGTCAATATAAAAGAAGAAACAGGAAATACAAAGAAAGCAGCTTGCTTTAAAAGAATTCTTTCCGCGGGTACATAGAAATACCCTTCAGTAAAATTTGATGAGTCCATGTAAAAAACCTTGCCCACCTTTTTGTATTAAATAAAGGCAAATGAAGCAATCTGTTAAAGCCTTCGCCAGTAAAGGGGAATGATTGAAGTATTTTTGCGAACGGACTTCAAACATATGACAACTAAAACTCAAATAAGATATTCTTGTGAGACTAGATATCGGAATATTCCGATGACGTTGTCGGAAAAACTGTAACTACAATATAAGAACCATCGTTTCACTTCAAGAATGTGACACAGGTGCGTCTGAAAAGAATGAGCTCATTTTCAAAGTATAGCCTCTAAAATGCTTACAACATTTATATTATTAACATGCTACATTCAACCTTCAAGTTTCATTTTTGGCATAGTACTTTTTATTATTCTCAGGAAAATGTCAGCAAAGTAAGCAAATGAAAATGCGATATTTTCACTAAAGCATTAAGTAGATGGAACACGAGTTAAACCGCATTTCAAGGCATACGCAGATAAAATAAAATTTCAATTTAGATAAACATCTAACATATTTTACCCTAAAATGTATTGTGGTCATCTCATGCATCTCATGTGAAATCACTAAGTATCATGCGGTCATGCGTCTCGATTTTTGCAATTTTTTTCTGATGACAGATTCTCACAATACATGCAAGGTGAATGCGTTTCCAGTATTTTCGAGACATTAATTAAGAAAGCTTTTTTGTGGAAATTATTTGCATTTTATCCTACAGTCGAAAGTTATTTCAAGTTTCTTCGACAACCCCATTATTTACCGGTCAATCAGAATAAATCAACACTGCTGGCCACCCAAAATGCAACACCAAGAAGGAAGCATCCGATTGGCCTGAAATTCGCAGCATGCGTCGCTCGCGAGAGGACATGCAAACGATTAGCATTGCAGGGCATATGCAAATCATATGCGCCCGGCACACTACTGAGAAGCACTATAAGAAGGGTGCACAGAAGGCGGGGTGTAAGTAGTGGAAGTGTGTTGTTCTGCCGGACATGTGCTTGGGAAGCTTCATGATGCCTCGTCACAGAATACGGCAGTCATTCCAGCACGTTTCGGAGTTTGACAGAGGACGAATAGTTGCTTATCGCGACAGCGGTTTATCGTACCGAGACATCGGCACCCGTGTGGGACGACATCCAGCCACAGTGAGGCGAGTATGGATTCGGTGGGTGCTGGAGGGACGGACGGGCCGACGTGGGTGGTTGCTGCAGCTGCAGCACACCACCGAACGTGAGGACCGGCATGTTGTGCGGCGGGCATTGACGGCTCGCATCGCCACATCACGAAAGTTAGCGCAGGAATTAGGGTGTGTTGCGCAACAACCTGGGTCAGCACGTACCGTTCGACGTCGTCTGCAGGAGCGGGGACTTGTCGCACGGCGCATATTGCTCCGATTACCTTTGACGTAACACCACCGGCGAGTGCGGCGGCAGTGGGCCGTTGAACGCCGCACCTGGACTACGGAATGGCACGACATTGCCTTCTCCGACGAATCCCGGTTCTGCCTGCAACACCACGATTGTCGGATCCGCGTGTGGCGGCATTGCGGCGAGAGACTGTATGACGCCTGCATTATTCATCGCCATACCGGTCGGTCACCTGACGTTATCGTTTGGAGTGCAATTGGATATGACGCCCGCACCCCTCTGGTACGCATCGCCGGTACACTCAACAGCCACCGCTACATCTCCGACGTTTTGGAGCCTGTTGTCCTCCCTTACCTGCAGGACCAGCCAGCGGCCACGTTTCAATAGGACAGTGCGCAGCCGCACGTGGCACGCATTGTGCAACAATTCTTAACGGACCACCAGGTGTAACTGCTGCCGTGGCCCGCCTGTTCTACCGATATGTCGTCCATCGAACACGTCTGGTCGCTGATCGGCAACCGAGTGGCTCGACAAGCCTCACACGCGGCTACGCCTGATGAACTGTGGCAGCGTTTGAAGCAGCCTGGACCGACATACCCCAAGCCGACATCCAAAGCCTCTTTCGTTCGATGCCGCGGCGTGTAGCGGCCGTTATTGTTTGCCATGGGGGACACAAGAACTATTGATGTCTGCGTGTTCCGCAAGTCGCACGGGCCTGTAAGGTCAATCATTTCATCTTTGTATCTGTTGTTATGTGTCCAGTAAATCTGGCTTTGCTATCTCGTGTCCTTCTTGGTGTTGTATTTTGGTTGGCCAGCAGTGTAGTATAACATGAAAGACGTGAAAATTCTGCTTTCCGATTACGGCATCTAGAAAACGACTAAAGTATTCATTGACCAGTAAAAATAGGTCTCGACATGGACACAATTAGGAAAAAGCTGAAAATTGGCATACACATAAAACCCACCATCCTGAGCAATATATCAAAAGTCCCCAACTTTCCCGCCATTTCTTTCGTAGCCATTTTGAAAACGGTGGCCGTTGCCAAATTGTACAAAAAAAATGCATAACTCGGTTTCCAATCAAGGTGGAAACAAAATGCTGACGCGAAAATAAAGAAATCAGTTGTACAATAAGTGAACTTATTGTCTGATATGGTTTAATGTTGCTAAAACGCTGATTTGTGACGATACATCCCAACCATTGGAAAAAGACCTGTTTTGTTGTTCAAGGGAATGAACATAGTTCTTTATTATATGAAATGTAGTTATGAACAAACAGTTGAATTCCTCCGATCGGTTAATAAATCAGTGTACGGTACATACTGTAATCAACTGTTGCACCGTGTTGAACCGCTTGTAATTTTTGCGTCATAAGGCCGTTTCGGGGGGGACGACATTTCGTCTGAATCGGTAGGGCTATCCTGAACTGAATAAAACCGTTTCTCCTCTGTTTCATCATCGGAAAGGCCGAAGGTAAGTTCTGTTGAATTTGTGCAAGATACACCCCTACAGTGGACACACATTACAGAACACATCAGTCCAGTCTTTAGACACCCACATGCCTGCTTGCCGCCTCGCTGGCAGTTACACGATATCATAGTCATAAGTTCTGGTGGTGCTGGTTCCAAATGAGTTGGCACTGCTCTGAAGATTCCCTCATGAAGTACCCATCCTCATTTAGTTGGATCTTATTTATGTCCAAGCCAATGCTGAATCTGATTGTACTTTGCGAAAGATGGTTGTTCGGCAGTAACTGTTGATGGTGGAAGACTGGCAAGCTGGAAATTTGATTTCCAAAACCTACCCGGTGGCGCAGTGGTCTAAGCGCTGGCTTATGACCATTTGTCCGAGAAGCGTCCGGGTTCGAATCCCGGTGAGGCATGTATGTTGTGTTTGTCTTACGGTACTGGTTCTCTCCCTTCCCTGGAACCAGTGACCCCAAATTAGGGATGGGCGACGTCTTGTAGCGCATTGCGTTGCTCACGGTGATCGTTAAACCTTCAATAAAAAAATTCACAGGTATTTTTACAATTGACCAATTAAATTCAAAGTATCTATGTTCATCAAAGGTTTGGTTTGTTGGTGACCATACAGGCTGAGTATAATTCCCTCTCCTGCTTTTGCTGATTCATGTTTACTAGCCCTAGGCTTTGAGAATGTTTCGACAACGTCTTGAAGATGTTTGTTATGAACGAGTTGGAACGCTTTTCTGTTTCCTTTCCGATATAATGTTCATGTAGTACCACACCCACTTACAGCGAGTGCAAATAGTAAAAACCTGCGGCTTTCTCCCAGATACTCAACAAGCTTTTGGCTGTTGAATACGATGGTCGGCGTTTTCACCCTACCGTTTTTCATGAATTTGTCTTTATCTCTAGCGGCTGCTGTCATCAAAATGAGGTCAGTATCTTGTCTAACAATGATAACACACAGCTTGCTTTCTGCAAGTTTCGAAGTGACATATATAATTCCGTGTCTACACCATCATCTGCTTAAAATGCAGTAATACCATTGACCGCACATTGTTGCAGTAATGCAATTATTAGTCTGGTTTTGTTTCGAGGATTAGCAAGGAAATCTTCTTGTTCAGTAGTAACTATCATGTTCAGCTCCACAATATCTGCAGATTTCCTCTTGGATGCTTTACGTCTTTTCTCTGCGTCCTTGATAGTAGGTGTATCTGGGTAACCATCAAATACAATTGTAGCATTCTTATAATGTCTAACGACAAGTGTTATGTATGACTCCAGAAGGTTCTTGAACGTTGCAGGCTTTGACCAAATGACCTTTTGAAACAAATTCGGTATCGGGTGGAACCTCCTCGAGTTCCAATGATGCTGGTTGCAGTAAAGAAGCTAGCAATTATTTCGTTCCTTTCCGTATTGACATGCCATCAAACAGAGATGGCGGTGTTGGAGCTAGTTCATATCTGAAATATGATTTAAGTTGTGCTAAAGTTTTCTTACACATGATTCTGTTAAACAATTGTTGAGGGTTGACTATGAATGTCTCGTCTCTGATTTTCACAGAATTTGCCATTTGCAGCAGGTGGTGTCACTTTGTCTTTTCCTGGCAACTTCACATCAAAGAAAGTTTGTCCCAACATTTGTTTCATATTAACGACTCCGACTTCAACAGCTGCATCACAGTCCACTGCTTTGTCTGCTACAAGTCCTGTAGAGATGCATACCAACTCCTCTGTCGTATGCTCCAGTGAATTATGCTGTTGAAACCAATTAGTAAATAGTTGGAGATGTCTCTTATCTTTACTTTGCCGCCCTCGTCCGAGCTCCACAGGCTTTTCTGAGGTGCTCATAGTAACTCCAAAGAACACTTGAATGGCCTCTGCTACTTCAACACTTGCAGGAGCTGCAGATATCCATGTTTCGATTGTATGTTCATTGATTCCACGACAGTGTGTTAACCCACCAGTGGTTTTCAATGATCTCATTTTGTTCAACTCACATGTCACTCCATATGCCAGACTATAATTTTCCTGTACATCTGCAGTGAAGAACCCTTTACTGGTAAATACCTCATAATCCGCTGCGGATAGTTTCGTGGGCAGTTCGATCATTTGTTGCGCATAAAGGTGAGCGGATGTGGCATACAAGGAATGCCCTGCTGTATGGCAGTGTGGTAGCATGAAAACAACATTGCATAGATGAACATCCCAGTCACCGGTTCTTTCAGCTCTGACGAACTGCAACACGATATTGATTTGTTGAATGTACTGCATCCAGAGGAGTTTATATGTACATCTGTGCTTTTTCAGGTCTTCGACGGTATGTTTGAATGTATATGCTGTGCTTTTTCAGGTTTAACGCTCTGGTACCAGATGTATATACTTCATCTACTGCAGTCTGATTTGTGAATACATCTTCGTACAACATCTTAATATCCGATGATATGCACTGGTTCATGTCAGGCTGCGTATGAATCAGTGTCTTTGTTACGGCTTGGTACCTCAGCAGGTGAGCTCCTACAGATCTTGCGTATGCATGGCAGCAAAGCATGTGCGGTGTGGTGGAATTCCCATATACAATTTCCCATAGTTCTTCAATACCGCTCCCAGTTATCATATTGCGAATACCTCCTAAATAGGACACCAACAGATGAAATCCTCATAGGCGTAACACAACTGAAGACATCCCAGAATTGTGAGATGCTGCGATTATCTTTGATGCTTTGATGAACCGTGGTTGATCAAATGTGACTATACACGGAATCCTGATTTTCCTACATACAAAGTGTAGTGCGGAATTTATGGTTGCCATATTTTCCGGTTCGAGATCGATGAATTGAAGGGCCAAAATGTGACTAGTTTCACAGGGTCTTCTTATTTTCGTCCTTGTTTGCATGTAGCCATACAAGTTTGAATAATATTCTTCAGCACCAACGGACCCAATTAGTTACAGCATATCTAGATGACATGCTTGCTTCACTGCCAGGTCTACAGCTTCCTGACTTAACTGCAAATCTTTAATGACGATCTTTCTCAGTCCTGGAACTTGAGGCTTCACGAATGAAATAAGACGAATTTGATTTGCAGGTCTTGTTGATATATATCGCTCCTGGTCATCACTGTCTGCAAACCATTGGGCTTAGAGAAGAACCTCAGGCATCTTTTTAAAGATAATGACGAGATGAATTGAATGACACACAATTTAAATAGTAAAATTAAAAAAAAACAGCGGAGCACTGAAAACCACGTGCTTCTTCGATGGCCACCAGATGTAGATATATTCTAATTATAGCAATTAATAGCAATACATGTCAAACAATTAATTCACTTATTGTACAACTCATTACCTTTATTCTCGTGCCAGCATTTTGTTTCCGCCTTGATTGAAAACCGAGTTATGCATTTTTTTGTACAATAGACCAACGGCGGCCATTTTTCAAGATGACGACGAAAGCAATGTCAGAAAAGTTAGGGACTTTTGATATGTTGCTCAGGTTGATGGGTTTTTCTTGAGTTCTAATTTTCAGCTTTCTCTTAATTTTGTCTGGGTGACACCACTAAACTACACTAAGTTTACGGCACTATCAAAATAAACATTAGCTTCCACATGAACATTCTTTTCATGTTCGTTTTTCACATCGTTTTATTTATTATTTTGTAGAAAAGGACTAATGTAAGTTCTTTCATAGAAATATTACAGTATATGGAACGTATGGATCTCTCATTCTTACTTTGTCAAGTTTTTGCGCCTCGAGTGACCCGAAAAAATTAGGGATATTTTTAAAAACAGCGTAGTGTACGTAGCTCCAGTAGGTTATTCAAATAAAAACCTCTTAGAGAAGGTTTGAAATTTAGGAACTTTTCTTCGTTTGCCATGAACGTTAATATTACTAAGGTATTATTATCTTGGCTGTACTGATTTGAGGATTTAAAATCATTATATCGGGTTTTCTTTGCCTCGAAGGAATGCTCTGAAGCAAAGTTTCTGGAAAGGTTTCGCTTTCGTTTACCAACTAAATTTACAGATCGGTGTTTTTCCCTTATGCTTTTTTAACGGAGGGAGGGGGAAATTTTAACGACAACCATAAAAATATCTGAGGCTCTGGGAAGCCTCCTGTCCTTAAATATTAGCCACTGATTCCTAGGACGGACAAGAGGACAAAGCCAGTACCATCCAGCTGGCGTGCCATCTCATCCGAGGTCTGATCCTATCTCTGACGAATAATTAATGGATATGGTCTCTGATCTCTAGGGAAGTTAGCCCGTACATATAACAGTTTGCAATTAAACAACTGAAATGCTGATTTGATCGCAAGAAAACGTTCTCAACGAGAAACAACGAAAACTACCAAACTCTTAGAAATCTGCAGGTACAATTTTATCTAATAAATTGTGCCGTATTATTTTTAGAATAATGATACTGTTACGACCCCCCCCCCCCCACTCACAATTAATTGTGGAATTAATAGGCGTGGAGGAGGTATGGAATTAATTAGGTATTAATTAAGTTCGAGGCTTTGTTGGGGTTAAAAAGTGTAAAGAGCAGAGGAAGTTTTATCCAGGGTTAGGAAAGAAAAGAGAGCAAGGATTCTCACACAGGTTGGGTGGTCTGAGTTTCGAGCGCTTTGAAGTCGTAAATCACAGGTCGCATCCGACGTATAGACTAAATACCGGGAAGGAGGGACGGATCGCAGCGGGACATTACAGGCCACTTGTAGAACTAAATGTAGACCGGTTATAAGAGGGTGAATGAATAATCATACATTTGTCGATTGTTTAAGAACATGTTCTAGTACGATTGTTCTCTTTTTGTGTGGTCTGGTCGGTAAGCAATATTGCGCACTGGGCGTTAAAAATATGAAAGAAATTTCAGTTGCTGTTTTGGAGTCTGACGGAAAGAGACCTAAAGACGTTGTCTGGGCTACAAGCCGGCCGAATGGCGAGATGCCAGGGCATTATAATAACTGCATAGCTACTCGTGGAAACGAATTTAAAAAGGTACTGCTGTGGAATAGCAGAACGCTAAATGGTGAATACGAGAGCACTGGAAATCCGAGATTAATAGAAACCTATTTAATTGCTAACTGTAAGACGAGGAGAAGCGTGAGAGAGCAAGTGTCGTTGGAACACCGAGAAATGCCCTGCGGAGTAGGTCATTGATCCTCACAGAGAGTGAAATGCGTAAGGAGGGCTATGGAGGACCAATAGAACCCCATTCATCACCCACAGCCGAAGTGGCGGCAGAGTACTAGGGGAACGACCAAGTTTCCCCTGACGAAAAGTGAGATGCATGTGCGTCTGACTACGTAAGGAAAGTGTTCGACTAAAGGAAGCAGCGTAGGGGATAATCACCGTGAAAAAAAAATGGTTGTGTGCGACAACTTCATGTCAGTGGGTGACTGATATTCCATCAATTTTTTGAGGCAGCACCTGATGCTTTGAATTGTGTGGATACATCATCGTTATCATCAAATTGTAAGTACTGTACGTTTATCTATTTACACTTACGTGTAAAAGAAAATAATAACTAAGGAACTGCGACAAAAATTGGGAATTGGTAATTACCTGACGTAGTGAACTGAACTGGTAGATTTCTTTTAAAGGACTGAACTGTAAGGCTTAAGAACACAAAAACTCTTTACTTGGAGTAAATTTTGGTCAGAGAAGACCACTCCACCAACAACAGATTTGCATGTAAGTAGCCTAGATTTCGGTATCTTCATATAATCCCTTAAATTGTTTGCATGTGAACTCAGAGCATTATTGTGACCTCTTTTCAGATGAATGCTGTCCTATCTAGGTGTTTAAGTGTTTGCCCATGAAAATTCAGTCTTCGCGCCAAGGAAGACTCCTTGTAACTGTGGATTACAAATACTTGCTCGGCCACGGTTACAACACTTTTAATTTCTGAAATAATGAAAAAATTGCCTTTGTCTTGTTCAAACAAATGTTCTTGATGCCTATGGGTAATTGATAATTATAGATATTAAATAAATATTGACATCTCAAATTGTAACGTGGTCAGACATACGTGGGTTTCTTAAAGACAAGGAAAACTTCTGCTTACGCATTACTACCGTGATTAAAAAATTTATAGTTGTAACGTTACCTTGATGAACGTAAAGACATAATATCTGATTTTAACCATACTGAAGCTTCTTTTTTGGTTTTGTACAAAACCTAATATCAGGGTATTCTGTTGCACTCAGCGAAACACAAAAATAAAAGATTTCAATACTTACGAAAAGTGCGGTGGCCCAAATTGTGGCTTTACGCAAGTTGATCAGCACCTCAGACATAGGATGCCCGTGGAATTCAAGTATTATAACTACACCATTTGTCTGCGTCGTTGGATCGTCTAGCAAGTAATGCATAACTGTAATTGCCGCTGTCATCGTGTCTTCAAATGTAGATACATCTGTACTCCAACTCCCTATAATAAACAATGAATTGAAATGAATATAATTTTTCTCCTTGTTTTCCTGAAAAGAGGAAATGAGATAATATGAGGTCAGTAAATAAGAAAGGCACAACATTTATATAATATAAAATATCGATATTTAATACTATACAAAATATGGATACTATATAATAATTTAAAATATCGATATTTAATGTAATACAAAATATCGATATTTAATATAATGCAAAATAACGTTATTTAATATTATACAAAATATCGATATTTTATAATATTATAAAATATCGATATTTGGTATATTTATATAAATGGACGATATTTAATATTTATATTAAATATCGTCCGCAAGTAAGTCACGATATTTAAGCGAAAACAACAACGCCAGAACGTACTGGAGAGGAAAATAAAACTTTTACAAGCCAAATCAATGTACGTATGTCCAAAAGCCCTAAAGATTTAACCTGAATTTTTACTTAGGTATTCTACAGTACGGATATGTCATAATGTACTGTGGGAAGCAAATGCTCTGCCAAAACAAATTTATTAGCATACAGAGAGATTTACAAGAAATGTTGAAAAAAAAAAGATTGTTCAATAATATATAGTAAATTAATTGTATTCAATAATACTGTATATAGTAATCAATGTCCTTACATACATACATACATAAAAATAATGTGATTTCAAATTCTTTGCTCTAGCTGTTACATGCTAAAAGTTATTAAAATTGAAACAAAAACTTATTTAAAAATTAAAACATCATTTACAAACAAACAGATTCTATATCATTAGCCCCTTCAGACAACAGCCAACAAGAACAATGTTTTATAAACCGTTATAGCAGTTGTAAAGTTTAACCAATGAAAAAATAGATATCGAAAATGTTTTGGTTCTGAAACTTTAAATTATGAATATCTTAATTTAGCAATTAAGTGGAATACCGATAGACTGGTACAGCATGAAGTATGGATTCGAGGTTTGAAAAAGCCAAGAAATCGCTAGATTGGTACATCATGATCTGTAAAGATTTGTGGTTTGCGAAAAGCCAAAAAATCGCTACACTAGTGCAGCATGGTCTAAGGATTCGAGATTTGCAGAAAGATAAGAAATCGCTAGATTGGTACAGCATGATGTAAGAATTCGAAGTTTGCAATATGCAAAAAGAAATGGTTATAATTTTCACCTGTTTTTTACCTAACATGAAACAATCCAATATACATCAACTTGAGAGATATCTCAGGTTTGCAATTTGAGTGAAAATAACTTTGGAAAGAATTTATATAATTTCAATATACTATTGAAGAAAATGTTTGAATTTCTGATGTTTGGTAGCTTACACTGTATAGTTGATTTCAGAGTGATTTGTATAATTTTGTTAGTGAAAATGTGATGATATTTTAATGTAAACGCTACTGGGACTCACAAAGTTACATATTGTTGTTTTTCACAGATTGCAGAGATTAAGCAAGTATATGCATGAGTGTGTGGAAATTCACACACATTTTCTTCCCCCACCCGTTTCAATTTCATTATAAAATTTATATACACTCATCGTCATAAAATCCGCACACCAAGAAGGAGGCGTGGGATTGAAATGAGATTTTAGTAGTGAGATGATACATACCAAGGACAGAAGTGATTACAATATCACAGCAGCAGGACGAATTCCCGCGGACATACGGTACACATTCTGGTCAGCGTCAGTACCACGTCGCACCGTCTCGTGCTCGGATACATGCGGTTACATGGTCCGGCATGGAGTCAGAGACGCCGTATGTTATCTAGGGACAGATTGGCCCACACTTCTTGCAAATGACGCTCTGAATCACGAACACTGGAACATGGAGACAGCTGGCCTCCCATCTAGTCCCACACATGTTCGATGAGCGAGAGATCAGGCAATCTGTCAGGCCACGGAAGCGTCGGAGCATGACGTAGACAGTCCTTGGAAACCCGAGCCGTGTACGGACGGGCGTTATATTTTTGGAAAATAGCTCCGGGCCGCCCCGCCAGGAAAGGCAGCACACGGGGCCGCAGGATCTCCTGTACGCAGCGCTGGGCTGTCAATGTTCCTCGAATGACTGCGAAGGACGTCCGGCTGTCATACGCGATGGCTCCCCAGGCCATCACGCCTGCGACGCGTGCCCCTCTACAGTGAACTTGGTATTGTAACGTTCACCTGCGGTCCTCCACACTCTGACAAGTGGTCATCTGGTCCCATACAGAAACGGGATTCGTCGCTGTACACTATGCGTCGCCAGTGCGTAGCATTCCACATTGCTAACATCACTGCCATCGACGCCGACGATGGTCAGGTGTTAATTGCAGAAAACGTTAGGGCCGTCGAGAGTGTAGATTCGCCTCCGCCAGGCGTCTGGAAATGGTTCGGGCGAACACATGACTCCCTTGCACAGCCGCCACATGTCTCTGGATATTGGACAACGACGTCGTTGCATCTGTGCGTACGACTCTCACGATCCCACGGTCCTCTCTGCTGGTGGTGTGTCTGGGTCGTCCAGAGACAGTCCGCCGTGCCTGGGTGCCTTCCCGTGTCCATTTGCTCCCAACACGATCGCACCCTACTGTCTGACCGGCCCCAAATGGCGGCCCACTCGGCGCGCCGGCCACCCTGCATCTCTCATCTCGACGATACGACCTCGTTCAGACTCCGTCAGTTGCCTGTACGCACATTTACGCTGGCTCCTCTGCATGTTTATCGCTCAGGGATCTCATCTGACTCTTATCGTGCACTTCAGAACGCATGTGAAGCCCCTCCGCTGCGCCTTATAAGCCCCAAGGATTGCAATTGCAGTGCAGGTTGTGGACGTGCGGAATAGCACGAAACTTTAATCATTTGCATGTCTGCTCTCCCCGTAGCTATTCGCCGAGTTTCGTGGTAATCGCACGGTTTTTTTCTGGTGGCGGATTTTTATGACAATGAATGTATGTGAAAAGTATAATGCAGATGTTAACAATTTACGTAAAGGATAATCTGTAGAGGTTAACAATTTGTTGATGAAAGTGGGTGAATATTGTACTCTTTGTTGATGAATAATCTAACAAAGAATTTTATAAAAATGTTATAGTGCAATAATATGTATTTTGTTATGCAATAAGAATTATTAGATTGTACAAATGTTGTTTAA
The DNA here is from genome assembly GCA_039090855.1 of Macrothele yani. Lineage (NCBI taxonomy): Eukaryota > Metazoa > Arthropoda > Arachnida > Araneae > Macrothelidae > Macrothele > Macrothele yani. The sequence continues at coordinate 73,278,632 of CM077010.1, read as the reverse complement.
TGTAGAAACAATATTGTGTTGTATTGTGCAATTTATTATTTGTAATATTTCTCCCCAATCGGGTATGCTTAAAACCTTGATAAACTCCCATGATTATGCGTGTAGATAGATCATGGAATTTTAAATTAAGATACAGAAATGGGAAAGACGAATTCCAAGAAATTCTCGTGTATAATGAGCACGTACAGAAATAATGTTTGATAACTTATAACAATAAAACAGTATGTCTGTGTGTGTGTGTGTCTGATCTGTTTGTCTGTTGAACACATACCTCAGAGGAAAATAAATCGTGGAATGCATTTCAGAATTGAGCAGATTGGTTTCCAATGTTATTGCACTGGTATTTTTGAAGTCGGAATTGCAAGATAGGAGCGGCTTTTTAGGAGCAAAAAACATCGTGTTGTCTTTACAGGGACCAGAGAGGCAGCTGAGAACACGTACGTGACCTTGAACTTACGTGCATGCGCTGTCATTTGCATCAACTTAAAAATATGCATGTCACGTGTGCATCGCGAGATATAAAACCGTTTCCCTTATTTGGAGATTGTTATTTCAACGGTGGTCAGAATATTTCCTGCAGAGGAATGTACTTCTATCTCCAGATGCATGCAGTACCTCACTACTGCCTTCGAGTTGGGACAAATTTTTTACCCACGGTACATAGAATTATACAGGCTGTGTTTGTCAAATTCATTCGTTCTGGCAGAACAAATTTGTGGCTACAGCGGAAAGCCGAGGAAAAGAAACGTTTTGAGTACATAATGGAAGGACGATTAATGTGGCTTCTTTACGAAGAGGTATTAAGAACTTGTAAAGGAAATTTTGAGTTTATGATGAGGTATTAAGAACTTGTAAATAATTTTTTTTAGTTTATGAAGAGGTATTAAGAACTTGTAAGGAATTTTTTTAGTTTATGAAGAGGTATTAAGAACTTGTACAGGAAATGTTTAGTTTATGAAGAAGCATTAAGAACTTGTAAAGGAAATTTGTACTTTATGCAGAGGTATTAAGAACTTGTAAAGCACATTTTATGAAGAGGTATTAAGAACAAATGCAAAGTTTATGAAGAGGTATTAAGAACTTGTAATGGAAATTTTTACTTTATGAAGAGGTATTAAAGGAAACGAAATTTTTAATTTATGAAGAGATATTTAAGAACTTGTAAAGGATTTTTTTTCCGCATTGATGCATTCCAAAGGTATTATTAATGCACCTGGTAATACGATTTGTACAAATAAACATAATATAAACCTATATTTGTCGTGTTATGGTTTAAGAAGGTTCATTGCATACAAGACAGAAATTCACTTCAGCCCTTTCGGAGTGGAAATACGAACCCTTTTTAAAACATACTTTGGCGTCTTCCAGCATAAAAAAGTGTTAATTACTGGCAGTGCACTATGATCATAATACGGATAGCTGAAAATTTCAGTTAGACTAAATATGTTTTCTATCCCTTTCTGAAAATGTTTTATAAAACTTGTGTATGCGAACATCCTTATGTATTAGTCGTTTATAGACATTACCTATTCTTCGAAAAAGTGTAAGCCTTCCCATAGAGTCACGGTAAGGTAGAATACCACAGATTGTCCGTTGCAGTAAACTCTTCAAAACATCTGGCTTTAGCTGCAAAATAAGGTTGTGAAATTCAACCCTTTTTGCCACGAACTTTTGAAGTAATTCAAAGCTTTGCTGGACATCGAAGTTCCTGGTCCTCAGAAAAAGCAACAGAAAGTCATCGTTCGTTATACACATCATATTGCGACCTGTTGAAAGAAAAATTGGGAAATGAAACAAAATGCTTCATTTATGTAAGAAAATGTACATATATACAAGTAAAATATAGGGGTTTTGTAAATGCAAATGAGAAGCTAATTTATAAGTTTCATAACCGAAGCGCATATCTGTTGATATGGAATTCATAACTGAGGATGTAGAACTTGGAAAAAGGAGCTTCAATGGCTGTAACTGTTGAAACATGCACTGAAGTGCCAGAAAAACTGGTACACCTGTCTAATACTTGGTAACTCTCCAACGGGAACGTAGGACTGCAAAAATACGACGGGACATGGACACCACTAGCTTCTGGAAATATGCTGTAGGCAATGCACACCATACGTCTTGCACAACGTTCCACAATTCGGGTGTATCCCGAGGTCTCGGATTCCTGTGTTAGATAGCGCGTTGCATGACATTCCAAATGTGTTCTATCACGTTCAGATCTGGGGACTTGGGTGGAGATGGCAACACCCCAAACTCATATGAATGCTCCTCTAACCATAATGTGGCGTCCTCACACTTGTATGGAGGCGCATTGTTCTGTTGGAACAAGCCCAATCCATCAGCATGAATGCAGGACATGAAAAGGTGTACCTCGTCAGAATAGTTAGGACATGAACGGGTAAACATAGCGTTGGCCAGTCACAGACGTTAGTAGACGTACCAGGACTCCCAGTGAAGTACAGCTAAACACACCCAATACCATTACGGACCCCCCACCCGCCAGTACAGTTACCTGTGGACAGGCGGGATCCATAGCTTCATGGGGTTTGCGCCACACACGAATCCTTCCATCTGGCCGATACAGTTGGAAACGCGACTCGTCAGACCAGGCTACTTGTTTCCAGTCATCAAGTGTCCAGTGGCGGTGTTGCCATGCCCAAGCGAGGCACGTAGCTCTGTGTCGTGCACCCATCAAGGGGACTCGAGTTGGGCGTCGGCTCCCAAAGCCCATATCGTGCAGGGTACGTTGCACAGTCCGGACGCTGATGCTTGTTGTGGCTCCAGCATTGAATTCCGGTGATACCTGCGAGAGCGTTGCACGCCTATCGCGTGAAACGATTCTTGACAGCCAACGATGGTCACGTTCACCAAATGTCTTTTTACGGCCACAATGGTATCGTAGGTTAGAGGTTTTGCCATAATTCTTGTAGTCACGGTACACCCTTGCAATTGTCGTCAGTGAAAATCCGAGCTTCGTTTCTGCCTCCGAAATACTATGGCCCATCTCACGAGCGCCAACTATGACAATTTATACACGAACTGGCGGACGTAACCGAGTACGCGCATAGGTGACGTTGCTATGTATTTTGCATAAGCTCGTCTGTACCAGTTTTCCTGGCACTTCAGTGTATGTGGAGTGTACCTCTAAATAACTTTTTGTTTGGGTTTCTGTGTTCTTATGTAAATTATGTTATTGCTCAGTTTTATGATTTTCTCCCTAAACGGCATATTAGTTCCTAAAGCACCTTGTACATTTTATCAACGCTGACAGTGAGTCAGATAAAACTAAAAAGAGAAATTAAAAATGGAGATGCGGACATGTGAAAGCGTAGATATGTAGATAAGTGAAAACGACGGAAAAGTTTGTCATAATTGCAGATTTATGTGAATCGACGAATAAGTATTCCAGCTTTCTGATTAAGAATTATATGTTGATAGAATTTTTTTAATTAAATGTCAAAGGTATGACTTGATGAATATAGCGACCTGACTTTTCAGTGCGTGCAGAATAAAAAGTTGCATTTACGGAAGTATTTTGCTGATTCTTTTTACCTGACTGTTAGTACTCTATTTCAGAAATATGAGTTTATATTCAACGAAGTTATCAATGAATTTTTCTAAATATACTAGCAAGCTGCTTAAACAACTGCGTCAAACTTTAAAAGCTGTAGAATACATACTCAAAAGAAGAAAATCCTATGAATACAAGTCAAAGTGGGAATTCTCTCCAAGTACTAGACTTCATACTGTCTACCCCTAAAAAGGTTCCTGAAATTTCACTTTAAACACTCGACAGAAAGCAAGTATTCCATGTTATGACTATTTATCTCCTGAACACCGTACTTCGTGCAATTTGTAATACACTACTACTGTATTTCCTCAACGGAGGGCAAAACGCTTGATTGACCGGGATACATGCCATCCGGCATGATTTAGCATTTACGTGGCCTGTCATTGTGAACCAATTTCCGTGAACACCTCCTTGCCATGTGGCACTTAATTACTGTTGTGAGATTTGCACTTTTTTTTCTGCCTTTTGCTGGTCTGTTTATTAAGGAAATCTTAATCTACGGCTTTCCAGCATTCTCTTGTTTTTCAACTTACCTCAGAATGACAACGCTGACTCTCGCGGAACAATCTGCAGCGATTTTTGAGAGAGAAATGGGGAAGAACTTAGTGGTGAAATTCATAGTTTTTTTTCAAATCTCATAGTTTTTCTAAAAGTGTTGCCGTCAGTTAAAATATTGTTCTGAAGTTATTTATTTTATGGTTTTTCGAATAGTTTTAACATGATTTTTACCTTAAATTTGCACTCATGATAAATATCTTGACCCCAATCATCTCTTATTAATTAAACTCCTTTGTTTTTTCTTAATTAACTTAATTTTTACTTTCTTCGTGGGTCATTGTGTCCTGCACACTGGGCTTTTCCCTTGATTTCTCAACAGGAAAAAAAAGCGATTCGAGCATCCCTCGCTTTTATAGAAACTGATAGCTTGACTTTTTAATGCTGCCACTTTTTTATTCTTGCAATAAGCTTTAATGCTGATTAATTTCATTACAGTTTGCTTTAGTTTTTACAATAAATTTAAAGGTATTTTTCCTAGTTTCAGTTCGAAAAGATAAAGAGCGCTAGCAAAAGGATGACACATAGCAAACCGATTTTTACTGATGTATGCTATAATAAATTTGCCTTAGCACTTTTCTTAATATGAGATCATGCATGCGTTAAGTATTCCTGGTATAGTTCTGAAAATAGAAAAGTTTTGAAAAAATTCTGAAAAATTCTCACTAAACAATTCTCACTTCCTTAATTTCTAAATGAATGAGATTTAAATCTATTTTTGGAATTCATTTTTCCCAACTTTTGAATTTATGTCTTTCATCAGAATCAAATCGTCGCACTTTCGTATTTGGTAGAGCATTTATCGTAATTTTAATTGTAAACTTTTGGCTTGAGGCTTTTAAGGCTAGGGACTTGAAATCTGACTTTTTTACATATTGCACACGACAAAAAAAAAAGGTGCCTCAAAACGAATCTGATCGTGTGACACACTGCACCTCTGACAGCATGTCAGAATGCTTTGGTTGGAATAATGCACGATTTCACATGCGTATTTTTCACAGCAACCACTTCCCGTTTTTCACTTGCTGTGGCGACAAAGCGCAACGATCACGAACTGAATTACAAGGGAAATGGTACACGAGAATGCAGTTTCGGAAATTCTTAAATTTCAACAAATCCGAATATAAAGTTACCGCAGAATTGTGATTAAAAAATCATTTCCCTAGAATCTTGAAATTCGGTATCTAGCGTTATTACACGCACATTTTTCTGAGAGATGAGCAAAGGAAATCGTAATGGCTATCATAAAATTGAAATTTGCCAGAACCCACTATGTTGTTCACGTTTCATAAACACTTACGTTCTTTACCATTCTCTGAAATTGTAGATTTGTGTTAAAAAGAATGTGTTTAAAAATCCATTATTGTTCAGATTGAGCAGAGTGTATACCCACTTTATGAATTACGGATCTCTAATTAAACCAGCCTCTTGCGCCTCACTCAAATTGTTTTTGTTTCGAGATTTAACGGAAAATGTAAGTAACTCGATGGGCTATAAGCAGTCACCCGTCCCAAATTTAGGGCCACTGGTTCCAAGGAAGGGAGAGTGCCACTGCCGTAAGAAAAGCATTACATCCATTTTTCACCGAGATTTGAACACCGATCCTCTCGGAAGAGTGATCAGAAGCCAGCTCTTTGACCACTGCGCCACTCGAATCACAGGTGAAACATACACTATATTGACAAAAATAACCGGACACCTAGAGGAGAAACACAAGGTGGCATTTATTGACATACATTAGTACGGTTTCGGTCCACCTTTGGCCTTAATGCAAGCACTGGCCCTTCGAGACATGCTTTCGATAAGGTTTTGTAATACAGCGATAGGTATGTGCTTTCATTCAGTACATAATGCTGCCGCTAACTGTTGCTTGGTAGTAGGCCTTGGTTCCAAACTTCTTATGGGGCGCTCTAATTCATCCCATAAGTTCTCTATGGGATTAAGATCAGGGCTGTGTGCTGGCCAGTCCACACACAATACGGAATTATCGCCAAACTACGTCGTAGCAGTGAAACCTTGCTTTGTGGCTTAGTACATTATCCTGCTGGTACCAACAAGGCTTGGTTCCACAGTATTGCCACAGAGTTGGTATTGCATTATTGTCCAGAATATCGAGATAGACGTTCTGGTTAACAGGTTTGTCCACGATAACCGATGGTCTGGGACCATACCACGAAAAACACCTCCGCACGAGTACACTGCCAGCTCTAAACTTGACCGTAGGAACATTACACTGTGGTAAATAGCGGTTTCCCAGCTACCGCCGTATCCACACACGGCCATCACCCGGGTGGTTCGTGTATCTGGATTCATTAATCCACAGGATCCGTTTCCATTGATCTACGGTCCACGATAAATGTTCATTACACCATGATAAACGACGAGTAGCATTCCGAGTGGAGATGAAAGGCTTATGAGCAGCCGCACGACCACCGTAACCCATGAAATGAAGTTCTCTAAGAATGGTACGTGTACATACAGAGATTCCGACATTTTTAATCACTTGTGCACTTAGGTCTTGCGCAGTACTCCGTCGATTAGCTGTAACGACTTTCCTAAGGCTTTGATGTTCTCTATCACTGATTTTCTTTGGTCTGCCGGTACGGTTTGCTACTTCAAGCACGCCATGTGCCTTCCATTTATTCAGTACATCCAAAACATTTGACTTGGGTATGTTTAAACGCCTCTCAGTTTTCCTTATGGACAACCCACTAATATAACACCCAACAATATTTTCTTTCTCAAATTCAGTTCTCTCCCGTCGCGACATTTTTATTCCACCTCACAGTGCGATATGATCGCGGATAGCTGCAGGCTTGTTCTTTACCGTTTGCAGCAGTACCTCTAATGTTAACAACGCACCGCATCCGTTCTTTTTTTTTTTTTTTGAAAGGGTGTCCGGTGACTTTTGTCAATATAGTGTAGATACGGCATTTGCTCCTTCCTTCTCGCTAGCAATGGGACTGGTCGACAAAAATATACGTACCTTGGAACTGCACCCATAAATCTTGGTTCGTTCAGCGAAGGGCGGTTGTATAGCGAGTTGGAGATTGCTATATGCCTGTTACCTTGTGAACTTAAAAAGCAATGAAGAGAGTACCCTGGTACTATTTGTAGATATTTTATGCTATGCATCTTTCGGATGCCAAGATCTTTATGGTTGTGAAATAAGACGAGTGATTCGAGAGTATACATTTACAATGAGTTAGCTTAGCATTAGGAACACCCACCGTTTCACATGTTCGAGCGATAACGAAGTACCACGTGACATCAAAGTCACGTGAGGACAATATAAATTGGGCAAACCTATCCTCTATGCGTAATCAGTAAACATTTGCCAGTAATGCCGAAACATAGCAACGAAAGCCAATTTGGCCGAGGCTCGATAGCGGGAGGAGCCCGGAGGGCAGGTGCCAGTATTTCGGGAACAGCCACACTTCTTGGCTGCTCGAGTACTACTGTATCAAGGGTGTACCAGAACTGAATTAACCATGCACAGACATCAAGCAAAAGGGCACACATTGGTCAGCCACATTTGTTGGCTGTTCCCGTACTACTGTACCAAGGGTGTACCACGACTGGATTAACCATTAGCATACATCCAGCAAAGAGCACACATTGGTGGGCCACAATTGTTGGCTGCTCGAGTACTACTGTATCAAAGGTGTACCAGGACTAGATTTACCATGCACATACATCCAGCAGAAGAGCACAAATTGGTCAGCCGCACTTGTTGGCTGTTCCCGTACTACTATATAAAGGGTGTACCACGACTGAATTAACCATGCGCAGACATAAAGCAGAACAGCTCACATTGGTCAGCCACACTTGTTGCCTGCTCGAGTACTACTGTATCAAAGGTGTACCAGGACTGGATTAACCATGCATAGACATCCAGCAGGAGGGCACAAATTGGTCAGCCGCACTTGTTGGCTGTTCCCGTACTACTATATAAAGGGTGTAGCAGGACTGTATTTGACCATGCACAGACATCCAGCAGAACAGCTCACATTGGTCAGCCACACTTGTTGCCTGCTCGAGTACTACTGTATCAAAGGCGTACCATGACTGGATTAACCATGCATAGACATCCAGCAGAAGGGCACACATTGGTCAGCGACACTTGTTGGCTGCTCCCATACTACTGTATCAAGGGTGTGCCAGGGCTGGATTACCCATGCACAGACATCCAGCAGAAGGGCACACATTGGTCAGCCACACTTGTTGGCTGCTCGAGTACTACTGTATCAAAGGTGTGCCAGGACTAGATTAACCATGCACATACATCCAGCAGAAGAGCACAAATTGGTCAGCCGCACTTGTTGGCTGTTCCCGTACTACTATATAAAGGGTGTACCACGACTGAATTAACCATGCGCAGACATAAAGCAGAACAGCTCACATTGGTCAGCCACACTTGTTGCCTGCTCGAGTACTACTGTATCAAAGGTGTACCAGGACTGGATTAACCATGCATAGACATCCAGCAGGAGGGCACAAATTGGTCAGCCGCACTTGTTGGCTGTTCCCGTACTACTATATAAAGGGTGTAGCAGGACTGTATTTGACCATGCACAGACATCCAGCAGAACAGCTCACATTGGTCAGCCACACTTGTTGCCTGCTCGAGTACTACTGTATCAAAGGCGTACCATGACTGGATTAACCATGCATAGACATCCAGCAGAAGGGCACACATTGGTCAGCGACACTTGTTGGCTGCTCCCATACTACTGTATCAAGGGTGTGCCAGGGCTGGATTACCCATGCACAGACATCCAGCAGAAGGGCACACATTGGTCAGCCACACTTGTTGGCTGCTCGAGTACTACTGTATCAAAGGTGTGCCAGGACTAGATTAACCATGCACATACATCCAGCAGAAGAGCACAAATTGGTCAGCCGCACTTGTTGGCTGTTCCCGTACTACTATATAAAGGGTGTAGCAGGACTGTATTTGACCATGCACAGACATCCAGCAGAACAGCTCACATTGGTCAGCCACACTTGTTGCCTGCTCGAGTACTACTGTATCAAAGGCGTACCATGACTGGATTAACCATGCATAGACATCCAGCAGAAGGGCACACATTGGTCAGCGACACTTGTTGGCTGCTCCCATACTACTGTATCAAGGGTGTGCCAGGGCTGGATTACCCATGCACAGACATCCAGCAGAAGGGCACACATTGGTCAGCCACACTTGTTGGATGCGCCCATACTACTGTATCAAGGGTGTACCAGGACTGAATTATCCATGCGCAGACATCCAGCGGAAGGGCACATATCTGTTCCCGTACTACTGTATCAAGGGTGTAGCAGGACTGTATTTGACCATGCACAGACATCCAGCAGAAGGGCTCACATTGGTAAGACTCGCGCTTTGATCCTAGAAGTGAGCGTCGGGTGTCACGACTGATATCTCAGCAATAAAGAGTAACAGACACCCAGCTCACCCACCAGTACTGCAGCGGTGCAGTTCGACTTATTTTCACATGCATCATGCGCTGTACCTTGTTTCTCCTTGGGTTCCACCGCCGGATATCAGAGATCAATGAGGGTACCAATGACGACGCAAGTCATCGCAAACAACGCCTCTCATGGGACAAGAAATGTTGGTAAAAAAATTTACTCTCAAAAGATGGACGAAGGTCCCCTGGACTGATGTGTCCGGTTCCCTGCTGCACTATTCTGATGGCCGGGTCCGCATATGCCATAAGCATGAAGCTCTATCCCCTGGTTTCGCAGTTGGTGTTCAACAAGCCGGTGGTGGTGGTGTTCTGGTCTGGGGAGATTTTTCCTGGCAAGCCTAGTTCCGGTGGTCATCTTCTCACAAAAAAACTAAATGGTGAACGGACCTGTTAGGTGACCATCTTCATCCGTATCTGCAGGAGGTTTGCATGGACCACAGTGTAATCTTTCAACGGGACAACACACCGTGTAATCGGACCCGTATAACTATTGAGTGGTAGGAGAAACACGACAACGAACTCGTCACATTATCTTAGCCCCCAACTTGAACACTGAATTCAACTTTAGTATAACCCAATTGAACATTTGTGGGACATGCTAGAACTGGGTGTGGGAACTGTTGATCCACCTCCACGAAATGAATGTGAACTGACAGTTACGCATGGACGATGTTCAACACCGTCATGTTCACCTAGGCGTCTGCGGGCCATCATTGCACAGAAAGGTGGACCAACACGTTACGAGGTGGGTGTTTCTAATGCAAAGCCAATCCAGTGTATTTACATACAACACATTGCATTTATTCACGTCACACTCGACCACCACACCAAGCCACAGTCCGGCACATACTAAGTGTGATTAAATAATAACAACAAGCAATAATTACTAATTCCTGACACTAAGCGGTATTTAGGTAGGTGGATTAATGAATGCTGTTGTCATAAAATCAAGGAAAGATATGTGAGTCATAAAAGTAAATATTTAGTAAACTACTGCGGCGGCAATGGTAAGCGTTTGACTGTTTTATTTTTCAAAAACGATATTTATTATTATTCTTCAGATTCAGACGAACATAAGAAGCGTCTCTGACACCGATGAAGTATGATACAGCCGCGCATGCGCAAGTTAAAATCTGACCTTGAGATAGAAAGAATAGTTGAATTGCAAGTGTGTTAGTGAAGGGGAATTGAAAACTTTTGGTCTAGGATTCTACAGATTGCACCTCATCGTGTTATCTTCTTCTTCTTTCAACCCTTTTTATTGCCAATTGAGGCTACAGGTTCTCCTCATCTCTTTCCAAATATTCCTGTCTTGGGCTTTTCTATTCCACAGCTTTCCTACAGTTTTTTTATATCATCCATCCGTCTTCCCTCTGGTCTTCCTACTCATCTCTTTCCCTTATATAGTCTCCATTTTGTTATTATTTTAGTCCATCTATTATTTTCCATTCTTGCTATATGGCCAGCCTATTTCCATTTTAAATTGAGTATCATTTCAACTATGTCTAAAAATGTTTGTTCTAGATCTTATATTTCAATTCTTTACCTTATCTTGAAGTCTTATATCTAGATCTTATATATGTATTCTTTACTTTATCTCGAAGTTTTATATTTGGTAGGGATCTTTCCATTTTACGTTGTGTTTTTTGCAATTTGTCTAAGATGTTTTTCTTGATAGGCCAGGTTTCAGTGCCATATGTCGTAATGGGTATTACACATTGACTGAAAAGCTTTGCTCTGTTTTCCGGCTTTATTTTATTCCATAGAATCGTATTTAACCTTCCAAAAGCTGTTCATCCCATTTTTAGCACATCTTATGTAAAAAGAGATCATGCTTATGTTATCGGTTTGTCCGTTCGTCCGTCTGTAGACACGATATCTCAGCAACTATTAGTCCGATTTGAAAAATTCTGTTTTGAAATGGGAAGCTTGAAATATGCGAATGATAATCCTTCATTTTTTTTTCGATGAAAAATATTTCAAATTTTGTTCATCGTAAAAAAAAACATAATTTCTAATGTTTGTAAAAATGGTTTGGCCACCAGAAGGCGTCAGTCTTAATTTCCGCTTCTGATGTATTTGCAGCAAAATATGAGCTTCTAAATTCTCGATTGAAAAAAAGTCGCTTGTAAACCGATACTACTCATGTCGACAAACCTTTTAGGAACATTTTCTTTTTAAAATAATGCATGGTTTCTACGCCAGGGGTTGTAGATGTATATCTTATTTTTGTCAATATCTTTACTTCTAGAAGTCCAATTTGAAAAATTCGTTCCTTGTTGGAAAGTGTTTCCAGTGTGACATGTTTTTCATATCATTTTAAAATTTTCAAGTAATTCATAGACTTTCCGCTAGGGAGCGTAAAGGTAAATTGCTTTTCCTCCTATGTCTATGCTTCTAAATCTCCAAATTCTTCCTGCTCTGATACAGCTCCTGACGGGAAATCCAGGGGGCGTAGGTGTATATCTAATTTTTGTCAATATCCCTGCTTCTAGGTGTCCGATTTGAAAACTTCCTTCTTTGTTGGATAGTGTTTCCGATGCGAAATGTTTTCCCTATAAATTCAAAATTTTCAAGTAAATCATATACTTTCCCCTAGGGGCGCAAAAGTAAATTGCGTTTGATGCGTTATCTCTGCTTCTAAAACTCCGATTTGCTGCCCCGGTGGCGCAGTGGTCTAAGTGATGGCCTCTGATCATTCGTCCGAAAGGGGTCTGGGTTCGAATTCCGGTCAGGCATGGATGTTGTGTTTGTCTTACGGCACTGGCTCTCTGCCTTCCCTGGAACCAGTGACCCTAAATTAGGGATGGGCGACTCCTTATAGCCCATTGAGTTGCTCACGTGTGGTCGTTAAACCTCCAATAAAAAACAAAAAAAAAAAAACTCCGATTTGAAAAATTATTCCTGTATCGCATACAACACCTGATGGGAAATATTTTTCATATAACTTCCAATGTTTAGTAAAGAATGGTTTGGCTACCAGGGAGCATATGTGTTAATTTCTGCTTCTTATGTATTTGCAGCAAAACCTAAGCTCCTGAAAACTTGACTGAAAACATTCTTTCGTGGACCTATACTGCTCAAATCGAAAAACCTTTTGAGAATACGTTCTTCTTAAAGTAGTAATGTATTTTTTCCCACTAGGGAGCGTAGATTCATATCTTATTTTTGTCGGTATCTCTGTTTTTAAGAGTCCGATTTTATTTCTGTGTTCGAGAGCGTTTCCGGTGCGAAGTGTTTCTCATATAAATTCATATCTTTCTTAATGCACAAGTCTGCAATCAGAGGGCCTAAGCTCATGATTCCGCTTGCGGCAATATCTGAGGGTTTAAAACCCGATTGAAAAACTTCTTTCTACCGTCAGATCCTATTGTTTTCCATACCGGTTCCATTAACTTTGAATAGCTTTGATAAAATTAATTTGCATTAGAACGGATTCAAAAGACGTGCTTATTACATACGAAAATTCGGTGTCATCTTTCTTGTTTTTCTTCTGTTAATTACCATTGTGCTATACATCATTTTAAAACCCTCGTCAATAGCAGATAACCCCAACTGGGAGAAGGGGTCGCGAAGAAGCGATATTTCGCTTCGACGTACATTTTCATAGCATCAAAAATTCATTTTTGAAATGTCTGTTTATCACATTTAGCATCAGATTCTCGTAATTTCCGCAGACTGCAATACGAAGGTCAGGTGATGCGTAACATCACAGCCTCTCCTTGACAAATGTCAACCCCGCCTACCCGTGGTACACCCTGTTCCCACTAAAGGGGCTCTGACAACCGCAAATAGCGGTATCACTATACCATCAGGATTAGAGGAAATGCTATCCCACACTCACCAACCCGCTTGGATAGCGTGGTGAGTTATGGCCAAACCCCACCAGAATGACTCCACATTTTAAATCTTGGCCCTCAGTCTCCGGCAGCTGATATGTACCTGGCCAAGGCAGCGGCCAGTGCGACATGAAAGCAGAGGGTGCTAAGAATCCCCGGAGGACTGGACTAGGCTGCCATCTGATGCTGACCTTGGCTACGTATAATGGACGCTCCCTATCTTCTGATTCAAGGCTTCTTGAATTGGAAGAGGAACTACAAAGGATCAAGTGGGACATCGTCGGGCTAAGTGAGGTAAGGCGAAAAGGAGAAGATCTAACTGAACTGAAAAGTGGACATCTCTTCTACTATCGTGGGACTGATACTGGCAGAACTAGTGGTGTTGGATTTATAATAAACAAGAAACTGAAGGATAAAGTTGTAGAACTTGAAAGTTCCTCTGACAGAGCTGCACGACTCGTTATCCAACTCTCGAGAAGATACCAGGCTCAGATTAGTCAAACTTATGCACCCACCACAAGTCATCTTGAAGAAGAAATTGAAGAATTTTATGAGGAAATTCGTCATCTAAGTAATAAAGGTAAGCAGCACTTAAAGATAACTATGGAAGATTTCAATGCAAAAATAGGGCAACAGCAACAGAATGAAACTTCAGTAGGTAAATTCAATCACTTAAACAGAAACCATCGTGGAAACACTCTCGTTGAGTTTGCAGAGGCAGAAGGGTTTTACATCTTGAACTCCTTTTTCAAGAAAAAGCCGCACAGGAAATGAACATGGAGGCATCCAAATGGGACGACAAATGAAATTGATTTTATTATGTGTAACAAAAAATTCGTCATAGAAGACTGCAGTGTGCTAAACAAGTTCAACACAGGTAGTTGCAATAGATTGGTGAGATGTAAGATGCACCTCAACACTAAACTCGAACGTGGCAAGCTCATAAGACAAACAAAATGTATTGACATAACCAACCTTAAAAAACACCATAATACCTTTAAGTTGGAACTGAAGAACAGATTCTCTGCTTTAGAAGGCCTAATATCGGAAGAAGTGGATATTTTCTGAAGTTAACAGAAAAGTAACCAAAACTCTTATGGAAACAGCAACAAAATTAGCTGAGTCTAAGAACAAGTTGCATGTGAACAAATTATCAGGAAAAACCAAAATGTTGATGAAAAAAAGAAGAGAGATGAGGACAACTAAAGAAGATGTGACTTCCAAAGTGGAATATATAGAACTATGCAAGACAGTACGAAAATGTATCACTGAAGACGTAAGGAAATTCAACCCTGAACTAGTAAGGAAAACAATTGAAAACAACCAAAGCCTAAAGATAGCAAATGGACATCTCAGTAAGATAAGAAAACAGATTATGGCACTGAGAAAAGAAGATAGTTCTGTAACAAGAAATAGAGGCGAAATTTTGACAAGAGTGAAAGATTTCAACTCCAAATTATATGAAAGGGATGATACATGTACTCCAGACATCATGAAAGGTACCAGTACCAGAGTTCTTCCAGTCCTCCCAGCAGACGTTGCACATGCAATCAAGAACATGAAGCGTGGAAAAGCTCCAGGAGAAGATGGAATTACTGTAGACATCATAAAAGAAGCACGTGGAGAAATCGAAACAGTACTCGCCCAAATTTTCACTCGATGCCTTAATGAAGGGAAGATTCCTGAGGATTTGAAAAATGCTACAATGATCTTGCTACATAAAAAAGGTGACATTGAGGATCACTGGAACTACAGACCTATCAGCCTCCTATCAGTGGTTTATAAAATCTTCACTAAAGTTCTTTCACACCGCTTGAAGGTGACACTGGACATGGCTCAACCGAGAGAACAAGCTGGATTCCGGAGTGGCTACAGCACAATAGATCATATCCACGTACTGAGAGAACTAATTGAAAGAGCGAGGGAATATGAACTTCCATTGTGCATGGCTTTTATCGATTATGAAAAAGCCTTTGATTCGGTGAAACCATCAGCAGTTACAATGGCTCTGAAATCCTGCGGTATTGAAGATGCATACATTAATATTATTAATAACATCTATGAAAATGCAAGTGCAAAGATTCGGCTGTTTGAAAATACAACACACATAAAAATTGGAAAAGGAGTGAGACAAGGTGACACCATATCTCCGAAGCTCCTTAATGCCACATTGGAAAATGTCTTTCAATCACTGAACTGGGAAAACAAAGGGATAAAGATTAATGGAGATTATCTAACCCTCCTTCGTTTTGCTGATGACATAGTCATTTTTGCAACTACCCCCTCTGAGCTGCAGAGTATGATCCAGGAACTTGCTGACAAGAGTAAAGAAGTGGGATTAAAAATGAACTTTCAGAAGACAAAAGTGATGTTCAATGCTTTTACAAGAAATGAAGATTTATCGATTGATGGAGAAAAGCTGGAGATAACAGACACGTACGTTTATCTTGGACAGCAGATATCAAGTGAGGGTCACATTGATGAAGAAATTAATCGGCGTACAAAACTTGCCTGGAGAGCTTTTGGAAGAAACAGCATAATTTTCAAGAGCAATATGCCGTTATGTCTTAAAAGAAAAGTGTTTGATCAATGCATCCTTCTAGTGCTTACGTATGGCGCAGAGACGTGGACCTTAACTAAAAGAGACATACAAAGGCTGCAGACAACTCAAAGCAGCCTGGAGAGATGCATGCTTGGGGTAACCAGTAGTGATCGGAAGAGGAACTCGTGGATCAGAAAAATGACAAGAGTGGAAGACATCATGATCAGAGTTAAATCCCTGAAATGGCAATGGGCTGGACATACTGCCAGAAGGACAGACCATCGATGGACAGCCGAAATTTTAGATTGGATTCCAAGGGACAGGAAAAGACCCAGAAGAAGACCACATGGAAGATGGGTGGATGAAATTCGAAAGTATGCGGGAGTGACATGGAGGAGACTGGCACAAGACAGACCGTTGTGGAGGAAACTTGGGGAGACCTTCGTCCAGCAGTGGATTGATAATGGTTGACAATGATAATGATGATGATGATGTAAAACGTGAAGAAATAATGTTCTGTGAAAGTTTAGTGAAATATATTGTTGAGTACCAATGAAATTAACTATTGTTCCGTCACAATCAGGTTCCAAAAATGATTTTGACTGCTTCCGTCACCCATTTTTGTTACATTGAATTTTTTTACTTTGTATTTACTTTATTACTGTCGGCAAAGATGCACAGCATCAAAAACATAAATTTAAATATATTGAAAAATCGGTGTACTTCATTTTTACTTTGCAAGAACTCTTCCCGTTAAGCAAGATGTTATTGAAAAATACTTCTCAAGTCATCTGGTTGGAAAAAGTGATGGGCATTGTAAAGATGAGAGAGTTTTGCTTTGCACCGTCTCCTGTAGAAGCATTATTCTTTTTCAAAATGGTATGAAAGTAAGGGCATATGTATCTTAGCAGCCCCGGCGGCACACCGGTCAAAGCGCTAGCTTCTGATCATTCGTCTGAGAGGGCTTCAGGTTTGAACGCCGGTGAGGAATGGATGCTGTGTTTGTCTTACGGCGTTGGCTCTCACCCTTCCCTGGAACCAGTGGCCCTAAATTAGGCACGGGCGACTGCTTATAGCCCATTGAGTTGCTCACGGTGATCGTTAAACCTCCAATAAAAAAAGATATCTCATACAGTTTTCATCAAACTACAAGCCTTTTCATCTGGCATCATCCTCTTGCTCATGGTCTACACATGCAACAATATTTTTATGTTATCGAAAGTTACGTTTTTGCAAACTTACTTTTTATGAGAGCTTTGAGTTGATTCAAGCATTCTTCCTTCATTTCTGGCGTTTGCTCGACATCTTTGTTGTCGCAGAGTTTTCCCGCAGGCGGAGGGTCCGTGAAGAGAGTAAAATGTTCTGAAACATCAGCAGTGGGATTTGAAGTCATTGCTATGATTCTGAAATTCAATGTTGATTGCATAAGTTATGCTTGCATGAGCGTAAAACTCTAAAAGACGCTATCACTTTATACTAGAGCAGTAAAAATATTTAAAAAATATTAGTATATTTCGACCGTACAGTATTATTTCGAAACAGTTGTTAATGATCATGTGGCTACCTCGACATAAGTTCCAAAGGTTTTTGAATTATATCTTCTTGTATTCTGATATGTTTGTTATATTTCTAATGCATAAACTTTAAGCAACGTAAAGTTATATGGAAAGCATAGTATAAATTTTATAGACGTCAGATTTTTTATTATCTGCAGATCTGAGATTGCACGCACATTACATCGTTATGTTTTTGTAGATCAAAAAGGACTTTTAGACTTAATTCAGCATTATTTCCAATATAATCAATGTTCGATATATATAAAACAAAATACAAAAATCGCAGAAATTTCGTTCGAAAACAGTTTGGCTCTGATGTGAGTAACTATTTGTAATTGGCTACTGTATTTTGCCCGCTGCGTCAATTTTTGCACATGAATTTTTTAGCAACAGAAACATTAGCGAACACATTTTTCATTCCGTAATTTCAGAAATTTGCAATAACTTTGATGCCACTGTTTTTTCTGGTGATATCAAAGATCCTGAGCACACTGTTAAGGAAGTTTAATGTTGAGCATTTAAAGTAATAATGACGAAGTGTATATGTATACAACTGCCCAAGTGGCTCAGTGATCGAAACGCTGGCTTCTGACCATTCGTCCGAGATGTGTAAATGTTCGGATCCCGGTGAAGCATAGATATTGTGTTTGTCTTACGGCACTGGCTCTCTCTCTTCCCTGGAATCAGCGTCTTTTTTGAGTAAATGTTTAACGACCCACCATGAACAACTTGATGGGCTATAAGCAGTCTCGCGTCCCTAATTTAAGGTCACTGGCTCCAGGGAAGAGAGAAAGCCAGTGCCGTAAAACAAACACAACATCCATGCCTCGCCGGGATTCGAACCCGGACCCTTCTCGCATGAATTATCATAAGCCAGCGCTTAGACCACTACGTCACCGGGGCGGCGAAATCAGTGTCTGTAAGTTACGAATGGGCAACTGTTCATAGCCCTTTAAGTTGTTCACGGTAGTCGTTAAATCCCCAAATGAAACAAAAATGTATATATATATATGTGGAAAATTTCCTAAGCACAAAATATACAATATTTCCAAAGCGAAATGTTCGCAATCACAGATTAATGAGATGTGCAACGAACAGGGATTCCCTGTTTCCAGAAATGGGATTCATGCGTGGAAATGCGCTAGGCAGCCCCGGTGGCGCAGTGGTCTAAGCGATGGCCTCTGATCATTCGTCCGAAAGGGGTCCGGGTTCGAATCCCGGCGAGGCATGGATGTTGTGTTTGTGTTACGGCACTGGTTCTCTCCCTTCCCTGGAACCAGTGACCCTAAATTAGGGACGGGCGACTTCTTATAGCCCATTGAGTTGCTCACGGTGGTCGTTAAACCTCCAATCAAAAAAGAAATGCGCTGCGTACGTTTTGGAAGAAGCTAGCTACTACGACCGTTCACACCGTCGTTCATCAAGATTTGATGCTCACGGAAGGCCACATGAGGTGAAAATTTATAACTTGGCTTTTCACCATCTGCAAAACAATGATGAGACGGATCGAACCCAGGCCTAATCTCGGATCGGGTGAGTTCGGGTAATATAATAATTACAATGGTTCGGGCTTGAGCGGGCTTTGAATTTTCGACTACTTCTTTTTATTCGTATCTCTTATTTTGTGTGATTTAGCATGCGAGATTTTTTATTACACTTCCTAGTTGGTAATGCTACAAATCGGCCCGGGTGGGGATTGCGGACTAGGGAGGGGCATTTATTTCGGGATTTGGAAGCAAGCACGCGTTAGCAGATTTCTACTAAAAGGAAAATTTTCAAGAACTGTAGATACCAGATAGTAAATTCCACGCGCCGCCCAGTGGCGCAGTGGTCTAAGCGATGGCTTCTGATCATTCTTCTGTAAAAGGACCGGGTTCGAATCCCGGTGAGGCATGGATGTTATGTTCGTCTTACGGCCCTAGCTCTCTCCCTTCCCTGGAACCACTGGCCCCACATTAGGGACGGGCGATTGCTTATAGCCCTTTGAGTTGTTCACGGTGGTCGCTAAACCTCCAGTCACAAAAAAAATCTTGCTCTCTTCTTCCACGCGGCATCTCCCCGCTGATTTTATCGATCCACGTACGTTGATTGCAGCACAGCCCGATTTGGCCGGATGACGGCCGCCCTAAGCGTTTCAGGAGAAAACGCATGGTTAAATAAAGGTATTCGGCTACACTGTAGAAACAAGTACGTATATGTTTCTTCTCCAGTTGAGAAAGCCATTGATTAACTAACCTGTTTAGTCACAGTTTTCGGGCGCGTTCTATATTTTACGATATTAAATTCGCGCTCGGGATCTTAAAACTGAACCCGAAATCAGCACTGGTGCGAACTGTTAGGAGGATTCCTTACGAATGTTATCTTGTAGATGACAAATGAGGCTTAATTGTCGCTGTAGACTATAGGGTTCTTCGAAATTAAGGAGCGCAGTAACAGACATTTCATGGGATCTGCTACTGATATCAGACTTATGACGAGGCTACGATGGGCGAAATAACAGTGAAAGAAAGTAAATGGATTTCAACTCTATAATGGAACGAGATTTGTAACTAAGAGCTGCCGTTGGGTTATTGAAATAAAGTAAATAGTATTGGGAACGCCTTTTTATTTTTCATCTTCTCCTTGAAGGACTTCTATAGTCTTCTGCAATATAGTATAAACATCAAATTCATGAAGTAGATTAATATAGGAGCTGATGTCACATCTTTTGATTTTGCTATAGCAGATTGAAAATGATTTGTTTAATGCAATCAATCTATGCAGAAAGAAAGCTGATATTTTGGTGTAGAATATTCAATTGGGATGCTATGTTTTAAATTCATGACCAGTAAACCGAATGATTAATTAATATCCCACGCTACTTATTTTTTCATGTGTATTTGAATGTCATAGATGTCATGTTAACTATTTTAATTCGCGTGACTCATTTATTATATCTAATATATTACTTTGTTTTAATTTCTTCTATCACATACATGTAGGTTTAAATCAAACAAATTTCCCAATTTCGCATCATAAAGCAGATTAAAATCTAACCCATTATATCTGCACCTTACTTTCGTGTTTTGGTGTTCATCGCATCGATGAACCCTTTAGATTACAGGAGAATATGCAAATTAATGTAAGAATCATTTACAACTTTTAAACTCATTACGTATAGAACAAACAAGCTGAAAATATGTGTTTTGTTTCAATTCTGTTTCGTGTCTTTCGGTATCTCTAATACATTACTTTGTTCATAATTACCTTTCTAACTTATTATATAAATGTCTACAAAACAAGTACAGCATTAACACATTAAAACTTTTGGTTATGTTTAAATTCCGTTTTGTGTGTTTCGATATCTCTAATATGTTTATAATTATTTTTCTGCCTTATTATATAGTATCATTTTGAGCACGGAAAATTTTTACATTTAAATCACATTTTCAAAAAACAAAAAATAACATAAACGGGAATAATACACGCCCAAGAAATTATTCATGATTGAGTATTATTAATACACATTCAAAAATTGTGCAGACTTGCGACTTATTGTTTTATGTATCTTTCCTTTTTGTTTATCAGATAAATAAAAAAGAAGCATTTCATGTTTGGTTTATCTATAAGTTACTAGAATGTTAGACCAATAGTTGAAAGCAAAGCGAAATATTTTTTCTTTGCATTTCTCATGTCTTGGCTTATTAAAAAATAAATGTCAACGAAACAACCGATAAAATAAAATTTGCATGAGTGCTATTATTTACTTACCGACTGATACTGAAACTTATAACCTAGTAAACATAATTATGTAACCAATTCCTGATAAAAGCTATAAGACTAATATTCTGCCGATCGATGCATCTCGGATGAGAACTTCGGCAGGCAACTGGCAAATCGTTTACTAGCAATAGTGCCGGCGAGAGATTAACATACAGTATACACTTGTATGTCTTTTAAAACCAGATGAAAATGAAATAAACCGGAAAGATCACGTTGAATAAACTATATAATGATAATAAAGGATCTGGCTTGCTGATGACGTAAAATATTTTTGCTTCAAAGGAAAACAGCTTCCAAGAAGAACAGTCAAGATATCAGAAGAGGTAGAACAGGTTCCTGAAAGTAATGAAAACCCAGCCGGTTGTTTTGTTGTCTTCTTTTTCATTCGTTTACTGACGTCATAGTGTATGTTGTTTTTGTCAACGTTTTCCTTGTGTGACCTTCATGCCAATAAGAAAGATTTTGTTTTTATGTCTTCGTCTGAAGTGTTTTGTCACGTGAGCACCGTGAACTTCAAACTGAAGCATTTTCCTAGTTACCGCCTTTTCCTGAACACGGGCCTAGCTTTCCTTATTTTCTTCTTAATTACGCATGCGTAGATGTGCTGATAAATGCTTGCACTAAGAGTGTAATGGCGGTCATCAGAAGAACTTGTATGCCTATTAATTTTTACAATCCAATCTGCCACATTTGAGTCACAAAGACAGGGGGACTGCATAGTAAAATAAACGGAATGTAAAATTTTTTTAGAAATTATGTTCAGAAAAGTAAAAAATGTCGGAAAATATTTAAGCTTCAGATAAAAATTTCCCATGTGATTGAACATTTTTCTCCTCAAGTTACGTGTAACGCAACAAGTTGGTAAAATCATGTAATGCGTTGATTATGATACGCTTTCCAACATACTAGAAAATATTACTCAAGTTATGTGAATAATGGCTGTAGAATAAATCTCGCTCCTGTGTCCTGACCTTTGACCCCATTTCGATGATATTCAACAGAACAGGTTCACTATACCTCCGGAACAACATGATGATGTTTTGTTGCAATAGAAGCAAGTTATGAGAATAATGGCTGTGGAATAAATTTACGCAAGTTATGAGAATAATGGCTGTGGAATAAATCTGGCTTTTGTGCAATGACCTTTGACCCGTTTCGTTGATATTCAACAGAACCAGTTCACTATACCTCCGGAACAACATGATAAAGTTTTGTCGCAATCCAAGCATTTTAGGTAAGTTATGATGCACAAGGGCAATGGAATGGATCCCACTAAAGTGTCCTGACCTTTGACCCCATTTCGCCCATTTTCAATAGGGTTCGTCCCCAGTAGCTCCCTACCACATACTAAAATTTCATCGAAATCGAACCATTTTTACGCAAGTTATGAAGCATAAGGGCAATGGAATATATATCGCTCTTATGACCTGCCTGACATTTGACCCCATTTCGCCCATTTTCAATGGGGTTCGTGCCCAGGTGGTTCCCTACCACATACTAAAATTTTATCGAAATCGAGCCTTATTTACGCATGTAACGAATGGACGCATAAAGGCAATGGAATGAATCCCGCTTTTATGTCCTGACCTTTGACCCCATTCTGCCCATTTTTTAATAGGGTTCGTCCCCAGGTGGTTCCTTACGATATACTAAAATTTCATCGAAATAGAACCATTTTTACGCAAGTTATGACTCATAAAGGCAATGGAATAAATCCCGCTCTTATGCCCTGCCTGACCTTTGACCTAATTTCACCCATTTTCATAGGGCTCGTGCCCAGTTAGATCCCTACCACGTACTAAAATTTCATCGAAATCGAACCATTTTTACACAAGTTATGACACATTAAGGCAATGGAATGGATCCAATTCCTTTGTCCTGACCTTTGATCCAATTTTACCCATTTTCAAATGGGATCGTTCCCAGGTTGTTCCTTACCACATACTAAAATTTCATCGAAATCGAACACTTTTTACGCACGTTATGACGCATAAGAGCAATGGAATGGATCCCGCTCCTATGTCCTGACCTTGGACCCTGCTTCGCCCATTTTCAATAGGGTTCATCCCTAGGTGGTACCCTACCACATACTAAAATTTCGTCGAAATCGAACCATTTTCATGTGAGCTATCGTGCGGACGGACGGACGGACAAAGCTGGAGCGTATACGCTTCTTCAACCTACGGTTTGGAAAGCGTAAAAAATGAGCTGGTTTTGAGAATCCTGGAAATTCCTTGGCTGTTTTTTTTTAAAAGATGAATATGAAAATTACTTTCATTATGGCTACTTAAAGATTTCCTTCTGTACGCTATTTAACTTTCTCGTACTGAACATTTTTCATTTTCTCAGACTTAAATCATATGTAACGAAAAAATGAGCTGATTTTTAGAATCCTGGAAATTTATTGGCTGTTCATATAAAAAGATCAATATGAAAATTACTTTCATTTTGGTTACTTGAAAATTTCCTTCTATATGTTATTTACCTTTCTCGCACTGAACAATTTTCATTTCCTCAGACTGAAATGATATTTAGAGGATTTTAGGAATGGAGTGTCTGACCACAGGTCTTAAACAACCCTTAAAAATAGGAAGCTAGGAGATTTGGGCTAGAGTGCCCGATGGGAAAGTGACACGGAAGCGAGGTAGAAAGGGGGAGGAAGACGCCCTTATTTATTACCGGGAGGCCAGTCTCCGGGGCCCGACGTCATAACATGTCCATCCGACGCACGGCGGATATTTAGTGGTTCGAGCGTTCGTACCGACCTGGGATCGAACCGGATGTCTTCTCCGTGGCCGTCACGAACGTTGACCACTATGCCACCCAGACTGAAATTACTTAATCCCACAATAATATACACTGCTGGACAATTGCTAAGGACGGATCATAAACGGCTATATAGCGCATAAAAAAGTACGTGTGGTTGGATGCCAAGTGAAATAAAATAATGTCAGAATGCCAGGACATTACAAGAAAGACAATTTATTGTGCTCTGAAATCCAGAAGGCTTTGGAACGTGTTCAAGGGACAAACAGGCCATTTTGTGCAGAATACGTAAACGTGAAAAAATGCAATTACTGTCCGCAGGCGTTCCGGCGTAAGATGTCAATACGGGATATGGCCACCATGGAGGGCGATGCAAGATTCCACACGTCGTGTCATGCTTTGCACAACATTATCAAGCAGCTGTTGGGGTAATTTATCCCATTCCTCTGTCAGTGCACGGATGAGGGTGTCCTTGTTTATTGGAGGGCATTGGCGACCAGCAAGACTACTCCCCAAAGCATCCCACACATTTTTAATGGGATTGAGATCTGGAGAACGTGCTGGTCATACGAGGCGTTGATTATTCTCGCTCTCAAGACACTCCTGGACAGCGACTGCTCGAAGACATGTTGCGTTGTCGTCCATGAAAATGAATCTACCACCGACAGCACCACGGAACATGCGAACATGAGGTAGCAGAACATCATTAATGTATTGTTGGCCAGTCATAGTCCCTGTTGGAAGCATATAGAGGGACGCACGGCCATTGATCATGATGCCAGCCCATACCATGGCACTACATGTCGGATATCGGTCCCTTTCCTGTATGTTTGCTGGACAATATGCAGTACCACTATCACGCCAGATCAGTTGTCGTCGACAATCAGACGATAGACTGTATCTACTCTCATCTGAGAAGAGAACAGCAGACCAGTTGGTATCAGTCCAATTGCGATGTTGATGGCACCATTGCAAACGGGCGGTACGGTGACGTCTGGACAATGAGATGCACACAAC
The DNA here is from genome assembly GCA_039090855.1 of Macrothele yani. Classification (NCBI taxonomy): domain Eukaryota; kingdom Metazoa; phylum Arthropoda; class Arachnida; order Araneae; family Macrothelidae; genus Macrothele; species Macrothele yani. The sequence continues at coordinate 73,253,550 of CM077010.1, read as the reverse complement.
AGGACGGCGGGCGTATAGTCCTCCTTCATGCAAACGTCTGGCGACAGTTTTTCGGGAGATCCGCATGACAGTAGCAGCCATAAACTGATTTCCTACCTCACTAGCTGTGCTGCGCCGGTGTCTTTTTGTTGATAGCACTATGCACCGATCTTCTGCAGGTGTCGTACTGCGAACACGACCTACCCCGTGACGTTTGCTACACTCTCCATTTGTTTGAAATGATTTCCAAAGCCTTGAAACAACACTGTGGCTGACGTCGAACTCCCTGGCAACATCTGTTATTTTTTGCCCTTCTTCAATCTTGCCAATAATACGGCCACGCGTATAATCATCTAGGTGATGTCGGGAAGACATACTGAAAATTGCAAGTTCGTCAATTGATTCTTTCCCCTTCAACTTTGCGTTTGAACAACAACGGTCAATACGCGTCAAATCCTTTATATCTCTTATCAGCGCTATGACGTCACGAACAAGTTCGGCAATCCAAAATTTGCATACGCACAACACGTCTTACTGTATCCCGCACTTTTTTTTTTTTTTTTTGATTGGAGGTTTAACGACCACCGTGAGCAACTCAATGGGCTATAAGCAGTCGCCCGTCCCTAATTTAGAGTCACTGGTTCCAGGGAGGGGAGAGAGCCAGTGCCGTAAGACAAACACAACATCCATGCCTCACCGGGATTCGAACCCGGACCCCTTACGTACGAATGATCAGAGGCCAGCGCCTTAGACCACTGCGCCACCGGGGCGGCATCCCGCACTTTCCACATTTTCTTGCCTTCCATTTTATGGTTGCTATCGTTGCTATTGTCATCCGTCCTTTGCGATTGTCCGGCAGTGTATTTTATTTATTAGAATACTTACAGATTTTCTTGAAATTATTACGGCCAGAGCCAAATCAAGTACCTTTCTTGTGTTATTGCAATCCTAATAGGAATATTCCTTGCCTACACAACTTGAAATTACAGAAAAAAATATCTCCTTGAATTTCCATATCAAGAATTATGTTTTATTTCTAAGGTTCAAAGGCTTCATCTCTTACCTTAAACAAATCGAGGGCGCTGTGTCTGAGTGCTATAAGTCTCTGGCTCTGGCATGTTTGTTGCAGATGGGTTTATCTTCAACTCCCTCGTAAGACATGGGTGATGCGTTATTCTTGCGGCATAGTCTTTTTCCTTTGCCGAAACGAGAGGTTCCGATTTTGAAAATAGCGCAGTGGCATCTGATCATTCGTCCGAAAACGGTCCGGGTTCGAATCCCGGTGAGGCATGGATGTTACGTTTGTCTTACGGCACAGGCTCTATCCCTTCCTTGGAACTAGTGACCCTGAATCAGGGACGCGTGATTGCTTATAGCCCATTGAGTTGCCCACGATGGTCGTTAAACTTCCAACCAAAAAAAAAAAAAAAAAAAGAAAAAAATGGCGACTGTTTATTGCCAAGTGAGATGACAGTCGTCAAACCCCCAAATTAACAAGAGAGAAACATTTAAATTTTAAAGTGAACGTAGAAGGAGTTTACACCAAATTCTTTTTCGGCGTTTCCTTTCTCTTTTTTCCTTGAAATGATAATATCCAAAATTGTGTGGGGCTCCCGGAGGCAGGTTGTTCAAATGCGGTAACTTCTGGCTGACGCTTCCCATGCAGCACAAAACGTTTCAGATATGTATCAGTAATGTTACAATCTACACTATCTACCAACAAGTAATTGGACACCCCTGCAATCGACGATATCTGCGGTCCTGATACACGTCACGGCAGCCACCGTTAAATATCATGTGGGAAACAACAACGCAACCAGTCGCATGAAAGTTGCCACGCAGTTCGGAGCTCTCTGATTTCGAGAAAGGTGTAATCGTCGGGTATCACAGAAACGGCCGATCCATACCTGACATATCCAGCGAGTTGATGTACCCCAAATGAACAGTGGCCTACGTGATTGGCAAGTGGAAGATGAGAGGTGACTGTCGGAATGTGCCCCGACCCGGCAGACTCACAAAACTGGGAGTTAGAGACCGACGGGTGCTGGCCAGAGAAATTCGGAAGAACCGCACCTAATCGATTAGCTACATCCGCGAGGAGTTTCAACATGCATCCGGGAGTGTTCTTTGGATGAATACCATCCCTATGGAAGCCCATCTGCTCGGTTATTATTGATGTGCTGCCACCCACAAGCCTATGATCACCAAGTCCAATAGCGCTGCTCGGCTAACGTGGTGCAAAGAACGTCGACAGTGGACCGTTGAACAGTGGAAATAGCCTGGAGCTACGAATCAAAGTTCACCCTCTACCGTTCGGATGGCAGGGTCTGGGTTTGGCATCTGCTTGGGGAACATCCTCCTGCCGGAATGTATTGTGCCAACTGTGAAATTCGACGGTTGTGGAATTATCCTATGGGGATGTTTCTCGTGGCATGGCACGGGACCCTTGGTCGCAATTCCTAGTAGACTTAACGCCGAGACCTACTGCACCATTTTGGATGACCATGCGCTTCCTACGTTGTGGCAGTTTTACGGGGTGGACCCATGTTACTTTCAGGATGACAATGCCACCTGTCATGTTGCGAGGTCCACCATGCTTGATATGGTGACAATGGGGTTAATCGATTGGACTAGCCTGCGCAGATCCCGGTTCTTAACCCTATCGAGCACCTCTGGGACGAGTTGGAGCGTCGATTTAAGGGGTGCCCCCCACCGTCCGAAATCGGTGAAGGAACTGACCTGTCTTCTCCAAGCCGAATGGAAGAAAATGCCGCTAGCCGTCGTACAACGCCTGGTTGAGAGTATGCCCCGGAGGGTCGCAGCTGTATTCGCCACTCGTGGAGGCTCCACCAACTATTAAAGGTGAATAAACTTCGTATTCCTTTGCTATCACAGATGTCCAATTACTTGTTGGTAGATAGTGTATATATACTGTGACTTTAACTCGTGCCTATAACTACATACATGAAAAACTACTGAAATGACGCGATAACTATTTTAACTCCATTGTTAAAATATTTACTGGATCAAATTAAATCAATTTCTCCAATCACACAACCTTTTACCATGCTTTCTTTAGATGTTGCATCTCTTTTCCCGAGTGTTCCAGTATAACAGGCACATGGCATGATAAAATCCTCTCTTTTGACATTGGGCACCCCATCTGCTGAGGTGGAAGCTATGTTACAAGCACTATCCCTAGTTTACAAGATATCTTACTTTAAGGATAAAATCCTCTCTTTTGACATTGGGCACCCCATCTGCTGAAGTGGAAGCTATGTTACAAGCACTATGCCTAGTTTACAAGATATCTTACTTTAAGTTCAATGGGATAATATATCGGCAATGTGAAGGGGTGTAATGAATAATCTCTTTTACCAGCTAAGCTAATTATAATGAATAAAGCTTTCAACTAAGCTAAGTATAATGCTTCTGCTACTGAATTATATGCTTGTACTAAGCTTCAAATAGTGAATTCAAATGGTTGTTGTTACTAGTTAATTAAGATCATGAATAAAGTCTCCTGCTATAGTAGTGTAGTAATAGTAATGAACAAACTTATAACTGGTAGTAATGTTGTAGCAGTAATTAAGATGAATAAAGTCTTATGCTGGTTGTTACTAGTAATATTAATTGAAATAAACCTAACAGCCAGATAGAGATCTGACAGTACTATGAACTGAGAAAGACGTACTTACGTAAAACCTTTTATTATGAACTTCTACTGGTATCATCACACACAGCTACTCAAATAACACGTAGCTCCTTGCACATGAACGGAGCTCTATACTCATAAACAAACGCTCTCCTTCACATAAACCAACACTCTCCGTACAACAACAAACGCCCTCCGTACAACAACAAACGCCCTCCGTACAACAACAAACGCTCTCCTTAGGTATCGTTGAACGCGCCTATTTATACTGGCTACCACCACGCCATGACTTACACTCATTGCCAGATCTCATTCAGCGGGAGAAATAACATCTCGTTCAGTAAGAAGATAATTTACATAGTAAAATAAAATAACCAGAGATAGTAAAATCAAAAGGAAAGTGAATATAGAGTATACGTTACAGGGGCACCAATGGGATCTCCTCTTTCCCCAAGCCTTTCAGAAGTTTTTCAGTCAACCAATTACAGACCTATACTATGGAATACATACCAACATTTGTATCTGAGTTATCAAATGTATTTAACACTATAAAGTTTACTGTAGAATACGAAAGTAATTATACTTTACCATTTCTAGATATCATGCTTATTAGAAACCAATCTAAATCAGCTATTAATTCTTCAGTACATAGAACACCGGATTCAGATACGGTATTAATATCTTGGGCATCGGCACACCCGTGGTGATACAAGAAATCATCGATATCTTTTCCTATAAGAAGAGCTTTTACTCATTCGTTAACCACAGCTCTTCGAAAACAAAAAATGGATGCCATTTATAATATCACCCGTAATCACGGATATCCAGATGAAACCATACATAGGATAGTAGCCAAGATTAAAAGGAACAGGACTACAACATTAACATCTGTATATAAAGAAAAATATAGAAAGTACATTGGTTCTCTCCCCTTTGTACCGAAATTGTGCTATTCCATGAAAACGATATGTCATAAATACGATTTTGATATTGGAATAAACACAACCAACATTAAGTCGTTACTTCTGAAAGACAGATATGAAACATGGTATATGTTAGCCCTGTTAACAGAATAGAAGAAAATGAACAACAAAAAGTGTACATAGGTTCAACTATTCGTTCAATATCAGCTAGATTAAAAGAACATAAATATCATGTTAAAAATAGAGCTACAAACACAGCATTAGCACGATTTGTAAACCAAGGTCATTATCTTCCTGTCTGGAACGAGATTAAAATTCTCCACACACCAAAATCTTGATCAACTTTAAGATTTGTTGAGAGTTGGTACATTATGAAATATGGGAATACAGCATGTAATGATACTTTACTAGAATTTATACCCATACCATGGAATACATACTTGGGTTTGTCGGGTTAGGTATTAATAAATCAATAAACTCTATCTATTACTTTTATGTTTGACCAACAACAAATGTTGTCCCATACTCTCATTAGTTAAGCCCATTTTATACTAGTTACGTCATCACAACTGTATGTCTTATAGTATAAATAACACAGTGTTTATCACGTTCGTTTGGTGAATTTTAACAGCATCTAAAGATGGTACCCACTTTGGGTACCAAAAGATCTCATGTGTGTACATATTTTATTATATCATCTTTTAAATGTATATATATTAAATACTTTAACATTGGAGTTAAAATAGTTATCGTCTCATTTCGGTAGTTTTTCATGTATGTAATGTTACAATCTCTCATTTTTTGTTACACTTTTAGAGATATCTTACAATTACGTTTCAGCAACATCTGTTTTGGAACATAAATCTTTGTGCATTACAGTTACATTAAAATAGCATTCACCGATACTACCGCTATGTAGTTTCCATTGTACATAATTGCTACCTTGATGTTACATTCCGGCGATATTTAAGATTTTGATTTGGCAACGGCGTGGATGAACATGCGCATTTATGCCATTTCACCGAAGCACTCTCGGAGTCGTTCCATGCACTACTGGGATATTCTTTGGTGATACTGTCATACTCGAGTTAGCTGGGTGTAGCAGAACTAGTCACCGGAGAAGTAGCCACAAAAAGTTTAAGAGGCAGTATAAAAATTGCATTTTTGACCGCTTCGTGGCCACGACACCCAGAGGTTTGTTATCGGAGTCATATAAAGTTTCCGTAATTTCGTCTTTTCTTAATTGGGACTATTAATGTAATTCTTTATAAAAAATGTTTGTGATCTACAACTCAACAAAATATTTCAGCGTTTACAAATTACAAGTCTGCAAATTATCTCTGAGGGCATGTGCTGACTCAGGAAAAGTGTCAAGGGGGGGGGGGGGGAGGGGAAATACCAAAAGGGTGAAATATAAAGCATTTCTGGTCCGATCAGAAAATTTTTAGCATTTGCAAGTTACAAGTCAACACATCAACTGAGGGCATGTGCCTATTCAGCAAACCTTTTGGAGGTAGGGGAGTGGGGGTTATACCAAAACTGTAAAATATGAAGCATTTCTTGTCCGATCAGGAGATTTTTAGCATTTACATCCTACAAGTCAACAATTTATCTGAGGGCATGTGCTGCCTCAGGAAACCTGTCGGGGGGGGGGGGTGATAACACCAAAAGTATAAAATACAAAGGATTTCTGGTCCGTCGGGAGATTTTCAGCATTTACAAGCTATAACTCGACATATCATCGGAGGGGATGTGCCTACTCAGCAAACCTGTCGGGGGTAATATCTAAGGTGTAAAATATAAAGCATTTCCTGTCCGATCAGAAAATTTTTAGCATTTGCAAGTTACAAGTCAACACATCAACTGAGGGCATGTGCCTATTCAGCAAACCTTTCGGAGGTAGGGGGGGGGTAATACCAAAACTGTAAAATATGAAGCATTTCTTCTCCGATCGGGAGATTTTTAGCATTTACATCTTACAAGTCAACAATTTATCTGAGGTCATGTGCTGCCTCAGGAAACCTGTCGGGGGGGGATAACACCAAAAGTATAAAATACAAAGGATTTCTGGTCCGTCGGGAGATTTTCAGCATTTACAAGCTATAACTCGACATATCATCGGAGGGGATGTGCCTACTCAGCAAACCTGTCGGGGGTAATATCTAAGGTGTAAAATATAAAGCATTTCTGGTCCGATCAGAACATTTTTAGCATTTGCAAGTTACAAGTCAACACATCAACTGAGGGCATGTGCCTATTCAGCAAACCTTTCGGAGGTAGGGGGGGGGTAATACCAAAACTGTAAAATATGAAGCATTTCTTCTCCGATCGGGAGATTTTTAGCATTTACATCTTACAAGTCAACAATTTATCTGAGGGCATGTGCTGCCTCAGGAAACCTGTCGGCGGGGGGGGGGGGATAACACCAAAAGCATAAAATACAAAGGATTTCTGGTCCGTCGGGAGATTTTCAGCATTTACAAGCTATAACTCGACACATCATCGGAGGGGATGTGCCTACTCAGCAAACCTGTCGGGGGTAATATCTAAGGTGTAAAATATAAAGAATTTCTGGTCCGATCGGGAAATTTTTAACATTTGCAAACTACAACTCGACACATTATCTACGGGCATGTAACTACTCAACAAACCTGTCAGAGGGAGAGGGGGATGGGGTCAATACCAAAAGTGTAAAATATGAAGTATTTCTGGTTCCATCGGCAGATTTTCACCATTTACAACCTACAAGTCAACAAATTATCGAAGGCATGTGCTGCCACAGGAAACCTGTCGGAGGAGGGGGTGGGGTACACAAAAAGTATAAAATACAAAGAATTTCTGGTCCGATTGGGAGAATTTCAGCATTTACAACCTACATCTCAGCAATCTGTCTGACGGCACGTGTTAACACAAGAAATCTCTCGGAGGGGGTGGGTGTGATACCTAAAATATAAAACAGAAAATATTTCTGGTTGTAAATGCTGTAAATCTCCCGATTGGGCGAGAAATGCTTTATATTCTACACTTTTGTTATTACAGCACCAGAATCCCCCCTCCCCCCACGGACAGGTTTCTTGGGTAAGTAGATGCCTTCAGGAAAATTGGTGAGTTGTAGCTTGTCAACGCTGAATTTTTTTTTTTTTTTTTTTTTTGATTGGAGGTTTAACGACCACCGTGAGCAACTCAATGGGCTATAAGCAGTCGCCCGTCCCTAATTTAGGGTCACTGGTTCCAGGGAAGGGAGAGAGCCAGTGCCGTAAGACAAACACAACATCCATGCCTGACCGGGTTTCGAACCCGGACCCCTTACGGACGAATGATCAGAGGCCAGCGCCTTAGACCACTGCGCCACCGGGACGGCACGCTGAAAATCTCCCGATCGGATCAGAAATTCTTTATATTTCATATTTTAGGTTTTAAGCACTCCCTCCGCACACCGATAAGTTTCCTGGTTTGCAGCTACCCGCAGGGAATTTGCTTAGCTGTATTTTATAAACTTTGAAAAATATCGTAAATAGGAAAATACGAAATTACGGAAGTGTTATCTGTGTCAGATAAACAATCTCGGGAGACGTAGCCACGGAGCAGTCCAGAACACAATTTTGTTACGGCCCCTTAAAATTTTTGTGGCCAGTTCCCTGCTTTGTTTTTGGCCCGAAAATAATGGAAATCTCTAAATTTCTTACTGAAAATAAAATATTAAAAAACAATATTTTATGAACAATAGCTGCTCAAGTAGTGGAGAATATAGCCACACGAAATGTGTTTATACAAAACAATTTTATGGCACTGAAATTCCAATGTGTCCAGTTCTTCGTGGGTCCAGTTCTCCGGTGGCAACTTCTCTGTACCCATAGTTAGCCAGTTAGTGTACTTCTGGTCCGATCGGGAGATTTAAGTTTTGCGTCCGTCTTTAAGTTTTGCACGCCAGTGTATAATATCTTAGCACGTTTGTTGGTTTTGAATCAGAAAAAAAAGTCTCGAGAAAAGTAGTTCTTAGTTTGTAGAGTTAGAAAAAAAAATATTGGTATATTGAGAAGTTTAACGACTACGCAAGTTTAAAAAAATAGAGTAAGATGTACACTAAAAATTACATTTCGTTGATGAAGAAATCCTGAAGAAATTTAAGTCATCCTACAGTAAAATAAAATGATGTATGGAAAAAAAGATGAATTTCTATTAAAATAACGTAAATAAGAAAATACGAAACTACGGAAATGTTATGTGTGTCAGTTAACCAATCTCGGGAAACGTAGCCACGGAGCAGTCCAGAACGCAATTTTTATATGGCCCCTTAAAATTTTTTGGGTATAAAGCACACGGGCGGTGTACGCTCAGCAATTCGGTGAAAGCTATTGCACGGTGTACATCGGTTTGAACGACGTCGAGTTGCTGCCACCGTGTGATATGGCCAACAGGCAATCCAACAGACGAAATTTCGATGACTTTAGCCGAGGTCGCGTCATTGAGGAGTTGGAAGGTCGAAGTGTGACTAGTGTGACCGAGGAGTTCGGGATCGCTCACAGCATCGTTTCACGAACTTGGAGAGCATTTCAAATGACAGGAACAGCTGTCCGAGAGTTTAGCAGTGGCCGTTCACGAGCAACCATGGCGGTGGAAGACCGATATATTGTCCTACAAACGAGAAGAGACAGACGGCAGACAGCGGGAGAAATCGCAAGGCACATGCGACAGACAACTGGACGTCCGTTATCGCGTTTTACCAAGGCCAGGAGGCTGCACAAAGATGGTCTATTTGCACGACGACCAGTACGGTGTGTGCCATTAACGCCTGCTCATCAGAGACGGCGGTTTCTGTGGTGCCAGGAACACAAGAACTGGACACATCAGCAATGGGGTCAAGTTCTCTTCACGGATGAGAGTCGATTTAATCTGACGAGCGATTCTGGACGTATACACATCTGGAGAGAGAAGGGAACACGCAATCACACCTCCAACATCATCGAAAGGGACCGGTTTGGAGGTGGCGGAGTACTCGTTATGGCGGTGACATGCTTGGTAGCCGTACTGATCTCCACATCTTCCAAGGAGGTTCAGTCACTGGTGTCCGCTATTGTACCGAGGTTCTCCTACCTCACGTGCGTCTGTTTAGAGGTGCTGTGGGTCCTGAGTTCTTCTGCATGGACGACAACGCTACACCTCATCGTACAATGGCTGTCGCACAGCTGTTGGAGAGTGAAGATATTCAACGCATGGATTGGCCCGCAAGGTCCCCGGACCTAAATTCAATGGAACACGCGTGGGACCTTCTCAGGAGACGCTTGGCAGCACGTTTCCAGCCGCCAGCACGATTCCTCAGGTGCGATTGGCGCTACAAGAGGAATGGGCAGCGATGCCTCAACAGCTCTTTGACAACCTCGTCCTCAGCATGGACAGAAGTTGTAAATCCTGCAACGCAGTCAGGGGTAATCATATCCCCTACTAAAGACTGGATTTTTCTTGGCAGCCGCCTGTCACATGGACGTTTCTGTCTTCTTTCCAGTTATGCTCGAAGCTACCTTTTCAATAAAGTGCCTTTGTTCATTTGAATTCCTTGTTTGAACGGTTTTGCTCACTTGTTCCATATTCTTACAACTTGGGGATCTTATGGTATGATTTGAGTCGATGTGGAACACTTCTGCACGACGTTACATTCGAAAAACCGTCTCGTCCTTAAGTTTTGCACGCCAGTGTATTTGAAACAGATATTTCCGATGGTAAAAAAAGGTATTTGTACTGAGTAAATAGAGCAAGATCTGTAAACTGAATGTTATAAGTTTTTTTATTTATTAATTTTTTAGAAGGGTGTTTTTTGAGGACAAGTGATACAATACGTTGATTCTATTAGTAAAAGACAAATGCAATGAAACTTAGGGCGTTTGTTTAGCAACTCGATTTTAAGCTATTTTGATGGCTAAATAGAAACGGAAATTCCGATTTAATTTCTCCACTTGCACTGGAAAAGCATCCTCCCCCCCCCCGTTTTAATTTTTCGTTTTAAATTTCCGCTTTAATTTTTCCACTTGCCTCCGAAAAAAAGGCAATAAATAAGACAACCTTGTGGTACAATAAAATACTGTAAAAATTCGATACAATTTTGACAATATTTTTATTGGTATTTTTTATAAGGGTTTCTTATTTATTAACTATTTTTTTGGGAGGGAGATTGTTTTTCCAGTGCAAGAGATACAAAATGTTAATTCTGTTAGTGAAATACAAATGCAATGAAACTTAGGGGTTTGTGCGAAACTGTTTCGCAACTAGTTGCTATTTTAATGGCTAAATTAAAATGGAAATTCAGTTTTAATTTTTCCACTTGCACTGGAAAAACAATTCCCCCCCCGAAACAAAATTAATAAGTAAGACAACCTTGGTGCATTGAGCTTACAGATCTTGTTCTATTTATTCAGCACAAATACTTTTTTCTTACTATGACTAATATTTACCCTTGCTGCAAAGTTGAAACACACACTATCCAGGGCATTCAAGTTAAACAAAAAAAAATTCTGAATATGATAGATGTAAAAATTGATTTATCTTCAGTTAAGAAATCTTTTTGCAGTCAGTTTAATAGTTCAAAGTGTTCTCATTTTTGACTCAACAGTGTGCTACAAATAGTAGCATTACCTTAGGTAATTAAAGTTTAAAAGTAATAAAACTTACTTTTGACACCCTACGGGTGGAAAAAAGTATCACTCCAATTGCTATAGATTTTTCATGTATGTCCTTCGAAAAAATGTAACATTTACAGTGAGAAAACTATATCGTGCCAAAGTTTCTTTTTAATGTTAGAAAAGGATTTTTGATTTGATTCAGCGTACTGTAAGGTCAGTTCCATATACTGAAAATAATTCGTGGTTTTCACATTTTCCTTTTTGAAGGAATAAAAAAAACTGTGCACCAAAAGAATGTATGAAAAACTAGAGCTTTTAGCATAATTTAAGGAAATAATCATTTTGAAATTGTGCAATTCTAGTGTATAGAAAAATGTACAGCCCAAGAATTAACAAAAACACAATAAACTTTATTAACAGTACATTACAACGTAGTTTACAGATTGGTAACCATTATATAGTACGCGATGTAATGTCTGTGCAAACATCTTCAGATGGAATACTTTATTGCGGTGCATTACAAAGGTTAAAGATCGTTCTCTCAACTAGACTATATTTCACACTAAATATAAAATCGCAAAGAAACTGTACTTTAAAAGAGCTAATTAAAACACACATACCCTTGAAACTCCTGTAGGCTGGAAATCTCGAGGAATTGCACGAATTGATTTGGAGCGTAGTTCTTATTTTCGGGAAATTTAAACACTGACGCTTTAGGACCTGTGTCGTAATTGCTAAGGAAATTTGGTACACAACAACGTGAAAAAAATTTTAACACCGTTAAAGTAAATTACAAAGAGTGGAATAATATGAATCAGTCAGTAGCAAGGACAACGAACAACCTCATGGAGCAACGCTACAATAATCACACAAGATCACACACGCTAACTGTGGTTACGGTCGTTCGCTAAATTCAACAGGTCTTCCTGTAGTGACGTCAGATGTCGGAGAGCAGGATATGTTAGAGCCTTGTTTCAGGGGGCGTTGCCTTGAGGCAGCACGTGGACGGCTTCCTTTTTACAGAAACCCCCTATTATCACGTAACAGTAATATGATGATGTCACAAATATCTTTCAAATACGTAACAGTAATGTAACGAAGATACAAATATCTTTCAAATACGCAACCGTAACATGAAGTTGGTATGTTGAAGTTACAAAGACCTTTCACTGTAACGTATCGGTTGTGTTTCAAAGTTATGAAACGTTTGCGGGCATTTTGACGTAACCGTAAGGTTTCTGAAACATTGCTGTTATATTGCGCAACATATCTCAAAAGTCTCATTACACCAGAATTCACATTTCTGCTTCACTTCATTCAAAATTTGCCAAAGTCCAATAAATCTCCCAAGAAAAAAAAAATAAAAATAAAAATATAAGTTTCTAAAATAAATTAAAGAGAATAAATACGATACGAAAAAATTATGAGTAAAAAAAAATATTGGAACGGGTAAAACAAAACTCAGAATTCACATTTCCCAAAAAATTTGATATAGTCCAATAAATCTCTCGAGAAAATAATGAAGTTCCAAGAAGCACCGCTAGGGGGCAGCACATCGAGTAAACATCCCCCTATATCCATCCCCCCAAGCATCAACCTATCCAACACCTATGCAACCCCTTCCCCAGCTCGGTCTTTGCCATCCCTCAAACATCCATCGAAAGTTCCAAAGCACCGCTTGGGGGCAGCACATCGCGTACATCTATGTCCATCCCCTTTCCCCCACTAGGTCGTTTTCATCTCTCAAAAAACCATGGAAAGTTCTAAGAAGCACCGCTAGGGGCAGCTTTCGAGTACACATCCCCTTTCCCACACTTGACCGTTGCCATCCCTCAAAGATCTATCGAAAGTTCCAAGAAGCACCGCTAAGGGGCAGCACATGAAGTTAACATCCCCCTATGTTTACCCAAACTCGGTCCATGCCATCCCTCAAAAATCCATCGAAAGTTCCAAAAAGCACCGCTAGGGTGCAGCACATCGAGTTGACATCGCCCTATGTCTACCCCCACTCGGCCGTTGCCATGCCTCAAAGATCCATCGAAAGTTCCAGGAAGCACCGCTAGAGGCAGCACATCGAGTTGACACACCTCTATGTCTATCCCCACTCGGTCCAAAGATCTATCGAAAGTTCCAAAAGGCATCGCTAGGAGGCAGCACATCAGCATCTGCTCATGTGCTGCACCTTAGCGGTGCCTTTTGGAACTTTCGATGGATCTTTGGGGATGGCAACGACCGAGTGGGGGTAGACATAGGAGGATGTGTACTCGATGTGCTGCCTCCAAGCGGTGCTTTTTGAAACTTTCGATGGATGTTTGAGGGATGGCAACGACCGAGTGGGGGAAAGGGGATGGACATAGATGTACGCGATGTGCTGCCTAGAAGCGGTGCTTTTTGGAACTTTTGATGGATCTTTGAGAGATGGCAACGTTCAAGTGGGGAAAAGGGGATGTGTACTCGATGTGCTGCTACCTAGCGGTGCTTCTTGTAACTTTTGGTTGATCTTTGAGGGATGGCAAAGACCGAGTGGGGGTGGACATAGGTGTATTCGGTGTGCTGCTCCTAGCGGTGCTTTTTGGAACTTTCGATGGATCTTTGAGGGATGGCAACGACCGAGTGGGGGTAGCCATAGGAGGATGTGTACTCGATGTGCTGCCTCCAAGCGGTGCTTTTTGAAACTTTCGATGGATGTTTGAGGGATGGCAACGACCGAGTGGGGGAAAGGGGATGGACATAGATGTACGCGATGTGTTGCCTAGAAGCGGTGCTTTTGGAACTTTTGATGGATCTTTGAGAGATGGCAACGATCAAGTGGGGAAAAGGGGATGTGTACTCGATGTGCTGCCACCTTGCGGTGCTTCTTGTAACTTTTGGTTGATCTTTGAGGGATGGCAAAGACCGAGTGGGGGTGGACATAGGTGTATTCGGTGTGCTGCCCCTAGCGGTCCTTTTTGGAACTTTCGATGGATGTTTGAGGGATGGCAACGACCGCATGGGAGAAAGGGGATGTGTACTCGATGTTCTGCTCCCTAGACGTGCTTCTTGGATCTTTCGATAGATGTTTGAGGGATGGCAACGACCACGTTGGGGAAAGGGGATGTATACCAGATGTCCCCAGCGGTGCTTTTTGGAACTTTCGATGGATCTTTGAGGGATGGCAACGACCGAGTGGCAGTGGACATAGGTGTACAAGTTGTGCTACCCCTAGCGGTGCTTCTTGGAACCATTATTTTCTCGGAAGATTTATTGGATTTTGTCAAATTTTGGGGGAAATGTTAATTCTGGGGTTTTTTGCCCTTTCCAATATTTTTTTTTCACTCATAATTTTTTCGTACCCTATTTATTCTCTTTAATTTATTTTAAGAAAACTTATATATATATATAATTAGTTTTCTTGGGAGATATATTGGACTTTGGCACATTTTGGAGGAAGTGAAGCAAAAATGTGAATTCTGAGTTTTTTTCCCTTACAATTTTTTACGCTGATGCTGCTGCCCTTTTTGGGACTTTATTAATTCGATGGATCTTTGATTTTGAGTGACGGCAACGACCGAGTAGAGAAAGGGCGCTGCATAGGTGTTAGATATGTTGGTGCTTATATGTTTCTTGGAAATTTATTATTTCGATGATCTTTGATGTTCTGGAACGGCAACGGCAGAGTTAGGTCCGTTGGAATTTTTTTTATTTATTCCTGTGGGTTTCAAGTGGGATTTTTTTTCCCTCTTCGATGCTATTTTTCCCCGGAGGAAATATTTTCGTCACGACGCTAGGGAATTTTCTTTCCAAGGGAATAGAAAAAGGCTCTAGTGGTCTCAGCTAGGTTCGAACTCACGATGATTTGGTTTTAAAAAATGGTCAAATTGTTTTCCTGTACTACGTATGCACTCTGTTTTTTTAATGACTTTTACGTTATTTCTTCGTGTATTTTTATAATTTTTTGTATGTTTTGATGTAGTTTCTTCGCGTAGATGTAATGCTACGTACTTGTAACATATACGAAATATTCTGTGCTGTGTGGGACCAGTCAGATCGCATTGGGAAGCAACTACCGTGCGCGAGGTGAACTGACAGACAATAAAAACGGCATGGTGGTTCGAATCCGCCTGAGTAAGCTTTCATTTATTACTCTTTTAGGATTCCCATGATCCACAATCGGAGATCTTTTTCACTGACGGAAAGCAGATAATGCCAGTACAAGAAAGTCGGGCTGCTTGGAAGCTGCACAAACTTTCTCATCGTGCTAAGCGAAGCTTCCTGCGGAATGCGAACCATTGCAGCACGTCCTCTGCAACATATCAGTCCTTATAAGTCCCACATGTACTGAAACAGCCATTTGCGCCACAAAAGTTCGTCAGAAACTGCATTCCCACCGTTACCATAGGTCAGATGCGCACAAGCTATACATAACCGGAGGCAGTACAAGGCGACGATTGTAGTGGGTCTCGCTTGCGGTTCATGGAGAACTGAAGAGTGGAAGAGAGTCGTCTGGAGTGCATAGTCACAGCACTTATTCTTTGAGATGGATGCATTTAGGTGTGAGTTTGCCCAGAAAAGGCTGTCATGCGGTCTGCATTGTCCTAGAAGTAGAGTTTGAACGGGGATCTTTAGTAGGGTAGAGCTGTTTCTGCTGGGAAGGATTCTGTCCTTTGGTTATGGTGCTTCCAGCCTAAAGACTGCCAAGTATGAAACCACTCTGAGCGATTTCGCGCTACCTATGCTGTGATAGTACTTCGATACAGGCCCGTGCTTGTTTCTGAAAAATTGTGCGCCTTTTTGCCTTGACACTCTGCACAGATTGGTAAGAACTGGTTTGAGGAGTAAGACTTTCAAAAATTGGATTGGCAGGCCCAAAGTACCGATTTAAATCCCAGGACGAGCAAGAACGCAGTGTCTCCCGGTTAGGCCTTCCTCAAAGGTATCTTTAAAGGAGGAGTGGAAGAAAATTCCTTGTAAGACCGACCGACATCTATTGGAAAGCATGCATAAAACGGTCGATTCAGTTACAACCGCCAAATGTGGGCAAACTATGTACTGATTTCGGCTTAGGTGTCTGAATACTGTTGTTTACATAATGTATATGTTCGCACGCACAGATTTATTTATGCGCATACAGGCATGCCGACCCTTTCAATCACTTTCTTCCCTAGAGTAAAGGATATTAATTTGATTCGTAAATTAAAACAAAATGGAATTCTTGTTGGTGTTATGGTTAAGCAATGTAGCTGACAATTTTTTCTCGTTTGTTTATGTTTTCACAAAGTCTAATAAATATTTGTTTCAAATGCATCTCCTGTTTGTGCTTACTCCACTTCTTGAAGTATTTCCAACATAATTCATTGTCTTTCCAACGGTTCCGTGTAGCATGATTGTGGAAATACGACTTTAAATACATATTTTCTCGTACTAAAGTTGCAAACATCTGAAACTGTCAACGTATTCCTGTTGTGCGTACGTGCGTCTAGCCTTCGTAATTATCTATTCATGAGAACATATGCAAATCCTGGTAGTTAAATACAGGGTGTATACAAATTAGTTGGGCAAAAAGAATGGTTTATTATGCGTAGTTATATAGGCACACATGAGAGTGAACAAGATTATAAGATAGTGAAACACGCCAAGTTTACCTTTTTCACAAATGTTCGATGTGGCTGCGCTTCGTTACTCTGCAAATGTCCCATCGGTACATCAATTCTTGCCATATGTTAGTGACCATGTTCACGTCGATCAAATCAAGTGCAGTGCTGATTCGTGATTTCAATTCAGGAATGAATTTCGGAAGCGGCGGACGGTAAACCTGGTCTTTAATAAAACCCCATACAATGAAATCTAGGGGTGAAAGATCTGGTGATCGTGCTGGCCATGGATTAACACCTCCGCGACCAATCCATACTGGTGTCTCTTTTCGGCGCACTTTTGTGGTATTCTCGACGGAAATTTTGTTGCACTTGCACAGCGGAATGCGTTTCATGGAACCACAGACAGCATTTCGCTTTTTCACAGCCGGTATACGCCTCCATCGTTACGCGAACACAGAACGAATGATGAACAACCGCGACCTACAGCTCACTGAGACGTGGACATGACACACCTAGCGCCATCTATCCGCAAACTTAGGATACACTAAGACTCATCTGCGTTTGAACCGGTAACTTACAATTAATATTTCGCACATTATTCACTTACGAAATTGCCCAACTAATTTGCTTACACCCTGTGTAATACAGCAGTTATGTAAATCCTGCAAGCCAAATGTAACACAGCATCGATGAAAATCGTACAAGCCAAAAAGAAACATTATTAGCGACTCAACATCGGAATAGGAAGGGACATACGCACAAAAGAAATACAAAGTATAAGTGTTATGTGTGAAGACATTTTTATTATACCATGGAATTCTCGATATAGTCACCTTATTTCCTTAAAGCTGTACGAATCATAAATTCCAATGACATTGATTTTGTGGCTGATGTATTAATATGGTCAGTACTCATTCTGACGTTTCTGAGATATGCTCTTTTGCTGTTATTTTACTGCCATTGTTATACTGGAAATCTTTCCCTCAGCAATCATTAAGGAGAAATGCTGCAATGAATATGGGGTGAGTAATGTTCAGTATTCTACTTTACTGTATGTCGCTCTTAAAAATACACAGGGATTTTTTAGCAGTGACACACACGCTTTATAGAACTGACCATAGTACATCAATACACGGAGATGTTTTTAGCACAAATACAAACGCTTTATAGAACTGACCGTGGTACATCGGATGCAACACTGTCGGAAAATATCGTATATGAACCCACAATTTGTTTTTCCGTGTCATATAGTGATTATTCACACCAAAAATTCTATAGTTATAAATAAATATCTTCATTTATGGACCTAAATACTGTTACGTACCTTATAATCCATAGTTGATATGAAGCACATTGTTGGTGTGTCAATTTATTTTCTTTGTGGACACACTGATGAATTCCAACCATGCCGCGATTCTTCCAATTATAACTCCATCGGTAGGTGAAACATCTGGATTTATTCTCTCATACATATACATTATTGCACATTGATTTCAACACTCTAAATGCTAAGTATGTACATGCCGGTAACATTTCTTATTCCATCGATGTTCACATGCAACTGTTGCACAACAAGTTAATACTTGATGTCTAAAACCTTAGATTTTAATGGTGAAAACGTTTCACCGTTAAAATCCAACTTTAGATTGTTTATTGACGATTAAAATCTAATTTACATTGTAACGTACCAGGAGATGAGACGTACCTGCCAGAAGGACGCACACGACATAGATGCAGATAGGAATCAGAATAAAACGTCCGCGTAGCTCAATTGGTAGAGTGACTTATTCCGGAATCAGGGGATCCGGGTTCGAATCCCGGCGCGGATAAAAATGACGGAGAAATTTACTTCGTTATAACATATCACCATTAAAATCCGATTTTGGACTGTTTATAAATTCATTATTTTAGACTGTTTATTGGATTTAAATGGTGAAATATTTTCAGACTTCAAGTTTTAACTGGTAGTGCAACAGCTGTATTTGAACATCGATGGAATAACAAATGTTACCGACATGTACATAATATGTTCTTAGCATTTAGAGTGCTGGAATCAATGTGCAATAATGTACATGAATGAGTGAATAAATCCAGCTATTTCACCTACCGATGGAGTTATAATTGGAAGAATCGCGGTATGGTTGGAATTCATCAGTGTGTCCAGAAAGAAAATGAATTGACACACCTACAATGTGCTTCATATCAACTATGGATTATAAGGTACGTAACAGTATTTAGGTCCATAAGTGAAGATATTTATTTCTAACTATAAAACATTATCCCTCAAACAAATTTTATTACTCGAAATACGTCAGGAACCTAAGAATTTGTAAAAAAAGAAATGCATTCTGAAATCTTTTTTAATAATTTGTTATTCTTTCCACTGACACTAGATCAACAGATTTTGTTTCTCAAATTCAAAACTGTATCAGTTTTTATAAATTTCTTTTCAAAAATCGGTTACTAGTATAGATAAAAGATAAATGTGAGCACATCATGTTTAGATCTGGAGTGCTTTAAAGAAAAAACTGGCGATAGGAAGACTGGAGGTCATCCCAGTCGTTGTCAGACTACTGGTTAAGGTGGGAGTGCGGCTTGTCTGAGACGATTGGATAAAACCCGATCTTAATCGCTTTGTTGCTAGGCGAAGTAATGTTGGAGGAGATAGTTAGCGATGTCAGGTGATGTGTAACATCACAGTCTCTCCTTGACAAATGTCAACCCCGCGTTCTCGTGGTACATCCTGTTCCCACTAAAGGGGCTCTGACGACCGCCAATAGCGGTATAACTATACCATCGGGATTAGAGGAAATGCTATCCCACACTCACCAACCCGCTTGGCCAGCGTGGTGAGTTATGGCCAAACACCTCCAAAATGACTCCACAACTTAAATCTTGGCCCTCAGTCTCCGGCAGCTGGAATGTACCTGGCCAAGGCAGCGGCCAGTGCGACATGAAGGCAGAGGGTGCTAAGAATCCCCGGAGGACCGGACTAGGCTGCCATCTGATGCTGACCTTGGCTACATATAACGGACGCTCCCTATCTTCTGATTCAAGGCTTCTTGAATTGGAAGAGGAACTACAAAGGATCAAGTGGGACATCGTGGGGCTAAGTGAGGTAAGGAGAAAAGGAGAAGATCTCACTGAACTGAAAAGTGGACATTTCTTCTACTACCGTGGGACAGATACTGGCAGAACTAGTGGTGTTGGATTTATAATAAACAAGAAACTGAAGGATAAAGTTGTAGAAGTTGAAAGTTCCTCTGACAGAGCTGCACGACTCGTTATCCAACTCTCGAGAAGATACCAGGCTCAGATTATTCAAACTTATGCACCCAACACAAGTCATGCTGAAGAAGAAATTGAAGAATTTTATGAGGAAACTCGTGATCTAAATAATAAAGGAAAGCAGCACTTGAAGATAACTATGGGAGATTTCAATGCAAAAATAGGGCAACGGCAACAGAATGAAACTTCAGTAGGTAAATTCGGTCACGGCAACAGAAACCAGCGTGGAAATACTCTCGTAGAGTTTGCAGAGGCAGAAGGGTTTTTCATCTTGAACTCCTTTTTCAAGAAAAAGCCACACAGGAAATGGACATGGAGACATCCAAATGGGACGACAAGTGAAATTGATTTTATTATGTGTAACAAAAAATTCGTCATAGAAGACTGCAGTGTGCTAAACAAGTTCAACACAGGTAGTGATCATAGATTGGTGAGATGTAAGATGCCCCTCAACACTAAACTCGAACGTAGCAAGCTCATAAGACAAACAAAATGTATTGACATAACCAACCTTAAAAAACACCATAATACCTTCAAATTGGAACTGAAGAACAGATTCTCTGCTTTAGAAGGCCTAACATCGGAAGAAGTGGATATTTCTGAAGTTAACAGAAAAGTAACCAACGCTCTTATGGAAACAGCAACAAAATTACCTGGGTTACTAAGAACAAATTGCATGTGAACAAATTATCAGGAAAAACCAAAATGTTGATGCAAAAAAGAAGAGTGATGAGGACAACTAAAGAAGATGTGACTTCCAAAGTGGAATGTATAGAGCTATGCAAGACAGTACGAGAAAGTATCACTGAAGACGTAAGGAAATTCAACTTTGAACTAGTAAGGAAAGCAATTGAAAACAACCAAAGCCTAAAGATAGCAAAGGGACATCTCAGTAAGGGGAAAAAACAGATTATGGCACTGAGAAAAGAAGATGGTTCTGTAACAAGAAATAGAAGCGAAATTTTGACAAGAGTGAAATATTTCTACTCCAAATTATATGAAAGGGATGATACATGTACTCCAGACATCATGAAAGGTACCAGTACCAGAGTTCTTCCAGTCCTTCCAGCAGAAGTTGTATATGCAATCAAGAACATGCAGCGGGGAAAAGCTCCAGGAGAAGATGGAATTACTGTAGACATCATACAAGAAGCAAGTGGAGAAATCGAAACAGTACTCGCCCAAATTTTCACTCGATGCCTTAATGAAGGGAAAATTCCTGAGGATTGGAACAACGCTAGAATGATCTTGCTACATAAAAAAGGTGACATTGAGGATCCCAGGAACTACAGAACTATTAGCCTCCTATCAGTGGTTTATAAAATCTTCACTAAAGTTCTTTCACACCGCTTGAAGGTGACACTGGACATGGCTCAACCGAGAGAACAAGCTGGATTCAGGAGTGGCTACAGCACAATAGATCATATACACGTACTGAGAGAACTAATTGAAAGAGCGAGGGAATATGAACTTCCATTGCGCATGGCTTTTATCGATTATGAAAAAGCCTTTGATTCGGTGAAACCATCAGCAGTTGCAATGGCTCTGAAATCCTGCGGTATTGAAGATGCATACATTAATATTATTAATAACATCTATGAAAATGCAAGTGCAAAGATTCGGCTGTTTGAAAATACAACACACATAAAAATTGAAAAAGGAGTGAGACAAGGTGACACCATATCTCCGAAGCTCTTTAATGCCACATTGGAAAATGTCTTTCAATCACTGAACTGGGAAAACAAAGGGATAAAGATTAATGGAGATTATCTAACCCACCTTCGTTTTGCTGATGACATAGTCATTTTTGCAACTACCCCATCAGAGCTACAGAGTATGATCCAGGAACTTGCTGACAAGAGTAAAGAAGTGGGATTAAAAATGAACTTTCAGAAGACAAAAGTGATGTACAATGCTTTTACAAGAAATGAAGATTTATCGATTGATGGAGAAAAGCTGGAGATAACAGACACGTACGTTTATCTTGGACAGCAGATATCAAGTGAGGGTCACATTGGTGAAGAAATTAATCGGCGTATAAAACTTGCCTGGAGAGCTTTTGGAAGAAACAGCATAATTTTCAAGAGCAATATGCCATTATGTCTTAAAAGAAAAGTGTTTGATCAATGCATCCTTCCAGTGCTTACGTATGGTGCAGAGACGTGGACCTTAGCTAAAAGAGACATACAAAGGCTGCAGACAACTCAAAAAAGCATGGAGAGGTGCATGCTTGGTATAACCAGGAGAGATAAGAAGAGGAACACGTGGATCCGAAAAATGACAAGAATGGAAGACATCATGATCAGAGTTAAATCCCTGAAATGGCAATGGGCTGGACATACTGCCAGAAGAACAGACCATCGATGCACAGCCGAAATTTTAGATTGGATTCCAAGGGACAGGAAAAGACCCAGAAGAAGACCACATGGAAGATGGGTGGATGAAATTCGAAAGTATTCGGGAGTGACATGGAGGAGACTGGCACAAGACAGACCGTTGTGGAGGAAACTTGGGGAGACCTTCGTCCAGCAGTGGATTGATAATGGTTGACAATGATGATGATGATGATGATGACACGGTACTATGCATAACCTTGAATGTCTGACCGCTTTCAACTCTCACGTGAGAACTGACCTTGTCATTCAAAAAGTAGCCGGTGAAACGGAGAGTGCCGCCGGAGAGTATGACGTTTCTAATTATCCTGTTTTTGCACGTGACTTCAGGTTTTACCTGTAGTTCCATGTTTTGTTCAGTAGTCCCTTCAAAAACCGCCAAAATGTTTTTTTTTTATTTTCCTATGTTTCCGCAGCTAAGAAAGCAGGACTCAATGTTCTTTATCCTTAGCACTTATACGCGCTTTTTATTAAAATTGATCAACATATTCATGTTTCGTTCAGGACATGATAAAATAAGTCATACTAAAAATTTCGTTATTTATTGTGCGATGCAATAGTATTTACACCTGCATTACAAAGGTATTGAAATACCTTCTTCTCGTGCATAGTAAGTAAGATCAAGAGAAAAACACATCGCCTAGAAGGAGGGCCGTAACAAGACTGTAGTTTCGGGGAGCAGGTGTGGGGGTAAGAATATTCAACAACAAACATTTAATCTATCTATCCATCAGGCAATGGACGATGATTATTCCGTGCTATCAAGAATAATCCTAAGTTATCAAATACTGTCTAAGCACGGTAAAAATAACGTAAGATTAAAACCCTTCAACTACGCAAATATACTCGATCCTAAAATATCTACATGCTAAAAGGTTAAAATATCTGCATGCTAAAAGGTTAAAATATCTACAAGATCTATCGCACGGACCGCCCGCGCATCATCAGGTAGTCATATGAAAGTTCCCGAGAGCTGGTTATACCCTTATATATATATATTCAGTGACGTATTGGTAGTTCTGTGACCCTGGTGATGTGATTGGACATCAAACGTTTTCTGGTGTAGTTAGTTATTCAACCCATAGGTATTAAAATACATTATTGCCGTCTGTACACGATTCTAAAAGGAATACTTAAAATACTTATATACACTTGCGTGCAAAAATTAAGGACGAGACGGTTTTTCGAATGTAACGTCGTGCAGAAGTGATCCACATCGACTCAAATCATACCATAAGATCCCCAAGATGTAAAAATATGGGACAAGTGAGCAAAACCGTCCAAACATGGAATCCGAAGGATACAAAGGCACTTTATTGAAAAGGTTGCTTCGAGCACAACTGGACAGAAGACAGAAACGTCCATGTGACAGGCGTCTGCCAAGAAAAATCCAGTCTTTAGTAAGGGATATGATCACCCCTGACTGCGTTGCAGGATTTACAACGTCTGTCCATGCTGAGGACGAGTTTGTCAAGGAGTTGTTGGGGCATCGCGGCCCATTCCTCTTGTAGCGACAATCGCAGATGCGGAATCGTTGCTGGCAGCTGGTGACGTGCTGCCAAGTGTCTCCCGAGAAGGTCCCACACGTGTTCGACTGGATTTAGGTCCGGAGACCTTGCAGGCCAATCCATGCGTTCAATATCTTTACTCTCCAACAGCTCCGCGACAGCCACTTTACGATGAGGTGTAGCGTTGTCGTCCATGAAGAGGAACTCAGGACCCAAAACACCTCTAAACAGATGCACGTGAGGCAGGAAAACCTCGGTACAATAGCGGACACCAGTGACTGAACCTTCTTGGAAGATGTGGAGGTCAGTACGGCTACCAAGCATGATTCCGCCCCAAACGAGAACTCCGCCACCTCCAAACCGGTCCCTTTCGATGATGTTGGAGGTGCGATTACGTATTCCCTGCTCTCTCCAGATGTGTATAAGTCCAGAATCGCTCGTCAGTCTAAATCGACTCTCGTCCGTAAAGAGAACTTGACCCCATTGCTAATATGTCCAGTTCTTGTGTTCCTGGCACCACAGAAACCGCCGTCTCCGATGAGCAGGCGTTAATGGCACACACCGTACTGGTCGTCGTGCAAATAGACCACCTTTGTGCAGCCTCCTGGCCACGGTAATACGCGATAACGGACGTCCAGTTGTCTGTTGCATGCGCCTTGCGATTTCTCCTGCTGTCTGCCGTCTGTCTCTTCTCGTCTGCAGGACAATATACCGGTCGTCCGCCGCCGTGGTTGCTCGTGGACGACCACTGCTAAACTCTCGAACAGCTGTTACTGTCGTTTGAAATGCTCTCCAAGCTCGTGATACGATGCTGTTCGCGATCCCGAAATTCTCAGCCACACTAGTCACATTTCGACCTCCTTCCAACTTCCCAATGACGCGACCTCGGGTAAAGTCATCCAGATGTCTTCTACTGGATTTCTTGTTGGCCATATCACACGGTGGCAGCAACTCGACTCCGTCCAAGCCGATGTACACCGTGCAATAGCTTCCATCGAATTGCTGAGCGTACACCTCCCGTGTGCCTTATACCCTTCCGACACTTCCCACCCCCTTTACGTCATGCTGCATATATGCGCATTCCCTACCGTACCGGACCCTAGACCCTAGTCTAGCTCCTTAGTGGTCTTTCGGTCCGTTCTGCCAGCTCGTTCCGCTGTTATGCTAATTTCTCCTCTTCGTCTTTAATTTTAGTACACCAGTGTACAAGACAAAAAGATTAGCACTTTCTAGTCCACTTAGGACTCCTCTTCAGATGATGCAGTTATTGTTTACCGTGAAAGAGGTATATATGCAGGAGGCACACCGACGTATCAGTGTTGTCATTGCGCATGCTCATTACGAACTCATGTTGTTATACATCGGAGATCGGGTCGTTATCTGCGTTGTCCCCGTCCCCATGATAATTGCAAAGCAGCTTACATGGAAACGGTATGGTAATAGGCACATCGTCGTTACAACACTTTCTCCGAAATTTATGAATTAGCAAACTTTCTGTCAAGAGAAGTGACGAACATGTGGTTGGCTTGTTTCGTTTCGTTACATCTTGCCAGATAGTTTGGGTTCGACCCTCCAGACATAGTCTTGAAAGGGCGGTAGAGGGTGAATATGATTTAACCATATATTTATGCTCTGATACACGTACACTAAGATAGCGACGGGTCGATCCTATGTATATCTCGTCGGAGACATCATCGTTCATGGCTTCGTTCATAGCTTCGAATGGTCGGAGACATCATCGTTCATGGGATCGAATACCCCCTGATTCCAAGTTTGGAATCAGAGGGGTATTCAATCCCTGTCCTTCTTGATATAGGCGAGGATGTTACTCGCTTTTAAACCAAAGTCGATGTTGAAACGTCGACATGCGTTTTTTAGGACATTTGTGATTACGGAGATGTATGGCTTTGTGCCCGCATTTGAGGCAGTCGGTCTTGCTTTCCGTAATGTAGAGTATGAAGCATTAAAAACTCGTCGCATTATGGCGTTAACAGTGGCAGATGGGTAGTCATATAATGCCACAATATCTTTGATTTTTCCAATTTCTTCATCTCGTTGTGCGGTTGTGGACGAGTGTGTTACTGCACGATGAAACATAAAGTGAAGAGCTGTGAGAGTTTTTGCTTGAGTGGGTGGGATGAGCTGAAACGAATCATGGATATTGTAGAAGTTGGTGTCCTATACACAGAAGGAGTTACTTCATTCGCAGTGGGGTTTCTTTCCAACATGAAGTCTAGATATGCCAGGGAATAAGTCGTCGAATTCCGAAGGAATTTTATGGAACTGTATTTTGTTGACAACAAATGAGTATACTTGGTGAGATTTTCATGGGTTTATTGCCAAAACAATAACACATCGACCACATATCTCAGGTATAGAATAGGTTTAACAGGAAAGTTAGAAAGAACGTCGTTTTCCAGATCTTGTAACAGCAATTCCGCCAAAACTGCCAAGAAGGGTGACCCCATTGGAGACCTCCCCCGGTCGGTAGATGGTACCATTAAACCGGGAAAATGTCCTGTTATACACAAGTCTTGAGGCATTAATAATGCCCTGGATTTCACTGTGGGTGCAGCTTCCCTGGGCTGACAACTTTTCTTCAGTTATACGGTGAACTACAAGGACGGGTACGTTGGGTTATAAAGAAATAATATCAAGTGAAACCATTACAAACTGCATGCTGGCCGGTATGACAGAGTGTATTTTATTCAAAGGATTGATGGAGCTTGATACCAAGTAACTGGAGGATGCGGTTAATGGGACTAGACATTTTGCTAGTGCCTCCTCGAGAGGCCTAGTTAGACTTGCGTAAGCCGAGAGCAGGGGGCGTATGGGATTACCTATTTTGTGGGTTTTGATTGGAACACCGGGTCTTGGTGGTGAGTGCATAACTTTAGTAATCGAGAATGGAAGAAGACCTGAAGATTTTAACCTGGATAAGGCCGCGATTGTAGCGTTAGTGGGATCCCGTGTGCAGGTAGAATGTGGGATATTTGCTATTGCTTGTAACATTGTATCATTATAGTAAGCTCTGCTCATAATAATAACTTGGAAAATTTTGTCCGCGCTGATTATTTAAATGTCAGAGTTCTGAGGCAGCATTCTACGTTGCTTCAGTTCACGTTTAAAGTTATTGTCTTCATGATTGTTCATAGGCCATTTATGAAATGTTTGATAGCCTTAGCTACTTGATGTCTAGCAGCATCTTGCAGATTGCAAGGAAGTACTTTCACAATTTGTTCAGAATTAGCTGGATATTATTGACAGCATAGGTGGGATATGCAAACTTAAGACATCTGTCTAGTGCACTTTGCTGAGCTGGGCGCAATTGGGTATCACTATGGTTGACGTAGCATGACTTTGAGTTCAGGCACTGTAGATTAGACGGTATTCCATGCACCACAACTAGACTATCAACTTCGTACGCAACGAGTTGTTACACCTTAGTGATACCCAATTGTACCTAGCTCAGGAAAGTGCACTTGACAGAGGTCTTAAGTTTGCATATCCCACCTAAGCTGTCAATAATATCCTGCTAATTTAAACAAATTGTGAAAGCACTTTCTTTCAATGTTCAAGATGCTGCTAGACATCAAGTAGCTAAAGCTATCAAAACATTTCATAAACCTCCTATGAACAATCATGAAGACAATAACTTTAAACGTGAACTGAAGCAACTTAGAATGCTGCGTCAGAACCCTGTCATCTCTATAATCAGTGCGGACAAAATTTCCCAAATTATTATTATGAACAGAACTGACTATAATAATAAAATGTTACACGCATTCTTCTGCACCCAGGATCCCACTAACGCTACAATCCTGGCCTTATCCTGGTTAAATTTTTAGGTCTTATTCCATTATCTATTACTAAATATATGCACTTACCATCAAGACCCCGTATTCCTGAACCCTTCGGGAAAATCAAAACCCACAAAATAGATAATCCCATTGGCCCCCTCGTCTTGGCTTACGAAAGTCCAACTAGGTCTCATGATGGGGCACTAGCAAAATGTGTCTAGCCGCATTAACCACATCCTCCAGTTACTCGGCATCAAGCTCCATGAAGGCTTTGAATAAAATACACTCTGTCATATCGGCCAGCATGCAGTTTGTAATGGTTTCACTTGATATCATTTCTTTATATCCCAACGTACCCGTCCTTGTAGTTCACCGTATCATTGAAGAAAAGTTGTCAGCCCAGGGAACCTCCACAAACATGGAAATCCAAGGCATTATCAATGCCTCAAGACTAGTGTATAACAGGACATTTTTCCGGTTTATTGGTACCATCTAAGAAGCAGGGGGGAAGGGGGCTCCAATGGGGTCAGGCCGTTTTGGCTGAATTGCTGTTACAAGATCTGGAAAACGACGTTCTTTCTAACTTTCCTCTTAAACCTATTCTATACCTGAGATATGTGGTCTATGTGTTACTGGCTTGGCAATCCACCCTTGAAAATCTCACCGAGTATACTCATTTGTTGTCAACAAAATACAGTTCCATAAAATTCCTTCGGAATTCGAAGAATTATTCCTTGCCATATCTAGACTTCATGTTGGAAAGAAACCCCACTGCAAATGAAGTAACTCCTTCTGTGTATAGGACACCAACTTCTACAATATCCACGATTCGTTTCAGCTCATCCCACCCACTCAAGCAAAAACTCTCACAGCTCTTCACTCTATGTTTTATCGTGCAGTAACACATTCGTCCACAACCGCACAACGAGATGAAGAAATTGGAAAAATCAAAGATATTGCGGCATTATATGACTACCCATCTGCCACTGTTAACGCCATAATGCGACGAGTTTTTAATGCCTCATACTCTACATTACGGAAAGCAAGACCGACTGCCTCAAATGCGGGCACAAGGCCATACATCTCCGTAATCACAAATGTACTAAAAAACGCATGTCGACGTTTCAACATCGACTTTGGTTTAAAAGCGTGTAACATCCTCGCCTATATCAAGAAGGACATCCCCCTGATTCCTAGTTTGGTGTTAATGCGATTCCAATAAAAGCCATGAACAATGATGTCTCTGACCAGATATACATAGGATCGGCCCGTCGCAATCTTAGTTGACGTGTATCAGAGCATAAACACACTGCTGGCCACCCAAAATGCAACACCAAGTAGGACACGAGATAGCAAAGCCAGATTTACTGGACACATAACAACAGATACAAAGATGAAACGATTGAGCTTACAGGCCCGTGATACTTGCAGAACACGCAGACATCAATAGTTCGTGTGGCCCCCATGGCTGGCAATAACGGCCGCTACACGCCGCGGCATCGAACGAAAAAGGCTTTGGATGTGGGCTTGGGGTATGTCGGTCCAGGCTGCTTCCACACGTTGCCACAGTTCATCAGGCGTAGCCGCAGGTGGTGCTTGCCCGGCCACTCGGCGGCCGATCAGCGACCAGACGTGTTCGATGGGCGACATATCGGGAGAACAGGCGGGCCACGGCAGCAGTAACACCTGGTGGGTCGTGAAGAATTGTTGCACGATGCGTGCCACCAGCGGGCGCGCATTGTCCTGTTGAAACGTGGCTACTGGCAAGTCCTGCAGGTAAGGGAGGGCTACAGGCTCCAAAACGTCGGAAATGTAGCAATGGCTGTTGAGTGCACCGGCGATGCGTACAAGAGGGGTGCGGGTGTCATATCCAATTGCACCCCAAACCATAACGCTAGGCGACGGACCGGTATGACGATGCATAGGGCAGGCGTCACACAGTCTCTCGCGGCGGTGCCGCCACACGCAGATCCGACCATTGTGGTGTTGCAGGCAGAAGCGGGATTCGTCGGAGAAGACAATGTCGTGCCATTCCGTAGTCCAGGTGCGGCGTTCAACGGCCCACTGCCGCACACTCGCCGGTGGTGTAACGTAAATGGTAATCGGAGCAATGGGCACCGTGCGACAAGTCCACGCTCCTGCAGACGGCTTCGAACGGTACGTGCTAACAAAGGTTGTTGCGCAACACACCCTAGTTCCTGCGTTTACGTTCGTGATGTGGCGGTGCGAGCCGTCAATGCCCGCCGCACAACATGGCGGTCCTCTCGTTCCGTGGTGTGCCGCGGCTGCGGCAATCGCTCACGTCGGTCCGTCCGTCCCTCCTGCACCCACCGTATCCATACTCGCCTCACTGTGGCTGGATGTCGTTCCACACGGGCGCCGATGTCTCGGTACGATAAACCGCTGTCGTGATAAGCCACTATTCGTCCTCTGTGGAACTCAGAAACGCGCTGAAATGACTGCCGTATTCTGCGACGACGCATCAGGAAGCTTCCTACGCACAGGTTCGGCAGCACAACACACTTCCACTACTTACGCCTAGCCTTCTGTGCCCCTTTCTTATTGTGCTTCTCGGTGGCGTGCCTAGCGCACATAATTTGCATATGCCGTGAAATGCTAATCGTTTGCATGTCCTCTCGCAGGCGACGCATGCTGCGGATTTCAGGCAAATCGGATGCTTCCTGCTTGGTGTTGCATTTGAGGTGGCCAGCAGTGTATAATGTCAAATCATATTCTCCCTCCACCGCCCTTTCAAGACTATGCCTGGAGGGTCGACCCCAACCTATCTGGCAAGATGTAACGAAACTTAACACGCCAACTGCATGTTTCTCACTTCTCTTGAAAGGAAGTTTATTGATTGCCGCCCCGGTGGCGCAGTGGTCTAAGGCGCTGGCCTCTGATCATTCGTCCGTAAGGGGTCCGGGTTCGAATCCCGGTCAGGCATGGATGTTGTGTTTGTCTTACGGCACTGGCTCTCTCCCTTCCCTGGAACCAGTGACCCTAAGTTAGGGACGGGCGACTGCTTATAGCCCATTGAGTTGCTCACGGTGGTCGTTAAACCTCCAACCCCCCCCCCCCAAGTTTATTGATTCACAAATTTAGAAGAAAGTGTTGTAACGACGGTGCGCTTATTACCATACCATTTACATGGAAGCTGCTTTGCAATTACACTATCTACGAACAAGTAATAGTACAACTGTGATAGCAAAGTTAAACGAAGTTTATTCACCTTCAATAGTTGGTGGAGCCTCCACGAGCGGCGATTACAGCTGCGACCCTCCGGGGCATACTCTCAACCAGGCGTTGTACGACGGCTAGCGGTATTTTCTTCCACTCGGCTTGGAGAAGACAGGTCAGTTCTTTCACCGATTTCTGATGGTGGTGACACCCCTTAAGTCGGCGCTCCAACTCGTCCCTGAGGTGCTCCATAGGGTAAAGGTCCGGGCTCTGCGCAGGCCAGTCCATTCGATTAACCCCATTGTCACCTTCAAAGCCATGTTGGACCTCGCAACATGACAGGTGGCATTGTCTTCCTGAAAGTAACATGGGTCCACCCCGTAAAACTGCCACAACGTAGGAAGCGCATGGTCATCCAAAATGGTGCAGTAGGTCTCGGCGTTGAGTCTACCAGGAAATGCTAACAAGGGTCCCGTGCCATACCAGGAGAAACATCCCCATAGGATAATTCCACAACCGTCGAATTTCACAGTTGGCATAATACATTCCGGTAGGAGCCGTTCTCCAGGCAGACGCCAAACCCAGACCCTGCCATCCGAACGGTAGAGGGTGAACCTTGATTCGTCGCTCCAGAGAACCTGATTTCACTGTTTAACGGTCCACTGTCGACGTTCTTTGCACCACGTTAGCCGAGCAGCGCTATTGGACTTGGTGATCATAGGCTTGTGGGCGGCAGCACATCCATAATAACCAAGATGGGCTTCCATACGGATGGTATTCATCTAAAGAACACTCCCGGATGCCTGTTGAAACTCCTCGTGGATGTGGCCCACCGATTAGGTGTGGTTCTTCCGAATTTCTCTGGCCAGCACCCGTCGGTCTCTAACTCCCAGTTTTGTGGGTCTGCCGGGTCGAGGCACATTTCGACAGTCACCTCTCATCTTCCACTAGCCAATCACGTAGGCCACTGTCGGTTTTGAGTACTTCAACTCGCTGGATATGTCAGGTATGGATCGACCATTTTTGTGATACCCGACGATTAAACCTTTCTCGAAATCAGAGAGCTCCGAACTGCGTGTCATCTTGCATGCGACTGGTTGCGTTGTTGTTTCCCACACGATATTTAACGGCGGCGTCCTTAACGTGTATCAGGACCGCAGATATCGTCGATTGCAAGGGTGTCCAATTACTTTTTGGTAGATAGTGTATTATGGTGAGGAGGACAACGCAGATAGCGACTCAATCTCCGATGTATGACAACATGACTACGTAATGAACATGCGCATTGACAACACTGATACGTCGGTGTGCCTCCTGCATATATACCTCTTCCAAGGGAAATAGTAACTAAATACATAATCTGATGACGGGTCCATAGTAGACTTGAAAGTGCTAATGTTTTTTTATCTTGTATATATTTTAAGTATTCCTTTTAGAATCTGTACAGACGGCAATATGTGTTTTAATATCTTCCAGCACGCATAAAGTCGTTCATATGCAACCCATACGTGCTGAAAATTGCATATTGATAGCCACAATTAGTAAACGGCTATGTCGTCATAGCATATACAAATTGTATTTTTGTAACTATGGATGCAAAGAATATTTTTAGTGGGTGAATATAGCCAAGGAACAAATATTGGGAAGGTGTGATATGTTCTAGATGACTATTACGAATATCTAAGTGAGTCATTAATCCCCTCCACGGGGTTAGGATGGCCATTGGTAGTTCTTCATTTCAACATCGGTTTGTATAAAAACTTATATGCAAACTTTCGGCAAACAAAGTTAAACGTTTAGTTTTTGTTCTCAATAAAAGGTATATATCCGTCCAGGATGGGATGTGGGTACGTCTTCCTGCCAGTCTTGAAAGTGAGGTGTTATTAGAATGGTTTCTCACATCACAACGATGTTCTGCCAGTCTGACCCTAATGCTTCTCAAGTTGGAGCCGATATACCACTGCAGTCTTCCAAGGGGGAAGTTTCACTTTTCATTGCCACACAACCTACGCAGCATTGTTCATTTTTAGTCTTATAATCTTTGTCCTTTCTAATGTCGTGGTATACAGATGATATTTTATCTCCAAATTCAATATTATATTTCTTACACATATTTCTCAACGTATCAGTAATTTTTAGTAGATACGAGCCCGCATAAGTCCTTCGGTGTTTTTCCCCTTTGCATAAAAGTCTATGCAAAAGGTGAGCATATTTTGCGAAGCAAGTTTATGCCACATATGTTCGTCTGTTCAGTAAGTCAATTGATAGTACCGACGACACTATTTATCGGGGCCGTAACTAGACTTTTGTTTCGGGTTTATTTTAAAAAATACTATTCCACAGCAAAAATCTACCTATTTATTTAATCACTTAACAAAACATATACTTTTTAGTTTTTACACGGTCGAGTCACATTATTGTGACCACCAGCTAATATCCAGATTAACCGCTGTGTGCAACTCGGACAGCAGCTAGACGGGCTGGGAGTGAGTCAGTAAGGTGCTGGAAGATGTTCACAGGTATGTGGAGCCATTCTGGCTGCAGTGCATCTGACAACTGCTGAAGGGTGCGTGGTCGAGTATCCGTAGAGAGAACAACACGATCGAGGTGGAATCACATATGCTCACTTGTGTTTACGTCTGGGGAATTAGGGGACCAGGGAAGCACTTTGAAGTATTCATCATGTTCTTCAAACCACTCTCGGACATTTCTAGCTGTGTGACACATCGTATTGTTGTACTGGAAGATCCCATCCGCCCCAGGGAAGACAATCAGGTTATATGGGTGTTAGTGGTCTGCAAGGATAGATTCATAACGAATTCGGTCCATAGTGCCTTCCACAGATATGAGTGGACACACAGAATGCCAAGAAAACATTCCCCAGACGATAACGCTGCCACCACCAGATTGTGTATTGAAAGAAATACGTCTTGTTGCACGATGATATTTATTCAGCTAAAAAACGAAATCTATGTACGTGTTAAAAACACACATGAGCAGTTTCGGTGTCACAGTGACACCTTCGTCAGATGTGATTTCACCACGTGGTTACACGCTGGTCTTACGTACGTGGAGCAGATGCATCATGGAAAAGGTAATGTCAGTGTCACATGATATACCAGATAACAAGACAGTCGAAAAAGCATAATGAACCAATGAAAATTACTCAACAGAAACAATAGTTATTGTGCTGTCCTTCCTAATAAGATTGCCCCAGGGTTCAGGTAAAACACAAGGATAATAGTCATTACAGCAACGTGTATTATAAGCCGAAATATAGAGGCTTTCTGTAAATAACAAGGAATAAACAGAATTAGGTGTGTTTATGGTCTTAGCGTTGTCCCAGTCTGCAATGGAATTTCCAGCACTTACAGTTTTTGCAAAAGAGGTGCTTTGGTGATTCATTTTTAAATCATATCTGCGTTCGTTTAATCTCAAATCCAAATGTCTTTTGGTTGAACCCTCATAATGATTATTTAGTTCACCAGATATAGTGTCGAGCATAGGAATAACATACACACCCCATTTTTTCCCTTTGTTAATTTTGTCACGATCGTTGCGAATAATGGAATATAGATTGCATGATCGTATTCCAAATTGAATTTCATGACGGGAACATACGTTGGTAAGAAGATTTCAATCCACATATTGTAAACCTTCTTGCCAACATATGTTCCAGTCATAAAATACAATTTGGAATACGATCATGCAATCTATATTCCATTATCCGCAACGATCGTGACAAAATAACCAAAGGAAAAAAATGGGGTATGTGTGTTATTCCTATGCTCGACACTATATCTGGTGAACTAAATAATCATTATGTGGGTTCAACCAAAAGACATTTGGATTTGAGATTAAATGAACGCAGATATGATTTAAAAATGAATCACCAAAGTACCTCTTTTTCAAGAACTGTAAGTGCTGGAAATTCCATCCCAGAGTGGGATAACGCTAAGATTATAATCACCCCTAACTCTGTTTATTCCTTGTTATTTACAGAAAGCCTCTATATTGCGGCTTATAATATACGTTGCTGTAATGACTATTATCCTTGTGTTTTACCTGAACCCTGGGGCAATCTTATTAGGAAGGACAGCACAATAACTATTGTTTCTGTTGAGTAATTTTCATTGGTTAATTATGCTTTTTCAACTGTCTTGTTATCTGGTATATCATGTGACACTGACATTACCTTTCCCATGATGCATCTGCTCAACGTACTTAAGACCAGCATGTAACCACATGGTGAAATCACATCTGAGGAAAGTGTCACTGTGACACCGAAAGTGTTCATGTGTGTTTTTTAACATGTACATAGATTTCGTTTTTTCGCTGAATAAATATCATCGTGCAACAAGACGGATTTCTTTTAATACTAGTATTTATGCACGAATTATAGTGTTTACCACCAGATTATGTTCTTCCAGCAATGGTTGAAGAATGTTTGTTTTCCGATGTTTCACATCTAATATGCCAACATCCATCCTTTCGATGTAGCAGATAACGTGACTCATCGAAGAAGGCAATACTTTGCCAATCAGTGGAGGTCCGATTCTGATACTGCCGTGCAAATGTAGGCCTTTTCTGCCGATGCAACTTCGTTAGCATAGGTGCAATGACCATCCACGTGCATCGGAGCCTCACACGCAGCAGGGTTCTCTCAACTGTCATTTTTGAAACAATGCCTGTAGCCCCCTTGTTCATTCGGCCCGTGAGTTACTCCGCTGTAGCATGTCGATAGGCCCTCACGCACCTTTGAAGCCGAAGTTCACATTTCACATCAATGACACGTGGTGCTCCGCAGTTTCCACGCCGCTTATTCGCAATGGTGCCATTTCTCCAATCACGATAGACTTTAACAGCAGCAGCACGCGAACAGTTCACAAACTGCGCTGTTTCAGAAATACTACCACCCTTGGCCAGAAAGCAGATAATCATCCTTTTCTTTTTGCAAATTTGATTCATCATTCCTTTTATCCATGACAGCAACGAGTGATATGTTTTCAGATTGCCAACAGCGCACCTTATACTGTATATCCTCTAAGCCAGCTCACGACACGTGCCTTCTTTCATTGGCTACGCCCTGTTGACGTCGAAAGTAGGAGGTGGTCACAATAATGTGACTCGACTGTGTAGTATATTAATATTAGATAGCGATTAGCGACACATGAACTTAGTATTAACAGAAAAAGAAACTCAACAATATGAGATAGAGATCACATGAAAATAACAAGATACACAGGAGACAGGATGAAAGCAAGTACAGTCTGAAAAGTTGCGAAGGAGACTGAACTACCTAACTCTGCCACTGAAGGGGTTTTTAAATGCCAGGCCACATGAGCAAATTGCTGCAAATCCTTGCTGCGCTACCAGTCTCTATGGCAACGCCTGAAAGAACATTTTACAGTCTTAGATGCTTAAAACCGTATATGCGCAATTCAGCAAGCGGAACTCATCCGAATGGGCTGTCATTGATGTATGTTCACCGAAATATTGAGACAAATTCAGATGATGCCTTCCAGCGATTAGGAAAGTCTGAAAAATCGTCGCATTATTTTGTAACGACATATGTTCAGCATTTGTATGGTTCCTTTATATGATTAATTCCTTTCTTTTTTATTTTTTACTTTTTTTGTTTCAACTTTTTTTAAATAAAAGCAATCCACCTTGTTCCACAGGTTAATACTCCTTTCTCAACTGGCAATACGCTAATTGAAGTTCGCAAGTCTCACCCCTCATCCATGTCAACAGGCAACAGGCCACCACATATTGGGATGTCGGATGTATTGATGTATTTAAAACTCATCTTCTGCGGACGTCACTTCCTCTCCTTTCCCTCTGCAGCTATTTAGATCGAAAGCAAAACCAGAGCAGCATTTACCTGAGCACTTGATCACCGGCTCTCCTGGCGCTGCTTTTTTTTTTTTTTTTTTTTTTTGATTGGAGGTTTAACGACCACCGTGAGCAACTCAAATGGGCTATAAGCAGTCGCCCGTCCCTAATTTAGGGTCACTGGTTCCAGGGAAGGGAGAGAGCCAGTGCCGTAAGACAAACACAACATCCATGCCTGACCGGGATTCAAACCCGGACCCCTTACGGACGAATGATCAGAGGCCAACGCCTTAGACCACTGCGCCACCTGGGGCGGCGGCGCTGCTTTGGAGCTTGTGGTCTGTGGAGTTTCAAATTCAAGATGCAATCTCTCACTGCGCTGTCATATTTCTAAACACAACCCATCTCAGTCTGGCGTCGGGATAAAGAAACATTATATTACGATTCCAACAGCCTTAATAAGTGAGGGATCTCAAAAATACCTGATAATAGAACAATTCCGATTATAAAGTCCAGACGCAGAGTTTCCCGCACTTCTATAAATTTGTTACTGCTGACTAGTTGGTATAGTGAGAAAAATATGTCCTTCTGAAGTAATGTTTATCAAAGGGAATAACAGAAACAATTTGTAAATGAAATGAAAAGAAGAAGATAATGGCAACTCCTGTTGATACAATAACTTACGAAAAACAAGCAAAAAAGAAATTTGCCCAAAAAAGTTCGGGGGGTTGAGGAGTTGGACCCTAAAACCCCCTCCCCTGGTACAGCCATACCTACAAAAAGTAAGCTATAATGGATAAGATTGCATACTGTTTGATAAAAATTCAGTTAAAAAAAATAAAAGTTGACATAACAGTTGAAATGAAATTCACATGAAAGGCGCATCAGATCGTGACAATACGCCGACATGAGAGCTTAGAAATAGATATGAAAGAATAATTCTGAACCGTTGAAAATGGTTTCTGTTTAAGGCAACAGAAATACGCTGTTCAGTGAACAATACAAAGTATGACAGTTTCTGACCGCCAAGCATCTTACACCACGATCACGTTGCACGTCAGTGATAAAATAATGAAGTCACATGACAATAAACGGTACTTTTGAGTTGGAGCGGAAAGCCGATCTAGGAGGCTTATAGGAGGGACTGAAGAAGAGCAATACGTCTGCCGAGACTTCCGAATAGAATTAGGACCAGAAGAGAGTCTGTGGCTATTCCCACTATCCAGGTGATCGTCGAGTAGCCAAGCTATCTCAGGAGAAGCATTTTCTACCATAAAAATGAACTCGAGACATACGGCACCATAAAAATCCTCACACATTAATCAAAGATTTCCTTTATGCACCTTTGAGTATGTATCATTAAATGCTCTGTCCCAGGCATGTATCCAGGGAGGTCCAGGAAGCCCAGTCTCCCCAAATGTTATCCAACAACAAAAAAAGATGGAAATTTGTTATTCTTTATTTTATAATTGTCCACAAAATTATTTTAGAGGAAGTGATTAACAAATCTGTAACTGGGTAGGGGCACCGTGCGGAGGGCGAGAACATTTTCCTTTCGTCAGATGGCATCACGGGAAATAGACAGTCGAACACATTTGTCGAAAATTCTGACGTATAAGTTCAAACGACAAAAACTCGCTCTTCCGAAAAATAACGACAGTAAAAAAACTCGAAAACTTCGGAATGGCGGCGGAGCAAAGTCCTTCAATAAAAATAGAAGGAAATTGAAAAAAGTTCTGCAAAAATCTAACAGGGAGTTAACCAGGAGAGAAACAAAAGTTATAAACAAGCCACCATCTTGGAATCCATACAGCGCAAAAAGTATTGAACAATTGGGCAAACATTTTTATTTCGTCAGATGGCAACACCGGAAAGAGACAGTTGAACACATTTGTCAACAATGATGCACTTGAAGATGTGGCTGCAGGGCCCGAGCGCTACTCTGGAAACGAGCGTAGCAAGCCTAGAAGCGCAGCCCCAAGTTATTAAAAAAAGCCAAGTCTGTTTCCTCGTCCCCGTGAAGAACATCTTTTAGTAAATTACATTCTGAAAGATGCTTAGTGATGTGCAAAATAACTGTAATACATAACACCTTATTCTCATTGATACAAAAATTTAATTCATTGAACTCGTATTGCTTTCACATTCTCTTGTTAATATTTACATGTATATGGCTGTAAAAAGTAGTTTTTTTCTAGAGAACTTGTGGCCCCTTTTTACATGTATACATACGGCTGTAAAAAGGAGACCACAAGTTCTCTGGATAGAAAACTGGATGCTTTCGCGTCATCCAAAATGAAGTTTTAGATGACTATAAAACTTCATTTTTGTAGTTTAATATTCATCCAGTTTCTATAAAACTAGGAAAATGTTTGTCGGCACTGACTCTATCCCTTCTCTAAAACTGGTGCGCCTCCCCGGTGACGCAGTGATCTGAGCGCTGGCTTATGACCGTTCGTCCTAGTGGGTCCGGGTTTGAATCCCGTGAGTCATGGATGTTGTGTTTGTTTTACGGTACTAGCTCTCTCCCTTACCTGGAACCAGTGGCCCTTCATTATGGACGGACGACTGCTTATAGCCCATTGAGTTGCTCACGGTGGTCGCTAAACCCTCAACTCAAAAAAACAAAAAAACAAAAAACTAGTGTATTAAAAAAAAAACTGGCCTTCAAAGTACTTTTTAGTTCAGCTTTGCTTGTTAGACTATCACTTTGTCTACACATAACATTTAACGTCCCAGTTTGTTCCTTATATTTTTTTATGTAGTGTTTAGGTCAGTACCTTAGGCAGGCCAGTTCAACATTTTGAAATCCAATGTGTTCAAAATAATCTGCAACAACGCGAACAGTGTGTTATTGTGTTTTGCCCTGTGATAGAGTCATGGGCCTTGCCGAAAATATTGCCACAACGATGGTACTGCATAAATGCCCGGGATGTACGGGTTAGAGCTCAGCATTCATGGTTTTGTACAAATTGACTAATGGATCTAAACCGAACCAGGAAAGACATTTTTATACCATCATATTACATCCACCAAACTACATCGTGAGATCGATACAGTCGGAAAGGCAATTTTCTTTCGCTATTCTTTACGGCCAATAGGCACCATCAGACTGGTAGAGGACCAACACCGATGTACACCATGCTATTCGGTATGTGGAATTTGTCGAAGTTATTAGCGGCTTGTGAATGACTGCTCTGAGGTGTAATTCCATGTCGTGTAACGTTCTGCACATTGCAAAGTTTCTAACATCAGGCCCAACAGTCTCAAATAGGGTTTGACCGTGGTAACCCACGTGTTGTAGCGCACTGTACAGTGAAATGGTGCTAACATCAGTCCCAATAGTCTCACATAAGATTAGATTGATTTGAGACAATGCTGATTTGGGTTCTGAGCGTATGGTCCTTCGCAAAGCTCTCTTGTCATCTTCGGTAGCTTATGAAGATTCATCCAGCCCGCTTCCATTTCAGTATCATATCACCAGCTGTCGATTTAGGGATCTCTAATGCAGCAGAAATATAATGAGGTGATTACCTATACGACACCTTATAATCGATCAGCGCTGGAAATCGGTTATATATCTGTCGATCGAGGTATTTTGCCTTCACATTCATGCTATTGTTTCATCATAATTTTGCAATAATATTTTTAGTTTGGCCTGTGGTGAAGTGCATGTCTGGGCTTAATTTACTATTAATAGGGGAATAAATGGTGTCCATGTGTAAATAGAAGGGCAGGTTATATGAAGTAGCAAACGGCCATGTAGCATTAGGAGGAGAAACTTCTTTGGTGAAGGGAGCCACACCAGAAGAATTTCTCTTCCATAGTGATCTCGGTCCCCGGATGTTTCTGGAATGGTTGTGCGTTCCGCATTCTTTTCAGAAGAGCACACTTCGGGAATCCGTTGTCACACTGAAACGCAACTTTACCCTGAAGAGTAAATACTGTATGTGCATTGTTCGCTCTAGTTGTGATGCTTCCTACTCCGTGTTAGACAACGTGTTGTCAGGCTATCATTTCTAGTGAAAAAGGTCTGACAACGTGTTGTCATTAGAAAAGGTCTGAGAACACGGCGTCGCGCCTTTTTAAAGCTTAATATCGAACCTCCTGATTTTTTTACAGCTTGATATGTAACCTCCTGGAGAGTTGCGAGCACTAGCCAGAACGTAAGTTTTCATCGAGACACATTCTTGGATTTCAGATATTTTCGCCATAGCCAGAACGTAAGTTTTCATCGAGACACATTCTTGGATTTCAGATACTTTCGCCATAGCCTGGAGATTTCCTTTCAGTAGACGTATTGTCTCGTACGTATGGTTTGTTTTGCCAACGTCCTAGCAATGTCCTTTTTCCGAATTCTCGAAGCAACGTCGGATTTTCGTTCGTGTGTTCCTCAATACTTCTTGCATACCTCTCTCCGAATTCTCGAAGTAACGTCGGATTTTTGTTTGCATGTTCCTCAATACCTCTTGCATACCTCTCTCGGAATTCTTGAAGCAACGTCAGATGTTAGTTTGTATGTTTCTCAACACCTCTTGCATACCTCTCTTCGAATTCGCGAAGCAACGTCGGATTTTTATTTGTACGTTTCTCAACACCTCTTGCATTGCTCTCTCCGAATTTGCGAAGCAACGTCGGATTTTTGTTTGTGTGTTCCTCTTCACCTCTTGCATACTGCCGGGACTGTGGTTGTTCGTTTATGTTCTCAGAAATCTCGTACAAATTATTGGGCTTCGGAGCGTGCGTTGAGAAAAGAGCAGTATCTGCGTTCCTTTGTCCTACATTTACGTGTCATGTACTTACGCAAGCACAGTTCACGTGACATTTCTTTGTCGTGCTATGATGTACCTTAGTGTGCGATATCATTAAATTCCAGAGTATCGGTATTTTGATAGATCAAATTTCATGTTTATGCCAACAGTGTATATTCAGAAATATTGCAAAGCATGTACACCACGTGTGTACTTTAGTTTGTTTTAACGTCGTTTATCCCTTTTGCTTTCCCTTCAGTTCTTTTCATTGGCAAAATAAATCATGGTAAGCAAACATGAAATGCTTAACCGCAGTATCGTTTCTTGGATATTAATTGTACAGTATCTAACGAAAAAATAAAATTTCTTTTACGAATCAGGGTTTACAATGCGAAGATAGAAAACTAGTATTGATAAAAGGTTTTACAAGAGAAGAAATATTCATTGTTTTACAAGTTTACAATATGCGAAATTTAGACGAATTTGGAAGTGGAGACACAAATTTGTTGCACACAATGGCGAAACAGATTTTGACATTGTCCAAAGAATTAGAAACTGTGACAAAAATATTCCTAGCAAAAATGACGAGGAAGAGATTCTAGGTAAAAATGGGAGAACTGTAACGAAAAAGAGAATAAATTAAAATAGGGAAGGATATCCTCATTTATAAAGTTCTTGAAAGCCGATTGCAAAACATTCCTTTGGAAGCAGAGAACAGCGATTCGCCCGAAAGAAGAAAAAGGTGATCAAACAATATGAATCTTTGACAGGGAAGATACCTTTAAAGCGGTGATGGTATTCGCACGAAATTAAGAAAATTATAAATTCCGTTTTGTTTATTTTTTTTTCACTTAGTTCTTGCGAAGACTATCAAGTCACTCATAGCCTACGCCCCTCAGAAAGATGCACTATTCTTTCCTGTCTCTGTTTCTATTCGACAGGTATTCATACTCCACTCCATCCAGTAACGTTTTCACATCATTTGGTTCTTCGTTTCAATCCAGAAAGGAACCGCCCTGGTGGCGCAGTGGTCTAAGCTTTCGTCCAAGACGAGTTTCGTCCAAATCTAGGCATTCGTCCGAGACGGGTTTCGATTCGAATCTCGGTGAAGCATGGTTGTTGTGTTTGTTTGATGGCACTATTCTCTCCCTCCCCTAGAGACAGCGGCTATAACTTAGGGAAGGACTACTGCTTAGCCAATGAAGTTGCAAACGGTGGTCGTTACACTCCCCTCCCCTATCCCCCAAAGAGATCAAGAAGTAAGTCTTTCCAGTACTGTTTACCCGCTCTTTACGAGTGACCGAACGATCTCAGCTCTCTTCTTATCAATGACAGGATATTATCGCTTTTTTACAGAAATTTCCTAAACCTTTCTTCTAAGTTGGTCATTTATTATTTGTTCTGCGTATGAAAACCTTAGAAATCGTATGTAGCATCTCATGTTTAATGCAAATACTTTGTTTTTCGTCTTCCTTCAGTACTGTGCTAGACTCAAGGCCATGATGTAATGTCTCTTTTCCTGAATTTCTAGTGTATTCATCCTTGAAACTAAATCAAAGTGTATTCATCCTTGAAACTAAATCAAAGTGTATTCATCCTTGAAACTTATTTGAGTTGCAATTTCTGTTTAGTTACAGAAATCTTTATTTTACGAGTTCTCAATTAGAAATGGAAATTTAGCTGTTTGTTTCTAGACAAAGATATTCATATAGGAGAGTTCTTTTGTTTTCCCAAAATGTTATAAGATAAATCATAAACTTGAACACAAACAGCGTTTTTCGTAAAACCTTTCAGATTTTTTACTCTAAGGACTTTCTCCAGTTCAATATGTCATAATTGCTGTCAGTTTAAGGTAAAGTATCACTTGTATATAACGTTGTATATTTCTCTCTTTCTCGGTGGCATTTCACGGCACTTGTTGTGTTTAAATATCAGCATCATCATCATCATCATCATTGTCAAAAATTATTAATCCACTGCTGGACGAAGGTCTCCCCAAGTTTCCTCCACAACGGTCTGTCTTGTGCCAATCTCCTCCAGGTCACTCCTACATACTTTCGAATTACATCCACCCATCTCACATGTGGTCTTCTTCTGGGTCTTTTCCTGTCCCTTGGAATCCAATCTAAAATTTCGGCTGTCCATCGATGGTCTGTTCTTCTGGCAGTATGCCCAGCCCACTGCTATTTCAGGGATTTAACTCTGATCATGATGTCTTCCACTCTTGTCATTTTTCGGATCCTAGAGTTTCCTCTTTTTATCTCTCCTGGTTACACCAAGCATGCACCACTCCATGCCTCTTTGAGTTGTCTGCAGCCTTTGTATGTCTCCTTTAGTTAAGGTCCACGTCTCTGCACCATACGTAAGCACTGGAAGGATGCATTGATCAAACACTTTTCTTTTAAGACATAATGGCATATTGTTCTTGAAAATTATGCTGTTTCTTCCAAATGCTCTCCAGGCAAGTTTTGTACGTCGATTAATTTCTTCATCAATGTGACCCTCACTTGATATCTGCTGACCAAGATAAACGTATGTGTCTGTTATCTTCCAGCATTTCTCCATCAATCGATAAATCTTCATTTCATGTAAAAGCATTGAACATCACTTTTGTCTTCTGAAAGTTCATTTTTTATCCCACTTCTTTACTCTTGTCAGCAAGTTCTTGGATCATACTTTGCAGTTCTGATGG
Source organism: Macrothele yani (assembly GCA_039090855.1). NCBI lineage: Eukaryota > Metazoa > Arthropoda > Arachnida > Araneae > Macrothelidae > Macrothele > Macrothele yani. The sequence goes on along the minus strand of CM077010.1, from coordinate 73,209,362 downwards.
GGTAGTTGCAAAAATGACTATGTCATCAGCAAAACGAAGGTGGGTTAGATAATCTCCATTAATCTTTATCCCTTTGTTTTTCCAGTTCAGTAATTGAAAGACATTTTCCAATGTGGCGTTAAAGAACTTCGGAGATATGGTGCCACCTTGTCTCACTCAATTTCCAATTTTTATGTGTGTTGTATTTTCAAACAGCAGAATCTTTGCACTCGCATTTTCATATATGTTATTAAAAATATTAATGTATGCATCTTCAATACCGCAGAATTTCAGAGCCATTGTAACTGCTGATGGTTTCACCGAATCAAAGGCTTTTTCACAATCGATAAAACCCATGTACAATGGAAGTTCATATTCCCTCGCTCTTTCAATTAGTTCTCTCAGTACGTGGATATGATCTATTGTGCTGTAGCCACTCCTGAATCCAGCTTGTTCTCTCGGTTGAGCCATGTCCAGTGTTACCTTCAAACGGTGTGAAAGAACTTTAGTGAAGATTTTATAAACCACTGATAGGAGGCTGATAGGTCTGTAGTTCCTGAGATCCTCAATGTCACCTTTTTTTATGTAGCAGGATCATTATAGCGTTGTTCCAATCCTCAGGAATTTTCCCTTCATTAAGGCATCGAGTGAAATTTTGGGCGAGTACTGTTTCGATTTCTCCACTTGCTTCCTGTATGATGTCTACAGTAATTCCATCCTCTCCTGGAGCTTTTCCACGCTTCATGTTCTTGATTGCATGTGCAACTTCTGCTGGGAGGACTGAAAGAACTCTGGTAATGGTACCTTCCATGATGTCTGGAGTACGTGCATCATCCCTTTCATATAACTTGGAGTAGAAATCTTTCACTCTTGTCAAAATTTCGCCTCTATTTCTTATTACAGAACCATCTTCTTTTCTCAGTGCCATAATCTGTTTTCTTTCCTTACTGAGATGTCCTTTTGCTGTCTTTAGGCTTTGGTTGTTTTCAATTGCTTTCCTCACTAGTTCACAGTTGAATTTCCTTACGTCTTCAGTGATACTTTTTCGTACTGTCTTGCATAGCTGTATGTATTCCACTTTGGAAGTCACATCTTCTTTAGTTGTCCTCATCTCTCTTCTTTTTTGCATTAACATTTTGGTTTTTCCTGATAATTTGTTCACATGCAACTTGTTCTTAGACCCAGCTAATTTTGTTGCTGTTTCCATAAGAGCTTTGGTTACTTTTCTATTAACTTCAGAAATATCCACTTCTTCCGATGTTAGGCTTTTTAAAGCAGAGAATCTGTTCTTCAGTTCCAACTTGAAGGTATTATGGTGTTTTTTAAGGTTGGTTATGTCAATACATTTTGTTTGTCTTATGAGCTTGCCACGTTCGAGTTTAGTGTTGAGGTGCATCTTACATCTCACCAATCTATGGTCACTACCTGTGTTGAACTTGTTTAGTACACTGCAGTCTTCTATGACGAATTTTTTGTTACACATAATAAAATCAATTTCACTTGTCGTCCCATTTGGATGTCTCCATGTCCATTTCCTGTGCGGCTTTTTCTTGAAAAAGGAGTTCAAGATGTAAAACCCTTCTGCCTCTGCAAACTCAACGAGAGTATTTCCACGCTGGTTTCTGTTGCCGTGACCGAATTTACCTACTGAAGTTTCATTCTGTTGCCGTTGCCCTATTTTTGCATTGAAATCTCCCATAATTATCTTCAAGTGCTGCTTACCTTTATTATTTAGATGACGAATTTCCTCATTAAATTCTTCAATTTCTTCTTCAGGATGACTTGTGGTGGGTGCGTAAGTTAAAACATATGTTTAAACATATCATCAGTTATCTATTAAACGCGAAAAAAGACAAAAACTAACACTACAGAGGACAGTTTTTTTCGTGGAAACAACAAAACTCAATTTCAAACATCAAACCCAAGAAATTTTGCCTCGGAAAGATTTGAAGACTTATGGAAGTATTTTACCGTACGAACAGGGGTAAGATTTTTCCACATTTTAAATGAGATTTCTGAAAGCATATACGTATATGCATTTCAAAAATTTAAATATATTTTCCTCCTCCATTAAAGGTGAATTTGCGGAAAATAAATTTCATGTACAGGGATTTTATAAGAACTAAAGATTTAGATACTGATGATGCTACTTTTAATACCTGTTGTCCAATATCCAACAAGCTCCATATCGAAGAAGAGTCTAGAAAACATATAAAATTTCGCTGCGTGCATTTGGAAGAAACAGTATGATTTCCAAGTGCAATTTGCAGCTGTGTCTTAAAAAAAGTGTTTAATCGATGCTTTCAAGTACTTCTTACTTATAGATCAGAGACATGGATCTTAACTGAAAACACATACCGTCGCTTCGGCAAATCAAAGAAGCATGGAGAAATGCATTTTTGTTGTAACCAAGAAAAACAGCCAAAGAAGTTCGTGAATCTGGGACATGACAGCCGTTCGGGTGGCACAGTGATCTAAGGGCTCACTTCTGACCTTTCTTTGAGACGGGTCAGGATTCGAATCCCGATAAAGCATGGACGTCTTGTTTGTTTTTGCGGCACTAGCTGTCTCCCTTCCCTGGAACCAGTGCCCCCAAAATGGTGACAGGCGACTGCTTATAGCCCACTGAGTTGCTCACGATCATACTTAAACTTCCAAACAAGAAATAAATGACAAGAGTGGATGTCATCACGATCAGAGTAAGGACTACTAAGTGGTAACAGGCTGGATATGTTGCTAGAAGAACTGACCATGACTTTTTAAACGTATCTAGTTTTTACACTATTCTTCATTCTCATTTTTCACTTTTGACGAATCAGCCTGATTATACCACGTTTTTAGTCCTGTTTGTTAGATCGTCTTGTGTCTGCCGCTCTTTGGCCAAACATGGCCCTTGCGCCATAAAAATCCACCAACCAAACAACCGAACTGGCCACCGTTGAACAGTTGAAATATTATACTGGATACCAAAAGACACGAAAATATAAAGAAGAAAATCCCGTGGGAAATAGGAGAATGAAATTTGGTAGCATGCAGAGTTTCATGGAAGAAAATGGCACAAGCCGGAGTGTTGTGGAAGAGACTACGACCAGCTGTGGATTTAGAATGAGACTACATCCAGCAGCTGATTAAGAATGAGACTAAATCCACCTGTCAATTGAGAATGGTTATTGACGATGAGGAATTTAGAACTGTTAATCTGAAAATTAAAAAAATAAAGAGAATAATATAAATTATTTTCAGCTATCGAATGTGAAAAGGAATTCATAGTGCACCCTAGCGAAGCTGAAATACCTCCAAACTTAAATTATATATTTTACTCGTCTACAGAAGAAACTTCTTATGAGAAAAGGCTACAAAGTGGAGGAAAATGTTTAGCTTCGATCACAGACATGAGATGCAAAATAATTTTTCGGACTGTTACGTACTACAAACAAAGACAGCTTACGAAGCGGTAACGCACATTTTCGCAACTTCGTAGAAATGCAAATGAATAAGTCTACTAGGTCAACAATATACACTGGCGTGCAAAAATTAAGGACGAGACGGTTTTTCGAATGTAACGTGGTACAGAAGTGCTCCACGTCGACTCAAATCATACCATAAGATCCCCAAGATGTACGAATATGGGACAAGTGTGCAAAACCGTCCAAACAAGGAATCCAAATGATACAAAGGCACTTTATTGAAAAGGTAGCTTCGAGCACAACTGGACAGAAGATAGAAACGGCCATGTGACAGGCGGCTGCCAAGAAAAATCCAGTCTTTAGTAGAGGATATGATCATCCTTGACTGCGTTGCAGGATTTACAACATCTGTCGATGCTGAGGACGAGGTTGTCAAGAAACTGTTGACGCATCACTGCCCATTCCTTTTGTAGCGCCAATCGCAGCTGCGGAGTCGTTGCTGGCTGCTGGTGACATGCTGCCAAGCGTCTCACGAAAAGGTCCCACGCGTGTTCGATTGGATTTAGGTCCGGGGACCTTGCGGGCCAATCCATGCGTCGAATATCTTCACTCTCCAACAGCTCCACGACAGCCACTGTACGATGAGGTGTAGCGTTGTCGTCCATGAAGAGGAATTCAGGACCCACAGCGTCTCTAAATGGACGAACGTGAGGCAGAAGAACCTTGGTACAATAGCGGACACCAGTGACTGAACCTCCTTGGAAGATGTGGAGGTCAGTACGGGCACCAAGAATGATACCGCACCAAATGAAAACTCCGCCACCTCCAAACCGGTCCCTTTCGATGATGTTGGAGGTGTGGTTGCGTGTTCCTTGCTCTCTCCAGATGTGTATACGTCCAGAATCACTCGTCAGACTGAATCGGCTCTCATTCGCAAAGAGAACTCGACCCCATTGCTCATGTGTCCAGTTCTTTCGTTCCTGGTACCACGGAAACCGCCATCTTCGATGAGCAGGCTTTAATGACACACACCGTACTGGTCTTCGTGCAAATTGACCACCTTTGTGCAGCTTTCTGGCCACGGTAAAACGCGATAACGGATGTCCAGTTGCCTGTTGCATGTGCCTTGCGATTTCTCCCGCTGTCTGCCGTCTGTCTCGTCTTGCTTGTTTGACAATATACCGGCCGTCTGCCGCCGTAGTTGCTCGTGGACGACCACTGCTAATCTCTCGGACAGCTGTTCCTGTAGTTTGAAATGCTCTCCAAGCTCGTGAAACTATGCTGAGAGCGATTCCGAACTCTTCGGCCACACTAGTCACACTTCGACCTTCTTCCAACTTCCCAATGACGAGACCTCGGGTAAAGTCATCCAGATGTCGTCTACTGGATTGCCTGTTGGCCATATCACACGGTGGCAGCAACTGGACGGCGTTCAAACCGATGTACACCGTGCAATAGCTTTCACCGAATTGCTGAGCGTACACCGCTCGTGTGCTTTATACCCTTCCGACACTCTCCCCCCATCCTACGTCATGCTGCATACATGCGCATGCCCTACCGTACCGGACCCTAGTCTATCTTCTGAGTGGTCTTTCGGTCCGTTATGCATGTTCGTTCCGCTGTTATGCTAATTTCTCCTGTTCGTCCTTAATTTTTGCACACCATTTTAATTTTGCCATCTACTTAAAACAAGAAAGATGACACCGAATTTTTGGGTGTAATAAGCACGTCTTTGGAATATGTTCCGACGCAAATTAAATTTATCAAAGCTATTCAAAGTCAATGGAACCGGTATGGAAAACAATAGTATCTGACGGAAGAAAGAAGTTTTTCAGTCGGGTCTTTAAACCCTCAGATATTGCTGTAAACGGAATCGTGAGCTTACGAACTCTTAGAAACAGATTTATCGACAAAAATAAGATGTGACTTTACGTCCCTTGGTGGGAAAACCATGCATTATTTTAGGAAGAAAGTATTCTCAAAAGGTTTATCCATATGAGCGCTATCGGTCCAAGAAAAAATATTTTAGTCGAGTTTTCAGGAGCCCAGACTTTGCTACAAATACATCAGAAATAGAAATTAACACTTATGACCCCTGGTGGCCAAAACATTCTTTACCAAAGATTAGAAATTACGTGAAAAATATTTTCCGTCAGGTCTTGTATGCGATACAGGAAGAATTTTTCTAATCGGGGTTTTAGGAGCAGAAAACGCAATTTACCATTGTGCGCCCTAGCGGAAAGTCTATGATTTACTTGAAAATTTTGAATTTATAGGAAAAACTTTCGTACCGGAAACACTATCTAACAAAGAAGGTATTTTTGAAATCCGACTGTTAGAAGTAGAGATATTGACAAAAATAAGATATACATCTACGCCTCTGGCGTAGAAACCGTGCACTCTTTTAAGAAGAAAATGTTTCTAAAAGGTTTGTCGACATGAGTAGTATCGGTCTACAAACGATGTTATTTTCAATCTAGAATTTAGAAGCTCATATTTTGCTGCAAATATATCAGAAGTGGAAATTAAGGTTGACGCCCCCTGGTGGCCAAACCATATTTTTACAAAAATTAGAGATTATAGGCAAACAATTTCCCATCAGGAGCTGTATCCGGTGCGGAAAGAGTTTTTCAGATCGGAGATTTAGAAGCAGAGATATTGGGGGAAATGAAATTTACCTTTACGCCCCCTAGCGGAAAGTCTATGAATTACTTGAAAATTTTGAAATTATATGAAAAACATGTCACAAGGAAAACACTATCCAACAAAGGAGGAATTTTTCAAATCGGACTTTTAGAAGTCGAGATATTGACAAAAATAAGATATACATCTACGCCCCCTGGCGGAGAAACTGTGGAATATTTTAGGACGAAAATATTCCGAAAAGGTTTATTAATGTGAGTGGCATCAGTCCACGAAAGAATTTTGCAATCGATATTTTAGAAGCTCAGATTTTACGGCACATACATTAGACTCGAAAATTAACACTTACGCCCCCTGGTGGCGAAAGTATTCTTTACCAAAAATTCGAAATTATATGCAAAAGATCGTGCATCAGGAGATGTATCCGCTGAAAAAAATAAATTCAGATTGGAGTTTTGGAAGAAGAGTTATCGGAAAAAATGTAATTTTCTTTTACACCCCTAGCGGAAAATCTATGCATAATTTGAAAACGAAACTATATGCAAAATACTCTTCGACATAAATAGAATCGAAAGATAAAATATTTTTTTCAATCGGATGTTTAGAAGCAAATATGTGGAATAAAACGTATTTTTGAATTCGACATCATCTGCATTTACGCCCTCTAGCGGCGAAATTGTACATCGTAAAAAACAAAACAAAATGAAGGATCATCATTCGCATATTTCAAGCTTTCGAATGCAAAAATAATTTTTAAAATAGGTCTAATAGTTGCGGAGATACCGTGGGTTCAGACGGACGGACGGACAAACCGATAACATAAGCATGATCTTTTTTTACAAAAGACGTGCTAAAAATTTTAAACAGTTTTAAGCAGTAAAGCATTCAGGAATGCAAGAAGACAAAAACATTTTGTACTTCAGCTTCGGTAAGTTTTCCATTCCGCTTTTGAAAGCTATTATATTCCAATACATTGTATCAAATAAGAAAATATATTTGCCTCGGCATTGCCGAAAAACGTGGAAATGCCGAATTGCATCACTCGTTGCTGTGGTTTTACTATCTAAGGCCCGAAGAAATTTGAATTTTTCGTATAGGATCTAAAATCTAGCATTTGTAAGAACTGTAGGAACATTTTCTCCGCAACACTTTTGAGCAAAAGAGAATAAAGTGCTATGAGTGATTTTGGAAGGGATATATATTCTTAGAAACTACACAGGTACACACAGCAAGAATACGCATTTTCTTAAGATGATTCCTTCAGGACGCTTGTATTTTGTCAACAATAACAGCTTGATCACGCTTGTCAATGAAATAAAAATTCAGCAATTTAAATAATCCTTTTTAACACAGAGTCGCAAAAATTGTTACCTAACATTTCTAAATTGTTATCTAAAATTTTCCAGCTTTCGATATCTTAGGTAACAAAAATTGTTACCTAACATTTCGAAAGCTGGATTCTTACATGCATTGATATATGTAAAGACAAGTAAAAAACTTAAAAAAGCGATCAAATTAAGAATTAGAATAAATATTTAATACTGACAGCAGAGTGTTTCCTCTACAATCCAATAGCGAAATTTTCTTATTCGTGTTCCTTATGGAACATAATAAATTTGGATTCTTTCCTAAGTCACAAAACTCGAAAGTCTTTCATTTCACTGAGTGTTTAAAAAATTTCCACTTCGGAATTTTCGACTTCTTTTTTATCCATTCAGATCATCCATTTAGGATAAGAAACACGAGACAGAATTTTGTCTGCTGTTTCTTTATTTTTCGTGATTTAGCGACATCCATGAGCAACTCCTTTGAGTGTGCCCAGTTGCTCAAAATGTACCCAACCTCGTGCGCCGTGTAAGACGCTTGCCGTGAGGAAAGCGTCTTATAAGGTGGATGAGGTTGGGCACATTTCGGACGAACTGTCAGAAGCCATCGCCTTAGACGACTCGGCTACACAGGGCAGCACCTCCGCCTTCTTTAGTTCAGGAGATATTCTTTAACTGCCATCCAAGTTTTCAACTCACTTGAAACACACACGACGTTGTCTGTGGTGAATTAGCTACCTCAGAGGTGACGCACTCACTAGTCAAGACGGCAAAGTTGCAGCGATAAGCTTCGTCGGAGCAGTTTAGTTGAGAAAACAACTGACTCTGTAGTGAGCAAGCGTGGATTCGTATCTCACCCTGGGCAAAACGGGCTTGTCTTCCCATTGGAGCCCGAACTTAAAATGAAATTTCCGGCCGTGTGGTTCAAAAATGAAAAACTAATTATGAACAGTCATAGGGATTTTCCCCTCCTCCTTGGCTGCTGTTGTAAGGTCGGCCATTTTGTGTCAGGGGAATTCAGAGGTAGCAGCATTGTGAGAGTGAGCTCTTGCCTTTGTTCTTGTCCAGGTTCTTTCTCTTGTTCTAATTGTTTTCGTTAAATGCTTAAAATTCATTATTTTTCTTTTTTGGCAGTGCAAATTGTATTATTTTTTCTTTTTTGGCAGTGCAAATTGTATTCCAACTATTTAAGAATTTTCTTTCATTTGCTTTGGCCATGAGCTCGTTTTTATACACTTTATTAGATCAGTTAGCTGGTCACTCGACCTCGTGGTTGTCGTCGTTTTTCAGAGTTGGTTGGAACACATTTTCTGTTTTTGTAATCTTAAAGCATTCCTAGAATACTTTGTAAATATTGCAACTTTTAATTTTAACTTTAAGTACCTTTTCCAAAGCATTCTTTGATGTTTTTTTGTTCTTCTGGCATTCCCTTTTTTCGTGGCAACTGTATGTAAAAAGTTCCTATTTACTACCGTGGTCTATGTTATAAATTTTTATTCTTTTATTTTTATTTTTATTTTATTTTTGGAAGTGCTTTTTTCCCCAGGGAATGACATTTTTTAAGTGATTTTTATATTCTTTGGTTCGCGTTAGGAACTTCACTTGGGCGGTATGGTTGCTTAACCACGTGTTAAAACTGTAATTTTCTTTTGGTTGCTCAAGCCTTCTCACATTTTTGTGAGTTTTTTGACAACGTTTTTCTGTTTTTTGTGGGAGATGATGAGTATGGGTTGGGCCAGGAAAGTGATAGATGTATGCTAAAACTTTTGCTAAATTACTTATTTTTTCAGCACCTTCGAGGGCGGTTATGTAAAATAAAAAAATAAAAAATTGGGGGGACTTATACTTCCATCTATATCTTTGCAGAAACTCATTTCCAACCAGGTCTTTGTGGAAGTGAGAAAATGCAGAGTTTTGCTGGTCCATGATAAAGCCAAGGCTCGGCATTCTCGAGACTTTCTGCATTCTGGTGTGGTTATCTTTTTTTTTTCTTGGCTGTTGGGTTTTGAGTTTTAATTTGTATTTTTTATCATAGTTAAAAAACCTTTTAGTTTCAGTCTCTGCTTTGTAGGTTATATATACACTGCTCGCCACCCAAAATGCAACACCAAGAAATCAGCATCCGATTGGCCTGAAATTCGCAGCATGTGTCGCCCTCGAGAGGACATGCAAGCGATTACCATTGCAGGGCATATGCACATCATGTGCTCCTGGCATGCCACCGAGAAGCACTATAAGAAGGGTGCACAGAAGGCGGGGTGTAAGTAGTGGAGGTGTGTTGTGCTGCCGGACCTGTGGGTGGGAAGCTTCCTGATGCCTCGTCGCAGAACAAGGCAGTCATTCCAGCACGTTTCGGAGTTCGACAGAGGACGAATAGTGGCTTATCGCGACAGCGGTTTATCGTACCGAGATATCGGCGACCGTGTTTATATATATATACAACATCCAGCCAGTGTGAGGCGAGTATGTATTCGGTGGGTGCAGGAGGACAGGACGGACCGACGTGAGTGATTGTCGCAGCCGCGACACACCCCGAACGAGAGGACCGGCATGTTGTGCTGCGAGCATTGACGGCTCGCACCGCCACATCACGAACGTTGGCACAAGAATTAGGGTGTGTTGCGTAACAACCTGTGCCAGCACATACCGTTCGACGTCGTCTGCAGGAGCGGGGACTTGTCGGACGACGCCCATTGCTCCGATTACCATTGACGTTACACCACCTGCGAGTGCGGCGGCAGTGGGCCGTTGAACGCCGCATTCGGACTACGGAATGGCACGACATTGTCTTCTCCGATGAAACCCGCTTCTGCCTGCAACACTACGATGGACGGATCCGCGTGTGGCGGCACCACGGCGAGAAACTGTATGACGCCTGCATTATGCATCGCCATGCCTGTCCGTCGGCCGGCGTTATGGTTTTGGGCACAATTGGATATGACACCCGAACCCCTCTGGTACGCATCGCTGGTACACTCAGCAGCCACCGCTACATCTCCGACGTTTTGGAGCCAGCAGTCCTCCCTTATATGCAGCGACCACGTTTCAACAGGACAATACGCGCCCGCACGTGACACTCATCGTGCAACAATTCTTCACGGCCCACTAGGTGTCACTGCTGCCGTGGTCTGCCTGTTCTCGCGATATGTTGCCCATCGAACACGTCTGGTCGCTCATCGACAACCGAGTGGCCCGGCAAGCACCACCCGCAGCCACGCCTGATGAACTGGAGACAACGTGTGGAAGCAGCCTGGACCGACATACTCCAAGCCCACATCCAAAGACTCTTTCGTTCAATGCCGCGGCGTGTAGCGGCCGTTATTGCCAGCCATGGAGGCCACACGAACTATTGATGTCTGCGTGTTCCGCAAGTCGCACGGGCCTGTAAGCTCAATCGTTTCATCTTTGTATCTGTTGTTATGTGTCCAGTAAATCTGGCTTTGCTATCTCGTGTCCTTCTTGGTTTTGCATTTTGGGTGGCCAGCAGTGTATATACACAGAGGGTTAAATAATTTTTAAGACTGGCGCTAGATTTCAGATTACGGTGACGCCACCAGTGTAATCGCGAATGCGTTATAAACCGTGATCATCCGCTTGCTTTCTGCCAAAAGTACTGCGCAGTTGTTAAAGTAACTCAAACAAAACTGCCGTTCATTAGAGAAGTAAAATTTTTTTCATGTTGAATTATTAAGATTGAACAAAGCATTGTTATTAAATTTAACGCAAAACTTGGTAAAAGTGCCTCAGAAACGTACTAGATTATGAAACAAGTTTACGGTGAGTTTTTTTTAAGTAGATCAAATGTTTTCCTGTGGCACAGACGTTTTTTGGACGGAAGAGATACGCCAGAAGATGATAAGCACACCGGAAGACCAAATTCATCTAGGACACCTGTGATTATTGAAAAAGTGCGTGATTTCGTAGCAAAAAATCGATGTGAGTCACTAAGAATGATGGAAAGGCTTTAAACATCAACAAATGAGCGATTCGAACCATCCTGCATGAAGATTTGGGTAAAACAAAAGTCTGTGCTAAATTTGTTCCACACACGTTAACCAATGAACAAAAATCAAGGAGAAGTGCACATTACAGAGACATCATTTCAGCCGCAGAAAATGATCTAAACTTATTAAAATCGATTGTTACAGGTGATGAAACATGGTGTTTTCAATATGATCCTAAAACAAAGTGACAAAGTGCGGAATGGAAGTCAATAAACTCACCACAAGCCAAAAAAACCAGAAAAGTTATATCGAAAAACAAAACAATGCTTATTACATTCTTCGATAGTAAGGTTATTATCCACAAAGAATTTATTCCAAGTGGACAAGCAATTACTGGTGAGTTTCATTTAAGTATTTTGAGGCGTTTGATGGGCAGAATTCGTCGCATTTGTCCAGAATATCGGGATGAAAACTGTTGGTGTTTGTTGCACGATAATGCACCCAGTCACACCTCACTTCTTGCTTGTAGATTTTTGGCGAAAAGTAACGTCTGTAAGTTGAATCATCCACCGTATTCGTCTGATTTAGCACCCTGCGACTATTCTTTATTCCCAAAACTTAAAATGACGTTAAAAGGGTGTTATTTTGATGAAAATTCAAACATACAAACAACTTCGACGCGTGATTTGGAGGCAATCCCCCAAAGTGAACTGGAACAGGCATTCTAATCATTATTAAATCGCTGTAACAAGTGTATTGAAACCGGAGGGACTTATTTTGAATAACAAACCAAAACAAATTATAATTTCTTGTTTCTATTTCGTTTTGCAGACCCAGTCTTAAAAATTCTTTGCCACACTGTGTATATATACTTATGGCCACCCAAATGCGATTGAACTTACTGGCCCGTGCGACTTGGGGAACACGCAGACATCAATAGTTTGTGTGGCCCATATGGCTGGCAATAACGGCCGCTACGCTCCACGGCATCGAACGAAAGAGGCTTTGGATGTCGGCGTGGGGTATGTCGGTGCAAACTGCTCCCACACGTTGCCACAGTTCATCAGGCGTAGGCGCGTGTGGTACTCGCCTGGCCACTCGGTTGCCGATCAGCGACCAGACGTGTTCGATGGGCAACATATCACGAGATTAGGCGGGCCACGGCAGCAGTTACACCTGGTGGGCCGTGAAGAATTGTTGCACGATGCGTGTCACGTGCGGGCGCGTATTGTCCTGTTGAAACGTGGCCACTGCATGTAAGGGAGGACTACAGGCTCCAAAACGTCGGAGATGTAGCGGTGGCTGTTGAGTGTACCAGTTATGCGTACCAGAAGGGTGCGGGGTTATATCCAATTGTGCTCCAAACCATAACGCCGGCCGACGGACCAGTATGGCGATGCGTAATGCAGGCGTCGTACAGTCTCTAGCCACGGTGCCGCCACACGCGGATCCGTCCATCATGGTGTTGCAGGCAGAAGCGGGTTTCATCGGAGAAGACAATTTCGTGTCATTCCGTAGTCCGGGTGCGGCGTTCAATGGCCCACTGCCACCGCACTCGCCGGTGGTGTAACGTCAATGGTAGTCGGAGCAATGGGCGCCGTCCGACAAGTCCCCGCTCCTGCAGACGACGTCAAACGGTATGTGCTGACACAGGTTGTTACGCAACACACCCTAATTCTTGCGCCAACGTTCGTGATGTGGCGGTGCGAGCCGTCAATGCCCGCGGCACAACATGCCGGTCCTCTGGATTAGTGGTGTGCCGCGGCTGCGGCAACCGCTCCCGTTGGTTCGTTCATCCCTCCTGCACCCACCGCATCCATAGTCGCCTCACTGTGGCTGGATGTCTTCCCACACGGGCTCCGATGTCTCGGTACAATAAACCGCTGTCACGATGAGCCACTATTCGTCCTCTGTCGAACTCCGAAACGTGCTGGAATGACTGCCGTATTCAGCGACGAGGCATCAGGAAGCTTCCCACGCAAAGGTCGGGCAGCACAACACACTTCCACTACTTACACCCTGCCTTCTGTGCACCCTTCTTATAGTGCTTCTCGGTGGCATACCGGGCCGGGCGCACATGATTTGCATATGCCTTGCAATGCTAATCGTTTGCACGTCCTTTTGCAGGCGGCGCATGCTGCGAATTTCAGGCCGATCGGATGCTTCCTTCTTAGTGTAGCATTTTGGGTGGCTAGCAGTGTATATATATATGTGTGTGTGTGTGTGTGTGTAAATGTATTTATATATAGGTAAATATATAAATACATTTACTTATATATACACTGACGGAAAGTGAAAAAAGAACATCAAGAAGGAATTGGCGGACAATCATGAAATATACATATGTTAATGGGGTCGAGTTTACGTAAGTGTGATGTTGATTTCGGGACCAACCGGTGAGCGCTTAAGCCACAGCACGGCACAATATGCAAATTATCGTCGGTAGTATTTAAGGAGTACGGCGAAGTAAATGTAATCAATCGTCGGCGTACGGACACGTGCGAAGACCCTGAAGAAGCTGCAATGACTGGACATGGAAGACGTGTACGATTTCAGCAGTTATCGGATTCTGAGCGAGGTCATCTAGTCGGACTCCGCGAGGCCGGGTGGTCGTATCGTTGTATTGCGGAGCGAATTGGACGGGAAGTATCGGTGGTGGTGTTGCGATGGTGGCGTAGATGGTCCGAGGAACATTCCCACACGAGAAGACATGAAAATGGGAGTCACAGACGGACTGATGAGCGGACCGATCGACGCATAAGAAGAGCGGCGTTGCCAAGTAGAGCATCAACTGCGACGCAAATCCAAGCTGCCGTTGCGCCTGAGGTGACTGTGCGAACAATCCTCAACCGTCTACTGGATTCAGGACTACGTGCACGTGTGCCTTTGGCATGTGTAACTCTGACTCCAGCCCACCGTCAGGAACGGCTGCAGTGATGTCGCCAACGTCTGCACTAGAGAACGCAATGGCGATCTGTCGTGTTCAGCGATGAAAGCAGATTCTGCTTGGGAACCTCCGATGGCCGTATGCGTGTTCGCAGACGCACTGGGAATCGTCTCCACCCTTCTTGCATTCGCCAGCGACACACAGGGCCTACACCTGGTATCCTGGTGTGGGGAGCGATCAGCTATCACTCCCGTACACAACTTGTGTTTTTACCGGGTACGTTAAACAGCACCTCCTACATCAACAACATCATTCAGCCCGTTGTAGTGCCATTTGTAAGATTGGTCCATCGTGTTGTTTTCCAGCAAAATAACGCACACCCACACACGGCACGTGCAACGCAACATGCACTTAAGGGTGTGAGACAACTTTCATGGCCTGCACGTTCACCAGATTAGTCCCCCATTGAGCACGTGTGGGATTTTATGGGACAACGACTTATCCGGTCTCCACGGCCAGCCACGACCATCCCCGATTTACCCGTCCAGGTTGAGGATGCTTGGAACTCAATACCCCAAACTTACATCCAACATCTGTACGACAGACTCCACGCCAGAATTGCACAGTGTGATGCAGTTCATGGCGGTTCAACCTGGTACTAACCATGTTACATGGAAATGTTATTTTTCAATTTACCAGCAAATACAGCTGTATTTTGCCATAATGTTTTGATCACGTTATCCTCTGTATTCCGTTATTATGCTGTATAAATTTCGTTGGTATCAGACGTCTCCTTCTCTGTGTTCTTTTTTCACTTTCCGCCAGTGTATATATATATATATATATTTCTCAGCACTTGTGTTAAAATTCATTACTCTCGAAAAATAGCACCACAAGTTTTACTGACAATAACATGAATACATAAATTATATTTCCTTGGGAAAAACAACAACAGAGTATATCTCCACAGTTATATAAAATAACTAAATAACAACATCATATGATTTTTAAATCGTACTGATAATTAAAACCTAAGTACTGTTGCTTTTAAGAAAGTAACATTGTTCCTCCTTTAGTTTCATAAACTGGTCTTCCGCAATTTTGAGTAAATGGTCACATGTTAACGGGCCACAGTTTCCTCCAAATTCACTCGGTAAAATATCAGGTGATAAGTAGTCCAACAGAGTTTCTTCCTTCTTGTCATGAAAAACAATCTGAAAAAAAAAAAGAAGATTGGAAAATCATAATGCCCAACATATTAAGGTTTCTCATATTACGCTGTGATATCAAAATTACAATAATAATGATTTGATTAAGAGTGAGATTTCGACGTAGAATATCTCTAACCCCGAGGATAGTATGGCGCGACCTACGGCCGACGAAAATACTGTAGGTCCCAATTGAAATCATTATAGCTTTGAAAATACGTGCCTTGCCGCACACTAATCGTGAAAGTATATTCGTAAACAGCATGGAGTCCAATTCCCCTTGTGCGCGGTGGAGGTGATTCAGTGTTTCTTGGGGTGCCACCGCTTTTGACTCAATCTATCTCGGCAACCGTAGGCGCACCACGACTGTGCGCGGTATCATTTCAAAGCTCTCGACGAGATCTATTCAAATATACTAAGGACATTTCGCAATGGTTTGAACTGAACATTTAAAAAATTGTTTTATTTTGAACCGGTGAACACTTTTGACAATATCGCGGTTTATGTGAGCAACCGTGAGTGCAGAACGACTGTGCGTGGAACTGTTTTAAAGCTCTCGACGAGATCTATTCAAATATACGAAGAACATTTCGCAATGGTTTGAACTGAACATTTAAAAAATTGTTTTATTTTGAACCGGTGAACACTTTTGACAATATCGCGGTTTATGTGAACAACCGTGAGTGCAGAACGACTATGCGTGGAACTGTTTTATAGCTCTCGACGAGATCTGTTCAAATATACGAAGAACATTTCGCAATGGTTTGAACTGAACATTTAAAAAATTGTTTTATTTTGAACCGGTGAACACTTTTGACAATATCGCGGTTTATGTGAACAACCGTGAGTGCAGAACGACTGTGCGTGGAACTGTTTTAAAGCTCTCGACGAGATCTATTCAAATATACGAAGAACATTTCGCAATGGTTTGAACTGAACATTTAAAAAATTGTTTTATTTTGAACCGGTGAACACTTTTGACAATATCGCGGTTTATGTGAACAACAGTGAGTGCAGAACGACTATGCGTGGAACTGTTTTAAAGCTCTCGACGAGATCTGTTCAAATATACGAAGAACATTTCGCAATGGTTTGAACTGAACATTTTAAAAATTGTTTTATTTTGAACCGGTGAACACTTTTGACAATATCGCGGTTTATGTGAACAACCGTGAGTGCAGAACGACTGTGCGTGGAACTGTTTTAAAGCTCTCGACGAGATCTATTCAAAGATACGAAGAACATTTCGCAATGGTTTGAACTGAACATTTAAAAAAATTGTTTTATTTTGAACCGGTGAACACTTTTGACAATATCGCGGTTTATGTGAACAACCGTGAGTGCAGAATGACTGTGCGTGGAACTGTTTTAAAGCTCTCGACGATATCTATTCAAATATAAGAAGAACATATCGCAGTGGTTTAAACTAAAATTGGAAAAAATTGTTTTCGTGTGAACGGGTTAACATTTTCGACAATGCCGCGGAATTCGAAGAATGAACGCAAGCAAAAGTGGAGAAAATCAAAACAAGAGGCAAGACGAAGTGATGAGGAAGGTAAGAAGCCCAAGAAGACAGAACACCACGTTGGGTAATTCGTGTATGGATCTGCATTGTGTTCGCAGTGTATCCAGCATTATTTGTAAAAATTATGTAAGCTACTTTTCATATCATAGACCTGTGTTAGCTATAAGAAATTAAATGAAAGCTCATTTTAACTCTCCGATCTGCAAGTCGTAGTCCTGCGTTCTAAACTGTCGCTTCAATCAGGACTGAGCCTACCTGTATGTTTTTTCTATTGGATATCAAGATTGAAACTTTTCAATGTAATATAGAAGGTAAAGGAAAGAAGGGTGTGCACGAATATAACGCTGTTTACTTTTTAGAGATCTAAAAGTATAATCGGGAAAAACTTAAAAAAAATGCAGTTAAACCTTGTTTATACGCTTTTCTAGGAGATGGCCTTAAAAGAGGTATAAATCTAAACAACGTGTAAACGAACTTTCAAAATGGTTAATACTATTGTAAAACTTATATTTTAAAGGAATATAAGATCTTCCTTAATGATGATATTTTAAAGTCGAATTGACAGGCGAAAAAAATAAAAAGTTACAAATTACAATATCAGGTCATTCGGAAAATAATGGCCTAATTGTCTGAGGCGCCACATTTAGCCCGCCCACAATGCTTGCAGACCAATCCGCCGGCAGCGCCATTCGAGAGAGTTGAAGGGCGACTCAGACGCCACATACACGCTATAATCAGTTGAAGTGCAGTCGTTGCTACTCATGTGACAGTATTATGTACAACATGTTAGGTGGGAGTGAGTCGTGGATGATTCTGGTTCGTAAATTCAAATTGGGTCGTCAACATGTTAGGTGGGATTCATCAACATTCTGGTTCATCAACATGTGATTCTGGTTCATCAACATGATTCTGGTTCATCAGCATGATTCTGGTTTATCAACATGTGATTCTGGTTCATCAACATATTAGGTGGGAGTGAGTTGGGGATGCTTGCAAGGCCAACCAGCTCGCATCGCCATTTGTGTGAGTTGAAGGGCGACTCAGACGCCACTTACACGCTATAATCAGTTGAAGTGCAGTCGTTGCTATTCATGTGAGAGTGTTCTGTACAACATGTTAGGTGGGAGCGGGTTGTGGATGATTCTGGTTCGTGAATTCAAACTGGGTCGTCAGCATGTTAGGTGGGATTGATCAACATTTTGGTTCATCAACATATTCTGGTTCATCAACATGTTAGGTGGGAGTGAGTTGGAGATGCTTGCAAGGCCAACCCGCTCGCAGCGCCATTTGTGTGAGTTGAATGCAACTCAGACGCCACATACACGCTATAATCGTTGAAGTGCAGTCGTTGCTACTCATGTGATAGTGGTATGTACGACATGTTAGGTGGGAGTGAGTTGCGGATGATTCTGGTTCATGAATTCAAACTGGGTCGTCAATAATGTTAGGTGGGTTTCATCAACGTTCTTCATCACATGTGATTCTGGTTCATCAGCATGTGATTCTGGTTCATCAAAATGTGATTCTGGTTCATCAGCATGTGATTCTGGTTCATCAACATGCGATTCTGGTTCATCAACATGTTAGGTGGGAGTGAGTTGGGGATGCTTGCAAGACCAACACGCTCGCAGCGTCATTCGTGTGAGTTGAAGGGCTACTCAGACGCCACATACACGTTATGATCAGTTGAAGTGCGGTCGTTGCTACTTATTTGATAGTGATCTGTGCAACATGTTAGGTGGGAGTGAGTTGCGGATGATTCTGGTTCATGAATTCAAACTGGGTCGTAATAGGGCACTAACTTACTGTAATGTGGTCGAAGCATGGGAAGAGGAGGCATCATCTGAACGTACTGTTCGTCCGCGGTATGAAAATTTTCATTCCGGTGATACAAGCCTACATGATGAGGACCGAGAACGCCATTCGGTCATTGATAAGGACGTTTTGAAGGAAAATATGGAGGCAAATCCTCGTGTTACAATAAGAGAACTCGCCAAACAGGCAACCTTTTCCGAACATCTCTACCAAATTGGTAATGTCAAGGAGATCGTTACGTGGGTCCCACGCGAATTGACGGAGCATCAGAAACAACAGCGGTTAGTTACGCGCAGTTATCTTCTGCTTCGCAATGAAAAGGAGTCCATACTTGATCGCATTGTAACCTGTGATGCAAAGTGGGTGCTGCTATACGAGAACCGTAAGCAATCTGGACAGTGGCTCTGTGTGTGTGTGTGTGTGTGTGTGTGTGTGTGTGTGTGTGTGTGTGTGTGTGTGTGACGCATGATAAACCACCGAAACCACGTCCTAAACCAAATTTGACGCCAAAAAGAGTTTTAAAAACAGTGTAGAGGACTATTATTCCCTTTGTCATACACTACAGGTTCTTGACTAGTGATGAAAGACTGAAAACAGTGACATACAGTGAAGGAATTGACCGAATGCACCAGAAGTTGTGTTTCAAACAGGCATCTTTGGTGAACAGGAAGGGTCCTGTCCTCCACCATGATGTTAAAACCGAGACTACATGTGTCACAGATGACGAAACAGAAACTACAAAAACTGAGATTTGAAACAATCCCACATCCAGCGTACTCGCCTGACTTCGCACCAACCGATTTCCACCTGTTCATGCATTTTAGCAATTATCGGAAAGATAGGGCCTTCAGAAACCGAGACGAGGCCGAAATTGTATTCCGGGATTTTCTTGCATCCAGGGAGCCAGATTTGTTCCGGACTAGTATTGAAGCACTTGCCACCCGCTCGCAGAGGTGCAACGTAGCTGCTGAAGATGCCTGTTTTGAATAAAACAAGCTCATGTGCTATGAGGTATGTCTCTCTTTCATTAATACCCTGAAAATCGACCATTATTGTTCGAACGACCTGTTATATTTCATCACGTTCCAAAACTCACAAAGGCAATTAAAATCAAACTTTTTTGACGATTCTACCTGTTTATAAAATTCCTGATTCTAACTGAAATCCTCACAAACCTGTGAATCTGAGTAATGCTTCAGCATGGGACTCATGAATTAACAGCTTGTGTTTCGTTGGTTTCTCCGGATCCAGAGTACATCCATTTGAAATCAGAGTGCTGAATATTTATGATACGTCTAGGATTCTATTACGCCAGGAAATAGTGGAGCCACAAAGTTACGCCCCAAGAATTTATCAATTTTTTAATAGCGGATATGTGTGGGAGTCATGAAATGCGAAACCAATTTTTTTCGTCCAACCTGAAAATAACCAACATACTCTTCTCTGATGGGATCAAGGTTCAACTTTCGCTGCACCAAGAAGGAACACAACAGGGCTGTTTTTTTTTGTTTTTTTTATTGGAGGTTTAACGACCACCGTGAGCAACTCAATGGGCTATAAGCAGTCGCCCGTCCCTAATTTAGGGTCACTGGTTCCAGGGAAGGGACAGAACCAGCTCCGTAAGACAAACACAACATCCATGCCTCACCGGGATTCGAACCCGGACCCCTTACGGACGAATGATCAGAGGCCAGCGCCTTAGACCTCTGCGCCACCGGGGCGGCACAACAACAACAGTGCTGTCTCAATTATCTCAAAGTAAACAACATTCCCTTCTCTGATGGGATCAAGGTTCAACTTTGGTTGCACCAAGAAGGAACACAACAGGGCTGTCTCAATTCTCTCAAAGTAAACAAAATAACCTTCTCTGATGAGATCAAACTTTAACTTTGGCTGCACCAAGAAGGAACACAACAAGGCTGTCTCAATTCTCTCAAAGTAAACAACATACCTTTCTCTGATGGGATCAAGGTTCAACTTTGGCTGCCCCAAGAAGGAACATAGCAACGCTGTCTCAATTCTCTCGTAGATATAACATGCCGGTTTACGTATAAAGAAATCAAAGAACCGTATATTTTTGACTAGCAGCTATGCTCTTTCTCGGAACGGTGAGTCTATAAAATACGTTTTTGGGCATAAAATTAAAGAAAGTGAAAAAGTAATTAAGGGAAAGAAAAGTTATTTTAGATGTGTAACTGTTTTATTATTTAGAGCATGGGCGTGACGTCAGTGCACTTTGACGTAAAACGGTAGCAGGATTAGGAGCCCCTTAATTTTAAATCAACGTTTCATGGAATTTTTACAGCATTTCAACGCTTCTGGCATAATTATCATTAAACCTGTCAGCGTTTTGAAAAGCAAAACAAAGCGACCATTTTTAATATTTTGGTTCTTAGATTTTACTAGGTGTATAAGTGGTAAAAAAATCAAGCAGACATTATTCCAAAGCCACGCTTTTGAGTTTTTTGGTTTTCAGACTTTTCTAGGTGTAGACGTGGTTGAAAAATTCAAGCAGAAAATATTCCAAAGCCGCCATTCTGATTTCTTAATTTTCGGACCTTTCTATGAATCTGGACCTTAATGCCGATTTTCAAATATCTGGGGTCTAAGTGGTCGAACAGTTCGCGAAACATTCAAGCACACAATTTTCCAAGAGCCGTGATCGTGTTTTTTTTTTAGTTTTCGGACTTTTCTAAGTATCTTGACCTTAAGACCTATCAGCTTGCTAATTTTCAGAAGTGATCGACCAATTCGCGAAACATTGAAGCAAACAATATTCCAGCTCAGCAAATTTTGATTGTTTTAGTTTTTCAGACTTTTCTAGATATTCGGACCTTAAGACCTATCAGCATAACAATTTTCAGATCACTAGGTCATTTTGAAGTCGTCAAACAATTCGAGAAACAAAAACACTTGCATTTTCCACATTTTCCACTTTACTTTATACACTGGCGGAAAGTGAAAAAAGAACACCAAAAAGAAATTGGCGGACGATCATGAAATTTACATATGTTAATGGGGTCGAGTTTACGTAGGTGTGATGTTAATTTCGGGACCAACCGGTGAGCGCTTACGCCACAGCCCGGCATAATACGCAAATTATCGTCGGTGGCATTTAAGGAGTACGGCGAAGAGAATGTAATCAGTCGTCGGCGTACGGACACGTGCGAAGACCCTGAAGAAACTGCAATGCCTGGACATGGAAGACGTGTACGATTTCAGCAGTTATCGGACTTTGAGCGAGGTCGTCTAGTCGGACTCCGCGAGGCCGGGTGGTCGTATCGTCGTATTGCGGAGCGAATTGGACGGGAAGTATCGGTGGTGGTGGTGCGATGGTGGCGTAGATGGTCCGAGGAACATTCCCACACGAGAAGACGTGGAACCGGGAGTAACAGACGGACTATTGAGCGGACCGATCGACGCATAAAAAGAGCGGCGTTGTCAAGCTGAACATCCACTGCGACGCAAATCCGAGCTGTTGTTGCACCTGAGGTGACTGTGCGAACAATCCGCAACCGTCCACTGGATGCAGGACTAAGTGCACGTGTGCCTCTGGCATGTGTAACTCTGACTCCAGCCCACCATCAGGAACGGCTGCAGTGGTGTCGTAAACGTCTGCACTGGAGAACGCAACGGCGATCTGTCGTGTTCAGCGATGAAAGCAGATTCTGCTTGGGAGCCTCCGATGGCCGTATGCGTGTTCGCAGACGCACAGGGAAGCGTCTCCACCCTTCTTGCAACCGTCAGCATACCAACCGTCAGCGCTACAGTGGCCAACAATCAACGGCGCTATGTTTGTTTTTCTGTCAGCTTCTGACATCATAAATCCGTAAGATGGGCTCAGCTACTGAGACGTCTCCAGCTGGTAGGCAATAACAGCACTGGCTACATATTGACTACAGCAGTTACATCCAAAAGGCGAGATCCAAAGTGAAAATCCTCTAAATACTTGGCGTCAGTGAATAAACAAAAATATCGCTCTTTCGACATTTTATCAAGACATAGCAACCGAAAAATTGTTTTCCGGTCACCGCTGGGAATCCGAATCCCAGATCTCTCGATATCTAGCTCTGCTAGATATCCAATTATTACCAATTTTTCGATTGCTATGTGTTGACAAAACGTGGAAAGAGCGATGTCTTTGTTTATTCCCTCAAATTATGCAACTAATTTTGTTTTGTTTTGTTGTTTTCTTTGGAGGTTTCACTACCAATGTAAGCAACACAATGGGCCATAAGTAGACGCTTTACCCTAATTTGGACCACTGGTTCCAGGAAAGGGAGAGTGCCAGTTCCGTAAGAATACACACCGTCTGTACCGCACCTAATATTCGAGGCCGGACCCATCTCGGACGATAAGGAGCTGTCCAAGATGAGCATCTCGGTGATTAGAACCTAACGTTTCGCACCAATCGACGGCCTGGGAGGTAATAAATTTCTCCCAGAAAGTATTATTCTAAAGTAAATTGATCATGATGATCTTATGTAGAAGATTTTAGAAAGGGAGTGTCTGACCCCAGGTCTGAAACAACCCTTAGAAATAGGAAGCTAGGCGATTTGGGCTAGAGTGCCCGATAGAAAAGTGACACGGAAGCGAAGTAGAATGACGCCCTTAGGTATTACCGGGGGCCAGTACCCTGGGTCCGACGGCTTAACGTGCCCATCGGACGCACGACGGATATGTAGTGGATCGAGCGTTCGTACCTGCCTGGGATCGAACCTGAGATCCTTTCCATGGCAGTCACGAACGTTGCCCACTAGGCCACCCGCGGCCTAAAGTAAATTGATTTTAACGTGGATATAATAGAGATGGCCGCCCCATTGGAGCAATGTTCTAAGCGCTGTCTTGTGACCGCTCGTTCGAGTTGCCCTGGGTTATAGTCCCGGATGAGGCATGGGTTGGTGCGCTTGTCTTACGGCACTGGTTCATCCTCCTCCCGGGCACTGGTGGCCCGAAATTAGTGACGGGCCACTGCTCATAATTCCTAGAGTTCCTTACGGTGGTCTCAAAACCTCAAAAAAAAAAAAAAAGAAAAAAAGAAGAAAAGACTAGGACTATGAAATTTGTGAAGCAGTGCATTTGTTCATGTTATCTACAGTTAGCCAAATGATA
The DNA here is from genome assembly GCA_039090855.1 of Macrothele yani. NCBI lineage: Eukaryota > Metazoa > Arthropoda > Arachnida > Araneae > Macrothelidae > Macrothele > Macrothele yani. The sequence continues at coordinate 73,185,517 of CM077010.1, read as the reverse complement.
CTCTAATTGATTTAATGAAAGGATGAATCAACAGCAGGATTTCAAACAATAACTCCATCGTAGGATGATTAAATGAAAGGATGAATTCTTGCAGGATTTCAACACAATGATTTAATGAAAGAATGAATTTCTGCAGGATTTCAACACAATGATTTAATGAAAGGATGAACTCTTGCAGGATTTCAACACAATGATTTAATGAAAGGATGAATTCTTGCAGGATTTCAACACAATGATTTAATGAAAGGATGAATTCTTGCAGGATTTCAACACAATGATTTAATGAAAGGATGAATTCTTGCAGGATTTCAACACAATGACTCCATCGCATGATGCTCTCCTCTCTGATTTCGCTCACGTAGCGGGGAAGATTTGTAAATATCAAATTCTGATCGACGGCTTCTGCACGGTACAACCAGCGAGTGATTCGATATTCCCAGTATCTCTCTGTCCTTTTTCGGTGCCACATTTTTAGAGTTTTGTGCGTAGTGTACTATTCATTGGGATGAGAAGCAGGATATAGAGTGAGTTACTAAACCCTTCTTTCTGATTATATTGTAGGTAAACGCGTAAAATACACTACTGTTTGTGAAAATTGCAACACCATGAAGTGCTGCTGGTATTACCTTGAAACTTACAGGACATGTATTATACAAAAGATTGGGACATGCAAATGATGTCCCAATCTTTATGCCTAAGACCGGACAGTTCAGAATGCGGACCAGCGCGCTCTGAACTGTCCGGTCTTAGGCATAAAGAGCGAGCACAAACGAGATGTTAAAAATCAGTGAAGAGCCGACATTGAGTCTAAAGGGTATTTTTTGTGTCTCACTATGCCCCGTCGCCGAATAAGGTCCCATTATGAACAGGTGATGGACTTTGAAAGAGGAAGGATCGTTGGGATGAGAGAAGCTGTATTTTTCAAGCGCATTACAATCATATTGGACGAAAAACCTGTACAGTGATGCAAACGTACTGTCAGTAGACAGATAAAGCTCGGACGAACAGAAATCCAGGAAATAGACGGCAAAATCGTACGATTGCACGGGATGACAGACATAGACGTAACCACCGAGGAGTCGGGGGTCAGGACCCCTCCCCCCCCCCCCCCCCGATTTTCACAGTCGGGGATCCCCAATGTAAAGGACCTGCCAAATTTTTTGGGAACATAATGATATAATGCACACTCCTTTATGATGTGAACCAAATAAATTTAATAATAAAAGATTGTAATTTTTTTGTAGAATGCAAACACCGGTATAATGTGCACTACCCTATCTATAATAGTTTTACAATTGTGTTCGCTAAGCTTCCTACCCTATCTATGATACTTTTACAGTTGTGTTCGCTAAATTCCACAATTCGCCACCAGAGGCGCCTATGCCGTGCCCGTTAGATAGCGCCTCAGCAATTGCCTTGATCCTGCGTGTGTGTCTATAGGGGAAGAGGGTCCCAAACTCTATCTTATACATTATGTACAAAATATTGTATATACACTGAGTGGCCACTTTATTATGACCACCCCCTCAGTACTCCGTTGGGCCACCTTTTGCCTTTAATACTGCGTCGATTCTTCGTGACATGAACTCCACGAGATGTTGATAGGTGGTTTGTGGAATCTCAGACCATGCTTGATGAATAACACTTTCCATTAGTGTGAGATTGCACGGTTGTGGATCCAGCTGTCTGATGGCTCGTTCAACTTCATCCCACAAATTCTCAATGGGGTTGAGATTTGGATATTGTGGGAGCCACCTAAGCAAAGTAAACTCACCGGCATGTTCCTGAAACCAATCCTGTACAATACGAGCACTATGGCAGGACGCATTATCTAATTGAAAGTAGCCATAGCCATTGGGATAATCCATCCACATGACAGGATGTACTTGGTCCGCAACGATGTTTAGATATGATGTGCCAGTCAGACGTTGATCAACACGAATTAAAAGACCCAAAGCATGCCAGGAAAACATTCCCCAAACCATAACGTTGCCTCCACCAGCTTGAAGGGTTGTAGCAATGCATTTTGGGTCCATGCTTTCGTGCTGTTTCCGCCAAATTCTCACTCGGCCATATGCATGGCGCAACTGAAAACGTGATTCGTCGGAACTCATTATTTGTTTCCAGTTATCAACTGTTCAATCCTTGTGTTCCTGTGCGAACTGGAGACGTTTTCTCTTGTTAACTGCAGACAGAAAAGGTTGTTCGAACAGGCCTTCGGCTGCCATATCCCATCCGATGCAGTGTACGGCGACCAGTGCGTGCAGAGATCATTTGAGGGAATCCTTGATTAATTTGCTGCACTGTTGCCTTTCTGTTGTCTGTTACCAGTCTGGACACTCTCCGTTCCGCCCGAGCAGTCACTAGTCGATGACGACCACACGTTGCACGTAGAGACCCAGTTTTGTGACTGACAGTCCAGTCTTTAAACACTTTAACAACAGCTGCTCTGGGAGATTTCACGAATGCGGTGGTTTCGGTGATACTCGCTCCATGGCATCGAGCTCCTACAATCATCCCACGTTGAAAGTCCGTCAAATCGTATTTTTTTACCCATATCGTCACCCAAAAACCACTTTTACTACTGTCGCAAGCACTAAGCTTTCCCTTTTTATACTACCCTCGCCCTCTGGCGGTAACAGCGTGCAGCCATAGCTCATTTGCTTAAAACCGTCAAGTGGTCCTAATAAAGTGGCCACTTAGTGTATATGTATGCATACAATGTGTGTATGTGCGATCGGACACCAGATTCCACTGATGACACACACCTCTACAGCATGGCAGTTACTGATCTCAGAGAGACATCCATGGTGTTAGCGCAGCAGTGGAGAACTGCCAGTGGTTAAGCTTTTCCCTCCGGCACAGTTCGACGTCGCCTTCTTAACAAAGGACTGGTCGCTAGCAGGCCATTGCAGCGCATTCCCTTGACCCTCAGCCAAAGACCCCTCAGAATGAACTGATGGGGTCTTGAACACAGACATTGCCGTGTTGATGGGCAACAGGTTCTGTTTTCTGATGAGTCACGATTCAACTTGATGTTCTATGATGGTCGTACGCATGTTCCAAGACATCCTGGTGACAGTTACCTTGCAGCGTCGTACCAGCCCAGCACCAAGAGTAATAGTTTCGGACGCAATTGAACTCAATTCGCGACTGACATAAATTCAGGTAATCCTCAACAACCAGCGATACGTAAGAGATGTTTTAGAGGCAGAGGTGATACCCTTCCTTCAGACTTTTCCTGGCGCTATATTCCTGCAGGACAATGTCCGGCCACATGTTGCCCAGAATGTCCAAGCCCTCTAACATGCACAGCAGATACTGCGTCTTCTCCTACCAGCACATTCGCAGGATATGTCCCCTATCAAACATGTCTGGAACATCGTTCCTTAGCGACTGGTCCGGCAAGTGCCTTCGACAGTCACCACAAATGAACTGTGGTCTCACATAGAAGCATAATGTCACATTCTAATTCAGTATCGTGTGAAACCACCTGGAACATTCAGTGCCACTACGTAAAGAGGAGTTACACTGAAAGTTCGAGGGGGCTTCACACGATACTGGGTTTTGAAACGAAAAAAATCTATAGCTCTGCAAATGTAATGAGGCATGTCTTGTAACATGAAGTGCGTGTGATATAAATTTCCTTTGAACAGTGCGATTCTTTCTTGGTGTTCCAATTTTCACAAAGAGTAGTGTAATATTCTGAAGACTTCAAGTTGAAAAGAATTCCTTTTTTTTCATCTTTTCATTTAATCTTCGCATAAGGGTCACATTTTGCACAAAAATTTCATAAAATCGGCAACGATTATTCGAGGAATTACCATACCATACATACCACGTGCCTTTTAATCGAGGATGCGCTATCACAGTGACATACACTATATTAACAAAAGTCACTGGACACACTTTCCAAAGCAAATGAACGGATCCGCGGCGTTGTTAAGATACCCGGTATAATTGCAAACGGTCTAAAAACACGCATGCATCTCTCCGCGATCATATCGCACTGTGAGGTTAAGTTAAAATGTCGCGGAGGGAGAGAACTGACTTTTAGAAAGAAAATATTGTTGGGTGTTATATTGGTGTGTTGTCCATAAGAGAAACCTAAAGGCGTTTAAACATACCCAAGTCAATTGTTCTGGATGCACTGAATAAGTGGAAGACACATGGCGTGCCTGAAGCAGCAAAACGTACCAGCAGACCAAAGGAAATCAGTGATAGAGGACGTCGAAGCCTCAGGAGAGTAGTTACAGCTAACCGACGGAGTACTGCGCAAGACCTTAGTGTACAAGTGGGTAAAAATTCTGGAACCTCGGTATGTACAAGTACCATTCGCAGAGAACTTCATTCCATGCGTTATCGTGGTCGTGCGGCTGCTCGTAAGCTTTTTATCTCCACTCGGAATGCTACTCGTCGTTCAGCATGGTGTAAAGAACATTTATCGTGTACCGCAGATCAATGGAAACGTGTCCTATGGACTGATGAATCCAGATACACGATCCATCAGTCCGATGGCCGTGTGTGGGTATGGCGGCAGGCCGATGAAGGCTATTTACCACAGTATACTATTCCTACGGTCAAGTTTGGAGTCGGCAGTGTACTGGTGTGAGGGTATGTTTCGTGGTATGGTCCCGGCCCATTGATAATCGTGGACGAACCTGTTAACCAGAACGTCTACCTCGATATTCTGAACCATTATACCTTACCAACTCTGTGGCAATACTAGGGAACCGAGCTTCGTCGGTACCAGCAGGATAATGCACCGAGCCATAAAGCAAGGGCTGTTACCGCGTGGTTTGACAATAATTCTGTATCGTGTGTGGACTGGCCAGCACAGAGCCCTGATCTTAATCCAGGAGAGCATCTATGGGATAAATTAGAGCGCCGCATAAGAAGTTTGGAACCAAGCCCTACTACTAAGAAACAGTTAGCGGCAGCATTATGTACTGAACGGAAGCGCATATCTATAGCTGTGTTCCAAAACCTTGTCGAAAGAATGTCTAGAAGGATCAGTGCATGCATTAAGGCCAAAGGTGTGCCGACACCGTACTAATGTATGTCAATAAATGCTGTGTTGTGTTTCTTTTCTAGGTGTCCGGCGACTTTTGTCCATGTAGTGTATGTTGTAGGTATGTCATGAACAGTGAACCAACACCCACGGAGAAAAAACTACGGTAACCTCATGTAAAATTACCAAGTCCTCTTGATCACCGGGTCGTCCAATTTCTTATTTTATTTTTTTGAAATCGCGTTATAAAGAAAAGGTGTAAAGTGAGTTCCCTTATGATAAGGGACACCTGTACATGGTTTGCATTGAGCTCCCAAGATTTGAATCGACTTGATTTATTCTTATGGAGATATCATTTGTCTGATGTTTACACTACCCTAGTTGGAAACAAATAAACTTTCCACGAACGGTTGTGCATGGTTTTCAAAGAATTCAAAACGCTGACGGGGTCTTCAAACGTGTATGAAAATCGATGAAAATAATCTGTGAAACGTAAATGGCTGCTTAAGGACCCTACTTTGACTTGCTCTGATGCACATTTATAAAACTGTTCTCATCTATCACTCACAGTGTTCTGTAATAACTGAAATAAAAATCAACTTCTAGACTTTCTTACTTGCACTCACAAAATGTGCCGTAACTCGTATAGGATTCCTTTTTGGCCAAATATTCATAGGGACATTTTCATCACTATGTTCAGGAGAACACGTTACCACAGCTTGACAAGACGTTTTGAAAATATCTGACACTAATTAGAATGAATAAGTATAGAATTATTTATCACTTTGTGGGTTTGAATGAAAGTGATTTACCAGTAGTACGATATTTCTGATTATTCAGGATATAACGTACTGAAAGCCATTTAGCAGGAAATGTGGTATTTTAAGTACTGAAACATCTGTTTGCATATTGAATTAATCTGGATTACCACAAAGTTGTGCAAAATGTTTAACTGCGATATGTGAAAATATTTGCATATTCCGTCGTCTAACACAATTTCCTATATTTACGGGAATGTGTCAAGACTTTTGGAAAGATGGTGCTACTAATAATTTACCAGTATTCCTTTCTCTCTAGTGAACAAAATCTTCCAGAGTGTACCACATACGCGTGAGTATTTCTTTTTAAATCACTTTTTCGGGGTTTAACGACCAACATGAGAAACACTCAGGGCTAAAAGCAGTCGTCTATCCATAATTTGGGACCACTGGTTACAAGGAAGGCAGATAGACAGTGCCGTAAGATAAACATAGTATTATATGTGTCTCGTCCGCGACTCGAACCTGTAGCCACCTCGAACGACTCGACTACCGGGGCTGATGAGCCAAAACATTAACCCTTTAACGATCATGACCCCAAAATCGTACATCACTCTAAATTACATAACGCCCGAAACTGTCTGCTGTTTTACTTCTTTTTTTAATAACAACGATAGTGACAGAGAGTGACACCTGCTGATCCCACATAGATCAAGGAAATTTGAAGAATCAGTAAGGATGAGAAATCTGACTCACTCTAGACAAGCGTTATGGGTGTCTATGGCAGTTTATACATACGGGCGTTTTGGGTGTTTTGAGCGTTATGGTCGTTAAAGGGTTAAAGCCACCTACCTAGTATGATGTTGGTCCTTCTTTCGCCGCCAAAAAACCTCTCAATCAATGAGGAATAGATTGAACGGGATGTTGGTAGGAGTGTTTTTGATATTTGATGCCATGACTGCAACAGAAGATGCCGCAGGTCCCGTAAATGACGTGGTTGGACTGATGCTGCTTGAACCAATTTTTGCAACCGAAACCACAAATGCTCGATAGGATTCATGGCCGGCGAATTTGGGAGTCATGGCAACAATGAATTTCTTCTTCATGTTCTCGGAACCTTTCCAGAGCCTTCTCCGCAGTGTGCCATGCAGTAATGACTTGTTGAAATACGCCATCTCCCTCAGGGAATGCAGTCACCATAAAGACTTGTACTTACTCAGCCACGATATTTAAGTAGGTGATAGGTCTTAGAGTCCGCTCTACAGGGATAATGAATCCAAGTGTTCCCCAAGAAAATATTACACAGCCATCACACTCCCTCTATCCGTCTGGATCTGTCCCTAGTGCATCCAGGTGAGAAGGCTTCTTTGGGTAAACGTCGCACACGAGCTCGTCCGTCCACATGGTATAACAGAAAACGGGATTCGTCTGACCATGAGACCCTCTTCCAGTCTTGTATGGTCAATTGTCGATGATAAAGTGCCCACTGCAAACGTTGACAACGGTGAACGTCTTTGAGCATAGACATACGAATGGGTCTGCTGCTGAGGAGACCCATATCCATGAGCGTACGATGACCTGTGTGTTCGGATATACATTGGGCCCACAATTCACATTATGGGTAATGTCAGCCGCAGTAGCCCTCCTGTTGCTGTGGATAAGACGAAATAGCCTGCGCTGACATCTGGTATCACTGAGGCGTGGCCTGTCCACTCTTTGTCGACGGCTCGAAGTGTCACCTGTTTCGGACCATCTTTGATAGGCAATAACTATTATGTAGCGTGATAATCCTACCAGTGTCGCTGTTTCGAAGATGCCCAAGGCATCTTGTCATAACGTTCCGGTCTTTGTCGAAATCAGATGAATCCTTTGCTTTTCCCTCGTTGAGACGAAACAAAATACTCACTGAACTCAGACTCAGATATTATACATATCTTTCATTCGCCACCTTAGTACGTGACGTTGATTGTCTGTACGCGCACTATGTGTATACCGCAGAGGTGGTTTTAAAATTTTGGCTGATCGGGACATTCAGCTTACCTGCGGAAAACAGAACATTCAAATGTATATTTTATGTGCTATTGGTTGAATACTATGAGTGAATGCAGATTGTTTGGCTTCATTTTAATCATCCTGATAATGTTCAAAAACTGTTTGGTCATCTGAAGTCTAATCGCCGATGTGGACTAGTTTCTTAGAATTTTTTGAACAGCTTTCCTCTGATTAGTAATTTATATACTTTTTAGAGAAGCTGAAAGTAATGTTATCGAATTTAACGCTATCTGGAACATTTCGTTTCATGTTCACTGTTCATACAACATACAACGTACAGCTTGCAACAGAAAGTTTGTCACAGGTCACGTCAAGAAAATTCTCATATGATTTTTGGATAACGCCCTCATGTCCCATAGTTGGTAGCGTACATATATATAGTGTTCTTTGAATGCCTGTAAATTTTGTACCCAATTAAGAGCTCAGCACTCTTCAGAGAGCACTGCACAATCAATTATCACGTAAACAATATTTAATCATTTTGGTCTAAAATCCGACTAGTACCCTAACAATGCCATATTGTCTCAAACAGAAGTTCCTGGACCAATATGTTTTCACAGGTGATCTTTGTTAGAATTATGCATTGGTTAGAATTTGCCTGCAGTGTGACGACACAATTTCTACAACTCTTACCGATTAATATAAACAACACTTGCCGTTTTTACACGATATTATAAAAGTCGATGATGCTGACTATAAAACTTTAATCAAAAGGTTGTAATACAAAAGTTGACCCAGGAACTAATGGTTCTCTATATATCGGATCAACTTCTAGGAATGTTCATACTAGACTTGTTGAACATAAATACAATGTTCGGAACAGATCACAAATGACTGCCTTGGCAAGAGCAGTTAACAGTGGTAAGTTTTTTCAGATTGGGACAATTTGTCAATTCTGGTATCTCCGTTATGTAAATCAAATTTGTTATTTACAGAAAGTTTATTTATACTTAAGAAATTTGACTCTTGCTGCAATGATGATTTACCTAATTACATTCCGGTGGTTTGGAAGAACCTTATTTTGAACAAACAGTACCCCCTACCACAAGACGTTGACTCTCGTTCACAGGCTTTTTGATTGACTACGTCATATATGTGTTTTACTTCTCAAGTTTTAAGTTGTAATCTGGCATTGTTCTTGATATAACCATATGTAATCTCAGAGTTCGATTAATTCAAATCTGAAGATGGGTCTACAGTAGACCCGAAAGTACTAATGTATTACAACCTTTTGATTAAAGTTTTATAGTCAGCATCATTAACTTTTATAATATCGTGTAAAAACGGCAAGTGTTGTTTATATTGACTCATACACGAATTAAGCTTTAAAACGGCTTACCGATTATTCTGGAATTCGAATGATTTTAAAGAACAGGAGTACGATTATAGCGTAATAATCAAACTATGAGGAAGTAAACCAGTAATAGATAAAGTCATGCTCGGAACAAGAGTTATTCTGAAGTTAGGTTGAAGTACTGTGAAATAAGAATATATTTTTTTCACAAAAACATGATGATGTCTGCTAAATGACAGAACCACATTTTGGGCGGCAGCAGAATTACTTATTTTTATAGAGACTAATATCATCGTTCCTGTCCAGTGTAAACAAATTCGGAAATTAGCGAGCCATTTTCCATGATTTCCTTTCGTAAATTAACAAAGCAAATTTCTGATACAACGTTTTCGGTGAAATGAGGGGGAGGGGGTGAATTTCACGGGCTTTTCGTACGCCACGGAAATTATGAATTTTCAGAAGCCTTTCCGCAGTTCCTTTCGTATATTAATGGAAAAATCTGTTCTCACTTTTTCCGTATCCATATGACGGAAAAATTCTGGTAATAGGAAGGAGTCGCGGGAGTACTTGAGATTTGATTAACTATTAAATTGATTATTAAAGTAGTATATTGCACCTTTTCTTAAAGATAATGAAAAGTCATTGTCAGTTTAAAACGATCTCGAGTTCCAAGGCATTAAAAAACAGGTATTTTGTAATAGAAGTATTTTTCCCTTGCGGAAAAAAATAGAAGTATTACAAACGTACTCAAGAAAATAATAAGTTCCAACAGAAAATAAGAAGAGTAATTCACCCACATTAATAACATAAAAAAAGTTTCATCATCGAGCAATTAGATTTGTAACTTACATGCGAGAGATGTATTAGCGGGAATTTCTGGCTCAGCAGTAAGACACGCGTTTCATGTTCTGAAGATCGCGGGTTCAGATCCCACCAGGGACGAATGAGGTAGGGCTGGATACGCCGGGAAAGAAACTGACAGCAAGATTCAAAACTGGAGATCACGCGAAATTTCAGTAAAATTACTGAAAAACTAAAAGGTTGCTCCGGTGGCGCAGTGGTCTAAGCGCTGGCTTATCATCATTCGATCGAGAAAGAGTCCGGGTTCGGATACCGGTGAGGCGTGGATGTTTTGTTTGTCTTACGGCACTGACTCTCTTCCTTCTCTGAAGCCAGTGGCCCTAAATTAAGGACGGGCGACTGCTTATATCCCATTGCGTTGCTCACGATGGTCGTTAAACCTTTAATAAATAAAAAACGGCCGCCCCGGTGGCGCAGTGGTCTAAGCGATGGCCTCTGATCATTCGTCCGTAAGGGGTCCGGGTACGAATCCCGGTGAGGCATGGATATTGTGTTTGTCTTACGGCACTGGCTCTCTCCCTTCCCTGGAACCTGTGACCCTAAATTAGGGACGGGCGACTGCTTATAGCCCATTGAGTTGCTCACGGTGGTCGTTAAACCTCCAATCAAAAAAAAAAATCAAAAACGATTTTTCTGAAATGAAAAGAATTACTATGTTCTGTCAAAATATTGAAGTTAGAGAAAAAGGAAATTTCTTTGAAAGATGGACACTTATCGGCACCCTTATTTTCAGAAATGTTCCGTGAATATTTTTAGAGCGTTTGTTTTGAGTGTTTAACGACCACCGTGAGCAACTGGATGGGCTATAAGCAATAACCCGCCCTAATTTAGAGCCACTGATCCCAGGGAAGGGAGAGAGCCAGTGACCTAAGATGGGTGTTAACCCATGCCTCACGATATTCGAACCCAGTACCATCTCGGAGGAATGGTCAGAAGCCAGCGCTTAGAAACCACTGCACCATCGGGGGCCGGTTAGCCACTGTTTATGATCTAATTTTAATGTTGCGAAAAAATAAATTCGTTTTAGGCTGCAATGGCCTAACTCATCTCATTTGCACTTGTCCTTTATACGTAACTTGCCAACAGTTACCTGCCATTCACTGGCAAACTGTTAAGAACGTCCTCAATTTCCACCACTTCACTTAGGCAGCCTTATGGAAATCGGTATAATCACATATTATGCACGTCTAGTGGTTGAAATACAGTCATGAATTGCCTCTCATTAGTACGCTGAGTATTCTGGTTCACAATAAGAAGCTTCGCTACGAGACATGATTCCCTTACGAAGGTCAACCGCCCATTGAACCTTGAAAATCCAAGGCCATCATAAGGAAGACTTGCAGTTCAGAAACCACCGCACGCACATGTACTTAGGAGACAGGTAGGCAAACGCATGTCTCTAATGGCACTTGAAGTGGAATTCTCTTCATTCGATTGCATTTTAATTGAAGTATGAGGAAAACTTTTCAAACGTAAATTACGAGATACACTAAGAGAACATTCATCAATATTAGTATTCAATAAAAGCAAAGTTATTTTCTTTAACATTGTATTGCACACAAAAATGAGTTTTTGGTCTATTTATTTCCAAAACAGCTCCTTTAACAATGAGCAACTACACCTTATTTCTCTCACGCTATTCCAAACATGTCGTTTCTCATGAGCATGTGCACGTCAGAAGAACAACGATTGGTATCAGATATGTTCTCTGAAAGAAATATGAACTGACATTCTGGGAATAGAAGAACACATTGCTTGAAATACCATGAAAAACACGTTTACTGTTGACGTCTGCCTGGAAGAATTATGAAGCGAATGTTACGTATTTCCATTTCCGTTGTGCAGCCTTAAACAATTATAAAAGTGCAATATACGGATTTACAAATAAACATAATTTTGATTTACTCCAACACAGATTTAACTCCTGCCCCAGTATCATGACTTACTCTTTTCCTTATCTTTTCTGGCAGAAATGGTTTCACGACTTCATAAGCCCACTTGATCGGCCTTGATAAATCAACAACATGTACATTTGCATACTTTGCTGGCATGGCCAACTAAAAAATAAAGAGAAAACAAAACTCAATTTTCCAAATTTGCATTGCTATTTATACTTTTTCCTTCAAATTATTTTTGTTGTTTGAAAAGAATGTATTTAACGTTTTTCTGTACAGAGTAACGTGCGTGACATATTTTATAAACAACAATACAATTTTTGCAAAACTAATTACGCGTTCATTAAGGTGTAAATATGTAAAACGCAAGTTATGTAAAATACTCTGTAACATCAAGTTGCAAAACCTAGAAGCAGTGGGGAAATTCAGTCGATGTTTATGCATGGAACAGTATCCGGGACAAGAAAGGCATGGCTACTTCGGTGGTGCGGTTTTCTAAGCGCTGGCTTATCACCATTCGTCCGAAATAGGTCCGGTTTCGAATTCCGGTGAGGCATGGATATTGTGTTTTTCATACGGCACTGGCTCTCTCCATTCCCTGGAACCAGTGGTCCTAAATTAGGGCGATCGACTGCTTGTAACCTGTCGAGTTGCTCACTGTGGTCGTTAAATCATCCAACAAAAAAGGCATGGTTAAGTTTTCATTAATAATGGATAGTTTTACTACATGAAGTAGAAACATCAGTAAGAGGTGCAACGACGTTTGTTGGTAAAGCATTCAGCAGTGCATCGAGAGATGTACACAATATTGACAAAAGTCGACGGACACTCCTTCAAAAGCAAAAAAACGGATCCGCTGCGTTGTTAAGATGCGCGGTTCATCTGCAAACGGTATAAAAACAAGCCTGCAGTTTACCACGATCATATCGCACTGTGAGGTTGAGTGAAAATGTCTCAAAGGGAAAGAACTGACTTTGAGAAAGGAAATATTGTTGGATGTTATATTACTGGGTTGTCCATAAGAGAAACCTAGAGGCGTTTAGACATACCCAAATCAACTCTTTTGGATGTACTGAATAAGTGGAAGACACATGGCGTGCCTGAAACAGCAAAACGTACCGGCTGACCAAAGAAAATAAGTGATAGAGGACGTCGAAGCCTCAGGAGGGTCGTTACAGCTAATCGACGGAGTACTGTGCAAGACCTCAGTGTACAGGTGAGTAACAATGACGGAACTTCGGTATGTACACATACCATTCGCAGAAAACTTCATTCCGTGGGTGACCGTGGTCGTGCGGCTGCTCATAAGCCTTTCATCTCCACTCGGAATGCTACTCGTCGTTTAGCATGGTGTCAAGAACATTTATCGTGGATCGTGGAACAATGGAAACGGGTCCTTATGGACTGATGAATCTAGGTACACCATCCATCAGTCTGATGGCCTGTGTGGGTATGGCGGCAGCGGGGGAACGCTATTTACCGCAGATTACTGCCCCTAGGGTCACGTTTGGAGCTGGCAGTGTACTCGTGTGGGGGTGTTTTCCATGGTATAGTCCCGGCCCATTAGTTATCGTGGACAAACATGTTAACCAGCACGTCTACCTCGATATTTTTGACAATTATGCTCTACTAACTCTGTGGCAATATTATGGAACCGTACCTTGGTGGTACCAGCAGGATAATGCCCCGAGCCATAAAGCAAGGGCTGTTACGGCGTGGTTTCAAGATACTTCCATACCGTGTGTGGACTGGCCAGTACAGATCCATGATCTTAATCCCATAGAGCACCTATGGGATGAATTAGAACGCAGCATAAAAGTTTGGAACCAAGCCCTACTACTCAAAAAGAGTTAGCGGCAGCATTATGTACTGAACGGAAGCACATATCTTCAGCTGTGTTCCAAAACCTTGTCGAAAGCCTGTCTCGGCCGCCCCGGTGGCGCAGTGGTCTAAGGCGCTGCCCTCTGATCATTCGTCCGTAAGGGGTCCGGGTTCGAATCCCGGTCAGGCATGGATGTTGGTTTTGTCTTACGGCACTGGCTCTCTCCCTTCCCTGGAACCCGTGACCCTAAATTAGGGACGGGCGACTGCTTATAGCCCATTGAGTTGCTCACGGTGGTCGTTAAACCTCCAATCAAAAAAAAAAAAAAAAAAAAAAAAAAAAAAAAGCCTGTCTCGAAGGGTCTGCGCATGCATTAAGGCCATAGGTGGTTTCAAAATATCTTTATTCAAGGTAGAAATCAGGAGACGAACTAATAAGGACGTCTTAATACAAATAAAATACGATCAAAGATCGTTAAACCACTAAAATCTATATACAAATACACAGCATAGTGCACAAGTTGAAAAATGGAGCAAACAGATAGCTCGTGATTAATGATCAGGGACAAGCATGTCTGGGCATCTCCAAACACAACAGAACCAAATTAGGAAGGATTTTAACAAAAACTTATTGCTCATAAGTGCATTGGTGTGCGATTAACAAACTTGTTCAAGAAAATATTGAGAGCTTCATGAGACAACATTTCTCTTGCAAAAAAGTACAATAAGACAGTGAGTTTTAACACACCATTGTTACAAGAATGTACAGTACAAAGCAATTGACAAACTGATCATAAGACAAATCAATGAAATGATGAATATCAGGAGAAGAACAAACTTGGACTTCCTGGTGTAAATATAATATATTACCTGTTCGGCAATATTCAAAAACAATGTAAAAATATACAGCACAGTGTAAACGTGTTAAGAATCAGAATAGGTCCATATACAGAAATGTAACACTATTCTGTTGACCACATAGAAAATTTAAGTAGAATAAGAAAACACACGATGATTAAAGCTTTAACGTATTCTCACTATCCATATTTAGTAATAGGAGAATGATAGTGCAAATCATAACCTCACACAAACGAAAAAAATAGGTAAAATGTTTTTCAAAATGTATTATTCATATAGAGATATAAGGTCAGGTGATGCGTAACATCACAGCCTCTCCTTGACAAATGTCAACCCCGCGTTCTCGTGGTGCATCCTGTTCAGACAAAAAGGGGTTCTGACGACCGCCAATAGCGGTATAACTATACCATCAGGATTAGAGGAAATGCTATCCCACACTCACCAACCCGCTTGGACAGCGTGGTGAGTTATGGCCAAACCCCACCAGAATGACTCCACATTTTAAATCTTGGCCCTCAGTCTCCGGCAGCTGATATGTACCTGGCCAAGGCAGCGGCCAGTGCGACATGAAAGCAGAGGGTGCTAAGAATCCCCGGAGGACCGGACTAGGCTCCCATCTGATGCTGACCTTGGCTACGTATAACGGACGCTCCCTATCTTCTGATTCAAGGCTTCTTGAATTTGAAGAGGAACTACAAAGGATCAAGTGGGACATCGTCGAGCTAAGTGAGGTAAGGCGAAAAGGAGAAGATCTCACTGAACTGAAAAGTGGACATCTCTTCTACTATCGTTTGACAGATACTGGCAGAAGTAGTGGTGTTGGATTTATAATAAAGAAGAAACTGAAGGATAAAGTTGTAGAAGTTGAGAGTTCCTCTGACAGAGCTGCACGACTCGTTATCCAACTCTCGAGAAGATACCAGGCTCAGATTATTCAAACTTATGCACCCACCACAAATCATCCTGAAGAAGAAATTGAAGAATTTTATGAGGAAATTCGTCATCTAAATAATAAAGGTAAGCAGCACTTGAAGATAATTATGGAACTATTCAATGCAAAAATAGGGCAACGGCAACACCATAATACCTTCAAGTTGGAACATGTAGAACAGATTTTCTGCTTTAGAAATCCTAACATTGGAAGAAGTGGATATTTCTAAAGTTAACAGAAAAGTAACGAAAGCTATTATGGAAACAGCAACAAAATTAGCTGGGTCTAAGAACTAGTTACATGTGAACAAATTATCAGGAAAAAACAAAATGTTGATTCAAAAAAGAAGAGAGATGAAGACAACTAAAGAAGATGTGACTTCCAAAGTGGAATACATAGAGCTATGCAAGACAGTACGAAAAAGTATCACTGAAGACGTAAGGAAATTCAACTCTGAACTAGTGAGGAAAGCAATTGAAAACAATCAAAGCCTAAAGATAGAAAAGGTACATCTCAGTAAGGGAAGAAAACAGATTATGGCACTGAGAAAAAAGATGGTTCTGTAACAAGAAATAGAGGAGAAATTTTGACAAGAGTAAAATATTTCTACTCCAAATTATGTGAAAGGGATGATACATGTACTCCAGACATCATCAAAGGTACCAATACCAGAGTTCTTCCAGTCCTCCCAGCAGAAGTTGCACATGCATTTAAGAACATGAAGAGGGGAAAAGCTCCAGGAGAAGATGGAATTACTGTAGACATCATACAAGAAGCAAATGGAGAAATTAAAACAGTACTCGCCCAAATTTTCACTCCATGCCTTAATGAAGGGAAGATTCCTGATGATTGGAACAACGTTATAATGATCCTGCTACATAAAAAAGGCGAGATCGAGGATCTCAGGATTTACAGACCTATCAGCCTCCTATCAGTGGTTTATAAAATCTTCACTAAAGTTCTTTCACACCGTTTGAAGGTAACACTGCACATGGCTCAACCGAGAGAACAAGCTGGATTCAAGGGTGGCTACAGCACTATAGATCATATCCACGTACTGGGAGAACTAATTGAATAAGCGAGGGAATACGAACTTCCATTGTGCATGGCTTTTATCGATTATGAAAAAGCCATTGATTCGGTGAAACCATCAGCAGTTACAATGGCTTTGAAATCCTGCGGTATTGAAGATGCATACATTCATATTATTAATAACATCTATGAAAATGCAAAAGCAAAGATTCGGCTGTTTGAAAATACAACACACGTAAAAATTGGAAAGGGAGTGAGACAATGTGACACCATATCTCCAAAGCTCTTTGACGCCACATTGGAAAATGTCTTTCAATCACTGAACTAGGAAAACAGAGGGATAAAGATTAATGGAGATTATCTAACCACCTTCGTTTTGCTGATGACATAGTCATTTTTGCAACTACCCCATCAGAGCTGCAGAGTATGATCCAAGAACTTGCTGACAAGATCAAAGATGTGGGATTAAAAATGAACTTTCAGAAGACAAAAGTGATGTTCAATGCTTTTACACGAAATGAAGATTTATCGAGTGATGGAGAAAAGCTGGAGATAACAGACACGTATGTTTACCTTGGACATCAGATATCAAGTGAGGGTCACATTGATTGAGAAATTAATCGACGTACGAAACTTGCCTGGAGAGCTTTTGGAAGATACAGCATAATTTTCAAGAGCAATATGTCATTATGTCTTAAAAGAAAAGTGTTTGATCAATGTATCCTTCCAGTACTTACGTATGGTGCAGAGACGTGGACCTTAACTAAAAGAAACATACAAAGGCTGCAGACAACTCAAAGCAGCATGGAGAGATGCATGCTTGGGGTAACCAAGAGTGATCAGAAGAGGAACTCGTGGATCAGAAAAATGACAAGAGTGGAAGACATTACGATCAGAGTTAAATCCCTGAAATGGCAATGGGTTGGGTATACTGCCAGAAGGACAGACCATCGATGGACAGCCGAAATTTTAGATTGGATTCCAAGGGACAGGAAAAGACCCAGAAGAAGACCACATGGGAGATGTGTGGATGAAATTCGAAAGTATGCGGGAGTGACATGGAGGAGACTGGCACAAGACAGACCGTTGTGGAGGAAACTTGGGGAGACCTTCGTCCAGCGGTGGATTAATAATGGTTGACAATGATGATGACGATGATTACTCATAAGTACAACACCGTACAATTGACTAACTTGTGCAAAAATAAATACAGTAGGAATCATGAGTCAACATGTCTCTTGAAAAAAGTTACAATATGTTAGTGAATTTTAACACAACATATTTACAAGGATGTACAGTGCTATGCAATTCAAAAACTGATTATCAGACAAATCAATGGAATGTTGAATTACAGGATATAACTAAATTTGGACATCCTGATGCAAATAAGATGGATTACTTGTTCCGCAATATTTTTAAAACTATGTACAATTATACAGCACAGTGTAAACATGTTCGATAAACGAAATAGAACAAAATTACAAAAAGCAACACTATGCAATTAATGAAGCAGAAAAACGTTATCAGGAAAATAAGCAAACTCTTGATGAATATTGTTTGAACATTTTTACAATTGAAACACTAACAACATTAATCACTACTAGGAGAAAAACGACACTTAGCGTCTCCCAACAGGAATTGCAAAAGGATGGTTACAAATGACAGAAACAATTTATATGTTTATACAGCACTATGCTAATGACTAACTGCAATTATTTATAATCAAAATGTAACCAAAAAACGAACTAAACTTGAACGTCAATTTAAGGAAAAATACAAGATGAGTGTCCCAAAAAACAATTTACTGTGTAATCTCGCACAGCCCTTCATAATAAAAAAAAACAGTGCGGTAAATTTCAAAGCTGAGCAAAGATCTTATAAACAGATTGTTTAGATCACATGTGCATTTCTGATTCAAAAATGTCAAATACCAGATCTGCCGACCGTCAGGTACAATGACTCTGGCGAGCTGGTAAACCATGAGGCAGCCGGTGACCAGGTGGCAAGGAACTGGCTCTCCCGACGCTGGGTAACTGCAACAGAATACTCTAGCCGAAGTCGAGATGTCAGGCGGTCGCGGAAGTGGCATAATAATGCCGTAGAAGCTTCATGCACAGTCAGAGGAGTAGTCAAATCTCTGCAGCGTTGATGAAACACGTAGATTACATGCTTCACTAAAATAAAAATATAGGCACGGACTGATGGAAGCTTGACTGGGGGAGAGTTCTGTAGCAGAAGAGTCCGATATGCATCAAATATAAGATCTGCTGTAATGGAACATTGGACGATAGTAAATGCCAAGTTCAGCATTGGGAGTAATACAACACAGTGTTGATAGACTTGGGAGACATCAGCCTCCCAAGCACAGAAAGGGCAAAGAGGGGAATCGAGAAGAGACATTCGGAAAAGAACGAAGAGAACAGGAAGGCGGCGATGGAGGAAAAGCCAATGGGTAATAATTTTTAGAGGAGCAGAAAGAGGAGACAGGGCAGCGGACCACACCGTAGCAGTGGCAGTGGGGGGAACATCAGGAATGGGGAGAGGAGAAGAAGAATGGGACATAAGATAAAGAGCTGATACAGAGAGAGAGGAAATGGGACGAGCTGAGCCAGAAGCAAGCAAGAAAGGAGGAAAGGGGAGAGAAGCAGAAGGAATAAAGGAAAGACCTGAGTGGGAAGCAAGATGAGGAAACTGAGAAATGATAGATGAAAGAATAGAATCGTAGATGTCACGAGAAGAGGAGGAGAGGAGAAGAGTATGAGGGAGGCTGGCGAAGGGTCGCCAGGAAAGGTCAGGGTCAGTGAGATCTTTAACTCTTACTGCACCCGCTCGGAGACAGGAAGGATAGGCAAAGTACGGAAGATGAGAGGGGTGAAGAATCAAAGAATAAAAAAGGGGTTCAGCAAGGAGCTCAGTTGTGGAATCAGGTGGGGAACGAGAGAGAGGGAGGGAACGAAGGGAAGTTAGAGCTTCACGGTAAGCAGGGGAAAGTCGAATGAGGGTGAGGGGTTGGTGGTCCATGAGTAGTAAGGAGAGAACGGAAAAGCTAGTGTTACTCGGGGAGGCGATGACATCCCTAGCTGAAAGGCATCGGGTACTGGCGACGTGAAGAGACTGGGAAAAGTAGTAATTCTGACGGCCTTGTAGTACTCCTGTGTATCAATGAGTCCGATACCGCCATGATCCGGAGGGAGGCAAAGCTTTGTGGCACTGACCCAGTGGTGGCAGGTCCATATCAGAGAAGTATATCAGAGAAGTAAGACACCACTTGACACCAAGGCAGGAGTGTGTGCACAAGGAAATTAGGTAAGTTCGAGAGAGGCGAGCTCTCTGGAAGAATGATGAGCAGAACTGAGCTCTCCTCCATGAGGCAGTTAACCTGAGCAAGCGTAGGTGGATAGCATTCCACGTGTAGAGGGGGACAGCTTGCAAGGACCCAAGATGAACTCCAAGGAAGAGCTGTGAGATGGACGACCAACTTGCTCCCCAAGGAGTGTCTACACGATGTGCCCATGAGCCGTACCATAAACCAGTGCTTTTAAATGAGTTGAGCGCTGCACCGGAGCATGAGGCATAAGCTGCGAATAGACGCTGGAGACACGAAAACTGTGAATCATGACGGATGCAGATGGTGACATCATCTGCGTAAGCGACAGGGATAGTGGCATGATGTCTTGTGCAGGCAGAGAGTGGTGGCAGAACTGCTTTAAAGGATTGGTGTACAGAGCGGAGGAATGGTTCAATTGCGATTGCAAGAAGTTGTCCAGAGAGTGGGCAACCCTGCCGCACTCCCCGGCGGAACGGAATGGGCGCTGTGAGAAAGGTGGGCAGCTTGATCTGGAGAACGGCGTCTTGATAGAGTGATCAAAGATGAGAGACGAAGGAAGGAGGAAACCCGAAGTGAAGGAGTATAGCCGATAGATAAGAATGTGAGATATTATCAAAAGCGGATTGTTCGTCAAGAGAGAGAAGGGCGAGGAGTTCGGAGCGAGATCGGGCAAGATGGATTAGATCATTAAGTAGATGGATATTATGAGAAAGTGAACGGCCGGGAACTGTGTAAGTTTGATTGGGGGAGAGAATGTGAGTGAGAATGGGGTTAAGGCGTTAGGAAGGAAGTTTAGTATAAAGTTTATAATCTAGATTTAAGAGGGAGATAGGGCGTCAATTCCCCAGGTCAAGGAGATCACCTTTCTTAGGGAATAGGACAACATATACTACTGTGAATCGTCTTGGTAGAGGGGAGTGATTGAAAGCAGCAGAAAGTGCAGAGAAGAGAAATGGTAGAAGGAGAGGTAGAAAGGTTTTATAGAAGAGGAAAGTGAGGCCGTCCGGACGTGGTGCGGCACTAGAGTTTAAAGAAGAAAACGTTGAGGATAGTTCAGAGAACGTGGGAGGAAGAAGGATGGATTGCAGTTCTTCTTGATAGTTGCTGAAGATAGGATCACTTAAGCTTAGGATGGAGAGCATCGAACGGACATGGTTGAGACGCATGTTTTGAAGCGTTTTTGCTTTAAAAGAAAGTTTGCGAACGTGGAGAGCGAGTTGCTGTTTAATTTCAAACCAAAAAGTCAGACCACAAGGAGCTAATTGAAGATGAGTTCGTTTGTCCTCAAGGAAAGAGCGTACTGAAGTACAGCATTCGGGATCTGTAAGAAGAGTGTCGTCAAGAGTCCATGGACGAATTGTACGGGGTTGTGATGGAACAGCTTGAACAATAAGAACGATCGCGCAATGGTCAGAAGAAGCTGTAGGAGTGATAATATGTTCTGTCACAGCTGTAAGAAGAGTATATGAGGCGCAGTATCTGTCAAGACGAGCTGTATACGAATTTTGATTATGTTGCGAGCGCCAAGTATGTACAGTCGATGAAGGATGGAAGTGACGGTGAACATCAATGAATGAGTTGTCGGAGACCACTGACTGAAGAAGATTCACCAAGTTAACACGGCGTTCTCTGGTGGAAGGAGATCGGTCCAGGGTAGGATTCAGAGTGCAATTGAAATCCCCTCCAATTAAAACAGGATCTATGGGGGGAATGCGAGAAAAGGCACGACGAAGACGAGTAAAAAGTATTGTCAAGTGGGTTGAAGAGCTTGGGATATAAATATTAAATATATGATAAGATGTGGAAGCTATGGTGAATGATGCACACTGTAATAGGTCTCGACATAAGTTTCGAACCGAAAAAGAGGTGATAATGGAGTTGAAAGTATGGCGGATACCTATAGCTGGACCACTATGGGGTGATAGTTGGTAGGCATGGTGAAATGTGTAGTTCCACTGGCACCATCGTGAGAATATCGTAGTGAATTGGCAATTTGTCTCTTGTAGTAAGAGAAGATCAGCTCCAAACGGAGTGAGGTCTTCATGTACCAAGGCATTAGAAAATGGAGATGCAAATCCCCTGCAATTAAGTGATACAATCTTGAAGACTTTTTTTCCTTTTTTCCATTAAAGCTTGCTGAAGACCTTCACAACAGGAGGAAATGATTTGAGTCGATTAAAATAGGTTTTAGCCCACGAATGTTCCTTGCGAAGGCGGGAGAGGCATTGATTAAGGACTTGGATCTGATCAAGCAATAGAGGGAGAAACGATGCGTACTTTGAGAGCAAAGCATGCGATGTGGAATAGTCTGTCTTATATGACAGGTATTGATGTAAATCTTCATACGAAATCGGCCCAGTAGGACCCGAGCTATCCTTAAGGTATTCGACAAGATCCTCAAATTTGAGAGAAGGCTCTTGCTCGGCCTGGACAGAAGAAGTAGCAGCCTTGGATGGTGAATTCTTACGAGAGGTACCACCAGTACGGGGAGAGGTACGGGGTGATGTGGCAGTCTGCTTCTTCGGTGGGCGTCTTCGAGATGATCCACGACGTTTCAGCGAAGGCTCAGTCGAGCTCTCATCAACTCGAGATTCGTTGCCAGAAAATCCGTTATCAGCAGATTTAGAAGTATCGATGATAAGGGCAGTGGAGAAACCCCCTGAAGGGGGCTCCGCTACAGAATGACGACGCATGGAAAGCGAACAATTAAGTGAGGGAAAATCCAGTTGCTGGTCAAAGGAAGAAGGGTCCGTAGACACGCGTGGACCAACTCCTGCAGTCGACCTTTGTGAAAGTTTCGATTCTGAAGCTTTCTGTGCAGTGGAAGAAGATGTTGCTCGGCTCAGAAGAGGGCCAGAAGTTGTAGGAGAATTATTAGGAGCCTGTGATGCTAGATGTGGGCAATGCACACGTAAATGATTCTCTCCGTGGCAAAAAGTGCAGTGGAGGGAGGTAGTCACTTCAATTCTCCTATGTTGCTGTCCACAACGAACGTTGAGCACCTTTGGGCAAGCGAGCAAATGTTCATCAGATGGAAAGATCACTCTTGCACTTCGACGAAATCCCCCTATGGATTTATCGTCTGGATCTCTCAGCGCAGCTGAAAGAGTAGTAACGGGCCCAACAACTCGGCCGAACTTACGGAGTACAGTGCACAGCGCAACGTCTGATACCTCAGGTGGGACCGGATGAAATGTAACCTGGATGGGACAATGAGAGACAGATTCTGGTAGAAGATGGACGTCTTTGAGGGACAAACCTTCTGTCAAGACAAGATCCGCATGCTGTTTAAGAGCAAAGTACACCAACACAGCTGGAGGTTTTCGAGCCATGTGAGTAATACTGGTTCCAGCTGGAAGTATCTGCATGACAGCCATACTGTATTCTTTCAACTTTGTGTCTGGGAGCGCATCAAAACACACTCCGAACTCCATTGTAGAATAGAATTGTTTTCCCGCTGGGGAATCTTCGGGAATATCTATGGTGGCAGTAGTGCCATCAACACTGACGTACGAGTCTGGTAGGACTTCTGCAACAAACTTGGAAGGAGCTTTTGTTCCAGTAAGAGCGGCAGAGTATGCCATAGGAGCAGGGCTCGAGCGTGAGGGCTACGACGCAACGCGGCTGTCTGCAACCGGCTGTTTGAACTGAGCTGAAGTAGAGGGTAAATTAGCAGCGCTGTCAGACACATCCATGTCTTCACTTAAAGCAACAGAGGGTTGCGCTGCACTGACGTCACTGGTCGAAGCAGGGCAAGAAACTTGAGCTGTAGTAGAGGAGTCACTTTCCACTTCTAGTGGTTGGGTGACGTCACCTTCAAGCATTGGAGGAGATTGGTCTTGTATCGAGGAGGAGGAGGAGACGGCAGGAAATGCCTCGCTGATATGGGCGTGGACATTGCTCTTATCAGCAATCGCCGCCATTGTTAATGGCGAAGGCTACCTGAGAAATCGACCAGCTCGGTCAACAATTCAAATGATGATAACAGAAAAAATAAACTACTCACCAACTTGGGAGATGCATAAAAACAAAGCACGAACCTTCATCTTGAAGGAACACGAAAGGAAATTGACGATCCACACGATAAAACACACTAAATAGGCACACAACACGGAGCTCAGAAAATTGTGACTTAGGCCAAAGGTGGACCGACACCGTAGTAATGTATGTCAATAAATGCTATGCTGTGTTTCTCTTCTAGGTGTCCGGTGACTTTTATTCAATATAGTGTATGTTAGTGTCCTGTGGCACTGCATATCAAGATTAAATTTTACTGGTATCGCATTAGGAAACCTAGTTGCGACATAATCTGAGATTTATCTAGCATATTTTTGCGATACAAATTTTAAAGTATCACAATGGAAATGGGCATTTAAAAAGCATGATAATGAGCATTTTTAAGGTATACGTTTGACTGCTTATCAAAGCGAGCGTGCACATTATTGAATTCGACATTTTACCTGAACGATGGCAGGCTCCAAATAAAAACGAACCGTACCAGTCGCGCCCTTATTCATCAGCAGTGGCGGTCCCAGGTACGGGCATACCGGGCAAACGCGCCCAGGGCACCGCACGGCTACCAATTAATTAGTAGTTTTTGCCTGGCGTTACCTAAAATATTATACTCGTAGTTGTAGTTCACGATCATATAAAAAAAATGACCAATTTTAATATTTCGTTTGCCGAGAGGAGATTTTCAAAACTGAAGCTCATTAAGACCTACCTATAAGGAACACCATGACCCAAGACCGGCTGTCAGCTCTCTGTCTTCTGTCCATAGAAAACGACGTGGTATTTACTCTGGACTACAGTGATTTGATTGAAGACTTCAGCCACAAGAAAAGTCTCAGATTCTTCTTTAAATAATGTGCTTATCTTCTATTTTATACAGCTATCCCTCTTTATTTAGCAGCGGGTCATTTTGGAACAGGTAATATTTTGGATTCTTAATTACATTAATAAACAATATATTGTATTGCAATGTGCTTATTTCATATAAATCAATATCACAATTCCCGATTAAAAGAATTGCTTTAAGATCACATACACCCCAAATAAGGGTTTGTGTAAGAAACAAAAAGCGATCGACTGCTTTACGGTCAGAGTAAACAACATATAAATTTTTTACGTATATACACTGGCGGAAAATGAAAAAAAGAACACCAAGAAGGAATTGGCGGACGATCATGAAATTTACATATGTTAATGTGGTCGAGTTTACGTAGGTGTGATGTTATTTCGGGACCAGCCGGTGAGCGCCTACGCCACAGCACGGCATAATATGCAAATTATCGTCGGTGGTATTTAAGGAGTACGGCGAAGTGAATGTAATCAGTCGTCGGCGTACGGACACGTGCGAAGACCCTGAAGAAGCTGCAATGCCTGGACATGGAAGACGTGTACGATTTTAGCAGTTATCGTACTTTGAGCAAGGTCGTCTGGTCTGACTCCGCGTGGCCGGGTGGTCGTATTGTCGTATTGCGGAGAGAATTGGACGGGAAGTATCGGTGGTGGTTTGATGGTGGCGTAGATGGTCCGAGGAACATCCCCACAGGAGAAGACGTGGAACCGGGAGTCACAGACGGACTGATGAGTGGACCAATCGACGCATAAGAAGAGCGGCGTTGTCAAGCAGAAAATCCACTGCGACACAATGCCGAGCTGCCGTTGCACCTATGGTGATTGTGCGAACAATCCGCAACCGTCTACTGGATGCAGGACTAGGTGCACGTGTTCCTCTAGCATGTGTATCTCTGATTCCAGCCCACCGTTAGGAACGGCTGCAGTGGTGTCGCCAACGTCTGCACTGGAGAACGCAATGACGATCAGTCGTGTTCAGCGATGAAAGCAGATTCTGCTTGGGAGTCTCCGATGGCCGTATGCGTGTTCTCAGACGCACAGGGGAGCGTCTCCACCCTTCTTGCATTCGCCAGCGACACACAGGGCCTACACCTAGTCTCCTGGTGTGTAGAGCGATCCGTCAATCACTATCGTACACAACTAGTGTTTGTACCGGGTACGTTAAACAGCACCTCCTACATCAACAACATCATTCAGCCCGTTGTTGTGCCATTTGTACGGTCGGTCCATCGTGGTGTTTTCCAGCAAGATAACGCACGCCCACACACGGCACGTGCAACGCAACATGAACTTCTGGGTGTGAGACAACTTCAGTGGCCTGCACGTTCACCGGATTTGTCCCCTATTGAGCACGTGTGGGATTTTATGAAACAACGACCCATCCGGTCTCCACGGCCAGCCACGACCGTCTAAGATTTACGCGTCCAGGTTCAGGATGCTTGGAACTCAATACCCCAAACTTACATCCAGCATCTGTACGACAGACTCCATGACAGAATTGCACAGTGTGACGCAGTTCATCGCGGTTCAACCTCGTACTAACCATGTTACATGGAAATGTTATTTTTCAGTTTACCAGTAAATACAGCTGTATTTTGCCATAATGTTTTGATCACGTGTGTTCTCTGTATTCCGCTATTATGCTGTATAACATTTGTTGGTATCTGACGTCTCCTTCTTGGTGTTCTTTTTCACTTTCCGCCAGTGTATATACACTATCTACCAACAAGTAATTAGACACCTGTGATAGCAAAGGCAAACGAAGTTTATTCACCTTCAATAGTCGGTGGAGCCTCCACGAGCGGCGATTATAGCTGCGACACTCCGGGGCATACTCTCAACCAGGCGTTGTACGACGGCTAGCGGTATTTTTATCCACTCGGCTTGGAGAAGACAGGTCAGTTCCTATACCGATTTCTAACGGTGGGGGCACACCTTAATTCGACGCTCCAACTCGTCCCAGAGGGGCTCGATAGGGTTAAGGCCTGGGCTCTGCGCAGGCCAGTCCATTCGATTAACCCCATTGTCACCATACCAAGCCATGGTAGACCTCGCAACATGACAGGTGGCATTTTCATCCTGAAAGAAACATGGGTCCACCCCGTAAAACTGCCACAACGTAGGAAGCGCATGGTCATCCAAAATGGTGCTGTAGGTCTCGGCGTTGAGTCTACCAGGAGTTGCGACTAATGGTGCCGTGCCATACCAGGAGTTGCGACTAAGGGTGCCGTGCCATACCAGGAGTTGCGACTAATGGTGCCGTGCCATGCCAGGAGTTGCGACTAAGGGTGCCGTGCCATACCAGGAGTTGCGGCTAATGGTGCCGTGCCATACCAGGAGAAACACCCCCATAGCGTAATTCCACCGCCGCCGAACTTCACAGTTGGCACAATACATTCTGGCAGGAGGCGTTCTCCAGGCAGACGCCAAACCCAGACACTGCCATCCGAACGGTAGCGGGTTAACCTTGATTCTTCGCTCCAGAGAACCTGTTTCCAGTGTTCAACGGCCCATTGTCGACGTTCTTTGCACCACGTTAGCCGAGCAGCGCTATTTGACTTGGTGATCAAAGGCTTATGAGCGGCAGCACGTCCATGATAACCGAGCAGATAGGCTTCCTTACGGATCGTATTCATTGAAAGAACACTCCCGGATGCCAGTTGAAACTTTTCGCGGATGTGGCTCATCGATTTGGTGCGGTTCTTCCGAATTTCTCTGGCCAGCACCCGTTGGTCTCTAACTCCTAGTTTTGTGGGTGTGCCGAGTCGGCGCACATTCCGACAGTCACCTCTCATCTTCCACTTGCCAATCACGTAGACCACTGTGGATTTTGGGTACTTCAACTAGCTGGATATGTCACGCATGGATCGGCCATTTCTGTTATACCCGACGATTACACCTTTTTCGAAATCAGAGAGCCCCGAGCTGCGTGGCATCTTGCATGCGACTGGTTGCGTTGTTGTTTCCCACACGATATTTAACGGCGGAGGTCGTGACGTGTATCAGGACCGCAGATATCGTCGATTGCAGGGGTGTCCAATTACTTCTTGGTAGATAGTGCATAAAAGGGGTTATTGCGATTGGGAAGGGGCCCCGTGAAGACCCATTGACCGGTGCCCCACAAAAGCTAAGGCTGCCACTGTTCATCAGTATCTCGAAACTATTTCCAACCTCAAATGCAAGAGTAGAAATAGTGTTCGTTCTCAGCAACGAATCTGTATGACGCATATTCTAACTTAACTTTCATTTTTAGTTTCTTTCTCTACGTGATTTACACCCCCGCCCTCATATCGTGACTTACCAGTGTGAGTCAAAAGTGCTCCCGTTTTGAGACACAAATGGTATCGTGACCTTATTTCTGCGCAAAATGCCAGCCGGCGTCAACTGCGCGCCGCAACGGCGCAGAACACGAGAGGCTGATGACGAGCATTTGGTACAGAGCCACATTTCGTTATCAGGTGAGTAGAGGATGAGAAGGTTGGTAAAAATACTGCTCGGGTTGCCCTATACCAGGTGTGGCCAATCGTATTTGATATTGGACCAGTAAATTATCAGAAATCATTTGAAGTAACACCGTAACCAACTTAAATATTGACAACTATTATCAGCTAAAAATGCGGTTATTTTATAAGTTTTTGTAAATTCTTAAAACCCATATAAATTTTTAAACAGTCATTTTATTAAATCATTCATATAAACATAAAATTATTACTATGCAAAAAAAAAACTTATTTTTTATAATAAAACTTTCGTTTTTACTAGAAGTTAAAGACACACGTGCAACACTAATGTGATTTTTGAATCTGCTTTTTACGTAACAGTTTGTCAATGTTGAGTGTAATTCTCGATGTACTTAAAAGGCGCACATCACCAATGTGTCCATCTGTGATAGTTGAACGAAATTTACTTTTTACAACATTTATGGATGAAAATGTTTGTTCACAAAATGTATGTGGATCCGAATCTGCAAATAAAGCTTAGAGCAAGGTCATGAAGCTATGAAAACTTCTTTAGGGACGTATTTCCAGAACTCAATCAAATTAGGAGTAGTGGGTGATTTTTTTTATTGATTGGAGGTGTAACGACCACCGTGAGCAACTAAATGGGCTACAAGCAGTAGCCCGTCCCAAATTTAGGGTCACTGGTTGCAGGGAAGGGAGAGAGCCAGTGTCTCAAGAAAAACACAACATCTAGGCCTCAGCGGGATTCGAACCCGGACCCATTTCGGACGAATGATCGGAGGCCATCGCTTAGATCACTGCGCCACAGGAGCGGCGATACGGGGAATACTTATGTACATCAGTCTCTGAAATACAAAATGGATATATGAATAAGTCTATGTTACTCCTTTCAGATTCAAAAGCAGAAAATCAAGTTAAGAATGACTCGAACAAAGATGTAACAGCTGATTTGTATTTTTAATGATCCACGGTAAAATTACTGTACTTAAGATTTGCTGAATATTTGGGAAATGATGAAATTTGCCCCTGTTCTAAATTGTTACAAAACAATTTCAATTTTAATTTAGAACTGATGACTTCATAGAACATGAGTGGAAATAAAGAATCTTTACCTTGCAATCTTCTGATAAGAATATGCAAATGATGCTTAATGTCCAATAAAAAGGCTAAGTCACAAACCCACTCTCGATATTTAAGTAGTCTGCACCCCACAGGCATAATATCTCTCAGCTCTCAAAATGAAAGTACTTGGTCCCTTAATTTGAAGAACCGTGAAACCGCTTCTCCCTTAGAAAACCATTTAACTGAGGTGTGAACTAGAAGTTCACCATATTCATTTATTTCTTCATCAAGAAGTTCTCTAAACTCCCTTCGGTTAAGCAGGCGTGATCGAATCATATTAACGCAACGCACAATAGGATTAATAACATGATGAAAGTTCATTTCTTCAGCATACAAAGATTCTTCGTGAATGACACAGTTGTATGAAAACAACTTCCGTTCTAAATACTCGTGGAGCAAAGAAACACAACCATTTCTCTTCCCTACCATGAACGGGACACCATCCGTGCAAATACTCTCAAGTTTAGCACTCTGAAGTTTGCCACCATCAACATTACATATTTCTACAGTTTTTCAATGTCTCAAAAATATCCCTTCCAGACGTTCTGGTCGATAAATTGACAGAGTCCTAAAAGTTCTTGAAACTCATCAAAATTTTCGTTTATGCACCTTACAAACAAAAGCAGCTGAGTATTATCTGCCATGTTACACCTCTCATCTATTGCAAGAGAGAAGTATGTGGAGTTAGTAGTTAAATAATTTATTTGTTTTGACACATCATGCGCCAGTTCTTCAATGCGCCTCATAACTGTGTTTCGAGAAAGCGAAATCCGGCATTTTTTTTAATGTTTGTATCACCAGTGTGGTTGGCAAATATAGAGAGACTTTTTTAATAACCTCGCCATCCGAGAAAGGTTTTTAGCACTTCTTTTGTAAAACAAGTTAATAAAATCATGCAATGCATTGATTATGATGCGCTTTCCAACATACCAGAAATCATTACTCAAGTTATGAGGATAATGGCTGTGGAATAAATCTCAGTCCTGTGATCTGACCCTTGATCCCATTTCGATGATATTCAACAGAACCGGTTCAGTATACCTTCGGAAAAACATGTAAAGTTTTCTCACAATGGAAGTATTTTTACGTAAGTTATGATGCATAAGGGCTATGGAATGGGTCCCGCTCCTGTGCCCTAACCTTTGACCCCATTTCGCCCGTTTTCAATAGGATGCGTCTCCAGGCAGGCCCCTGCGACATACTAACATTTTATCCAAATCGATAAATTTTTACCTAAGTTAAGACGCAAAATGGCGATCGAAGTGATTCCGCTCTTATGTTCTGACCTTTGACCCCATTTCGCCCATTTTCAATAGGGTTTGTCCCCAGGTGGTCTCCTACCACATACTAAAATTTAATCGAAATCGAACCTTATTTACGTTAGTTATGACGCATAAGAGCAGTGGAATGGATCCCGCTCCTATGTCCTGACCTTTGACCACTTTTCGCCCTTTTTTAATAGAGTTCGTCCCCAGTGGGCCCTTACCACATACTAAAATTTCATCGAAATCGAACCAGTTTTAAACAAGTTATGACGCATAATGGCAATGGAATAGATCCCGATCCTGTATCGTGACATTTGACCCCAGTTCGCCCATTTTCAATAGGGTTCGTCCCCAGGTGGTCCCCTACCACCGACTAAAATTTCATCGAAATCGAGCCATTTTTACGCGAGTTATCGTGCGGACGGGCAGACGGACAAAGCTGGAGCATATACGCTTCTTCAACTTACGGTTGGAAAGCGTAAAAATGGATTACTCGCTGCAGCAACACGAAATTTCAGCAGTTGAATGCAAGGAAACAATAGGATGCAGCACGAGAGAAATTTGTGCAGTTAATGGTGAGGAAACAATAGACAGCAGCACTGTACACGAATATGATTCCAGCGCATCAATGCTACTGATACTGTTCATAGTCTCGAAGACAAGCCGAGGTCACGATGTCCAATTACCACCAAAACTAACATCTAGGTCAAAGCTGTTACGCCGGACTCCAGTACGAGTACACCGCAATTGGAAGGTGGGGTTTTTCCATTCCATCCTTGTCTGTGTCCTGCACCGCCATGGTTTTTCTTCCAAGCATCATCGAATTGCTCCTCATAAAGTGACATTCCAGAGGCAAACATGATGTCGCCCTCTGTCGAAGATTGCTGTAAAATCCACAGGGCGATGGATATTGGCAAGGGCGGATAGACCCGCCCGAACACCGGGACGTTTCCAAATGGACCACTCAAGAAATTGTCCGTTTCCTTTTGTTCTTTTTCTTCGGATTTTTTTGAACGAACGAATAATTATTTCGGGACTACTGTGAAAACAGGAATTTGTCGAAACCGCGTCTCCCCGCTCCAGAGTAAGTTGCTCTAACCGACTAAGCTATACCAACGGAATGTATCGCTGCAGACTTGTCGTCTTGACACGTGCTTTACCTCTTTAGTACGTCCCACTACTGAATATAATCGTTAAATCTCATTTGAGTTCTATTTCTATGTGGAAGTTATTTCCTTAAAAAATGTTTCTTTCTTTCAATGGTCGATATTTGCTCTGAAATGACATAGCAAAATTATTTGTACTTATGTGAGAAAATTGCAGCCAGACCTATCACGCTCCTATAAATTGTTTTAAAGCTAACTATATTTAGCTGTAGTCCCTTTGGCTTAGAGCCCAAGGTAATTGGTATACCCTGCTTTTGTTTTGAAATCTTGAAGGAGACACTGTATACCCCACTCTCCATTTCTAATGATGGATACATATACACTATATTAACAAACGTCAACGGATTGTTCTTACTTTTCGCCTTTCAATTCAATTTCGGTTATTAGAGGTATTTTTATTTAACTTCTTAGCTCTTCCGTGAGTCCGTGCACGGGCTCTCTGGCATCCAACATCTTATTTGCTTCTGTTTGCAGGGTCTGATACACATTAACATATTCCAAGAGAGTTGCACATCAAAGGTATACTTGATTAGGCTAATTTATTGCAGATCATTTTATATGAATTAGATGTAAATACTTAAGCACATGCACAAACGGAATATTAGTTGTTTCGTCTTTCGTCATAAGGTTTCACATCCGTTCTCACATTGCGGCCTCTGCCGTGAGTTCCTACGCGTCTTCACATGTCCACAATTTGCTCGCGTCTGGCGTTCGCCTCCTCCGCTGCTCCCTCTGTCGGCGTAGTCCCAACATCCTCCGGCCCCAAAGAATTGGGTTCAGTTTTTTCTACGTCCAGCTCCAGAGGGTAAAGGTGTTGTACTGGTCTTTTGATCAATGTTCCGTTAGGCAGTCTCACAGTACATGAACGTACCTTTCCGTCGCGTCCCACAGGGACTTGGCTAATGATACCGGTTTTCCATATCAGTTTAGGTAATCTTTCATCTCTTATATGAACTATGGAATCCTTTCTCACTTCTAAGCCCCTTTTGGCAATTTTCAACTGGTGTGCTGATTTCAATATCAAAAGATATTCTTGTCGCCATCTCCTCCACAGTCTCTCCATAACTAGTGCTCTTTTTTTGTATTTCCTTGTAAGGTCACTCCCTTTCGATTCCTCAGAACTTGGTTTCCCATCCGGAATTGTTGTCAATCTTCTTCCGATTAAGAAATGCACTGGTGAGAGTGGTTCTGGTTCTACTGGTTCGCTATATACAAATGTCAAAGGACGGGAATTCAGGATCGCTTCTACTTCAACAAAAGTAGTTTCCAATTCTTCATATGTTAAAGAAACTTTTCCCAGTATTCTTTTTAAGCATCTGTTGATCGAGCGAATGAGTCTCTTCCAAAAGCCACCCCACCATGCAGCTCTTTCAATAATGTACTTCCATCTTATTCCGGTTTCCCCATAAAGCCTTTAATTTTCTGTATCGGTAACCATGCTCCACAGTTTAGCTAAATCTGGGTTTACGTTTTTAAATGTTTTCGCGTTATCTGAATATAGTGTCTTACAAATACCTCTTCTCGCTGAAAATCTTCTAAATGCCAACAGAAATTTGCAAGCTGCTAAATCCGATACCAATACCAAATGTACAACACGAGTAAACTGCACAGGTAAATAAGGCGATGTAAACCTTCTTACTTTCATTCTTAGTGAATAATGGTCCTGCAAAGTCCACTTAACACATTTCAAAAAGAGAAATTTTCTTTAATCTGTCCGGTGATAAGGGTGCCATATCTCGGTCGAAAGGCTTTGTTTTAAATTTCCGGCAGATAAAGCAACTATATATAATGCTTTTCACTCTTTGCCGTCCCCGTAGAATCCAGTACCTTTCTCTGATTTGTGCTAAAGTCTCCGCAACTCTACTATGTCCTACCCATATATGACTTCGCTTTACTAATAGGTCTGACAAATAACTATTGGTTGACAAAATTACTGGATGAACTTGGCCATAGTTTAAGTCTGCATTCTGTAGTCTTCCCCCAACTCTCATTATGCCGTCTTTCTCCAGAAATGGATTAAACGTGTAGATTTTTGAATCGGAAGAAGTGTCCTGTTCACAGTTCAAAGCATTTACTTCGTTTGGAAAACACTCCCACTGGGATTGTTTAACCCAATAAATTTCAACTGAGTTTAATTCTTCAACTGTCAGATCTCCTGATTTTTTTGAGT
Source organism: Macrothele yani (assembly GCA_039090855.1). NCBI lineage: Eukaryota > Metazoa > Arthropoda > Arachnida > Araneae > Macrothelidae > Macrothele > Macrothele yani. The sequence continues at coordinate 73,151,632 of CM077010.1, read as the reverse complement.
CTCTGTTTCGAACATTATGTACGAATCTTAGAATCCATGCTGTCACACAAAGAACCTTTTTCAATTCACTGTTTTTTCTGATATCAAAAATAGGAATCCTCCCTTCTTCCGTCACTCAGCTTACTTGAAGGGTCTCTTTACGCTTTCGTTTTCTTTCTTGCCTTGCACTGTCGTCTGTGGACAAGTCAGCTGGTAATTTTGGCCAGGATGTTTCCTCTCTAATTAACCATTCTGGTCCATGCCACCAATGACTATAACCTTTTAAGGTATCAATCTTCTCTCCTCTAGTGAGTGTATCTGCAGGCTTCTCTTTTCTTGGAAAATATGTCCATGATAACGGATCGGACCCCCTTGCATTTCTCTTATCCTATTTAGCACTAACGGCTTCCATTTATCGGCATTTCTTTTATCCAATGCAAAACTGTACTGGAATCTGTCCAAACATTTAAGGTTAAATCAAACTTCTGATTCAGTTGCCTTTCAACAGATTCAGATAGTCTAGCTCCTATTAACGCCGCCATCAATTCTAGCCTAGGTAAGGAGAGTTTCTTTAAGGGTGCAATTCTTGCCTTTGAAATCACATTTATTGAATTTATTTCATTTTTGGTTTCATATCTCAAATATATCACTGCACCATAATCCTTTTGACTGGCATCTGTGAAACAATGCAACTTGATATTTCTTAATTCCCTTTCTTCGATGTTTACGAAATAAAATCTTCGTACGTCAAAGTTTCTCAGCTGTGATAACTCTGTGCACCAATCTTTCCAATTTTTCTCTAGTTATACGGACAATTCTGCGTCCCAATTCGCGCCCGATTTCCAAACATTTTGCAAAATAATTCTGCCTCTTATTGTAAACAGACTTAAAAAACCAATCGTGTCATATAGACGACTAATAGTCTTCAGAACTTCTCTTTTGCAAACCTTTTCCTTTCTCTTACTCACGTACGCAATCACTTCAGAAACGTCTATTCGTATAACATCCTTCTCTCTATCCCATAGGTATCCCAAAACTTTATTTCTTGCAGAGCATTGAATATCATTTTCTTCATCATTCCACAATTGCTGAAGGGATTGGCTCTTTGTTCTCCATTTTCTAATGTTACAGTTCCCCTTATTCAAAATACATCTAACGTCTCTTGATAATATCATTGCTTCATTTTAATCAGTTGTTCCTCCAATTAAATCATCCACATATAGACATTTAATCAGTAGCTTGTATGCATCCTCATACTGTTGTTTATATATGCCTATGGGAACTTTTAGCGTTACAGCCAGCATAAATGGGCTTGATTTCGCACCAAATATGACTCTAGTCATTTGTAGTATTTTTACTTTGACGGAGTCTCTGTCATCTATTTCCTCATCGATCCACAAAGATCTAACTGCATCTCGGTCTTCTTTGGCAAGAGCAATCTGTAAAAATGCCTGTTGAATGTCAGCTGTAAATGCGACCTTATTGTTACGGAATCTGATCAACAAATCCAGCGCATAGGGATTTAGGTTTGGCCCTGCGAGTAAACAATCATTTAATGATGAACAGTTCTCGGCATGAGATGACGCATCAAATACTACGCGTAATTTAGTGGTATCCTTTTTTTCCCCCTGATTACAGCCTGATGTGGCATGTAATACACTGAAGAGCAATTGAATTACAGATACCTGTCTAGTAACGTGTAGCACCACCTTTCGCCCTGATGACGGCGGCGATTCGTCTCGGCATGGACTCGACAAGACACCGTAAGCGTTCGGAAGCCATAAGGATCCACGACTCCTGAACAAGCTCCCACAGTTCACGAAGATTTGATGGAGAGGGATCAGAGTTTCGAACATCTCTCTCGATGGCCTCCCAGATGTGCTCGATGGGATTGAGATCAGGTGACCTAGCTGGCAAAGGAAGCGATGTCACGTCGGTGGAGTGTTCATCCAACCATTCGGATACAATTCATGAGCAATGGCACGGTGCATTGCCTTGTTGCAGGATGAGGTCCCCAGTGGGATGTTGAAGACGCACAAACGGCAGCAAATGGTCATCCAGGATATCCCGGTAACGTTGAACTGTGAGGGATGATGTCACACGCACCAGGGGTCCCATTTCAGTCCACGTAAACAGTCCCCAGACGAGCATACCAGCGCTACCAGCTTCAAGAGTGCCCTGCTGGCAAGAAGGATCCATCAGTTCATGTGGTTTACGCCGTACTCGTATCCTGCCATCCGAATGTACCAAAGTGAATCTCGACTCATCAGTCCAGGCAACATTTTCCCACATGTCTAGGGTCCAGTGGCGATGTTTCCGCGCCCATGCTAATTTTTGCACCCTGTGATGTGCGGTCAGCAGCGGTACACTCGTGGGACGATGGCTTCTGTACCCTACAGCGAAGAGATGGTTCTGGATGGTGTGACTGCTTACATGCTTTTGTGCACCAGCGTTAAATTGCCGAGTGATTTCTTGCACTGTGGCCCGTCTATCCGCTGTTACAATGCGAGCTAGCCGACGATGACCCCGCTCATCAACACGCTGTTGTCCACGGCAGTTGGCCCTTGCATGGATGATTTTACCGGATTAGATGTACTCAAGGTGCACTCATGACACAGTGGCTCGTGAAACTGTGCCTGCAGGACTTTCGAGATGAAGTGACCCATTCGTCGGGCCCCGACAATTTGCCCACAATCAAATGCGCTTAGATCCTTCGTCTTACCCATACTGCATCTGACTCTTACTGATTCTCGTCGCAACACTCCTTATATTGTCGGATCGCTGCATACGTCATGTCGTTTCCGTTTACAGTGCCGCCCACAGTGCCACATTTGCATAACGCCAGCTGTCTCTAATTCAATTAATCTTCAGTGTATATTACATTGCTGCTATCATCCTTCGTTTCCTCTGCAATTTCTTCTTTTAAATAATTTTTGATAATCTTTTTATATTCTTCGTAGAACTGTGGTTCCTTATTGCATTTTCGAAAAAGTGAGAGTCTTTTTTTAGCCAGGTTGTAATTATCCTTCAATTCTTCTATTTGTTGATTCCACGGGAACCGTACAACGTACCTATCATCTTCCATTTTCAGATTTTCGTGAAAGTCCTCATAAATTCGATTATCTTCTGTTTTATTAGTTTGGTCGATGCTTTCCCTTATTCCTAGCCTTTCAAGATCCCAAAAGAGCTTCAACATTTGGTTCATTTCCCAGTCAGCAGTATTTGTGCTTGTGCTGGTGGCACGTTTCGTAACATTAATCACAGACTGTGACGCTAACGTAATTGACAGCACCGAGGTGCCACTAAATGTCCTCCCAAAAATATTTTGTGAAGCGACTAAAGATGGCGTTATCCTACGCACTCTTCCGGTTACAACTTTCCAATAATAGTCAGCTCCGATTAAAACTGATAATTCTAAGTTGTTACGTTTTTCCGCTCCATCTGCTAACAACATTTTTTCTTTTTCACAATAACTTCGTATTTCTTTCCCTGGCGTACTTATTAAAGCTCCGCTGATGTTTTCGTTTCCAAAGCCTGAATCTCAATTTTTGCGTTCAGTTCTTGCATCTTTTAAAACCAAGAGAACTCTTTTTCTTTTCTCTGTTACTGGTGTATTCGCGGCAAATGAAAATATTGTTAATTGTTCTTCTCCTGTCACTTTTAACTTTAGCTCTTTAAAAACAGTTTCCATGGCAAACGTCCGTTGTGAGCCGGAGTCAAGCAAAATTCGAACGCTTCGGTTCTTTTCCCCCACTGCAGTTAAGGTCATGGTCTGTAACAGAATACTGTTCTCTTGCTGATCTGCTTGTGATACGTGTTTTACGGCTGTTGCTGTGTTTTCTTTTTCTGCACCGCAGATGAATGTATGGTGTTTTCGACAACAAAGTTGACACCGATCTTTTGATAAACAAAACTTCGCCAAGGGATGTTTTTTGAAGCAATTAAAGCATCTTCCTTGTTGCAATAAATTGAGTCTTTGTTAAAGGACATCTGTCTAAATCATGACCGATGAACAAAATAAACAACTTCTTCTAACACAATATTTGTTATTTCTTTGGACGCTGACAGCAGTCCTTCTGTCTTCAACGCGTTTTTCACAGGACTCTGGGTTATTATCTACAGTAGCATTCAGTTCGGCAGCCGCAGGAAACGTTTTATTTTGCTTCATGAATTCTTTTGCGCGCGTATGATCAGATCTGATGGGCGTATTGCTTACTGCCTTAACACTCCGAGAAAGATTTGGTTTTAATTCTGCGTTTCAGCAAATCGCCTGGGACCGCTCACAACTTTCAATTTCTTTTCTTATAAGTTCCATAACTTCTTCTATATTCCTAATCTCATCAGCTTCGAGAAGTCTGTTGGATTCTAGCACTAATTCACTGGGAATTAATTTCAACATCATGGGACACAACAAACTTCCGTAAGTGTCGGAAATTACTCCCATCGATTCGAGGCTTCTTAATTGGACTTCGCAATTATCATACAACTTCCGCAGACCAAAGGTGTCTGTTAACCTCTTAGCAGGTGGTAGAGACAGTAATTTATTCATGTGTGAACTTATAACAACATCCTTTTTTCTGAACCTATTCTTCAAACTTTTTATGGCCTTAATAATTTGTTTCGGTGATAGGTATTCCAGATATTGCAATAGCTGCTGCTCCGCCCAAATAAGACTTTAAGTAGCTAACCTTGTTCAAATTATTTAAACCCTCATTTGAGTGTATGGTCGTATCAAACTGACCCCAAAATTCCAACCAATGCGATGGATCTCCATAGAATTTTGCAAGCTCTAATTTCAGCAATCTTATCGCTGCTCCAGGTATGTTATTTGACCACGGTGGTCTATTCTCTGTTTTGTTCGTGCCGCCTTCTTCACTGTTTCTGATCACAGTTAAACAGCGCTGCGCTTTGGTTTTTCATAACAGCACGTTTTCGTAGTATTCGTGACTAGCACAATAATCGTCTTCAAATTCCTCTACAGAAATAACTCGCTCAATTTGTTCACGAACAGAAATCAAAATCTCTTCTTTAATCAATAACTGAGCAAAATTATTCTCAATAACTTCCCTTTCAACGGGATGCTCTTCAAGAGCTTCCTTTAGTTTATTAATAACAATGGTTGTTAATATGCGGTTGGCCACTTTTCTCCTTTTTAGTTTGTCTAAATCTTCCGCCATTACTTATCTTAACCAATTTCAGTTTCACTTCAAATTCAATATAGTGTGAAAATATTGAAATATTGCCTTAAGTTCATACACTGCTGGCCACCCAAAATGCAACACCAAGAAGGAAGCATCCGATTTGCCGGAAATTCGCAGCATGCGTCGCCCGCGTGAAGACATGCAAACGATTAGCATTGCAGGGCATATGCAAATCATGTGCGCCCAGCACGCCCCCGAGAAGCACTACAAGAAGGGTGCACAGAAAGCGGGGTGTAAGTAGTGGAAGTGTGTAGTGCTGCCGGACCTGTGCGTGGGAAGCTTCCTGATGCCTCGTCGCAGAATACGGCAGTCATTCCAGCACGTTTCGGAGTTCGACAGAGGACGAATAGTGGCTTATCGCGACAGCGGTTTACCGTACCGAGACATCGGCGCCCGTGTGGGACGATATCCAGCCACAGTCAGGCGAGTACGCATTCGGTGGGCGCAGGAGGGACGAACGGACCGATGTGAGCGATTGGATGTGAGCGATTGCTGCAGCCGCGGCACACCACCGAACGAGAGGACGGGCATGTTGTGCGGCGAGCATTGACGGCTCGCACCGTCACATCACGAACGTTAGCGGAGGAATTAGGGTGTGTTGCGCAACAACATGTGTCAGCACGTACCGTTCGAGGTCGTCTGCATGAGCGGGGACTTGTCGCACGGCACCGATTTCTCCGATTACCATTGACGTTACACCACCGGCGAGTGCGGCGGCAGTGGGCCGTTGAACGTCACACCTGGACTAGAGAATGGCACGACATTGTCTTCTCCGACGAATCCCGCTTCTACTTGCAACACCACGATTGTCGGATCCGCGTGTGGTGGCATCGTGGCGAGAGACTGTATGACGCCTGCATTATGCATCGCTATACCGGTCCGTCGCCTGGCGTTATGGTTTGATGCGCAATTGGATATTACACCCGCACCCCTCTGATACGCATCGCCGGTACACTCAATAGCCACCGCTACATCTCCAAAGTTTTGGTGCCTGTAGTCTTCCCTTACCTGCAGGACCTGTCAGCGGCCACGTTTCAACAGGACAATGCGCGCCCGCACGTGGCACGCATCGCGCAACAATTCTTCACTGCCCACCAGGTGTCACTGCTGCTTTGGGCAGCCTGTTCTCCCGATATGTCGCCTATCGAACACGTCTGGTCGCTGATCGGCAACCGAGTGCCCCGGCAAACACCACCCGCGGCTACTCCTGAGGAACTGTGGCAACGTGTGGAAGCAGCCTTGACCGACATACCCGAAGCCTACATCCAAAGCCTTTTTCGTTCAATGCCGCGGCGTGTAGCGGCCGTTATTGCCAGCCATGGGAGCCACACGAACACTTGATGCATGCGTGTTCCGCAAGTCGCACGGGCCTGTAGGCTCAATCGTTTTATCTTTGTATCTGTTGTTATCTGTCCAGTAAATCTGGCTTTTCTATCTCGTGTCCTTCTTGGTGTTGCATTTTGGGTGGCCAGCAGTGTATTTGCTAGAGAGCCCCACGTTGGGTGCCAAATAATGTTCTTACTTTTTGCGTTTTAATTCAATTTCGGTAATTAGATGTATTTATATTTAACTTCTAACCTATTCCGTGAGTCCGTGCACGGGCTCTCTGACATCCAACATCTTCTTTGCTTCTGTTTGCAGGGTCTGATACACATTATCATATTCCAAGAGAGTTGCACATCAAAGGTATACTTGATGAGAATAATTTATTGCAGATCTTTTTATATGAATTAGATGTAAATACTCAAGCACATGCACAAACGGAATATTAGTTGTTTCGTCTTTCGTCATAAGGTTTAACATCAGTTCTCAAATTGCGGCCTCTGCCGTGAGTTCCTACACGTCTTCACATGTCCACAATTTTCTGACGTCTGGCGTTCGCCTCCTCCGCTGCGCCCTCTGTCGGCGCAGTCCCAACACGGACACCCCTCTAAAAGCAAATGAATGAATCCCCTGCGTTGTTAAGATGCACGGTACAGCTGCAAATGGTATAAAAAAAGCTTGCAGCTGACCGCGATCATATCGCACTGTAAGGTTAAATGAAAGTGTCGCGGATGGTGAGAACTGACTTTGAGAAAGGAAAGATTGATGGGTGTTATATTAGTGGGTTGTCCACAAGAGAAACCGAGAGGCGTTTAAACATACGCAAGTCAACTATTTTGGATGTACTGAATAAGTGGAAGACACGGCGTGCCTGAAGCAGCAAAATGTACCGGCAGACCAAAGAAAATCAGTGATAGAGGAAGTCGAAGATTCAGAAAAGTCGTTACAGCTAATCGACGGAGTATAACTATATTAAAAATCCGAAATTTCTTGGCGTAAAATACAAATAAATTTTTCCAAGCTTTCGCACATCAACCAGATGGTTTTTTTCAAGGAAGGTAGAGCAAACTGCCTCAGAGACTGCAACAAGTTTAATAAGTAGGAAATGTTATTTGTATTCTACGCCAAGAAATTTCGGATTTTTAGTATATTTATACTATTTTGAGTATAATTTGGTGTACAATTCCTACTTATTAATCGACGGAGTATTGCACAAGACCTCAGTGTACAGGTGAGTAACAATGCTGGAACTTCGGTATGTACAAGTACCATTCGCAGGACACTTCGTTCCATGGGTTACCGTGGTCGTGTGGCTGCTCATCTTCACTCGGAATGCTACTCGTCGTTTGGCATGGTGTCAAGAACATTTATCGTAGATCGTAGATCAATGGAAACGGGTCCTATGGACTGATGAATCCAGGTACACGATCCATCAGTCTGATGGCCGTGTGTTGGTATGGCGGCAACCGAGGGAACACTATTTACCACAGTACACTGTCCCTACGGTCAAATTTGGAGCTGGCAGTGTACTTGTGTGGGGGTGCTTTCCGTGATATGGTCCCGGCCCATTGGTTATCGTGGAGAAACATGTTAACCAGCACATCTACTTCGATGTTCTGAACAATTGTGCCCTACCAACTCTGTCGCAATACTATAGAACCGAACCTCGTTGGTGCAAGAATGATAATGCACCTAGCCGTAAAGCAAAGACTGTTACGGCGTGGTTTGACGATAATTCTGCATCGTGTGTGGACTGGCCAGCACAGAGCTCTGTTCTAAATCCCATAGAGCACCTGTGGGATGAATTAGACCTCCGCATAGAAAGTTTGGAACTAAGGCTTGCTACTAAGCAATAGTTAGCGGCAGCATTAAGTACTGAATGGAAGCGCATACCTATCGCTGTGTTCCAAAACCTTGTCGAAAGAATGTCTGGAAGGATCATTTTTTTACACGGTATTTATTAGAAGAAAGATACAGGAGATGTGCTTGAATATATCATCTCGCATGCATTAAGGCCAAAGGTGGGCCGACACCATGTCAATAAATGTTATGGTGTGTTTCTCCTGTAGGTGTCCGGTGACTTTTGTCAATATAGTGTATATTATGGGTATGAAAATTTCCGCCTTCTCGCTAGCCGGCGCTGTAGGGGGTTTAACTGGCTGCCGACACGTGCTGTCAGTTAGGACATGAAGACAAGTAAGGCGGTCTAAAAAGTTGATTTGCGCCACTATTTGTCATTCATGTTGAAGTTAGGGAAAAGTGCGAGTGAAGCATACAGTTCAATATGTCAGACGTATGGCATAAGGTTATGAGTGAGCGGACGTGTCGAGAATGGTTTGCCAGGTTTAAGAAAGCTGATCTAAGCATGGAAGACAATCCACGTACGAGGAGCTGAACTCGCTGTTGCAAAGAGGATGCCACACAATCGACCATGCAACTGGCGAAACGTTTGAAAGTGGCTTAATAGACGGTCGTACGGCGTCTACAGGCCTTGGAGAAAATCCAGAATATTAGTAAGTGGGTTCCGCATACTTTAACGGAACGTAATATTGGTCAACGATTGGGCATCTGCATGTCGTTGCAGAAAGGGTTTCAAGAGAAGAATTTCTTGCGGAAGGTTGTCACCGGGGATGAAAAATGGGTCTATTGCGACAGCCCCGTACGCGGTCGACCCATGCCAGCCATCAACATCGATTGCAAAACAGGATATCCACGGGAAAATGGTGCTGTTGTGTGTGTGGTGGGATATGCATAGAGTGCTGTACTTCGAACTTCGGAAACCGTCCGAAACAATCACTGCACGACGACACAGCGATCAGCTGATAAAACTGAAAAGCCACAATCGAGTAAAAACGCCTAAGGACAGGTAAAGGACGTCACCCAGTCATCCCTTTACACGATAATGCCAGACCAAATGTCGGTGCCACCACGAAATCAACCTTTGAACAGTAACACTGGGAGATTTTACCTAACCCGTCCTACTATCCGGACATTGCACTCTCAGACTTTCATCTGTTTCGCTCTATGCAACATGCCCTAGCTCAACAGCGGTTCACCACAGTTCCTGAGCTGGAAAATTTCGTCACTGCGTTCTTCAGCTCAAAACGCGAGTCTTTCTATCAGAGGGACTTTTGTTTGTTGCTTGAAAAATGGCAAAAGGTCATTGATTCTAACGGCCAATATTTCGTTGAATAAATGTGTACTGGTTTCCTGATTGTTCCTGTCTACTTTCTCCTAAAACGACGGAAGCTTTTGCATACACCTAATAGTATCAATTTTGATGACCCTTCATCCCTACACCCTTATCTACAGAGTGACACAGAGCAGAAAGGGTTTCCCTTACAGGAATATTTCAAAATCCGTCTCCTACTACATTTATTTGAAATGAAAAAACGATTTACCAGTACTACTTGATGGGCCCAAATAATGGGTAGACTTAAAACAGCCGTCTGCTCAATGAGTAGATGCCAGAATACCATGGTGCAGGAGATGACCAGTGATCAAACAAATATAGAAATTAATTGCATCGGAAAATTACTGTGTGGTATATGCACATTTCAAACTTCAGAATGACCTTTATGGAAATCTAATTAGAAATGGGGTCTTCGATAGACTGATATTTTAGTCAAAAACAAAGTTTCCCAAAGAAAATGGTAATCTCATTGTAAGATCGAAAATCAGTTATTCGCAAGTGTATTTTATATTTTGTGTAATCAGCATAATTTATGCCTATCCAGGAGGAAAGTATGCCACGTGTAGCAAAGAGATTGAATTTTGCTTCGGAAAAGGACTTCGCCAACTCACGAAGACAAATAGCTTTCTTCCGAAGTTATTGTTTAAAAACTGTGAATGTCTGGGTCATTTCGGATGGCGCCAACCAAGCACGCGAAAAACAATCTTCACAAACACGGAACATTCCGGGAAGCACGTAGCGGCTACACGAAACAATCCATTAAGATGCTTACTCGTCGAGATGGACAAAGCAAAACGGCAAGAATCGCCAACTGTCTAATCGACAATATTCTGTTTATTGTACACGAACATGTAGCTAATGGAAGCATATGGTATCAATGCACCTTGTCGGGTCCGTTTTTCAAGCGACGGATGGTAAGTTGAATACGACACGCGGAGATCCCGAAAGGAGATAAGAACGGCCGGCACACGCGATAGTGAAATTCAGCCTGGGTATGGTGACTATGCTGTGAGGTATTGTAATAGGGGGGGGAACGCAGCGTCCTGAGGAGCAAGCGTAGAGTCATGTCGTAGCTACTGGACTGTGTCTTCAGGCAGAGAAGCGCAAATCACGATGGGTGTCATCCCAGTAGGAGAACGAGAGGGCGGCACGTGATCTAGAGAGAGAAAGAGTGTTAATTGCGTGGCGTTAGGGTTCGGTTGCGTGAAGAGCGATCTCTCGTGCGAAAGGCCGGGAGAAAGATAAAGATGGAGAGCGCTTCATGTATGAAGGCTAGGAAAGTTTACGATAAGCGTTAGTCAGCTAGTAAAATACTTTGGTACAGTTTCATAGTGGATTCCCGTTGTAGACAACGCAAGAGTTAGATGAACATCGTCGCAAGTAGGAGGCGCTGAAACAGATCTAGGTAAATTATCGATGTCCTTCGCATGAAAAGTTAAGCCGATTTTAAAAGCGCTAGGTCAAAGACAGACGACGGTAGAAGTCACGTGCTGAACCACAGGGACCATAAATCGTTTTCACGAAGCCGTCAATCGCAAGAACTCGAACTCGATAAAAATAGCTGTTCTTCATTAAACTTGGTAAGTTTTCAATTCTGAGTAGACAATTCTTATTTAGACTTTCTCTCCCTTCCTTGATTAGCAAATAACCACATAGTAAAGCTGAGGAAGACAGCGCCTGGGCATTCGTTTTGTACGCTTTCCAATCGTAGGTTGAAGAAGCGTATGTGCTCCAACTTTGTTCGTCTGTCTGTCCGCACGATAACTCGCGTAAAAATGGTTCGATTTCGATGAAAATTTAGTATGTGGTAGGTGACTAGCTTGGGACGAACCCTATTGAAAATAGGCGAAATGGGGTCAAAGGTCAGGACACAGGAGCGGGATCCCTTCCATTGCTCTTATGCCTCATACCTTGCGTAAAAATGGTTAGATTTCGATGAAAGTTTAGAATGTGGTAGGGGACCACGTAGAAACAAACCCTATTGTAATTGGGCGAAATGTGGTCAAAGGTCAGGGCATAGTAGTGGGATCCATTCTATCACCCTTATGCATCATAACGCACGTAAAAATGCTTCGATTGCGACAAAACGGTATCATGTTGTTCCGGAAGAACACTGAACCGGTTCTGTTGAATATCATCAAAATGGGGTCACAGATCAGGGCATAGGAGCGAGATTTATTCCACAGCTATTATCCTCATAACTTAATTAATGATTTCTGATATGTTGGAAAGCGTATCATAATCAATGCATTGCATGATTTTACTAACTTGTTAGGTTATGTTACCACTCTTTCTCCCAGCCAGTGGTGCATAGAGGGCTGTTTGATAGTAAAGTCATGCCATGCAATTGGAAGAATTGAGAGGGTCCTGTACACTGTGAACTTGTGCCATATGGTCAGGTTGGGGACGGAAACATCTCTGCGGAAGTCTTGCAGCGAATCTGTAATGCACTGCGGCAACACTTCACAGAGCTTATCAATAGGAAGTCGGCGTTCCTGTAATTCAATAAGGCCCTAAATAGAGGTCTGCTCGGGCCTTATTTAGTGAGCCTAGCCCGGCCCGTTTCAGATATTAGACACTAGGCCCTGCCCTTTCCGTCAATTATAACCGTTATTTAGGGCCGGGCCAGCCCGTGATGTGCCACTTTGTATTATTTTGCCTCTTTCTACTTTATTTTATTAAATTTTGAAAATTAAATAATGAAATGAGACATTATCGAAAATATTTAGCTGAATGTTAGCCTAAAAATATAATTTAAACATCTGATGATAAAAAAATTAAAATATTACTTAATCATCTGATGATAAAAAATATTATCTTTTTTTTTTACATCTAGTGACGGATCTTATTTTACGCTTTCCAACCCCGTTGGCTGAAGGAGTGTATGTACTCCAGCTTTGTCCATCTGCCCGTCTGTCCGCACGATAACTCGCGTGAAAATGGTTTGATTTAGATCAAATTTCAGTATGTAGAAAGGTACCACCTGGGGACGAGCCCTATTAAAAATGGGCGGAATGGAGTCAAAGGTCAGGACTTCGGAGCGGGATCCATTCCACTGCCCTTATGCATCATAATTTGCGTAAAAAAGGTTTGATTTCGATGAAATTTTAGTATGCGGTAGGGGAGAACCTGAGAACGAACCCTATGGAAAATAGGCGAAATGGGGTCTAAGGTCAGGACATAGGAGCGGGATCCATTCCATTCCCCTTATGCGTCATACCTTATGTAAAAATGCTCCGATTGCAACAAAACGTTATCATGTTGTTCCGGAGGTCATGTTGTTCTGGAGATATGGTTGTATGTTGAATATCAACCAAATGGGGTTAAAAGTCATGATACAGAAGCAAGATTTATTCCACAGCCATTATCCTCATAACTTGACTAAAAATGCTTCTACTGCGACAAAACTTTAGTATGTAGTTCCGGGAGTATACCGAACCGGTTCTTTTGAATATCATCGAAATGGGGTCAAAGGTTAGGGCACAGGAACGAGATTTATTCCACAGCCATTATCCCCATAACGTGAGTAATGATTTCTGGTATGTTGGAAAGCGTATCATAATCAATGCATTGCATGATTTTACTAACTTGTTTAAAGGTCCGAAAGATCTTACGTCCTTGTATATTTTCTACGTAATAAATTTTAATCTTGAGACTTAGGTTTTAATGTATGGTGGATTAACGGCAACTTTTCGTATATTTATACAAACTTTGGCAATTATCGAAGAATACAACCTTTAGTAAAGAGAAAAAAAAAGAAGACTATGGGCGCTCAAAATCTCCCTTTCTCTGAACTAGCAAGCGGTAACACTGCAAAAGTCAATCCCTATACAGATTTGGGATAAGAGAAAAAAATCGATGTAATCCCTCTCTCTGTCACTCTCTCTCTCTCTCACACACACACGCACGCACGCACACGTACACCCGTTCACAACTCCACACAACACACACACTCACTCGGGGTAGAATGCCTCTCCTTGCTCCTGTTATTACGCCCTGGTCTATGCCATGAAAGTAAGTAAAGCCAGCAGAACAGATAAACAGACCAGAATGTCGGGAAACACGACTGTTTTCTTTCGTTATCATTGCGATAAAAAGAATGGGTCGACTTATGGCCCGGCCAGGACATAAGTGTCCGAGAAAAATCCCGTCCCGTCGCGTTGCTTTGTTCTGTAAACTAGAAAAGCCCGGACCGATCCGTGCAGACCACTAGCCCCGAGTCACCCTTTCAGAGCGGTCCGCTGAAAACTACACAGGAATTGGAAGGGACTGAGGTCTTAACAATAAAAGGATGACTTCGTACAATACGTCAAATGAAATGAGAAACTCACCGTCTATGTACGATATTTAAAATACGAAAGATATTTACAGTTAAAATACCCCACTAATACTTTCGGGGTAACATTTACCCCATCATCAGGTGGAACAGGGCAATGTAATACTTCTTTATATAGTTGTACAACGATGCATTATAAATATAAGTCATCAACCGTCACATGGGTCGTGACCGTTGTCATTATAACAGCGTAAAGAGTATAATTTCACAAGTTATTAGTTTAACATATCAGTACAAGGGTTCGTTACAAATACAAAGTTATGATCAATTTTATATATTGTTGGAATTGTAAAGATATATTACTATAATTTAAAGTTCAGGTTAGTAATACGCTCTTTCCAAATTCTTGATATGTCCACAGGCAAGTAGTCATTACAGCATTTGCCCCCTAAAGCTTCGATATACATACTTTCAACTAAATGCAGCGAATGTATATATGCTGGAGTGTCCAGTAGTCTAATGTTTTCCCAGTCTGGTTGTAGAATTCCTTTTACCAGATTCCTTGATAAAGCTGTATTATTGCTGTTGGTTCGGATATCGTATTTGTGTTCCTGGACACGGATACCCAAACTTCTTCGTGTCGAGCCTACGTAGTTGCTAACATGTTCTCCTATTGAGGGTTACAGCAGTGGAATATTATACACACCCCATTTGTTCATAACATCTGTTGTTGCTCTATTCTTTTTAACTGGTGAGAGGAGGTTCTTCGAGCGGGTGCCGAATTGTATAATATGTTCTGAACAGATACGAGATAGTGTGTTAGTGATATGTGGGTGCTGGTCTAATGCTCCTACGAATGGTTTATTAGGCCTTATATCTGGCTTCAGATTAATAGTTCATTCACTGGATATTTTAGTGTAAAATCATCGTCCTGGGGTATCCGCTAATTTAAAAATGAACTGTATCTCAGACTGGAAATGATTATCATTTGAAGAATGCGTGAAGGCTCTTCTTAAAAGAAAAAAATTGATAGCAAAAAAATTTTGTGGGGTTGGATGTGAAGAGTTAAGCGAGATAAGGCTGTTACAATCAGTAGGCTTTCGATAGACACAAAAGGACAGTGAGTTAGTATTTGAATCACGGAATAAATGTAAATCCAAAAAAGGCAGAGAGAAATTAGATTCAAGTTCTATCCTGAGCCCGATAGCAGGAATACTGACGACAGTCCGTCGGCGAATTGTTTTAAATCATCCTTTTAGTGAGGCCAGAACACAAGAATGTCGTCGACGTACCTAAGGAATAAACTGGGAACTAAAGGGAATTCATTGAGAACTTTGTTCTCAATGTATTGTAGCAGGATTTCTGCTAAAACTGCGGAAAGTGGGGATCCCATGGGGGAACCCTCGGTTTGTAAATATATTCTGTCAAGAAGTTTGAAATACGAACGCCGTTTGACTAAACGAAGTGCGTTCATAATAGCTGAGATTTCAGTAGTGGGAACATTAATTTCAGCAAGTTTATATCGTACATAGACGGTGAGTTTCTCATTTCATTTGATTGAGATCTTACCCCATCCTCCATACAGTTCGGAGCTTGCTCCATTCGATTACCGTAGGTATCACTCTATGGTCCATTTCCTACAAGGACGGTCTTCGCTTGCGTTGTGGATGTGATATTTGGCATAAGAAAGTTTCTGTCCTGTGAACCTGCCGAGTGATACTTCCCTGGGGTTGGGGATCAGGTGGAACGGCTTAGCAGAATGAGGTGAGCATGTGTGGATTTCTTGCATCATTGAACTTTGCAGCTGCAAACGGGACAAATTTTTCACTTATCCTGGCATGTTTCTGTTGGTTGGCAGTGGTAGGTTGAAGGGATGGTTCAGTTGATTAAATTGTATTATTTTGGATTTTCTGTTTCCTCTTTATTGCTACGATAGACCCAAAGCACTAATCCACCCTAAATGACCTTGCACATTCATATTTAAAACACAACACCTTAGTATTACACAAAAATAACAGGTAGACACGATGAGCTATTCACTACAAAACTCACACAACCTCTCTCTACGGAAGCGAATCTGAAAGTGATGCTGTTACGTCATACAGTCTCTGCAGAGCGATGTGCATCTGGAGCCATCTACGTATTAATCAAAATTGTATGTAAAAAATTGATAATTACAAAAATGTTCAACATTTTCAACCATTATCACTTTCAGTTTTTTTTAACGATATAGACTTGCGACATCAGATTTGTAGTTTATTTATGTGGCACATTTGTGAAGAAACGCTTCTGACAGTTTAATTTGGTATTTAATTAAAATAATTATAATACTTACGAAAACCAGACTAGTCCAATACTTAACGTTCTGCAAATGAATGAGAATTTCAGCCAAAGGATGCCCATGGAATTCAAGAATTATAATTGCTCCATTTATCTGCGTCATTGGATCGTATGCCATGTAGCTTAAAATTATTAACGACGTTACTATTGTCTCTTCGAAGGTGGAAATATCTGTACTCCAACTCCCTAAATGAACAAAATGAATTTGTAAAAATTAAATAAATAAATAAAAATAATAAAAATGGATTAAATTTTGTGAATTTTTTTCCTGAAATTCTGAGAAGATGAACTGAAATTTAAAACAAAAAGGAAACTAGAGAGGGAAAGATGTAAATAATAAGATAGTAGTTGTCTCAAGTTCGGAAAATGCCTCTCACAATTAGATTATTAGCTTGCTATTTGGTTGGAAAAAAGGGAATAAAAAAGAGGAGAAGACAAATTCCGTTGAATAAATCCCGTTGACAAAATTCTATAAAAAGAATTTTGTCAACAGGATTTCCAATATCGGTAAAACATTCACAAGCAAAAATAGCTGCTTGCGTTCTCCAGAGGTAAAATTTCACGTTAAAAAAAAACAAAAGTTTTCGAATCCAAAGATTAGAACTAGATATATACAGGAAAACGTAATATAACTTTATTTTGATTAGATTAGTGGGAATTTTACGTGCCAATTGACGAGAGAAAAATAGGGCACAATATTCTTCATGGTTAAGGGTATCCTACAAAAAAAAAAAAAATTCTCCATAGTCCTATTACAGTAGGAGACAGCCTTGCAAAAATGAAATACACGCTGTCTCCCCCTCCCGGCGTCACTGCGAATTATGATAAACGTGTAAAAAAGGTGCGCACGTATTTTTTATAGACACAACTCAAATGCGTCTTTTGGAAGTTGAGTTATCAAGAAAAACAAGATGCACAGAGACGCGGAAAGCATTGCACTATTTTAAGAGGATAGTGATCCCAATTTTTGCCATAGAGCATAACATACACTAAAATATAATGCACTTGCAAAACGCAATGAAGAATTCTAGGTTATGCGTATATTATAAGAAATACTGTTTACATACGAGATGTTCCACGAAGTGAATATACACGATGTTAAAGGAATTTTCGAATCCGAATTTTCTAGTAGGTACATTCAATTTCATTCTTTTTCTTGCGATTTGGTAACCACCCTGTCAGCGTCATTTTCTTGTAGGACTTCCGTCCACAGGTAGTAGAGTTTAGGTCCCAGCCACCTACAGCGAGATCGCCTTTTGGGCAGGACACAGAAACGGAAGGAATGAGAGCAAGTCTAGCGACTTTGACAGAACAGTTTGTAGTGAGATTAGAGTACAGTAGATGGCGCCACCGTACAAGTACGATATTGCACATAGAGGGGTGAGAGAATTTCAGGTGGGGTATAGGAAAGGATACCCATTTAACCAGTGGGTCCAGCCTGGGGGCCGTCACTTAACGTGCTCGTCCGATATTCAGCGATTGTTAGTAAATCACACCATCTCTGAAAGATCAGCCCAGGCTTGAACCTGGGGACCCAGCATCGATAGTCTGAAACACTAACCACTAAGCCATCCGCGGCTCGAGTGTGGTAACCACCCTGAGCAACTTAAAGGGTTATAAACAGTCGTCTGCTTCCCTAATTAGGTGCCATTAGTGCCACGCAAAGGAGAGAGTCACTGCAGAAAGCACACCTCTGCCGCCGCATCGTGGACTTGAACATCAATCCACTTGAAAGAACTGGGAGAATCCACCGCTTAGACAGCTGCGATACTGGGCTGAATCAGCAGCAAGATAGACCCTATATATATTTGGTTTAGTTAGTGGCCAAATTGCGAATCATTTCGAGCAGTTTGGCCGCTTGCATAAAATATATTCGTAATGGTCGATGTTTGACGAAAAACAAAACAAAACAAAAAGATACAATTGTTTTTAGCACCTACTTTGCAGAACATATCGTGCTTATGTTGTCACTTTGTCCGTACGTCTGCAGACACCGTATCTCTGCAACTGTTACCTGGATTCGAAAAACTGCTTTTACTTTGGGAAGCTTGAAATGTGTGAACGATGATCCCTGCCTTCCGATTTTTTTATGATTCAGAGCTTCGTCACCAGAGGGCGTAAATGCAGATGCTATCGACTTCAAAATGCATTTTATTCAATATGGCTGCTCCTGAAAATCCAATTGAAAACATTCTTTTTTCCATTCGATATAATTTATAACGAAGACTATTTTGTTGACAATTTCTTTTTCAAGCAATCTATCGTTTTTACCGCTAAGGGGTGTAAAGTTAAATAGCGATTTCCCCGATATCTCTGCTTCTAAAAGTCAGATTGAAAAAATGTTTTACCATCGGATAGTGCTTTCAGTTGAAAATGTTCTGCATATAATTTCGAAACTTTGCAGATAATGGTTTGGCCACTAGGGACCGTAAGTGTACATTTTTGTTTCTGACATATTGACAGCAATATGTGCGCTTCTGAAAGCTCGATATGAAACGTGCTTTCGTGGTCAGATACCACTTTCTACGACAAGCTTTATGAGAATACCTTATGCTGAAAATAGTTCATAGTTTTTCCGCCAGTGAGCGTGGATTTGTGTCTTATTTTTGTCCATATCTCAGCTTCTGTCAGTCCGATATATAAAACCTTTTCTTTTTAGAAGATCGTTTCGGGTGCGAAATATTTTGTATACAATTTGAAATTTTTCCTAACGCACAATTTTGCCACTAAGAGGGCATAAATTCACATTTCCGTTTGCAGCATATTAGCCGCAACATCTGTGCGTGTAAAAGTCCGAGTGAAAAAATTCGTTTTCGGTCAGATACTACTACTAACTCCCAAAATATTTAATGAACATTTACTGCCAAAAACAGTGCACAATTTTCCCGCTATTGGAGCAAATGTCTTATCGGTTTTTTTTAATAGCTCGGCATTTAAAAGTTAGATTTAAAAAATATTTGTGGAACACTTTGTTTCTACCTGTGTGGTTTTGTAGTTTACGTTTCAGGTGCTAATTGGCGATAGTGTGTATTTTTGTTTGATGCTGTATCGCCGGTTCTAAAAATCCTATGATTTTTTTTTACTGTATGTCATTCGCTACATTAAAGATAGGGTTATGTTACTTTAATATTTCATAGTTTATTCGCCAGGGGGCAGAAATATAAATTCCTTTTCCTGACTATCTCTGCCTCCAAGAGACATATTTGAATAATCCTTTTTTCTTGATATATCTTTTGTTATGAAGAATACCTTTCACGTATTATCTGCTTTTGTGTTATTCAAATTTCTTTCGCCAGGGGGTGTGAAATTACCTCATGTTTTCATATATAGGGTGATTCAGAAATGTTGGTCTTAAATGAAAATATAGGTAGAACTCATCGAAACAAACAAAAAAGTCTTATTCAACATAGGAAACATAGTCAACGAACAAGACCCGGCAACGAGCACTAGAAGGATTGCTCTCGCGGTGAATAGGAGTCAATGTACCATCTGGAGAGTTATGCATGACAATCGGCTATATCCTTACCATATCCAGCGAGTGAAAGCTCTAGGTTTGAGGGACTTCCTTCCGAGAGTTGCATCCTGCCGGTGACTGCTACATCGATGCGCGCATAATCCGCGTTTTCTCCCTAATGTTTTTTTCACTGATGAGGCCTCGTTCACCAGACATGGCATTTTCAACTTCCATAACTGCCACCAGTGGGCAGCCGAAAATCCCCAAGCCATCCAGCAATCACGTCACCAGGTTCGATTCGCAATTAACGTGTGGGCTGGTGTTTTAGGCGATAGTCTCATAGGACCATTTGTGCTTCCCAACAGGATTACAGGTGATTTGTATATGTGCTTTCTGAAGCATAACCACCCGCAGCTACTGCAAGATGTCCCCCTTCGTACACATGTAACAATGTGGTTCATGCACGATGGTTCACCAGTGCATTTTCGTCTCACGGTGAAGCAGCATCTCAATGCAACGTTTGGAGAGCGATGGATAGGTCGTGGAGGTCCCCGCTCGTGGCCTCCCCGCTCCCCTGACCGCAATCCATTGGTTTTCTGTATCTGGGGCTATTTGAAAGGACGGGTGTATGCAGTCTCCGTGGGCAACGTCGACGAATTGCGGATTACAGTGGAAACTGTATGTGCAGAAATCAAGCACAATCCAGGCATGTTTGAACGAATGCGCGTCTCGTTGAGGAGACTGGAGGCCTGTATCGAAGCAAACAAAGGACATTTGAACATTTGTTGAGAAGGTGAGCAACTTACATGACACTTCTGTCCGTATTTGTACGTGTAGTTTGCCATTTTAACATCATGCAGGGTTACCAGATGTAACGTTTGTTTCTCCCCACAATTTATTTGTGTTGTATTTGCTGTATTTGGGGAGCTCCTGCGGGAGATATTTCAGAATCATTTGTTCTTGGGCTAAACGTTGGGACACTCAACTCACTCCCCCCAAAATCATCTCCTTCACTGTCCCCCAGGAGCTCAAAGTATTACTCGTATGTGTTGTTTTACTCCAAGAACTGGGGTGGTTTGTTTTTTACCTTGGGGAGAAGTCGAGGGGGCACTTTCGAAGAGTGGTAAGATTGGGGTTTAACCGCTCTCTGAAACAATTCAGACCTCCCGATTTCTTCCTCAGAAGTGGAAAAATTATCGAAATAGCTGACAGCTGGGGAAAAAATAACTTTTACATTGCCTCTGGAAACTCCGCAAAAAAAATGCTAATTATCTCGATAAGGGTTCGTTTGCGAACCTATGTTGACTAAGACTTTTTTTTTGTTTCGATGAGTACTACCTATGTTTTCGTGCAATGACCAACATTTCTGAATCACCCTGTATATCTGTTGTTCCAACTGTTTGCTATAAGAATCACTTTGTCTCTGATATGATCCTTCAGCCAAGGTAAATGTTTTGAGCACAGTATACTAATTTTCGAAATGTATTTTTGTACCGCCATGGGAAAAGGAAATGCTTTTGTTTCCAGATGTTTTATCAATACTAAACGTGCGATTGATTTCTTTTGTAATCGGTTCCATTGACTATGAATAAATTTGAAATATTTTATTCGTGTCGTAAAGGTTTCAAAAGACGTGCTCATTACAACTGAAAATTCGATGTCATCTCTCTTGTTTTCATTCGCGTTTTAAGGCCTTCATGTACTGCAGCAAATACGTATGCTATAAGCAGAAATGTGCAATAAAGACCTAAAGTGGAAACCCTGCGTAAAGAAAATTTTGAAATTATGAGCTAATGATTCTTTGCTATGAACACTCTCTGACACACATTTGTTTTTAAATAGGACTGTTAGAAGCACTGATATCGCGAGAAACTTATGAAACATATTTTCTTTCTTTAGAAAAATAACCTGCGCATCTGTTTAAAGAGGAAACATGTAAATGTTTTCCGTTGTGATTCGCTAATGCCCAAAAAATAATTTTTCCCATCTAGTGTTCGGAAGCCAAGATACAGCTGCAAATGTATTGGAAACCGAAACATGATCTCACACCTCCTGTGCAACGTTACGAATAATTAGAATTTACTGTATAAGCAAGTTATTTTTCATCAAGGCCACTATTCGAGACAAGGAATTTTCAGTATTAGACTTTTAAAAGCACGGAATTTGGAAAACTATAACATTAGTTGACGCGAATGAAATGTCCGGGGCGAACGAGCAGTGGAGACAGACCTTCACCTCAGCGGAATGGAACCACCCACACGTGTTGCGGGTATTACGTCACAGATTTACTATTGGGTTGGTGCGAATGAAATGTCCGGCGCGAACGAGCAGTGGACAGGCCCCAACCGCAGCGGAACGGAACCATCCACAGGTGTTGCGGGTATTACGTCACAGAGTTACTATTTGGGTTAGTGCGAATGAAATGTCTGGCGCGAACGAGCAGTGGAGACAGACCCTCACCACAGCGGAATGGAACCACCCACAGGTGTTGCGGGTATTACGTCACAGAGTTGCTATTGGGTTGGTGCGAATGAAATGTCTGGCGCGAACGAGCAGTGGAGACAGACCCTCACCACAGCTGAATGGAACCACCCACAGGTGTTGCGGGTAATACGTCACAGAGTTACTATTGGGTTGGTGCGAATGAAATGTCCGGCGCGAACGAGCAGTGGAGACAGGCCCTCGCCACAGCGGAATGGAGCCACCCACAGGTGCTGCGGGTATTACGCCACAGAGTTACTATTGGGTTGGTGCGAACGAAATGTCTGGCGCAAACGAGCAGTGGAGACAGACCCTCACCACAGCGGAATGGAACCACCCACAGGTGTTGCGGGTATTATGTCACAGAGTTACTATTGGGTTGGTGCGAATGAAATGTCCGGCACGAACGAGCAGTGGAATCAGGCCCCAACCACAGCGGAATGGAACTACCCATAGGTGTTGCCGGTATTACGTCACAGAGTTACTATTGGGTTGGTGCGAATGAAATGTCCGGCGCGAACGAGCAGTGGAGTCAGGCCCCAACCACAGCGGAATGGAACTACCCACAGGTGTTGCCGGTATTACGTCACAGAGTTACTATTGGGTTGGTGCGAATGAAATGTCTGGCGCGAACGAGCAGAGGAGCCAGGCCCCCACCACAGCGGAATGGAACCACCCACAGGTGTTGCGGGTATTACGTCACAGAGTTACTATCGGGTTGGTGCGAATGAAATGTCCGGCGCGAACGAGCAGTGGAGCCAGGCCTCCACCACAGCGGAATGGAACCACCCGCAAGTGCTGCGGGTATTACGTCACAGAGTTACTATTGCGTTGGTGCGAATGAAATGTCCGGCGCGAACGAGCAGTGGAGCCAGGCCCCACCACAGCGGAATGGAACCACCCACAGGTGCTGCGGGTATTACGTCACAGAGTTACTATTGGGTTGGTGCGAATGAAATGTCCGGCGCAAACGAGCAGTGGAGCCAGTCCCCCACCACAGCGGAATGGAACCACCCACAGGTGCTGCAGGTATTACGTCACAGAGTTACTATTGGGTTGGTGCGAATAAAATGTCCGGCGCGAACGAGCAGTGGAGCCAGGCCTCCACCACAGCGGAATGGAACCACCCACAGGTGCTGCGGGTATTACGTCACAGAGTTACTATTGCGTTGGTGCGAATGAAATATCCGGCGCGAACGAGCAGTGGAGACAGACCTCCACCACAGCGGAATGGAACCACCCACAGGTGTTGCTGGTATTACGTCACAGAGTTACTATAAATAGCTAGCACGTGCGCGACGAACAAGGTTCAGGCGTGGTTTGTTTGGACGTAACGTGGCTTGGAAAAGAAACATGCAGATGCCGGATTTGAGAATCAGATTCCTGTATGAATTTAAACTGTGCCATTCTCTAGAAATTGCCGCTCGAAACGTTTACGAAGCATTTCGGGAGACTACAGCCAACGAACAAGCCACTCGTCGATAGTTTGTGAAGTTTCGAAGCGGAGATACGGACCTGCAAAACGAAGCACGTGGTCACCGAGCTGTTGCTGTTTCTGACGATGTTCTGTTACGTGTGGTTTAAGCGGACCCCCGGATGAAGTGTCCTTAAAAAACAGCAGAGGTAAGTGTCCACCACACGACAGTAGCTCGGCTTCTGGTTGCAGTGGGTAATGTCAAAAAGCTGGACATATGGCTGCCGCATGAGTTGACAACTGCTAACAACATTAGGAGTTTGGAAGTCAGTACGTCGCTGCTGGCCAGGAGTAGACAGGAACCTCGACTACATCGAATCCTCACCTGCGACGAGAAATGGGTCCTTTATGATAATTGGAAACGATCTGCACAATGGTTAAGCAGGGCACAGCCTGCTGGAGGCATCGTAAGCCACCACTGCACACCAAGAAGATGATGCTCCTTGTCTGGTGGTCCACAGACGGGATAATTCGTCGGCGTTTCTTGGCAAGAGGCCAAATCATTACTGCAGGACGTTATTGTGCTGAATTACACCAGATGCACCGGAAATTACTGCACAAACAACCGGCTTTGGACAACATACATGGTGTTTTTTTGCTCCAGAACAACGCCCGCTCTCATGTCGCACAACGAACGATGCTGACACTAAGTGCCTTGGGCTATGAAGCACTGCTTCATCCTGTTTATTCCCCGGACTTGTCTGCGACAGACTATCATCTGTTTCGTAACCTGGATAACTTCCTGTCCGCGAAACAGTTCACGACAGACAACCAAGTTCAAGGTGTAGTTGATGATTTCTTCGAGTCCCAGCCACAAGACATTTTCGTTCCGGGATCATGGCCTTTCCGGACAGATGGCAACTATATATCGATGCCGAGAGAGATTATTTTGCCTACGTAAGTTTTCCTACTTTTCCATTCTCGCCGTTCAAGCGTGCTGTTCCTTTACCGGACATTTCATTCGCACCAACCCAATATATATATATATATATACACTGCCTGACCTGGGCTGATCTTTCAGGGATGGTGTGATTTACTAACAATCGCTGAATATCCGCCGTGCATCTGACGAGCACGTTAAGTGACGGCCCCCAGGCTGGACCCACTGGTTAAATGGGTATCCTTTCCTATGCCCCCCACCTGAAGTTCTCTCACCCCTCTATGTGCAACATCGTACTTGTACGGTGGCGCCATCTACTGTACTCTAATCTCACTACAAACTGTTCTGTCAAAGTCGCTAGACTTGCTCTCATTCCTTCCGTTTCTGTGTCCTGCTCAAAAGGCGATCTCGCTGTAGGTGGCTGGGACCTAAACTCTACTCACTGTGTGGACAGAAGTCCTACAAGAAAATGACAAATACTGTGGAAAATGCCACACCACAAAGACGTAAACTCAGCATCATGCAAATTGCTGGGTGGGTGCACACGTACACGTTATGCAAATGATTGCATTTGCAGGCCAATCGCACGAACAACGCGCGTGGTATAAGCGGACAACCAGCCCGTGAGGCCATCAGTCGAGACGTCGTCACGGCCGCGAGAAGTGAGTGCTTCTTCTGTAACCGTGTCTAGAGAATGAACAAAGTGTGTCTATGCCGTTAAGACGCCGTCGTACGTGATTTAGTCAAACGGATAAGTTCACGAGAGATAATATCGTAGGCCTTTGTACTACCGGATGGTCCTTGCGTCGTATTTCGGAAGAAACGCAACGTGATGCCACAACCGTCTGTCGCATTGGGAGACAGTGGTCACAGGAAGGATCTGTGCAACGTCTTAGGAGACCGGAGCACGGAGACGGGCGTTTGAGCGAACTGATCATCCTGCATCTTACGCCATACCGTAACGGACTCACAGGCTACAATGGGAGACATTTTGCTGAGTTTGAGAGGAGGCTTAGATGCTCCGATATCGACGCGGACAGTGTCGCGTCGATTGGCTGCGTTGCGTCTGGTGTGCTGTCCAGCCATTCGTTGCGAAGGCTACCCTTAACAGCGAGCTTCCGTCGTCACCGATTGGCGTGGTATCGCTCAAGAGCTGCGTGGGGTGCCGAATGGAACAGTGTGGTGTTCAGCGACGAATCCCGGTTCTGTCTCACCACAGAAAATCGTTGTGTGACAGTCTGGAGACGACGTGGCCAACTAGCTGATTTTGGAGCGCAACACGGCCCGACAACGTAGAATCATAGTGTGGGGGGTCTCAGCGCCAACAGCCGCTCACCGCTGGCACACATTTTGAGCACATTGACGGAACACAACTATGTTGACTATGAGATGCTGCTGGCCGTTGCACTATCGTATCTGCAGGACTTCCAAAACGCCGTTTTTCAACTAGATAACACCTGGAAGCATACCTCTTGGATCAGCCTGAATGCTTTACACGGTGTGCGGATGCTTCCGTGACCAGCACGATCCCCCGACCTCTCGCTAATCGAACATCTGTGGAACACGATTGGACTTTGGTTGAGTACCCTCCCACCCCCGCAAAATGAAGATGAACTGTGGACTCGGATCAACACCACGTGGTCCACGACACCCCAGGACTCTATTCGGACACTCACTGCCTTGATGCCACGTCGGATTCAACGCTGTATCGCCCGAAATGGAGGCCACACTCCTTATTGATCATCATGTATAATCGGCCACTGGATCGTAGTCTGTATGTGGCAATTAAATCATTTATTTAGGACCTACTTGGCTATCTGTGTGTGCAGTTTGGTCTGTTTTCTAGCATTCCTTCATGGTGTGGCATTTTCTCTGTCAAGCAGTGTATTTACACATTCAAACGTGACTCGTTAACAAAACGTCTTAAACAAAAAAAGAAATTGAATGAAAGAGATGTTTCGTTTTGCCTTCGCAGTAGCAAAAATTCCATCAAAACAGACATTTTCTACGTATTTCCATCCATTCTGAGAACGAAATGAGCGTCGGCGATGTGAACGTCGATGAAATGAGCACGGATAAAATGAGCAGTCACCTAAACCATTAAGCTGCTGTCTGAGGTTAAGAAGTTTGCTGCGAGAAAAGAGGAAGTCTACTGATGATTGAAAGACGACGTGATTATTATTTAATGTTGAGGTCTGTCAAAAACTTCCATTCGCAGCTATCTTGGCAAACAGCTCAGTCTTTACACACACACACACTTTCGTTATACGTTTAGCGCATGCCTCTTTTACGTCATATTACTTACTTTAAGCAAGTCCTTAGAAAAAAACAGTTTCTTTCCGTGTTACAATATCTATCAGATCGCTCGTTCGTCTTCGGACATGATACCTCTACGCCTATTCGTCCGATTTTAAAAATTAATTTGCTTTAAGATGCCTGAAGTGTAAGATAAATGATTCTTATGCTTTGTCTTCCTACGACTCATAACTTCTTTGCTACCGGACATAAATGCATATTATATTGAATATAAAATACATGTTTTTCCATACCATTGTTTCTAAAAATCCGATTGAAGCCATTCTTATTTTCCTTGTTGCAATTACCACCAGAATCATTTTCTGTACTGTTCCGTTTTCAAATAATACACAGTTTCCCTTCTAGAAGGCGAAAGAGCACACTAATTTTTCTTTATATATTTGCTTTTTAAGTTGTGGAGTCATTTTGGAGGGGTTTGGCCATAACTCACCACGCTGGCCAAGCGGGTGAGTTATGGATATCAAGTGAGGGTCACATTGATGAAGAAATTAATCGGCGTACAAAACTTGCCTGGAGAGCTTTTGGAAGAAACAGCATAATTTTCAAGAGCAATATGCCATTATGTCTTAAAAGAAAAGTGTTTGATCAATGCATCCTTCCAGTGCTTACGTATGGTGCAGAGACGTGGACCTTAACTAAAAGAGACATACAAAGGCTGCAGACAACTCAAAGCAGCATGGAGAGGTGCATACTTGGTGTAACCAGGAGAGATAAGAAGAGGAACTCGTGGATCCGAAAAATGACAAGAGTGGAAGACATCATGATCAGAGTTAAATCCCTGAAATGGCAATGGGCTGGACATACTGCCAGAAGAACAGACCATCGATGGACCGCCGAAATTTTAGATTGGATTCCAAGGGACAGGAAAAGACCCAGAAGAAGACCACATGGGAGATGGGTGGATGAAATTCGAAAGTATGCAGGGGTGACATGGAGGAGACTGGCACAAGACAGACCGTTGTGGAGGAAACTTGGGGAGACCTTCGTCCAGCAGTGGATTGATAATGGTTGACAATGATGATGATGATGATGATTTGCTTTTTAAAGTTCGATTTTAGGAATTAGTTTTCTGCAGGATAAGGGCGATCACGATTTTCCCAGTGTTACATTTTCAACAAGTGCCAGTGTATATATAAGCAATGCTGTAAAATTATGTAGAAATATTTTTTGTCTTATCTGTGTGAGCATTATGATTCAGATTTATACAAATGAAATTTTGAAGAGCTTTCTTCCCAAATCTGAATCGTTTTTCTTGAAGCTTGCAAACTTCTGAAGACGCGTTAAAATTAGACATATATTTATATTACCTAGTCTGCGATAAATGATAATCCTTCCCATGGAGTCACGGTAAGGTAGGAAGCCTGTACATGTTCGTCGTAACAAAGTCCTCACAGTATCTAACTGTATTTGTGATATGTGTTTGTGATACTCTGCCCTTCTTGTGACATAACTTTGCAGTAACTTGAAACTTCTCTGTATGTCAAATTTCCTAGTTCTCAGAAAAAGCAAAAGGAATGTGTCATTCGTCAAACACGCCAGCTTTTGATCTGCCAAAAAAGAAAAAAAAATACGAAACTGAGAAACAAAAATGAAATACACAACTTGGAAAAACGCATTTGAATATAATAATTTATCAAAATGCTAGAGAAAATGAAAAATCAATTAGCAAAGCATTTACACAGCTCGATACAGAAAATGCCACACCATTAAGAAATTCACGAAATGTTGTGAAACTCATCACACGTATAGACAAGTATGTGGGAAATAACAATTAAATTTCTGAGGGATTTCTAAATGCGATGACCGATGGCACAGCATAATAAGGCCTGAATCAGTGGATTTTACACTATATTGACAAAAGTCACCGGACACCAAGAAGAGAAACACAACATAACATTTTTTGACATACATTAGTACGGTGTCGTTACAATTTTGGCCTTATTGCATGCACTGACGCTTAGAGACATGCTTTCGACAAGGTTTTGGAACAGAGCGATAGGTATGCGCGTCCATTCAGTACATAATGCTGCCACTAACTATTGCTTAGTAGTTGGCCTTTGTTCCAAACTTCTTATGAGGCGCTCTAATTCATCCATAGATGCTCTATGGGAATAAGATTAGGGCTCTGTACAACAAGGCTTGGTTCCATTGTATTGCCACAGAGTTGGTAGGGCATAATTGTCCAGAATATCGAGGTAAACGTGCTGGTTAACAGGTTTGTCCACGATAACAAATGGGCTGGGACCATACCACGTAAAACACCTCCACACGAATACACTGCCAGCTCCAACCTTGACCGTAGGAACAGTACACTGTGGTAAATAGCGTTCCCCCGGCTGCCGCCATACTCACATACGGCCATCTGGATTTATCAGTCCATAGGACCCATTTCCATTGATCTATGGTCCACGATAAATGTTCTTTACACCATGCCAAACGACGAGTAGCATTTCGAATGGAGATGAAAGGCTAACGAACAGCCGCACGACCACAATAACCAATGGAATAAAGTTATCTGCGAATGGTACGGGTACATACCGAGGTTGCAGCATTTTTACTCAACTATATACTGAAGTTTTGTGCAGTACTCCGTCGATTAGCTGCAACGATTCTCCTGAGGCTTCGGCGTCCTCTATCACAGATTTTGTTGGTCTGTCGCTACGTTTTGCTGCATCAGGCACGCCATGTGTCTTCCACGTATTCAGTACATCGAAAACCGTTGACTCTGGTATGTTTAAACGGCTCTCGGTTTCTCTTATGGACAACCCGCTAATATAACACCGAACAATCTTTCCTTTCTCAAAGTCAGTTCTCTCCGGCCGCGACATTTTTACTCAACCTCGCCGTGCGATATGATCGCGGTCAGCTGTAGGCGTGTTTCTATACCGTTTGCAACTCTACCGCGCATCTTAACAACGCAGCGGATCCGTTCATTTGCTTTTGATGGGGTGTCTTGTGACTTTTGTCAGTGTAGTGTATATACTACGTACATAGTAAAGATCACCCTGTATTGCGGTACAGATAATACCGGAGAATTGATACTGTGGAGTCGATTCAATACTGGCTCCTGGCACATTAATGCTCTAAATGTTGTGTAAGAGGAACGTCACCTCATTCTGTGAACTCGCTGAAGCCCTTTCCATTCGATGGACTCTCAAATTTACTCACTGGAATTTGTTGATTGAAAGACGGAGTCATGGTGAAACCACACTAACGTGGATTTGTGTATGTAAATAGTCTGCACCCCTCTGCAATTTGGGGATGTAAATAAAAATCTGTAAATAGATCCAGCGAGTCTGCTTTCGTGGATCGTCCTTAAACATCAAGAAAGTGTATCTAGAGGATAAGTATTGTAAGACCTAGGGAGAGAAAGTTTGACTGGAGGCAGCAACTACATGGGTGACCGAATCTGAAATTCCAGTAATTGCCTGATCGTTAAGCTACGAACCAAGGCGATATCAAAATACGCAATGACACCACAGCAACACTGAAGCAGAAGCAAGACTCGCCGCTGAATATGATATGGCCAAAAACTTAACCCTGCGCATGTCCGTTACGGTACCAGTGTTCCTTTCTTGAAGATGTGCGGTAGTAAGTGGCAGTCATCGCAATGGTTGGCAAGAAAGCACTCCTGCTAAGGTAGCCTGCGGTCTGCATTCGGTGTCGATACGAAGATGTCCAGAGCTGTCTCTGCACCTAGTGGAATGTCTTCCGCTGTGGATTGTAGGGCTACTACGGTTTACCATCCAATGTCGACGGTCGAGGCTTCTGGACTTTCACCTGCGTGTACCAGCCAAAATATGGTGACGCACATGAAGTAGCTCCAACCACTATAGTCACATTGAACTGGCAGTTGTTGCACACCAGTGCGTTTCGGTTCGATAAGAAGCAGAGACCTACTGGCCGTACGTAGTTCTATCATGAAGTATCTGGTGAATGTGAATGGTGAGATTCCCGAAGACGTAGCCCAGGCATTCGCATTTCTTGGAAGGAGTAACACCACCGATATCTCTCCAATAAAGTGATTCACTTATCCAAGTCAGGACGACCAAATTTGGCTACGTTGAGCCTATTTGACCTTTTACCACCCTAACCTATCACGAGATTGACTTGCAACTGCAATAATGTACCTAACCTAAATGTCGATACATGCACATCAATTTGTATAATGTTCAGACAAATACTTCCGGGTGTGGCATTTCTTTTGTCGAATAGCGTATGTGTAACTTACATTACAAAAACGCATTTTTCGTAAACATGGAATCCATAATTTCAGGTGTAGCAATTGTAAATGAGATTTTTGAGTGCTGCAAGTATTGAAACAACCTCCATACACGCAAACACACTCACAAAATCTAAAGAACTTGGCAATGTGTGAAGCCGTCGCTTTTACTTGAATTGTCCTCAAATTATGTTACTGTGTTTCTGTAACAATATTTCGTAAATATGTTTTAAAGGATTGTCTTACGATGAAAAATGAAATATGCATCTTTCATTTCACTCTTCGCAGCATTTCTTGAATAACGACTAATAACCAAGGAAACAGGACACAGCCTTCTCATACTAAAAAAAAAAAAAGGCAGGTAATTTGAAATTCCCATGCAGGAAATAGCGTTGCAATTTCACATG
Organism: Macrothele yani; assembly: GCA_039090855.1. Classification (NCBI taxonomy): domain Eukaryota; kingdom Metazoa; phylum Arthropoda; class Arachnida; order Araneae; family Macrothelidae; genus Macrothele; species Macrothele yani. Next base: position 73,120,086 of record CM077010.1, on the reverse strand, counting down.
GGTTGGTGTCCTCTTTATACGGATATCGCCCTGTATTACGACACACAATAGAGATCACACAGTTTCAAAGAGATCACTCAGTTACGACACATACAATAATGATCACCCATTTTTCAAAGAGATCACTCAGTTACAACATATACAACAGAGATTATACAGTTTCAAAGACATCATTCAGTTACGACACATACAATAGAAATCATACATTTTCAAAGATATCACTCAGTTACGATACGCACAAAAAAGGATCACACAGTTTTAAAGACATAACTTAGTTACGACGTATACAATAGAGATAATGCAGTTTCAAAGAGATCATTCAGTTACGACACATGCAATAGAGATCATACAGTTTCAAAGATATCATTCAGTTACGACACATATAATAGAGATAACACGGTAAAATGAAGCGAAGGCTATATTTATAAACCAAAAGACAAAAGGCTTCATGGGGAAACATCCGGGTCTTTTATATAAACCGGTGTGTTCATACAATATTTGTCAAGCTTCAACACGCCAACGGGCAGCTTTTGCAAGGCTTCTAGAACAATTCAGACTTACACAGTTTAAGTTTGCATTGTTGTAGAGCCTTGAAAAGGTCGCCCGTTGACGTGTGAAAGTTTGGTAAATGTTGTATAAACACACTGGTATACACTGAGTGGCAACTTTATTATAACCACCCGCTCAGTACTTCGTTGGGCCATTTTTTGCCTTTAATACTGCGTCGATTCTTCGTGGCATGGACTCCACGAGATGCTGATAGGTGGTTTGTGAAATCTGAGACCATGCTTGATGAATAGCACTTTCCAAGAGTGTGAGATTGCAGGGTTGTGTATCCAGCTGTCTGATGGATCGTTCAACTTCATCCCACAAATTCTCAATGGAGTTGAGATCTGGAAATTGTGGGGCCACCTTAGCAAAGTAAACTCACCGGCATGTTCCTGAAACCGATCCTGTACAATACGAGCACTATGGCAAGACGCATTATCTTGTTGAAAGTAGCCATCGCTGTTGGGATAAACCATCCACATGACAGGATGCATTTAGTCTGCAACGATGTTTAGATATGATGTGCCAGTCAGACGTTGATCAACACGAATTAAAGGGCCCAACGCATGCCAGGAATACATTCCCCAAACCATAGCGTTGCCTCCACCAGCTTGAAAGATTGTAGCACTGCATTAAGGCCCCATGCTTTCGTGCTGTTTCCGCCAAATTCTCACTCGGCCATCGGCATGGTGCAACTGAAAACGTGATTCATTGGACCACATAATTTGTTTTCAATTATCGACTGCCTAATCCTTGTGACCATGTGCGAACTGGAGACGTTTTCTCTTGTTAACTGCAGACAGCAAAGGTGTTCGAACAGGCCTTCGGCTGCCATATCCCATCCGATGCAGTGTACGGCGAACAGTGCGTGCACAGATCATTTGAGGGGATCCTTGATTATGATGATCTGTAATTTGCTGCAATGTTGCCCTTCTGTTGTCTGTTACAAGTCTGGATACTCTACGTTCCGCCCGAGCAGTCAGTAGTCAATAACGACCACACGTTGCACGTAGAGACCCAGTTTTTTTGGCTGACAGTCCAGTCTTTACACACTTTAACAACAGCTGTTCTGGAACATTTCACGAATGCGGCGGTTTCGGTGATACCTGCTCCATGGCTCCGAGCTAATACAATGATCCCACGTTGAAAGTTCGTCAAATCGCATGTTTTACCCATCTCGTCAACCAAAAATCACTTCTACTACTGTCGCAAGCACTAAGCTTTCCCTTTTTATACTAGCCTCGCCCTCTGGCGGCAACAGCGTGCAGCCTAAGCTCATTTACGTAAAAACGTCAGGTGGTCATAATAAAGTGGCCACTCAGTGTATATACCTGCACTTTTCCCCATAAATTCTTGTGCTTTTTGATTTATACTTATATACGGTGTTTCCACAGTGTTTTGCTCTCGAAGACGATATTACAAAGGGTATCCTGAAAGAAAAACCTCGTCCCTCACAAGATTTTTATTTGTAGCAGCAAAAATGTGAAACTTTATGGCAAAATACTTGGGCATATTGTTAATAATGCTAGCCTATTCAAAGTTGTGTCCTTCACTTTCTATACATTTCCGCCATCTTTGAAGCCATTGGTAAAATCCATTTTGGAAAAATTCCTAAGGCTGTCTTTCAGCCATGAGTTAACAGCCAGTTTAACGTCTGTCACGTCGTCGAAACGTTCCCCACGAAGGATGCTTTTCAAAAGGGCAAACATGAAAAAGTCTGAGGGAGTCACATCAGAACTGTAGGGCGTTTGGGGAATCACGATCCACCCCATTTTGGCAGTAGCCTGTGAAGTTTCTATTGAGGTGTAAGGACGTGCGTTATCATGGCGTGAAACAACACTATGAAGGGGAATGTCACGTTTTTTCCATCTGATAGCTTCCTTTAGCTTCTTCAATGTCTGCACATAATAAGGACTGCTTATTGTTGCCCTCCATTCAAAGAAATGAGTCAAAGTGACATCACGTTTGTTCCAGAATATTGTCACCATCACTATCCTTGCAGAATGAGTTCTTTTCACCTTTTTCTGTCGAGGTGAAGATGTGTGGTGTCATTATATTGACGCACGTTTTACTTCTAGATCATTAAAGAACACCCAGGTTTCATCCCCCGTCACAACAATAGAGAAAAACACCTCATCACATCTGATCGCCGTGATCACTTCAGTTGCGAATCTTTCACTCCGTTTTTTGTCTGACACTGAACCTTCTCTCTCTAGAAACATCTTCACCCATCTTCGAAACATTACTGATATCGATTGTTGCAGCTCCATACACCTCCAGGGGGCCTTTTGTGGATTTCTAGACTATCACACCCCTCTTTTACCAGGAATTCAATTACGGCTCGTTGCTTTTCTCTGTCATTAAACATCTTTATTTCCGATTCTGAAAAACGTGTGTTCCCACATTAGTAACACATCATAGTACATGCCAGTGGAGTTTCAATAATATCACTTCGAAATTTCAAAAGTCATTGAGGAGGAGGCATTATTTTCAGAATGCCCTTAGTATTTGCTATTGGGGACAATCACGTGCTGTGGGATACTCAGCGTTACACTCTTTCGTGGGTGCCGCAAGTCTAACTACATAACTGCGAAAATGCAAAACAAACTGGAAAAATATTTTTTGCTCTTCATACACTTGAAAGTAATAAAAAAACATACGAAAACGACAGTAATCTTTTTTTTATTGGAGGTTTAACGACCACCGTGAGCAACTCAATGGGCTATAAGCAGTCGCCCGTCCCTAATTTAGGGTCACTGATTCCAGGGAAGGGAAAGAGCCAGTGCCGTAAGACAAACACAACATCCATGCCTCACCAGGAGTCGAACCCGGACCCCTTCTGGACGAATGATCAGAGGCCATCGCTTAGAACACTGCGCCACCGGGGCGGCCAGTAATTTTTTAAATAAGAAGATCGTCTTTTTCCTCGTTTCTTTGGACTGCTGACTCATTTAGTGTACACAATTATTGTTCGGGATCAACGTCGCGGGTATGGATCACACGGCGATATTTTTCTTAAAATTCAAGTCCTGCGGTTGATAGGAACGAAATGTTTTTCTTTTCCTAAATTTCACGTTCTGTCGTTTATACAAAGAAAAACACATACTTTTTACTGTGTTTTGCTATTGTTTTGTGCTTTTAATCTACATAAGATTGGCATCTTTTATGTGCAAATAGTTTTTGTAGGATACGCCAATTACCAACGGAGTCTATGGTACTTGCTTGGACGAACTGTTGGGAGGAAACAGGCCGGCAGTAGTGGTATTATGCTGTAAGCGATGTTTTCCTCGGGCACTTTAGCCACCATTATCCCAATGCACTATCTCTGACAGCTGATCTGAACATCGTTGAGGACCAAGTTCACCCATTCATCGCAATTCCCTGCTGGTAATGGCCATTATCAACAGGATAATGCTCCATGGCACACTGCCAGAATCGTTAAGGAGTGGTTCGAGAAACATGCTGGTGACTTTCTTTTAAAGCCCAGGCCTCGAAATTCACCTGACATGAACGCAATCAAACATTTGTGGTTCGACTTGGAAAAGAAGGTTCGCGCTAAATCACCACCACCCCGAAATGTACGGGAACTGGAGATCCTGCTAATGATATTATGGTACCAGATACCCCAGGGTACCTATCGCCAACTCATCGAATTGATGAGGTGGCGATAGGTACCCTTTTTTTTCCTCCCTCGCCGAGTGGCAGCTGTATTGCGGGCTAAAGTGGGTCCTACAGCTTATTAGATAGGTTGTCATAATGTAATGGCTCGTAAATAAAAATGAATGTATGTTTGTATATTTGTCGACTGCCTACAAAAATAAACAAAATACACACACACACACACACACACAAAAAAAACTCCACAGCTGCCGAACGGTGGAAATAAAAATCTGTAAAATCTTTTTTGGAGGCTGAAGATGGATTTAACAACAACCGTGAGCAAATGTATAGGCTATAAGCACTTTCTCAACAATAATTTTAGGCCTCCAATATTAGGGAAGGCTAGTGTCGTAAGGCAAACCCAGCAGACATGTCTCATTCGGGACCAGAACCCGGGCCCGCTCGGACAAAGGGTCAGAAGACAACGCTTAAAGCATTGCACCACTGGGGGCCTTCTGATCACTCATCCGAGATGTAACCGGGTTTGATTTCCGAATTATCATCTAAACGGATGGTGTGTTTTGTTGATGGCGATTGCTAACCTATTATCTAGAACCAGCGGCCCTAAGTTTGGGAAGGGACTAGTGCTTATAGCACTAAGATTGCTCATCATGATGGCTAAACCCAAAGGTTTTAGCTATCATGAAGGGAGAATCTTACGGACTGTAGGAAAAACCAGATATATATGGACTGTAGGAAAACCATCTCATAAAGGGAGAATCGTACGGACTGTAGGAAAAACCAGAGTGTTTCTCTCTTAGTAATTAACAAAAATATTATAAACTGTCGTTTCAGAAACTTGGAATTTTCGTTGATGTGTCTAACAACTGGAGTTGTTGGTAAACCAAGAGCAGCTGTGAAGCTCATAAAACTTGCTTTCTCAAGATCTTGGTGCGTATGTTTTGGATAAGTTGTGCGTGTACCGACTAATATTTCGTTTATCTTAAGGCACAGAAAAAGAAAAGGTCATTCGCCTTTAAGAAAAAGGAAAGAAACGCCAAAGCAAAACATACATACTTGCAAAAGATAGGATGCGAGGCGTACATACAATTTATTTCGGAAAAGGGGCAACAGAAAATCGGAATTCTTGAAGTCCATCAGGACAAAACATTTTAATGAAGAATAGAAGAAAAAATTTAAAGCATTATTTTCTAATGTGAGTTGAAGCGTTTTAGTTAAATTAAAGCATTTTTTCTAATGTTAGTCGCATTTTAACAAAAAAATGAAACACTTTCGGGGGAAGAGAGGGGACAAGGCCCCCTTGCGCTCCTTCTAAATACGCCGCTGGATAGGATATCCAAACAAATATTAAGAACAAAAGAAATATCTCAAGACAGCAAGCACAGTGATATGTAACGGCTGCATTCAGAATTCCCAAATTACAAAAACACCGAGGAAACAAGTAGAAAGCAGATATAAACTCATGAATCTGAAGATTGCAAAACGAGAAACCACTAGAAAACAGAAAGACCTGGACAGCTGTTCCGACTCATTAGGCATGACAAAAAAAGAAAATTCTGCATTTTTCTACGTTTCAGGAATGATTCTGATTCTTTGGTTGCGATGGGTGCCATGTCAGTTTCATGCCACTACTGACTGGCAATGAGGCGGAAAATAGAAGCTTCTGGCATTTGCAGTAGCAGTAGAAATAAAAACGAAATCAATCATTTTAAGCACGCCGTTGTATCCGCTGTAATGCAACCCATCTTTCCCGAAACGCAAATACTTTCGCACGAAACGTTGCTTCCCTTTTACTCATAAACGGAAATACCTAATGATCTAAATAAAACACTAAAGGTAGTAAATGTTCGTTAGTCCTTCTTCCGGGCTAACTAAAATGTCCGTTGACCACTGCTAAGATGTTCCGTTGTTCGGAGGTTATCGTTTATGTTAATCCTACAACAGCTGTCCGGTACCAACTAAAACTTGCCGTTGATTGGACGTTACTATTTCTTTGAGGTGTCCGTTAATTAATACATTTCCTTTCAAAAGCGGTGCTATCGCGCTTGTGAATGTGTTCTTACAACAATCACAGCATTTCTTCGTCATGTAAAAAACGTAGTAATCTTGGTAACTATCCAAGGAAAACTGAATTTTTCAAATTATAATAATAATAACTATTATTATCATTCGAAATTTTGATGCTACTGTTTAAAAGGACAGATCAGAACTAATACCGAAAGGGCGAACACAGTATCTACAATTTCCTCCAGATTCTAATGTAGACTACTCACAGCGTGAAAGGCCAAAAACTACTCGCAAAAAAAACAGTAAGGCTTAAAAAGCTTTATAAACTTTGGGATATCATAGCATCTGCAAACGGAGAACTACGTACATTTTTTGTGGCAAAGTCTTGTATCAGGGAAAGGTTAATTATGTGAAAAACCTCGGCCACAATCAACAATCTCAGATGAGAGAAAATAAAATATTTTCTTTATTGAACTTTAAGTAGAAATACCCTTCTTAGTGTGATATATATATTGATTCCAGGAACTAGGAAAATGCTAACCAGCAAATATTGTGGAATAAATGGAAAATCTTACTCAGAAGGTAGGCTATCAGCTGGGAAAGGAAACGTTTTCTTTGCGTCATGCACAAGAGCAAACATGGCGACAAATACAAATACGTTTTCGGTGACATCACTTACCGGCAAACCTGTGCAGCAGGGAATACAATTTTTGTTGCTGTTGCAAGTTTCGATCTTAAAGCAAAATGTTAAGTCATACTTCTGTGAGCTGAATCATCGTCCAAATGCTGATTGCCTCCGGAGAAAAGAAGTAGCGCACATCATAATCTTTTTATCGGCAAATAATATTTTCGAGCCAGGGATTTATAGCTAAAGGCGGCGACGCATATCTTGAAGAGCAAACAACTCAACGAATACGGCGGTCTGCAGTTTCTGTGTTACGCAAAACATCTGCGGGTCCTAAAGAGGAGAACTGCTGTACTACAGCATCTTCTTCTCGAAAATTCCGGGACCTCAAGATGGATATCTTTCAGGAGTAATAAGTATTGTCTTTCTACTTTCTGGGCCATCTCACTGAACTGCTTCTTAGTCCTTCTGTCTTATGGCCTTCCCAATACTCTCTTGCGTACCTCACAGGTTGTTTAATTTTAAAATCAAATTCTCGTCACCTCAGTATGTGTGCTGTTTATTATTTATTTTTATTCTTCTCGTACAACTGTCTTTCGCTCCGTTTGTCCATCTCTTCCTTTCGAAACTGTTACGACGGTTCGTTACGGTGTTCATATGTAACAACGCGAGCACTATTAGGGAGAAAGAAGTAGCGTACCATGCAATTCCCCCCTTTATAGTACATTTTATTGTTATTATATCAGCAATAATGAAATGTATTAGGTATCAATTGATACATTTTATACTTTATTCGCAAAATCGGATTTGTAAAATATTTATTCCAATGGCCATAACTGTGTTGGATTGAAAATGAAAATTTCAGTTATTAAAACTTTTGGTACTATACAAAAGAGTTAAGCAGCATCACTTCAAAATTTGGTTCCTCGTTTTATTTTAAAATACATTTAAATTCAAATTCGTTATATCGAAAACCTGTAAACAGGAAAATAAATTGAATGTAAATAATGTACCGTAACTATTTTCTCCTGAATAGCCGCAAAAGTTCCATTAAATCAAAATTTTCTTCTGTATTCTAACTATTCTGAAGACGAAATGAGCAAACGAAGCCCTCCGTCACAGAGATAAATTAATCGATTAATCAGTTCTTTTAGCTCCGGCGATTTTAATGTTTTGTGCTAAACTTTGGACGGCAGTGTGGAAAGGGAAGGGGATTTGGCTAACATAAGTTGGGTGAATTTGATATATTTCAAATATTATCTAATGATCATGGCTTGACAAGTGTAACAATATTTTATGTAATTGAAACTTATGCTTTTATACAAACTTACTTTTTATGAGAGCTCTGAGTTGCTTCAGGGATTCTTCTCTTACTTCTGGTGTCTCATTCAGCTTCTCTTTTCTTTTCATTTTCAGTTCTTCTGAGGACATTACATCACTAAAGAGAACTAGCTGTTCTGATGATTCCACACTGCAATTCGACGTCATTTTTGAGACTCTGAAAATGAATATCGAATAAGTGTCAAATGTTTAAATAAACCATTAGAACTTTGTACAATATACAGCATACGTCATCATGTTTCTTTCAAAAGGCATGGTAAAGTTGCAGTGAAATCTGGAATTGAGTGTGTTGTGTGTTTCTGTTTCCCCTGATGCTGGGCAGATTTAGGGGGCGCCAATCTGGAAGAGTTTTTTTTTTTTATGAATTTTTCAGCACCACCACCCAAGAAAAATTTTACTTAAATAATTTCGCAAAATTTATTAATTTTTAAAACTTATATTATTTGTAGTCATCACTGCATATACGTGGACGGAGAGCATTAACTGAACAAGAGCGTCGATTGCCGACTGTATTGGGGCTACCCAAAATGCTATAATAATTAATTGTTGTATGGAGCAACTTGACATTGAAACTTGTTATGTCCTGGTTTGGAGGGGAGGGAGAGAGAGCTCGAGGGGTGTCCCTCTTGTCTTGACGTCTAAAATATGCTATTTTAAAGTACATGTGGAAGCAATTAGAATTACTGTTTGCGTAAGGCGCATTCTTCGAATCCAAAACTACTTCAGCGGGCCCGAGCCTCACGTACTCTTTTTTATTTCTAAGATTAATAAAGCTTTTTAGCCTGTTCTTTACAAACTCGACCATACACACACACAATGAATGCTATATAAAAATAATTTACCAAAGGGTGTGTAAAATAATTTTTACAATAATATCTAGAAATTAACATTTATAATTTGTTAATACAGCAAAGTAATTCTTCATAAAAACGGGTGTAGTTAGAGAATAGAAAGAGAACAGCAAGGCATTTTGAAATAAAGGTCAAACTATATCATTAATTCGTTACTGCAGCGATATGAAAGAATAAACAATGGAGTGAGTAGCCACCCGAATGTGTATTATACGGGGAACGTGGCTTTGAAAAATTTCTCAGCAACGAATGTCTACATATGTTTCCAGCCATATATGAATGCCGAAGACTTGAACACACCACCGGATATGTACACTTTCATCATTGATAACAATCTTCAGAGTACATTTCCAAACCCAGAAATAGTTTTGAGAATGTTTTTAACCTTACCAATCACGAATTCTCTGGCGAAACAACATTTTCAGCAGTCTCAAGAATAAAAAATGAAAAAAGGATTTTAATGGGAGAAAAAAAACTTTAACTCACTCATGATAATATGTGCAGAAAAGGACATAACCATGGTTATAGACTGCTCTTCAGTAATTGACAATTTTGCCCATAGAAAAGGGCATAACCATGGGTATAGACTACTCTTCAGTAATTGACAATTTTGCCCATAGAAAAGGACATAACCATGGGTATAGACTACTCTTCAGTAATTGACAATTTTGCCCATGATTTTGCCCATAGAAAAGGACATAACCATGGGTATAGACTACTCTTCAGTAATTGACAATTTTGCCCATGATTTTGCCCATAGAAAAGGACATAACCATGGGTATAGACTACTCTTCAGTAATTGACAATTTTGCCCATAGAAAAGGGCATAACCAGGGGTATAGACTACACTTCAGTAATTGACAATTTTGCCCATGATTTTGCCCATAGAAAAGGACATAACCATGGGTATAGACTACTCTTCAGTAATTGACAATTTTGCCCATGATTTTGCCCATAGAAAAGGACATAACCATGGGTATAGATTACTCTTCAGTAATTGACAATTTTGCCCATGATTTTGCCCATAGAAAAGGACATAACCATGGGTATAGATTACTCTTCAGTAATTGACAATTTTGCCCATGATTTTGCCCATAGAAAAGGACATAACCATGGGTATAGATTACTCTTCAGTAATTGACAATTTTGCCCATCGAAAGGCCCGTAAAAAAACGATGATCATACCATAATTATGGTGCAGTCAGACATTGGGTGGAAAAGTGAGAAATTAAGTAAGTGTTAGTAATATTTTCATTTGCATCATAAGTGTTCATTAAGATTGTTTTAATATTTGCTTCTTTTCCCGCATTATTGTGTCTTTTCTGGAGCATTATATTATTTTATAATAATAAATGTTATTATCATAAGGTATTTATTTTTCACCAAATCCGGAACGTCAAAAATCATTACAAAATTGCTTAACATAACTCAATAAAACACACTATAGAAAACAAACGTCATGAGCCAGCACCGTTTAGCAAAAGAACAAATTTGGTGGTGGGTGGGGGTGGGGGAGTGACCGCCATCTTGTCTTGTGCCCATGTCGTCAGAGACACTTACTTCGTTCCTGCTTAGAGGCTGTAAAATGAATCGCAAATACACCGAGATAACAATTATATACATATATATATATATATATATATATATATATACACTGAGTGGCCACTTTATTATGACCACCTGACAGTTTTAAGGAAATGAGCTATGGCTGCACGCTGTTGCCGCCAGAGGGCGAGGCTAGTATAAAAAGGAAAAGCTTAGTGCTTACGACAGCAGTAGAAGTGATTTTTGGGTGACGAGATGGGTAAAAAATGCGATTTGACGGACTTTCAACGTGGGATTATTATAGGAGCTCAGAGCCATCACCGAAATCGCCGCATTCGTGAAATGTTCCAGGGCAGCTGTTGTTAAAGTGTTTAAAGACTGGACTGTCAGCCAAAAAACTCGGTCTCTACGTGCAACGTGTGGTCGTCATCGAATAATGACTGCTCGGGCGGAACGGAGAGTGTCTTGACTGCTAACAGACAACAGAAGGGCAACAGTGCAGCAAATTACAGACCATCTTAATCAAGGAAGGATCCCCTCAAATGATCTCTTCACGCACTGTTCGCCGTACACTGCATCGGATGGGATATGGCAGCCGAAGGCCTGTTCGAACACCTTTGTTGTCTGCAGTTAACAAGAGAAAACGTCTCCAGTTCGCACAGGAGCACAAGGATTGGACAGTCGATAATTGGAAACAAATTATGTGGTCCGATGAATCACGTTTTCAGTTGCACCATGCCGATGGCCGAGTGAGAATTTTTGTCAGAAACAGCACGAAAGCATGGATCCCAACCCTTCCAGCTGGTGGAGGCAACGTTATGGTTTGGAGAATGTTTTCCTGGCATGCGTTGGGCCGTTTACTTTGTGTTGATCAACGTCTGACTGGCACATCATATCTAAACATCGTTGCGGACCAAGTGCATTCTGTCATGTGGATGGTTTATCCCAATCGCGATGACTACTTTCAACAAGATAATGCGTCCTGCCATAGTGCTCGTATTGTACAGGATTGGTTTCAGGAACATGCCGGCGAGTTTACTTTGCTTAGGTGGCCCCCACTATCTCCAGATCTAAACCCCATTGAGAATTTGTGGGATGAAGTTGAACGAGCCATCAGACAGCTGGATCCACAACTCTGCAATCTCACACTCCTGGAAAGTGCTATTCATCAAGCATGGTCTCAGATTCCGCAAACCATCTATCAACATCTCGTGGAGTCCATGCCACGAAGAATCAACGCAGTATTAAAGGCAAAAGGTGGCCCAACGAAGTACTGAGGGGGTGGTCATAATAAAGTGGCCACTCAGTGTATATATATATATATATTCACTATATTGACAAAGGTCACCGGACACCTAGAAGAGAAACACAACATAATATTTATTGACATACAATAGTACGGTGTCGATCCACCTTTGGCCTTAACGCATACGCTGACCCTTCGAGGCATTCGACAAGGATTTTGGAACACAGCGATAGGTATGCGGTTCCAATCAGAACATAATACTGCCGCTAACTGTTGCTAAGCAGTAGGCCTTGGTTCCAAACTTGTTATGCGGCGTTTTAATTCATCCCATAGGTGCACTATGGGATTACGATCAGGGATCTGTTCTGGCCAGTCCACACACGATAAGGAATTATCGTCAAACCACGCCGTAACAGCCCTTGCTCTATGGCTCGGTGCATTATCCTGCGGGTACCAACAAGGCTTGTTTCCATAATATTGCCACAGAGTTGGTAGGGCATAATTGTCCATAATATCGAGGTAGAGGTGCTGGTTAACAGGTTTGTCCACGATAACCAATGGGCCGGGACCATACCACGAAAAATACCACCACACGAGTACACCGCCAGCTCCAAATTTGACCATTGGAACAGTACACTATGGTAAATAGCGTTCCCCGGGCTGCCGCCATTCACACACACGGCCATCTGGCTGATGGATCGTGTACCTGGATTCATTAGTCCATAGAACCCGTTTCCATATCTACCGTACACGATAAAAGGTCTTTACACCATGCTAAACGACGAGTAGCATTCCGAGTGGAGATGAAAGATTTATGAGCAGCCGCACGACCACGGTAACCCATGGAATGAAGTTCTTTGCGAATAGTACTTGTACATACCGAGGTTCTAGCACTTTTATTCACTTGTACACTGAGGTCTTGTGCGTTACTCCGTTGATTAGCTGTAACGACTTTCCTGAGGCTTCGACGTCCTCTATCACTGATTGTCTTTGGTCTGCCGGTACGTTTTGCTGCTTGAGGTACGCCATGTGTCTTCCACTTATAGAGTACATCCAAAAGAGTTGATTTGGGTATGTATAAACGCCTCTCGGTTTCTCTTATGGACAACCCACTGATATAACACCCAACAATCTTTACAATCTTTCCTTTCGCAAAGTCAGTTCTCTCCCGCCGTGATATTTTCGCTACATCTTACAGTGCTATATGATCGCGGTCAGCTGCAGGCTTGTTTTTATACCGTTTGCAGCTGTACCACGCATCTTAACAACGGCGCAGATCTGTTCATTTGCTTTTGAAAGGGTGTCCGATGACTTTTGTCAATATAGGAGTATATTATATACAGTATAAAAGCTGGAGATAACAGACACGTACGTTTATCTTGGACAGCAGATATCAAGTGAGGGTCACATTGATGAAGAAATTAATCGACGTACAAAACTTGCCTGGAGAGCTTTTTGGAAGAAACAGCATAATTTTCAAGAGCAATATGCCATTGTGTCTGAAAAGAAAAGTGTTTGATCAATGCATCCTTCCAGTGCTTACGTATGGTGCAGAGACGTGGACCTTAACTAAAAGAGACATACAAAGGCTGCAGACAACTCAAAGCAGCATGGAGAGGTGCATACTTGGTGTAACCAGGAGAGATAAGAAGAGGAACTCGTGGATCCAAAAAATGACAAGAGTGGAAGACATCATGATCAGAGTTAAATCCCTGAAATGGCAATGGGCTGGACATACTGCCAGAAGGACAGATCATCGATGGACAGCCGAAATTTTAGATTGGATTCCAAGGGACAGACCCAGAAGAAGACCACATGGGAGATGGGTGGATGAAATTCGAAAGTATGCAGGGGTGACATGGAGGAGACTGGCACAAGACAGACCGTTGTGGAGGAAACTTGGGGAGATCTTCGTCCAGCAGTGGATTGATAATGGTTGACAATGATGATGATGATGATGATGATGATATACAGTATATATGTTTGTTTAGTGGATGTATATTTTGAGATAAAATATCATGATTTCACCAAAATTAAATTTACACGTGCAATATGATGTTGTGTAAAGTGTTTCCACTTCTATACAAATACGCCTTATACCGGGATCAGAGCAATTGCTATCCAGACTCGCATGGCCACCGTAGTAAGTTCTGTCCAACCCGTTTTGCTTCTCAAATGACTTCTAATGAACAAATAAAAACTTCGAGTGGCAAGTGCTTGGGAATATTGCTAAAGAGATAACCACCTTTGGAAAATTCAAATACAATACTTTACTGGATTTCAAGGAATACGAAAACACTCAGAAGACCACTGGGAGATGGGTAGATGAAAATCGAAAGCGCGCAGAAGTGACATGGGATAATTACTCAATACAAAGTTGTGTAAGAGACTTCAGAGACCTGGAGGCTTACAATAGTGGTAACAGTCATTTAAATTAATCAATCAGTTTCACATAACGCGTTACCTCAAACGACGCAAGCTGTTTCTCCACATAATTTCTTGTGGTATGTTCTTCAAAGTGAGAGGACGTTTGGGTAGTACCTCTTTAGAGAAATATTTTTTTCTTTAACTTGAAATGCAAAGTCATGCACAGAAATTGGGAAATGTTTCTCAACCAACAACTGTTCGATGAAGTAAAGTAATAATTTTTTCCAGTAGTAATTTAATGTTATAACGAAGTGAATTTCTCCGTCATTTTTACCCGCGCCGGGGTTCGAACCCGGGTCCACTCATTCCGGAATAAGTTGCTCTACCAATTAAGCTACGCGGACATTTTATTCTGATTCCTATCTGCCTTTATGTCGTGTGCGTCCTTCTGGCAGGTACGTCACATCTCCTGGTACGTTACATCATCTCCCCCTAATTTTTTTTTTTTTTTTCGAAGTGCTGCTCTTATTTTTCCTATCTCGCGGTGTGGAAATAACATCACACCATTGCGAGATTGTGAACGGTCGGGTCATCCGGATAGTTCCGGCGCCATTATAACGAAGTGAATTTCTCCGTCATTTTGGTCTACGACGGGATTCGAACCCGAGACTGCTTATTCCGGAACAAGTTGCTCTACCAATTAAGCTACGCGGACATTTTATTCTGATTCCTATCTGCCTTTATGTCGTGTGCGTCCTTCTGGCAGGTACGTCACATCTCCTGGTACGTTACATCATCTCCCCCTTATTTTTTTTTTCGAAGTGCTGCTCTTATTTTTCCTATCTCGCGGTGTGGAAATAACATCACACCATTGCGAGATTGTGAACGGTCGGGTCATCCGGATAGTTCCGGCGCCATTATAACGAAGTGAATTTCTCCGTCATTTTGGTCTACGACGGGAATCGAACCCGGGTCCACTCATTCCGGAATAAGTTGCTCTACCAATTAAGCTACGCGGACATTTTATTCTGATTCCTATCTGCCTTTATGTCGTGTGCGTCCTTCTGGCAGGTACGTCACATCTCCTGGTACGTTACAATGTTTTTAACCGAAGAAATGAAATCTTCAGATTCACATACGCCTTGTCTCAAAACAAGTGAGAATTCTTTTTGTGCAATGCTGCGTTCGACCTTGGCACGAGACCCTACAAATCGGTAGTCGTTGTAGTAACCATAGCAACCGACCACTCCAGTTAATCACGCATGCCTCGACGGTAGTGCGGAGTTAAATAAGTGTTGTTTCGTGAAGCGTTAACAAGTGCTTCCGCGCTGCGATTTTTTCGGAAAAATGGTTGTGAAAGAGGAACAAAGACGCGCCATTAAATTTTGCTGTCGACTTAAGAAATCTGTTGAAGAGAATTTTCGTCTTAATGCAAGAGGCTCATAAAGACGAATGTCTCAGAAAATCAACAATTTACAGATGGCAAAAGAATTTATGGGTGGTCGTGAGTCGTAGGCTTTATAATCGCGCATGTAGGAAGACCTTGAACGAGTGTTAGCGAGGTAAACATCAATACAGTAGGCGTTATTATACGGGAAGGCACACACACACACACACACACACACCCCTATTAATTAGAGATATCGAAGATAGGTTCCACATTTCAAATTCCTCAATTCAGAGAATTTTAACCGGTTATTTGGGAATGGAACGAGTTTGCTGAACTTGGGTTCCCCTATTCTTTTTCATGTTCAGTCCAATGCGAAGCTGCATATGGCGAGTTCTGTCGATTATTATTTGTAGAAAATAAATATTATGCTGATAACCCAACTTGCTTATAGTTCAGACTTGTCACAATGTGACTTCTGCTTGTTTTCCATTTTAAACAAGTTAGTAAAATCATGCAATGCATTGCTTATGATACGCTTTCCAACAAACCGGAAATCATTAGTCAAGTTATTTAATAATGTCTGTGGAATAAATCTCGCTCGTGTGTCCTGACCTTTGACCCCATTTCGATGATCTTCAACAGAACCGGTTTAGTGTACCTCTGGAATAACATGATAACGTTTTGTCGCAATCGAAGCATTTTTACTTACGTTATGACGCATAAGGGCAATGGAATTTATTCCTCTTTTATGTCCTGACCTTTGATCATATTTCGTCCATTTTCAACAGAATTCGTCCCCAGGTCGTCCCCTACCACATATTAAAATTTCATCGAAACGGAAATGTTTTTACTGAAGGTATGACGCATAAGGGCAATGGAATGGTTTCCACTCCTATGTCCTGACCTTTGACCCCATTTCTCCCATTTTAAATAGAATGCATTCCAGGGTAGTCCCCTACCACATACTAAAATTCAATCGAAATCGAACAATTTTTACAGAAGTTATGAACTGTAAGGGCAATGCAATGGATCCCGCTCCTATGTCCTGACCTTTGATTCCATCTCTTCGAGTTTCAATAGGGTTCGTCCCCATGTGATCTCCTCCCACATAGTAAAATTGCATCGAAATCGAACCATTTTTACGCAAGTTATCGTGCGTACAGACAGACGGACAGACAGACAAAGCAGGAGCATATACGCTTCTTCAACCTAAGGTTAAAAAGCGTAAAACGGACATTACGGGGACACAATGTGAGCCTGATCAGTAACTTATCACAGCTGCGCAGAGGTTCTTCAAGAGCATTTCAGAAGAATTCCAGAAGGCATTAAAAAAAGGGGGCGGAACGTTGGGATATCTGTATTCGATGCAATGGACAGTATTTCGAAAAACATGACCAATTCCTTGATAATTAAGGCACGCAACCGCCCCGGTGGCGCCGTGGTCTAAGCGGTGGCTTCTGATCATTCGTCCGGGTTCGAATCTCTGCGAGGCATGGATGTTGTGTTTGTCTTACGGCACTGGCTCTCTCCCTTCCTGGCCCTCAGTTAGGGACGGGCGACTGATTATAGCCCATTGAGTTGCTCACGGTATTCGTTAAACCTCCAATAAAAAAAAAAAAAAAAAAAAAAAAAAAAAAAAATACAAGTTAGTAAAATCATGCAATGCTTTGATTATAATACGCTTTCCAACATACCGGAAATCATTACTCAAGTTATGAGGATAATGGCTGTGGAATAAATTTCGGTCCTGTGCCCTGACCTTTCATTCCATTTCGATGATATTCAACAGAACCTTTTCAGTATACCTCCGAAATAACATGATAAAATTTAGTTGCAATCGAAGCATTTTTACGCAAGTTATGATTCATAAGGGCAATGGAATAGATCCCGCTCCTGTGTCCTAACCTTTGACCCCATTTCGCCCATTTAAATAGGATTCGTCCCCAGGCAACCCGTACAACATACTAACATTTCATCCAAATCAAAGCATTTTTATGTAAGTTATGTCGCATAATGGCGATGAAATTGATTCCTCTCCTATGTCCTGGCATTTGACCCCATTTCGCCCATTTTCAAAACGGCTTGTGCCCTGGTGGTCCCCTACCACATACTAAAATTTAATCGAAATCGAACATTTTTTACGTTAGTTATGACGCATAAGAGCAGTGGAATGGTTCCCGCTCTTATGTCCTGACCTTTGATCCCATTTCGTTCACTTTCAATAGGGTTCCTTCCCAGGTGTTCCGGACGGACATAAGCACACAACGCATGACGTAATGAGGCAGATGGGAATCGCCACCATCTACTCGCAAGAGTGTGACGTCATAAAACTTTAATATGATCCACACACAACGCGTGACGTAATGAGACAGAGGGCGTGACCGAGCGCCAATATATCAATTGCGAGTGTGTGACGTCATAAGATATCTAAGCATGGGTTATATTAATAGGACGACGACATGACACTAAAAACGTAGTGATTCGGGGTGGTTATTCAACCCACTAAACGAATTTTCCTAAAGTCGAGATCAAGCTAAATCGATTTCTAGTACCTGAAAACGGTAGGTTAACGATTTTCATCAAAATCCTTAGAGCCGTTTTCAAAATAAAATTTGCATACATGCAGGAATTGCTGCTTTAATAGTATGGGATAAGGGCGATGGAATGTATCTCGATCCTATGTCCTGATCTTTTACCCCATTTCGTCCATTTTCAATAGAGTTCGTCCCTAGGTGGTCCCCTAAAACATAATAAAATTTCATCGAAATCGAACCATTTTTACGCACGTTATGACGCATAAGGGCAATGGAATGCATCCCACTCCTATGTCCTAACCTTTGATCCCACTTCACGCATTTTCAACAGGTTTCGTTCCCAGGTGGTCCCCTATCACATACTAAAATTTCGTCGAAATCGAACCATTTTTACTCGAGTTATCGTGCGGACAGGCAGACGGATGGACAGACGGACAAAGCTGGAGCATATACGCTTCTTCAACCATCGCTTGGAAAGCGTAAAAAACGCACGCACATTTTTTTTATAAAAACATTCTGCTGGGACATTTATTGTAATTTTCCTAACCTACAATAATATCAATATAACAAGACACCTTTAGAAATCTTGTAGCGCCTGTGCCTCGCCGGGTAAGAGCTGTTTTGGCGGCACGCGGAGGACCACTATCACATTATGCAGAGAATGATAATGTTTCTTTCTTTGGTGTATAAAATTCGTAGATATGCTGGTCATGAGTTGTTTTCATGTTTTAATTTTATATCTTACACACAGATTTCTATACTTTATTTTGTACAGGAAAGGACATTGTGACAAAATTATATGATTATAATAATCTCGTTAGCTGATGATACCAAAACTTTCGGCTTCCAAACAAAATAAACTTGAAGAACATGAGGGAAAACAACAGAAAGGTCGTAACGGAAACCTGACTGAAATGACTAACCAGTTACATTTTCTTTTTCCTACTTCGCGTCAATATCACATGCTATTTTTCTGAGAAATTTCCTTGTATGTACATCAACTCATTTTGAAGTTCCTCATCGGAAGCATAGCTAAGTACGTGTATTGCGTAATCTACAATATAATATGTTCTACATGCTGTCTCTTTCTCATGATTGCAGGAAGTACGTGATGTAATGTGTGAATCGTTATCCTTTCATCTTTTAATGTCTTTCTCACTACGTTTTGAATTCCGAATGAGCAAGCATGTTATTAACGGTTGTAAGAAGAATATAATGATCACATTTAAGCAAAAGCTGTTTAATAGGAATTCTCAATTTTGAATAGCTTAATCTGTTACCTTGAATTTTCATAGTGCATGTGATATCTATGCGGCAACATTCATGAAGAACTTTATCCACTAGTTTAACTGAGTTCTCAAAAGAATAAGAGTAAGCTTAATTGGTGACTATACAGAAGGCATGCCAACCTAAACATATGAATCATCCGTTGATATCCCCTGAGCTCCTAAGAATTTAGTTTTATTTGAACATCACTGGATTCTGAGTAAACAGTTTTAAAATAACCCTTCAATGGACAAAACATTAGAGATACCAGCCAAATAGAGTGTTTGTCTTCGTCTTGCGCGGACAACAGATTGTACACGCCGAGGCACCGACTCTACCAGATGCCTTAGGGTTTCTGGAGGTAATGCCAGGCATTCATGTTGCAGCATTGTTCACAACTCCATCCGAGACGTCTGTCCAGGATCCATGGATCTCATGTTCGACTCCAACAGATGCTGGAGGGTTTCCGGAAGTAATGCCAGCCATGCCTGTTGCAGCATCGCCCAGAACTCCATCCGAGACGTCTGTCCAGGATCCATGGATCTGATGTTCGACTCCACTAGATGCTGGAGATTTTCCGGAGGTAATGCCAGGCATGCCTTTTGCAGCATTGTCCACACCTCCATCCGAGACGTCTGTCCAGGATCCATGGATCTGATGTTTCACTCCACCAGATGCTGGAGGGTTTCCGAAGGTAATGCCAGGCATGCCTTTTGCAGGATTGTCCACAACTCCGCCCGAGACGTCGGTCCAGGATCCATGCATATGAGTGTTCCTCGAAGAGCCATAGCTTGATGGTTGCGGCCCAGTGGGGCGGCGCGTTATTCCGCTGAAACAGACCATTTACTGGAGGATGCGCGAAATCCATGAAGGCGAGATCAGCCAGCACATGATGGTAGGGCTCAATTGCTAAGGAACTCTCCGGACACACTAAGGGACTTATAGTGTCCCATTAGAAGGCTCCCCAAACTATCACAGAGATGCCATCGCCGTGAAAAGAGCCAAACTGGCAAGGGCGCGACAAAGGCCACATGCTGTCGACTCCACACTCGCACCCTCTCATCAGCTCGGTACAGCTGAAAACGAGAGTCATCGGATCACACGACGCGGCGCCTCTCTTCAGAGGTCCAGTTTTGGATGTTTTCGGCACCAGAAGACGCGTTATTTCCGATAACCAGCAGTCAACAGTGCACACGAGTAAGGCGTCGGCACCCGTTACCCACAGTGTGCAGCGTTCGCCGTACCGTTCGCTGGCTGACACTGCTTGGGCCTCTGACATTTAACTTGGATGTGATTTGCACCGCCGTTGCCAAGCGGTAGGTCTGTACAAGCTTGGGTAGTCTACATAGAGTACGGTCAACAATGGCTGGTCGGTCATCGCTTGCCTTCTGGGCGCTGGTACGTCGGCCGATGGTATGTTCGCCGCTCACCCTTTATACGGTTGCTGTAGGAAACCCTAGGGTTCTTACCATTTGGTCGACAGAGTGATTAAGTAGTAAGAACAAAGAATGGTAAGAGCAAACCGACAATACGTCCAGGATCAAAGTCACTCAGATCACTACGTTTACCCGTGTTCCTCGATTGCGATAAGCCGTTGGAAATCCCCGCTGCCGGCCTATTTATCACCTGCTTTAGGTTTGAATCTTTTCCATTCTGCGAGGGAGTAATGCCCATATCAATTGTCCATCACCCCTATCTCTAACGTTTTGTCTGCTGAGTATGCATGTGTATGGCATGTTTCTTGAATTAGTAGTAATAAATGGATTTCAGTATTACCAATATTGAAGCCTACTCATTTCTATTTATTCAAATCAGTTTACAAGGCCTTAGACAGTTTTGACGGATATACACTATCTACCAACAAGTAATTGGACACCCTTGCAATCGACGATATCTGCGGTCCTCATACACGTCACGGCCGCCGCCGTCAAATATCGTGTGGGAAACAACAACACAACCAGTCGCATGCAAGATGCCACGCAGTTCGGAGCTCTCTGATTTCGAGAAAGGCGTAATCGTCGGGTATCACAGAAATGGACGATCCATACGTGACATATCCAGCGAGTTGAAGTACCAAAGATCTACAGTGGCCTACGTGATTGGCAAGTGGAAGATGAGAGGTGACTGTCGGAATGTACCCCGGCCCGGCAGACCCACAAAAATTGGAGTTAGAGACCGACGGGTGCTGGCCAGAGAAACTCTAAAGAACGGCACCAAATGGATGGGCCACATCCGCAAGAAGTTTCAACAGGCATCCGGGAGTGTTCTTTCGATGAATACCACCCGTTTAAGGAAGCCCATATGCTCGGTTATCATGGACGTGATGCCGCCCACAAGCCTTTGATCACCATGCCCAATAGCGCAGCTCGGCTAACGTGGTGCAAAGAACGTCGACAATGGACCGTTGAACAGCGGAAACAGGTTCTCTGGAGCAACGAATCAAGGTTCACCCACTACCGTTCGGATGGCAGGGTCTGGGTTTGGCGTCTGCCTGGAGAACGCCACCTGCCGGAGTGTATTGTGCCAACTGTGAAGTTCGGCGGCGGTGGAGTTATACTACAGGGGTGTTTCTCCTGGTATTGCGCAAACCCTTGGTCGCAATTCCTGGTAGACTCAACGCCCAGACCTACTGCACCATTTTGGAGGACCATGCGCTTCCTACGTTGTGGCAGTTTTACGGGGTGGACCCATGTTACTTTCAGGATGACAATGCCACCTGTCATGTTGCGAGGTCCACCATGGCTTGGTATGGTGACAATGGGGTTAATCGAATGGACTGGCCTGCGCAGAGCCCTGACCTTAACCCTATCGAGCACCTCTGAGACGAGTTGGAGCGTCGACTTAAGGGGTGCCCCCACCGTCCGAAATCGGTGAAGGAACTGACCTGCCTCCTCCAAGCCGAGTGGAAGAAAGTACCGCTAGCCGTCGTACAACGCCTGGTTGAGAGTATGCCCCGGAAAGTCGCAGCTGTAATCGCCGCTCGTGAAGGCTCCGCTAACTATTGAAGGTGAATCAACTTCGTTTTCCTTTGCTATCACAGGTGTCCAATTACTTGTTTGTAGATAGTGTAATTGCATTAGAAAGATGGTTAAATAACTTAAAATTGTGGCTAGATTTGGGTCAATCAATCGTATCAGGCTTCCTTATTTCGTCGTGATCTACTTGGCCTCAGTTTGCTGACTCTTGTCTTGATATTCGCCAATTACATTTTCCTTCAATCGCATAACGGTTGTTTCTTGGCTTCCCTTTCTGTATAGCACAGTGTTCTAAAATTATGCTACACGTATTTTTCGGTTCTTTGCAGTGTATCTCAATAAGAGCGCAATTTCACATTTTGGATATTGTTGGAGCTTTCATTCCTTGAAAAGCTGCTGTTACAATCGTGCTGGTTTGCAATGATAGCCAATATACACTATGTACTATCTTCAATTTTACGATTCTTCTTACACTTTTTTAAAATTCTCAGGAGCTGATATAATAATAAAAATAATATTAATAATCAGAAATTGTCAAGAAATCTCAAGCTCATTAAACTGAGCCTCTCCCCTACTACCAGTATGAGCCAACAACGCTTCTAGAGAACAACACCCACAAAATGCACTGGGACAAATCGATCAGAACAGATAAGAATATCCTCCACAATCGGCCCGACATCGTCCTGGTCGACATGGAGAAGTCAACATACCTCATTGACATAGCCGTGCCTAACACGTGCAGCATCCAGAAGACGCACGGAGAGAAGCTGTCAAAGTATAACAACCTATGATACGAAGTCAAAAAAATGTGGCATATGGAGAACGTCACCACCATCAGCATAGCAATATCAGCCATAGGAGTTGTACCTAAGATCATTCACAGCTCTATAAAGACACTAGACCTTCAACCTAACACCTACATAGAACTACAGATTGCAACTAATTAATACAGACATTTAACGTGGACTAGGAACATCAAACAGAGATCGTCGCTCTTTCCACGTTTATAAGTGAGTCACGGAAAAATTCTCATTGGCCGCCACCGGGAGTCGAACCCAGGGTCTTCCAGTTACGCGCCGGATATGCTTCCGCTACACATATGGAGAACGTCACCACCATCCGCATAGCAATATCAGCATTGTGCGGGCCTCCAAGAAGCAATCTGCCAAATTGGCTTGGCAGTTAGCGTGTGTGAGTCTGGAGGAATTCGAGGCCGCTGTTGTGTAGCGGAAGCATATCCGGCGCGTAACTGGAAGACCCTGGGTTCGACTCCCGGTGGCGGCCAATGAGAATTTTTTCCGTGACTCACTTATGAACGTGGAAAGAGCGACGATCTTTGTTTGATTTGACAGATTGCAACTATCTTGAACACTTGTAGGATAGTAAGGAACTTCCTGGACAATTGAGAGAAAGAAATACCACTTCCCAGACTTGGTACGTCGTACTCGTCCCGGAAGGAAGAGGTGGAATCATCTTAAAATAAATAATAATAATAATGATGATGAAAGTAATTAAGTTTTAAAACTCCGAACATCTTTAAGAATTCAAAATGAACCCCCCCCCCAGGAATATGAACCACTGATCAAAACTGAATTCTAATCTTGCAGAAGCACGACGATTAGGATAAACTCATTCGTTTCATTGTTTACCTAGGAACAACATATTTTAAACATGAGTGCAAATTGTTGTACCCTTATGATCATTTTATTATCGGTAATGGAATGTAATTGTCTATTTCTGACACAAATTTTTGTGATTTTACTGTCTTTGGATGAGATGAAAAGCCCTTCATAAGAGATGGAAAGTGACTTACCAAACGTTCTGCACAGCACTTCGGCGAATTGCATCCGTCTGTGTAACAGAAGAAACTGCTGGAACAATCGTACGGAACTATTGATATCAACGTACTGAACCTTGATTAACTGATTCGGGACTCACTTTTTTTGTTGATTATGATAAATGTCTTATCGGTAAAGGCAATGAATTCCGATAATGAAAAAGCGTCAACAGGGCAGTTAAAAATAGTGGCTTATTCAGTTCATCGGAGCTAGCTTGTAAAAAAAGCTCTCTCACGTGTACGACACGAAAATGATTACGCGTTATGGCTCCGTCGTTTCATGACTAAATCACTTTATATACAGACAAAGCCTAGTTTCCGTTGCTCATGGATACAGAAAGAAAAATTAGACGCACACCAGATATCCTCTCAACATTCAGGCTTCGAAAATAAAAATTGTAGAGTGTTGTGGGATAAAACAAGGTTTGTTCAAAACAGAAAAGAACATTGATGTGGACAGATTTCAGTAAACGCTTCGTATCTACTCACGCTGAGAGTTTTTTATCTGGCAAAATGTCATATGCCCTCGTTAGTGGTATTTTGTAGTGCTGCACAGCGAAATGTCCCACCTCACTTTATAACGAATTAATTTCTCCGTCGTTTCTGTCCACGCCAGGATTCGAACCCGGATCCCCTCATTCCGGAATAAGTCACTCTACCAATTGAGCTACGCGGACGTTTTATTCTGATTCCTATCTGCCTTTATGTCGTGTGCGTCCTTCGGGCAGGTAAGTCACATCTCCTGGTACGTTACATCATCTCCCCCTTATTATTTTTTATTTCTTTGAAGTGCTGGAGAAAGGATTCTCTTATTTTTCCTATCTCGCGGTGTGGAAATAACATCACACCAATGCGAGATTTTGATCTGCCGGGTCATCCGGATAGTTCGGGCGCCATTATAACGAAGTAAATTTCTTCGTCATTTCTGTTCACGCCAGGATTCGAACCCGGATCTCCTCATTCTGGAATAAGTCACACTACCAATTGAGCTACGCGGACGTTTTATTCTGATTCCTATCTGCCTTTATGTCGTGTGCGTCCTTCGGGCAGGTACGTCACATCTCCTGGTACGTTACAACTTGTTGAAGCAATGCATCAAGTGAGCTAAAAAGTAACCTTTGTTGTCATCCGAATAAAGGTCACGTAGCAAAGTAGCTGACTTTCTTGAGGAGAAAAAATGTTTATTTCAACCACTTTTGAAAGAGACGTACGGAAGTGACATGGCGGAATGCTGATGTAAAGTGCCGTTAAAACGAATAGATTTGGGAAGGTACCTGCTGGATTTAAATATTCACTGTTACACTATAGGAAGCCTTCTGTTAATGCCACTTTCACCGCCCCGTGGTGCAGTGGTCTAAGCGATGGCCTCTGAACATTCGTCCCAAAGGGGTCGGATTCGAATTCCGGTGGGGCATGCACGTTGTGTTTGTCTTACGGCACTGGCTTTCTCCCTTCCTTGGAACCAGTTATCCTAAATTAGGGATGGGCGACTGCTTATAGCCCATTGAGTTGCTCACGGTGTTCATTAAACCTCCAAACCAAAAAAAAAAAAAAAAAAAAAAGGCCCAATGTCGCTACGGGTAATCAAAAGTGATAGCATCAACGTCCTGACCACGTAAACTGTGGTTAAAACAATATTTCACAAAAATATTCCAAAAAAAAATAAAAAAATAAAAATTTAAAGATTTTTATTTCTTTATTTTGGTGGCGCAGTGGTCTACACTGTAAAAAGTAATTGGTGTGAATGTACGGAACATAACGTGCATGAAAGGTGCCGGTAAGTGTCGGTCTTTTAACGAAATTTTCGTATTTTCACAGATTTTCCGTAGTCAGTAATCCCGTTTATTTCAGCAAAGGTAGTTTCAAGATTTTCTGTGTTAACACAGAAATTTCGCAAAATACAACAGACTGAATATGTCAGCCCTTACGCGAGAGAATGTTTTTGCGCCGGTGATCGAGCTCAGGCCATTTGGGTTGAATACGCGCGTCTTAACCACTGAGACAGGAATTCACAGGAATCAGACTCACGTTCCGTGCAAAACTAATTGGGCGATGATTATTTTTTTCATTAATGTGAGTGATTTAGTCATTTTATTTTCTATTAGACCTTTATTATTTTTTTGTATATCTTTGTAATAATTTTATTTTTTCTGTAGGAGGTCTTACTACAAATTACGTATTTTTTTTCACCGTGATTTTTCGAAGCAACAGAATGCTCTGGAAAAATCCCATGCCTATTTTTTTTCTTACCTGACAACAACTTTCATGTATCTTTAAGAAATGGTGAAATGTACTGTTTTATAGTATTATTTCAAAAAACTTCTAAATATAAAATTTACTCTTGATAGCTACATATAAGATAGCTTTTATTATAAGGACTCCACCGATTGAGTGATACATAAACATCGTACAATCCCCTGTGCAAAAAATTAAGTTCCCGGCTTCTTAAGGTAACAATATATATAACAGCTAGTTCACGAAATGGGAAACAGGAAGAGAATAATCCTGTGTCAGAGTAATCAAAATTCATGCGGTATACTATCCACGATATCACATCTTGCTACAAAACTTCAAAATCAAATACTTCGACAGATTATTGAAATTTAACAGTTCATCAAACTTTCAAGTATTCCCGTGAATTTCTCTTACGTTTCGTCAAATGATACGGAAAAAGAGAGAACGGAGTTTTTCAGTTAATATCAGAAAAGAATTGCGGTAAGGTTTCTGAAAATAGAGAATTTTCCGCTACACCTCTTGAAAACGGTAATATTCCATAAACATAAGAAAGGAATTGTAAAACAATTTCTGAAAATTCAGAATTATCCGTTACACCTCTTCAAAACGGTAATTTTTCATAAATATAAGAAAGGAATTGAATATTCAGAATTTTCCGTTACACCTCTTAAAAACGGTAAATTACCATCAACGTAAGAAAGGAATTGCGAAAACTTTTCTGAAAATTAAGAATATAATTTTTCGTAAACACCTCTTGAAAATGGTAATTTACCATCAATGTAAGAAAGGAATTGCGGAAAGCTTTCCGAAAATTCAGAATTTTTCTTTACACCTCTTGAAAACTGTAATTTACCATCAATGTAAGAAAGGAATTGAGGAAATTTTCTGAAAATTCAGAATTCTTCTACCGTACGAAAAATCCGTGAAATGAGTTTTTTCTGTCATTTCACGGAAAAATATTTGTCAGACATATGCTTCTTTAATTAACGAAAGAAATCACGAAAAATGGCTCGTTAATTTTTTTAGAAGATATTTTTTTTTACATTGTAAGCGCTGGTTTCTGATCATTTGTCCGAGATGGGCCGTGTTCGAATCCCAGTCAGGCGTTGATGTTGTGTTTGTCTTACAGTACTGGTAATCTCGCTTTCCTGTAACCAGTGGCCCTAAGTCAGAGACGGGCGACTGCTTACTGCTCAGAACTCTTCGAGTCGCTCACGGTGGTTGTTAATTCCCAAAACAAAACAAAAAAACAAAAGAAAAAAAAACACTCATTTCTCGAATTTTTGATAAAAATGGATCATAATTGTGATGGATGATTTAAAAATCCCAAGCTTATTTCACTGATTTTCCGCCGCCGTGGCAGAGTGTTTTTGACCATTCGTCCGAGATAGGTTTAGCATGTGTGGTGACCTCGCCCCACACACATGCTCCTATATCTCTCCACTCCCTGCAATTAATGGTCCCAAATTAAGGACAGGAGATTGCTTATAGGCCTTGGTATTCCTGGTGGTTGCTGTTACACCACACACACACTCTAATTTTGTAACGTTAAATATTTTACTTTTTCCTGTGAGTTTTCCTCTCGCTTACCACGAGGGAATTATTCCTGTGAGCTGACAGTACTTTTTCTATAGTCAAACGCTTGCTATTAGTAATCTGCACAGTTTCCATAGGAAAATATTTCTAGCCCTTTCTTTTCTGTAAAACTGCATACGGGTACGCCCGAATGAAAAACGTCGATAACTGAAGTTCTCTTCGTGGTGAATTGGCGAAATACTAAATTGAAAATCTAAGATTTTTGAAACAAAATGCAAAAAAAAAGCGCAGCAAAATGTAGCTTAAGTTTATGACTTTCATCTTTGCATAAATGAAAAGGACAGCGGAAGTTTATGCACTGCCGGAAAGTGAAAAAAGAACACCAAGAAGTAATTAGCAGACGATCATGAAATTTAGATATATTAATAGGGTCGAGTTTACGTACGTGTGATGTTAATTTCGGGACCAACCGGTTTGCGCTTACGCCACAGCACAGCATAATATGCAAATTATCGTCGGTGGTATTTAAGGAGTACGGCGAAGTGAATGTAATCAGTCGTCGGCGTATGGACACGTGCAAAGACCCTGAAGAAGCTGCAATGCCTGGACATGGAAGACGTGTACGATTTCAGCAGTTATCGGACTTTAAGCGAGGTCGTCTAGTCGTACTCCGCGAGGCCGGGTGGTCGTATCGTCGTATTGCGGAGCGAATTGGACAAGAAATGTCGGTGGTGGTACAATGGTGGCGTAGATGGTAAGAGGAACATTCCCACACGAGAAGACATGGAACCGGGAATCACAGACAGACTGATGAGCGGACCGATCGACGCATAAGAAGATCGGCGTTGTCAAGCAGAACATCCACTGCGACGCAAATCCGAGCAGCCGTTGCACCTGAGGTGACTGTGCAAACAATCCGCAACCGTCTACTGGATGCAGGACTACGTGCACCTGTGCATTTGGCATGGGTACGTCTGACTCTCCAGCCCACCATCAGGAACGGCTGCAGTGGTGTAGCCAACGTCTGCACTGGAGAACGCAATTGAGATCTTTCGTGTTCAGCGATGAAAGCCGACATCAGATATTTATTTCGTGCCTAAATGTTTACGTCCTCAAATAACTGTCTTTGCACGATTTAAAGAACTCTTATCTAATACACCATCATTTTCAAGATTAAAATATATTTATTATTTATACTTAAAAACAGTATGTACAGATAAAAGCTTCGAAAACTAAGTTGGCGAGATCTTTCGGCTCCCTCCGGGAACCATTGTCAAGCCTAAGAGTAGCGCCACCCGAGTGGAGCGCGCAATGCATCTTATACAAGCAGAAAAGACACGTCATACATCCGTTACCATAGATACAATTATAAACAGCACACCTCTGTACAACAGGTGTTAAGTAAAACATGTGAGCAACTAATTAATAATTTAAAAGACAGTACAGCATGGGGAACAAACAAGTAATTCACAGACTATGAGGTTTTAAAGTCTTAATATATTGCCGCCAAGTTAGTGGCATATTGGTGGGTAATTCCTCATTGCAGCATAAGTCATTAAACCACGTGATAAACATTGCTTCAGTGAACAAAGTGTTCCTTTTATTTTTAGTGGAAGCTAAATGTTGAAAATCCGTCCAACATGGTGTATATTGCCCAGTTGACACTTGACGAGCAAGTGCTGTAGTAGTTGCTCCCGTTCGAACATTATATTCGTGTTCCGACGTCCGAACCCCCAATGTCCGTAATGTGGAACCGATGTAAACCACTGTTTGATCAGTAGGTTGATTTGGCTGTAGGGGTATAAAATATATACCGTATTTTTGCTCTTTGCATACTTGATCACGATCTTTTCTGATAGTTGAAAAAATGTTCGAAGTCCGTATTCCAAAGGATAGTTGATGTTTATTGCAGATTCGATTTAGGAAATAAGTCACATTTGGGTTGTAATCTAATGAGTCAACGAATCTTTTATTAACATGTTCGCGTCGTAAACGTGTAAATGCTAATCGTTGTATTGATTGAATCAAGTTATGAACGCAGTACTCCGGATAGCCAAATTTCATAGCAATTGAGGTAGTATAATCAAGTTCCCCTTGCCTCAAACGCAAAGACGCAGAATAGGTGAAAGCTCGTCTTATGTATGAGCTTAAGGCAGCAAATTTAAACCCATTAGGGTGATTAGAAGAAAATGGAATGAGATTTGGGATGTGCGAAGGTTTCCTATAAACTGTGTAGGTTATACTATTGTCAGCTGGAATTCTGCATAGCCTAAAGTATAAGAACGGCAATGAACATTGATCCTCGAGTTCAATAGTAAAATTGATAGTTGGGTAGACTGAGGATAAATCGTGGGCAAATTGTTGTAGGCGCTCAGATGAGTGTGGCCAAAAGACTAAGATGTCGTCGACATATCTGATAAAAAGTGCTGGTTTGTAAAAACTATTTTGTATCACAGTATTTTCGACAGTTTGTAGAACAACTTCTGCCAAAATAGGAGATAGTGGAGACCCCATAGGGGTAACTCCCTGTTGTTGGTAAATGACATCATTAAATTTAAAGAATGTACGTTTGGCAATAAGTTTTAAAGCTTCCATAATTGCAAGCGTTTCAACAGGGGATAGGTCAGGAGCAGTTAGTAGACGCTCTTCAATAATCTTATGAGCTTGAAGGATTGTAACGTTAGGAAATAGTGCAGTAACATCTAACGATGCCATTATGAATTTTTGACCGCCAGAATTAAAGGCTTTTATAGTGTTGAGTGCTTGAAGTGTTCCATATACAGATTACCAAGAGGTTCTAGGTACTCTGTATATGGAATACTTCAAGTAATAGAGGTTACCTAGAGGCTCTAGGTACTCTGTATATGGAACACTTCAAGCACTAGAGGTTCTAGGTACTCTGTATATGGAACACTTCAAGCACTAGAGGTTCTAGGTACTCTGTATATGGAACACTTCAAGCACTAGAGGTTCTAGGTACTCTGTATATGGAACACTTCAAGCACTAGAGGTTCTAGGTACTCTGTATATGGAACACTTCAAGCACTAGAGGTTCTAGGTACTCTGTATATGGAACACTTCAAGCACTAGAGGTTCTAGGTACTCTGTATATGGAACACTTCAAGCACTAGAGGTTCTAGGTACTCTGTATATGGAACACTTCAAGCACTAGAGGTTCTAGGTACTCTGTATATGGAACACTTCAAGCACTAGAGGTTCTAGGTACTCTGTATATGGAACACTTCAAGCACTAGAGGTTCTAGGTACTCTGTATATGGAACACTTCAAGCACTAGAGGTTCTAGGTACTCTGTATATGGAACACTTCAAGCACTAGAGGTTCTAGGTACTCTGTATATGGAACACTTCAAGCACTAGAGGTTCTAGGTACTCTGTATATGGAACACTTCAAGCACTAGAGGTTCTAGGTACTCTGTATATGGAACACTTCAAGCACTCAACACTATAAAAGCCTTTAATTCTGGCGGTCAAAAATTCATAATGGCATCGTTAGATGTTACTGCACTATTTCCTAACGTTCTCATTCTTCAAGCTCATAAGATTATTGAAGAGCGTCTACTAACTGCTCCTGACCTATCCCCTGTTGAAACGCTTGCAATTATGGAAGCTTTAAAACTTATTGCCAAACGTACATTCTTTAAATTTAATGATGTCATTTACCAACAACAGGGAGTTACCCCTATGGGGTCTCCACTATCTCCTATTTTGGCAGAAGTTGTTCTACAAACTGTCGAAAATACTGTGATACAAAATAGTTTTTACAAACCAGCACTTTTTATCAGATATGTCGACGACATCTTAGTCTTTTGGCCACACTCATCTGAGCGCCTACAACAATTTGCCCACGATTTATCCTCAGTCTACCCAACTATCAATTTTACTATTGAACTCGAGGATCAATGTTCATTGCCGTTCTTAGACTTTAGGCTATGCAGAATTCCAGCTAACAATAGTATAACCTACTCAGTTTATAGGAAACCTTCGCACATCCCAAATCTCATTCCATTTTCTTCTAATCACCCTAATGGGTTTAAATTTGCTGCCTTACGCTCATACATAAGACGAGCTTTCACCCATTCTGCGTCTTTGCGTTTGAGGCAAGGGGAACTTGATTATACTACCTCAATTGCTATGAAATTTGGCTATCCGGAGTACTGCGTTCATAACTTGATTCAATCAATACAACGATTAGCATTTACACGTTTACGACGCGAACATGTTAATAAAAGATTCGTTGACTCATTAGATTAGAACCCAAATGTGACTTATTTCCTAAATCGAATCTGCAATAAACATCAACTATCCTTTGGAAGACGGACTTCGAAAATTTTTTCAACTATCAGAAAAGATCGTGATCAAGTATGCAAAGAGAAAAAAACGGTATGTATTATATATCCCTACAATCAAATCAACCTACTGATCAAACAGTGGTTTACATCGGTTCCACATTACGGACATTGGGGGTTCGGACGTCGGAACACGAATATAATGTTCGAACGGGAGCAACTACTACAGCACTTGCTCGTCAAGTGTCAACTGGGCAATATACACCATGTTGGACGGATTTTCAACATTTAGCTTCCACTAAAAATAAAAGGAACACTTTGTTCACTGAAGCAATGTTTATCACGTGGTTTAATGACTTATGCTGCAATGAGGAATTACCCACCAATATGCCACTAACTTGGCGGCAATATATTAAGACTTTAAAACCTCATAGTCTGTGAATTACTTGTTTGTTCCCCATGCTGTACTGTCTTTAAAATTATTAATTAGTTGCTCACATGTTTTACTTAACTCCTGTTGTACAGAGGTGTGTTGTTTATAATTGTATCTATGGTAACGGATGTATGACGTTCTCTTCTGCTTGTATAAGATGCATTGCGCGCTCCACTCGGGTGGCACTCTTAGGATTGACAATGGTTCCCGGAGGGAGCCGAAGGATTTCGCCAACTTAGTTTTCGAAACTTTTATCTGTACATACTGTTTTTAAGTGTAAATAATAAATATATTTTAATCTTGCAAATGGTGGTGTATTAGATGAGAGTTCTTTAAATCGTGCAAAGACAGTTATTTGAGGACGTAGATGAAAGCAGATTCTGCTTGGGAGCCTCCGATGGCCGTATGCGTGTTCGCAGACGCACAGGGGAGCGTATCCCCCTTCTTGCGTCCGCCATCGACACACAGGGCCTACACTGATCTCCTGGTGTGGGGAGCGATCAGCTATCACTCCCGTACACAACTAGTGTTTTTACCGGGTACGTTAAACAGCACCCCCTACATCAACAATATCATTCAGCCCGTTGTGTGCCACTTTGTAAGGTCGGTCCATCGTGGTGTTTTCCAGCAAGCTAACGCACGCCCTCACACGGCACGTGCAACGCAACATGCACTTCAGGGTGTGAGACAACTTCCATGGCCTGCACGTTCACCGGAATTGCCCCACATTGAGCACGTGTGGGATTTTATGGGACAAGGACTTATCCGGTCTCCACGGCCAGCCACGACCATCTCCGATTTACGCGTCCAGGTTGAGGATACTTGGAACTCAATACCCCAAACTTACATCCAACATCTTTACGACAGACTCCATGCCAGAATTGCACAGTGTAACGCAGTTCTTTGCGGTTCAACCGCGTACCAACCATGTTACATGGAAATGTTATTTTTCAGTTTACCAGCAAATACAGCTGTATTTTGCCATAATGTTTTGATCACGTTATCCTCTGTATTCCGTTATTATGTATTATAAATTTCGTTGGTATCAGACGTCTCCTTCTTGGTGTTCTTTCTTCACTTTCAGCCAGTGTGTTTTGCATAAGCTCGTCTGTACTAGTTTTTCTGGCACTTCAGTGTATTTCTACGCCAATAAATCG
The DNA here is from genome assembly GCA_039090855.1 of Macrothele yani. Lineage (NCBI taxonomy): Eukaryota > Metazoa > Arthropoda > Arachnida > Araneae > Macrothelidae > Macrothele > Macrothele yani. The sequence continues at coordinate 73,086,265 of CM077010.1, read as the reverse complement.
GATTATTGGTATAGCTTTACTATTTTCTATAGGAAAAGCAATTGTTTTGCCGTTGGTTTCGTAAAACCCGACAGCTATGTGAGCATTTCTGTTTTGAAAGGGTAACAAAGTTTTGACAGTATTTGGTTCGAGTACATCAGCCGCTTAAGGGTTGAATACCAGAAGGGTGGACTTCGAAAATAAACAGAAATAAGTACGGTGACGAATTGATATTATTACAATGATCTTGTTGGCTGCTGATGCTAGAACTTTATATTTTAATTGTAATTAATTTTAAGTAACATAATTCAAGATATCAATAAGATAAGGTAAGACTCGATCCCGAAGCTAGCGAGCTACCGGATGTATATCTTACCACGGGTTTTTCCTTTTCCTTGGCATCAATAACACATGCTCCTTTCATAGTATTTTTCTTGTGTGTCCTTCCCGTCACCATTTGACTAGTTTTTGATAAACATCGCGTGGTTTATAAACTGAAATATTTTACCAGTTTTTCCACTCTTTTTCTGAGATCAGAAAAAAGAGTATACGAAATTTTAACCATTTCCTTGTTTTGCGTTTTTCCTATTTCCTCCTCTTAATTCTGAAGGATCAGCTTTACGAATAAAAATTGACACCAACAAGGTAATGAAAAATGTGTTTGATGATTCATGAAAAATGTGTTTGACATGTCTTCACGAACTTTAATAATTTAATTTGTCACCTTCGATTTCCAAACGCTGAGATTTTGGTGTGCATTATGTTGTCTTGAATAGAAAAATTAGTCATGAATTTTATTGCTGAATTCAGAATTCTTTTTAGAGAATGAAAAGTACTAAAATGTTTTATGACTCTAATAAGAACTCCAATAGTTTTCTTTTTTAGTTAAAGACCACCGTGAGCAGCGCGATGTGCTATAAGCAATCGACAGTCCCTAATTTAGGTCAACTGGCTCCATTGAAGGGAGAGATCTAGCGCCGTAGGACAAACACAACATCCTAGCCTCACCGGGATTCGAACCAGGACGAATGTCAGAAGCCAACTCTTAAACCACTGTGCCATTGGAGCACAAGTTTCTAGAGACCTGTGCGGTTGTTTCAGTATCATTCTATAGAATATTGAATGTAAAATATCAGTCACTTTAGAGGAATTTTTTTAACTTCCTGGCTCTTCCTATACAAACACGAATGTGTATATATGAATATTTGGCTTTTCCCTAAAGGTGTAGGAAAACTTTTGAGAACGAATCCTACGGTGTACAGTGGTGAAAAACATAATCCTATGAACAAATAGCCTGAAACGCTTCCCATGCGAGTAATAGCACATTTTGAGAGTGCAAATGAGTAATCGTATAAAATACAGTAAGCTAGCTTTGTTTCAGGTATTAACACACATTGTATATGATCAATTAGAATAATTTTATAAGTTTACATCAAAGCAAGTTTTAGAAATTTCAATGGTATAAAACATTTCTTCTTCGGAGTTCATTGATCGTTCACACAAAAGAGTTGTTCACGAATGATCATTCATACGAATGACCCAATTTCCAGATTGTCGTTACGCACATTGAGTAATTATGTTGTTGCAGGTGTCCTGTGTTTACGTCCAAAGCGCATTCAAGGAGAGAGTTTATTTTGGTGATCTGCCCAAATCAGCGCTAGCTCTTCATCATTCACCATTCACGCTGAACAAATTCCCACAAGCCGGGGCGTGGATGACGATTAGGACGCGCTATTCAAATTAATCGTATTCACGTAGCATTCCCATGTTAAGGAAAGTTTTGCTCCACTATCCGAAAGTACAGCGTTTTTATGAAACCTTTCGTAAGTCGAAACAGAGTAAAGAGAAGAAACAATTGCCATTAATTTATATAAAGAAAAAAATGTTGAGCGTTCCTAAACCCAAGCGTGGTGTTCCGTTAAGTACAAGATAACTTAATGGAACATCACGCTTTGTACACTTATCAGTCCACTGAAGCAACAGACTTTCCATTTTATCCCTTACTAGCTGCTTACTAAAAGAGATCACTTAACTACTAGCAGAACCAATAGTGACTTCGGCAGCTTTCAAGATTATTCCTCTCTGCGTGTAAATAGTACGAAAGGTAGACGCTGGCAAGTTCAACGGACGCACAATGTCTTTATTTCGTTCAGCACGATTGAACACTTAATTACGTCTAGTTTTACGCTAAGCGTGACAACATTGGGAACTCTTTTTTATGCTTTTCTGATACCTTAGGACATATCTTGTTAGCGGATCTACAAAATAAATCGAGATTAAGGACAGATGCTCACAGATACAGTTCAAAGCTATGACGGCTTGATGCTGAGTGTAGTTTCCGGGGAAGGAGCTTGGCTACCCCACTCTCTCTACTCGAGGTACGCGCTGCCTCTATAACGGCTCGCTGCGCTATTTCCGTCTTTCGCTTTTTTTGGTAAAAGAGATACTCCTCTTTGGATGTTTTTGGTTAGTGAAAACAGGCAGAAATGTAGATCTTTTGTAAACGTGAAGTAGCGTAAAGCGAACTTTCGAAAAGCAGGGATATCTGTATCACATTATTTCTTAGCTGACTGCTGATTGCACCTCACAGAATGTTTGCTACTCATCAATTATCGGCGAAACGTTTCTTATTGGGAATTCGTTTCCGAACTCATGTGGGAGGAAAACAATTACACTCGCTGCGACTTTAGAGTGTATCGCAGTAATGGTGGATTGAATGATGACTCACAGCTGTGAGAGCGAACCATTCAGGGTGGAGAGTCATTTGTTGTGAACAAATCGTTCACGAATGGTCAATCACTGGTTTTTACAAGTGAAATCTCTTTTAACCTTTTAATATGCTAAAACAAAATTACTCAGGTTTAGTAAAGGGAGAGGAAATCAGTTCAAACGAATATATTCGCTGTCTAAGAAGTAGGCCGATCACGGGTGAAAAGAGTGAAAGTGCGCAGCAGAAAGCGTTTTCCCTTTGGTCAGCACTAATCTAATGTTGACATTAATCCTGCCTGACTGATTACCTTCTAAAAAGGCTGTAACAGTAACGTCAAAGCCAGGACGACATTTGAGTCATTTCTTACTACCCAGCGGCAGGTTATCCCTGTCAGAGGGACCAGCCGTTCTCCATTATGCTTTGGGTCATGGAGCGGATAATAAAGGACTTAGCTCTGGCGGCAGTTTTATGGTCGGTATTGGTGGAAGGAAAAGGAATTGTTTATCCGTAGCTTTTGTAAAACCTGGCCGATATATAGACATTTCTGTTTGGTGATATCAGAAAATTTTGGGTTTCTTTCTGGTTAAGGTGCGTCTGTCCGCCAGAGGGTTAAAATAACTTCTAACGACTGCAACTTGTTCTCATTGAGTTCATATTTTGTAATATCAAAACTATAAAGCTTGTATGCATGCACTACTGAAATACTAAAAATATTCCTTAAAACGTCTGATATCCAGTAATGTAAGTAAATGTGGCATATCTTCAGATGTTACTGGGTCACTAATTGGAGTATTGTTTCCTCGAACGTGTAGAAACAGAGAAAAAACACAAGTAAAAACAAGTGGCTTTGTCTTTGTCATCTTATAATATGAGTATTGGGAATTATTTATCACTAGGAACTTAATGTTCTGTTTCCTATCATGTCTACAATGTCACTGCGTTAAACGCAGTTCTTATTTAAACTCAATAATAAAGACGGATGTAGGGAAAACTATTAAGATCGGTTTCCACGAACAGGATTTGTTTTTTAAAAGCAAGAAGCAACAGTACTGATGACCTACTTATACTCAGGAAATGGCTTAAAACATTCTTCAGAGTGGTGCAAATTTCGGCAGAAAAATGTATGTAAATTTACGATAAATCCGATTTGAGTCCTTTAGTTTCATAGCTGTCGTAAATGCACTATGTGCAAGAGAATTAATCCCCATGAAAATAAATTAGTATTGTGATTTTTGCTCAGTCAGGAGATGAAAGAGGTTCTAAAGGCATCAAAAGCAGCAATATTTAAGTCAAGATAAATTTCAAAATGAATGTTGCACTTATTCTTCTACGTACCATCCCTTGTTAAGAAACAATTGCGTTAAACCTGAGAAAAAGATAACAAGTTAGTAAAATCATGCAATGCATTGATCATAATACGCTTTCCAACATACCAGAAATCATTACTCAAGTTATGAGGATAATGGCTGCGGAATAAATCTCGCTCCTGTGCCCTGACCTTTGATCCCATTTCGATGATATTCAACAGAACCGGTTCAGTATACCTCCGAAAGAACATGATAAAGTTTTGTTACAATAGAAACATTTTTACGTACGTTATGATGCATAAGGGCTATGGAATAGATCCCGCTCCTGTGTCCTAAACTTTGACCCCATTTCACCCATTTTAAACAAGATTGGTCCCCAGGCAGACCCCTACAACATACTAACATTTTATCCAAATCGAAGCATTTTTACGTAAGTTATGACGCATAATGGAGATGGAAGTGATTCCTCTCCTATGTCCTGACGTTTGACCCCATTTCGCCCATTTTCAATAGGGTATGTCCCCAGGTAGTCTGCTACCACATACTAAAATGTCATCGAAATCGAACCTTTTTTACGTTACTTATGACGCATAAGAGCAGTGGAATGGATCCCGCTCTTATGTCCTGACATTTGACCCCATTTCGTTCACTTTCAATAAGGTTCCTTCCCAGGTGGTCCCCTAAAACATACTAAAATTCCATCGGAATCGAACGATTGTTACGCGAATTATCGTGCGGATGGGCATACGCACACAACGCGTGACGTAAGGATGCAGATAGGGATCGCGACCATCGGCTCGAAAGAGTGTGACCTCATAAAACTTTAATAGGATCCACAACACAACGCGTGACGTAATAAGACAGATGCCGTGACCGCGCGTCATAATCGCCATCGCGAGTTTGTGACGTCATAAGATTTCTAAACATGGGTAACATTAATGGAACAACCCCATGACACTGAAAATGTGATAATTCGGGGTAGTTATTTAATCCACTAAACGAATTTTCCTAAAGTCGAGATCAAGCTAAATCGATTTCTAGTACCAGGAAACGGTAGGTTAACGACTTTCATTAAAATCCTTTGAGCCGTTTTCAAAATAAAATTTTCTTAGATACAAGAATTGCTCCCTTAAGGTGGACGTCAAGTAATTTTGCGTCCTATACTTCCAATGGAAAAACTTCTGTACACATTTTCTTCACAAGTAATGCGTTCCCAAGTATGAAAATTTGAACATCAATCAAAATAGCTTCAGTTTATAACTTGGGATATTTAATACTTTCTAAAACATAACCATAAGTATGCAATCCAAAACTTGTTTGTCTACTGACGTCATCAAAGTACAAGTCGCGCTATCTTTTTTCTGCACAATGAATGCGTTCCCAAGGATGAAAGTTTGAACATCGATTAAAATAGCTTCATTTTATAACTTGGAATACTTAATATTTTCTAAAACATAACCATCAGTATGCAATTCAACATTTATTTGTCCACTGGCGTCATCAAAGTACAGGTCGTGCCATCTTTTTTCTGGTTTCAACACCACCAAAGGAAACGTTATTGTTTTTTAATATAATTATGGTTATGTTTTAGAAAATGGTAAGTATTCCAAGTTATAATATGGTTATACTAATCGTTGTTCAAATTTCCAAACTTGGGAACACACTAATTGTGAAGGAAATGTGTAGAAAAGTTCTTCCATTGGAAATATAGGAAGCAAAATTACTTGACGTCCACCTTAATACTGTAGTATGGGATAAGGGTGATGGAATAGATCCCGATCCTATGTCCTGACCTTTGACCCCATTTGTGCCATTTTCAATAGGTTTCCTCTTCAGGTAGTCTCCTACCACATACTAAAATTTCATCGAAATCGAACTATTTTTACGCACGTTTTGACGCATAAGGGCAATGGAATGCATCCCGCTCCTATGTCCTGACTTTGACCACACTTCACCCTTTTTTCAATAGGGTTCGTCCCCAGGCCGTCCCCTACCACATACTAAAATTTCATAGAAATCGATTTATATTTACGTACGTTATGAGGCATTAGGACAATGGAATGGATTCTGCTCCTTTATCGTAACCTTTAACCCCATTTGTCCCATTTTCAATAGGGTTCGTCCCCATGTGGTCCCCTACCACATACTTAAATTTCATCGAAAACGAGCCATTTTTACGTGAGTTATCGTGCCGACAGACGGACGGACGGAAAAAGCTGGAGCATATACGCTTTTTCAACCTACGGTTGGAAAGCGTAAAAAAGGATCATTATCTTCTCTTAAGTAGCGAGATTAAATGGGCAATAGGCAGGACTATGAAAATTTGATGAAGCATGTAAGAATTGATTATAGACTAAACAATGATGCAAATCTCACCTTATACGATCAGCACAAATGGTTCTTTTAACACTCCAGGCAGTATCAATGGCAGACACATCGAAAAGGTTCAGACGTTTTTAAAATGCGTATGTCCGTGTCTTCTCTAAAGCTTGTACCGGTACCTCTGTTCGGCGCCAATTCTCTCTATTCTGGTTATTAAAAATCCACGAAAGACCTGAAATTTGAACTGGTGATTGAACATCAGCTATGTACAGTAGATATCAGAATTCATGAATCTTCAGTAAACATAAAGAAAAAAATTAAATCTTACTTGAGCATAACTGAATTTGTAGCAACAAATGTTTAAACCAATATGTCATTATGTCTGGAACAAACAACAATAAAGATGTTTAAACACATTCAATATACTTCTACCATTGTAGAAGAATGGAGTTACAGTTCGGAAATTTAAATTATTTATTGTCGGTGGCTTCTACTAAACCAACACCCAGTTTTTAGAATATTGCAGCATTAAATATTAAATGACTTTTGTCGATGATGTTGTATTAATAATGCACGACTCTTTTTCTGTTCTCCAGTGATATTATTATTCTTGCCGTTCGGTAGAAAAAACACTGTTGAGGATAAGGTTTCTGGTTTCTTTACTAAAATACATTACTCGTATCCCTAATTTATAATACTTTCCTTCACTTCGTCGTTTACTTAGTCCTCATATGATATCTCAGTTGTTTCTTAGCTTCGTTTTCCCCATAACAGAGTGCTTTCAATTTCTGCTTCGCGTATCCTTAATTAATCTTTAACATATATCCATGAGAGAGCAATTTCACTTGGGCATTCTTGGAACCTCTGTCCTCACATACAGTCTAGATCTCATCGTCGCTCTTTGATTTGCTCCGATTACCAGTCCGTCATCCAAGTTTTATCTTCTCCAGAGGACACGGACTCACCTGTCATCCGTGATGTCCGTCGTCTTCTTGGAACTTTGGAAGGTGCTGGATTCCTGGTCCGATTCTGTTGGGTTCCTGGCCATGTTGGGATCCGGGGTAACGAGCTGGCAGATCTTTCTGCCAGGTCTGTTTCCTCCATGTCGCCAGCTCGGCTGCCACTGTCTTTCCGTGATTTTAGACCTTTGATCCGGACATTTCTCCTGGACGAGTGGCAGTCCCTGTGGTCTCAGCAGAGCAGCAATAAGCTGCATTCTCTCAAACCACAGATCGGACTATGGAAGTCTAGTTTGCGGAAGAACCGTCGTGAGGAAGTTGTTCTTGCACGTCTCCGCATTGGGCGCTGTCGTTTTACTCACCGCTTTTTGCTGTGTGGCGAGAGTGTCCCGGTGTGTGAGGCGTGCAACTGTCGTCTCACTGTCCTTCATGTTTTGTGTACTTGTGTTCGGTTTTGTACTCATCGTTTTCGTCATTTTCACTCTCATCTGTTGGACGAAGGAGCAGCTACGCTGCAAACTATTATTGGCGAAGCCTGCGACACGAGAGCAGTGTTTTCGTTTTTACAAGAAATTGACTTTTTTAAACTTATCTAGATTTTACCTTGTTAACTATCATGTTTCATTTTTACCACATCAGCCTGTTTTTACCCTTGTGTACGTTTTTTATTGATTTTGTTTTGTTTTGATGTTCTTTGTTTGGCGCTCTTTGGCCAACCATGGCCCTTGCGCCATTAAATTTCATCAACCAACCAACCAACCGAACCTCTGTCCCTCGAAGAGCTGGTCTTATCCACGGTTCTCAATCGTGTCTTTTTGGTGATAGTTGATATTAGGGATGTGACAATCGAATCCCGCGAATCTTGAAAAAGATTCGAGATTCGAAAACCCGAATCTTCGTGCTTTTCTCATTATTCGAATCTTTCGAATCTTAACCAAAAAACTTGGTGTTTTGTGCTTGCTCTAGAGCGATATCTGTTCGAATGTTTGTTTGCATGATGAGTTCTAACATTCGAAAACAATCGAAGAAGATCGTATGCAGTGTGTACACAGCTATTTGAAATAGCTCGTTACTTCCAAACCGGATGCAACAGGGAAGTAATTGTTCAGCCAAACACAAAGAGCAACCGCCGAAGCGACTGGCTTCTCCCATTGGACAGTGCCGTAGCCACCATACCTCAAGTATAGTGGGAAACGTAAACTTAGTCATATGTTATCTCTTTCCCGGCAGCCGTTGCCGTAGTAACGAGCGTGAGAACGGAAGTGGGACTGTGACCTTGAGCCGCGTCACGCACATGACTCAAGTTACCCCCTGTCTATAGCTCAACGTTTCTAGTTCTACTCAAATCTCCATATCGTCTCACTTGCGCAAGCTATAAGTATACGCTCGGCGTTATCCTGTTCGTATTTTTTGTCTCAATCTCAGCGTTTCTCACGCTTTATTGTTTTTATTCCTACGTAGTCTCTATCGCTAACCACAGCATTTACGCATACTTAGGAGCGATTTATCTTGTGCCTGTAAACAAAATAATAATATCAAAAATGTGAATTGTTACTCAAATATTTATTTGTTAAATTATGTTCAGAAAATGGAAATGAACCTCAGGACTCAAGAGTTATGTACTTCATTTAGTAAATGCAAATTATAAATTTCATTTGTTTCTTCTTAATAAGTATGAGTATATTTTTTGAAAACTGTATTCTTTAATTTGTTTTTCATTAAATACAGATTTCAAATTTTGCTTCAATTAAAAACTTTTAATTTTAAATATAAGGCTTTTCTTTCTTTTTTTTTCTTATAATTATTCTTATATGAAGGATTCGAGAGATTCGAGGGATTTGAGTAGCTTTTAGGATTCAGATTCGAGAAAATTTAGGATTCGTCCCACCTCTAGTTAATATCCACTGAGAAATATCTTTCTGTCTGTAATTCGTCTTATACTTCATTCATATTTACAACAATCGATATCAAGAAATATATGAAAATCGATTAAGATTTAAAGGTCAGAATACTTAACAATTCCGAAGGAGCACACAGGAATTGTATTTACTCCATTCTAACTTCGGAGAAATACTAGAATCGTGTTACACTTGTTAATTCAATAGCTTTCTAAAGATTTAAATTTTTAAAAAATTAAACTTTGGTTCCTGTTATATTATCGGCGATACAGGAATATTATGCTATTTATTGCTCTCATTTCCTAGCACTTCGTTTGCTTTTTTACCACTACTCTTCATATGAGAAGAAGGACTTACCAAAAAGCAGACACACCACTTTCGCGAATTACATTCGACTGTATCAATAAAAGAATGGCAAACATAACCATGTGAGTCGGTGGGTATCAAAACACTCAACAGCGATTATCTTATCAGGGTGTTCCTTTTACTGCTTACATCATGTGGCTTATCAATGAAGGCGATGAATTCCAATAAAGCAGAAGAGTAAACAACGCGGTTAAATTAAAAACTGATTTGATTAGTTTAGTGGAAGTTGATTGCAAAAAACGCAATGCCAAATGTGTTTGATGAACCCCATTTCGTTTTATAATTTTGGCGTTTTCTGGAAAAAGTTATCAGCTTACTTTTTCTCCTGAAAGGTTCGCGAAAAATATACAGCTGCTAAACTTATTTTTGTTTGTTGAAAGTTACGAAATCCAACGACTGATAACTCCATTCACTGTTCGAAGGCCGAGAAGTGAGACCTACTTTCCAAACCTACTTCCCAATATTCAGTAGAAAGATTTGGCAGATATGGGCTATCTTTTCATGTCTGAGTGTCTGAAAATGTATTTCACAGAGCAGCGAGAATTGCAGTGAGTTTGCTTTAAATATCATAGCTAACAAGAAATAATCATTAGACTTTTATGAGTTCAAGAAGTATTTTGCCTACCAAAGCATTTCATTCCAGCGCATCCCAGTGTAATCCCAAATGCGAATCCAATAGAACAAAGTTATTTATACCTCAAAACTTATAGATTTTGTAGCATAAACAAAGAAAATCTTCAAAATAATGTAACTGCAAATTTAACTCTTTATTCAGACTGTTAGCTATGATGACAGATAAAGAAAAATTAATAAATTCATACCTCAAAAAATGTCGCACGCCACAATTTATATCATACTTTAAATTTAAGAAAAAGTGTATTACATCACATCATCATCATCATCGTCATTGCCAACCATTATCAATCCACTGCTGGACGAAGGTCTCCCCAAGTTTCCTCCACAACGGTCTGTCTTGTGCCAGTCTCCTCCATGTCACTCCCGCATGCTTTCGAATTTCATCCACCCATCTTCCATGTGGTCTTCTTCTGGGTCTTTTCCTGTCCCTTGGAATCCAATCTAAAATTTCGGCTGTCCATTGATGGTCTGTCCTTCTGGCAGTATGTCCACCTCATTGCCATTTCAGGGATTTAACTCTGATCATGATGTCTTCCACTCTTGTCATTTTTCGAATCCACGAGTTCCTCTTCTTATCTCTCCTGGTTACACCAAGCATGAACCTCTCCATGCTACTTTGAACTGTCTGCAGCCTTTGTATGTCTCTTTTAGTTAAGGTCCACGTCTCTGCACCATACGTAAGCACTGGAAGGATGCATTGATCAAACACTTTTCTTTTAAGACATAATGACATATTGCTCTTGAAAATTAGGCTGTTTCTTCCAAAAGCTCTCCAGGCAAGTTTTGTACGCCGATTAATTTCTTCATCAACGTGACCCTCACTTGATATCTGCTGTCCAAGATAAATGTACGTGTCTGTTATCTCCAGCTCTTCTCCATCAATCGATAAATCTTCATTTCTTGTAAAAGCATTGTACATCACTTTTGTCTTCTGAAAGTTCATTTTTAATCCCACTTCTTTACTCTTGTCAGCAAGTTCCTGAATCATGCTCTGCAGCTCTGATGGGATAGTTGCAAAAATGACCACGTCATCAGCTAAACGAAGGTGGGTTAGATAATCTCCATTGATCTTTATCCCTTTGTTTTCCCAGTTCAGTGATTAAAAGACATTTTCCAGTGTGGCATTAAAGAGCTTGGGAGATGTGGTGCCACCTTGTCTCACTCCTTTTCCAATTTTTATGTGTGTTGTATTTTCAAACAGCCGAATCTTTGCACTTGCATTTTTATAGATGTAATTAATAATATTAATGTACGCATCTTCAAATACCGCAGGATTTCAGAGCCATTGCTACTGCTGATGGTTTCACCGAACCAAAGTCTTTTTCATAATCGATAAAAGCCATGCACAATGGAAGTTCATATTCCCTCGCTCTTTCAATTAGTTCTCTTAGTACGTGGATATGATCTATTGGGCTGTAGCCACTCCTGAATCCAGCTTGTTCTCTCGGTTAAGCCATGTCCAGTGTCACCTTCAAGCGGTGTGAAAGAACTTTAGTGAATATTTTATAAACCACTGATAGGAGGCTGATAGGTCTGTAGTTCCTGAGATCCTCAATGTCACCTTTTTTATGTAGCAGGATCATTGTAGCGTTGTTCCAATCCTCAGGAATCTTCCCTTCATTAAGGCATCGAGTGAAAATTTGGGCGAGTACTGTTTCGATTTCTCCATTTGCTTCTTGTATGATGTCTACAGTAATTCCATCTTCTCCTGGAGCTTTTCCCCGCTTCATGTTCTTGATTGCATGTGCAACTTCTGCTGGGAGGACTGGAAGAACTCTGCTACCTTTCATGATATCTGGAGCACATGTATAATCCCTTTCATATAATTTGGAGTAGAAATCTTTCACTCTTGTCAAACTTTCGCCTCTATTTCTTGTTACAGAACCATCTTCTTTTCTCAGTGCCATAATCTGTTTTCTTCACTTACTGAAATGTCCCTTATAATAAATAAACTTTTTCTAGCTAAGCTAATTATAATGCTTAAAGCTTTCAACTAAGCTAAGTATAATGCTTCTGCTACTGAATTATATGCTTGTACTAAACTTCAAGTAGTGAATTCAAATGGTTGTTGTTACTAGTTAATTAAGATCATGAATAAAGTCACCTGCTAGTAGTGTAGTAATAGTAATGAGCAAACTTATAACTGGTAGTAATGTTGTAGCAGTAAGTAAGATGAATAAAGTCTTATGCTGGTTGTTACTAGTAATATTAATTGAAATAAACCTAACAGCCAGACAGAGGTCTGACAGTACTATGAACTGAGAAAGACGTACTTACATAAACCTTTTATTATGACCTTCTACTGGTATCATCACACACAGCTACTCAAATAACACGTAGCTCCTTGCACATGAACGGAGCTCTATACTCATAAACAAACGCTCTCCTTCACATAAACCAACACTCTCCGTACAACAATAAACGCTCTCCGTACAAATAACAAACGCTCTCCTTGGGTATCGTTGAACGCGCCTATTTATACTGGCTACCACCACGTCATGACTTACACTCATTGCCAGATCTCATTCAGCGGGTGAAATAACATCTCGTTCAGTAAGAAGATAATTTACATAGAAAAATAAAATAAACAGAGATAGTAAAATCAAAAGGAAAGTGAATATAGAGTATACGTTACATCATCTAACCCCTTAATTTTTTTTTCTTTTTTTTTCCTTTTTTTTTTTTTTTCCGAAAAACCTATCAATTTTGGAGTGTAAGTCTTACACTTCGTTGATTGACGTTTATCGACCTCTTTTTTGTTTTGTTGTTTGGTGGCAGCAGTATTTACAATATCAAACTTGGCATGACAAAATCAAGAAATCTGTATTCGTCTGTGAAACTTGTATTTTTGAACAAAACAAACCTGCATCGTCATACCTTCCTTTTATTCTGCCTAGCAGGAATCACTTTTTTAATTTCAAATTACGTTCTCATTATTCGTTGAATACATACCAACTGTATCAGCAGCGAAGATTGCCTGGAGCTGCCTAACAGTAACAATTTTATTATTTTAATTTCAAATTACGTTCGCCTTATTCGTTGAATACACACCAACTGTATCAGCAGCGAAGATTGCCTGGAGCTGCCTAACAGTAACAATTTTAGTATTTTACCCCTAAGCACATAGATATATAAAAAAATTTGGATTAGTAGATGGACATAGAAGAAATATAAAAAAAAACACATATATACACAAAAAAGAATGCATAGGCCCACACGAAAAAAAGAAATTCTGACACGCCAACTGGTCGTGCAGGAAAAACAACAAACTGAGAAAAGAACCTGTCCACGAGAACTTACTTATCTCGAGGACGCATAAAAAACTCTAGTACGATAACGTTTTCCAGGCCTAATCGGACTGGTAAATTCAGGTGGCTTAGATCTTTTCAAGGACTTTAATGGATCTGGAACATCGGTCTGCTGTCGGTCAAGAAATCCCGGCGGCTGACGGGAACGGTCAGGAATGGCTGAAATCCGTCGGTCCGGAACGGCTGAAGTCTGTGGGTCCGGAAATCCCTGCGGCTGATAGGAACGGTCAGGAATGGCTGAAGTCCGTCGATCAGGAACGGCCGAAGTCTGGCGGTCCGGAAATCCCTGCGGCTGATAGGAACGGGCTCCCCCAAGCTTTTGATATGGAGTCCCTTTGTGCTGGGGCCCGTGGTGTCCTTCCAGTATTCTTTTGGACGGACGTGGCTCCGGCCACATCGTTTGCTTTCGCTTACGCCCTCGTGGCATGAGAGTAGCAGCAGGCATCGGCCCTGTTTGCCGTGAGTGTAGGTTCCAGGGGCGAAACCCGGGCGGATGCAAGGATCTCTGCCTTCGTCGCTGTTGCGGCGAAGCAGATTGGGGAGACAAGTTACGTTTTTGCCCAGCTTTTGGTGGTTCTGGACGGTTTGTAATATTTAAATTATTGTTCATAACTGATAAATCAGAAATGTCCGAAGCCTCTGAGTCGCTGCTGTAATTCAGTGGTCGTGCAAGGCGATGTTTATTTTTGCCTATAGGAATACTTTCTGACGAGGTATTCAAGGAAGTAGGAGCCTGCGTTGGTGCAGAGTTATCAGGAAACGGCGCAGCAATAGTCTTGGCAATGGTTGGAGGGAAAGGAACGATACTAGTATTCGAAGAACTTGATTCGAGCCTTGGTCTCATGGGAGAATCAGGTTGCGTGTTTGGAAACCCGTCTTGAGGAGGGGAGGGTGAAGAAAAAATCACTGGAGATTCTTCAAAAATGTTTGTTGGTTCGTCCAAAATTTCTGGAGGTTGATCGTGAGATATAGACTCTTGAGTCTGTGAAACAGAAGGTTGAGTAGGATTGATTATAAAATCGATATTTCGTTCATGATACTTGCGGCACTGAGCAACGTGTACGTATTGAAATTGATTGTCAGGTTTTTCAAGAACAATGTTATTTTCAAACACATTTGCCACCCGATATGGACCTTCGTAGCTGGGTGCAAATTTCTTCACTAAAGTATGCGAAACAGAAGACTGGAAGTGCGTTTCCACGAGAGTGAGATCTGCAACGACAAGATCTGGTTCCCTACGCCTAGTATTATAATATCTTGCTTGAGCCGCTTGTGCTCCTAGCATTGCAACACGAGCTTTTTCTGCCATGATTCGTACTGATTGCGGAGTTGGTCGCTGGTTTAGTTCGTCGATACTCCCCGTTAAATTTTCAAAAGGGGTTTTAATTTTGCGACCCAGAAAACGTTCTGCAGGAGTAATTTTAGTAGATTCGTGGACAGACGAGCGGAGGGCGAACGAAAAAAGCTCCAAATAGTCATCCCATCGTTCATGATGACCCATTATAAATGTAGCAATCATTTTCACTAGCGTGCGGTTTACGCGTTCCGCAGAATTACTCTGGGGATGATATGGGGAAATGAATTTATGTTTAATGTGTAGTCTCGCACACATTCTTTCAAAAATGTCAGAAATAAATTGAGGACCATTATCCGAAACTACTTTATTAGGTGCACCATATCTAGAGAATACTTCATTAACTAATAAATTACAAATAACTTCTGCCGTAGCGGCTTTAATGGGAAAAACTTCAACCCATTTAGAAAAATTATCAGTTAGTACTAAAACGTAACGAGCTTTGTTTTTAACAGATAAAGGATAAGGTCCCAATAAATCTATTGAAATAATATCAAAAACATGAGAACTTGAACTAGATTGCAAGTGACCGGCCGGTCTTACATTACGGTAATTATTAATCTTACACAAGTGACATGATTGAACGTATGCGAGCACACTTTGGTACATGCCAGGCCAATAGGCAATATCCCGCAATTTACAACGGGTCTTGCGAATACCTAAATGGCCTGCAAGAGGTTTGTCATGAAATTCGTTTAAAAGGGCCATTCTAAGGGTTCGCGTAATACATGGGCGAAACTCTGCCCTAGTAGTCCTAGATTTTGTATAGTAAAGAAGACCCTTTATGACTTCAAAATGCTGTGACCTTCCAGCCAGAGAAGGATCACTTTGTAGGGGCGAACCCGCAAGCAAAAAATTATAGATATCCCCAAAATCTGGATCATTTATTAATTCTGCCATTATCTGCTCTCTGGATGTTATATCAGCTATTAGAAGTAAAGGCTGACATCCAGGAGTAGTTTCTGTGGCGACCCACTAATCGGAACGCGAGACAATGCGTCTGGTAATTGATTCTTATGACCTGGCTGATACGAAATTTTGATATTGCTCTCTTGTAACTTCAGAGCCCACTTCATAAGTCTTTGAGATAGGTGCTTAGCAGAATTCAAATACTGAAGGGCAGAATGATCCGTAATTATGTTAACTGTCAATTCGTTAAGATAACATTGAAATTTATTAAGCGCATACACAACAGCAAGACATTCACGTTCCGTAGCTGAATAATTGCGTTCAGCTTTGGCTAAAGTACGAAACGCAAAAGCTATTGGATGCCCAGCTTGGGACAAAACGCAACCAAGACCAACTCCGGATGCGTCAGTATAAATATCAAATTCCTTAGTATGATCCGGGAAAGCCAACACCGGAGGCTGAGTCAACGCAGACTTCAGTGTCTCGAATGCAGCGTTAGCCTCAGGTGTCCAAACAAACTTCTTGTATTTACGTTTTAAAGCATACAATGGCTCACATATTGTAGCATAAGCGGGGACGAACTGCTGATACCATCCGGTCATTCCCAGAAAGCGTGATAGTTCTTTTGCTGTTTTAGGCCGAGGAAAGTCAACAATAGGCCTAATTTTTTCATTATAAGTAAATAAGCCGTGGGGACTGATTTTCAACCCCAGATATACAATCTCGTCCCTCGCTATCTGGCATTTACTAGGTTTTAACGTCAAGCCAGCATTGTATATGAGTTGGAACACCTGTTTGAGCAGGGAAAGGTGCTCGTCAAAAGTCTCGGATGTAATAATAATGTCATCCAAATATACATGCACATGGGGACCCAGGACAGATCTGAGAACCGTATCCATAAGCTTTTGGAAGGTAGCAGGTGCAGAAGCGAGTCCAAAGGGCATACGTAGGTATTCATAAGCCGCAAAAGGAGTCACAAAGCCAGTTTTATCGACAGAGCCCGGATGTACTGCCACCTGCCAATATCCACTCGCCAAATCCAATGTTGACATCTATTTGGTTGACGACAGGTCATGTAAAATATGCGACATGACAGGTAGAGGATAACTGATCGTTTTTGTGACTTGGTTGAGCTTGCGGAAATCTGTCACGAAACGAAATTCATTGGGTTGTTTCTTTGGAACCAAAAAGGCAGGAGCAGCCCAGGCGCTTGTTGTTTCCCTGATTATGCCCTGTTTAATCATTTCAGAAATTTGACGTTGCATTTCCTGTTTCTTATGTGGAGCACAAGGGTAAGGTTTCGTCGCAATCGGTTTCGAACCATCAGTGTCAATGACATGATAAACCACCTGTGTGAAACCAGGTTGATCAGAAAATAAACCAGGGCTTTCCTGTAAAAGGAGAGAAAGCTGGTTTCGTTGCCTCTCATTCAATTGGTTACTCAATAACAAACTCGTTATATCTACAGGAATCGTAGGAATCATTTCGACAGGTTCCGGAAAGGAAATCACATGTTGTACGAAATTCAAAGTTATTTGAAACGTATGAATAAAGTTCATTCCCATTAGACATTTCACAGGTAGTTCGTCTATAAGCAGGAAAGAATGCGCAAAACGAGCCTTTCCCAGCCCTAGAGATAATGTGACAGTTCCTGTGATACTGAAGATTTCGTTATTTGCACCTCGCAAATACTGCGTCGCAGGCTGAACGAGTATTGCAGGAAAATTGTCAGTGCAAAACTTCGTATTTAGGGCTGATATTTCAGAACCAGTGTCGAACTTTGTCTCGACAATAATATCTTCAATTGTCAAGAATACATCAGGCAACTGAGGAGTTTGAACAGTCACTAATACTGTTTTAGGGTCAGAATGCTTGGTATCAGGAAGCAGGACCGACCCTTGGTCTACTTCCTTTGGAAGTTTAAAGGATTCCTGGTTGGATTATCATGCGGTCTGAAACCTCGACCCTGCCGGGTATCGGGAAAATTTTCACGATGAGGAAAACTGCGTGAAACCTGCGTCGGGAACTCCGCGTGTCTGGTGACATTTTCATATCTATTACTTCTGGAGAAAAATCATCACGGGCAGAAAAATCATCATTGTCCTGAGCATGAAAACGTTCCGAATGCTGTGGATTGGAACGGGGTCGAGCATACTGTGCATTTGTACGATATCCCGAAGATTGTTCAGAAACTCGCGGTTGGTTTGCCACTCTTCTGTGTGGTGGAACGTATGAAGCTTGGGTGTGCACTTGTGTATGCTCGCGCTGAAAGTTATTATGCCTATTATGCCGCTGAGGGTTTTCGAAATAAGCCTCGCGGGGTGCCCGAGCATGGTGAGTTGAACCATGTTTGCCATGTCGCTCTTCATACGTGCGTATGAGACGAAGGCATTCATGAATTGTGGCAGGGTGTCGAACCTCAAGAAAATCTTGTAAAAATGGGTCGAGCTGCTGCAAGAGGGTATCCAACATGTCAACATGACTGGCATGTGGATCCCATAGGTTATATGAGCGTGTTGTTTCCAACGCAAATGCAACAGGGCTATCGTTGGGACCTTGCTGACGAGAAAAAAGCTGTTGTGCAAGGCTAGCTTGACTGAGGCCGAAAGGAAAGACCTCCAAAAATTCTGCACGGAAATTCTCATAATGAGAATCTGGGTTCGACACTCTCCACTGCCGATACCAGGTCTTAGCGGTATCCTTCAAGCAAGTGCCTGCGATTTGTACTTTACAATCTTGAGGAATATTATAGAGATCAAAATGATCTTCCAAATCTTCGAGGAATTTTAAGGATCCCTCCAAACCATTAAAATGAATTGTTCCTGCATGCGGCACGAAATGGGCAAGCATTCTGCTTCGCTGAGAGGATTGAACTCCCTCAGGTACGACCCGCGACTCAGAGTAATAGGAAGCTGGTGCATTATGAAATTGTGAAGAATGCCTGGGTACGTGTAGATCATTCATATCAAAGTTAGAGCCACAGGCTTCTTGCAAATTGTCAAAAAAAACACCATCACTCTCGAAACTTGCCTTAGGGTGGAAAATTAAAGTTGTCTCAGGTAAGGAAGACATGGGTAATAATTGTCAAGATCTCGTGTTCGAGAAAAGTTCGGGCGCCAATTATAATGAATAAACTTTTTCTAGCTAAGCTAATTATAATGCTTAAAGCTTTCAACTAAGCTAAGTATAATGCTTCTGCTACTGAATTATATGCTTGTACGAAACTTCAAATAGTGAATTCAAATGGTTGTTGTTACTAGTTAATTAAGATGATGAATAAAGTCACCTGCTAGTAGTGTAGTAATAGTAATGAACAAACTTATAACTGGTAGTAATGTTGTAGCAGTAAGTAAGATGAATAAAGTCGTATGCTGGTTGTTACTAGTAATATTAATTGAAATAAACCTAACAGCCAGACAGAGGTCTGACAGTACTATGAACTGAGAAAGACGTACTTACATAAACCTTTTATTATGACCTTCTACTGGTATCATCACACACAGCTACTCAAATAACACGTAGCTCCTTGCACATGAACGGAGCTCTATACTCATAAACAAACGCTCTCCTTCACATAAACCAACACTCTCCGTACAACAATAAACGCTCTCTGTACAAATAACAAACGCTCTCCCTTCAACAACAAACGCTCTCCTTGGGTATCGTTGAACGCGCCTATTTATGCTGGCTACCACCACGTCATGACTTACACTCATTGCCAGATCTCATTCAGCGGGTGAAATAACATCTCGTTCAGTAAGAAGATAATTTACATAGAAAAATAAAATAAACAGAGATAGTAAAATCAAAAGGAAAGTGAATATAGAGTATACGTTACACCCTTTGCTATCTTTAGGCTTCGGTTGTTTTCAATTGCTTTCCTTACTAGTTCACAGTTGAATTTCCTTACTTCTTCAGTGATACTTTTTCGTACTGTCTTGCATAGCTCTATATATTCCACTTTGGAAGTCACATCTTCTTTAGTTGTCCTCATCTCTCTTCTTTTTTGCATCAACATTTTCGTTTTTCCTGATAGTTTGTTCACATGCAACTTGTTCTTAGACCCAGCTAATTTTGTTGCTGTTTCCATAAGAGCTTTGGTTACTTTTCCGTTAACTACAGAAATATCCACTTCTTCCGATGTTAGGCCTTCTAAAGCAGGGAATCTGTTCTTCAGTTCCAACTTGAAGGTATTAGGGTGTTTTTTAAGGTTTGTCATGTCAATACATTTTGTTTGTCTTATGGGCTTGCCACGTTCGAGTTTAGTGTTGAGGTGCATCTTACATCTCACCAATCTGTGGTCACTACCTGTGTTGAACTTGTTTAGCACACTGCAGTCTTCTATGACGAATCTTTGTTACACATAATAAAATCAATTTCACTTGTCTTCCCATTTGGATGTCTCCATGTCCATTTCCTGTGTGGCTTTTTTCTTGAAAAAGGAGTTCAAGATGAAAAACCCTTCTGCCTCTGCAAACACTACGAGAGTATTTCCATGCTGTTTCTGTTGCCGTGACTGAATTTACCTACTGAAGTTTCATTCTGTTGCCGTTGCCCTATTTTTGCATTGAAATCTCCCATAATTATCTTCAAGTGCTGCTTACCTTTATTATTTAGAGGACGAATTTCCTCATAAAATTCTTCAATTTCTTATTCAGGATGACTTGTGGTGGGTGCATAAGTTTGAATTATCTGAGCCTGGTATCTTTTCGAGAGTTGGATAACGAGTCGTGCAGCTCTGTCAGAGCAACTTTCAACTTCTACAACTTTATCCTTCAGTTTCTTGTTTATTATAAATCCAACACCACTAGTTCTGCCAGTATCAGTCCCACGATAGTAGAAGAGATGTCCACTTTTCAGTTCAACGAGATCTTCTCCTTTTCTCCCTACCTCACATAGCCCGACGATGTCCCACTTGATCCTTTGTAGTTCCTCTTCCAATTCAAGAAGCCTTGAATCAGAAGATAGGGAGCGTCCATTATACGTAGCCAAGGTCAGCATCAGATGGCAGCCTAGTCCGGTCCTCCGGGGATTTTCAGCACCCTGTGCCTTCATGTCGCACTGGCCGCTGCCTTGGCCAGGTACATTCCAGCTGCCGGAGACTGAGGGCCAAGATTTAAGTTGTGGATTCATTTTGGGAGGGGTTTGGCCATAACTCACCACGCTGGCCAAGCGGGTTGGTGAGTGTTGGATAGCATTTCCTCTAATCCCGATGGTATAGTTATACCGCTATTGGCGATCGTCAGAGCCCCTTTAGTGGGAACAGGATGTACCACGAGAAAGCGGGGTTGACATTTGTCAAGGAGAGGCTGTGATGTTACGCATCGCCTGACCTTACATCACATATAGGAAATGAATTAAACAATGTAATATAGTATATGATATAATACATGCATATTTTAATATAATAATATAATATCATAACATAATATAATATAATGATTATTAATTAAAACGTTAATTCCTTATCACCTGATACACACTGAAATACATCCATGCCCACGTATATGTATATATACACACACTACATAACATAAGCCCACATAGAAACATACATATATACATACATACATAGCATATATACACCGAATGAGCCATTACGTTATGACCACCTACCTAGTAAGCTGTAAGAACCCCTTTAGCACTCAAAACAGCGGCCAATCGGCGAGACATCGATTGGATGAGATGGCGATAGGTATCCGTAGGTACCTGGTACCATAATATCAACAGCAGGTTCTCCAGTTCCCGTATATTTCGGGGTGGTGGTGATTTAGCGCGCATCCGCTTTTCCAAGTCGAACAACAAATGTTCGATTGGATTCATATCAGGTGAATTTGGAGGCCAGGGCATTAACAGAAAGTCATCAGCATATTGCTCGAACCACTCCCTGACGATTCTGGAAGTGTGGCATGGCGCATTATTCTGCTGGCAATGGCCATCACCAGCAGGGAACACAGTTGCCATGAATGGGTGAACTTCGTCCTAAACGATGTTCAGATACCTTTAAGCTGTCAGGGATTGTGCTTTTGGAATAATGGGGCCAAAGGTCCGTGAAAACATCGCCCACGGCATGCCGGCGCTGGCCTATTTCCGCCCAACAGTGCATCCAGGTGCCATAGCCTCCGCTGGTAATCGGCGTATCCGCGCTCAGCCGTCTACGTGATGCACCAGGAATCTTGATTCGTCAGACCATGCCCCTTTTTTCCAGTCTCGATGATCTTGGGCCCATTTCATGCGTTGTTGGAGATGACGTGCAGTGAGCATGAGGACCCGGTTGGGTCTTCGGCTAAGCAGTACCCTGCGCAGAAGGTGTCGATGACCTGTGTGCTCTGACACATTGCCCTAGTCACCACTCTTATAACTGCGGGTCATTTGTCGCACTGTGGCACTGTGGCACTGTGGCACTGCGGCCGCTGTGAACAATGCATGATAGTCCTTGCTTCCCTCTGGTATCAATGATCTGCGGACGACACTAGGCTGGACGACTGTTCGTCATTTGGCCATCTGCGGACCACGTTTGATACATACTCACTACAGCGGCACATGAACAATCCATAAGCCGCACTGTTTCCGTGATCGTTGTTCCAAAGCTCCGTGCCATCACAATTTTTCTTTTATCAAACACCGAAAATTCGGCAGCTTTTCCCATTCTGACTTCGAACACTCTACTAACCGAATGCCGGTCTTTGGGTTGTATATACGGGGAGATTCCTGAAATCCTAAGTCACCTCAATAACTTGGGAACAAAGACAGCTAGAGCTATGGAAGTAAGGTATGGTATAGTAAAACAACCATGCGCTATCGGTTGAGTGTGACGGCTGCGCCCCTAGTGGCATAATGTGGAAGTTAGCACTCCTATCTCGGAAACCATGAGAGATACGGAAAAGAGATCAATTAGAAACTTGTAGAGCATCAAAGAATTAGTAGGAAACGATATATGGTAGAAGCAGCTGGGGTAAGTAGAAGGCTTGAAACGCGAACTTATGCTAAGCCGGGTCGTGTCGTTGTCGCGGTAACAGTCTAGCAGAGAGAAATGTATGACGTATGCGACCTCACGCCTGTGAGTGTCGTATGCAAATTTTGGTGTAACATAACGCCTCACCTGCCGTATCAGGCGCGGCGTGGCAATGTATAAAGGATCGTCGGTCAGGAGCTATGTCATTCGTAAAGTGATTATCGGGTGAAGAACGAGCATGGAAGGCTATTCGAATGAACTGTATTGCGAGATGGTACTGCTATATGTAGAATTCCGATGCAAAGTGAGGGAAGCGTCACGCCACTATGGCTAACGATTGCCGACTCATCCATCGCCGACAGCGTGGATTATCAGTCGCGCGGTTCGACGGTTACGAGAGACGGGCAGTATTGCAGCGCTTCCTCGTTTGGACCGATCAACCGGAATAGGTAGGGATGTGCAACCAGTCAATGTTCTGGCGTACGTTTCGGCCAACCCATACACCAGTACGAGGGAAGTCAGTATGGCATGTGGCTTATCAATCACAATCCCGTGTGTGGAACATTTTGCATCAGCATGGTGCCCACCCGTTCCTTACAGTACCGCTGCACTACTGATGCCAGGGGATAACCAATGACGTCTAGATTGGTGCAATGTTGTAATGAACACCGTAGAAGAAAATGCGGCCTTTCTATCAAACATCCTTTGGACTGACGAGGCGCAGCTCACACGCGCCGGGGTGCTGAAAAAACAAAACACTCATTACTGGGCAGTTCAGAATCTATTTTTCACACGGGAAATGAGACATCAGGTGCGCTGGTCGATCAATGTCTGGTGTGGCATCTGGAAGGACCGACTTGTTGGGCCTGTGTTCTATGAGGGCGCATTAAATGGACGAAGATATCTGCAGCTGTTACAAAGCACAGTACCTGAGTGGTTAGATGATCTGTCTCTGCAAGATGTACGCTCATTATGGATTCAGCATGACGGCACTCCGGCACATCAACCAACAGCGGTACAGCATTTTCTGTCCGACACTTTCGGGCAACAGATCATCGGTTATGGTGGTCCCGTAGCGTGGCCTCCACGATACCCGGATCTAACTCCCATGAATATCTTCCTCTTGGGTTACCTAAAGGATCCCGTGTACAGGGTGGAACCGACGAGTCTCCACGATCTCCGACTGCGTATCGTCGCTGCGTGTGAGAGCGTGACACCTGTTATGCTGGCGAACGTAAAACGGGAAGTGCTGTCTCGCATTGAAATATATATTGTGGCAGATGGTGGCCATATTGAACCCTATATACGTTAAACGGAACGTTATGTAAGTACCGCTGTTGCATTAAATACGACCAATGTACTCCATTTGTATTCATGCCTGAGTATAATAAACCGTATGTTTCCCTCGCGTTTCCAGCCTTCTTCTTACTCCAGCCGTTTCTACCATATGTCGTTTCCTACTAATTCATTGATGCTCTACAAGTTTCTAATTGATCTCTTTCCCGCATCTCTGATGGTTTCCGAGATAGGAATGCTAACTTCCACATTTTGCCATTAGGGGCGCTGCAGTCACTCTCATCCGATAGCGCATGGTTTTTTTACTATCCTATGCCTTCGTTCATAGCTCTAGCTGTCTTTGTTCCCAAGTTAGTAAGGTGACTTAGGACTTTAGGAATCACTCTGTATACTGCTCTGTGAATTTCACAAGCGCCACCGTTCGGTCTCTAGGAGCACTCATTCCTCTAGGCTGAGGGTGCTCATAATGCAGTGACTCATCGGTGTAATATATAATAATAATAATAATAATAATATGATAAAACATGTAGATTTTAATATAATAATATAATATCATGACATAATATAATGATATATTATTTATTAAAATGCTAATTTCTTATCACCTGATTCTCACTCAAACACATTCATGCACACGTATATATATATATGCATGCAGTATATAAACCTACATACATACATACATATATACATACATAACATACCTGACTATATTATTACCAGATATTCTCATCGCTATCATCAGTAGCAGAAATTTCTTGTTCAAAATTTTCCTTCTCATCATCATCAGTAGAGGAAGACTCTTTCTCTTCATCATCATCATCATCTTCCCCATCTCCTACAGGGGCTGTGTTTTATTCCTTCCCTTTGGCTTTGTTGTTTTTAATTAAGTGGGGCTCTTTCAGGAGATGTCAGACTTAAAAGGGTAAAGTAGATTTCTTCTTCTGGGGTAAAGTACTCGTACGTATATTTGAGATGAAATGATCTGGAGTGATCAGCAGTAGATTCAGAATATCAAGCACTGTGTTTTTCCGTTTTTATGCATGGCTTTCATGCATTTTTCTTATGTGTCTATTTCTAGTCTTTTGCACTTCTTCGGAAAGCGTGCCAATGGGTACCATTGCATATTTAGCGACCTTTGCTCCATATCTAAGCACCTTATGCACAGTGACAGGCATATAAAACATGGATACAGCTTTCAGAATATATTTGGGGGCGGGGGTAGCCGCGGGTGGCATAGTGGTTAGCGTTCTTGACTGCCATGGAGATAACCTCAGGTTCGATCCTAGGCAGGTACGAACGTTCGAACCACTAAATACCCGCCGTGCGTCGGATGGGCACGTTAAGCCGTCGGACCCCGGGTACTGCCCCCCCACCCCGGTAATAAATAAGGGCGTCTTCCTTCCCCTTTCTACCTCGTTTCCGTGTCCCTTTCCTATCGGGCACTCTAGCCCAAATCTCCTAGCTTCCTATTTCTAAGAGTTGTTTAAAACCTGGGGTCAGACACACCCTTCCCAAAATCCTCTGCATTAGATCAGATCAGAAGGATAGATTTTTTGTATCACATGCGTCAAGCTTTTTGTTTCACGTACGAAAATCCCAATTTTTCAGAGTACCGATTTAATGCGATAAATTTAGCTTTCATTCCGTGATTTACGCTGTGATATCGAAGAATTACGTTAATATAAATTACATTTAATGGCTGTATTTACCTAAATATGTATTAATAAACATCATGTTTACTTTTACATGGGGCCGGTTAGTTTTGATTTGGTACGGCACTAATCCGACGCCCTACTTTCGATAAAGAGTAAGACCTGATTGTTCAACTTTTTTATTGTTAATCACTTTAGAAAAAAAAGACAAATAACAAAAAAAAAAAAAAAAAAAAACAGGCGCAAAAAGCGCTTGTTGCAGTTTTAAGCCCTTTATAGTCCATAAACTTCTCTGTAATATACTTAATTACTTCATTTTTTTACGCTTTCCAACCGTAGGTTTAAAAATCGTATATGCTCCAGATGTGTCCGTCCGCACGATAACTCACGTAAAAATAATTCGATTTCGAAGAACCTTTAGTATGTGGTAGGGGAGCACCTAGGGATGACCCCTATTGAAAATGGATAAAATGGGGTCAAACTTCAGGACATAGGAGCGGGATCGATTCCATTGCCGTTATGCGTCATAACTTGCGTAACAATGGTTTTATGTCGATAAAATTTTTGTATGTGGTAGGGGACCACCTGAGGACCACTCCTATTGAAAATGGACGAAATGGGGTCAAAGGTCAGGACATAGGAGCGGGATCCATTCCATTGCACTTATGCGTCATAACTTGACTAAAAATGCTTTTATTGCGACAAAACTTCAGTATGTTGTTTCCAAGGTACACTAAACCAGTCCTGTTGAACATCATTGAAATGGGGTCAAAGGTCAGGACACAGGAGCCAGATTTATTCCACAGCCATTATCTTCATAATTTGAGTAATAACTTGAGTAATGATTTTTGGTATGTTGGAAAGCGTATCATAATCAATGCATTGCATGATTTTACTAACTTGTTTATGGATATGTTCGGACATGTTTTTTTAAGTCTGTTAAAAGTTTTCGAAAAAATGAATAATTAATTATTTCCTCCATAAAAATGCTACTTGATAGCATGGATACACAATTCTAAGTACATATATATATAATTAGTATAACGAAAGGTTACACATACCTTACTAAAATATCCAGCAAGAATAAAGCTTTATAACTTATTCACACTCGCTTGCAGCCGCAATTTTATCTCTTAGAGACGTGAACCGTCAGACGCAAGGTCAGCGATTTCAATATCCAACTTTCAGGTTCTGCCACGCAGTCATGTTTTAGATTACTTTTGTTCAAAGGTCGAATCATGAGAGGGCAATCAATATGTTTACAGTATTACTGAAATATTTTTACTTATTTTTTCAAGTGACCAAAATGGCATTTGTCGGCCTAGGAACCAATGTGCAGTAGCGGGTCGTGGTTTAAAAAACAGGCAGAGCGCATGTCACGAGAACTGATATAATCATATCTTATATGATTCGCAATGGTATTAAAATTACCCAAGAAACAATATTGAAACAAAATTCCGAGATTGGACGCCAAATCTGATATACCATGCTCTCCCAGAGCAAGCTCAAATAGAGTTGCTATCTTCAGTTTACCATACCAAGTACCGCCAAAACCAGTACATTATTTTTGTGTACAGAGGACATGCTTCTGAAAAGTGTCTGCAAAAAGTCGTAAATCTTACACAGCAGTTGTAGACCATGAAATCTCAGCGGCAAACAATAAACATGGGCAGTACACTACAGCATTTCTTATGCTACAGCCACATATCCATTCATTCTGATTACAGGTATTCTCCGCTTTTCGAAAGTTCGCTTTACGACACTTCGCTTTCACAAAAGAACTGCATTATTACCAGTTTTCACTAACAAAAAGAAATCCCAAGATGATTTTCTTTTTAAAAAAACCCAGCGAAAATAGCGCGAGCCGTTACAGAGGCAGCGCGCATTCCGAGTAAAGTGAGTAGGGCAGCCAAGCTCTTTCCCTGGGAATTACACTCATTATCAGCCGCCATAGCTTTTAACTATTACTGTGAGTATCTGTGCTTCACCTCGATTTATTTTATGCATCCGTTAGGAAGATGTGTCCTAAGGTATCAAAAACGTCTACGAGAGTTTGTAAGGTTCTTAAGATTAGCGAAAACTGGACGTAATTAAGCGTTTCGATTGTGGTGAACAAAATGAAGACATACAACTTGCCTGCGTCCGCCGTTATTATTGTTTAAACGCAGAGAGAAAGAATCTTGAAAGTTGTCGAAGTTACTACACTGGCGTGCCAAAATTAAGGAAGAGACGATTTTTCGAATGTAACGTCGAGCAGAAGTGCTCCACATCGACTCAAATCATACCATAACATCCCCAAGATGTAAACATATGGGACAAGTGAGCAAAACCGTCCTAACAAGGAATCCAAAGGACACAAAGGCACTTTATCGAAAAGGTAGCTTCCAGCACAACTGGACAGAAGACCGAAACGTCCATGTGACAGGCGGCTGCCAAGAACAATCCAGTCTTTAGTAAGGGATATGATCACCCCTAACTGCGTTGCACGATTTATAACATCTGTCCATGCTGAGGACGAAATAGTCAAGGAGCTATTGAGGCATCGCCACCCATTACTCTTGTAGCGCCAATCGCAGCTGCGGAATCGTTGCTGGCGGCTTGTGACGTGATTCTAAGCTTCTCCCGAGAAGGTCCCACACGTGTTCGATTGGATTTAGGTCCGGGGACCTTGCGGGACAACCCATGCGTTGAATATCTTCACTCTCCAACAGCTCTGCGACAGACACTGTACAATGAGGTGTAATGTTGTCGTCCATGAAGAGGAACTAAGGACCCACAGCACCTCTAAACAGATGCACGTGAGGCAGGAGAACCTCGTTAAAATAGCGGACACCAGTGACTGAACCTCTTTGGATGATGTGGAGGTCAGTACGGCTACCGAGCATGATACCGCCCCAAACGAAAACTCTGCCACCTCCAACCCGTTCCCTTTCGATGATGTTGGAGGTGTGATTGCGTGTTCTCTGCTCTCTCCAGATTTGTATACGTCCAGAATCGCTCGTCAGACTAAATCGGATCTCATCCGTAAAAAGAATGCGACCCCGTCGCTGATGTATCCAGTTCTTGTGTTCCTGGCACCACAGAAACCGCCGTCTCCGACCGATGAGCACGCGTTAATGGCACACACCGTACTGGTCGTCGTGCAAATAGACCACCTTTGTGCAGCCTCCTGGCCACGGTAATACGCGACAACGGACGTCCAGTTGTCTGTTGCATGTGCCTTGCGATTTCTCCCGCTGTCTGCCGTCGGTGTCTTCTCGCCTGTAGGACAATATACCGGTCGTCCGCCACCGTGGTTGCTCGTGGACGACCACTGCTAAACTCTCGGACAGCTGTTCCTGTCGTTTGAAATGCTCTCCAAGCTCGTGAAACGATGCTGTGAGCGATCCTGGACTCCTCGGCCACACTAGTCCCACTTCGACTTTCTTCCAACTTCCCAATGACGCGACCTCGGGTAAAGTCATCAAGATGTCGTCTACTGGATTGCCTTTTGGCGATACCACACGGTGGCAGCAACTCGACGTCGTTCAAATAGATGTACACCGTGCAATACCTTACACCGAAATGTTGAGCGTACACCGCCCGTGTGCTTTATACCCTTCCGACACTCACCCCCTACGTCATGCTGCATATATGCGCCTGTCCTACCGTACCGGACCCTAGTCTGTCTATCTCCTGTGTGGTCTTTCAGTCCGTTCTGCCTGCTCGTTCCGCTGTTATGCTAATTTCTCCTGTTCATCCTTAATTTTTGCACACCAGTGTATTTCGCGTATACAAAGTCTCATACACAAGTATCACCAAGGTGAAATGTAAGAGTGTAACAAAAATGATTTAATAAGGAATATGATTACCTCGTAGTGAGAGATAGCTGTCATAACGCAGATTCATATTCATCACCAGGATGTCGATAAACTCTTGAGCCAAAAAAAAAAAATTCAATTCCTTGATGAATGCGGAGATTTGAGCTGGAACGGTTCTGGGAGGAAACTGATGAGTTGATACGTGCCGTTCCAGAGCATCCCAAGCATGCTCGATAGGTAGGGTTTGATCTGCAGACCTGGCTGGCCATTCCAAAACGCCTTGTGTCTTTTCTCCGCAGAAAATCATCGACAGGGCGAGCCCTGTGCGGGAGAGCGTTATCATTCATTAAAAGAAACTCTGGGCCAACAAACAGCTTCCCGAGAAATTCTGACATATGACTGTAGGATCTTGTCCCTATAACGCTCAGCATTAACATTGCCTGCTGCGACTACGTGGAGGGGTGTGCGGCTTTAGAACAGGCTTCAGAACATAATAATATCCCACACGAACGGACTATACCCATAAAAGGTGTCTCGTTCCCAGACGTTTGCAAGATCATAACGGGTTCCCTATTTCGTTCAAATGAAATGCCAACGAAAATCCGTTTGTAGACTGAATATCAACCCTTCTCCCATACGAACACCGGCCAATTCGTCTAGGATCCAAGAACGATGTTGCCTGCACCAGTTTAACGAGCTCTCCTATGAGATGCAGTTAGCAGAACACAAACCATGGGCATCCTGGCATGAAAATTCAATTGCATGAAGCCTTCGATATGTCATTTTAATTGATACCGTAGTCCAAGGCAGTGGAGGACTCCCCCTGCTACACTGACTACATGCACCGCAGAGCTCTGCAGATACCGGATTGTATAGGACCTACCACATCTTGAGGCTGAAGCAACATAACAGTCCTCCGAAGAGATGGAACTCTTTGATCGAACTTGGCCGGGCCTTCGTGACACCCCCACCGGTGAAATTGGATTCCTACCATAACCGTTATATCACTCTGGGATGGATGTTCAAGACCTTTACGACCTGGGCATGAGACTGGCCTGTTTGCAGTCGTTCGGCCACACATCAACCTTTGCGACATGGGTCTCAGATTGGCCTGTTTGCAGTTGTTCTACCACTGATTAACCTTTGCCTCCTAGGCCTGAGACTGGCCTGTTTGTAGTCGTTCTACCACTCTTCAACCTTTGCGACGTGAGTCTTAGGCTGGCCCCGTTTCTAGACGTTCTTTCAATCATCAACCTTTGCGACCTAGGCCTGAGACTGGCACTGTTTGCAGTCGTTCTACCACTCATCAACCTTTGTGACATGGGTCTGAGATTGGCCTGTTTGCAGTCGTTCTATCTTTCATTAACCTTTGCCTCCTAAGCCTGAGACTGGCCTGTTTGCAGTCGTTCTAACACTCTTCAACCTTTGCGACGTGAGTCTGAGAATGGCCCCGTTTTTCGACGTTCTTTCAATCATCAACCTTTGCGACCTAGACCTGAGACTGGCCTGTCTGCAGTCGTTCTACCGCTCATCAACCTTTGCGACCTAGGCCTGACACTGGCGTGTTAGTAGTCATTCTACCACTGGTCAACATACAGCGTCGCATGCACGTTTATGAGACATAAGGTATTCATTTGCAGCCACCAGAACTCTTCTTACATGTGCTGTCAATGAAAAATGGCACTGCCGTTCGCTTTTGACTTTAAATATGTAACTCAATTTACATATTGGACAGCATTTTGCTCACTAATATGCAAATTTCACTGCGGACATTTGTTTCTCTTGTGCATTTGCTAATGCCCTGTAATCATCGCGACATTTCATTGAGCGTATTAGATTATTTGCCAGCTATTGACTTCCCGAGTTTAATTTTTGGGCACCAGTGTACATTTAAAAGGGAGTCTTAGTGTGTCAGCCTATTGAAAAGGTCCCATATCAAATTCGGTTGTTTTCTTCAGGACAACAGTGCTTTTTTCACTTTTTTCTGAGAGAAACTGGGAAAAGCTGGTAACCTTATACCGCCATGGCTAGTGATCTAATATCGTTGAAGCCAATAGTCTTTGGAAAGTAATTGTTATATGCAAATTTTTACTTTTTTTGACTCCTCTAAAATCAACTTCAATACCACAAAGGTGATCTTAAAATGAAGTGCCGAAATGTTCCTCTATTTTTAATGTGATTTCTAATGATATCATTTAAATTTTTTCCTATCCAAAAAAAAAAAACGCCGCCCCGGTGGCGCAGTGGTCTAAGCGATGGCCTCTGATGGCCTCTGATCATTCGTCTGAAAGGGGTCCGGGTTCGAATCCCGGTGAGGCATGGATGTTGTGTTTGTCTTATGGCACTGGCTCTCTCCCTTCCCTGGAACCAGTGACCCTAAATTAGGGACGGGCGACTGCTTATAGCTCATTGAGTTGCTCACGGTGGTCGTTAAACCTCAAAAAAAAAAAAAAAAAAAAAAAAGAAATGCCGCCCGGGTTATACAGTGGCCTAAACGCTGGTTTGAGACCATTCGTCCGAAATGGGTCCGAGTTTGGAAAGCCGTGAGGCATGATTGTTGCGTTTGTCTTACAGCACTGAGTCTCTTCTTTCCCTGGAATCAGTGACTCTAAATTAGGGACGTGCGACTGTGCATAGCCCATTGAGGAGCTCACGGTGCTCGTTAAACTTATAAACGAAAAAAAAAATATGAAACTGCAATTCAGATGTTAGGAAAAACAGCGTAATGAACCGTTATGCAACAGAAGTTTTCGAAAGTTGGCTAAAATTACATCCCAATGCGCATGGGCAATTTAAAACTGTACACTTTTCTCCGCAAAAACTTCGCAATCCGTTTCACTGCTTTATCAGATTTTGCTTTCGCGATTTTCCTGTACAGTTTCTGTGATGGATTTACTGTGAGCTTTCTGTACATTTTCCATAAGAAAACATTTCATACAGGTTATTTCGTGAAAAGTTGCAGCAGGAACCAAATGAATTATTAAATTAAATAAACGAACGAAAATGAAATATTGTTTTTATGGTATGGCGCATTGATAAGTGGCATATCTAAGGCTGTTTATTGACGCATGATGAAAATTTTACGGTAAAATAACTAGCTGAGGTTTTCACTTTCGCAATTGAAAATAATAACAAGAAAGATGACACCGAGTATTCGGGTGTAATAAGCACGTCTTTTGAATCCGTTCTGACGCAAATTAAATTTATCAAAGCTATTCAAACTCAATGGAACCGTTATGGAAAACAATAGTATCTGACGGAAGAAAGAAGTTTTTCAATCGGGTTTTTAATCCCTCAGATATTGCTGTAAACGGAATCGTGAGCTTACGCCCTCTGGTTGCAGACTTTTGTGCGTTAAGAAAAACATGAATTTATATGAGAAACATTTCACACCTGAAACTCTCTCCAACACAGAAATAATTTTTCAAATCGGACTCTTAGAAACAGAGATATCGACAAAAATAAGATGTGACTTTACGTCCCCTGGTGGGAAAACCATGCATTATTTTAGGAAGAAAGTATTCTCAAAAGGTTCATGCATATGAGCCGTATCAGTCCAGGAAAAAAAAAATTAGTCGAGTTTTCAGGATCATAGATTTTGCTACAAATACATCAAAAGCAGATATTAACACTTATGCCCTCTGGCGGCCAAACCATTCTTTACCAAACATTAGAAATTATGTGAAAAATATTTTCCATCAGGTCTTGCGTGCGATACAGGAAGAATATTTCAAATCGTAGCTTTAGGAGCAGAAATAACGCAGAAAACGCAATTTACCTTTGTGCTCCCTAGCGGAAAGTCTAGGATTACCTTGAAAATATTTGAATTTATAGGAAAAACTTTTCGCATCAAAAACACTGCCCAACAAGGAAGAATTTTTCAAATCGGACTCTTAAAAGTAGAGATATTGACAAAAATAAAATATATATATATGTTTACGCCCCCTGGCGAAGAATCCATGCATTATTTCAAGAAGAAAATGTTCCTAAAAAGTTTGTCGACATAAGTAGTATCGTTCAACAAAGGACTTTTTTTTCAAATTAGATTTTAGAAGCTTATATTTTGCTGCAAATACTGTACAACAGAACCGGAAATTAAGACCTACGCCACTTGGTGGCCAAACAATTTTTACAAAAAATTAGAAAATATGTGCAAACGATTTCCCATGAGGAGCTGTATCCGGTGCAGAAAGAATTTTTCAAATCGGAGATTTAGAAACAGAGATATAGAGGGAAAGCAATTTACCTTTACGCCACCTAGCAGAAAGTCTATGAATTATTTGAAAATTTTGAAATTATATGAAAAACATGTCACACTGGAAACACTATCCAACAAAGAAAGAATTTTTCAAATCGGACTACTAGAAGTAGAAATTTAGAAGCTCATATTTTGCTGCAAATACATCAGAAGCGGAAATTTAGCGTTACACCCCCTGGTGGTTAAACCATTTTTTTCAAAAAATTAGAAATTATGTGCAAATTATTTCCCATCAGGATCTGTATACGGTGCAGAAAGAGTTTTTGAAATCGGAGATTTAGAAGCAGAGATATAGGGGGAATGCAATTTACCCATACGCCCCCTAGCGGAAATTCTATGAATTACTTGAAAATTTTAAAATTATATGAAAAACATGTCACAGTGAAAACACTATCCAACAAAGAAGGAATTTTTTAAATCGGACTACTAGAAGTAGAGATATTGACAAAAATAAGATATACATCTACGCCCCCTGGCGGAGAAACTGTGGAATATTTTAAGAAGAAAATATTCCGAAAAGGTTTACCGATGTAAGTGGCATCTGTCCTCGAAAGAATTTTTTCAATTGATATTTTAGAAGTTCAGATTTTATGGCAAATACATCAGATGCCAAAATTAACGCTTACGCCCCTGGTGGCCAATGTATTTTCTTTACCAAAAATTTGAAATTATATGCAAAAGATTTTCCATCAGGACGTGTAACCCGCTGAAGAATTTTTTTTTCAAATCGGAGCTTTAGAAGAAGGGTTATCGGGAAAAATGTCATTTATTTTTGCGCCCCCTAGCGGAAATTATATGCGTAATTTGAAAAAGTAACGATATCTAAAATACTCTTCGACATAAATGGAATTGAAAGATAAAAAAAAATTCAATTGGATGTTTAGAAGCAAAAATTTGGAATAAAACGTGTTTTTCAGTTCGACATCATCTGCATTTACGCCCTCTAGCGGCGAAATTGTACATCGTAATAAAAAAAGAAATAAACGATCATCATTCTCATATTTCAAGCTTTTCAATGCAAAAATAATTTTACAAATCGGACTAATGTTTGCAGAGATATCGTGGGTACAGAGGACGGACGGACGGACTGACGGACAAACCGATAACATGAGCACGATCTTTTTTTACAAAAGGCGTGCTAAAAACAGTTAAAGATTAGAATTTTCTGTTTTTAGAATATAACAGCTATTACGTAAGTACAAATGGTTTCACCATAACTTCTACGCATCTCACATATATGATTCTTGGCCCTCTTCATGAGTAGAAAGTGCGATCTCCTTAAAATAGAATAGTTGCAATTTTCCATTGTAGAGAGATAGATCTCTGTGCTTTGATGGCGGTAGTAAATTCTCTGAACGCATACAGTATATGTCCGTGCTGTTCGTAACGATATGTAACGCATCCCGGAGTTTTTCACCGAGAGAAAA
The DNA here is from genome assembly GCA_039090855.1 of Macrothele yani. Taxonomy (NCBI): domain Eukaryota; kingdom Metazoa; phylum Arthropoda; class Arachnida; order Araneae; family Macrothelidae; genus Macrothele; species Macrothele yani. The sequence goes on along the minus strand of CM077010.1, from coordinate 73,051,126 downwards.
GTTTTCAGAGACAATATCGACGGACAACTTTTTCCTTAAGCCGATTATTGCTGCTAGCGATGAAAGCTGGAATCACTCAGTATGAGCCTCCTCTGATGGCGAGTGGCCAGAGGAGTTGTATTCTGGCTAGTCGTCCGAACTGGACAGAGATTTGTATACCATAGGAAGGAAGCATGGATGATTTGCTTGTTCTATGGCGTTTTCCTGGAACCTGCCTCGAATTTGGTGGCCTTGAATTAGGGAACGGATTACTAAGGGTTGCTCTGGCGGACGATAAACATCGCGACAAAACACTCAGCGCGAAATTCACGAAATGCAAGTAGCAACGTACTGTTGTGAAGAATCAACTCCAGGCCAAATAGTTGTTGCTATTCATTCTGCGAGCGAGGGTACGAACTACTTTACACTAGAAGAAACTGACATGCTCTTGAATTTATTTATTTTTTGTGAGAAAATATGGGCTGTAATTTATAAAATGTGTACGCACTTAATATCATTTTTCAATAATTTTTGAGTTCTTCAATGTAAAACTTCTCTTTTTTTGGTTTCAGCGGCCACAGTGTGAAAATCGTTGGAAATATTTGATTGCCGGTTCCTAACTTTTGGCTACAAGTCCCTTTTTGGAGCAACTCAGTGGGCTATAAGAAGCCTATCCTAATTAAGAACAACTAGCTCCAGGGATAGGAGAGAGCCACTGCCGGAAGAGCATCAAGGTAACCATGCTTCACCGGGGTTTGAACCGAGATCCATATCGAACGAATGGTCACCTCAAGCCAGCACCTAGACCTGTTTACTTCGAAGATTCACTTCTCAATTTATTTATTTTTAGCACATCCTCTGTAAAAAAATTTAAAATAAAAGATCGAGCCTATGTTATTGGTCTGTCTGTCTGTCAGTCCATCTGTAGACACTATATCTCTGATAATATTAGTCCAATTTGAAAAAAAAAATTCTTTTAGCATTGGGAAGCTTGCAATATGCGAATGATGATCCTTCACTTCGTTTTTTTCACGATGCACAATTTCGCCGCTAGAAGACTTAAAGTCAGATGTAATAGAATTTCAAGAACATTTTTTCCCTATATTTGCATCTAAACAACCGATTGAAAAAAATCTTTTATCTTTGGATTGCATTTATGTCAAAGAGTATTTTACATACAGTCACTTTTTCAAGTTACGCATACATTTTCCGCTAGGGGTGTAAAAGTAAAGTGGATTTTCCCGATATCCCTACTTCAAATATTCCGATTTGAAATTTTTTTTCGTTTAGAGGACACAAGTCCGGACGAGAAGTTTTTGCATATAATTTCTAATTTTTGGTAGAGAACGGTTTGGCCACCAGGGGGTATAAGTGTTATTTTCTGCTTCTGATGTATTTGTCGCAAAATCTGAGCTTCTATAATCTCTATTGAAAAAATTCGTTCGTGGACCGGTAACACTAACGTCAATAAACCTATTTTAGAACATTTTCTTCTTAAAATATTGCACGGTTTCTCCGCCACGGGACATAGATATATATCTTGTTTTTGTCAATATATCTGGCTTGTAAAGGTTCAATTTGAAAAATGCCTTGCTTATTGGATAAAGCATTAGTGCGGCATGTTTTTCATATAATATCAAAATTTTCAAGTAATTCATAGACTTTCCGCTAGGAGGCGCAAAGGTAAATTGCGTTTTCTCAGATATTTCTGTTTTTAAAGCTTTGATTAGAAACATTCTTCCTGTATCGCATACAGCTCCTGATGGGAAATGGTGTTCATATAATTTCTAATATTAGTAAATATTGGCTTGGCCACCAGGAGGCATAAGTGCTAATTTCTGCTTCCGATGTACGTATTTGCAGCAAAATCTAAGTTCCTGAAAAATCGACAATTTTTTTTTCATGGACCGATACCGCTCACATCAAAAAACCTTTGAGAATACATTATCCCTAAAATAATGGCCGGTTTTCCCACCACGTGGCGTAGATGCGTATCTCATATTTGTCAATATACTGTATATCTGATTCTAAGAGTCCGATATGAAAAATTATTTCATTGTTGGAGAGTGTTTCACTGCGAAATGTTTCTCATAAAATTTCAAATTTTTCTTAATACCCAAGTCTGCAACCAGATATCGTAAGTTCACGATTCCGTTTGCAGAAATATCTACAGGATTAAAAATCCGATTGAAAAACTTCTTTCTTTAATTGTTTGATGATACTTCTTTCTTTTGTCAGATACTATTGTTTTCCATACCAGTCCCACTGGCTTTGATAAATTTAATTCGCTTCAGAACGGATTCAAAAGGCGTGCTCATTACCCCCGAAAATTCGGTGTCATATTTCTTGCTTATTTCACCATTAGCGGCAGTTCCTTGTAGTCTTCTTCAAATGGTATAAGAAATAATTTTTTATTGACTCATCGTAAAAAGAGCCTGTCTGACACAGCCATGATGACGGCTCTGTCGTACAGGCTCTCGTTATGACAAATGCAAAGTACGTCATTAACCTTGCGTTGCATATGGGAATCAAACTCGTATCATGGTTCGCGTCATCATAATGACAATTAGTCCTAGCGTAAATTCTACTGTTGTGGCAAGTACGAAGACTTTTTTTGTCTGCACAATACCGTAACCTTTTATTTTCTACGACGGAAATAGAACTTTTTGCTTGTGTCATAAAGTAAATATTATTCATACCTTTTATTTATCGCTTTGTCGAAAAGAAGGAATATCTATAAGGTACGAAACTTGGCATGCAACCTGCATCTTTATCGCAGAGTTACTATTGTTTTTCAGCCATTGTTACCAACACTGATTGTAAAATAATCGGGAAAAGGATCATATTTAGCGATCGTTCTTTCTCGAACAAATTGGTTGGGGAAAAACATTGAAATGTTAAAAGAAAAGAAAATGCCGAAGTTCAAAAAATATTGAAGATATATTTTACATAAATTATCATTGAGGAAGGTCTCACAGAAATTTCCGAATTATGTGTGTGTGCGCGCATTGTGAACTTCACATACATCTTGTGATTTTGATTTTGCTCCCTCTAGTAAGTACCGGGAGTCTGGTCTTTAAATTCTACGCATAATTATAATGATTTATACTAAATAGAAATTAGTTTTTAGGAATATAACTTATACTTAATTTTTCGATTTATGAATGTACAAAAGTTCATATTTTCTGAAACTGTGAAGTAATTGGGTTGTAGTAGGTCTTCAAGTATTTTCAGCACGTCTTCTGTAAACAGATTAGTAAAATCACGCAATTAATTCATTATAATAAGTTTTCCAACATACCAGATATCATTACTCAAGTTATGAGGATAATGGCTGTGGAATAAATCTCGCTCCTGTGCCCTGACCTTTGACACCATTTCGATGACATTAAACACAATTGGTCCAGAGTACCTCCGGAACAACATACTAAAGTTTTGTCGCAATAGAAGCATTTTTAGTCAAGTTATGAAGATAATGGCTGCGGAATCAATCTCGCTCCTGTACCCTGACCTTTGACCCCATTTGGATTATATTAAATAGAATTGGTTCAGTGTACATCCGGAACAACATGATAACGTTTTGTTGCAATAGAAGCATTTTTACGTAAGTTATGACGCATAAGGGCGATGGAATGTATCCCGCTCCTATGTCCTTACCTTTGACCCCATTTTGTCCATTTTCAAGAGTTTTCGTTTCCAAGTTGTCCCCTACCACATACTAAAATTTCATTGAAGTCGAACCATTTTTACGCACGTTATAATGCATAAGGGCAATGGAGTGGATCCCCCTCCTATGTCCCGACCTTTGATCCTATTTCTTCCATTTTCAATCAGATTTGACCTCAGGTATAGTTCCCTACCACATATCAAAATTTCATCGAAATCGAACCATTTTTGCGCAAGTTATGACGCATAAGGGCAATGGAATGGATCCCGCTCCTATGTTCTGATCATTGACTCCATTCCGTCCATTTTTAATAGGGTTCGTCCCCCGCTGGTCCCCTACCACATACTAAAATTTCATCGAAATCGAACTACTTTTACGCGAGTTATCGTGTGGGCGGGCAGACGGACGGGCAAATCTGCAGCGTATACGCTTCTTCAAGCGGCTGTTAGAAAGCGTAAAAAACGGATTGTGCTTATGTAACCGGTTTGCCAGTACGTCTGCCCGTCGACATCATATCTCTGAAACTATTAATTAGTCCGATTTGAAAAATTCTTTTCGCCTTAGAAAGCTTGAAATGTGCGAATGGAGGTCCTTTATTTCGATTTTTTTTACAATGCTCAATTTCGCCTCTAGAGGGCGAAAATGCAGAATATATCGAATTCAAAATACATTTTATTTCATATATTTGCTTCATCGGATCGATTTTTTTTTTTTTTACCTATTGATTCCATTTATGTCTAATACTATTTCAGGCATAGCCATTTCTTTCAAGTTACGCAAAGATATTCCGCTAGGGGACGCAAAAATATGTAAATTGTGTTTTCTCCGATATCTCTGCTTCTAAAACTCCGATTTGAAAAATTCTTTATTCAGGTGATACAACCTACATATGATGAAAAATCGTTTGCATCTAATTTCTGAATTTTTGGTAAAAATGGTTTGACCACCAGGAAGCACAAATATTATCTTGCGCTTCTGAGGCATTTACAGCAAAATCTGAGCTTCTAAAATCTCTATTGAAAAAATTATTTCGTGGACTAATGCCCTTTATAGCGATAAATATTTTCTGAATAATTTCTCCTTAAAATAATGCATGGTTTCTCCGCCTGAGGGCGTAGATATATATCTTTGTAAATATCTCTACTTCTGAGAGTCCGATTTGGAAAAATAATTCTTTGTTGGACGGCGTTTCCGCTGCAAAATATTTTTCATATAATTTCGAGATTTTCAAATAAATCGTAGACTTTTCGCTAGGGGGCGCTATGGTAAATTGCGGTTTCCCCGGCATCTCTGCTTGTAAAACTCAGATTTGAAAAATTCTTCCTGTATCGCATACAGCTCCTGTTGGGAAATGTTTTACATATAATATCCAATATTTGGTAAAGAATGGTTTAGCCAATAGGAGGTGTAATGGTTAATTTCTGCTTCTAATGTATTTGTAGAAAAATCTGAATTATTGAAAACTTGATTGAAAAGATTTTTTTGTCGATACCGCTCCCATCGAAAAACTTTTTGAGAATATTTTTTTCTTGTTTACCAAACTTTTTTTACTAAGAAAACCTTTTTGAGAATAATTTCTTCTTAAAACAGTTCATGGTTTTCCCCGGGTGCGTTGGTGCATATCTTATACACTGAAAAGCAATTGAATTAGAGATACGTGTTTAGTAACGTGTAGCACCATCTTTCGCTCTGATCACGGCGGCGATTCGTCTCAGCATGGACTCGACAAGACACCGGAAGCGTTGGGAAGCCATACGGGTCCACGACCCCTGAACAAGCGCCCACAGTTCACGAAGATTTCATGGAGGGGGTCAGAGCCTAGAACATCTCTCTCGATGGCATCCCAGATGTGCTCGATGGGATTGTGGTGAGGTGACATAGCTGGCCAAGGAAGCGAGGTCACGTCGGTGAAGTGTTCATCCAACCATTCGGATACGATTCGGGAGCGATTGCATGGTGCATTGTCTTGTTAGAGAAGGAGGTCCCCAGTGGGATGTTGAAGACGCACAAACAGGAGCAAATGGTCGTCCAGGATATCCCGGTAACGTTGACCTGTGAGGGACGATGTCAAACGTATCAGAGATCCCATTTCAGTCCACGCAAACAGTCCCCAGACGAGAATGCCACCCCCACCAGTTTGAAGAGTACCCTGCTGGCAAGAAGGATCCATCGCTTCATGTGGTTTGCGCCGTAATCGTATCCTGCCATCCGCGTGTACCACCGTGAATCTCGACTCATCAGTCCAGACAACATTTTTCCACATGTCTAGGGTTCAGTGGTGATGTTCCCGTGCCCATGCTAAACTTTGCACCCTGTGATTTGCGGTCAGCAGCGGTACCCTCGTGGGACGATGGCTTCTGTACCCCGTAGCGAGGAGATGGTTCTGGATGGTGTGACTGCTTACACGTTTTTGTGCACCAGTGTTAAATTGCCGAATTATTTCTTGCACTGTGGCCCGCCTATCCGCTGTTACAATGCGAGCTAGCCAACGATGACCCCGCTCATCCACACCCTGTTGTTCGCGGCAGTTGGCCCTTGCAGGGATCGTTTTACCGGAATCGATGTACTCACGGTACACCCGTGACACCGTGGATCGTGAAAATCCCAGTGCCTACACGACTTCGGAGATGGAGTGACCCATTCGTCAGGCTCCGACAATTTGCCCACGATCAAATGCGCTTAGATCCTTCGTCTTACCCATACTGCGTCCGACTCCTACTGATTCCCGTCGCATCACTTCTTATATTGTCGGATCGCTGCATACGTCATGTCGTTTCCGTTTACAGTGCCGCCCACAGCAACACATTTGCTTAACGCCAGCTGTCTCTAATTCAATTGCTCTTCAGTGTATTTGTCGATATCTTACATTTCTTAGGTTCGGATTTCAAAAATTGTTCTTTTGTTGGAGAGCGTTTCCACTGCGAAATGTTTTTCATATAATTCTACATTTTTCTTAACGCAGTCTGCTACCATAGGACCTAAGTTCACGTCTCCGTTTATCTGCGACATTTAAAACCCGATTGAAAAACTTCTTTCTTCTGTCAGATAGTACTGTTTTACGTACCGGTTTCATAGCCTTTGAATAGCTTTGATAAATTTAATTCCGGTCAGAAGGGATTCCAAAGACTTGCTCATTACAACCGAAAATTCGGTGTCATCTTTCTTGTTAATTTTTGGGGTCTGTTTGATGCATTACTGTTGTGAATTAACTTAGGATTTACGTGAATGTTTAGTATTCAGATACAAAACTTGTAGTAATGTAACATTTCTGTTTAGTACTCTTTTTTCATTGGTTCAGGAATAACCCTTACGTTAGTGTTAAGCTCCATTTTGGTTTTATTTGAACGTAGCTTGCTTTTTTTGCGGAGCACATTTTTTTTTTTATTGGAGGTTTAACGACCACCGTGAGCAACTCAATGGGCTATAAGCAGTCGCCCGTCCCTAATTTAGGATCACTGGTTCCAGGGAAGGGAGAAAGCCGGTGCCGTAAGACAAACACAACATCCATGCCTCACCGGGATTCGAACCCGGACCCCTTTCGGACGAATGATCAGAGGCCATCGCTTAGACCACTGCGCCACCGGGGGGCGGCGGAGCACATTTGAGCTACATGCTTTCTTTACCAGGCTCATTTTGCGTCGTCTCAAATAATAAATATCTAGCTAGTGTATTTTCCCGTTACACGTGTTATATTATAATTAGTGAAACGAGGGTGGTTGATATTGTAGATTGTAAATGTACGAAAACCTACATGGTTATCAATAATTTTTGATAAGGATATACACCGATCAGGAAAAATATTATAGCCACCTCTGCGTTACGCAAATATGCGGGTGTGCGGCCAATCAGCGTCACACACGCCAAGGTTGCGAATGATACAGGGTGATCAAAAATCCCCCCGCCCCCCCCCAAAAAAAAAGAAATTAAAAATTTGGTTTTGAAAACATCAGTGAAACAGAAGCACGAAACCGGTATTATGGAAGTGACAAGGGAGGTTTGAAATATCGAAAAAATCGATTTCGGGTTTTTTTGCATATTTTCGATAGTGCAATCCTTTAAGAATATCTTCTTTTTTGAACTTTCGAAAAATTCACAAAATTATGGTCAGGGGATCATAAAACGTGATGCGGCTCGCGGCCGGCCGAACACAGGTTGTCGCGCAGCCAGTGCTACCTCCTCCCTTACCCGAGTAGAATAGAACGATCCTGTATGCTTTCAACGAAAGTGCCGGAATTATGTAGTGCAAGAACTTCATTCTATAGTGCACGAAGCTTTTAACGCGTAAGTACGACTCTTCTAAACTAAATATTGTACCTAATATTTGAACGCAATTTTCTCGAAACTACATGTTTTGGTGATTTTACCGCGATATCTCGAAAACCGCTGGAGATATCAACTTGAAACTTATACCGGAGTTGTAAAACTCGATGGCGCATTGATTAAACCTGACACTCGATTGAATAAAAATGTTTTCATCACTTTATAATAAAGAATAACTCGCATTTTCCACGTTTTTCGTTATCTGGACGCCATTTTTTGAATTTTGTTTTCATTTTCAATTTTTCAGGTATAATCAATGAAGGGACGACTAAAGAGAAGAAATATCCCTGGGATTTCCCAAAATCTTCATCCATTCGACTGCAATCCTGGTAATATCGGATTTTGCATAGTTTGCCTCATTACATGTTTGAGCGCCAATGTTATTCACCTGAAAATAAATATAACGACATTTTGTTATTTTATCATTTTATACTAATCAACCCTACACACAGACAACACGTTTTATATTTATTCGTGGCCTTGTTATAAACAATTAAACGCAAGCCACTTTTTGAAATTTCAAACCTCCCTAGTCCCCTGAACAGAATTAATCAAAAAACAAAAAAAAATGTCCCTTGGACGTTATTACAGCAGGTGCTCAAAATATCCTACTTGCTTACGAATGCTAGCACGAACTCTTTTTCCCAGATTCGAGGTCACTTTGTGCAGAGTTAAAACAATGATTTTTTCGTCAGCCGCAGAAAAGTTGGACTTCAATTCCTCCTTCGTGTGGGATTGGCTTTCGTACACTGTTCCTTTCAGATAACTCCAAAGGAAGAAATCAGGCATTGTTAAATCTGGGGCTGTTGGGGGCCATAAACCTGTGGAATTATCAGCCGATCACTAAAAAACTCTAAAAGAACATCATTGTGTCATTAGAGGTGTGGCATGTTGCTCCATCCTGCTGATACCAACAGTACCTCTCTTCTTCTTCACGCAACGATACAAATGGTGTGACTACGCCCTTGTACACACTGAAGAGCAATTGAATTAGAAATACCTGTCTAGTAACGTGTAGCACCACTTTTCGCCCTGATGACGGCGACCGGAAGCGTTGGGAAGCCATGCGGATCCACGACCCCTGAAGAAGCTCCCACAGTTAACGAAGATTTGATGGAGGAGGTCAGAGCTCTCTCGATGGCATCCCTGATGTGCTCAATGAGATTGAGGTCAGGTGACCTAGCTGGCCAAGGAAGCGAGGTCACGTCGGTGGAGTGTTTATCCAACCATTCGGATACAATTCGGGAGCGATGGCACGGTGCATTGTCTTGTTGCTGGATGAGGTCCCCAGTGGGATGTTGAATATGCAGAAACGGGAGCAAATGGTTGTCCAGGATATCCCGGTAATATTGACCGGTGCGGGACGATGTCATACGTACCAGGGGTCCCATTTCAGTCCACGTAAACATTCCCCAGACGAGAACGCCATCCCAACCAGCTTGAAGAGTACCCTGCTGGCAAGAAGGATCCATCGCGCCCTGTGATGTGCGGTCAGCAGCGGTACCCTCGTGGGACGATGGCTTCAGTACCCCATAGCAAGGAGATGCTTCTGGTTGGTGTGGCTGCTTACACGTTTTTGTGCACCAGCGTTAAATTGCCGAGTGATTTCTTGCACTGTGGCCCGTCTATCCGCTGTTATAATGCGAGCTAGCCGACGATGACCCTGCTCATCCACACGCTGTTGTCCACGGCAGTTGGCCCTTGCAGGGATGGTTTTACCGGATTCGATGTACTCACGGTGCACCCGTGACACAGTGGCTCGTTAAAATCCCAGTGCCTGCACGACTTCGGAGATGGAGTGACCCATTCGTCGGGCTCCGACAATTTGCCCACGATCAAATGCGCTTAGATCCTTCGTCTTGCCCATACTGCGTCCGACTCTTACTGATTCTCGTCGCATCACTCCTTATATTGTCGGATCGCTGCATACGTCATGTCGTTTTCGTTTACAGGGCCGCCCACAGCGCCACAGTTGCATAACGCCAGCTGTCTCTAATTCAATTGCTCTTCAGTGTACAGTCTCATAAACCGTACAGTAAAAAATATCCGCCCGATTATTCGACGACGACACACAGTACACCGTACTCCAACTTTTCTGAGTGCAGTGGTTTTCTTGGAATATGTGCAGATTTGTGGATGACCAATGTCGTGAGTTCTGCGTTTTTACGTATCCATTTACGTAGAACCATGCTTCGTCGATGAAGAAAACTTCATTAGTAGACGACCCAGGACAACTTCATTTTGTTCCACTAATTCGTGTAACCATCTGAAGAAATGTAAGCGTTTCTGAAAATCGCATGGTTTCAATTCAGCCACTGAGGTAAGACGATATGGACGCAGGTTTATTTGTTTCACAGCTTTTTGCGCACTGCCATAAGGTCTTCCGCAAGATTCTGTGTTTCTCGAGTTGTGGCGTATGTGCTGCTACTTAACTTTGATTTTTATTTGTCTAAAATTGTGTTACTTCTCGTTTTCTTTTCTTAATAAACACGTCTCTCAAGATTTTAACTTTTTGGAAGCACCTGGAAGGCAGTCAAGTCAATATGACATAGTTAAAAGCCCATTGCATGGGCAAAAGCATGTGTAATTCAGCATGTTGAACTTTTTACTTTTCTTTGTTTTGTCAACCGGTTGTAATTTCTTCGAAGCCGAGTTATTGGTGGTAGCCGAATGATTCGGTACTATATTTTCCTTGGGTTCACAGTTCTTCACTGAACTCGTCTGCTTGTGTTGGCAACTTAAAGTTTTTTTTACGTTGAAGTTTTGGATTTTGTCAAGAATATTACAGAAAGTATACATGCTAATTTTTGCAATTATTTTCTATGGTCTTGTGTAATTAACGACACGACAGCACTCCGTTAGGGGTTAATATAATTCTACGCAATTTCAGAAAGCAACTTGGAATTTTGTTTTCTTTCTAGTCTACCATAGAGGATATCTTAGCCCTGGTTTTACCAGCATCTTTTTCAGGCTTATCTCACCCACAGTATTTTGAATTCCTGATATCTCCATGGAAAGAAATTTCCGCTCACAGCCGATTACCTTGGGGAACCGATTATTTCATTTGTGCAATTATTTGCATAAACAGCTAAAAATAACGCGCGGATACTAAATTGACTTTCGGATAAACAGAATAGGGTACCGGCAGTGAGCTTAAAATGATTAGCATTTTCAAAAATTAAGATATCGTTTCCCTAATATTAGTCGGACGTAATATAGTAGAGCTAGACAAAAAGATAGCTTTTAGGAAAAAGTGTTGCTAACTGTTTCTTGGAAAGGAAACATCAATATTAATCGTTACCAAAAGAAAATAGCCGTATTGCTATATCTCTGTTCCATTGGCAGGGACAGAAATGGAAATAATTACGAGGTTGGTGTATAAGCATCGAACATTTCACAAGGCCTATTACCACGGATGTGAGATTTGTGAATTTATTTCCCTTTAAAAATGTCGCATTCAGTCGAAACGTTTTGAAGATGTATAACTTAAAAATAAGTACATTGAACTAATGAAAACTTTTAGTAAGTGTGTGAGAAAAGAACGGTTCATGATTTCTTAAACCAAAAGTTGTTCCAAGGGAGATAACAATACGCTGATCGCATCTTCAGTACCGAACAGGCATTCACAGGAAAGCAAGGATAATCGCCGAAGGAGAAGAATGTTCAAAATATCTTGTCACAAGAATTCCCGTAGTCTTCATGAGCATACGCATTTATTTTATCTGGGCACTTATCTGTAAAAATCCTCCAAATACGTGGCGTCAGTGGGTAAACAAAGACATCGCTCTTTCCATGTTTTAGCAACACACAACGCGCTCGGCTAGATATCGAGCAATCTGGGATTTGATTCCCCAGCGGTGACCGAATAACAATTTTTCGGTTGCTGTGTGTTGCTTAATCATGGAAAGAGCGATGTCTTTGTTTATTCGCCAATCTGTGAGCAATGGATTTTCCCATGTACAATTCAGCCATGGCCTATACATACATAAAAAGAAGCACGTGGTCTGGCAAACATCATATACAGGCATGAATTATGGAATGGGTCGCACAACAGACCCGTAAAAACAGTCTTACAGGGCCAGCACTGGTCCATTGCTGGCAGCCAGCACTATGTTGCCGCTTCCGAACGGTCAACAAAATGTCTGGGCGGCCAACAGAAGTACCAGCAGTTCAGGCCAACACCTGGCCAACAGTTACCACCCCCATCAGTTATCATATGCCACAACAGGGCCATCAGTTATCCATCACAGGCAGCAGCTGCCACAAGTGGCCCTTCAGCGGCCCTGCAAGCACGTGCCAGAAATGATGGCTAGCCTAATGTGGTCCGCTAGTTTTCCGGTAGTGGCAGGGGGTAACCACGTGACGTAACTGATGGCTTGCCGAATCTTGTCCGCCAATTTCACAGTAGTAGCCATAAAAAAAAGAAATCAAGGATAACCGCAGTTTTCAAAAGCTACAACTCTCCCCCCCCCCCCTTACGAAACTTCTAAATTATAGCACTGCGCTGGGGAAATTTTCTCAAAAGACCGGAACAACGCCAGTTTGGATCAGGGTGGATACAAACCAGTGCTGTCGGCGTGGGAGATGAGCTCTCTACCGACCGGAATAATTTGCCACGCACGAGAGCGTGCTTGAAGCTGTCTGTTTCGTGCGGAATGTGCAATCAAATGGTTCTCTCTTTCATTTTACAATATTTCGATGTATTTTTCATAAATGTCAGTTTCATATAATTCATACATTTATTTTTTCAGTGTAACGATAGTTTTTTTACCTTAAGGGAACTTCTCTCATTTTAAAGGAGTGTACCAACTTAAAGTCACTTTCCAAAGTTTTGTACTGTCCTTGTCGTCTTGAAAGGCGATTGTTGAATTAATATATATTTACCCGGGTTCATGCCACATTCTGTTACATTTATAACGTTGTATCTTTCCTTTCCGTTGTCCGAAGCTACATTTGTTTTAAAGAGGAAATATATTTTATTTTACTTCTCGTTATTTTTAGAAGCGAATTCCTCCGAGTCTTGTGTATTCAACCCATAGATGTGTACATTATATTTACAGAGCGTTACTTTTTTTTCTTGTAAATTATTAATAAATTTTGTACGCGTAAATTTTTTTTTCCGACAAACTTTTTTTTAATGTTTTTCCAGGACATTTGTTTCAAGCGGTTTCAAATTATTTCTTGTTATTCACCCACTCCATTACATGAATTGTCATTCATGGGAATGGAGTGGGTGTATTTCATGGCTGTAATCTAGTATTTCATGGCTTAATCTGATATCTTCGTCGACGTGGAATTTCATTAGGAAATTACTTCGCCTCTCTACATATGGCTTTTTTTCTTAACATCCACTAATATAACACGATGGCGATAGCGTCATCTTCAACTGACTGGTACCATGAGGGTCAAAGCAAGTGTTGCTTCTGCGCGTGCGGAGTCCCGTTGCTTCCACCTGCTTTTGGAGTTGCATTGGTTGCCAGCAACGGGCCACTAGTGGCACTTGCTTGTAGGCACTCAATTCACGGCGATGCTGCAGGGCCATCAATGGTTCGCCAACTGATAGCGCTGCCACCAACGGACTGCTGCCGGGCCGTGACGGCAGATTTCAGCCAGCAGTGACCCATCACTGCCAGCTGGTGGCCAGCAGTTTCCCAGCACTTGTGTATTTGCTAGCAGAGCTCAGTGACTTTCGACGTGGCACCGTCATATTATTCTATCTTAGCAGCACGTCAGTTCGGGACATTTCTGCCCTTCTACAACTGCACCTGTTAACTGGAAATGGCGTTAGTGTCAAGTAGAAACTCCTAGGTACAAAAACAGTGCAGTAGCGACCCAGTCAACGCAAAAAGACAGAGCCAGACTACGAAGTGGCGCGACAAACTTACAACCTAGTTCCAAACTACCTCTGGAAGTAAAGAGAGGCATAAAGGTTGAGCGGGACCGCAAAGGGGTGCGACAAAATCTCCTGTCCTCCATTGCAGCACTTACACCGAGTTCCAAAATGCTGTGGAAGTAAAAAAAAATTATTGAGCGGGACCGCAAAGTGGTGTGACAAAACCTCCTATCCTCTATTGCAACACTTACCACCGAGTTCCAAAATGCCTCTGAAAGTAACGAGAGGCCTAAACGTTCTTCAAAAGCTGAAAGAAATGGGTTTACATGGCCGAGCAACCTTACACAACCCTAAGAGCAAGAACAACGACAAGCGTCGGTTGAAGTGGTGCAAAGCTCAGCGCAGTGCACTCTGTAATAGCGGAAACAAATTTCCTGCCGTGATTAGTTACGCTTCGCCATCTAGTAATCCTATGAACGTGTTTGGATGTGGAGAGTACAAGGTGAATGTTATCTGCCAGCCTGTGTTGTGCCAGCTGTGAAATTTGCTGGAGGAGCCATCATCCTCTGCAGCTCATTTCATGGTTTGGGGTGGGCCTCCTGGTTCCAATGTCGCAGGAACTTGACGCGGCGGCCTACAAAGATATTCCCGATAATTTTGTACTCTCTGAATTTTTGCAACAGCTCGGTGAAGGCCCTTTCCATTACCAACAGGACAATGAGCCGGTCTGCAAAGCGAGGTCCACGCAGGAATGCGTTGATGAGATGGATATGGAAAAACTTGACTGGTTTGCACAGAGGCCCGGTCTCAACCTCCTGGAACAGCTGACTACCAGGTAGAATAAACCGCGCGAGATCGGTCATTGGCCTGACGCTCTTGTGTCAGAATGGAAGACACTTCTCCCAGCATGCAGTACGATGCTGAAACCTATCCACTAGGTTTCAGCATCGTACTGGAACCTAGTGGATAGCCTTTCTAATAGACTAGAAGTTGTGATAGCAGCAAAATGGCAATCAACTCATTATTAATGCCTTTCATCTAAAGAGATTTTGTGGACAAGCAAAAAGTGTTCGGATACTTTTGGTCACAAAGTGTTTTCATATATTAGGGCAGACGACACTTTACCCAAAGCTTAAATCCGGTTTGAAAAGCTACTGAGCTAGAAAAGCGATATCACTGAGGCTTTTAGTTAGATCGGTATCTCACTTTATATTCTCAAAAAGAAAAACAAAAGATAAAGTTCTTTCGGAAAATCGAAAAATCTCACTAACCCTTTTCCAGCATTCAAACAACGAGTTCGACTGCGTAGAAGCATGTCATAATATTCGACAAGAAGTTAATCTACAATGTTTCGAATTTTCTATGCGCAAGAGCGCAATTTCCGTCACTAATTAAATTCGCTGTTTTCACTAACTCGTCAATTACATTTGATATTGCAGGTGTACAGTGCAATGTAACGTTTCATATTTGATGCCACATCTTTTCGCTCGGAAATGAATTTTATTTTTCATTTGCTGGCCACAAATGTTTCCCCCGAGGGCCGCAATTTTTTTCTCAAGGGCAGCAATTTTTTTCCCGAGGGCCGCCAGTTTGACAGAACTGGCATTAATGATTTCTTCTTGGTAGTTCATTCATCATTTATGAAAAATTCAAATTCCTAGTTGTCACTAATTGTTCAACAATTCGCCATTAACGATAAAAGAATTTGCCACGAGCTAACGACTCGGACACAGAATTCAAATTAATGACATTTAAGAATCATTCCCATTCTCAAGATTTGCCATGACTGCCTAGCTGACTGTTGATGCTCGTTCACGTATTAATTCTTGACATTACTTTGTCCTATCTGATTGAATGATGAACTACAGCAGCACGAGCGAACTATTCACGATTCACGGTGAAGAGCAGATCGTTATGAACCTAATTTTCACGAATGGTCAATTACTACTACGCACGGTCGCTAGTGGCAGTAATACGTTTTACGAAAAATCACAAATTGCAAGCAAAATTTTCCTCACACAGGAAAGTGCCCGGAAAAAAATTATTTTTCAAAGCAAACAATTCGAAGGAAAGACATGGGAAGAACCGTAATGTAACATTACGACCTCCTCTAGAAAGAAGATTATTCGTTATTTGAAGAAGATAATCGATGCAATATGTTCTTAAGGTGATTCCACCTAAAATCTCTGGTTTATGTTTCCAATAATAAAACTTCTTTACATATTTTCTTCGCAATTAGTGTACTCCCAAGGAAGAAAATTTGCACATCGATAAAACTAACTGTATGTTATAGCATGGAATACTTAATACTTGCTAAAACATAAGCATAATTGTATTAAAAATAAATCATTTTTCTTTGAGTAATGTTCAGACCTATCAATAGATGGCGCGACCTGTACATTGATGACGTCAGTCGACAAACAAATGTTGAAGTGCTTAATTATGGTTATGTTTCAGCAACTATTGTTTGTATCCCATGTTATAATTTAAAGTTAGTTTTATCGATGTGCAAATTTTCATCCTTGGGAATACATTAATTGCGAAGAAAATATGTACAGAAATGTTACCATTGGAAGCATAAGGCAGAGATTTTAGGTTGGACCGTCTTAATGGACAGGATTATCCCAATAAGAAAGAAAGTTTATTCAAACGGAATTGTAGAAAAAATATGCTCTTTAAAATACAAACGCACAGTGACGTTCGTGGAGGTAAAAATGTGCGTTATGAAAAAGTAATTTCTTCAAATACAATCTTTTAGAGCAGTAATAGCAAAAACCTTTTCATAGGCATTACCCCTATTGGCGGAATTATACATAATATAAAGTCGATAAAATTCGAGTCTTTGCCATAGCAAACGTTATGAACGCAAAAAGAGTTTCTTTTTTCAGTCGGATTTTTCGAAGCGAAGATGTAACTACAAACAGAAATGCACAGTAACTCAAGCTACAGGCATAATAGTTTACGAAAAACTATCTAGTGTATGCAAAGTCTTCTCCGCAATTAAATGTTTATTTTGTAAAAACAATTTTGCAAATCGGACTTTTAGATGAAGAGATACCAGAAAAAATAAATTACGCATTTGTTCTCTTTAGTTGGAATACTTTGCAATATTTTCAGCGGAATATAAGCACATAATATTTCCTTTATTGACTAACCTCTGTCCAAATGTTTTTTTTTTCTAATCTGCGATTTTTACAGGCATAGATGTCGCTGGAATTATTTTACAAACGGAGATATTTGCGTAGGCAAAGTGACAATAATGTAAGTCACGAAAAATTAGATGGATACTACTTGCACAATATTCTTCACTGTTGACGCTCTCTCATGCAAAGTAATTTTTTTAAGACGAACTTTAAGAAGCAGAGATATTGAGATGTTATTACATGTTATTATTTTGAGCAGGGATTGGCCAAACATGGTCAAAATATGATTTTCTCAAGGAAATTTTAGATGCGGCTGCAAATATATTTCAAACCGAAACATGTGCTTGCGCTTCCTTGCGGCAGAATTATTATTTACGTAATATTAGAAATTATATGCAAAATATTTTTCACCATGAAAGCTCTCCGGTGAAACCGAATCCTCAAATAAGAAATTTAGAAGCAGAGATATCTTACAGCATACATTACGTTCATTCCTTCTAGTAAGAAAACTATGCACTATATGAATTTTCCTTGTTGCAGAAGATATTCCGAAGAAAAAAATTGCTTACATCGGATTTTTAGAAACAATGATATGATATTAAATATATTCTAAATTCAATAGCACATACGTTTGCGTCCCGCGAAGACAAAGCTTGAACCAGGAGAGGCGAAAATGTCAAAGATCATTATTTTCACTTTATAGGCTTCGCAATTCAGAATATTTTTTATCAGACAAATAGGTACGGAGATATGGTATATACAGACGGACGGGCGGAGAAAATGGTTATAACAGAAGCAGATTTCTTTTCCAGTTGGATTTATTTATCTGATATAATAGCCTGTGAAAGCGCAAGTTTGTCCGCGCTCTTGTCCGCGCTCTGTAACTGCAGAGTAAGTTGGTATCTCAACTAAGCTACGCGAACAGAAAAGGTCGCTGTCGATGCAGATTTGCTGTCTTGACAAGTCCTTTACTTCTGTAGTACGTCACACCATCTCCCTCTATATTTGAAGCGTTGTATGAATTTTTCCATTTATTCCAGACGGTATGTGGAACAAACATCCCACATTTTTGGAAGAACTCAACGACTAGTACGTCCATTTTTGAGTTCGGGCGCCAATGTGAAAACACAAGTTTGTTCCCGACGAGGATCGAACCAGCACCCCTCACTCCGGAGTAAGTTGCTTTCACAAATAAGTTACACAGACTGAAAGTACCCCTGAAGATTTGTCATCTTAGCACGTGCTTTACTTCTGTAATACGTCACAAGGCGTTCTCTTGATTTCAAATCTTTTCTTCCATCACTCAGAAAAATCATATTCGAACAATAAACCTCCACGTTTTGTTTTATCCTCTGTGGTATGTCCTTTGAATAAGAAAAACTCTCACTTACAGAAGATGACAGGTTTATTACAGATTTTCGGACATCTTGACTTTGACTCTGTTTTTCTTACAGACAAAAACAATCTTCCTCAACCAATTGTTCGAACTATGTGATTTCCTCGATTCAGATTTTGAAGAAGTATTTCAGTGAGTATGACAATGGTCGACGATGATTATCGAATAATGAAGATGTTTAGCTCTAGTGGGAGAGTACATTATCAATAATGAATCATCGATAATCTTATGAAACCAGATAGAAGGAAAGCACTATTCTTCCTGAATCATAGGATCATGGAAAAGATTCGATTCCTGATAAAATGATTATATCAGAGTATCGGTTTCCGGAATTCCTACTTTCACTTGGATTTTACACCTATATGTAACGAAGGAATTTTTTTCCTAAACGTTCTGTGTGCTTTTGTTTTACTTCGCAGAATGCGTCTCGTGATTTGTCACCAACGTCATAGTGCATTTCTCTTTTTTAATGTGTAACTTTCTCAAAACGAAATTTTCTGCGGTTTTGCATTTCTTGAATATTTTCATTTGTATTGTCAAAACTTTCATAACAGCTTGGGACGCGAAGAAATGATAGAATGAAAAGAATAATTATGGAATGAATGGAAAGAAGGTATACCTTACATGAGAGCTTCGATTTCTTCCTATATTCTTCTCTTCGTTGTCATGTTTCACTGAGTTCTGTGCGGCCCTTTTCTTGGAGTTTTTAGGAGGTTTTGTTGTCACTAATGAGGTTGAAATTCTCTGCGCTTCCTCTACTATAGATTACCACCAGCTTTGAAGCTCTAAAAGTGTATATAACTCTTATAAAAAACTATGATACGAGTCCTTGAAAGTACACTGATGTTCATAAAAAGCAGAACACCGGGAAAAAGTAGAGTTACGACTTTGACGCTTTCAAGATATGTTTATGAGGCAATACAGAACATATTATTAGTGTCTCGATGCCAACCAGGTACACTGAAGTGCCAGAAAATCTGGTACACCAGTCTAATACTTGGTATGTCCCCCACGGGAGCGCAGGACTGCAGAAATACAACGGGGAGTGGACTCCACTAGCTTCTGGAAATATGCTGTAGGCAATGCACACCATACTTCCTGCAGAGCGTTCCACAATTCGGGTGTATTCTCAGGCCTCGGATTCCTGCGTTCGATAGCGCGTTGCATGGCATCCCAAATGTGTTCTATCAAGTTCAGATCTGGGGGCTTGGGTTGAAATGGCAACACCCCAAACCCAGACGAATGACCCTCTTACCACAATGTGGCGTCCCAACACTTGTGTGGAGATGCATTGTCCTGTTGGGACAGGCCCAACCCATCAGCATGAATGCAGGACATGAACGGGTGTACCTCGTCAGAAAGGATGCACAATAGCGTTGGCCGGTTACAGACGTTTGTAAACGTACCAAGGGTCCCAGTGAAGAGCAGCTAAACACACCCCATAGCATTACGGACCTCCCACCAGCCGCTACAGTTCCCTGTTGACAGGCGGGACCCATGGCTTTATGGGGTTTGCGCCACACACGAATCCTTCGATTTGCCCGATACAGTTGGAAATGCGACTCGTCATACCAGGCTACTTTTTTCCAGTCATCAAGTGTCCAGTGGCGGTGATGCAGTGCCCAAGCGAAGAGCATAGCTCTGTGTCGTGCACCCATCAAGGGAACTCGAGTCGGACATCGGTTCTCAAAGCCCATATCGTGCAGGGTACGTTGCACAGTCCGAACGCTGATGCTTGTTGAGGCTCCAGCATTGAATTCCGATGATACGTGAGAGAGTGTTGCAGGCCTATCGCTTGAAACGATTCTTGACAGCCGACGATGGTCACATTCACCCAATGTCTTTTTACGGCCACACTGGTATCGTATGTTGGAGGTTTTGCCGGAATTCTTTTAGTCACGGTAAGCCCTTGAAATGTTCGTCCGTGTCAATCCGAACTTCGTTTCTACCTCCGAAATACTATGGCACATCTCACGAGCGGCAACTATGACATCGCGTTCAAAATCGCTTAAATCGTTATTTCTTGTCATTCTCATGCCGAAAACAGTTCTGACAGCTGACAAGGATGTCTATTGCTTTATGTACGCACTGGCGGACGCAACCGAGTACGCGCATAGGTGACATCGCTATGTATTTTGCATAAGCTTGTCTGTACCAGTTTTTCTGGCACTTCAGTGTACATCGAGGTAGCTAATAATAGGTGTGGCCACCTCTGGCTTTTATCACCTGATCTGCTTGCCGAGGCATAGAATCAATTAATGTGTGAATGGTATGAGGAATAGCCGTCCAGGCTGCATTGACCCGCTTCCAAAGTTTATCAGTCCGTGCCACTGCACCTGTCGTTAGGGCATGTCTCAGAAATTTTCCATTTGTGATAAACCCGGCGATCTGTCCGGCAACGGCAAAAGTGGAAAGTTGTTAATCCTGAAGTAAATACGTGTTGTCGCTGCAACATAGGTGTGGCATTGTCCTGCTAAAATATATTCCAGGGGATATCCTGCTGATACGAAAGAGCGAGCTGCTGTAGAATGCCATTGCCGTAAAAGGCAATCGTTATGATAGTACGAACTCCCACGAGAGGTGATCTGCTTTCATATCCGATAGCACCCCAGGTATAATGCCGTGTGCTGGTACCGTATGTCTGGTGCGAATACACTCTTCCCGAAATCTCTTCCCTTGTCGTCGGCTGACAGAGATGTGGCCATCATTTTCGCCTTAACAAGTGGGCGCCTCGCTCGATAACACGCTATTGTGCCATTCGTCACGCCACTCCCTTCTTTCAATGCACCATTGCAGCGCGGAAGTCTGTTGCTGCTGTGTCAAGGGTAGCTTGAAGAGGGGCCGACGAGACTGCAGTCCGAATTGTAATAACCGGCGACGTACTGCTACAGCTAACGTGGGAAAAAGTTTTACACTTGGCCACTGCTGCGCCAACGCCGTTGGTGATTCAGAACCGACACTCAAAGGCATCATTGTGAGATGCAGTTTGTTCTAGGGCCCCGTCGGTGTACGACGTCCACAAACCCCTCTTCGTGTTCTACGCTCCTTTTCGTACCATTTCCTGCACACTCTTACCACAACGGACACACTGACCACCACACAACTGGCAATCTTTCGGAGGGGAACAATGCATTTTCTCATGCCGATCATGAGACCTCTGTCTAACTCGCTCATGTGACTGTACCACTGTCTTACAGGACAACTTGGCATCCTTGTCCTTTGCCAATCAAGCACTGCCATGCCGACCGAGCCACGCGACGCTTGTAATAGAAAAATAGCCTGTTTCCGGTCTGTTATGTTGCTTGATCTAATATGCCTGGGCGCGGTAGGCATGTACCTATGACACATAATCATTTCTGTGGTGTTACCTGATTAGCATATCTTGTTAAATTCAAAGTCGTAAAATAACCTGGGATCGGATCTTAAGCAGTCATGTATCAAGTAATAAAGTATCAAGTATTAAAGTATCAAGTATTCAACTACCAAGTATTCAAGTATCAATTATCCCTAATTAAAATACTGAAGTATCAAATATCTATAATTAAAGTATTCCCTAATCAAAGTATTCAAGTATCAAGTATTCCTAATTAAGTATTCAAGTATCAAGTATTCCTAATTAAGTATTCAAGTATCAAGTATTCCTAATTAAGTATTCAAGTATCAAGTATTCCTAATTAATGTATTCAAGTATCAATTATCCCTAATTAAAATATCAAATATCTCTAAAGTATTCAAGTATCAAGTATTCTAATCAAAGTATTTAAGTATCAAGTATTCTAATCAAAGTATTTAAGTATCAAGTATTCCTGATTAAAGTAATCCTAATCAAAGTACTGAAGTATCAAGTATTCCTAATTAGCGTATTCAAGTATCAAGTATTCCTAATTAACGTATTCAAGTATCAAGTATTCCTAATTAAAGTATTTAAGTATGAAGTATTCCTAATTAAAGTATTCAAGTATTCCTAATTAAGGTATTCAAGTATCAAGTATTCCTAATTAAAGTATTCAAGTATTCCTAATTAAGGTATTCAAGTATCAAGTATTCCTAATTAAAGTATTCAAGTATTTCTAATTAAGGTATTCAAGTATCAAGTATTCCTAATTAAAGTATTCAAATAGCAAGTTTTCCTAATTAATGTATTCAAGTATCAATTATCTCTAATTAAAATATTGAAGTATCAAATATCTCTAATTAAAGTATTCAGGTATCAATTATCTCTAATTAAAATATTGAAGTATCAAATATATCTAATTAAAGTATTTAGGTATCGAGTATTCCTAATTAATGTATTCAAGCATTAAGTATCCCTAATTAAAAATTGAAGTATCAAATATCTCTAATTAATGTATTCAAATATCAAGTATTCCTAATCAAAGTACTGAAGTATCAAGTATTCCTAATTAATGTATTCAAGTATCAAGTATTCCTAATTAAAGTATTCAAGTATTCCTAATTAAGGTATTCAAGTATCAAGTATTCCTAATTAAGGTATTCAAGTATCAAGTATTCCTAATCAAAGTATTCAAGTATCAAGTATTCCTAATTAAAGTGTTCAAGTATCAAGTATTCCTAATTAGTTAAAGTATTCAAGTATTCAAAGTATCAGGTATTCCTAATAAATTAAAGTATTCAAGTATTCAAAGTATCAAGTATTCCTAATTAAAGTATTCAAGTATCAAGTAACCCTAATTAAAGTATTCAAGTATCAAGTATTCCTAATTAACGTATTCAAGTATCAAGTATTCCTAATTGAAGTATTCAAGTATCAAGTATTCCTAATTGAAGTATTCAAGTATCAAGTATTCCTGATAAATTAAAGTATTCAAGTATTCCTAATTCAAGTATTCAAGTATCAAGTATTCCTAATTAATTAAAGTATCCAAAGTATGAAATATTCCTAATTAATTAAAGTATTCAAAGTATGAAATATTCCTAATTAATTAAAGTATTCAAGTATCAAAGTACTCAAAGTATCTTAATTCCTAATTTAAAGTATCGTAATTTATCAAAGTCGTAAAATATCCTATTCAAAGTCGTAAAGTATTCTGTAAAATTCAAAGTCATAGGTCGACTTCTTTCAGGCGTTTTGTTTTTTATGAAGTTGAGTGTACGTAGGTTTTATCTCAGGCATGTTTTTATACATGAGCTATCCTCCCGCAATAAGCTCTAATTTCATTAAATCGGCAGCTAAGCATTGAAACTTCAGTAACCATGATATTCTGTCTTCATACTCAACTACTTTGTACATTTGCGTCTGCTATCGTCGGTGAATGAGCACGAAGGAGAAAATATTTGCTGAAAAGAAACGTGTTTCTTTTTCCAGTGGTATGTTCTATTGGAATGACAACAATACCCAGTGTACTAAAATCTAGAGCACTAGTTCGGCACTTCAAGGGCGTCGTCAAAGATCATTTTTATGGTAATACTTCATCATCCGTTTCAAGGGCGACAAGTACATTGCTACCAACGGGTTATGGCTGGGTAATGAGTGATGATGGCAGCGTCATGTTTATACCCGAGCTAAGAATGAAGGACTTTTCAGATGATGTCCTTACAACTTGGGATGCAAAAAATGTGATGGTGGACGTGAAGATGTCGCAGACAAAGCCTGGACTGTGTTTCATTTTATAAATGCCAGGATGTGTGTCAACATATGAAGAACTAATCATAATGAAGTTAGTTCTTAAATGTTATGTTTTACTGTGAAAGCACTGTATACTCTTACAATATTCTAAAGGCATCATGTAATAGCTCTGTTCGTATTAAAATTACCTACTTAGACAATAGGTATCAAAAATTGAAGCGCTTTTGTGTAAATATTGAAATAAATCAGATCATTTTCAATTTCAGTGGATTTTCCTTAATAATATTTTTAATTGAAAAAAATGCAACTACTCCCCTCTCATTGCATCTATATTAAATTAAGTACATTCATTTTAAAGGAAATTTTATGTGGAATCCGATGGTGTAATCAGATTTTACTTACATTTAAAAAAAAGTATAGATATACACTGAAGAGCAATTGAATTAGAGATACCTGTCTAGTAACGTGTAGCACTAACTTTCGCCCTGATGAAGGCGGCGATTCGTCTCGGAATGAACTCGACAAGACACCGGAAGCGTTGGGAAGCCATACGGTTCCACGACCCCTAAACAAGCTCTCCCAGTTTACAAAGATTTGATGGAGGGTGGTCAGGGCCTCGAACATCTCTCTCGATGGCATCCCAGATGTGCTCGATGGAATTGAGGTCAGGTAACCTAGCTGGCCAAGGAAGCAAGGTCACGTCGGTGGAGTGTTCATCCAACCATTCGGATACAATTCGGGATCGATGGCACGGTGCATTGTCTTGTTGCTGGATGAGGTCCCTAGTGAGATGTTGAAGACGCACAAACGGGATCAAATGGTCGTCCAGGATATCCCGGTAACGTTGACCTCTGAGAGACGATGTCACACGTACCAGTAGTCCCATTTCAGTTCACGTAAACAGTCAACAGACGAGATTGTCACCCCCACCAGCTTGAAGAGTACCCTGCTGGCAAGAAGGATTCATCGCTTCATGGGGTTTGCGCCGTACTCGTATCCTGCCATTTGCATGTACCAACGTGAATCTCGTGTCATCGGTCCAAGCAACATTTTCCCACATGTCTAGGGTCCAGTGGCGATGCCGCCCATATGCTAATCTTTGCACCCTGTGATGGGCGGTCAGCAGCGGTACCCTCTTGGGACGATGGCTTCTATACCCCATAGCGAGGAAATGGTTCTGGATGATGTGGCTGTTTACACGTTTTTATGCACCAGCGTTAAATTGCCGAGTGATTTCTTGCACTGTGGCCCGTCTATCCGCTGTTACAATGCGAGATAGCCGACGATGACCCCGCTCATCCACACGCTGTTGTCCACGGCAGTAGGCCCTTGCAGAGATGGTTTGACCGGATTCGATGTACTCACGGTGCACCCGTGACACAGTGGTTCGTGAAAACCCCAGTGCATGCACGACTTCCGAGATGGAGTGACCCATTTGTTGGGCCCCGACAATTTGCCCACGATCAAATGCGGTTAGATCCTTCTTCTTACTTATACTGCGTCCGACTCCTACTGATTCCCGTCGCATTACTCCTTATATTGTCGGATCGCTGCATACGTCATGTCATTTCCGTTTACAGTGCCGTCCATAGAGCCACATTTGCATAACGCCAGCTGTTTCTATTTCAATTGCTCTTCAGTGTATATCGGATCTTATTATTGAAAAATGTGAATCGTACCAATAAAATCTGGCACGAAGCACATTTTTCAATATTGAGATCAATATGGCGGCGTTGAAAAAACCTGGCCATAGTTTAGATCTATATCCGAGATTTTTTTACTCACTTTGACACCCCCTGACAGAATCCAGTTACAGAGTTTGTCAAGCAAGGAATTCCTACGGGCCTTATGAACAGGGCCTGTATTAAAAAGATTATCTGAACATCGTTGCCGATCAAGTCATTCCTCCAATGTTGACTTTTTACCGAGCAGGTGACGCTTGTTTTATGGACGACGATTATACTATCCATCGTGTAAGATGTGTTAGATGTATTCAGCAGTGATTCAGCAAACATGACAGCGACTTTCACTATCTTCCCTGGTCAGCACAATTTCCGGATCTGAATCCTATTGAGAATCCTCTTCCGTGTAATCTAAGACAGTTAAAAGGCTGTGCGGTGAACACGGGGTATGCTGTAGACGTAGATGCACCGAAACACCTTGTGGAATCTATGCCAAACGGCATAGCTGCTGTAAGTCTGGCTAAAAGATTACGAACCCGGTATGAAATAAACGTTTGTAATTCAATGGTCGATATGTGCAGTAGACCTGAAATCAAAATTTTAAATGTGAATAAACGTTGCTAATTTGATCTGCATTTCATTATTGCAACATTTTGAGTATAAGAAAAATACACATTCCTTACTACGTTCAAAAAGTTCCGGAACTTTTTATATTAAAAAGGAATGAGTACAGATAATACTGGTTTATGCGGTGTTTCCTTCGAAGTAGTTACCCTGTGCAACTATGCATTTTTGTCAGCGCTCATACAAAGATTTAAATGCAGATTGCAAGCCTTCTTTTGCCACATCCTCCAGCGCCTCCGTGGCACGTCGTTGCACTTCTTCTGAACTTGAGAAGCGTCGCCCCTTAAGCAAATTCTTCACCCGGGGAAAAAGAAAAAATTCACACGGGGCGAGATCAGTTGAATAAGCTGGTTGTGGAAGAACGGGAATGTGAGGTTTGGACAGGAAATCGGACACCAGGAGGGATCTGTGAGCCGGCGCATTACCGTAA
Source organism: Macrothele yani (assembly GCA_039090855.1). Lineage (NCBI taxonomy): Eukaryota > Metazoa > Arthropoda > Arachnida > Araneae > Macrothelidae > Macrothele > Macrothele yani. Next base: position 73,024,465 of record CM077010.1, on the reverse strand, counting down.
TGGAGCACCCACGAATTGGTCTTCCAAAGATCGGGTCGCTTGCATCTCTCTGATTCTCGGAGACATTTCAGGACGTTGACGTACTGTTCTTTAGTGCCGTACGACCATGTTGAACGAATTCCTTGTGTACGACCCCCTTTCAATCGAAGGAAACTGTTAACAAGACCTTTCCTTTGGAGCGGTCAGCCTTGAACTATTTGGTCATGGTGACGACGGTGATTTCTACATTTTTACTGTCGGTTGGATTGGGGGTCGTACAGAAAGCACCAAGTCTCATCGCCAGTGATCACTCGATTCATGAGATCGGGATCTGAATCCACTGCATCGATGTTATCCCAGCAAACTTGCATGCGCTCATCAATATTTTCTTGTGTCAAGTTTTTGGGAACAATTTGTTGACACACGTGATGCATGCCCAGTTTCTCTGTTAAAATGGCATGTCAACTTTCAACTGAGATGCCGGCAACTACTGCAATCGCTGCAAAAGTTTTTCGACGGGTCATTTTTCACAATTTCTTTGACAATGGCGATTTGTTCATCCGTTGTGGATGTTGAAGGTCGTCCTGACCTCTCATCATCCTCGATACTGTATCTCCCGTTTTCGAATCGTCGATGCTACTCATAAACTCTAGTTCGACTCATTGCACTCGCACTGCACGCTGACTTAATCTTTTGAAAAGTCTCAGCGAAAGATTTTCCGAGCAGAACACAAAACTTTACACTTGAACGCTGTTCAAAATTCTACATCATTGTCCTCGCGACGGAGAGCCTCGAATGCCTGTAATCACGAACTACGCACGTACGCTGTACGTGCTGGATCTGGATCAAACCGGTTCTGGCTGGTCGGTCACATCATGCTCTTCGATTTATCAGCGGGAATGACGTAATTCACTGACATTAGGCAAATATTCAAAAAGTTCCAGAACTTTTTGAACGTAGTATACAGTAATGCAGTTATGAAAATAACCCAAACGGCTGCAGAAAATATTTAAGAAGAAAAAATATATAACACGAAGGGGATGTACCTCGTCACTGACAGTTTCCATTAAAGGATTTGAATATACCCTTAAATGTTTTCTATTAGAACGAAACAAGGATCAAATAAAAATATAAGGTACTGAAGTCATATTGGGGCCGCCCCGGTGGCGCAGGGGTCTAAGGCGTTGGCCTCTGATCATTCGTCGGAAGGGGTCCGGGTTCGAATCCCGGTGAGGCATGGATGTTGTGTTTGTCTTACGGCACTGGCTCTCTCCCTTCCCTGGAACCAGTGACTCTAAATTAGGGATGGGCGACTGCTTATAGCCCATTGAGTTGCTCACGGTGGTCGTTAAACCTAAAAAAAAAAAAAAAAAAAAGTCATATTTGCTACTTGGACCTCATTTCGAAACATACAAATAGTTCAAAGAAAATGCTACCCATCTACGATGATAATAACAGAAATTTGCACGAAAAGGAAATGAAAAGAAAAACAAAAGGAAAGCTAAGCGTTTTCACCATAAATAACGCGAATACCGCGAAAGACAAAACCACAGAAGACAAAATTCCCTTAAGTAATCTAAAACAGAAAGACTACACGTACTGAAAACCTGAAAAACCAGAAAGAAAAGAAAATTCAGTAGTCTTCGCTGTCTTTGGAAGTCCATGTCGTGCGTTCTGGAAAACACATTACCACATATCTCAGAAGTTTTACCTTTGCATATTTCCAAAATTAACAAATACTGGAAAGACACGCAGCAAAGTGACACCTGGTTTTTTAAAAAAAACCTAGGACCTCAAAGACATGATGAAAATATCTTAATTCTTCAGAGATATTTAGGAATAATATAAAATGTATCTCTGTTTCTAAAATAATACTGAAAATCAATCCAGTTCTGTATAAAATTTCCTCAATATTCGTAATGAGTTAGCTATTATAATGTGATCATTATATCTGTTCACTTAAGAAGTCGTATGTCTAGAAATAAAGGATATTCGCATATCTGAAAAGGTAAAGCATAGATAGAAAGTTGAGGCACAAGGTGATTGATCATAATTAAGATGCTCTTACTCAGGAGTAATCGGTATAGAGACAACCACATGACTTCACTCGACTAAACCCGTTAGGAATATTTCATCGAAAGGAGAAAAGAGAACTACGACATTACAAAAAGAAATTCGAAAAATCACGATCATTGGAGAACTTGGTGCTGCTAATGGAGAAAGGGCGAGACTTGCATATTACATAGTTCCTAAAGGCGGCTAATGCATGCAAACGGAGGATGAGCGACGTTCTGTACTATTTCTCGTTATTCTTTAATTTCGTGGTTTAACGGGCACCACGAGCTGCTCGTATAGATATAAGCAGTCTTAGGTCCTTAATTTTGGATCACTGATTTCAGGAAACGGAAGAATCTACCGCCATGAGACAGATCCACCAGATGGGATAAAAATTATTCCTTGCCAAGTAAGGCAAGGAGTAATCCATATCATACTTTTGCACGATTTAAGGAAGTACTACATTCCTCTCAAGAATGAGGCTATACTCTGGAAGCGCATGGTAAATACACAGTCGAGTCACATTTTTGTGACCACCAGCTAATTAATATCCATAGTAATTGCCGTGTGTAGCGCGGAGAGCAGCTAGACAGGCTGGAGGTGACTCAATAAAGAGCTGGAAGGTGTTCACAGGTATGTGGATCCATGCTGACTGCAATGCATCTGACAGCTGCTAGAGGATCCATAGAGCGAACAAAACAGTCCAGTTAGTCCCACAGATGCTCGATTGGGTTTAAGTCTGGGGGATTCGGCGGCCAGGGTAGTACTTTGAAGTCTTCATCGCGCACTTCCAACCACTCTCGGGCATTTCTAGCTGTTTGACACATCTCATTGTCGTTCTGGAAGATCACATCCTCTCCAGGAGAGACAATCAGCATCTATGGGTGTACGTGGTCTTCAAGGATGGTTTCATGAAGAATTTGGTCCATAGTTCATTTCACAGGTATGAGTGGAATGCGAGAATGCCACGAAAACATTCCCCAGACCATAATGTTGCCCCACCAGCTTGTGTTCTGCCAGCAATGGTTGAAGGGGGTTTGTTCTCCGATGTTTCTCGCCTTATACACCAACGTGCATCCGTTTGATGTAGCAGAAAATGTGACTCATCGGAGAAGGCAATCCTTTGCCAATCAGTGGAGGTCCAATTCCGATAAAGCTGTGCAAATGTAAGCCTTTTCTGCCGATGTACCTTCGTTAGCATAGGTGCAGTGACCATTCGTCTGCATCGGAGCCCCATATGCAGAAGGGTTTGCTGAACTGTCGTTTTAGACACACTTCCGGTAGCCTACTGGTTCAATCGGCCAGAGTGTTGCTCCACTGTAGCGTGTTGATCGGCCCTCACGCATCTTCGAAGCCGACGTTCACCTTTCACATTAATGGCACGTGGCGCTCCGCAGTTTTCACGTCGCTTATTCACAATGGAGCCATTTATACGCTTGAACCACAGCAGCACGCGAACAGTTCACAAACTGCACTGTTTCAGAAATACTTTCACCCTTAGCCGGAAAGCTGATAATCCTCCCTTTTGGTAAATCTAATAAATCGCTCCTTTTATCCATAACAGCAACGAGTGATATGTTTTCAGTTTGCCTACAGCACACCTTATATACCCTCCAAGCCAGCTCACGACACGTGTCTTTTTTCATTGGCTATGCGCTGAGGACGTCAAAAGTAGGAGGTGGTCACAATAATGTGACTCGACTGTGTATCATTCAATAATAATATTATTGTTTTAAGACTTACAGCTAAGAATTATCATTTATTTTAAATTTTAAAATCATCTCTGACCGTACATGAAATTTGTCTTCAGTTCGTTTTAGCCAGCATTAAATTTTCTTTAGGTATGTTTTTTTTTCAGTGCTTGGCTACCACCATAAGCATCTTTAAGTGCCATAAGCAGTAGCCCATTCATAATTTGGGATCGCTGATTTCAGGGAAGGGTGAGAGTCAGTTATCGTAAGACTAACACCCAGGCTTCATCTGGGGCTCAAACTCTGACTCCTCTTAGAAGAGTAGCCAGAATGCGGTCCCAGCTTTGGACCTCATACAAGCCCTCTGGCCATTTTTCCACCGAGCAGAAATTATTTCTATTTATGTTAAATATCGTCTTCAGATATTTTCGCCTATGATAGTCATTATTCTCTCCTTAATTTCCACTGTGTCAAAAAAAAAAAAAAAAAAAACAACATTTTGTAGTGTTTGTCTTTTCTATGATATCCTTCAAAAATTTTAATATTTGGTGGGCTTGATTTTTCCCGAAAACCGTTATTTTATAAAAATCAAATAAATAGGAGGTAGCCTTCTAAAAGAAATTAGCTTCAAAAATTTATTCCACGAAATAATTAACTTTTTAAAGACTATCCTACGATTATTAGACTTAGAAATACTATTGTTTCCCTTGGAAAAATAATTTCAACACGCACCTTTTTGTAGGAAAAAAGTCAACACATAGACAAAGAAATAGATATCTTGCATTTCATCTTTCTTTAATAAAGTATTCATTGAACTAGCTTCACACTTTTATTTCTTTCAGACATACTAAGCAAGCAGTAAGCAAGGACGTTCTCTCTTGTACATCAACATTTTATACATATTTTTATTTTTAATATGCTTTGGCTATAAATTTATGTACATTAAAGCTTTGGCACATTTAAGATGTGCTTCCTATTTAGAACAGTTACTTCGAAACATGGGGACATTAAAATCGAAAATATAAGAATTTACACAATTTTTATCGCTGTACTTCAGTTGAACTCTTATTGTCCAAGTGGTACGGCTAGAGGTCCTCAAAACGTTGCGTTTCATGTTTTGGAAAATGGATTAGTTAATGAAATCTTCAGTAGCCTTTGTCTTCATGGATGTTTTGGTATATTTTTTTTTCGTTGGTATTTCTTCTTTAGTAGCCTTTGTCTTCATGGAAGTTTTGGTATACTTTTTCTTTCGTTGGTATCTCTTCTTCAGTAGCCTTTGTCTTCATGGAAGTTTTGGTATATTTCTTCTTTAGTGGGTATCTTTTCAGGTTTTAGGAAATTTTCTGACATTTGCTGGTTGCGGGAGAATGAAATGCAGGCGTTCAAACTTTCTTATTAGGTATTTGGTATTAGAATTTTATTTTCACTTCATCACATTCTTTACTAAATATTTTTAATTTCCTTTCCGTCGACAGAAATCATTTTAACCGTTGGAATATGACGAGGTAACCGATTTTTTGGGAGAACTATTTCCCGCTTGGCATATTTCATTATTTTGTCAGCAGTGTCGTAAAACACTGAGAGCTCCAGGAACCAACGCACGTTATATTCCACCCTTTTGAATAAAGATATGTTTTCCCTTTTCATCTTTTTGAAATAAAGTTCTGAAGTAATACTTATGTCGCCGCAATGTTTATTTTCAAACTGGGAGGAAAGAGAGATACATTTCCTTTCATAGTATTAAGAAAACGTCAGATATAGCTTTAATACCCTTATTCGAAGATTTCTATAAAGACATCTATTGATAGTTTAATCATATGGAGGAACTGCAATCGTTGTTTTGATAGACACCATGATTAATATTTATAATACAAGAGGCTTTTTTATTCCCTAACTCTTGCATGTACTTTGAGGAATACACAATAAATTATTACACGAGAATGTGTGGAATTAGGTAGATCTTTATGTTTGGACAATTCAATGAATCAAAATTTTATTACTAAAGGCCACCAACTTTTCCTTAGAATTGTTTCTCGTGTTTTAGGTGAAAAAAAGGAAGTGCAAAGCACTGATAATTATTCATAGTAGGACAAGTGAAAACCAGTCGATTTCTTCAGCATTCTAGTCCAGTTGATGTACGATTTGTTCAGCATTCTAGTCCTACGATCCCAATCATACTCAGACTTATTTTTGTCTTAGCATTTCTGTGAAAGGAAAGCGTGGTGGTGTGAAGAGAAGATATCTTGTGATAAACTTTTCATCTCTGAATGTCTGAGTTTTAAAAAATACATATCACACTTTAAACGCTAATTCAGAAGTTGGAAAAGTTTTGTTGAGCTAGTGACATCATGGAGGAAATGTTCCACGAAACAACAGAAAAATAACTACAAAACTACAAATCAGTAAGTCGGTATGCAAATATATTAAAAAAGATATGATAGATATGATATACACTGAAGAGCAATGGAATTAGAGACAGCTGGCGTTATGCAAATGTGGCGCTGTGGGCGGCCCTGTAAATGAAAACGACATGACGTATGCAGTGATCCGACAATATAAGGAGTGATGCGACAGGAATCAGTAAGAGTCGGACGCAGTATGGGTAAGACGAAGGATCTAAACGCATTTGATCGTGGGCAAATTGTGGGGGCCCGACGAATAGGTCACTCCATCTCGGAAGTCGTGCATGCACTGGGAGTTTCACGAGCCACTGTGTCACGGGTGCACCGTGAGTACACCGAATCCGGTAAAACCATCCCCGCAAGTGCCAACTGCCGTGGACAACAGCGTGTGGATGAGCGGGGTCATCGTCGGCTATATCGCATTGTAACAGCGGATAGACGGGCCACAGTGCAAGAAATCACTCGGCAATTTAACGCTGGTGCACATAAGCGTGTAAGCAGCCACACCATCCAGAACCATCTCCTCGCTATGTGGTACAGAAGCCATCGTTCTACGAGGGTACTGCTGCTGACCGCACATCACAGGGTACAAAGATTAGCATCTGCGCGGGAACATCGCCACTGGACCCTAGACATGTGGGAAAATGTTGCCTGGACTGATGAGTCGAGATTCACGTTGGTACATGCGGATGGCAGGATACCAGTACGGAGCAAACCACATGAAACGATGGATCTTTCTTGCCAGCAGGGTACTCATCAAGCTGGTGGGGGTGGCATTCTCGTCTGGTGACTGTTTACATGGACTGAAACGGGACCCCTGGTACGTGTGACATCGTCTATCACAAGTCAACGTTACCGAGATATCCTGGACGACCATTTGCTCCTGTTTGTGCGTCTTCAACATCCCACTGGGGACCTCCTTCTGTAACAAGACAATGTACAGTGCCATCGCTCCCGAATTGTATCCAAATGGTTGGATGAACACTCCACCGACGTGACCTCGCTTCCTTGGCCAGCTAGGTTACCTGACCTCAATCCCATCGAGCTCATCTGGGATGCCATCGAGAGAGATGTTTGAGGCTCTGACCCCCCTCCATCAAATCTTCGTGAACTGTGGGAGCTTGTTCAGTGGTCGTGGATCTGTATGACTTCCCAACGCTTCCGGTGTCTTGTCGATTCCATGCCGAGACGAATCGCCGCCGTCATCAGGGTGAAATGTGGTGCTACACGTTACTAGACAGGCATCTCTAATTCAATTGCTCTTCAGTGTATAAGGTTGTTTTGCGTGAAAAACTACGAGATTTGTCACCACATAACGATAAAACGAGGTAAGCTGTTCATAATGCATTTTTTTTAATGTTTTCCTATCGTTTAACTCTAACAAACTTGAGTCTTTCATTCCGGCAATATTATGCAACTACTTTACAACGGAGTTTACAATTACTTCGGTGCACTTAGAGTATTTTGTTTCGTGATGTGCTTCATTCGATATTCCATAGAGATTTCTTCATGCCTGAAATACGTGCCTGCTTTCTGAAACTAAGACAGTTCTGTTACATCACAGACAGTTCTGTTACATCACAGATAGGAACACAGTTTTCACTTATTTTAATCAGACTCTAGTGAACGTGGGACGGTGCAATTTTTACATACATTATCACTTCAAACTGCCGATGCTTCATATTTAGAGTTTCCTTCGATATAAGCAGACGATACAACAACTCAAATTTTTTTTAAACCGAATTCTACTGAATGTCTGCCTCTTTAAACCTAATTTTTTTTTTAATTGGAGGTTTAGCGACACGGTGAGCAACTCTAAGGGCTATAAGCTGACGCCCGTCCCTAATTTAGGCACACTGGTTCCATGGAAGGGAGAGAGCCAGTGTCGTAGTGCAAATACAACATCCAGGCCTCACCGGGATTCGAACTCACACCCTTCTTGGACGAATGGTCATAAGCCAACGCTTAGATCACTGCGCCACCAGTGCGGCGCTTAAAAAATCTATTTTTGAAAAAATCGATTTGTGAGATGCAGTGAAACACAATGCGCAGAAATAAAAACAGGAATTGTGAAAAATAAGTCAGACGTTTTGTTAGTAATTTTGAAAAATAACGCAAAAGCTGCCACTGACAAAAAATTAAAGGCTTTTAGTAAGTGCCGCCCCCGGTGGCGCCGTAGTCTGAGCATTGGCTTGTGACATTCGTCCGAGAAGGGTCCAGGTTCGAATCCCGGTGAGGCATGGATGTTTTGTTTGTATTACGGTACTGGCTCTTTCCCTTCCCTGGAACCAGTGACCCTAAACTAGGGACGGGCGGCTGCTTATAGCCCATTGAGTTGCTCATGGTGGTCGTCAAACCTCCAATCAAAAAAAAAAAAAAAAGGCGTAACAAAAATTTTAAAGTTATGATTTATGCGAAATACGCTGTTCAAACCAAAATGAAGATATTGATACTTTTATATTGCAAACCAATTATATCCTCATTAAACTGATGACTAGTGCATATGTGATAAATAAATGAAATGCACGCTTTACCGCATATTACGATTAAACGTATTTCATATTCCAACGCACAGTGTAATAACAATATTTCCAGAAACACACTGAGCCACGATTATGAAGAGTAATTTATGAATGCCTGATCACCTTCAATAGAACGCATTCTTGTTTCTTTGGAGGTTTAACGACCACCGTGAGTACTTCCATGGGCTACAAGCAGCCTCACGTCCGTAATTTAGAGCCAGTGGTTCAAGAGAAGGAAGAGAGCCAGTGCCTAAATACAAACACAGTACCGAGCCTCACCGGGATTCGAACGTCGACCCCTCTCGGACCAATGGCCAGAAGCCAGAGTTCAGAGTATCGCGAAACTGAGGAGGAGAGGGCAAAATTCTGCTGTGGTTCTACATTTCGAGTGGTATTAAGATAGCGAATACATATCTACATATAACAGCTTTCAGGAGGTACCATTATTACTAGATGGTTTCTGATGCACTGTTAGGGAAAACATATAAGAAGATAGCTGCTGTCTGAACTTCCTTTTCAAAATTTTTCTCATGACATTTTAACCGATGAACATTGTGAGCCTTTGTTTTCTACAAAACTCAGCAGAAAGCATTTTGGTGACATGTTTTCTATAAAAAATGAAGGTTTTGGTTTGGCATGAAAAAGAATGTACAGGTATTAGAGGCTGGAAATTACAATCAATAATACTTTGTTCATTTGACAATGCAACAGACGTAGCCTCCTTACCCTGAATTTGTGAAATATTTAAAAAAGGGCAATTGATATCATTATCTTACGGATGTGAGGACGGTAATTTAAGAAATGTCGAATCAATCTGCACGAAGTTTGCGGCTGCTGCATCTGCCAAATTGGTTGCTGGAGGTACACTCTTATAAGTTTTTATTTACTACAAAACTGACAGCAAGGCCTTTTGGTGTCATTGTATGTTTTCTGTGGTGGATGATGTTAGGTGTTTGGAATGGAAGTATAAAATCAAGGAAGTAAGTTTCAGAAAAAGTGAGAGATCATGTAGTATTTCAGAGTTGTGGGTGACAGAATTGTTTTTCTCACTGGTAATTGTTTCAGAGTGTTACAGGATGTCTTTTCTTTTGGAAACCCCACGGCAAATTCAGCTAATCGAAACCTGAGAAGTAACTAATGTGGGTCATGAATATTTTGAGTTTGAGGCTATATGTAGGAAAATGTACATATATGAAGGTCATTTCTTCGTGGAGTTGTCCGTCAGTGCAGTTAAGACAGATTTTCTCTTACCATAGAGAAAATCTTTTGAACCAGAAGCCTTCAAGAATTTGTCATCTGAAATGAAAAGTGTTAGGAATAGTTAAACCTCGTGAAGCGGAGCCACAAGAAAAACAGCAGGGAATTTTGTAGTTATATTTAACAACTGCTACATTCCTGGAAGTTTGGTCAAGTGTATTGTATGTTATATAGGTGTTTGAATTTAATCCCTACCTTCAAAGCAGAAAAAGCAAAGTAGTATATTTTTTTTCCGTTCAATACACAATGACTCAGCTAGAATCACAGTTTTACTCAAAATGTAATAAGTTTCTATGGAGTTTAGAGCCTTCTGTATTATGTGTTCTCTTATATATTTTCTTTCAGGTAAATAATTTAGGTTGCGAAATGGCTCAACAGTTGACCGGACAGCGAAATTGTTTATGAGGGAAGTAATACCCAATCGTTTTACCAGCCACTGTAATTAAATTGTAAGAAGGTTTTCAAGCGGGAGAGATGTCAAGACAGTACCACTACTTTCATGCGATTTTTTTTCTGACTTCAACCAGCAAAGTACAATATTCTTTTGTTCCTTCCTATTGTGCCATTTATAATAATTATAGTAGTAGATGTAGCTTCTGATATTGAAAAAGAAACTATTGTTAAAGTTAATAAATCCCACCTTGCTGTGTGTAGCGTGTAGTTAGTAAAACCGTTGCTAGTGCCCGTCTGTCACTGAACATTGCTGCAATAGTATGGCACTTTACTATCTCTAGAATTTTTGAATAAAACATTTTGCTTACAGTGAAGAGCGATTTTTTCGTGTTCAAATTTGTACTGTATAAGAATCACAACTTCTTTGCATGCGTGCTAGTTTATATCCTTTAATAGCATCTTACTTCGAGTTTTCGTGCATTTTTAAACACGGTTTCATTAAATATTTCATTTTTATCACTGTAATAAGTTGGGATCGCGGTACGTTTGATATACAGCTATGAGTCTTTTTTCTGTTTTTCAAATAATTATTTTTGAAATAGTTAGAAAAAATATATATTTGTCACACATAGCTTGTGCCATACCGACAGTCATTTGCACAAATTCTAACTTACCTCTTACTTACCAGTACGTTTCTATATACATTTTTGGAATCATAGTTTTCAAAGAAACACAAATCCTCTGTGTCGTATATATTTTGATTCTAGCTGTGGATCTGCTTTAAGTAGCGCAGAGTTTTCTGCTCCTTAACCCAACACATAACAGCACTGAAAAAAATTTAACATTCTTAACACAAATTTGGCTGCAAAAGGTGAGGTACTTATTTTACCCCAAAAATCCTTATTTAAAGAGTAAACGGCCAGAAAATCAATTTTTGAATTTATTTTTTCTGATAATCACTTACGCTCTCCGAAAGGGCTTAAATGATCTTACTTTGCACTACCTAAAACCTTTAAGAAACGCTATTCTATTATAACTATAATTTCTAACTTATTTTAAATAACATTGACAATCCACATCTCTATCCCCAGTATTTTTAAGTCACTGTGAGATTTTAGTCACGGATTTCAGTCTAAAGAATTTTCCGAAGCAACAAGTAGATAAATATTGATCAATTTCATGGAAACTCGTAATAAATCATTGGAGAACTAATCATGCGCCATTCACTTACAGACTCTCCTAACACTTGGATTCATTGCTACTCTTATCCCTAAGTATAGGAATTATAATATGCTTGTTTATTTACATTGATATAATTTGTTTTCGTATGGCTTCGTACAAAACAATTTGTTTGTCCTTTTTGCAGATTCCTTCTCTCCTTTCTTTAATTAATGGTTTAAATTGTAATACTTGACACAGATTATAGCACTAATTCGTACCAAATTGGGAGACTTTTTTCAGCGTGTTTTTTTTTTCTTACTTACAATTACCGTTCTGGATAATTGTTGTTCCGAAGAATTTTTCACTAATTCTCGAATTTGTCTCCAGGTAAAAATATTCACAATTGAAAAGAACTGAAATAACGAAATAAATGCATTATTTCTGGAGTCAGCAGTTTCAAACGAGAATGTGGCTCCATCTGACGAGCGTTTATGGCATCATTGAATGACCATCAACTGCAATAATGAAAGTGCGACAGAGCGTTCGAGGAAAGAAACGACCAGTTTTGAAAGACATTCTTCAATTGTCCCTACTACCTGGCACGCAGCCAGTGTTCTTCCGAGGAAGGGGTAGGGCAACAGAGGATTCAAGGGGAGAAGACACTAGAGGAGAATATTATATGTCCAACATATAAAATGATGTTTTCTTTTTCAAAATTGATGTTGATTAGAATCAAGATATTACCGGAGAATATTAGATTTCCAAGACATGTAATGATGCCGTCTTTCTCAAAGTTGATGCTGATGAGAACAAAGATATTAGTGGTGAATATAAAATTTTCAAGACATATAATGATGCCGTATGTATAAAACTGATGTTGATGTGAATGAAGATATTACTGGAGCATATTAGATGTCCAAAACATATGTCGTCTTTCTCAAAGTTGATGTTTATGAGAAAGAAAACATTGGTGGAGAATATTAGTCGTCCAAGACATGTAATTATGTGATCTTTCTCAAAGTTGATATTGATGAGAATGCAGATATTATTAGATAATACACTGCCGGACAATTGCTAAGGACGGATGACAATAGCAACGATAGCAACCATAAAATGGAAGGCAGGAAAATGTGGAAATTAGCATAAGTGCGGGATACAGTAAGACGTGTTGTGCGTATGCAAATTTTGGATTGCCGAACTTGTTCGTGACGTCATAGCGCTGATAAGAGATATAAAGGATTTGACGCGTATTGACCGTTGTTATTCAAACGCAAAGTTGAAAGGGAAAGAATCAATTGACGAACTTGCAATTTTCAGTATGTCTTCCCGACATCACCTAGATGATTTTACGCGTGGCCGTATTATTGGCAAGATTGAAGAAGGGCGAAAAATAACAGATGTTGCCAGGGAGTTCGACGTCAGCCACAGTGTTGATTCAAGGCTTTGGAAATCATTTCAAACAAATGAAGAGTGTAGCAAACGTCACGGGGGAGGTCGTGTTCTCAGTACGACACCTGCAGAAGATCGGTACATAGTGCTATCAACAAAAAGACACCGGCGCAGCACATCTAGTGAAGTAGCAAATCAGTTTATGGCTGCTACTGGCAAGCGGATCTCCCAAAAAACTGTCGCCAGACGTTTGCATGAAGGAGGACTATACGCCCGCCGTCCTGTTGTGTGCATCCCATTGTCCAGACGTCACCGTACCGCCCGTTTGCAATGGTGCCATCAACATCGCAATTGAACTGATAACGACTGGTCTGCTGTCCTCTTCTCAGATGAGAGTAGATACAGTCTATCGTCTGATTGTCGACGACAACTGATCTGACGTGATAGTGGTACTGCATATTGTCCAGCAAACATACAGGAAAGGGACCGATATCCGACATGTAGTGTCATGGTATGGGCTGGCATCATGATCAATGGCCGTACGTCCCTCTATGTGCTTCCAACTGGGACTATGACTGGCCAACGATACATTAATGATGTTTTGCTACCTCATGTTCGCATGTTCCGTGGTGCTGTCTGTGAGAGATTCATTTTCATGGACGACAACGCAACATGTCATCAAACAGTCGCTGCCCAGGAGTGTCTTGAGAGCGAGGATATTCAACGCCTCGTATGGCCAGCACGTTCTCCAGATCTGAATCCCATTGAAAATGTGTGGGATGCTTTGGGGTGGAGTCTTGCTGGTCGCCAATGCCCTCCAATAAACAAGGACACTCTCATCCGTGCACTGACAGAGGAATGGGATAAATTACCCCAACATCTGCTTGATAATGTTGTGCAAAGCATGACACGGCGTGTGGAATCTTGCATCGCCCTCCATGGTGGCCATATCTCGTATTGACATCTTACGCCGGAACGCCTGCGGACGGTAATTGCATTTTTTTCACGTTTACGTATTCTGCACAAAATGGCCTGTTTGTCCCTTGAACACGTTCCAAAGCCTTCTGGATTTCAGAGCACAATAAATTGTCTTTCTTGTAATGTCCTGGCATTCTGACATTATTTTATTTCACTTGGCATCCAATCACACTTACTTTTTTATGCGCTATATAGCCGTTTATGATCCGTCCTTAGCAATTGTCCAGCAGTGTATTAGGTACCGAAAACATATAATGATGTTGAATTTATCAAATTTGATGTTGATGCGAATGAAGATTAATATCTTCATTCGCATGAGAATATTAGATGTCCAAAATGTAAAATAATATATTTTTCATTGTTATTCATAAGAATGTAAATATCAGTGGAGAATATTAGATGTTCAAGACATGTAGGGATGTGGTCCTCAAAGTTGATATTATTAGACATTATGATATGCTCAAAGCACATAACGATGTTGCGTTTCTTTGAGGTTGATGAGAATAAAGATATTATTGGAGAGCATTAGATCTCTAAGACATATAATGGCTTCGTCTTGCCAAAACTGATGTTGATGCAAATGTAGGTATTACTGCAGAACAATAGATGTCCAGTATATATAATTATATGGTCTTTATCAAGGTTGATGTTGATGAGTATGAAAATATCAGAGGAGAATATCAGATGTCCAAGACATGTAATTATGTTATCTTTCTCAAAGCTGATGTTGATGAGAACGAAGATATTATTGGAGAATATTAGATGCCCAAGACATGTAATTATGCCATCTTTCTCAAAGTTGATCTTGATGAGAACGAAGATATTATTAGACAATATTAAATGTTCAAGACATGTGATTATGTGATCTTTCTCAAAGCTGATGTTGAAGAGAACGAAAATAATATTGGACAATATTAGATGTCCAAGACATGTGATTACGTGATCTTTCTCAGAGCTGATGTTGATGAAAACGAAGATATTATTGGAGAATATTATATGCCCGAAAAATACAGTATGGTCTTTATCAAGGGTGACGTTGATGAAAATGAGAATATCAGTGGAGAATATTAGATATCCTGCACATAAAATAATATATTTCTCAAAGTTGATGATCTTGAAGATATTAATGGAGAATATTAGATATCCAAGACATATGTCGTCTTTCTGAAAGTTGATGCTGATGAGAATGAAGATATTAGTGGTGAATATTAAAATTTCGAGATATATAATGATGCCGCATTTATAAAATTGATGTTGATGCGAATGAAGATATTACTGGAGAATATCAGATGTCCAAAACATAAAATATCTTTCTCAAAGTTGATGCTGATGAAAATGAAGATATTGGTGGAGAATGTTCAATGCCCAAGACATATGTCGTCTTCCTCAAGGTTGATGTTTACGAGAATGAAAATATTAGTGAAAAATATTAGTCGTCCAAAACATGAAATTATGTGATCTTTCTCAAAGTTGGTATTGATGAGAATGAAGATGTTATTAGAGAATATTATATACCCAAAACATATAATGATGTTGAGGTTCTCAAAGTTGATGCTGATGAGAACGAAGGTATTATTGGAGGATATTAGATGTCTAAGACATATAATGGTTTCGTCTTTCCAAAATTGATGTTGATGCAAATGAAGGTATTACTGCAGAACATTAGATGCCCAGGACATATAATTATATGGTTTTTATCAAGGTTGATGAGAATGGAGATAATTGTGGAGAATATTATGTCTAAGGCATATAATGGCTTCGTCTTTCCAAAATTGATGTTGATGGAAATGAAGGTATTACTGCAGAACATTAGATGTCCAGGACATATAATTATATGGTCTTTATCAAGGTTGATGTTGATGAGAATGAAGATATTATTGGAGAATATTAGATGTCCAAGACATATAATTATGTGATCTTTCTCAAAGCTGATGTTGATGAAAGAGAAGATATTATTGTTTAATATTAGATGTCCAAAACATTTAATTATGTGATCTTTCTCAGAGCTGATGTTGATGAGAACGAAGATATTATTGGAGAATATTATATGCCCGAAGAATACAGTATGGTCTTTATCAAGGCTGATGTTGATGAGAATGAAAATATCGGTGGAGAATATGAGATATCCTGCACATAAAATAATGACTTTCTCAAAGTTGATGTTTACGAGAATGAAAATACACTGCTGGCCACCCGAAATGCAACACCAAGAAGGAAACATCCGATTGCCCTGAAATTCTCAGCATGCGTCGCACGCGAAAGGACATGCGAACTATTAGCATTGCAGGGCACGTGCAAATCATGTGCGCCCGTCACGCCACCGAGAAGCACTATAAGAAGGGTGCACAGAAGGCCGGGCATAAGTAGTGGAAGTGTGTTGTGCTGTCGGACCTGTGCGTGGGAAGCTTCCTGATGCCTTGTCGCAGAATACGGCAGTCATTCCAGCACGTTTCGGAGTTCGACAGAAGACGAATAGTGACTTATCGCGACAGCGGTTTATCGTACCGAGACATCAGCGCCCGTGTGGGACGACATCCAGCCGCAGTGAGGCGAGTATGGATTCATTGGGTGCAGGAGGGACGGACGGACCAACGCGAGCGATTGCCGCAGCCGCGGCACACTACCAAACTAAAGGACTGGCCACATCACGAACGTTAGCGCAGGAATTAGGCTGTGTTGCGCAAAAACCTGTGTCAGCACGTACCGTTCGAAGTCGTCTGCAGGAGCGGGGACTTGTCGCACGGCGCCCATTGCTCCAATTACCATTGACGTTACACCACCGGCGAGTGCGGCTGCAGTGGGCCGTTGAACGCCACACCTGGACTACGGAATGGCACGACATTGTCTTCTCCGACGAATCCCGCTTCTGCCTGCAACACCACGATGGTCGGATCCGCGTGTGGTGGCACAGAGGCGAAAGATTGTTTGACGCCTGCATTATGCATCGCCATACCGGTCCGTCGCCTGGCGTTATGG
Organism: Macrothele yani; assembly: GCA_039090855.1. Taxonomy (NCBI): domain Eukaryota; kingdom Metazoa; phylum Arthropoda; class Arachnida; order Araneae; family Macrothelidae; genus Macrothele; species Macrothele yani. The sequence continues at coordinate 73,007,662 of CM077010.1, read as the reverse complement.
TTTGGGGAGCAATTGGATATGACACCCGCACCCCGCTGGTACGCATCGCCGGTACACTCAGTAGTCACCGCTACATCTCCGACGTTTTTGAGCCTGTAGTCCTCCCTTACCTGCAGGACCTGACAGCAGCCACGTTTCAACAGGACAAAGCGCGCCCGCCTGTGGCACACATCGTGCAACAATTCATCAGGGCCCACCAGGTGTCACTGCTGCCGTGGCCCGCCTGTTCTCCCGATATGTCGCCCATTGAAGACGTCTGGTCGCTGATCGGCAGCCGAGTGACCCGGTAAGCACCAACCGCGGCTACGCCTGATGAACTATGGCAACGTGTGGAAGCAGCCTGGACCGACATACCCCAAGCCCAGATCCAAAGCCTCTGTCGTTCGATGCCGCGGCGTGTAGCGGCCGTTATTGCCAGCCATGGGGGCCACACGAACTATTGATGTCTGCGTGTTCCGCAAGTCGCACGGGCATGTGAGCTCAATCGTTTCATCTTTGTATCTGTTGTTATGTGTTCAGTAAATCTGGCTTTGCTATCTGGTGTCCTTCTTGGTGTTGCATTTTGGGTGGCCAGCATTGTGTTAGTGGAGAATATTTGATGTTCAAGTCATGTTACTATGTGATCTTTCTCAAAGCTGACGGTGATGAGAACGAAGATATTATTAGAGAATATTATATGCCCAAAACATATAATGATGTCGAGTTTTAAAATTTGATGTTGGTGAGAACGAAGATAGGATTGGAGAATATTATATGCGCAACACTTATAATGATGTCTTTCTCAAATTTGATATTGATGAGAATGAAGAGATCCTGGAGAATACATTATTACATGCCTCCCGACATTTATGTTTTTAAGCAACAAGGCAATGGTTTTTGTAACGAAAATGGAGAATGTAAAAGAGTTTCTTGAGAAGCACATGCATTTAAAACTGCTGGACGTTTTACTTGATTTCGCTTACAGATTCATGTTTTGGTTGTGTGCATTCCCTTTAAATACAGAAAAAAAGTTCAGTATTTCTATGACCAGACATTATTTGGTATTTTCATTATTTCGTTGACGAAAGTTTAGATATTTTCTGTTATGCAAGTCACAAACACACATCATTTTCATTTTATATTTTTAAATTTGTCACTTTTCCTGAGGACACTTCGCCACTATTCAATTAAAATTATAAGTAGTCTGGAAAAACTGACGAAAAATAAGTCTCGTACTTATTGAGATGGCTTTACATGTTTTTACTTCCTCTGAATTTGTTTTCCTTTCCAAAGATATTTGTAAAAAGTTTGCTGTATTTTCATGTAATTATTTAAACTAAACAGAGTGATAAGATCCAAACATTTCTACCTAACGCCGGCCGTGGGAGCATTGTTGCTACCCTTACTATCTGGCGGAAATTACAAGTGACTGCGCTGATCTCGCAGACAAAGATGGACTCGTGTCGCCTTCTTTATCTTGCACCATCAGAGGGGATATTCCAAGGACCGTAGCAAGCTTTTCTTATTTGGAGGGCGAGACTTGAAATTACGCCCATTCAAGTTCAAAATTATGCCCATTCTACTGTAGTTCCACTCAAATAATACGTAGTTTTCGCTTTCTCACACACCGCCGTTATAGGGTAGTATTATGATCGTTCAAAAATTGCATTTCAGCTTTTTGACATAACTTTATTCAAATGTTAAAATGAAGTAAATAGTCAAAACCCACAGTTTATAAGACACAACACTCTACAGAAATGCAGAACGAAACACAAACCAGCGCAGAACCAACGGGTAGTGAAGGTAACAGTAGAAAGAGGTAGAGCTTGGAAAAATTCCGTTCAAGGTTAAACGCTCAGGGAACATTCTGCGACAGAGCACAGATGATTAATTAACTCTTCATCCCAACAATATGTTCGGAAAGGTAATGCAGATTAGACATATCAGCATATTGTTTTCTGTGTCTACATTAACTGTTTTGGAAAATTTCCTCATGGATGTGAGACGTTCAGACCTTACAGTGTATGTGTTACTCAGTACCCTGGTGAACTGCATGCAATACTGTATACGACTAACCAAAGTCCTTAAAAAGATAATACAAAAGGATCTAACTTTCTTTTTTTAGTTACAATTTCTATTTTATACATCCCCAGAGCATGAATTTACTTTATAACGAAGTAAATTTCTCCGTCATTTTTATCCGCGCCAGGATTCAAACCCGGGTCCCCTCATTCCGGAATAAGTTGCTCTACCAATTGAGCTACGCGGACGTTTTATTCTGATTCCTATCTGCCTTTATGTCGTGTGCGTCCTTCGGGCAGGTACGTCACATCTCCTGGTACGTTACATTATCTCCCCCTTATTTTTTTTTTTTTTTTTATTCGAAGTGCTGGAGAAGGGATTCTCTTATTTTTCCTATCTCGCGGTGTGGAAATAACATCACACCATTGCGAGATTTTGAACGGTCGGGTCATCCGGATGCCATTATAACGAAGTAAATTTCTCCGTCATTTTTATCCGCGCCAGGATTCGAACCCGGGTCCCCTCATTCCGGAATAAGTTGCTCTACCAATTGAGCTACGCGGACGTTTTATTCTGATTCCTATCTGCCTTTATGTCGTGTGCGTCCTTCTGGCAGGTACGTCACATCTCCTGGTACGTTACAACTTGTAATGATCATTCTCGGAGAACAACCACTCTCTCTGTCCTCCCGGTAGCTACGGCCTTGGATATCCCCACAGCTCTAAACATTTGCTTCGTAAACAGTTTATTATCTATGCGGCTGAGATTCATTACAATTTCTCCATATTCTTCCCAGGAGTTCTGCTTTTATGCACAAGCATGGGAGCTCTCAAAACCTCGGATGAACAGATTATTGTATAGTACTACCAATTAGAATTAGGAGTCCTTTTCATCTTCAGTATACCGTACGTTCTGTGGAACTGACCAAACTCATGTCAGAATATGTCTTTCCACGTATCATATTTGTAAGAAGGTTGGAGAATACAAAGTGAGATGGTTTATTTCCAACAACACGGTAGTTTTTCTTCCCCAAAAATAATGTTTGCAACTCAGTTCTCCGTCATGTTTCACTTCTCTCCATTTGCATTCTTTTAAATTACGTGAGCTCTGTTTACTCTATTTTCTTCACTGCCGCGATTCTTATTTCAAAGCCGGACTCCCAATCTTTGAACAATTTAGAGTGTCTGCAGCTGAGTATGGCTCCGCCGCATCTTGATTTGAATCCCGCAGAAGGACATGGACGCTGTTTGTAGTCCTGGTACTAGTTTTCTATGTACCAATGGCTCTAAATTAAAAACGCGAGATTCCACACAGCTTTAGATGCTCATGGGAGACACCAGTCCTCCTAAAAACATCAAGTTACAAGAATTTCTGGGCTTGCCAAAAATGGCCGCTGGATCACTGATATATGCAAAATATGGCAGCTGGTTCACACATATACCAAATGTAATTTAAGTCAACAAATATCATTTACGATTTATATGCTAAGAACTCTAATGGCCAGGTCTACATTGCACACCTATTTCGCCAAAACCTACGGAGAAATTCGAAGCTTACAACTCAACCGTGTTGACAATACACACTGCTGTTTAAAATTAAAGCAACTACCACAAAAAACGTAGATATCAGAATTTCCTTGCCTCAGTATCGCACGTAAATATGGCACAAGAACCCGGTTATGCAAAGTAGCAAATCCTGTATCCAAAAAACGAAAAACCGCTGTATTAAAAACCACGTGACAGTAAAATTTGCATATGCCACACATAAGTGCATTCCGTACATATGCAGTTGGGGTCAAATACGTGGGCGATCTCGGAGCCTGCATTGTCTCGTGCAGTTTTGTTAAATAGAGGTTTTACTGCATACACCATCACCCACTTTCATTACATTGTCAGATGAAAGACTCGCCAATACTTCCACAGATCTGTCTTGAAGCAGTCTCTTCTGGATCATTTGGGCATGCTTTTGAATTCCATCCACCCATCTGCCACATTGTCGTCTCTAGGTCTTTGCATGTTCTTTGGCATCCAGTCTAGTCGTTCAGTCGTTGAACAGAGTGTGTGGTCAGTTCCTTCTCACAATATGTCCAGCCCATTACCACTTAAGGGATTTTACTTTGATCAAAACATCACCAAATTTTGTAATTTTTCTTGATATACAAGTTCCTCATTCTATCCTTCCTAGCGTGCACCATCCATAAATCTTTCAGTTACGACTGCTGCCACTGTATGTCTTTTCTAGTTAAAAGTTCATGTGTCTGATCCATACATAATAACTGGAAGGATGCATTGATTGAACACTCTTAAGACAATAATGGTAAATTACTCTTAAAAGTTGAACTGTTTCTTTTAAATACACTCCAGCCAAGTTTTACATATGTCTAATAATTTTTTCAGTGTGGTCCTCATTTAATATCTGTTGTCCAAGGTAGATGTAAGTATCAGTTACTCCTAAACTTATACCACCAACCTCTAAATCTTTAGTGCTTGTACAAGCATTGTATATCAGTTTTGTTTTCTACAAGTTCTTTCAATCCCATTTCTATACTCTATAGAGCAGATGCGCTTCAAATTAATAAAATAAAGAACAAATGTGGTATGTAATCACATATATATCTTTAATTATATATTTCTTTTTATCAATTACCTTTTTAAAGCATATAAGTTAAAAGATCCCCAACTATTTTATTCATTTTAATTTAATTTTAACTTGGAGCAGCATGAATACTTTGTTGTTTTCAATTTGTAACACAGATACTCAAACAATATGGAAGGTGATATGACGTCGTTATGTCTCAGAGAGTTCGTTAATATGATTCATACCGTAGAGAGTTATAGGAAGATTAGAAGCAGGAAGGACAGTAGCAAGCTGAAATGACTAGATGGTTAAATGTAGATCCATTCATTGTTTGCCGCCTCTGAAGATAATTTCAGGACACTGAAAACATCTTGAGAAGACCTGGGCATGGACGTCAGGAGGTCGCGTTTGCTCCATAAAACCGCTTATTGGTGTTGACTACTAGTAGCAGTCCAAACAACACGGCATGCTAATTGAACCAAACGTTCACTGCAACAACTGAACGGTCATGTTTCCCGACAAACGGCATACCGATGATTGCATAGCAATGGCCTGTATGCAAGATGGCCTGTTGTGTGTGTTCCCCTGATCGTATCCTGCTGCGAGAGGTATCGTCCATATGGTCATTGGACACACAAAGAATGGGCACACGTACTCTTTATCGATGAGAGTAGATTCTACTAGCAGCGAGATTCTCGGAGAACATTTATGTCGCGAGAATGACAGACACGATATCGTCCCAGGAAAGAGACCACTTCGGAGGTGGTGGAATAGTGGTTCATGTCGGAATCTTTATCAACGTTCTTCCGTCACTTCACGAAAAACTGTGAATCTGTAACTCTTCCCGATTTCACGACGTGATCCTGGATCTTCATGTTCGTCCCTTTAACAGTGCAGTGTGTCAAAATTTCCTGTTGATGGACGACAACGCCCGACATCATAGGGCTTTTCTGGTCAAAGATAATCTTGACAGCGAAGATATTGCGCTTATGGGTTGACCGGTACAGTCACTAGGTCTTAATCCGACTGAGCATGTTTTCCACACTTTAGGTCGAAGAATTGCTCTGCTCGTCTGCCTCCTCGTACAACTCTACAGGTCTTCTGAAAAAATTGAACTAATCCCACAGTCTCTTGTGGATACCTTCATTCAAAGCATGGTTCGGCACTGTGAAGCTCGCGTTGCTCCCTGCGGTGATCACGTTTAAAATTAAAGATTTAGATATCATTTTTGGTGATTTATGTGACACCGTTTCATGCCTTTTTTTACTGATGTTTTCTTATGCTCATTATTTAGACGCATTTGCTTACATCTTAGTACTTTTGTGTTCACAAGTGAAACATGCTCTATCACACAACACCTACATAAAGTTCCTTTCCTTAAGCTAATCACTTTATCATTGACAATAAGTAATGAACGTTCCTTTCCTTACATTCATTACTTTGTTGTCAATTAACTAGGCTTTGGTGGTTCTTGCTTTAATTTTGAGTACCAGTGCATGTGGCAAATGGGGACTGTGATGGCAGATATGACGTATACTCTAATTTAACTTTCACTTTTGTTTCTCTCTAGGTAAATTTTGAGTTTATTCTCTTTAAGGGTTTTCAACCTTAACGTTATATTTTCTCCCTCACGGAATGTCTTGTGGCAACAGTTTTGAGGTCAGAGGGCATGACGTGTGCGTGTTGACAGATAAGAATGAGGGATATAATGTTGGAGCAAGCAGAAAGAGTTGGTGGTGTGATGTAATCGTGGAAGTTGCATTACGCTGAAGCGGTGACTGCGTTATCGACTTGTGCTGTTATGTATTTATTGTTGGAGTTTGTTAATCAATTTTTCTGCTTACTGACTTACATTAATTAGCTTTAAAATAGTATTGCTGCTGTGAATTAGTTCTTCATGAGTAGTGCTTATGAGATATGACGGAATCAAAGGAAGAACTGTAAGTAGGTATTTCTTGAAATTTACCTGAGTGACTTCTGTTTCACTTAAAATGAGAGGATAAGAGGAATTGACTGTATGTATGAAGTGTACAGTAAGCCATATACACATGTTTCAAATGGTAAAGAACATTGCACAGATCTGCAAAAGTTTATTATACACAATGTAGTTCTAATTAGGATTAAAAAGTTTAAAATCAACCTGTGTGAAATAAAATAATATTCGGTGTTTGGTTGCGCACGAGGCTTCGAACAAAAGTGGTGTAATTCGTTAGAAAATTCCTATCACTCAGAAATTTCCTAACAAACTGTGAAGTAGCCAACGACTAGATGTTAAATTTTCTCATATTTGAATTTTAACAATATCCAGTGACCGCGAGTGCATCGGTAAATATAAAACATCTGCAGTGGTGGAAGTTTCAATGAGCAAAGGAACTGCGCAGTAAGCATTCTTTTCTAGAGCCCAACGAAAGTCTGGGAAGTTTCTGCGCACTGTGTAATAAAACATAGCATTACTTTGTTTCTGAGACAACGGACCGTATTTCATATGAAATTCCTTCCATGGTTTCAAATGAGAATTAATTCTTAAAAAAAAAAAAAGTTAAGGTCGGAATTTAGGGGATTTTTTAAATCCAGAACTAACAAAGCTGGAACAAACAAGAGCTAAGTGAACGAAAGTGAGTGAGGACTATGTCGGAGTGGGACGGAATATGCGCCTCAGGTTCGTTATGCCTAGAAAATTATGAACGCCACAAATTTTGAAAAATATAAGTGCACTGAAAACAACTAGGATAATTACGAACAGCTTACAATACGAGTAACACACCTCATAGCTTCTCACAGAAAAACAAATATAAATATTGCATCTTTCATGATCTTCTAACTTTTCCTTTCACACACTTATACGATTTCGTAGCTATTTTTCGCTAGCTTCTGAAACTCTTTTTACGCTGTAAAAACTTGTAACTAGAGGAACAAAACTCCTCGAAATTCTGTGCTTTGATGTAGTGCGTGAGATACACATACAGAAACAATTCCGTCGCATGTTCTAGTGTTGACAACATATTACAGGCTGCCGTAACTTTGTATTTCCTTTGTAGAACTATTTTTATAATACATTAGTCTTCTGAACTTAATTGCTCAAATTATGGGGTTTCTTTGATTCATGGACTGAAGATGGATTTTAGCTTAAGTGGCAATGTCCCAATGATTATTGCAGAGCAAAAGACATTCTTCAAATTTTAATTAATTCTAAAATAACAGTAAATTTTCGACATGTAAGCTCTATTATTGAGATCAGGAAGTTTACATTCTGCACAAATTCTTCCTTAAGATAATGAAAATTGCGTGCAGGAAAGCGCTTGTATCAGGAATTGCAGGATTATGACGAAGATAGCTTTGTAAATTCCGCAGTGTTTCGTTTAGTATATAAAATCGAGATATTGCGTTTCTGATGCTTCTGTATATGCTTCTATTGCCTTCACAAGATGCGTGTTTTTCGTTCGACAACTATTCTTTTAGCCGATTCCGTTTCTATGATTAGACACACATAGGATATTCTCAAACCAACTGACATGCGTCGTATGAGTGTAAAAACTTGCGCCTCGCAGAACTGATGTAGTAGGAAACATACCTCTTGCATCAGAGCTTTATGAATTGCTTCAAAATCATTCTTTTAATCCTAACGTTCCGTTGAGTCGCGTCTTGGGTTTTTTCTGTGAGCTCTTCTGCGTGCAATTAGCTTTTGACGTGGACGACATTACTTGTGGCATCTGTACTGCTGGTTGAAGCCATTCATAATGTTCTGAAAATTTGCAAAAATTATGTGAATTACTATTATGTGAGTTCTTAAATCTGTGCAAACAAAAATTTTGTATTATGACACCATAATGGCAACGCCATCAATAAATAAATAAGTTAGTAAATTCATGCAATGCATTGATTATGATACGCTTTCCAAAATACCAGAAATCATTTCTCAAGTTATGGGGATAATGGCTGTAGGATAAATCTCGCTCCTAAGACCTGACCTTTGACCCCATTTCGATGATATTCAACAGAACCGGTAAAATATACTTCCGAAACAACATGATAAAGTTTTGTCTCAATCGAAGCATTTTTACGTAAGTTATAACGCATAAGGGCGATGAAATGAATCCCGATCCTATGTCCTGACCTTTGACCCCACTTCACACATTTCCAATAGGGTTCGTTCCTAGGTTGTCTCCTACCGCGTACTAAAATTTCATTGAAATCGAACCATATTTACGCACGTTATGACGCATAAGCGCAATGAAATGTATCCCGCTTCTGTGTCGTGATCTTTGAGCCCACTGCAACTATTTTCAACAGGGTTTGTCCTCAAGTGCTCCCCTACCACATACTAAAATTTCATTAAAATCGAACCATATTTACGCAAGGTATTACGCATAAGGGCAATGGAATGGATCCCGCTCCTATGTCGTGACCTTTGACCCCCCTTTACCCATTTTCAATAGGGTTCGTCCCCATGTGTTCTCCTAACACATACTAAATTTTCATTGAAATCGAACCATATTTACGCAAGGTATGACGCATAATGGCAATGGAATGGATCCCGCTCCTATGTCGGGACCTTTTACCCCTTTTCGCCCATTTTCAATAGGGTTCGTCCCCAGATGGAGCTCTACCATATACTAAAATTTCATCGAAATCGAACCCTTTTTATGCGAGTTATCGTGCAAACGGACAAAGCTGAAGCATATACGCTCCTTCAACCTACTGTTGGAAAGCGTTAAAAAGCTATCGTAGTATATTGGGAAACAAACAATAAACAAAATAAAAACCATCTTTTCTTGTGATTTTTAATTTACCCTGAATATTTCTTGCCGGTATACGAAATTTCGTTTAGTATGCGAGGGACAATAAATACATCTGGTGAAGAGGAAACGGTGGCGGAAATCATTGAAAATAATATTAACATATAATTATGTGAATCTCTAAATTCAGCAGATGAACAAACCTTACCAATCTCCATCTTTACGCTCATTTAGTATACAATTTGTGCCCATTGTTATCATCATATCTGCGTGACAGTTGCAGTAAGTAGGAAATATCACATTAAAAAATGGACAAAAATATTTTCCTGTTTTGTACTGTCTTATTTTTTAAAAAAGCAATGGGCATTTAACGTATACCTGATTAAACGCTAGTTTCGTTTTCTTACTTTCTTTGCAATAAACCTAGATGACTGAGATAAGCGGCCTAAGAACCATTGCAATTTGAATCTCACGTTACGACAAAGCACTGATACTGAAAACCAAATTTTGTTTTTTCATTAAACAAATTTCATATGCAAAACTTATAAAACCTTGAACGACTATTTTCACATCAATAAAATTCTACGATACTTTTATGTTGGAAAACGAAATGAAGCTATATCTACAGAATTTTGTGTTTGCTAAACTATTCCGAGTGAGAAATATTTGTTTAATAAAATTTTATGTTTGTCTTACGGCATTACTCTCTAACTTTGAAAAGCCCGTGATAACAAGTTATTGATGGGTTTGACCTCGGCACCTTAGATGTTCATAAATGTCTCAGGAAGACAGAAAGTGAGGATAGAAAGAATGGAAGAAACAAAAGGAAGAATCATAAAACAAAACTGAACGTCGCTAACCTACGGTGATCAAGCATTTTAAATAAGACTGCGTTATTTCTGTCAACAACAATCGTTAAATTTAATCAAATAAGAACACAAGATGAAAAAATAAGAAAGTGCTACTTTATTTGTTGACCATTCATATTTGATTGCACAGTGAAAACACAGAACTTCATAAAATTGTGAAAATTATATTCGAAGTTAAAATGTTAATTATTAGGTGTGTAACTTAATTTTCGGCCATAGGCACGATACGTTGACAGCAAATTATAGCAAATCGAATACGTACCTAATTAGGGAAATAATCCCCGTCGTGTTGGATACATTTGAGCCATATTGGCCAGGGAGCTGCCGAATGCCACTGCGGGAAAAAGAGGGCTGTTTCGAGTTGAAAAAGTCATCAATACTTGTGTGTACCTCCTCGACAGAAGTGAAGTGCGTATCATTCAGGTGATGTTGCATGGAAAGAAAGAGGTGATAATCCGACGGAGCCAAGTCTGGAGAATACGCCGAGTGGGACAAAATCTCCCATCACAGGTCGGAGATCGTGTTTAAAGTCGTTTCGGCAGTGTGAGGACGCGTGTTATCCTGAAGCAACAGGGCTGACCTTCTGCCCTTGCCGGTTTATGGCCTTTTCCGCATCCATTTCGTCACTCACACGAATGGGTTGCTGACAATAACGCTCAGCATTGACCATTTTACCAGGTTTGAGCAACTCATAGTGTTCGACACCGCGCTGATCCCACCATATGCACAGCAACAACTTCCTGGCATGGAAATTCTGTTTGGCGGTACTGGTGTTAGGATGACCTGGATAAACCCACGATTTGCGCCGCTTAGGATTATCGTAGAGGATCCACTTCTCATCACAGGCCAAAATCTTCTAGAGAAAATCCTTCTTCTTGAATCTGGAGAGCAATGACACAGCAACATCGTAGCGCCTAGTCTTGTTCGCAGCTGTGAGTTGGTGGGGCACTCAACGGACCTCCTTGTGAATCCGTCCTAGCTTGTGCAGGCGCTTTGCAATGGCTTGCCGTGTTACGCCGAGTTCTTGAGCGAGCTCTGACTGTGTGCGAAACAGGGATCCGCGTCTAACAGTTGTTCCAGTTCCTCATCGTCAATTTTCTGTGGCTGTCCCGGACGTTCTGCATCACGCAGATCGAAATTTTCCTGCTTAAACCGCTGGAACCACTTCTTACCCGTACTGTAGGATGCAGCAGCCTCGCCCATCCCCCGCACAGATCATTTGCTTGGCTTTTTCGGCACTGTTTTTCAGCTGAAACGCCGAACAGGAGGCACTGCTTCAAATGTTTTTTCCCGAACGACACTGCTTTCGCTGTCAAGTTTCGTCCCTTCTGTCACTGCATCTGTGAGCGGTTACGGTTGCCTGGAAAGTTGTTGGATGGCGCTGCTATCAGCCATTATTGCACACAGCTATTTGCATTTTCCGACGTTCTATGATCACTTGTGGTTAAGGGCCGAGAATTTAAGTTGCAAACCTAATATTATTAATTTTTCTGATGTTAAGAGAAATTGAAAAACATTAAAGGCAATAAGCAAAACAAAATCAGTTGTGACGAATGAAGAAAAATATAGCTCTTGCAAAAAACATTGTCTGCTTTTTTTTATATATCTTTCCATTTGTGATGCAAATTTATAAGAAAAGGTACATCTCTAAAATTTGGTTTTCCAAAGAGTTTGGCAAATGCCAAAGTTAGGACGCTGTAATTTGAGCCGTATGAGGAAAGATTACAGATTTCAGAAAGAAGTCTAAAATGTGGACGCGAAATTTGGACTGTAAAGTGCTTTTGCTAAGATATTATATCACTTACTTTTCCTTTTCTGGAGAGAAATATGGGTGGTGTCAATGCAGTTTCAGGAATTACCGTGGAATTGAAATTCACACAGCCTTTAAGGGGCAATCATTTAAAATTGGGCAGTCGTTAACAATTACTTTAAATTGTGAAACAAAGCTGATAGTCATTTTGTTTCGCCATTTTGCGGCAATTTGTAATGCTAGAGTACAGCTAAACCAGGAAGCGGTCAAGCATCGTTTTCGGTCTTTTCATTACAACATCCGCAACTTTTTCTGTAGCAATATTTTTAGTCCCAGACAGTTTCAAAATTTTTCGTTTTATTTTTGTTTTGTGTTTTTGTTTTATGGAAGATTTGAAATTACACTGCATGACACAGAAAATGCCACACCACGAATACATGAACGCAGCGCCATGCAAATTGCAGGGTAAGTGCACACGTACAAGGTATGCAAATGATTGCATTGGCAGACAAATCGCACGAACGACGCGCGGAATGTAAGCGGACCACCAGCCCGTGAGGCCATCAGTCGATACATCGTCGCTACCGCGAGAAGTGAGTGGTTCTGCTGTAACCGTGTCTTGAGAACGAACAACGCGTGCCAATGCCGTTAAGACGCCGTCGTACAGATTTCGTCAAACGGATATGTTCCCGAATGGTGTCATCGTAGGCCTTCGTACCGCCGGATGGTCCTTGCGTCGCATTGCGGAAGGAACGCAACGCGTTGCCGTAACCGTCGGTCGCATTTGGAGATAGTGGTCTCAGAAAAGATCTGTACAACGTCGTAGGACGTCCAAGAACACCGAAAGTTGCATCTGACGTCATTCCCTAGCGCACTCACAGGCCGCAACGGATGACATTTTGCGGAGTGTGCGGGGGAGGCTTGGATGCCCCGATATCGACGCGGACAGTGTCGCGCTGATTGGCTGCGTCTGGTTTGCTGTCAAGCCATTCGTTGCGAAGGCTACCCTTAACAGCGAGCCATCGTTGTAACCCCATTAGCGTGGTGTCGCTCCAGAGCTGCGTGGGGTACCAAAGGGAACAGTGCGGTCTTCAGCGGCGAATCGCGGCTCTGTCTCACCACGGATGATCGCCGTGTGAGAGTCTGGAAGCGACGTGTCTAACGGGCGGATTTCTCCGCCATTGTGGAGCCCCACACGGCCCTGCAGCGTGGAACCATGGTGTGGAATGCTATCAGGCCCAACAGCCGTTCACCGCTGGTAGGCATTACAGGCTCATTGACGGCATGCCACTATGCTGACGAGGTGCTGCGGCCCGTGGCACTACCGTATCTGCAGGGCATCCAGAACGCCGTTTTTCTACAGGATAACTCCCGGCGGCATACTGCTCGGATCATCCTGAATGCTTTACACGGTATGCGGATGCGCCGTGGCGAGCACGATTCCCAAATCTCTCACTCATCGCGTATCTGTGGGTCACGATTGGACGTCGGTTGGGTACTCTCCCATCCCCGCGAAATTAAGATGAACTGCGGACTCGGATCAACACCACATGGTCCACGATGCCCCAGAACTCTATTCGGACTCTCATTGCTTCAATGCCACGTCGGATTCATCACTGTATCGCCCAGAATGGAGGCCACGCTTCTAATTGATCATCCTGAATATTCGTTCAATCGAGCCTAGTCTGTATATGAAAATTAAAGCATTTGTTCAGGACCTACTTGGCTACCTGTGTGGGCAGTTTGGTCTGTTTTCGGGCATTCCGTCATGGTGTGGAATTTTCTCTGTCAGGCAGTGTACTTGTATCTTCTTCAGTATATATTTTATAATGATTTTGTCTGGATAATTGGTGACTTGTATCGTGTGAACTTGCTGCTCATTCATTGTTTAGTTCTTTAAAAAGTTTACTAAAATGTACGATTCTCTTGCAAACTCTACTACTACGTGTTCTTTACTTTCCTCAAAATTTAACCATTAATACACTGACGAAAAAATCCCAACACCACGAAAAAATAGTTGTAGAGGAATGAAATGGCGGCAATACATTTGTATAGGTAACATATTTACCCGATTAAAGGTTCAAGATCACAGCTTATTGTAAGCGCGAGAAGAGCCATTTTAAATGTGAAATGCTGGTACATTAATAATTGCCAGAATGTTGAATGCAAGCACGCAAACGTTCATGCATTGTGTCGTAAAAGTGCTGGATGTCGGTTTGTGGGATGGAGTTCCATGATTGTTGCACTTGGACGGTCAATACAGGGACGGTTAATGCTGGTTGGGGGGACGCTGGAGTTGTCGTCCAATGATGTCCCATACGTGCTCGATTGGTGAAAGATCTGGTGATCTAGCAGGCCACGGTAACATGTCGACACTCTGTAGAGCATGTTGGGTTACAACAGCGGTATGCGGGTGAGCGTTATCCTGTTGGAAAACACCCCCTGGAATGCTGTTCATGAATGGCAGCACAACAGATTGGTTAGGTTAGTTTTTATGGCACAACAGGTTGAATCAACAGACCGACGTACAACTGTGCCGTCAGAGTGCGTGGGATAACCACGAGAGTGCTCCTGCTGTCATAGGAAACTGCTCCCCAGACTATAACTCCAGGTGTAGGTCCAGTATGTATCGGCCGCAGACAGGTTGGTTGCAGGCGCTCACCTGGCCTCCTTCTAACCAACACACGGCCATCACTGGCACCCAGGCAGAACCGGCTTTCATCAAAAAACACAACAGATCTCCACTCCGTCATCCAATGAGCTCTAGCTTGACACCACTGACGTCGCAAATTACAGTGGTTTGGAGTAAGTGAAATGCACGCTACAGGGTGTCTGGCTCGGAGCTGTCCTTCAAGTAACCGATTTGTAACAGTTCCTTGTGTCACTGTGGTGGCAACTGCAGCTCGAATTGCTTCCGCAGACGCGGTACGATGCACCACGGCCATACGCCGTACACGGCGGTCTTCCCTCTCAGTAGTGCCACGTGGCCGGCCAGAACCCAGTCTTCTTGAGGCAGTACCTTCCCTTGACCACCGCTGCCAACAATCATGCACAGTGGCTACATTCCTGCCAAGTCGTTCTGCAATATTGCGGAAAGAAAATCCACCTTCTCGTAGTCCTATTACACGACTTAGTTCAAACTCCGTGAGCTGTTGATAATGGCTTCTTCGTCTTCTTAAAGGCATTCTTGACTAACATCAACACCCTACGTCGAATCTCAACGATAACTAACGCTCACGAACGTTGCAGCGCGTATTTACAGCAAATCGGCTTTGCATGTTCCTAGGGACGCTACTAGCGCCACACGTATGCGCCGGGCGCAAAATTTGCATAGACGTCATCTTATAGATGTACTCTCACCGCCTACCAACTGTCGTTTATCTAACAGAACCCCTTCTTGGTGTTGGGATTTTTTTCCGTCAGTGTATTTTGCGAAGACTAATATTCTACGAATCGAAATTTAACAGTTTGAGTAGCTTTTAATTTGTTCAGAAGATGTGGAAAATCCTCACCAGTCTGTCTCCAATTCTTTGTTCAAAAGTAAAAGCACGTCCCCTTCTAAAATAACTTCATAATGAGGCTATTGAGCGGCAAGTGGAATTGTGTGTCTCTTTTCTCTGATGGTATCTCAGAGAAAGGAAAAACGCCATTACTTATTTTTTTTCTATTGAGTAAAGGTTCTGTGACTGCGCACCTCAGCTCGTCTAACAAATCTGACTTTCTAGTTATTTTTTAACTCTCATCTTTGTTTCCATTTCAGATTTTTCTTTTCACTTAAGGATAAAACACAAAACCTTGCAATATCTTCTGTACTTATATTTCCAATTTCGCTTCTCCTCTGAAGTCAATAATTGCTACGCCATTTTCTAATTCAAAGAACACTTGGCATCAGGTGCTTTAAATATGTTTTCACATTCTAATGCTACATTCTAGCATAGTTTAGCAGTATCATTTGAATGAAATCCAAATACAGTAGCGAACAAAAGTATTTGGCGAAACACTTTTTCGACCATAATTTTTTTTCTGCTGGACTAAATCGGGTCATTTGGGATATGATATGTGTTGATTTGTGGGTTACAATGCCGCGTAGTTTGTATTTCGCTCAGAGCGAATTTGTCGTTCGAAATGGGCCATATTCAAGAGTTGCCAATTATTACCCATTTGTTTGCTGCATGTATTAATGTTTTTCTTGTGATTTTTGTGTGTTTTGTGATGTGTAGTGTGATAATAAGTCAATCTTAGGTTTTCAGAAATGGGTAAAAAGGCGGAGATCCCTGTTGGAGCTCGCCAGGCGGCCATGAACATGATGGAATCCGGAATGCGCGTCACCGACATTGCGAGGGTCCTGAAGATCCGACACCAGTCCATTTCAGCTATCCTTCATCGTTATAAGAAGACTGGGACCGTCGAGAACAGTCCGCGATGTGGTAGGCCTAGTTCCACTACATTGCGTTAGGATAGACGCATCCTCCGTCGATCTCGTGCTGATCCCACCTTGACTACTGTGGACATCGCCACCAAATTCCGCGACAGCGACGACCTGAACGTCAGTCGAATGACCATCTCCCGTCGTCTCATTGCTGGTGGATTGAATGGAAGACGCCCCGCCAAGAAACCACTCATCGGAGTCAAGAATCGACGAGTCAGAGTCGCGTTTGCGCGCCGTCATCGACACTGGAAAGCGGCGGACTGGGGTAAGGTGCTTTTCACCGACGAGAGCAAGTTCAACTTGTTCGGAAGTGATGGCATCCGATACGTACGACGTCCGTGTGGCCAGAGATTCAACCCCCAGTTCATTCAGCCGACTGTCAAGCACGGAGGAGGATCGCTCATGGTTTACGGCGCCATCTCTCGCAATGGAATGGGCCCAATCATCACGACTGGCGGAATAATGACCGACCACAGCTACAGAAACATGCTCATCAACGATGTCTTCCCATGGGTAAACCAGAACATGCCACACAGATGGATCAGGCAGCAAGACAACGACCCGAAGCACACCTCAAAAGTAGCGAAGGCAGCCTTCCAGCAGCAACAGGTCACACTTTTAGACTGGTCAAGCCAATCTCCAGACCTCAACCCCATCGAGCACATGTGAGAGGAGCTGGAGAGACGATGTGCGAAGAAAACCTGCCGGAATAGGGCCCAGAAGTTCGACCAGATGTCTGCAGAATGGGCGCGAATTCCGCAGGTCACCGTCGAGAAGCTAGTGGACTCGATGCCGGCCCGTTGTGCAGCTGTTATTAAGTCTCGTGGTTATCCCACTAAGTATTAGTTATTGTTTTGTCGTTTTCTCGTACTTGTTTTCTGTTATCGTTGCATTAAATGAATGTGATACACACATACTTTGTTGGTCAATTTGTATGATCTTTGCGATTAAGCTCGATACCTGATCTGTGTTAAGGTTTCCGATCCATCTGCGTATGGGTCATGTTTACAACTGAATAACACATATCATATCCAAAACGACCCGATTTGGTCCAGCAGAAAACAAATTATGGTCGAAAAAGTGTTTCGCCAAATACTTTTGTTCGCTACTGTATGTTTCATTTTCTAATGGTACTGATAACCTACACTACCACAGAACAAGTATATGTATAGAACATGAATTTTATACGTGTTGGAAGTATGCCGTTCTGTAGACAGTAATGAACAATAAATTTCATTAATTCATCGCAGAGATACAAAAAAAAATTCCATTGGGAATTAGAAATGACTTGTTGAACTGATATGAAACAGACAATTCATCAGAAAACTCGGAAACTGCATCGTTATGAGAAGGAGAGATTAACAGAAAAACCGAAACTCTAAACAAAAAATATTTTGTGAAATAACAAAATACACAGTACACGGTCGAGTCATTTTATTGTGACCACCAGCTAATATCCAGAGTAACCGCCGTGTGCAGCGCGGACAGCAGCTAGACGGGCTAGGAGTGACTCAATAAGGTGCTGGAAGGTGTTCACAGGTAGGTGGAACCATGCTGACCGCAGTGCATCTGACAGCTGCTGGAGGGTGCGTGGTGGAGGACACAGAGAACGAACAGCACGATCGAAGTAGTCCGACAGATGCTCAATTAGGTTTAAGTCTGCGAAATTAGGGGATCAGGGAAGTATTTTGAAGTCTTTATCGTGCTCTTCCAAGCACTCTTGGACATTTCTAGCTGTGTGACACGTCGCATTACCGTGCTGGAAGATCCCATCAGATCCATGAAAGACAATCAACAAGTATGGGTGTACGTCGTCTGCAAGGGTGGATCGATAACGAATTCGGCACATAGTGCCTTCCACAGGTATGAGTGGACTCAGAGAATGCCACGAAACATTCCCCAGACCATAATGCTGCCACACTAGCTCGTGTTCTTCCAGCAATGGTTGAAGAGTGTTTGTTCTCTAATGTTTCTCGTCTTATACGCCAACGTCCATCCTTTCGATGAAGCAGAAAACGTGACTCTTCGGAGAAGGCAATCCTTTGCTCTAATTACGATACTGCCGTGCAAATGTAAGCCTCTTCACCAATGCACCTTCGTTAGCATAGGTGCAATGACCATCTGTCTGCATCTGAGCTTCATACGCAGCAGGGTTCGCTGAACTGTCGTTTTAGACAGAGTTCCGTTAGCCCCCTGGTTCATTCGGCCAGTGAGTTGCTCCACTGTAGTGTGTCGATAGGCCCGCACGCACCTTCGAAGCTGACATTCACTTCTCACATCAATGGCACGTGGTGCTCCCAAGTTTTCACATCGCTTATTTGCAATGGTGCCGTTTCTCCAATCACGATACACTTTAACCACAGCTCACGAACAGTTCACAAACTGCGCTGTTTCAGAGATAGTGCCACACTTGGTCCGTATGATGTGTTCGTCTAACCGAATTATCAGATTTCGCGTTTTGCAAATCTGTTAAATCGCTCTTTTTATCCATGACAGCAAGGAGTGATATGTTTTCAGAATGCCTACAGCACACTTTTGCACCCTCCAAGCTGGCTCACGACACGTGCCTTCTTTCATTGACTACGCGCTGTTGACCTCAAAAGTAGGAGGTGGTCACAATAATTGTACTCGACAGTGTACATCTAATGTTCAATATTTATCGTTAATGAGAATGACATTCAGATATTTTAATTCGATCTCTTATTTTGAGAAGTCAGGAGACATTTCCGTTGGAAGTTTGTATAGTTCAAAGTTTCTTGTAGTTTATTTTGAAGTTATAAATAAATGCCTGCATTTTGTTCTAACGTGACATATGAAATATTATGCCTGAGACAAATAATGACATAATTTTCATTGCGTATCAAATATCAGAGGATGTTTTTACTCGACACATTGGGAACTTCGGTTTTTAAAAGGGAGAGGAGAGGGATGATGTCAATATCTATAAAAACTGGATTTTATATGTTTATTGAAACAATTTATTGCACTGTGGAATGACACATCGCATTTTATAATAATATTTTTTATAATGCAGTCCCAGTGTTATTAAAATCATAACTATTCTATTATGGTACACTGTGTAAATACTTTCTTCAAAAATATCTTTAATTTTTTTCTTCTGTGACTAATGAGCTGCACGCACACCGTGAATTTTCGAATCAGCTGCTCTTGTGGGTGAAAAGAATATTGTTGTGAATTCTAATTTTTGGTTTATAAATTGCATAGGTAGTTTAAGATGCTAAATTGACATACGTGTAAATTTCATTGTGTTTACATTATTATACGGTTAAATTCTTATTTTATTCAGTTTGTAATGAATAATCTGGCCACATGTGCACAGTCGATAACAATAATTTTAGCATTGAATTGTCAGTTTATTATTGATCACCATCATTTCATTTTTAAATAAAAGGTATGTTTTTTTTTGCAACGTTAATTAAATATCACTTTATAAATAGATTTAGAAGAAGTTTAAATAGAGTATTTAAATTATTTGTTCTCCTGTGGACAAAAAATATTATCTCGCATAACTGACAAGTTGAGAATAATGGAACCCTTTTCCATGAAGGGTTATTTTGCTTTTTTAAAACAGTATGTCAATATTATTTAGTAACAATTATAGTTAGTGGCTCAAACTGAAATTTATTTATTTTGTTTAGGTAATAAGTTCAGTATCGCAAGTAAAACTTGAAAATATTTCTCTTACTCATACTAATAATTTTCTGCTTAAAGGTTTCGTATCATAAACAAAACTATATCATTTTCCGTTAAACATCTGTATTCAAAGTTGAACAGTTTAAAAAGCGATAAATTGTTTGTTAAGCCAGTAATTAAAAAATCGGCCAATTTCTTTAGAATCTTGTTAAATTGTTATTATAATTTCGCATTGGAATTGGCAATAAGCAGGTGCTGACTATAAGTTAAAACACAGAGTTTTGCCACCTGAAATCTGATTTCACTTTGTTTCCAGTTGAGGACACTAAAATGAAAATAATTCTTAAAAGAAAAACAATACTGTTGTAGGTGGAAACGAAAGGAACTCATGTATAGAATGCATGTATGTTTCAGTTGTAATTTTTAAGAACATAAATTGACACAAAAATATATTCATTTACGAAATAGAAAATTCCTGTACATAATAGGGCAAAAATAATTAGCTTTCTGTGAATTTTCAATTAAATGTGCTATTCAATTTTCTCTACACCCTCTGTTAAAAAACTCTGGTACATTATAAAACATTTAAATTCAAACATTGGTGAAAAAGTCATTCTGTTCTTTTAGTTTCAAGGAAATTGGGAGAGTGCAAAAAGTGGAAAATAGAGAACATGTACAGGGAGTAACGCTTGATAAATAGTTATGAGTCTCGTCTTTTACGGCCCACTGAAACTACTCTTTTAAAACAAACATAAGTATTGCCATGAATGAAATAAGTATTACCTTTATTATAAACATCCACAGAATACCAAACGATAACGAATGCATCGCTACCTATTTTGTGTTCCAGAAAGCTTCCGCAAGATGGGCTTAACAATCCCTCCTTTCTGGATATCCAAAGTGACTGTAAGCAAAACTTGAGGATTTGGATACGACATACGAGTTACAAAATTAATTAACATATTTTACGTTCAAAAATTCATATTTACTTCTTTTCGGTTTAGGAAATAGTGACTGTCATGTGAAATACTAAAAGGTATAAGCAACGGAATTTCCTGATAATGGACAACCTTTGTATGAAAGGGAAATAACCAGAGCTGTGAAACAAGTACACGAGCCACGTTTCATGCGGGATGCAATCCCATACTCATCTCACACGACTAATCAGATACCCACGACTCTGACTATTCGGTCATCGGGTATGTACATCTGAACTTCCTCGACTGCCTGCTAGTAACTCCGACATTGCATAATCTGTTTGAGGAATAAAAGGCAATATAAGAACTTAAACACTGTTAATTTTCAGGGACAATGTCTTGGTTTCACTGATATGGTTTGTGACATTCCTGCCCCGCAGGACGCACACGACATAAAGCAGCAAAACAGAACGTCCGCGTAGCTCAATTGGTAGAGCGACTTATTCTGGAATGAGGGGACCCGGGTTCGAGCCCCGGCGTGGACAAAAATGACGCAGAAATTTATTTCGTCATAATGGCGCTCGAACTTTCCGGATGACCCGGCCGTTCAAAATCTCGCAATGGTGTGATGTTATTTCCACACCGCGAGATAGGAAAAATAAGAGAATCCCTTCTCCAGCGCTTCAAAAAATAAATGTGTGTGACGTTGCATTATATACAGCAGATTGACTGGGAGTTCTCAGGTGCACGTTCTACAGCGGATGGCTGCCTGCAACGACTCATGGTCACGGCTGACCTGTGGGCCATGCCCCGGCCCTCTTTCGGGGCGAGGGGGGGAGATGTGACGTGCCTGCCCCGCAGGATGCACACGACATAAAGACAGATAGCAGCAAAAACGAACGTCAGCGTAGCTCAATTGGTAGAGCGACTTATTCCGGAATGAGGGGACTGGGTTCGAGCCACGGCGTGGGCAAAAATGACGGACAAATTTACTTCGTTATAGGTTATAATCAATCAGAAAAAAAAATAATAGAGTGCTTGCCTTATTGGTTGAGATCCAGCTGACTTGAAGGATTTTGAATAACCGTCGCCATCGCTACGACTATGATTTGCATCCTTGTGGATATTTAACATTGATTTCAACAACAGTGTCGAAAATCCCCATCCCCCACCCCCCCCAAATAGCACATCATGACAGCTTCTTGAACAACATATATCTGCACCAATCGATTAAGAGAGCGCTCAGGAATAACCTTGCAAAGATTTATGGGCTATATTTATTGAAATACATTACTGTCATAATAGTAATAATGGGGGTAAGCGTAAAGGTATATTTCTGTTTCCGATTTATTTCAGCAATATGTTTCACCTAAAAACCATATCGAAAAATGTTCCTCTCCTCTCAAGTACCACTCACTATGGCAAACGTTTTGCGCATATTTTACGCTCATAACAATATCCAGTTTTTTGCCGGGGGGGGGGTGTAGCTGTGAGTCACATATTCCTCGATATATTTGCTTAAAAAGTCCGATTTACAAAATTCTGGCTTTTTTGGACAACTCTTCTGCTGAGGAATGTCTTACCTACAATTTTTTAATTTTTGTAACGTTCAATTTGCGACTAGAGGGCGTAAGCTCGTAATTCTATTTTTAAATCACTTTTGCAGTAATATTGCGCGTCTAAAATTCGAATTCGGACTGAAAGTTTTCCTTTTAAGTTAAATATCTATGCTTACACTTCGTGTTTCGAAGCCGAGCCTAACTCGGTCGGATAATCTCAAGACAGAGCCTCAGACCGCTCGGCCGCGGGGGTGAGGAGGGAGACGACAGTATGGTTGTTTAGAAGCAATGGTGCTCAATAAAATATACACTATCTACCAACAAGTAATTGGACACCTGTGATAGCAAAGGAAAACGAAGTTTATTCACCTTCAATAGTTGGTGGAGCCTCCACGAGCGGCGATTACAGCTGCGACCCTCCGGGGCATACTCTCAACCAGGCGTTGTACGATGGCTAACGGTATTTTCTTCCACTCGGCTTGGAGAAGAAAGGTCAGTTCCTTCACCGATTTCGGACGGTGGGGGCACCCCTTAAGTCGACGCTCCAACTCGTCCCAGAGGTGCTCGATAGGGTTATGGTCTGAGCTCTGCGCAGGCCAGTCCTTTCAATTAACCCCATTGTCACCATACCAAGCCATGGTGGACCTCGCAACATGACAGGTGGCATTGTCATACTGAAAGTAACATGGGTCCACCCCGTTAAACTGCCACAACGTAAGAAGCGCATGGACTTCCAAAATGGTGCAGTAGGTCTCGGTGTTGAGTCTACCAGGAATTGCGACCAAAGGTCCCGTGCCATACCAGGAGAAAACCCACCATAGCGTAATTCCACCGCCGCCGAACTTCGCAGTTGGCACAATACATTCCGGCAAGAGGCGTTCTCCAGGCAGACGCCAAACCCAGACCCTGCCATCCGAACGGTACAGGGTGAACCTTAATTCGTCGCTCCAGAGAACCTGTTTCCACTGTACAACGGTCCACTGTCGACGCTCTTTGCACCACGTTAGCCGAGCAGCGCTATTGGACTTGGTGATCAAAGGCTTGTGGGCGGCAGTACGTCCATGATAACCGAGCAGATGGGCTTCCTTACGAATGGTATTCATCGAAAGAACACTCCTGGATGCCTGTTGAAACTCTTCGCGGATGTGGCCCATCGATTTGGTGCGGTTCTTCCGAATGTCTCTGGCCAGCACCCGTCGGTCTCTAACTCACAGTTTTGTGGGTCTGCCGGGTCGGGGCACATTCCGACAGTCACCTACCATCGTTCACTTGCCAATCACATAGGCCACTGCCAATTTTGGGTACTTCAACTCGCTGGATATGTCACGTATGGATCGGCCATTTCTGTGATACCCGACGATTACACCTTTCTCTAAATCAGATAGCTCCGAACTGCATGGCATCTTGCATGCGACTGGTTGCGTTGTTGTTTCCCACACGATATTTAACGGCGGCGGGCGTGACCTGTATGAGGACCGCAGATAACGTCGATTTCAGGGGTGTCTAATTACTTGTTGGTAGATAGTGTATTTCGCGTTCGATTGCATCTGCAATACTCTCACAGAGGCAAAATAATGCATCGGAAAAAGACCAAAAGGCAAGGGCCACCGTTCTCACATTTCAACCATCATCATGCAAATGTAAATTTTCAGATTGTACAAATAGGTGCGGATATACGGTGTCCACAGGTTGCTAGCATAAAAATGTTCAGGATACATTTTGTGATCAATCTGGAGAAGAAACTGAATTGTTTCTTCTTTTGTAAACCACACTTTTTTTATTTTTTATTTTTTTTATTGAAGATTTAACGACCACCGTGAGCAACTCAATGGGCAATAAGCAGTCGTTCGTCAATTACTTTAAGGCCACAGGTCCCAGAGAAGGGAGAGAAACACTGCCGTAAGAGAAACACAAAGTTCGTGCCTCACAAGACTCGAACCGAAACCCTTCTCGGACGAATAGTCATAAGCCAGCGCTTAGACTGCTGCGCCATAGGGGCGGCGACCACACTTCGGTAGCATCTCTGTTTATGATGAATCTTCTACACGGTCGAGTCACATTACTGTGAGCACCAGCAAATATGCAAAGTAACGGCAATGTGCATCGCGGACAGCAGCTAGTCGGGCTGTTAGTGAGTCAGTTAAGGTACTCGAAGGTGTTCACAGGTATGCGGAGCCATGCTGACTGCAGTGCATCTGACAGCTGCTGGAGGGTGCGTGGTGGGGGAAAAATAGAGTGAACAACACGATCGAGGTGGGCCCACGGATGATTGATTGATTGATTGATTGGAGGTTTAACGACCACCGTGAGCAACTCAATGGGCTATAAGCAGTCGCCCGTCCCTAATTTAGGGTCACTGGTTCTAGGGAAGGGAGAGAGCCAGTGCCGTAAGACAAACACAACATCCATGCCTCACCGGGATTCGAACCCGGACCTCGTTCGGACGAATGATCAGAGGCCATCGCTTAGACCACTGCGCCACCGGGGTGGCAGGCCCACGGATGCTCAATTGGGTTTACGTCTGGGAAATTAGGGTGCCAGGGAAGTATTTTGAAGTCTTCATCGTGCTCTTCCAACCACTCTCGGACATTTCTAGCTGTCTGACACGTCGCATTGTCGTTCTGGAAGATCCCATCCGCCTCAGGGAAGACAATCAGCATGTATGGGTGTACGTGGTCTGAAGGATGGATTCGTACCGAATGCTGTCCATAGTGCCTTCCACAGGTATGAGTGGACCCAGAGAATGCTAGGAAAACATTTCCCAGACCATAACGCTGACCCCATTAGCTTGTGTTTTTCCAGCAATGGTTGAAGAGTGTTGATGTTTCTCGCCTTATACGCCAACGTCCATCCGTTCGATGAAGCAGAAAACGTGTCTCATCGGAAAAGGTGATCCTTTGCCAAAAAGCTGAGGTCCAATTCCGATACTGCCGTGCAAATGTAAGCCTTTTCTGCCGATGCCCTTTGGTCAGCATAGGTGCAATGACAATCCGTCTGCATGGGAGCCTCATACGCAGCAGGGTTCTCGGAACTGTTGTTTCTGACACACTTCCTGTAGCCCCCTGTTTCATTTGGCCAGTGATCTGCTCCACTGTAGAGTGTCGATCGGCATTCAAGCACCTTCGAAGCCGAAGTTTACCTCTCACGTCAATGGCAATCCGCATTTTGCACGTCGCTTTTTCGCATTGGTGCCATTTCTCCAATCGCAATACACTTTAACCACAGCTGCACGGGAGCAGTTCACGAACTGTGCTGTTTCAGAAATACTTCCACCCGTGGCCCGAAAGCCGTTAATCATCCCTTTTTGCAAATCTAATAAATCGCTCCTTTTATCCATGACAGCAAAGAGTGATATGTTTTCGGAATGCCTACAGCACACCTTATATACCCTCCAAGCCTGCTCAGAACCCGTGACTTTTTTCATTGGCTAAGCGCTGTTGACGTCGAAAGTAGGAGGTATTCTCAATAATATAACTTGACTGTGTATAACTTTATTGTTTGCCTCTTGTGTCACATCAGCTTTGAAATTCTTTTTAACCATATATCTTGCACACATCCGCCCCATCACATTTCAGCTTTGTTTTCCTAGATATACGGTGTTCGTAAGTCTACACTTTTCAGTGCATGACTGCGCCAGGTGTATTAATTTGTGCAACAATCTTCTTTACCTAGATTCCCGTTTACTGACCCACGAAAAATATAAAAAAAGCATTTTCGTTACTACTGGGCTGAAAATACAACAATTCAAAATCAACTATAATTATTAGCTCTTTATACCAACAACGTACGTGCGAAAACATATCAAAACTTTTAGAATTCAGAAATAATATTTTTATAGCGGAAGTCTGTCTTTGAATGAATAAATACACAATTCACATTAATAAAAAAATAATATTACCTACGAAACTAAGTAAACTATTTCCATTTCATGGTATAACTGTTCGAGACGTTATTTTACTTCGTAAAATTGGTGTTATCAACCACCTCTCCGAAGAGATGACTTACAAATTTCAGCATCGTACCTTTACTAATTGTATCGGACTGTAGAGATAAAAAACATGCAAACCCGATCAGACTTTGTATCGCATTACCAAATTCTTGAATGCGATTAGCTTATCAGGCTCGCAGTTACAATGTTTGAGTACAAGAGCTATTCAGGGTAGGTAACGAGGTTTTCTGAAACAAAAGTTTCAAACAGTGGGGATAAGGAAAACTAGTTAATTTAATTCGCATAGCACAGCAAAATTAAATTCACTCTCCACGCTGATATCATTTTCACATTCCAAGCTGTTTCTGTTTTATTGGATTCACCGAGAAAGAACCACGAAGAAAACATGAACGATGAAGTTATTTGTTGAGCAAATTTCCAAAGTCAACTCTTGATAACCCCCGTTCATTGTTCAAAGAAAGTGCATCTCAACTGCCATATCTTGCTTTTCGCCGAAACCGTTTCAAATGCTTGACTGTGAACGAACCCGATAAGATGTATCTTCATATAGTTGAAACGATTAAAATACAAACTGATACTTAAGTGAATGTTTTTTACATATTATTTTAGATACCGAACACTGGAGATTTTCTTACGAACTCCAGTCACTTTTCATATCCCTACCGAACTACAACAGAGCTCTGTTCGACGACATTTTGCAAATTATTTCTGAAATGATGCTCCTAAATTGTTGAAAACTATATTATGAAGTGCTATGATATTAACACAATGTCATTCCTAATTCGCTATCATCAGTACTCTAGCTGGCGCAGAAAAATTTAAGCAAGTCCTTTCTTCTTGTTTTTAAAAATATTTTTGAACCGTAATATTTCTTTAAATATTGGACAAGCGGAGTACGGCTGCTGTGTCAGAAGGGTAGAATGCAGCGATGAAAATTTCAAATGTTAACAATGTAATTCTTTCGCAGGGCGCTTAAACTGCAAGGCACTCCATTTTTGGCACAACTTTTGAAATAAAAAAGGGCATGGTTAGAGTATCACGATGTCCATCTGTCCGTCCGCAGGCCAATTGACATTGTACTTTTGTACCTCTTCGCGAATTATGAAAAAATATTTTTTGAATTGGAAACCCGCACCAAAAAAACGATGGTTCAGGCAATTCGACCTTTTTCCGGTGGACAACTCAGCAGATGTGGCTAAGTAAAGATTCTTTTGAATACACATTTTGCCTCCCTATTCGATGGTAACAGCATTTTTTCTTAAGACTTCTATTTCATTCCCACTTTTTTTCCAATCAATTCTTCCCCAACAAAAGTATCTTAAATATTTAATATTTAATTAACAAAATTTTCCTACCACTTAATATTTAATTTTGTAAGCAGCAAGGGGTATTAAAAGTTTCCGATTTTTTTCTAAATCTCTCAAAGGGCGCTTCAATCCTATTTCACGAAAGACAATATGAGATTATTTTGTGTTTTACTGCAAGACGGAAGGATTTGTTTCTGTCGTGGTTTGCTTACAAATTATCATTATGATAAGCAATAGAAAAACATTTATTCTCGACACATACCTAAAATATCATACTTCCACAAACAAATGTTTCCTTTAAGAAAGATTTTTTTTTGTGTGTAACGTAACTAATATATTTTTCCAACTGCTTTCCTATGCTTACGTATTCGTCCAACTTTTCATGGTATCAGCAACAAAAGAAAGTTCAATGATGAAAAAATGAAAATTCAATGACAAATTGCCATCAAATTGAGATGACGCACAAATAGATTGTGGTACCAGTTCTCGTTTTAAGTGTTCGGTTTGCTCCAAAGCTTTTGCTAGAAAATTTGGTTTTAAGTGACATGTGCTAACACATAGCGGTGTAAAACCATTCAAGTGCATGCATTGGTCTCCTAAATTTCCTCGACTGTCTGACAGAAAACGGCATGAAAAGCTATTTCACAAGTTCAATCAGTCTCATGTTGGGAGATAAAAAAATTCATCAAATGTAGATTCATCTCGTACTGCTTCTTTGGAAGAAACCTGTGATAACATCTCTAGTGCTGGGTGATCTAACACTGAATGGGTTCCATCGGTTGCTTTTCGTCGGGAAAGACTAAAAAAATTACGAAAAAAACTTCAAAGATATTTCACCTGACTGTCTTCCAACATTTAAGACAGAAATTCAGAATTCAGCCGTGCCCATCCTTCAGCAATTTTTCATAGCATATCCAATTATCAAATGTAAATTTTCATGGAGGTTGTTGTTGAGAAACCTACGAATGGAGACACGGAATCGTCCGATTATAAAGCAGTTTTCTGAAAACACCAAATAAACCAATGTATCGCTCATCAAATATTGTAGAATTTTATGTTTTGGTTCTGAAATTACACACACACAAAAATAAAAGCAGAAAGTGCGCAGAAATAATCTGGTTAGAATTGGCCCCATGTATCCTGGTTGGATCTTAGAAACATCCAGTTCAGTTCATATCGGAATGAATCATAGAAAGGTTTAAAAAATCAAACAAAACGGTCCTTTTCAGGACCATCACGAGTGAATCAAAAAGGGTTACCAAGGTGAAAATATTCCAAATACGTGGTGACAGTTAATAAATAAATACATCGCTCTTTCCACGTTTCAGAAACACACAGCAACCGAAAAATTGTTTTTCAGCCGCCGCTGTGGAATCGAACTAACAGAACTCTCAGTATCGCGCCGAGTGCGTTACCTTTACGCCATGGGGGCCAACAACCCACGGTGCTATGTGTATTTTAAAGTCAGCTTCTGACATCATAAATCCGTAAGATGGGCTCAGCTACTGAGACGTCTCCATCTGGTGGGCATTAACGGCACTAGCTATATATATTATAGCAGTGAAATCAACCGAAAAATTGTTATATAGCTAGTGCCGTTAATGCCCACCAGATGGAGACGTCTCAGTAGCTGAGCCCATCTTACGGATTTATGATGTCAGAAGCTGACTTTAAAATACACATAGCACCGTGGATTGTTTGCCCCCGTGGCGTAAAGGTAACGCACTCGGCGCGATACCGAGAGTTCTGTTGGTTCGATTCCACAGCGGCGGCTGAAAAACAATTTTTCGGTTGCTGTGTGTTTCTGAAACGTGGAAAGAGCGATGTATTTATTTATTAAGGGTTACCAAAATCTTATATTGATCTTCATTTAATCGATTAAATCTCCTCTCTCACCCACTCCTGAAACACAAACACAATGACATGATCTTTCAGTTTGTTGCGAGATACGTAGGTATGAGAATGTTCTAATTTCATAATTTTAATTGTTTTTATTTTTATTGATTTCGTACAGATCTCTGTCGCTCATTAGTCTCTCTTTTTGTATTTCTTTTTTATCCCCCACTTCATATTATACATTTTAGTAGTAACATCGGTTATCAACGAATGGACTGCTGGATACTTCATCATTAACTACAGTGAGAGGAAGAAAAACAAGAAATTTTCAATATTTTTTTATTTTATTATATATACACTGCTGGCCACCCAAAACACAACACCAAGAAAGAAGCATCCGATTGGCCTGAAATTCACAGCATGCGTCGCCCGCGAGAAGACATGCAAACGATTAGCATTGCAAGGCATATGCAAATAATGTGCGCCCGGCACGCCACCGAGAATTACTGTAAGAAAGTTGCACACAAGGCGGGGTGTAAATAGTGGAAGTGTGTTGTGCTGCCGGACCTATGCGCGGGAAGCTTCCTGATGCCTCGTTGCATAATACGGCAGTCATTCCAGCACGTTTCGGAGTTCAACAGAAATGGAAGAATGGCTTATCGCGACAGCGGTTTAACGTACCGAGACATCGGCATACGTGTGGGACGACATCTAGCCACACTGATACGAGTATGGATTCGGTGGATGCAGAAGGGACGGACGGACCGGCGTGAGTGACTGCCGCAGCCACGGCACACCACCGTACGATAGGACCGGCATGTTGTGCGGCTGGCATTGACGGCTCGCACTGCCACATCACGAACGCTAGCGCAGGAAATAGGGTGTGTTGCGCAACAACCTGTGTCAGCACGTACTGTTCGACGTCGTTTGCAGGAGCAGGGGACTTGTCGCACGGCGCCCATTGCTCCGATTACAATTGACGTTACACCACCGTCGAGTGCTGAGGCAGTGGGCCGTTGAACGCCGCACATGGACTACGGAATGGCACGACATTGTCTTCTTCGACGAATCCCGCTTCTACCTGCAACACCACGATGGTCGGATCCGCGTGTGGAGGCGCCGCGGCGAAAGACCGTATGACGCCTGCATTATGCATCGACATACCGGTCCGTGGCCTGGCGTTATGGTTTGGGGCACAATTGGATATGACACCCGCACCCTTCTGGTACGCATCGCCGGTACACTCAACAGCAACCGTTATATCTCCGACGTTTTGGAGCCTGTAGTCCTCCCTTACCTGCAGGACCTACCAGCGGCCACGTTTCAACAGGACAATGCGCGCCCGCACGTGGCACGCATTGGGCAACAATTCTTCACGGCCCATCAGGTGTCACTGATGCCGTGGCCCGCCTGTTCTCCCTATATGTCGCCCATCGAACACGTCTGGTCGCTGATCGGCAAGTGATTGGCCGGGCAAGCACCACCCGCGGCTACGCCTGATGAACTGTGGCAATGTGGAGAAGCAGCCTGGACCGACGAACCCCAAGCCCACATCCAAAGCCTCTTTCGTTTGATGCCGCGGCGTGTGGCGGCCGTTATTGCCAGCCATGGGGGCCACACAAACTATTGATGCCTGCGTGTTCCGCAAGTCGCACGGGCCTGTAAGCTTAATTGTTTCATCTTTGTATTTGTTGTTATGTGTCCAGTAAATCTGGCTTTGATATATCGTATCCTTCTTGGTGTTGCATTTTGGGTGGCCAGCAGTGTATATTTATGATATATATTATAATGAATAAAACTTTTAACTAAGCTAAGTGTAATGCTTTATAATGCTTCTGCTACTGAATTATAATGAATTCAATACTTCTTCTAAATTGCTAAGCTAATTCAATGCTTGTACTAAGCTAATGCTTCTTCTAATGGTTGTTGTTTGTTAATTAAATCATTAATAAACTTTCCTGCTAGTAGTGTAGTAATGTTGTAGTAGTAATTAAGATGAATAAAGTCTTATGCTGGTTGTTACTAATAACACTAAATGAACTAAACCTAACAGCCAGACAGAGATCTGACAAAAACTATGAACTGAGAAAAACGTACTTACAACAAATTCTTTTATTAGATAACTCTTGAATCATCCAACGCACACACACTAATCGTATCACAATAATGAAGAATCAACCTAATCGCATAGAACGAAGCTCTCCCTATCCAACAACAAACGCTCTGGCTATACAACAACAAACGCTTTCTATACAACAAACTCTCTCCTTACGTATCGTTGAACGCGCCTATTTATACTGGCTACCACCACGTCATGACTTACACTTATTGCCAGATCTCATTCAGCGGGTGAAATAACATCTCGTTCAGTAAGAAGATAATTTACATAGTAAAATAACCAGAGATAGTAAAATTCAAAAGGAAAGTGAATATAGAGTATACGTTACATCATCTTCCCCTTAATTTTTTTTTTGTTAGAAAAACCTATCAATTTTGGAGTGTAAGTCTTACACTTCGTTGATTGACGTTTATCGACCTCTTTTTTGTTTTGTTGTTTGGTGGCAGCAGTATTTACAATTTCAAACTTGGCTTGACAAAATCAAGAAATCTGTATTCGTCTGTGAAACACTTTGTATACTTGAACAAAACAAACCTGCATCGGCATACCTTAATTCCTTTTATTCTGCCTAGCAGGAATCACTTTTTTAATTTCAAATTACGTTCTCATTATTTGTTGAATACACACCAACTGTATCAGCAGCGAAGATTGCCTGGAGCTGCCTAACAGTAACAATTTTATTATTTTACCCCTAAGCACATAGATATATATAAAAAAATTTGGATTAGTAGATGGACATAGAAGAAATATAAAAAAAAACACATATATACACAAAAAAGAATGCATAGGCCCACACGAAAAAAAGAAATTCTGACACGCCAACTGGTCGTGCAGGAAAAACAACAAACGGAGAAAAGAACCTGTCCACGAGAACTTACTTATCTCGAGGACGCATAAAAAACTCTAGTACGATAACGTTTTTCAGGCCTAATCGGACTGGTAAATTCAGGTGGCGTAGTGCGTTTCAAGGACTTGAATAGATCTGGAACATCGGTAGTCTGTCGGTCAAGAAATCCCGGCGGCTGACGGGAACGGTCAGGAACGGCTGAAATCCGTCGGTCAGGAACGGCTGAAGTCTGTCGGTCAGGAAATCCCTGCGGCTGACAGGAACGGTCAGGAACGGCTGACGTCCGTCGGTCAGGAACGGCTGAAGTCTGGCGGTCCGGAAATCCCTGCGGCTGATAGGAACGGTCAGGAACGGCTGAAGTCCGTCGATCAGGAACGGCCGAAGTCTGGCGGTCCGGAAATCCTTGAGGCTGACAGGAACGGGCTCCCCAGGCTTTTGATATGTAGTCCCTTTGTGCTGGGGCCCGTGTTGTCCTTCCAGCATTATTTTGGACGGACGTGGCTCCGGCCACATTGTTTGTTTTCGTTTTCGCCCTCGCGGCATGAGAGTAGCAGCAGGCATCGGCCCTGTTTGCCCTGAGCGTAGGTTCCAGGGGCGAAACCCGAGTGGATGCAAGGATCTCTGCCTTCGTCGCATGGGAGAATCAGGTTATGTGTTTGGAAACCCGTCTTGAGGAGGGGAGGGTGAAGAAAAGATCACTGGAGATTCTTCAAAATTTTTGTCGGTTCGTCCAAAGTTTCTGGAGGTTGATCGTGAGATATAAACTCTTGAGTCTGTGGAACAGAAGGTTGAGTAGGGTTGATTATAAAATCGATATTTCGTTCATGATACTTGCGACACTGAGCAACGTGTACATACTGAAATTGATTGTCAGGTTTTTCAAGAACAATGTTATTTTCAAACACATTTGCCACTCGATATGGACCTTCGTAGCTGGGTGCAAATTTCTTCACTAAAGTATGAGAAACAGAAGACTGGAAGTGCGTTTCCACGAGAGTGAGATCTCCAACGACAAGATCTGGTTCCCTACGCCTAGTATTATAATATCTTGCTTGAGCCGCTTGTGCTCCTAGCATTGCAACACGAGCTTTTTCCGCCATGATTCGTATTTATTGCGGAGTTGGTCGCTGGTTTAGTTCGTCGATAATTCCCGTTAAATTTTCAAAAGGGGTTTTAATTTTGCGACCCAGAAAAAGTTCTGCAGGAGTAATTTTAGAAGATTCGTGAACAGACGAGCGGAGGGCGAACGAAAAAAGCTCCAGATAGTCATCCCATCGTTCATGATGATCCATGACAAATGTAGCAATCATTTTCACTAGCGTGCGGTTTACGCGTTCCGCAGGATTACTCTGGGGATGAAATGGGGAAATGAATTTATGCTTAATGTGTAGTCCCGCACACATTCTTTCAAAAATGTCAGAAATAAATTGGGGACCATTATCCGAAACTACTTTATTAGGTGCACCATATCTAGAGAATACTTCATTAATTAAGACATTACAAATAACTTCTGCCGTAGCGGCTTTAATGGGAAAAACTTCAAACCCATTTAGAAAAATTATCAGTTAGTAATAAAACGTAACGAGCTTTGTTTTTAACAGATAAAGGATAAGGTCCCAATAAATCTATTGAAATAATGTCAAAAAAATGAGAACTTGAACTAGATTTCAAGTGACCGGCCGGTCTCACATTACGGTAATTATTAATCTGACACAAGTGACATGATTGAACGTATGCGAGCACACTTTGGTACATGCCAGGCCAATAGGCAACATCCCGCAATTTACAACGGGTCTTGCGAATACCTAAATGGCCTGCAAGAGGTTTGTCATGAAATTCGTTTAAAAGGGCCATTCTAAGGGTTCGAGGAATACTTGGGAGAAACTCTGCCCTAGTAGTCCTAGATTTCGTATAGTAAAGAAGACCCTCTATGACTTCAAAATGCTGTGACCTCCCAGCCAAAGAAAGATCACTTTGTAGGGGCGAACCCGCAAGCCAAAAAATTATAGATATCCCCAAAATCTGGATCATTTATTAATTCTGCCATTATCTGCTCTCTGGATGTTATATCAGCTATTAGAAGTAAAGGCTGACATCCAGGAGTAGATTCTGTGGGGACCCCACTAATCGGAACGCGAGACAATGCGTCCGGTAATTGATTCTTATGACCTGGCTGATACGAAATTTTGATATTGCTCTCTTGTAACTTCAGAGCCCACTTCATAAGTTTTTGAGATAGGTGCTTAGCAGAATTCAAATACTGAAGGGCAGAATGATCTGTAATTATGTTAACTGTCAATTCGTTAAGGTAACATTGAAATTTGTTAAGAGCATACACAACAGCAAGACATTCACGTTCCGTAGCTGAATAATTGCGTTCAGCTTTGGCTAAAGTACGAGACGCAAAAGCTATTGGATGTCCAGCTTGTGATAAAACGCAACCAAGACCAACTCCGGATGCGTCAGTATAAATATCAAATTCCTTAGTATGATCCGGGAAAGCCAACACAGGAGGCTGAGTCAACGCAGACTTCAGTGTTTCGAATGCAGCGTTAGACTCTGGTGTCCAAACTAACTTCTTGTATTTACGTTTTAAAGCATACAATGGCTCACAGATTGTAGCATAAGCGGGGACGAACTGCTGATACCATCCGGTCATTCCCAGAAAGCGTGATAGTTCTTTTGCTGTTTTAGGCCGAGGAAAGTCAACAATAGGCCTAATTTTTTCATTATCCGTAAATAAGCCGTGGGGAGTGATTTTCAACCCCAGATATACAATCTCGTCCCTCGCTATCTGGCATTTACTAGGTTTTAACGTCAAGCCAGCATTGTATATGAGTTGGAACACCTGTTTGAGCAGAGAAAGGTGCTCGTCAAAAGTCTCGGATGTAATAATAATGTCATCCAAATATACATGCACATGAGGACCCAGAAGAGGTCTGAGAACCGTATCCATAAGCTTTTGGAAAATAGCAGGTGCAGAAGCTAGTCCAAAGGGCATACCCAGGTATTCATAAGCACCAAAAGGAGTCACAAAGCCTGTTTTACGGACAGAGTCCGGATGTACTGCCACGTGCCAATATCCACTCGCCAAATCCAAGGTTGACATCCATTTAGTTGACGACAGGTCATGTAAAATATGCGACATGACAGGTAGTGGATAATTTATCGTTTTTGTGACTTGGTTGAGCTTGCGGAAATCTGTCACGAAACGAAATTCATTGGGTTGTTTCTTTGGAACCAAAAAGGCAGATGCAGACCAGGCGTTTGTTGATTCCCTTATTATGCCCTGTTTAATCATTTCAGAAATTTGACGTTGCATTTCCTGTTTCTTATGTGGAGCACAAGGGTAAGGTTTCGTCGCAATCGGTTTCGAACCCTCAGTGTCAGTGACATGATAAACCACCTGTGTGAAACCAGATTGATCAGAAAATAAACCAGGGCTTTCCTGCAAAAGTAGAGAAAGCTGGTTTCGTTGCCTCTCATTCAATTGGTTACTCAATAACAAACTCGTTATATCTACAGGAACCGTAGGAATCACTTCGATAGGTTCCGGAAAGGAAATCACATGTTGTACGAAATTCAGAGTTATTTGAAACGTGTTAATAAAGTCCATTCCTATTAGACATTTAACAGGTAGTTCGTCTATAAGCAGGAAAGAATGCGTAAAACGAGCCTTTCCCAGCCCTAGAGATAATGTGACAGTTTCTGTGATACTGAAGATTTCGTTATTTGCACCTCGCAAATACTGCGCCGCAGGCTGAACGAGTATAGCAGGAAAATTGTCAGTGCAAAACTTCGTATTTAGGGCTGATATTTCAGAACCAGTGTCGAACTTTGTCTCGACAATAATATCTTCAATTGTCAAGAACACATCAGGCAACTGAGGAGTTTGGACAGTCACTAATACTGTTTTAGGGTCAGAATGCTTGGTATCAGGAAGCAGGAACGACCCTTGGTCTACTTACTTTGGAAGTAGAAAGGATTCCTGGTTGGATTATCATGCGGTCTGAAACCTCGACCCTGCCCGGTATCGAGAAAATTTTCACGATGAGGAAAACTGCGTGAAACCTGCGTCGGGAACTCCGCGTATCTGTTGACATTGTCATATCTATTACTTCTTCCCTCAGCACGCGCAGAAAAATCATCATTGTCCTGAGCATGAAAACGTTCCGAATGCTGCGGATTGGAACGGGGTCGAGCATACTGTGCATTTGTACGATATCCCGAAGATTGTTCAGAAATTCGTGGTTGGTTTGCCACTCTTCTGTGTGGTGGAACGTATGAAGCTTGGGCGTGCACTTGTGTATGCTTGCGCTGAAAGTTATTATGCCTATTATGCCGATGAGGGTTTTCGTAATAAGCCTCGCGGGGTGCCCGAGCATGGTGAGTAGAAATATGTTTGCCATGTCGCTCTTCATACGTTCGTATGAGGCGAAGGCATTCATGAATTGTAGTAGGGTGTCGAACCTCAAGAAAATCTTGTAAAAATGAGTCGAGCTGCTGCAATAGGGTATAAAACATGTCAACATGACTGGCATGTGGATCCCATAAGTTATATAAGCGTGTTGTTTCCAACGCAAATGCAACAGGGCTATCGTTGGGTCCTTGCTGACGAGAAAAAAGTTGTTGTGCAAGGCTAGCTCGACTGAGGCCGAAAGGAAAGACCTCCAAAAATTCTGCTCGGAAATTCTCATAATGAGAATCCGGGTTCGACACTCTCCACTGCCGATACCAGGACTTAGCGGTATCCTTCAAACAAGTGCCTGCGATTTGTACTTTGCAGTCTTGAGGAATATTGTATAGATCAAAATGATCTTCCAAATCTTCGAGGAACTTTAAGGATCCCTCCAACCCATTGAAATGAATTGTTCCTGCATGCGGCACGAAATGGCAAGCATTCTGCTTCGCCGAGAGGATTGAACTCCCTCAGGTACGACCCGAGACTCAGAGTAATAGGAAGCTGGTGCATTACGAAATTGTGAAGAATGCGTGGGTACGTGTAGATCATTCATAACAAAGTGAGACCCACAGGCTTCTTGCAAATTGTCAAAACAAAACACCATCACCATCGAAACTTGCCTTAGGGTGGAAAATTGAAGTTGTCTCAGGTAGTGGAGACATGGGTAATAATTGTCAAGATCTCGTGTTCGAGAAAAGTTCGGGCGCCAATTATAATGAATAAAGCTTTTAACTAAGCTAAGTATAATGCTTTATAATGCTTTATAATGCTTCTGCAACTGAATTATAATGAATTCAATACTTCTTCTAAATTGCTAAGCTAATTCAATGCTTGTACTAAGCTAATGCTTCTTCTAATGTTTGTTGTTTGTTAATTAAATCATGAATAAACTTTCCTGCTAGTAGTGCAGTAATGTTGTAGTAGTAATTAAGATGAATAAAGTCTTATGCTGGTTGTTACTAATAACACTAAATGAAATAAACCTAACAGCCAGACAGAGGTCTGACAGTACTATGAACTGAGAAAGACGTACTTACTTAAAACTCTTTTATTAGATAAACTCTTGAATCATCCAACGCACACACACTAATCGTATCACAATAATGAAGAATCAACCTAATCGCATAGAACGAAGCTCTCCCTATCCAACAACAAACGCTCTGGCTATACAACAACAAACGCTCTCTATACAACAAACTCTCTCCTTACGTATCGTTGAACGCGCCTATTTATACTGGCTACCACCACCACGTCATGACTTACACTCATTGCCAGATCTCATTCAGCGGGTGAAATAACATCTCGTTCAGTAAGAAGATAATTTACATAGTAAAATAACCAGAGATAGTAAAAATCAAAAGGAAAGTGAATATAGAGTATACGTTACAATATATAATAAGACTGGTATTGAATACAACAGATTTTCAACCATTTTTAACAATCTTTTCTGAAGATTTTCAACACTTTTTAACAATTGTTTTCTGAAGATTTTCAACAATTATTAACAATTGTTTATTTTATTATACATATATATATACACTAGCGGAAAAAAATCCCAACACCAAGAAGGGGATGTGTTAGGTAAATGACAGTTGGTAGGCGGTGAGAGTACATCTGTAAGATGACGTCTATGCAAATTTCGCGCTCGGCGCATACGTGTGGCGCTAGTAGCGCCCCTCAGAACATGCAAAGCAGGTTTGCTGTAAATACGCTCTGTAACGTTCGCGAGCGTTAGTTATCGTTGAGATTCGACGTAGGGTGTTGATGTTAGTCAAGAATGCCTTTAAGAAGACGAAGAAGCCATTATCAACAGCTCATGGAGTTTGAACGAGGTCGTGTAGTAGGACTACGAGAAGGTGGATTTTCTTTCCGCAATATTGCAGAACGACTTGGCAGGAATGTAACCACGGCGCATGATTGTTGGCAGCGGTGGTCAAGGGAAGGTACTGCCTCAAGAAGACCGGGTTCCGGCCGGCCACGTGACACTACTGAGAGGGAAGACCGCCGTGTACGGAATATGGCCGTGAAGCATCGTACCGCGTCTGCGGCAGCAATTCGAGTTGCAGTTGCCACCACAGTGACACAACGAACTGTTACAAATCGGTTACTTGAAGGACAGCTCCGAGCCAGACGCCCTGTAACGTGCATTCCACTTACTGCAAACCACTGCCGTTTGCGACGTCAGTGGTGTCAAGCTAGAGCTCATTGGAGGACGGAGTGGAGATCTGTTGTGTTTTCCGATGAAATCCGGTTCTGCCTGGGTGCCAGTGATGGCCGTGTGTTGGTTAGAAAGAGGCCAGGTGAGCGCCTGCAACCAACCTGTCGGCGGCCGAGACACACTGGACCTACACCTGGAGTTATGGTCTGGGGAGCAGTTTCCTATGACAGTAGGAGCACTATCGTGGTTATCCCACGCACCCTGACGGCACAGTTGTACGTCGGTCTGGTGATTCAACCTGTTGTGCTGCCATTCGTGAACAGCATTCCAGGGGATGTTTTCCAACAGGATAACGCTCGGCCGCATACCGCTGTTGTAACCCAACATGCTCTACAGAGTGTCGACATGTTGCCGTGGCCTGCTAGATCACCAGATGTTTCACCAATCGAACACGTATGGGACATCATTGGACGACAACTCCAGCGTCACCCCCAATCAGCATTAACCGTCCCTGTATTGACCGACCAAGTGCAGCAGGCATGGAACTCCATCCCCCAAACTGACGTCCAGCACCTGTACGACACAATGCATGAACGTTTGCGTGCTTGCATTCAACATTCTAGCGGTTACACCGGTTATTAATGTACCTGCATTTCACATTTAAAATGGCTCCTCGCGCTTACAATAAGCTGTGATCTTGAAACCGTAATCGATTAAATATGTTACCTATACAAATATATTGCCGCCATTTCATTCCTCTACAACTATTTCTTCGTGGTGTTGGGATTTTTTTTCCGTCAGTGTATACATATAAGTAAAAGAATGTTAACATACAAGCAATCTACCCTCATCAACAAACAAATAGGACCAAAAACCTTCAGATCAAAAAAAAAAAACAAAAAAAAACAACTAAAGTGATTAACAAAATTACAAACACAAGTCTGACATCTCAAGTCTTGACATTTACTAAATGTCAATTGAAGGGAGAAGTAGAAGGAAAACAGGTAGAAGAAGAATCCAATTTTTTTTGCAAATTTTTATTTTTTTCATTTTTTTCTATATATATATATATCATCATCATTATCATTGTCAACCATTATCAATCCACTGCTGGACGACGGTCTCTCCAAGCCACTTCCACAACGGTCTGTCTTGTGCCAGTCTCCTCCATGTTACTCCCGCCTACTTTCGAATTTCATCCACCCATCTCCTATGCTGTTTTCTTCTAGATCTTTTCCTGTCCCTTGGAATCCAATCTGAAATTTTAGCTGTCCATCGATGCTCTGTTCTTCTGGCAGTATGTCCAGCCCATTACCATTTCAGGGATTTAACTCTGATCATGATGTCTTCCACTCTTGTCATTTTTCGGATCCATGAGTTCCTCTTCTTATCTCTCCTGGTTGCACAAAGCATGCACCTCTCCATGCTACTTTGAGTTGTCTGCAGCCTTTGTGTGTCTCTTTTAGTTAAGGGC
Organism: Macrothele yani; assembly: GCA_039090855.1. NCBI lineage: Eukaryota > Metazoa > Arthropoda > Arachnida > Araneae > Macrothelidae > Macrothele > Macrothele yani. Next base: position 72,967,018 of record CM077010.1, on the reverse strand, counting down.
CACGTCTCTGCACCATACGTAAGCACTGGAAGGATGCATTGATCAAACACTTTGTTTTTATACGCCGATTAATTTCTTCATCAATGCGACTCTCACTTGATATCTGCTGTACAAAATAAACGTACGTGTCTGTTATCTCCAGCTTTTCTCCATCAATCGGTAAACCTTCATTTCGTGTAAAAGCATTGATCATCACTTTTGTCTTCTGAAAGTTCATTTTTAATCCCATTTCTTTACTCTTGTCAGCAAGTTCCTTGATCATACTCTGCAGCTCTGATGGGATAGTTGCAAAAATGACTACGTCATCAGCAAACCGAAGGTGAGTTAGATAATCTCCATTAATCTTCATCCCTTTGTTTTCCCAGTTCAGTGATTGAAAGACATTTTCCAATGTGGCATTAAAGAGCTTTGGAGATATGGTGTCACCTTGTCTCACTCCCTTTCCAATTTTTATGTGTGTTGTATTTTCAAACAGCCGAATCTTTGCACTTGAATTTTTTTTTTTTTTTTTTTTTGATTGGAGGTTTAACGACCACCGTGAGCAACTCAATGGGCTATAAGCAGTCGCCCGTCCCTAATTTAGGGTCACTGGTTCCAGGGAAGGGAGAGAGCCTGTGCCGTAAGACAAACACAACATCCATGCCTCACCGGGATTCGAACCCGGACCCCTTTCGGACGAATGATCACAGGCCATCGCTTAGACCACTGTGCCACCGGGGCGGCGCACTTGCATTTTCATAGATGTGCCGGAGGATTTCAAAACCATTGTAACTGCTGATGGTTTCACCGAATCAAAGGCCTTTTCATAAACGATAAAAGTCATACACAATGGAAGTTCATATTTCTCGCCCTTTCCATTAGTTCTCTCAGTACGCGGATATGATCTATAGTGCTGTAGCCACTCCTGAATCCAGCCTATTATATATATTAACTGAAAATATATGGCAACTGATGCTTCAACCCTCCGGGTATGAAGCATGCATTTATATGCTTTCGGAGATTTATGTGCCCAAAGAGGCGACGACGCAACAATACGCTCATCGAAAACCTGTTTAAAAGCAGCTAGAACGCAATATTGCGTCGAAAAAAATTCCAAGCTCATGGTGTCACTAACGCATGCGATGAATGCTACAGAAAGATAGAACGCTTTTCTGGGAGTCTCCTGTTGTACATGTGGAAAAATTTCGCATTGGGTCTTCCAAAGCTCCTGCCAACTGCAGAAGAAATTATCGTTTCGACTTAATGTTTCCATGCGGAAAATAATCTTTCAGCTAATGTTCTTCATCACAAGCGTCTCTGATTGTATATTCCTTAGCTTTAATCACCAGCTAGTTGATTTTCTTTCATGTTTTGTAGGTGAATGGGACACGAAAATATTATTTATGTGGAAAACGAAAAACTATCTCTTTAATGAAATAACTGATGAAGTAAAATGTGTAAGCAAAAGTATAAGGGAAGGAACAAAGTGAATAGATTTAACATTGTGATTCCTGTTGCTGTTTGATGATAGCTAACACATAGATCAGGACGTAACTCAGTAGGCCGCCCCGGTGGCTTCTGATCATTCGTCCGAAAGGGGTCTGGGTTCGAATCCCAGTGAGGCATGGGTGTTGTGTTTGTCTTACGGCACTGGCTCTCTCCTTTCCCTGGAATCAGTGACCCTAAATTAGGGACGGATGACTGCTTTTAGCTAATTGAGTTGCTCACAGTGGTCGTTAAAACTCCAATAAAAAAAACTCAGTATTTATTTTTAGAAAAAAAGGGTTTCTGAAAACTCTCTCTTCTTTCATGTTCTAATGTGCTGTATATGTGAAGGCAGAAGTTTCTATTTTAGTTAGCCACTGGATGCAGCAGAGAGGCATACGTTGACGATTATACGTACCTTCTATCTCTAATTTGTTAGCCTAATATATATATATATATATATATATATTTTCATTTCATGGAATTGATTAATTGAGGAATCTGTAGCTATGACTACAAAATTTAAGCTGTGAAGATTTTGCAATGAAAACAGTGGATGATTAATAGGTTGGAATAAATCGATTGAGATGATCTTGAAAGCTTGCAAGAATTTATGAACTGTTGAATAAGTATGTTTTTACATGGACCTCATTGCTTCAGCTCCATCACATTTAAGAAAATCATACGCTTTCGATGGAAATAAACCTTAAGAAGTTAAAATTCGTGATCGAGAGATAGTGTTAGTTAATGTAAGCTTAAAAAATATTCTTACATTCTACGAAGACAGAAAAACGAGAAAACCGAATGTAGCTTTGTATAAAATGACTAATAAAAAAACCAACCCGAAGAAAATTCAACGAAATCGGACTTTGCGTTTTAGAAAAATGAAGTTCTGAAGTATTTCGTTAAACTATACGATTTAAGAAACTCATCTGATTAGATTTGACTTTCGCATGTTATCCTACTGGTTTTTGTGATTTTGTAAAGTCGAAATAAAAACAAAGCACCCTCTAATTTAAAATAAAATTATTTTTCATCCTTTTCAGAAATTTACAATTATCAAAATTGGACCTCATCTAAAACGATCAAAACAGAAACTGACCTAGTAAAAATATAATGAAATTGCATTTCGCCTTTTAGAAAATAGAAGTTGCAAAATAACCACATTTTGAAAAACATGGAACGAGTAATTGAAACTATTCATGAAATAATTTTCTTTTGAAATGTTTCTTCAGACTGAAGTTGCTCACAAGAATTTTAAGTATGTTGGAAGGAAAACAAGATTTCTATGCTTGGAGTAAATTAAAGTATATATTTTCTTTATTAAGACAGCGTGAAGTGTTGTACATTAATCAGCAGGTTGTACTGATAGATTCAATTACCATGAAGAGAATGCATAATTGGGAAAAAAATCTTCTAAGATTAGAGAAAACATGCGTGTATACACCGGGGAGAGCAAAGAATATGTTGGATGTTGAGAAATAAAATTTGCTGTAAAAAGAAGCTGCGAATGCTTTGATCATTGATATTTTGATTTAATGAAATATTTCCTATTCTGCGGAAATTTACTTTTTAAGATTCGAGAAAAAAGAAAATACCGAGAATACGTTTTTTCGTTCTTTATGTGTAAGATTGAACCGTTCTTGAAATAATTAATAAAAATGAAAAAAGCATGGAACGCATACACTATTCACAAACGTGGAGGAATGGGGAAAATTCAATTATATTACCTATTGTAGCTACAGGGGTAATCTCTTTAAAACGGTTGAAATCGAAGCAACGTGATTAGATGTCAGTGCGGGAATATCTCTCACCTCCAAATGGATATAAACTCCTTGAGGCTTTCATGATGTGCTTAGAGATTTCAAATATAAACAGATAGTGTAAAAACACTGTTTTCTTATATGGTGCGGAATATTTTCATCAAAATATGTGGAAAATACATTATCTCAAGTTTTTTGAAGTGATTGATGTTACGTGTGAAACAATCTGTGAGAGCGAAAGTACTGGTCACGTGCCGTGGCCCCGCCTCCTGCTTATGACTCTGAGGCGTCAACGTTATAGGTGCTTCTCACAGACACAAGGAAGCGTTTCTGTTTCTCCGAAACACTCCCCAAACTCTATTCCGGCGAACAAACGAAGCCTTCCCAAATTTGTTATGAAATCTGTGATCCAGGAAGACGGATCAAAACAGCTGAACGAACAGAATAATAATCACAACAAAGAAATAAGTATCTCGAAAGGATTTGCCCATACAACACAACAAACATTTATTAAATAATCAGTTAGGTTCCGACGGCGGTGGATTAATCTTCCTCTAACATCGGGGTTTCCCTAAGGCTTAGACCTGGACGGTGGCGTAGACACGAAATCTAGGAGAACCAGTTCCGAAGAAAAACATCTAAGTCCTAGCTTTCGGCGTTGACGCTCTAGACAGAATCTACCTACTATTAGGTAGATCTGTATCTCTGAGCATACAATTATTAGCCTACTCGTGCTTCCCTGTCATTACGAATTCAATCTTAGCCAGTACTAACAGTTGTCTTGCTGTAGTTGAATATCTAATACGCAAGCGGGATTCCCTGACTGGGACCTGTACCGCTGCAATCGAACACTCTATCTCCCCAAAGATAGTGCGCTGGCTAATCTAATCCAGAGCCTTGGACCTCCGTACAACAGGAGAGCGTCCGTCTGCTCACAAAAAGCAAATGCTTCGCGTCTCCTTTACCGGAGAACTACTCTCTCCGCTAGACGAAAGCAGACTGACTAACAGGTTCCTTCTAAGAGACCTGCTTTCCTCGCCTCCTCTGCACTACGCATGCGCGAAACCCCGGCGCTGACACTGCCCTCTCGCCGACCTGCTGACGTGGCTCTCATTCTCCGGCCCCGTGTTCCTCCTTTGACGTCACTCGCCGACTATTCCCTGGCGTCGGCTAGGGGTATTTCACTGATGGGTTTGTGACGTACCTGCCAGCAGGACGCACACGACATAAAGGCACATAGCAATCAGAACAAATGTCTGCGTAGCTCAGTTGGTAGAACAACTTATTTCGGAATGAGGGGACCCGGGTTCGAATCCTGGCGCGGATAAAAATGACGGAGAAATTTACTTCGTTATAATGGCGCCCGAACTATCCGGATGACCCTGCCGTTCAAAATCTCGCATTGGTGTGATGTTATTTCCACACCGCGAGACAGGAAAAATCAGAGAATTCCTTCTCCAGCGCTTAGAAAAAAAAATGTGTGATGTTGCATTCCACACAGCAGATTGACTGGGAGTTCTCAAGTGCACGTTCTACAGTGGATGGCTGCCTGCAACGATTCATGGTCACGGCTGACCCGTGGGCCATGCCCCCGGCCCTCTTTCGGGGAGGGAGATCTGACGTACCTGCCAGCAGGACGCACACGACATAAAGGCACACAGCAATCAGAACAAATGTCTGCGTAGCTCAGTTGGTAGAGCGACTTGTTCCGGAATAAGCGGCCTCGGGTTCGAATCCCGGCGTAGACCCAAAATGACGGAGAAATTTACTTCGTTATAGGTTTTAATCCTACCTTTCGTGTCTTTGCGGCCCGTCAGATCTCTCCATTAGGAATTTCCCCCTTTGAGAAAGCAATCCTACCGCCGAAGTACATTCTTACAATAACACAATATACATTGTTATATTTACACAGAGATGGATGGCTGTTTTCCAGACTTTTAGGCATCTGGGCGACGCTGACAATGTACAGCAAAAGTCGTGTATCATTGAAGATGTTATCAGTTCGTTGGAAAGGCCTCTCCCTTTCTAAGGTGTGAGAAAAAGAAGGTTCTTTGTTTGAGGCCCTCGTCATCAGAAAAAAAATGTTCTCGAACCTTCTGTCTCCTTCTTGGGCTTTGTATTGTTTTACTTTTCTTTGTGAAAAAGTAGCACAATGTCCAGTTCATTATATTTTAACATAATTAATATGTCCGTTCTTACACAGTCAATCTGGTAATTCAGAAAGGTCTGATTACTGTGTTAATTATAGTCACTCTTTTCTTTCTTGTTTTAATATATGTATGACTGCAGAAGTTTGGAAAATGTTTTCCTAAGTTGGTAACTAAATACAACAGCACGGAATTTGTACGTGTGTATGATTATCAATTAAAGATTTTTGGACGATTTTGCACATTTCACATAGCAAAATATAACTGTACACTTCGGATAATGCCTGTGTAATATTATATTGTGTTTCATAATCCAGCACTGAGAGACATTTGAGATTTCAATATATATGATATATGTCTAGGAAGGAATGAATCGAAAATAAATAAATAAATAAAAAGTTATAAAGGGAAATAGAATTAGTTTTAAAAATATGATTGTTACAAACGAATTTTTGCATAAAAGCCCTTCACATAAAACGGTTATATATTTTTGTACTATCTGCGTTCATACTGACTTTGAACGAAGCAAGTCAGAAAAATATATATCATGTTATACAGGAGAAAAATTATAAGTACATCGTTAAGAATACGATTCTTTGTAGAAGTATGGTGTTTCAGGTATTATGTCTTATAAAACAATTGATTTTCTGTTGCTTATCTTAATAATAAATTGTATGACATACTACTACAGAAAAGAAAATTGTTTTATGAGAAGAATACATCTTAGAAGCTGTCTTTGAGAGATTAAGATATATATGAAATTTTGAAACATCGCATGGGCGGAAAGGGAGTGTGATTATATCCTTAAGAAAATGCTGTGGTGTCGAATTGAAAAAATGTACGGAAAAAAATTAGAAGTCTTATAAAAATAATGCTGATACTATGTGAAGTTTAACGAATACGTAAGCATAGAGTATCATTTAAAAAAATACATTAAGTTACACTGAAAAGAAAGTAAAAATCTTTCTTAAAAGAAAACATTTGATTGTAGAAATATGATATTTCAGGTATGCTTCGAGAATAAATGCTCATCTTGATGGTAACTATATAAAAAATCAGGACAGAAAAAAATATTTCCTTTGCAACAAAACATGAAAGAGTCCTTTATTTTCTCACGCATCTTTGTCAGATTTAAAAATATCGCTGTCTTTGAGAGATTTAAAAAAATCTGAAATCTTCGATACTTCTTCCTGCCCAGCAAATCAAGTATTAAGTCGTTATACACTGAGTGGCCACTTTATTATGACCACTTGACAGTTTTAAGGAAATGAGCTATGGCTGCACGCTGTTGCCGCCAGAAGGCGAGGCTACCATAAAAAGGGAAATCTTATTGTTTACGACAGTAGTAGAAGTGATTTTTGAGTGACGAGATGGGTAAAATATGCGATTTGACGGACTTTTAACGTAGGATGATTGTAGGAGCTCGAAACCATGGAGTGAATATCACCGAAACCGCCGCATTCGTTATATGTTCCAGAGCAGCTGTTGTTACAGTGTTTAAAGACTAGACTGTCAGCCAAAAAACTGGGTCTCTACGTGCAACGTGCGGTCGTCATCGACTAGTGACTGCTCGGGCGGAACGGAGAGTGTCCAGACTTGTGACAGTCAACAGAAGAGCAACAGTAGAGCAAATTGCAGACCATCTTAATCAAAGATCCCCTCAAATGATCTCTGCACGCACTGTTAGCCGTACACTGCATAGGATGGGTTATGACAGCTGAAGGCCTGTTCGAACACCTTTGCTGTCTGCAGCTAACAGGAGAAAACGTCACCAGTTCACACCGGAGCACAACGATTAGACAGTCAATAATTGGAAACAAATTATGTGGTCCGATGAATCGCGTTTTCAGTTGTACCATGCCGATGGTCGAGTGAGAATTTGGCGTAAACAGCACGAAAGCATGGGCTACAAATGCATTGCTACAAACCTTCAAGTTGGTGGAGGCAACGTTATGGTTTGGGTAATGTTTTCCTGGCATGCTTTGGGCCCTTTAATTCGTGTTGATCAACGTCTTACTGGCACATCATATCTAACACCTTTACGGTACAAGTGCATCCTGTCATGTGGATGGGTTATCCTAATGGCGATGGCTACTTTCAACAAGATAATGCGTCCTGCCATAGTGCTCGTATTGTACAGGATTGGTTTCAGGAACATGCCGGTGAGTTTATTTTGCTTAGGTGGCCCCCAAAATCTCCAGATCTGAACCCCATTGAAAATTTGTGGGATTAAGTTGAACGAGCCATCAGACAGCTGGATCTACAACCCTGCAATCTCACACTCTTGGAAAGTGCTATTCATCAAGCATGGTCTCAGATTCCACAAACCACCTATCAACATCTCGTGGAGTCCATGCCACGAAAAATTGACGCAGTATTAAAGGCAAAAGGTGGCCCAACGAAGTACTGAGGGGCTGATCATAATAAAGTGGCCACTCATAGTATAGTTAACAAACGTTTTTTGTGGAAAAATTGGAGAGAAATATAAGAATAAAAATAGAAGTCTTAAAAAAATGCTGGTACGTACGGATAGGGGAAAATCTGTATATTTCTTGTGTTACACAGACAGAATTCTACAAATATGTTCGCATAGAAAAGTGAGTAAGAAAAATATATTGGTATCCTACTGAACAAAATGAGATCATGAACTGCGAGTAGAAAAAAATTAACCACTGCAGAAAATAAAATCATTAAGTATGGGATAGTGTTTACCATGTGGCCCATTGATGAGAAGCCCTAAATTTGTTTCTTTGAATAAGGGGAGCAATTTCGTGCTGGACATCAATTAGCAGAACATGACCCGTTTTCTACGGAAACATTTCCTTGCGTCGGACATCCCTGCTTATTTTTAAATTATTTGGGGGAAACGTTCACCAGCAACTGCTATCGGACGACACATGAGTAGCGTTCTCTGTTATAGGGGGACATTCGACGTCAACGAGACCACCGACCGGAAGTCAACAAGCCCGCGACGTCCACAAGCCTCGCCTATCTCGCGGCGACAGCGTGCTGATTGCTTTGCAGCAGAATGCACCAATGTGTTCTACCAACGCAGTAGGATCAAACAACTTTCGGGCGAATCTAGTCACTGTGGCTGATTTGTGTTGCGTTACAGTAGTGGGACCGGTGTGCTTAAACGGGTATCCGACCGCCACGATCACCACATTTGTTGGAAAACTTTAACTGCTCAGCAATCCAAAGAGGACGGCATTCAAGGAAGCGTTCAGGTAGCTATGGACATTACCTTATCTACACCACCTGGGAACTACCGATCGGCTGAGACAGGTTTGTTCTTACGCCAGCTACTGCGACAGCTTCCGCTGACTGCAGCACACAGTTGCTAAATGTGGTAGTGGTGATGTATATGATATGTGCGGCTGGATGAATGAAACCATGCTGCATTCTTCGGCAAGTGTCCCTTCGATCTCTGCTCTGCCGATCTGCGATTAAGAATCCGGAAGTGACGTAGTCACCGGGCCTATCTCGCTGCCATCCGTGAGCGTCATACGGCTCCTCATCGTAGTGTCACGGTTTGGGGCGCTCTCAGTTTCAACAGCTGTTCTTCGCTCGTACGCATAGTGACCACAATGGCACCTCGATGATACGTCGATGCGGTGGTGCAGACCCTTTGGTTGCTGTACCTCCGTGGTATGCCTATTGTCCAATTTCAACAAGATAACTCCCATTTTCAACAAGATTATATCCATAGTTGTCTCTACATCTAGTCGAATATCGTCTGCTGTGCGTTTTGGGTATGGTCAAGGCCATGACATTAGAGAAAAAAGTAACCTCTTTTAGTGACGTCATACTGATGTCAGAGCTTCTGATCTGCATGCAACACTGTCGCGTGTGACGTCAAACAAGAATTAGTCCGTGTAACATCATAGTGACGTCACAAACGGACGGAACTCATTTCTCTAATGCCATAACCTTGTGTTTTTATAGACAGGCTTGGCCTGCTACTGCTTCCTGTTGAATGGAGCGATCGAAGCGTTTGGACGTTCTCTCACTTGTACAAGTCCAGCTACCAAGACGCACGTCAGCTTCCTCCAACGACAGTCGCCAAATTCAGCAGACAGTTGTTGGATCCCGATGCGTTTCTGCCACTGTGAGAAGCTGGGACCAATCAGCCGTATGTAGCCCTATGATGAAGTTTCTGGTAAAGGTATCCATGTGATGGTCGGATTCCCAATGACGGCTCTCAGGCATTTTTACACCTTGCAAGTGCTTCTGTCACTGAGGTCGTTCCAATGCAGTGTTACCCACATCCGAGTAAGGAAGGCCACACTAAGCTACATCAGGTTGCTTTTCCTTTTTATCTCCCTCATTTATCACGTGCTACTTTTTGCAACTGATATCGTTTACATAGTACAACTGTCGATACATATCCATCACGTTTCATGGCACTCCAACAAATACTTCCTATTGAAGCAATTTCTATGTCCAGCTGCGTGTTTCACTTACAACCAGACGCAATATTATAGCGCGATGGCTTATTAATGGAACTATTGACAAAGTGGGTGACATCTGGCATCTAGGCGGGGGCTGTTATCATACTAATAATATTGGGTGAGTGCAGAGTAAACTCACAATATAGCATCTCTGGGTTGATTACATTCCATGTAGTATACTTATTTCTCAGATCAGTCACTCGCTAGGGCTAACAACTAAATGGAAGGATATTGCTACGGATAACATTGGACATCATGGTGCCTGTGGGAGGAAGACACGTTACCTGCTGACGTTCACCTTTGATTAATGGCAGTGTTTTTTAAAACCCGGCATGCCAGCAACACTGTTTCCCGGGGAGCAGAAGCTTTGATCCAAGGAAACAATAATGTAACGAAAGAAGTCAGCCTAGCACGACAGGCAATAACTCGCACGCCAGAAAATGTTCAACGTGTTTACAAGATTATCGTTAAAAACAGACGCATAACAATTGAGGAACTGGAGCATGCAAAAGATCTGCGCAATTTAACACTTTATGAAATAATCCATGGGAATCTAAAAATTAAGAAAGTGTGTGCACACTGGGTGTCACACGAACTGGCACCAAAAAAGTAGACAAGGGTCCAGCTATATCGTAAACTGCCTGCGATCCACAATACAAACTCCGAAGGTTGCTTTGGCATGTTGGTCACGTGGTTTCACTTCCACGCTTCTGAAAAGAAACGGCAATACATGCACTGGAAACGTGAAGGAAGTCCTCGCTCGAAGTTCGCGTTGGCACGCACATGATCACAGTCTTCTGAGGTTTGGGGTTTCTTTCACGAGAACAATAGTACACAGTGAACATCAAAGCAAGAACAACAACAACACCCTCAAGAGCATTTTGCGCTAAGAGAAATGGCAATTTAATGCAGTTGCAGCACGGCAGTGTGAACCCTCACTGCAGCTATGAAACAATACAAATAATAGCATTCCTTCCACATCCGCCATATTTTTCTGTTTTGGTCTCATCGGAATATCGCTTGTATGAGGGAATTAAAGAACTGTTGGATTTCGACGATTCCAAAATGATACAGACTAGAAGAGAAGCGTTAGCTGGTCGGTAGGTAGTTTTCTCAAAGATTTGGATGCTACAACCATCAGAAAGTTACCAGAAATCTAGGAAAGGTGCACTAGTCTTGTGGGAGAATATGTGGAGTATGTGACAGTGCGGCACAATCATCATCTTAAGTATTGTATTCCGGATGAGTTCCAATCATTTATGAACAACCCTTAAAATTTTTGTACTTTAAAGGAATATCTAAAATACGTGAGATTGATGTTTAAGATACAACAAATCAAGACTGGAAACTATCTGTGCAAAAGAAAAAGAGCAACATTTTTTTATCTGTTTGTTAAGAAATTTAATATATCAGATTATTATACCCTAAGTGGCCACTTTATTATGGCCACATGACAGTTTTAAATAAATGAGCTATGGCTGCACGCTGTTGCCACCAGAGGGCGAGGCTAGGATAAAAAGGGATAGCTTAGAGCTTGCGACAGTAGTAGAAGTAATTTTTTGGTGACGGGATGGGAAAAATGCGATTTGACGGACTTTCAACGTGGGATAATTGTAGGAGCTCGGAGCCATGGAGCGAGTATCACCGAAACCGCCGCATTCATGAAATGTTCCAGAGCAGCTGTTGTTAAAGTGTTTAAAGACTGGACTGTCAGCCAAAAAACTGGGTCTCTACGTGCAACGTGTGGTCGTCATCGACTAGCGACTGCTCAGACGGAACGGAGAGTGTCCAGACTGGTACCAGACAACAGAAGAGCAACAGTGCAGTAAATTATCGACCATCTTAACCAAGGATCCCCTCAAATGATCTCTGCACGCACTGTTCGCCGTATACTGCATCGGATGGGATATGGCAGCCGAAGGCCTGTTCGAACACCTTCGCTGTCTGCAGTTAACAAGAGAAAACGTCTCCAGTTCGCACAGGTGCACAAGGATTGGACGGTCGATAATTGGAAACAAATTATGTGGTCCGATGAATCACGCTTTCAGTTGCCCCATGCCGATGGGCGAGTGAGAATTTGGCGGAAACAGCACGAAAGCATGGACCCCAAATGCATTGCTACTAACCTTTCAAGCTGGTGGAGGCAACGTTATGGTTTAGGGAATATATTCCTGGCATGCTTTGGGCCCCTTAATTCATGTTGATCAACGTCTGACGGGCACATCATATCTAAACATCGTTGCGGACCAAGTGCATCCTGTCATATGGATGGTTTATCCCAATAATGACATGGCTGCTTTCAACAAGATAATGCGTCCTGCGATAGTGCTCGTGTTGTACAGGATTGGCTTCAGGAACATGCCGGTGAGTTTACTTTGCTTAGGTGGTCCCCACAAACTCTAGATCCCAACCCCATTGAGAATTTGTGGGATGAAATTGAACGAGCCATCAGACATCTGGATCCACAACCCAGCAATCTCACACTCCTGGAAAGTCCTATTCATCAAGCATGGTCTCAGATTCCACAAACCACCTATCAACATCTCGTGGAGTCCATGCCACGAAACATTGACGCAGTATTAAAGGCAAAAGGTGGCCCAACGAAGTGCTGAAGGGGTGTTCATAATAAAGTGGCCACTCAGTGTATATGAAACTTCGGAATATTGACGGAAACTTCAAACAACCAAAATACGGAGCAAAATAAACTTTATTAATCAAAAGAACAACCGCCAGCAGCAACACATTTTTGTCAACCAGACATGTTTTTGTATGCCGTTGTGAAAAAGGAGATGTCGAGCTTTGGGATACAATAAACTCACGGAATGCAGTTTTAACTGATGTTTGACTGGGAAACGATTTACCCTGTGAAAAATGGCCAGGCGCTTGCACGAAGAGGAAATCCATAGGTGGCAGAAAAGATGTATAAGGAGGAAGGCACAAGGTTTCGTACCTTAAGTGGTGCAGCTGTTAAGCTGTTACCTTAACTATTCAGCTTACTTCAACAGGTAAAGTTGTCTCATCCTGATGCATTAGTAGAATGAAATTATGTGTTCTGCCTAAAAGCTCGGTGGTTTTGACGCAGAGCAAGGACCACGCGGAAACGCGAAGTTGGTAGGGCTGGCGGGCGCTGGAGTTGATGCAGCGTATGTTAGTTAACTTCCGGTTGGCGGTTCCGTTGACGTTACATACCCTCCATCCCAGACGATACAACTAGATTGTATGACATGCAACGTGGTGTTTTACGCTGTCCTGGAGAAATACGGGCCCAGGGCGAGTGATTAATCCCGCTTGTTTGGAGAGCAGTTTACCATGCATAATGTCAGGTTTTTAACAACATCTGTCTGCCTTGATAGCTTGACACGGTTACAAGAAGGAAGGGTGGTTCACACAAACTACAGATAACCAAATATTTTTCATTGTCTTACTTGAGTGGAGTACTAACTTCGAAGTGTGTTTCGAAGCTTAATATCGGCGATTGCCACACAGCATCCATTTTTCAACACACGGGATAAGGCACCTTAAAATATGACGTCGTTTGCTTGCGAATACGCAAAAAATAGCAGACATCAAATTATCATGTTTAATGCTGCTTCGCTAACTCATGTGAGATCCATTTATTCATCTTCTTCACTTTACCAATTTTATTAAATGTCTCAAAATGCTTCGAGTGCCTTACCAAGTTCTCGTATCCTTTGAAGTGAGACTGACTCAATCACGGCCAATAAGATGGCGCCATCAATACCTCCTTCTGGTGTACTGCGCTGTTCATGTTCTAGGCTCATATTGCCACACTGCAATTTAGTAGAACAATGTTGTGTCATCCTTGTACAGACGTTGCCTTTCCCAAATGCTCTGTTGATGCTTCGAGCTGCATACGGTACGCGATGTTCAAGTTTAAAGTCATATATGAGAAAGGGACGAATTTGGCTCTATTTCACCGTTGTCTTCACTATAGCACGATTCTTTCGGAACTGATGCTACTAACGAAATGTCGAGTGCTTTAAAGGCAGCACCATTGGTGCTTAAATTTTGCAAATAAGAAGTCATATCGCGCGATGTTGAAATTCCTGCCACCAGCAAGGGTCTTCAAAATCAGACATCAGCAATAACCTAATGGTTAGAGAAATTCCCTGAATGATTGTACCGGAATAAAATCTCCAAACATGTGTTGACTTAACAACGTAAACAGTGTAAGCGTGTTTGCAACTACACTTCTTAAATTAGATCTTACCTTTCTTACTTTTAGATCTTACTTCTCAGAAAATTCTCCATTATAATCTCGAAGCACTTCCGCGCCTCTTGCACTTCTTTCTCTTCGTGAATGTGTTCGTCTTAACATGAACATTTTGCCAATAAGCTTAATGGCCACATCTTTAGATGAGAGCGTTTTTCTTACTGGCTTTTTCGAAAATTATTAGTTGCGGCTATATTGAGTAAAGCTTCCTTGCCCTGTAATGTTCGTTGTAATGGATGTTTACTCTATCACATGAAATATTGGATATCATGGATATGGTTGTCATATGTTGTGAATTTCGTATTGAGATGTTTTCCCTGATACTCTTCATAAATGAACCAAAACCTTAATGTTTTCAGTTGTTCAGTGGTGGTTACAAAAATATTGTTCAAAATGTGAATAACATTAAGCAAACCAGGCAGGTGTTGCAACAAGTTGAATGAAGATTTGATTTTCGTACGAAATACGTCAAGCAATTTTCAAACTTTAAATTGTTAGAAATTTTGCGGGCAAATCAGAAACCTTCTTTATTCTACTTCTTATCGTGCAAATAAGAAACCTTCTTATTCTACTTGCGTGCAAATAAGAAATCTTCTTTAATCTATTACTTATCGTTCTTTTGATGTTATGCCAGGATCGACTAAAACAAGCAATAACTGAAGTCACTGTTTAACAAAAAAAAATCATTTGCTTTTGTTTTTGCAAATGTTAATTGTGTTTAATGTAAACAAACGCTATGGAGTATGTGTTCTTGGAAAACATTTAAACAAAATAACTGATAATGTTTATGCATTGTAGTGCTCTTCCGAATAAATATTGAAATCATTCTCATAAGTACTCCACAATTATTACTCGCAATACTAAGAATACATTATATTTATTTTCTGAGAAAATTCATTTTTTTTTCAATATGTACAAAATAATTAGAGAGGCTCCGTTAAAAATTTTGACTTTTGTGTAAATGATAGCATCAGATAATTGATCTCCTATTCAAGTAATAAAGGCTTCTTCCCTTGAAACCTTGGAAGCCTGTCCTTCATAGTTTTAATTATGCGGGAATTATTCCGCAAGCTATTTGTTCTTTTAAACACAGGCGGCAAAATGAATACATCAGAATATGTTGTCATGTATATACAGAATAATTAGGGAGCGTCAGATGAAAATTTTCAATTTCGCACTACTGAACAACATTAAAGTTTAGTCAAGAAATAGTAGCTGATCCTCTTTAAATTTTGCTACATGTTCCAACATAATTCCAATAAGATAGGAATTCTTTAACGAGCCCATGGTTCCTCCATACTCGGATGGTAAAATGTCAGGGGAGATGTGGTTTAACAAAGTTCCGCTCTCTTTTGCGTGGAAAAATACCTGCAAAATATAGAAGGTCACAACATTAAAATATTAGACAAATTGATGATTCTCGTTTCGTGCTCGATATCAAAATTGAAAGAAGCATATGACATTTGGAAATTACAGTGCTTTACAACATTTTCAGGATAATAAAATTTCATTTTATTATAGTCCCTTTTCAAAATGGTTCATATCGTAAAACGGAAATAGCAGAGGAAGAAAAGGAAAAACAATGAACAACGTGAACATGTGAACAATGAAAACAGCGAAATAAAAAAAGAAGAAAACTTACAAAAACAAATGTTCAGGAGATAGAGGGGATAAATTAAAGTAGAATGTGTCTTGCAAGGGGAAAAAAGGGAAAATCGAAGGGTTGATGTTTACATCTATGATTAACAGTAAAATGAAACTAAAAGTTCAGATGGACAACGGAATCGAAAACATCTCGTGACATCCGGGATATAAATGCGCCAGTCATGTGAAATATAAAGTATTCTGTACAACAGTGAAACCTTCACTATGACATCCAAATATCAGATTATGTTTCGCTGTTCCTGTTACCACGGAAATATACGCCGATGAGTCCTTACATTATGACCACCTACTTTTTAAGCTGTAGGACCCCCTTTTGCCCTCAAAACAGCGGCCACTCGGCAAGGCATAGATTCTATGAGGTAGCAATGGGTATCCTAGGGTATCTGGTACCATAATGTCAACAGCAGGTCCTCCCGTGCTTGGCATCAGCTCCGATATTTTCGAGTCTGAAGTTCAGTTTATCGTGCCCTCCCAGTTTTAATTTTGTGTTTTTCGTGTATCTACAGGTCTAGTGCATCATTTTGTTCTACCTTTCGATTCGTAAGTACGATGTTTTCTCCATTCCAAGCTTTATTTACCTTCTGGTCGAGCTGGCCAGAAGAACTGCTGAGCGCCGCCGTTAGTAATGGCGACTTCCGGTGCAGATGTCATGTTCGGTAGCCCTACTTTCACTCTTGCTGTAACCGGCGACGCTGCTGCTGGCGCCGCTACGCTGACTTCTCCTCATGGCGCTCTTCAACTATCCTCTTCCGGTGCGTCATTCGGCACCTCTTTTTTTTTTTCTTTTTGATTGGAGGTTTAACGACCACCGTGAGCAACTCAATGGGCTATAAGCAGTTGCCCGTCCCTAATTTAGGGTCACTGGTTCCAGGGAAGGGAGAGAGCCAGTGCCGTAAGACAAACACAACATCCATGCCTCACCGGGATTCGAACCCGGACTCCTTTCGGACAAATGATCAGAGGCCATCTCCTTAGACCACTGCACCAGCGGGGCGGCCCGGCACCTCTTCTCCTGCTACTGCCCAGTCAGACAGCTCCTCTGATTGAGCTTCTACTGTGACTTTTACTGATGCAATGGATATTCAAGATGACGTCAGTCCTCCACCTTCTATAGCAGCTCGATTGCCATCGTCTTTTTCTGCTGCAGCGACCTCTTCATCTGATCGCCAATCCTCGATTGTGTTGCAGCAAGTCGATGCTTTGAAACCTTATGTTCGTAGCACCGGCAACTCTATTCATCTTCATATTCTTGCGTCATCTGTTCAAGCTCAAAAGTTATCCTCGCGTATGGCTTTAGAAGGTTTTTTTAAAGCCCTTCCCAATACCAAGTTGAAAGTTTATGCTACGGCATTTACGAAGCTTTTATCTCCATCTGCTATTACTCATCTCTATTGTCGGGCTCGGACTATTGTTGTTTATCTTTCTCAACCTGATCATGTGACCTCTCTTTTGCAGAAAGGTATTACTATTAATATTAACCTCTTGATGCCCAAACGTGTGATACAGCGCCCGGTTAACGTGTCGTTTTACCCGGTGCCACCTAAAGTCACAAATGTTATGCTCATTTCAGTTATCTCATCTCTTGGTCGCGTTGCCGGGGACGTCGTAACCTACTCGGCAGCGCCCAACGACTTTCAGGATCGCCATATTTATGCTGCTCGTCGCATGGTGCCTGTCATTTTTTCTTCTCAGGACGATATTGCAACTTTACCTACACAACTTAATGTCCATTATCATGGTCAACGGAGACACACTGATCTCTTAACTGAGTTCCACTGCAGCAAGTGTAAAGGCCTAATGCATTTTTATAAAGAGTGTCCTGGACCTTCCTCTTCTTCTGGACCCTCTTCTGGGTTGTTGTCTACATCAGTGCCTGTTGATACGCCCCCGTCTGGTTCTCGTGCAGAGCCTGACATGCGTGCTTCTGATTTTCCTGAAGCTCGCTTTCCTCCTCTCCTTGGTTCTTCAACTTCACCTGAACCGTTGTCACCTCCTTGCTTGATTTCTGAGCAGGACGCTTCTGCTCAGGTGGTGTTTTCTACCTCTCCTGGTGCGGCTACCTCTACGGAGGTGGCCATGGTTACCACTGATTCATCGGCAACTGATCTTGATGATTACCGCAATGCTTTAACAACTGCTCAGGACACTCCTGGACTGTTTCATCTTCCTATTACTCCTATTGCAGATCCCACCAGTGTGGATGACTTGGCCATTACTTTTGAGACTGTTGTTGATTCTAGTGGCCGATACGCAAAGCTCCTAGCGCTCCAGCTAAACGTGGATGTCCACGAGTGTATCGCTCTTGCTCATCTTCTAGCACTCGTTCTCCTCCAGTGTCACCCAGGGGGTATAGCCTTACGGAAAATCCAGAGGAACTCGCAGAGGTTGCGCTCCAAGCGCAATTTGAACAGTTTTGTCAAGATACCGTTGTGCTCACTCGACCCTTTACTCATAGACAATTGTTTCGCCTATTTTCGCTCTTCCGGGATACATCGTTTGATATGGCCTCTTACCTTTCTCACTCCACTTTTCCTCCGGATGATGTTCATCGTCGGTTGACGTGTACAAAAGCTGACCTTGAGGCTCTTTGCAAGACTGACTGTACGTTCCTTTCTTGTTATCAACGACTCTGTGAAATGGAGGACACCACTCAACTTCCTGCTTCATTTCTTCGTCATTCCCGTGCTGATGAGTAGGACTTTTCCTGACTTATTACTTGCTTCTGGCCTAGTCCTGTGGTTTTACAGCTTCTCTGGACTTTCCTTTCCTTCTTTATCAGACTTTATAGTACGTCATTGTATGTAATTTATCCCGTATTGTCTCCGGGCCATTTTTGTAAGTATGTCATTTTCCGTTCTATATCTGCATCAGTGGTTTTATCTTGTTACATGCAATCATTTGTAGATATTGTCATTTATTGTTCTTTTTTTATGTTTTCATCGCCCGAGGTGCGCTTGTATCATCTTTTTTTGAATAAATTGTTGAACTTCTCCAGTTCCCGTACATTTCGGGGTGGTGGTTATATAGGGCGAACCCCTCTTCCAAGTCGAACCACAAATGTCCGATTGGTTTCATTTCAGGTGAATTTGGAGGCCAGGTCATTAACAGAAAGTCACCAGCATGTTCCTCGAACCACTCCTGAACGACTCTGGCAGTGTGATATTGCGCATTATCCTATCGTAATAGCCATCACCAGCAGGGAACACATTTGCTATGAATGGGTGAACTTGGCCCGCAACAATGTTTAGATACCTGAGAGCTGTCAGGGATTGTGCTATCGGGATAATGGGGCCTAAAGTATTCCAAGAAAACATCTCCCACAGCATATAACACCGTTGTCGGCCTGCATCCGCCAAACAGTGCATCCAGGTTCCATAGCCTTCGTTGGTAATCGGCGTATCCGAGCTCGGCCGTCTACAAGATGCGGAGAAATTTTGATTCGTCAGAGCAGGCCACTTTCTTCCAATCAACCACGGTCCAATCTCGTTTATCATGGGCACATTTCATGCATTGTTGGCGATGACGTGCAGTGAGCATAGGGACCCCGCAGGGTCTTCGGTTACGCAGGCCCATGCGCAGAATGTTGCGATGAAATGTGTGCTGTGACACATTGCCCTGATCACCACTGTTGTAGCTACGGGTGATTTGTCGAACTGTGGCCCTGCGGTCGCTGTGAACAATGCGCGACAGTCTCCACTCCCCTCTGGCATCAATGAGCTGCTGACGACGTACGGCTGGATGACGGTTCGTCGTTCGGCCATCTGTGCACCACTTTTGATAAGTACTCACTACAGCGGCACGTGAACAACCCACAAGCCACGCCGTTTCCGAGGTCGTAGTTTCGATGCGCCGTGCCATCACAATTTGTACATTATCAAACTCTGATAAATTGGCATCTTTTCCCATTCTGACTCCGAACGTTCTAATAACCGAAAGCTGGTCTTCGGGTTGGACACATACTGCTCTGTGAAATTCACCTGCGTCACCGTTCGGTCTCCAGGCGCGCTCATTTCTCTAGGCCGGGGGTAGTCATAATATAATGGCTCATTGTTGTATTTCACGATCGACAGAAAGCGGAACGACTGTAACATCAGTATTAGAGAGAATGCTATCCCACGATCGCCAACCTATTTTGCCAAAGTGATAACTTATGCCTCTTTCACCCAAATAAAATTTCAACCTAAACCTTTGGCACTGAGTCTTCTGCAGCTGGACTGTACCTCTCAAAGGCAGTGGAGAGTACGACCTGAATACAGAGGGTGCAAGGTATTGCATCATTAATGGGCCAGTCTGCCATCTCATGCTGACTTTGGTTTGCTGTAAAAGACGAACGTTTCCTTCTCTTTAAAGACTTTTTGAATTGAGGAACGAATTTCGGAGGATTAAGAGGAATGTTATAGGACTTTATGTTGTAAGAAAAAATGAAAGGACCTGACAGAATTGGAAAGCAACCTGCGTACCCGTGTCCCAGTGGTCTAAGGGCTCAGTTCTGACTATTTGTCTGAGATGGGACGAGGTTCGAATCCAGTGTGACATGGTTGTCGTTTTTGTCCTGTGAGACTGATTTTCTTCCTTCTCTGGAACCAGTGGCCCTAAATTAGGGACGGGAGACTACACATAGTCCGTCGAGTTACTCATGGTAGTCATTAGACCATCAAACAAACAAACAAACAAAAGCATCCGTTCTGCTACTGCGGAATCAACAATGAGCAAATTAATGCAGTTAGATGTACAATTAACAGAGACAAAAAACTGGAGAACAATATCGTGAGGACGAAATTTGTCTGAAAGAGCGACAAGACAAGTTATTCAACTCGCAGGAAGATTCGAACTACTGAAGCCTAAGCACCATAAAAGTCATCCTAATGACGAAATCGAAGAGCTTCCGGCAGAAATTCGTTTTATAAGAAAACAAAGGTGGGCAGCTCATGAAGATATTATTTTTTTCATTGAAATCACCCATATGAAGATCATTATGGGTGATTTCAATGAAAAAAATAATATAAATGTAACAAAATGAACTTGATAGGAAAATTTATTCACACCAACAGAAACATTCGTGGAAATATTCTTGTAGAACCTGAGGAGGTGGAAGGGTTTCTCCGCATGACTTTCTTTCCAAGACAGAGAGTTGCATAAGAAATGACAATAAAGGGTCCACAATGTCATGGCAAGTGAAACTGAAATTTATTATCTGTAAAAAGAATTTTTCCATCGAAGACTGCGGTCTGTTTCACCCTTAAGTGGCGGCGTGAGGTCCCACGAAGTGCATCAGTTATTAATGTATTGTCTGTTTTATTCACATATACAATAGACCTTACGACTTGTACCTTCTAGTACCTTCCAATATCTAATTAATTACGTAATATGCAGGTATGCTTTGTAGATATCATCATTGGCAGTGAATGTGTTATTAATGCAGCGATCCAATGGACCGCACAACGCAACTTATTTATCGAAAACGTTTCATTTAAGGCTGTCCCGCTGCCCCGGTGACGCAGTGGTCTAAGCGATGGCCTCTGATTCGTCCAAAAAAGATCCGGGTTCGCATCCCGGTGAGGCATGGATGTTGTGCTTGTCTTACGGCACTGGCTCTCTCCCTTCTCTGGAACCAGTGACTCTAAATTAGGGACAGGTGCTTGCTTATAGCCCATTGAGTTGCTCACGGTGGTCGTTAAACCTCCAAACAAAAAAAAACAAAAAAAAAAAAAAAGATAAAGCTGTCTCGTAATAAAGGATGTCCAAATAAAGGATACGATGTCACTGGCTACGATAAAGAATTTTTTCTTCCAAAATTTAGTAATTGGGTTTGGGAAATATCGTCTGACGTTTTAGATCGTTGTTAGGTTACTCTGTAATGGTCTCTTACGTTCCTAAAAATACTCAAAGCTGTCATTCTTGTGTTCTCAGTGCATCACTCGGAAGAAGTCGATGAAGAGACAGGGAAACCGGAAACAATTAGTTTTTATAAATGCACAAAAGGAGGAGTGGGTGCATTAGATGAAAAATGAATGCAGTATAAATAACTCTAGTCATCGCACCAGACGTTGGGCAATGACTGTATTTTTTTTTTGATTGGAGGTTTAACGACCACCGTGAGCAACTCAATGGGCTATAAGCAGTCGCCCGTCCCTAATGTAGGGTCACTGGTTCCAAGGAAGGGAGAGAACCAGTGCCGTAAGACAAACACGACATTCATGCCTCACCGGGATTCGAACCCGGACCCCTTACGGACGAATACTCAGAGGCCTGCGCCACCGGGGCGGCGACTGTATTTTTCAAACATTCTTAATGAGTACAGTGAATGCATGTATTCTATATCAGTCTCGTAGTAATCCTATCACGGTTGGATTTAAAGCGTGAAAATCATCTTCGTGGCAATAAAATAACTTAGTTTTGGAGAATACCTCTATGACACAATATTGATTCCAAAGCATAAGCAACACTCTAGTTAGAGTCAGACACTTTTACTAAAATGCACAATATTTACATTTAAATAACTAAAAAGTAAGACCTTTCGGACGTCACTTTACTTCCATCATCAGACTGAATTACAAGACGTCTATGCTCACATTAAATAACAACATAAATCACGGTGACGGTTTTTGTTTTCAGGAATCCTACAGACGAGACACCTCGCGGTAAATTTTAAAAACATACATTTGACCTTTTAGCCTGTATATCGGCCGAAGTTAGCCACATTTTTACATTTGTAATTTTTTAATGTTTAACCAAAGTTTCATAAATACCCGGAATATTCACTGGGCAAGATTCATTGCAAGAGATTCTACGTAAGAGTCATTTTAGCACCCATTCGGGTGTTAGATCGACAGCCTTGGCACGCACAATCCATAAGTGATCTCATTTCCCAGTTTGGGAACAAGGGAGGGTTACAAATACGCCTCAAAGTGTATCATGAATGTATTTTTCAAAGGCTTTGTGCATTTGTACAAACGAAAATCAATGCTGCAATGACTCTTACCCAGTGGACATTCCGGGTATTTATCAAACTTTAGTTAAACATTAAAAATAACAAATGTAAGCCAGTGACCGATGTACGGGCTACAAGGTTCAATGTGTTTATAAAGTTTTCCGCAAGGTGTCTCCTCTATAGAGTTCGTGACAACTAAACCATCACCTTGTTGTATGTTGGTATTTAATGTGAGCACAGACGTCTTGTGATTTAGTCTGATGATGGACGCAAAGTGACGTCCGAAAAGTCTAACTATTTTAATATTTTAATTGTAAATATTATGTATTTTAGTAAAAGTATCTGACTCAAACTAAAGTGTTGCTTGTGCGTGGGAGTCAAAATCGTCTTATAGAAGTTATTCTCCAGAACGGTTAAATGTCATGAAATCTTTAGCTAAAGATCTTATAGAACAGTATCTAAAAGAGACATTGGATAACACGAGACTTACAAGGGAACTGCGTTTGTCTATGAAACGCATCCTTGGAATCAGGAAAGAGGAACAGGTTAGGAAGGGAAAAAACATGAAAATTTAGCAAAAGAAAATAGAAAACCATGATCTCTATGTTCAGCTGTAAAGTAGCGCAAAACGGCCTATTTGTGTTTTTCCTGCAATAGACCAACATGCTTTGAGTGTTACCAAAATATATGCCTCGAGTGTGCAAACTCCGATTCGGAAAGCTGAACATGTTCTCAGTTGAACGCCTGCAGTTTTTTAGAAATTCTCGCTGGAGGGACCTAATACTTAATTTTTATGAAGAGAATTTTATGAACAGTAGATATGCACAGTCAGGTATTTATTATTTTAAGTGTAGGTATTTTATTAATTTTTAAGAGAATTTAACACAATATACACTATCTACCAACAAGTAATTGGACACCCCTGCAATCGACGATATCTGCGGTCCTGATACACATGTCACGGCCGTCGCCGTTAAATATCGTGTGGGAAACAACCACGCAACCAGTCGCATGCAAGATGCCACGCAGTTCGGAGCTCTCTGATTTCGGGAAATGTGTAATCGTCGGGTATCACAGAAATGGCCGATCCATACGTGACATATCCAGTGAGTTGAAGTACCCAAAATCGACAGTGGCCTACGTGATTACCAAGTGGAAGATGAGAGGTGACTATCGGAATGTGCCCCGACCCGGCAGACCCACAAAACTGGGAGCTAAATACCGACGGGTGCTGGCCACAGAAACTCGGAAGAACCGCACCAAATCGATAGGGCCACATCCGCGAGTAATTTGAACAGGCATCCGGGAGTGTTCTTTCGATGAAAACCTTCCGTAAAGAAGCCCATCTGCTCGGTTATCATGGACGTGCTGCCGCCCAGAAGCCTTTGATCACCAAGTCCAATAGCGCTGCTCGGCTAACGTGGTGCAAAGAACGTCGACAGTGGACCGTTAAACAGTGGAAACAGGTTTTCTGGAGCGACGAATCAAGGTTCACCCTCTACCGTTCGGATGGCAGGTTCTGGGTTTGGCGTCTGCCTGGAGAACGCCTCCTGCCGGAATGTATTGTGCCAACTGTGAAGTTCGGCGGCGGTGGAATTATGCTATGGGGGTGTTTCTCCTGGTATGGCGCGGGACCCTTGGTCGCAATTCCTGGTAGACTCAACGCCGAGACCTACTGCACCATTTTAGGTGACCATGCGCTTCTTACGTTGTAGCAGTTTTACGGGGTGAACCCATGTTACTTTCAGGATGAAAATGACACCTGTCATATTGCGAGGTCCACCATGGCTTGGTATGGTGACAATGGGGTTAATCGAATGGACTGGCCTGCGCAGACCCCGGACCTTAACCATATCGAGAACTTCTAGGACGAGTTGGAGCGTCGACTTAAGGAGTGCCCACATCGTCTGAAATCGGTGAAGGAACTGACCTGTCTTCTCCAAGCCGAGTGGAAGAAAATACCGCTAGCCGTCGTACAACGCCTGGTTGAGAGTATGCCCCGGAGGATCGCAGCTGTAATCGCCGATCGTGGAGGCTCCACCAACTAATGAAGGTGAATAAACTTCGTTTTCCTTTGTTATCACAGGTATCCAATTACTTGTTGCTAGATAGTGCATATGATTCAGATTAAAATTTCTAAGTTCCAATAAAACTGCGTAGTTTTCAGTAACAAAATATTTAAATAATAATTTTTTCTCACATTTGGGTCTCAGTGTTATTAAAGTGCAAAACAGTAATTAATAATTTTCTTTCTGCAACATGTCTTTAGTTGGGGTGTAGTACAGATAGCGGTCCCCTGGAACTCACTACACTTTTTACGTAATAAATATGCACGACGCCACTAACAGGTGCATCGCAGGAATTGGTTACATTGGGTTGTCGGAAAAGTCATGATGCATTTTGGCACCCTGTGGCGGTTGGGTGGTTTTGGAAGTACTAGAAGCATGCGCAGCTCTGTTATCGCTATGGCGTTCGACAGGTGCCAGTTCTAGCTTCAGTCTAAATGGAATAGTGAGCGATTCGGTTGATTTGCAGAGATTTGACAACAAGTTGAAGATGGAAGACCAAACTGTGCATTTCCGCCATATTTTACTGTTTTACTTCCGTAAAGGGAAGAACGCGCGTGAAGCTTGTGAAAAGTTGCGTAAAATGTACGGCGAAAATGCTGTACAAGAACGTCAGTGCCAGCTGGGGTTCGCAAATTTTCGTGCTGTTGATTTTGACCTCAATTCGATGCTCCTCGGTCAGGAAGGCCCACCGAGGTTGATGACGACCAAATCAAGGCATTGATCGAGTCAAACCCACGTTTCACGACACAAGAGAGATTGCAGACACATTGCACATCTATCATTCAAGCGTTCACGACCACCTGAAGAAGCTGGGATACGTAAGCAAGCTCGATGTGTATGGGTTCCTCATGAACGCCAAGAAGCTCAATTGACGGCGCGTATAAACATATGCGATGTGCTCATTAAACGTGAGGAAAAGGATCCTTTTTTGAAGCGACTGATAACTGGTGACAAAAAGTGGATTGTGTAAAACAATGTGGTGCGCAAACGTTCTGGGTCCCGACGTGCTGCTTACGGTCTCAGTGTGGTGGGATTTTAAAAGTTTCGTGTTTTTCGAGCTCCTACCACGGAACCAAACAATCAATTTGAATGTGTACTGTCGGCAATTGGCCAGTTTGAACGAATCCATCATCCAGAAACGTCCAGAGCTCGTTCATCGTAATGGTGTTGTGTTTCATCACGACAACGCAAGACCACACACAAATTTGATCACCCGCCAAAAATTATTGGAGCTTGGGTGGGATGTGTTGCCATACCCAGCATGCTCGCCTGACCTTGCGCCGTCAGACTTTCACTTGTTTCGCTCTCTTCAACAGTCCTTGCGTGGTATAACATTCAATTCAGATGAGGCTGTAAAGCAGCTCCTTGTACAGTTTTTCGCCACGAAAGACAGGTCTTTCTATGAACGACGCATTCTGCAGTTCACTGAAAGATGGCAAAAGGTTATCGAACAAAACAGACATTATATCATTGATTAATCTTTGTTCTTTCTATCAATAAATGACCTTTGCAAAACATGGCTAAAATACATCATAACTTTTCGGACAACCCAATAGAATGGCTTGGTGTAAATTGTAGCTTAACACAAAATTTAAACGTCACAAACTCAAAAAAAGCAAACGAAAGTTATTGAAATATCAAGCCTTAAAATTTTTAAACAGAGCTTTCAAAATTGAACTGAGCAACCGTTTCTCAGTTTTAGAAGATCTACTAACAAAGGAAGTAAACATCTCTGAAGTTAACAGGAAGATAACTAAGGTTATTATGGAAACAGCAAAAAAATATAGAAGTGGGATTGAAAATAAAGATACATGAAGAAATAAAGATACATAAAGAAATTTCACCTATCTGCCACAAGGTATTAAACATTAAGAGCTCGCTGGACAATCGATGAGCACGAGGCGTAATACAAGTCTCATGCTATGCTATAAGGATTTTAAATTTTACATTTGCATTTATTCTTTGTCTGTTTCTGTTAAGTGTTTATATTCAGAAACCCGAAGAAGCTGTCCGTTGGCAGTGAAAGCTTGCGAAACTTTTGTATTTTTACGCCTATTAACGGATTAAAATAACACATTAGTGTGTTATATCGTATTATTGTAAGGGGCGTACGACCCGCAATCTAATTTTCTATCTTGAATTGCATCTTTAGTGAGTTGAATTTGGGATGTTGGCTTCTTTTTTTAATAGTTCACACAACACTTTGAACCACAAATTTTTGATCGGGTTTACGTTCGATGACAGCGGTGGCCAATCGAGCAGCTGAAATTGTTTCTCCTGAAACTACTTTTTCACTACTTTAGCACGATGAAAGAAGCATTGTTATCTTTAAAAATAAAATTGCCGCCCTAAAATGGTGGCATCTTGTTTCCTAATATTCAGATGCATTTCTGGGCATTTAACTCACAATCGACAATATGGAGATTCCCAACGACGTATACACACACGCAGCAGCTGCAAACCCTGACGTTCACCGGATGCTTAACAGTAATCACTAAACAACTTGGATGGAAATCTTCATGCTTGAATCCCTTTACATAGGTACTACTCCAATTCCCATTAAGGCAAAATTCTGATTCATCACTACAAAGAGCATTTTCCCATTACTTGGTTGTTCACGAGACATGACGTTTTGCCACACTGAAGTCTACGCTGTATTTGATTTGAAGTTAACAGTGGTTTACGCCTGTCTTTGCAGCCACTAAATCATAGAGAATAAGCCTTCTCCTAACAGTAGATGTATACAGTCAAGTGACATTATTGTGACCACCTCCTAATTCTGACATCAGCAGCGCGTAGGCAATGAAAGAAGGCACGTGTCGTGAGCTGGCTTGGAGGGTATATATGGAGTGCTTTAGGCATTCTGAAAACGCATCACTCCATCTGTCATGAATAAAAAGAGCAATTTATCAGATTTGCAAAAATGGATGATTATCGGCTTTCGGGCCAAGGGTGGCAGTGTTTCTGATACAGCGTAGTTTGTGAACTTTTTGCGTGCTGCTGGGTTAAAGTGTATCGTGATTGGATACATGGCACCATTGCAAATAAGCAACGTGGAAACTGCGGAGTAATTAGCATTTCCCTCCTCAGTAAAGTATTCTCCGCGTGTGGTGTTTTACTCCAAAAAACTAGGGTGGTTTGCTACCTTGGGAGGAAGTCGAGGAGGCACTTTCGGGGAGGGCCAAATTTGGGGTCTAACTGGTCCCTCAAACACTTCAGCCCTCCCGATTGTTTTCTCAGAACTGCAAAAACTGTCGAAATGGCTGGCAGCTGGGGAAAAAGCAACTTTGCATTACCTCTGGAAACCCTGCAATAAAATGTCAATTGTCTCGGAAATAGATCGTTTCCGAGACCTATGTTGACTAATACTTCTTTTTTTTGTTTCGATGAGTACTACCTATATTTTCATTTATAACCAACATTTCTGAATCACCCTACATATATAATTTTAACCTAAACTTTAGCCAAAAACAAAAACTTTTTTACACAAACTTACAATCTGAAAACCAAACGCGCAAAAGCAGCACTGAAGAATTCTCGGAAACAATACCTTACAAAGCAGATACAACTACAATTGAAAAAAAAAACACAAAAATAAAAAAAAAAAAAAAAAAAACTCCAAAGCGAACGAGCAGGTAGAAATAAACAAAAAACAATGATGCAGAAAGTGTTGAAAATGCTGAGCTTTGGCTTCATGAAAGACCAGCAAAACTCTGCATTTACTCACTTCCCCAAAGACTTAGTTGAATATGAGTTTCTGCTATGTCATAGATGCAAAAAGAATACGTCCCCAAAAATCACCAAATTAACAGAACCACCCTCGAAGGTACGGAAATTTTAAAATTAATCAAAAAATTTAAATTTAGTATTACATCTAGGACATACTTGGCCTAAATGTAATACTAATTTTTTTTAATTTAGTATTACATCTAGGACATCCGTAGTGGATCCTGTACCACACACGGGGAAGTGTCGTTACTGAGGAGAGAAATGCTACGTACTCTGACCAGTGACATTTGCTGCTGACTGGTGGAGAAGTATCATATTTTTTGACCCCGGTATATACTGTATATACACGGTCGAATCACATTATTGTGACCACCAGCTAATATGCACAGTAACCGCCGTGGGCAGTGCGAACAGCAGCTAAAAGGTGTTTACAAGTATGTGGAGCCATGATAATTGCAGTGCATCTGACAGCTGCTGGAGGGTGCGTGGTAGAGGATCCATAAACCAAACAGCAAGGTCGAGGTGGTCCCACAGATGCTCGATTGGGTTTAATTCTGGGGAATTAATGGACCAGGGAAGTACTTTGAAGTCTTCATCGTGCTCTTCCAATCATTCTCGGACATTTCTAGCTGTGTGACATGCCGCGTTGCCGTGATGGAAGATCCCATCCTCCCCAAGGAAGACAATCGGTATGTATGGATGCACGTGGGCTGCAAGGCGGGATTCATAACGACTGCGGTCCATAGGTATGAGTGGACCCAGGGAATGCCACGAAAACATTCCCAGACCATAAAGCTGCCCCAGCAGCTTCAGTTCTGCCAGCAATGGCTGAAGAGTGTTTGTTTTCCTATGTTTCTGGCCTTATACGCCAACATCTATCCGTTCGATGAAGCAGAAAACGTGACTCATCGGGGAAGGCAATCATTTGCCAATTAGCGGAAGTCCAATTCCGGTACTGCCCAAATGTAAGCATGTTCTGCCGATGTACCTTCATTAGCATAGGTAGAGTAACCATCCTTCTGCATCGGAGCCCAATACGCAGCAGGGTTTGCTGAACTGTCGTTTTAGACAGATTTCCGGTAGCCCCCTGGTTCATTCGGCCAGTGAGTTGCTCCACTGTAGCATGTCGATCAGCCCTCACGCTCCCTCGAATACGACGTTTACCTCTCACATCAATGAAACGTGGTGCTCCGCAGTTTCAACGTCGCTTATTCGCAATGGTGCCATTTCTCCAATCAAGATAGACTTTAACCACAGCAGCACGCGAACCGTTCACAAACTGCGCTGTATTAGAAATACTGCCACCCTTGTTCCGAAAGCCGATAGTCATAATTTTGTGCAAATCTGATAAATCGCTCCTTTTATTCATTACAGCAACAGGTCATATGTTCTCATATTGCCTACAACACACCTTACATGCACTCCAAGCCAGCGGCCGACACGTTCTTTATTTCACTGGCTACTCGCTGTTGATGTCAAAAGTAGGAGGTGGTCACAATAATGTGACCCGACTGTGTAGTGTGTATATATCTTTGCATTAAGAACACCGCCCTTTTAACATAATCGGAGCAATACTGAAGTACTACGTGATATCAAAGTCACGTGCGGCTACTATTGTCCACATCTATCTTCTGTGCGTAATCAACAGATGTTACCTAGTAATGGGGAAAGTTGCGTAGCGACTTAAGCTAATTTGGCAGCTACCAAATACTGTAGTTGTGGCATGGACGGTGGGATCGAGATTTTCGGAAATAGCCGCATTTGTAGACTTCTCCGGTAGTACTCTATGAAGTGTGTCCCAGGACTGGATTAACCATGCATAGTTGATCAATGTGAGCCCATCGAGCAGAAGAGCTCACATTAATCAGCCACGCTTGGTTGATCATAGAAATGAGCGTCGGGTGTCATGACTGGTATCTTAGCAAGGACGTGCAAAAGTTACCCAGCTGACCCACCTGTAAAACAGCGGTGCAATTTGACCTCCTATTTTTACGTGCATGTCTGTGCTCTGCTGACCTGGGTGTGCCCTCGTTTAGAACAACGAACTTTATTAGATACTGCGCTGTTACCACTAGCAATATTGGCATATATTTTTATAAGGGGAAAACTGTATACAGATCGTGGGCTTTCCGCATTTTGAACGCGATAACAAAATATTTTGCGTTTTCGTCTGCCAAGCAGAATTATATAAAAAAAGAGGTTTTAACGATTAGTTTTCCTATGGCATATCCTTATACTGTATATCCGTAATAGAAGTATATGCCGATCTACAAGTGTTATAAAAAAACTTTTGATTTGGGTTGCTAGCAGTTTGCAAACTTAAGTACCGAAAAGCTTTTCGACGTATGTTATAAAATAGTAGTAATGTTCTGATTTACTTTAGCATTAATTTATCATACGTAATGACTTACTCTTCCTTTTATCTTTTCGGACATAAATGGTCTCACGAGCTCGTAAGCCCATTTCATCGGCCGTGATAAATCGAGCATATGTATATTTGTGCATAACTCGCTGGTACACCTTTCTGGAAAAGAGAGAGAAACGCATAAAACATTCCTGCTTTAAATCTGTGTCAATAAGTGTTCAATCACAGAAATTTTCAAAATCAAAAGTTAAAAAACATTGTTTCTATAAGAGCTTACTATTTTTTTCACAATATGTGCTCAAGGTATACTTATCAAACTTATATGATTCCTTGAAAGAATAACGCGCTATGAAGATTTAAGGTATGTACACATAAAGTAAAATATGCATACATTTGCGTATACGTTGGCATTGATCTGCTTAAATAGATACTCGTGTTCATGAAAAACAGAACATGTGAAAGGAGTCGAGCTACGCCTTTGAATTTTTACAGATATGTTCATTAGGCAATACAGAACAAATTATTAGCATCTCGGTGTCATACATACCAGATAGGTTGATGTAGCTCATAATCGTCGTGGCTACGTTTGGTTTGTATCACCTGCTGCACGCGCTGAGGCATGGAATCAAATATTGTGCGACACTGACCTGCGTCCAAAGTTCACGAAGAGTTGTTGCCGGACAGTCGTACCGCTGCATCTTTCGTTTCAACATGTCCTAGAGAAGGGATGGCGAACATTTTCCGACTAGTGTGCCACTTAAAGTTTACCTTACTTCCTTCAAGTGTCTTGCCTGCCACTTCTTGTTTCCGTTTTTTCTTTATTTTATTTTTTTAGCACGTTTTTTGTAAAAAAAAACTGTGCTAATGTTATCGGTTTGTCCGTCCGCCCGCCTGTAGACACCATATCTCTGCAACTAGTAGTCTGATTTGAAAAATTCTTTTTACATTGGAAGCTTGAAATATTCAAATGATGATCCTCCATTTCATTTTTTATGATGTACAATTTCGCCGCTAGAGGGCGTAAATGCAGATGATGTCGAATTCAAAATACATTTTTTCCATATCATCATCATCATCATCATCATTGCCAACCATTATCAATCCACTGCTGGACGAACGTCTCCCCAAGTTTCCTCCACAACGGTCTGTCTTGTGCCAGTCTCCTCCATGTCACTCCCACATACTTTCGAATTTCATCCACCCATCTTCCATGCGGTCTTCTTCTGGGTCTTTTCCTGCCCCTTGGAATCCAATCTAAAATTTCGGCTATCCGTCGATGATCTGTCCTTCTGGCAGTATGTCCAGACCATTGCCATTTCAGGGATTTAACTCTGATCATGATGTCTTCCACTCTTGTCATTTTTCGGATCCACGAGTTCTTCTTCTTACCTCTCCTGGTTACACAAAGCATTAACCTCTCCATGCTACTTTGAGTTGTCTGCAGCCTTTCTATGTCTGTTTTAGTTAAGGTTCACGTCTCTGCACCATACGTAAGCACTGGTAGGATGCATTGATCAAACACTTTTTTTAAGACATAATGGCATATTGCTCTTGAAAATTATGCTGTTTCTTCCAAAAGCTCTCCAGGCAAGTTTTGTACACCGATTAATTTCTTCATCAATGTGACCCTCACTTGATATCTGCTGTCTAAGATAAATGTACGTGTCTGTTATCTCCAGCTTTTCTCCATCAATCGATAAATCTTCATTTCTTGTAAAAGCATTGAACATCACTTTTGCTTTCTGAAAGTTCATTTTAAATCCCACTTCTTTACTCTTATCAGCAAGTTCCTGGATCATACTCTGCAGTTCTGATGGGGTAGTTGCAAAAATGACTGCGTCATCAGCAAAACGAAGGTTCGTTAGATAATCTCCATTAATCTTTATCCCTTTGTTTCCCCAGTTCAGTGATTGAAAGACATTTTCCAATGTGGCATTAAAGAGCTTCGGTGAAATGGTGTCACCTTGTCTCACTAATTTTTCAATTTTTATGTGTGTTGTATTATCAAATAGCCGAATCTTTGCACTTGCATTTTCATAGATGTTATTAATAATATTAATCTACGCATCTTCAATACCGCAGGATTTCAGAGCCATTTTAACTGCTGATGGTTTCACCGAATCAAAGGCTTTTTCATAATCGATAAAAGCCATGCACAATGGAAGTTTATATTCTCTCGCTCTTTCAATTAGTTCTCTCAGTACGCGGATATGATCTGTTGCTCTGTAGCCACTCCTGAATCCAGCTTGTTCTCTCGGTAGAGCCATGTCCAGTGTCACCTTCAAGCGGTGTGAAAAAACTTTAGTGAAGATTTTATAAACCAATGATAGGAGGCTGATAGGTCTGTAGTTTCTGAGATCCTCAATGTCACCTTTTTTTATGTAGCAGGGTCATTGTAGCGTTGTTCCAATCCTCAGGAATTTTCCCTTCATTAAGGCATCGAATGAAAATTTGGGCGAGTACTGTTTCGATTTCTTCACTTGCTTCTTGTATGATGTCTACAGTAATTCCATATTCTTCTGGAGCTTTTCCACGCTTCATGTTCTTGATTGCATGTGCAACTTCTGCTGGGAGGACTGGAAGAACTGTGGTACTGGTACCTATCATGATGTCTGGAGTACATGTATCACCCCTTTCATATAATTTGGAGTAGAAATCTTTCACTCTTGTCAAAATTTCGCCACTATTTCTTGTTACAGAACCATCTTCTTTTCTCAGTGCCATCATCTGTTTTGTTCCCTTACTGAGATGTCCCTTTGCTATCTTTTGGCTTTGGTTGTTTTAAATTGTTTTCCTTACTAGTTCACAGTTGAATTTCCTTACGTCTTCAGTGATATTTTTTCGTACTGTCTTGCATAGCTCTATATATTCCACTTTGGAAGTCAAATCTTCTTTAGTTGTCCTCATCTCTCTTTGTTTCATCAACATTTTGGTTTTTACCGATAATTTGTTCACAAGCAACTTGTTCTTAGACCCAGCTAATTTTGTTGCTGTATCCATGAGAGCTTTGGTTATTTGTCTGTTAACTACAGAAAAATCCACTTCTTCCGACGTTAGGCCTTCTAAAGCAGAGAATCTGTTCTTCAGTTCCAACTTGAAGGTTATATGGTGTTTTTTAAGGTTGGTTATGTCAATACATTTTGTTTGTCTTATGAGCTTGCCACGTTCAAGTTTAGTGTTGAGGTGCATCTTACATCTCACCAATCTATGGTCACTACCTGTGTTGAACTTGTTTAGCACACTGCAGTCTTCTACGACGAATTTTTTGTTACACATAATAAAATCAATTTCACTTGTCGTCCCATTTGGATGTCTCCATGTCCATTTCCTGTGTGGCTTTTTCTTGAAAAAGGAGTTCAAGATGAAAAACCCTTCTGCCTCTGCAAACTCTACGAGAGTATTTCCACGCTGGTTTCTGTTGCCGTGACCGAATTTACCTACTGAAGTTTCATTCTGTTGCCGTCGCCCTATTTTTGCATTGAAATCTCCCATAATTATCTTCAAGTGCTGCTTACCTTTACTATTTAGATGAAGAATTTCCTCATAAAATTCTTCAATTTCTTCTTCAGGATGACTTGTGGTGGGTGCATAAGCTTGAATAATCTGAGCCTGGTATCTTCTCGAGAGTTGGATAACGAGTCGTGCCGCTCTGTCAGAGGAACTTTCAACTTTTACAACTTTATCCTTCAGTTTCTTGTTTATTATAAATCCAACACCACTAGTTCTGCCAGTATCAGTCCCACGATAGTAGAAGAGATGTCCACTTTTCAGTTTAATGGGATCTTCTCCTTTTCTCCTTACTTCACTTAGCCCGACGATATCCCACTTGATCCTTTGTAGTTCCTCTTCCAATTCAAGAAGCCTTGAATCAGAAGATAGGGAGCGTCCATTATACGTAGCCAAGGTCAGCATCAGATGGCAGCCTTCTCCGGTCCTCCGG
This sequence comes from Macrothele yani, assembly GCA_039090855.1. NCBI lineage: Eukaryota > Metazoa > Arthropoda > Arachnida > Araneae > Macrothelidae > Macrothele > Macrothele yani. Next base: position 72,932,260 of record CM077010.1, on the reverse strand, counting down.
GGATTCTTAGCACCCTCTGCCTTCATGTCGCACTGGCGGCTGCCTTGACCAGGTACATTCCAGCTGCCGGACACTGAGGGCCAAGATTTAAGTTGTGGAGTCATTTTTGAGGGGTTTGGCCATAACTCACCACGCTGGCCAAGCGGGTTGGTGAGTGTGGGATAGCATTTCCTCTAATCCGGATGGTATAGTTATACCGCTATTGGCGGTCGTCAGAGCCCCTTTAGTGGGAACAGGATGTACCACGAGAAGGCGGGGTTGACATTTGTCAAGGACAGGCTGTTATGTTACGCATCACCTGACCTTACATCCCAAAATTTTCAAGTAATTTCCATATATTTGCTTCTAAACATTTAGGTATAGTTGCTTTTTATTCCATATATTTGCTTTTAAACATTTTAGGTATAGTTGCTTTTTCAAGTCACGCATAGATTTTCCGCTAGGAGGGGAAGTAGTAAAATACGTTTTCCCCGATATTTCTTTTTCTAAAACTCCGATTTGAAATATTTTCTTCAGCGGGTACAGCTCCTGGTGGAAAATCTTTTGCATATAATTTCTAATATTTGGTAAAAAATAATTTTCCCACCAGGGGGCGTAAGTGTTAATTTTTGCTTCTGATGTATTTGCCATAAAATCTGAGCCTCTAAAATCTCGATTGAAAAAATTATTTCGTGGACTGATGCCACTCAGTTTGATAAATCTTTTCGGAATATTTTTCTCTTAAAATATTGCATGGTTTCTTTGCCAGGGGGTGTGTATATATATCTTATTTTCGTCAATATCGCTGCTTCTAGTGGTCCGATTTGAAAAATTCCTTCTTTATTGGATAGTTTCCGGTGTGACATGTTTTCCATATAATTTCAAAATTTTCAAGTAATTCATAGACATTCCGCTAGGGGACGTAAAGGTAAATTTCGTTTCCCCCGATATCTCTACTTCTAAAACTCCGATTTGAAACATTCTTTGTGCACCGGATACGGCTTCGATAGAAAACCTTTTGCACCAAATTTCTGAATTTTGGTAAAGAATGTTTCGGCCACCAGAGGACGTAATCTAGCAAAATCACAAGTGCTGGGAAATTGCTGTCCACCAGCTGGCAGTGATGGGTCACTGCTGGCTTAAATCTGCCGCTCACGGCCCGGTAGTGGTCCGTTGATGGCAGCGCTATGAGTTGGCGAGCCATTAATGGCCCTGCAGCATCGCCGTGAATTGTGGGCCTCCAAGCAAATGCCACTAGTGGCCCGTTGCTGACAACCAAAGCAACTCCAACAGCAGGTGGAAGCAACTGGACTGCGCATGCGCAGAAGCAACACTTACTGTGTATCTCATGTTACCAGTTAGTTGAAGACGACGCTATCGCCATCGCGTTATTTTAGTGGATGTTAGGGGAAAAAATCCATATGTAGAGAGGCGAATTAATTTCCTAATGAAACATCCATGTCGACGAAGATATCAGATTACGCCATGAAATACTAGATTACAGCCATGAAATACACCCACTCCATTCCCATGAATAACAATTCATGGAATGGAGTGGGTGAATTTTTCAATCAATATTTTGAAAGCTCAGATTTTATGGCAAATAAATCAGAAGCAAAGATTAAAACTTCCCATGAATAACAATTCATGGAATGGAGTGGGTGAATAACAAGAAAAAATTTGATACCGCTTGAAACAAATGTCCTGGAAAAACATTGAAAAAACGTTTGTTGAAAAAAAAAAAGAATTATACGCGTACAAAATTTATTAATTATTTGAAAGAAAAAAAAGCAACGCTATGTGGATATAATATACTCATCCATGAGTTGAATACACAAGACTGGGATGAATCCGCTTCTAAAAATAACGAGAAGTAAAATAAAATATCTTTCCTCTTCAAAACAAATGTAGCTTCGGACAACGGAAAGAAAAGATACAACGTAAAAAATGTAACAGAATGTGACATGAACCCAGGTAAATATATATTAATTCAACAATCGCCTTTCAAGATGACAAGGACAGCACAAAACTTTGGAAAGCGACTTTCAGTTGGTACACTCCTTGAAGATGAGTGATGTTCCCTTAAGGTAAAAAATAAAACAATCGTTACGTTGAAAAATAAATTTATGAATTAGATGAAAATGACTTTTATGAAAAATACCTCACAATATTGTAAAATGAAAGAGGACCATTCGATTACACATTCCGCACGAAACAGACAGCTTCAAGCACACGCTCGTGCGTGGTAAATTAGTCCGGTCGGTAGAGAGTAAACCTACCACACCGACAGCCCTGGTTCAGATCCAAATGGGCGTTTTTCCGGTCTGTTTAGGAAATTACCCCAGCGCAGTACTATGATTCACAAGTTCCGTAAGGGGGAAAAAAGTTCTAACTTTGGGGAACTGCCGTTACCCTTGATTTTTTTTTTATGACTACTACTGGGAAATTGGCGAAAAAATTCGGCAAGCCATCAGTTACGTCACGTAGTTGCTGGCTGCTACTGCCGGAAAACTAGCGGACCACATTAGGCTAGCCATCATTTCTGGCACGTGCTTGCAAGGCCGCTGAAGGGCCACTTGTGGCAGCTACTGCCTGTGATGGATAACTGATGGCCCTGTTGTGGCATATTATAACTGATGGGGTGCCAACTGTTAACCAGCTGTTGGCCAGAACTGGTGGTTAATAAAACCGTCATTTTATTGACGGTTCGGCAGCGGCAACATAGTGCTGGGCCATTGCTGGCCCAGCAAGACTGTTTTTGCTGGGAAGTTTTAATCTTTGCTTCTGATTTATTTGCCATAAAATCTGAGCTTTCAAAATATTGATTGAAAAAATTCTTCCGTGGACCGATGCCAGTCACTTCGATAAACCTTTTTGGAATATTTTCTTCTTAAAATAGTGCATGGTTTCTACTAGGGCTGTTCACGGATTTCGGATTTTTGGATATCTGGATATTTTAATATCCGAAAACCGGATGTTTAGCATTCGAATAGTTCGAACTTCGGATATCCGGATTTCGAGCTTCAGAAGTGCTGTTCACGGATTTTGGATTTTCGGATATTTTACTATCCGAAAACCGGATTTCAGCATTCGAATAGTTCGATCTTCGGATAGCCGGATTATAAACTGCGGATATGCGGATTTCGGGCTTCGGATATTCGGATTTCGAGCTTCGATTATTCGGATTTCGGATATCCGGTTATTCGTATATCTAAACTTAGAATACCGAATATTCATCTATCTCAACAACAACGATCTATCTGGCCATGATAGACCTCATGCCTCAGGTTGTTGAAACCTTAACGCAGCAGTTTGTGAACGTGCGTTTTTTTGCTGTACGATGTAGGTTTGATTAGACAAAGTGATTTTTCGTGACATTGACATTATACTAAGTGAAGGGATAATAAATAAAATTGCAGTTTTTTATCTTTTAACTAACTCATGCGGCAATCCGGATTTCGGATTTATGATATTTCGGATATTTTGAAATCCGAAATCCGGATTTCAAAATATCCGGTTTTTGCCAGCACTAGTTTCTACGCCAGAGGGCGTAGATGTATATCTTATTTTTGCCACTCTACTTCTAATAGTCCGATTTGAAGAATTCCTTCTTTGTTGGATAGTTTTTCCGATGCCAAATGTTTTTCATATAAATTCAAAGTTTTCAAGTAAATCGTATACTTTTCGCTAGGGGGTGCAAATGCAAACTCCTTTTTCTGCGTTGTTTCTACTTCTTAAGCTCAGATTTGAAAAATTATTTCTGTATCGCACACAGCTCCTGAAGGAAAATGTTTTTCATATAATTTCAAATATTTGGTAAAGAATGGTGTGGCATAAGTTTTTTTTTGTGCTTCTGATCTGATGTATGTGCAACAAAATCTGAGATCCTAAAAACTCGAGTAATTTTTTTCCTTGGACCGATACCACTCACATGGAAAAACCTATTGAGAATGCTTTCTTCCTAAAATAATGCATGGTTTCCCAGCCAAGGGGCGTGAATGTATATCTTATATTTTTCGATATCTCTGCTTCGAAAAGTCCGATTTGAAAAATTATTTCTTTGCTGGAGAGCGCTTCCGCTGCGAAATGTTTCTCACATAAATTCAACTTTTTCTTAAAGCACAATTCTGCCACCAGAGGGCATAAGTTCACGATTCCGTTTACAGCAATATCTGAGGGATTAAAAACCAGATTAAAAAACTTCTTTCTTCGGTCAGATACTATTATTTTTCATACTGGTTCCATTGACTTTGAATAGCTTTAATAAATTTAATTTGCGTCAGAATGGATTCAAAAGACGTGCTCATTACACAAGAACATTCGGTGTCATCATTCTTGTTTTCGCACACAATGCGATTTATATTGAATGTGCGGAAGACTACTATTTCCGTACATAGGCAACATAAAGCTTTATTGTTTGTTTTTGCTTGTTTGTAGGGTTTTTTTCAATCACTCCGTAATTCAGTAAATCGAAATTCCAAAGTCTTCAAATACTCGGTCACTATCTTTGTTAAGTTTCTGTTTTTTCGGCACCGAAAACCTAGAAGTAAGTAGTAATAACAGTTCTATTAAATATACTGAACAAGAAAAATAGCAAATAAAAATTCCCAATGTTTTTAAGACATTTTGGGTCTTTTTTCCAAAAGTTCGAAAGCAATTCGAGGAGGAGTTCGAGAGGGGCCGCATTGTCGGAATCGGGGGAAGCGGTATGGTCTTAACGCCGCATTGCACACCTTACCCGTCGGGCGTATATCACCATAGCACGCTGTTGGTGGCAGTCGATAGAACAAGGCACAAAGCAGAGGCAGGAAAGATCTGGGAGACCTAGACGAACCACAGGGAGAGAGAACCGACGGGTTGTCCGACATGCCCAGAGTGACCCAACAGCCACGATTGCGAATATCCAGCGAGCAGTGTTGCCCTCCATGCATCGTCCAATTAGTGACAGCACCATTACCAGATGGCTGCACGACCTAGGACTACACGCAGACTGTTACGACGACTGCCCTTATTACCATTGCATCGTCACTGAAGACTACAATGGTGGTGTGCCAGACTGTCAAGGAGCCACTGAGAATGGTAGAAAGGAATCTTCAGTGACGAGTCCCGCTTTTGTCTTGGAGGAGACGACCAATGAATCCTTGTGTTGAGGCACCGTGGTCATCGCCAAGATGAACGGTTTGTTGTCGAGCATCACACGTCCAGAAGGTCTGGTGTCATGGTGTGGGGTGCAATTGCCTACGATGCCAGATCACCTTTGATATTCATTACAGGCACTTTGAGAGCCCAACGTTACGTTAATCCTGAACGATCAGTCCAGTGAGGTTTTCCAACAGTACAAAGCTCGTCTGCATACTGCTGATATTTCGAGAGCTAGCATTTAAGGTACTGACATTCTGCCATGGCCAGCTGCATCGCCAGACCTACTGCCGATTAAACATGTGAGGGATGATATTGAACGCACTATCCACGTTCTACCCATACCGCACAATCTGCAGGAACTGGGTGAGAAGATTCAAGCTGCATGGAATGGCTTATGGCAGGACACCATTGAGAACCTGTACAACTCCATACCGAGACGTCAAGCACACTGTGTGAGCAAACATGGCAGCCTGATGACATACTGAGAGACATTTATTGGCTAGAATTGTAATACATAAATCTCAAAACAAGAAAAAAAAAGTTGGGAAATTTATGTTTGCACTCATTTACGTTTGCACTCAGTCGTTATCAGTCCAATCGCGATGTTGATGGCACCATTGCAAACGGGCAGTACGGTGACGTCTGAACAATGGGATGCACACAACAGGACGGCGGGCGTATAGTCCTCCTTCATTCAAACGTCTGGCGACAGTTTTTCGGGAGATCCGCTTGCCAGTAGCAGCCATAAACTGATTTGCTACCTCACTAGCTGTGCTGCGCCTGTGTCTTTTTGTTGATAGTACTATGTACCGATCTTCTGCAGGTGTCGTACTGCGAACACGACCTCCCCCGTAACGTTTGCTACACTCTCCATTTGTTTGAAATGATTTCCAAAGCCTTGAAACAACACTGTGGCTGACGTCGAACTCCCTGGCAACATCTGTTATTTTTCGCCCTGCTTCAACTTTGCCAATAATACGGCCACGCGTAAAATCATCTAGGTGATGTCGGGAAGACATACTGAAAATTGCAAGATCGTCAATTGATTCTTTCCCTTTCAACTTTGCGTTTGAACAAAAACGGTCAATACGCGTCAAATCCTTTATATCTCTTATCAGCGCTATGACGTCACGAACAAGTTCGGCAATCCAAAATTTACATACGCACAACCCGTCTTACTGTATCCCGCACTTATGCTAATTTCCACATTTTCCTGCCTTCCATTTTATGGTTGCTATCGTTGCTATTGTCATCCGTCCTTAGCAATTGTCCGGCAGTGTATTACCAAATTTGGTGGTTCTAAATTGAAAACTGTGCATTTTACGAAAATTTTGTGTGGTAGACCCTTGACCCCGAGCTCCGACCCCTTTCAAAAACCGCCTACGGTCTAACTTAGGGTACCATGAGATATACACTGGCGTGCAAAAATTAAGGACGAGACGGTTTTTCGAATGTAACGTCGTGCAGAAGTGCTTCACATCGACTCAAATCATACCATAAAATTCCCAAGATGTACGAATATGGGACAAGTGAGCAAAACCTTCCAAACAATGAATCCAAAGGATACAAAGGCACTTTATTGAAAGAGTAGCTTCAAGCACAACTGGACAGAAGATAAAAACGCCCATGTGACAGGCGGCTGCCAAGAAAAATCCAGTCTTTAGTACGGGATATGATCACCCCTGACTGCGTTGCAGGATTTACAACGTCTGTCCATGCTGAGCACGAGGTTGTCAAGGAGCTGTTGAGGCATCGCGGTCCATTTTTCTTGTAGCGCCAATCGCAGCAGCGGAATCGTTGCTGGCGGCTGGTGACGTGCTGCCAAGCGTCTCCCGAGAAGGTCTCACACGTGTTCGATTGGATTTAGGTCCGGTTACCTTGCGGGCCAATCCGTGCTTTGAATATCTTCACTCTCCAACAGCTATGAGACAGCCACTGTACGATGAAGTGTAGCGTTGTCGTCCATGAAGAGGAACTCAGGACCCGCAGCACATATAAACATACTCACGTGAGACAGGAGAACCTCGGTACAATAGCGGACACCAGTGACTGAACCTCCTTGGAAGATGTGGAGGTCACTACGGCTACCAAGCATGATACCGCCCCAAACGAGAACTCCGACACCTCTAAACGGGTCCCTTTCAAGGATGTTGGAGGTGTGATTGCGTGTTCCCTGCTCTCTCTAGATGTGTATACGTCCAGAATCGCTCGTTCGACTAAATCGGCTCTCATCCCTAAAGAGAACTCGACCTAATTGCTCATGTGTCCAGTTCATGTGTTCCTGGCGCCACCGAAACCGCCGTCTCCGATGAGCAGGCGTTAATGGCACACACCGTACTGGTCGTCGTGCAAATAGACCACTTTTGTGCAGCCTCCTGGCCACGGCAAAACGGGATAACGGACTTCCAGTTGTCTGTTGCATGTGCCTTGCGATTTCTCCTGCTGTCTGCCGTATGTCTCTTCTCGCCTGTAGGACAATATGCTGGTCGTCCGCCGCCGTGATTGCTCGTGGACGACCACAGCTAAACTCTCGGACAGCTGTTCCCGTCGTTTGAAATGTTCTCCAAGCTCGTGAAACGATGCTGTGAACGATCCCGAAATCTTCGGCCATACTAGTCACACTTCGACGTTCTTCCAACTTCCCAATGACGCGACCTCGGGTAAAGTCATCCAGATGTCGTCTACTAGATTGCATGTTGACCATATCACACGGTGGCAGCAACTCGACGTCGTTCAAACCGATGTACACCGTGCAGTAGCTTTAACCGAATTGCTGAGCGTACACCGCCCGTGTGCTTCATACCCATCCGAAAACCCCCGCCCTACGTCATGCTGCATATATGCGCATGCCCTACCGTACTGGACCCTAGTCTATCTCCTGAGTGGTCTTTTGGTCCGTTCTGCCTGCTGGTTGCGCTGTTATGCTAATTTCTCCTCTTCGTCCTTAATTTTTACACACCAGTGTATTACCAAATTCAGTGGTTCTAAATTGAAAATTGTACATTTTACGGAAATTTTGTGTGTGGGGGCCCATTGACCCTGGGCTCCGACCCCTTCCAAAAACCATCTACGGTCTAAGTTAGGGTACCATGAGATACAGGGTTATCATAAAGTCGCGCAACCTAGAAAAAAAATTATGAGGTTAATTACTGTTGTTAAAAAAATAAACATCGTCAAACATAGGCTACAATCTTACCTTTATAACAACAAAAGACGGGGAATCTCATTATAACATATGTTATAGCTGGGCTCCGTGTTCGCGAATGCAAACTTGCGCTATTTTTACAAAGTTTGATGACACCTTGTGAAGCACCTCCACACTGATGTTTTCAATCGCTGTTGTTATGTTCATTTTAAGTTAATCCAGGGTGTGAGGATTATTGTGATACACAACACCTTTGAGATACCTTCAAAGAAAGAAGTCGAGCGGCGATAAATCTGGGGATCTGGGAGGCCACAGGTTTTTGAAGAGGTTCACTGAAAAAATCTCGCAAAAAATTGATGGTACTAACCGACCTGTGGCATGTGGCATCGTCTTGCTGGAACCAACAATGTTATTGGCTGACATCAAGGAGTGCCACAAATTGTGTGATAATGTCTTGGTAGGCGGAACTATCCACAGTCGTTTCGAAATAAATCGGTCCCACTATGCGACGGCACCATATCGCACACCAAACTCTAATTTTTTCGAATGCAAACCTTTTTCAATAAAAACATATGATTTTCACATGACAAGTGTTACTCATAGGGCAAAAGTAGCGACCTTATATCATGACCAAATCGTTCATGATGTAAAGTCACTACTTTTGCCCTCTGAATAACACTTAATGGAGAATGTGAATTGTTTACTACTTCTTCTAAAAGAATCTTCAAAGGAGTTCTCCTGTGCGATTGCAATGTTTTTTCTTCTGTTACCATTGAAGTTTACGTTCATTCAAAGGAGACATTCGAAGTTTGTAACTCCTGTTAAAATTTAAATGTGAAGATGACGCATCCAATTAGAAGTCGCATAATCCAATATCTCGACTATTGGAATACGTTTTGTTTGGCTGAGATGTACCAGACTGACTTCTAACAATTCGTCCGAGATGGATCTGGTGTCGAAACCCCGTGAAGCAAGGATGGTGTGGTTGTCATACGGCGCTGGCTCTTTTCCTTCCCTAGAACCAGTAACCTCAAATTAAGGACAGGTCGCTACTAATAGTATTGGGTTGGAAAGAAGGTAATATCTGTCATGGCGAAAATTTTAACCTCTGGTGAATTTCAGAGAGACCTGATCAATCTTTCTGTTGGTTTATCAGAGATTAATTAATGCAAAAATTTTCTCCCATGACATACGTTAGAAGAAAACTCCTGGTTGAAAGGCAGGGGAATTCGTGCGCAAAATTCGCTTGTCTTAATCACAACCAGGAAAACAAAATTTCATGTTGGAGAAAGAAAAAAAAAGAGAAAAAGAATAATATTTGATTTAACTGACTTTGGGGTTTTGAAAATAATTAATTTATCGGTTCTTTTATCGCGATAGGAAAAGGCGAGTAGGTGTGCAGCTCAGAGAATCAAAATTAATTTTAGTTTAACATCACGGAACGAGAGAAAAAGAAAATTAAAATTAGTGATTTTCTGCAAGGCAAGAATTCGCCATTTTTGCTTTCCTGTTTCCAAACGTCGTGGAAAAGTCGCCCAAAAGTAACATCTTTTCGTCTTTTGGGGTAGGGAATTCAGCAACAGAATCTATTTTTAGACCTCAGGGTCAAAAAGAGCTTGGTCTACACGTGTGAAGGTCAGAGGTCACTCGAGGCGTGGGAGTGAAAATTCCGTTGGGGAGTCGTGAGTTGCTAGGCTGAAGTTTCGACCAATGAGAGGGGTCAGCGGTTTCAAGCACCCCAGAGTTTTATCCGTTGAGAAGTCACTGTTGTTCTGGTCGCTGCGTTAGCTGGTGAACAGCAAAAAAGAAAGCAAAATTTTCTCCTCGCCTTTTGGTGGGGAGGGGGCAGTCAGAATGAGATGCACTGGGGTCTGTTGGCCCTGTGTGGAAAAAAAAAATCTTTTTCTTTGGCCTGGTCGGCAGTAAGAATGACTGGCCGCTAGCTGTGTTCCCGTATTCTGAAGTGACTCTAAAATCGGTCAGCAAAAAAAATGATTATTTTCAAGGATCTCATTGCCGGAGATGAAATGACCGCTGATACACCCAAATTATCAAGTAGCGGTCGACTGCCGTGTTGGGTGCAGATGGCGGAGAAGGATCAAACCCGATTTCTTACTTTCAAGCCCAACGTGCCTGAGGACCGAAAGTCCACCTCTTGTTGTTGCTGCCTCCATATTTTAACGCTGGGCTGCGCCCAGGCTTCGGGGAGAAAGCCATGGCTATCATGGACGGCCTTGTGAATGACATCGCCTTCGAATGCTGAATTGTCGAGCTGGGCCCACTACTGATTACAACAAGGGGTCCACCAACAGGGTTCCAAAATGCCCGTTTCCTGTTTTGTTGGCCAAACACACTGTGGCAGAAAAAAGGAAAAGAAAAAAACAACCTTGGAGGTGAAGTGAAAATCAACCGGGACAGTGGTGTTCTCTCAGGAAGAGTTTTTTTTTATTTATTTATTTTATCTATTATTAGGCTGTGAAACCTTTTTTTTATTATTATCGACGGTTAGTGTGCTTGTCAGGAAGTGTTGCTGCCCCAGTCCTAAAGGTAAATTTCTCTCGGCATTTTCTTTTTGTATTATGTTGTGGTTTCTTTAAAATTATAAAACGAGTTGGTTTTAATATCTTAAGCTGTTTAAATAAATTTCATGTCATCTTCTGTGGATAGGTAATTGAAAAACAAAACGAAACAAAGTAGTGGAAGTGGATAATTTTCTGGGTCATGTAGGGATAGATGATATAATAAGGATATTAAGTTATTTCGGAACGAACACCTCTCCAGACCAGTATTTCTCTTAGGTGAAATTTAACTCTTTTTGTGCTCGGTGATTTTTGTATTTGTGAAGTAGAATTTGTATTTATGAACTTAGCGTAGGTGCCATGTAGTTGGGAATTTTTCTTGTAGGCTGGTAATTATTTTGGTTTAGTGTTTTGGTAAATTTAGGTGCTAAATTACTCTTTAAAATTTAATTTTTGTATTAGTGAGGGCTAATTTCTAGTTTCAGCCCGTAGATTAGAAAAACAGGTTTTTATGGGGGAAAGAATATAAGAATTGGGCATACAGGCAGATATGAGCATATGTATAGTGTGACTAAAATAATAACCCGAATAGCTGTTGTGTTTCTTCAAGAAGTGATGATTTATTTTCAGGAAAAGAGTGATCTAGGAGGTATGGTGATGTGTGGATTTTTCAGGAAATAAAGTAAGGTTTGGTATAGTGTGTCAAGTATGGTGTTAGGGAGTTTTCTGGGAAATGAATATGTACAGTGTGTTCCTGGGAAATAAAGATAAGTGATTTTCTGGGAAATGAGTGTGTTCCTGGGAAAATAAGGATATGAAGTGTGTTCCTGGGAAAATAAGGATATGAGTGTGTTCCTGAGAAAATAAGGATATGAAGTGTGTTCCTGGGGAAAATAGGATAAGAAGTAATTTTCTGGGAAAAAGGGTGATGTGTTGAATTTTCTGGAAAATGGACGAAGAGATATTTTGGGGACAAGAGAACTCTTGTGGGATACTTTACCCTATGTAGACAATGCCGCGGGGTCTGAAAGGGTGCACGAAACAAATTGGGGGATTTGTTTTCTGCCCAAGTAAGCTTGTTCGGTCCATAGGAGGTGGTACCTATGAGGGGAGTGATATAGGTTGTCCCCAAATCAGAGTGAAGGAACAGAAAAGGGTTAGGTCGCACTTTGCTCCACTACACTGTATAAGCTGGGAATGGATTCACGACCCATTCCCGCCTTCAGACTCAAACTTTGTTGTTCTCCCCGAAAAATAGTGTTTTTCTTGAGATGTGGGACTCATTGGTTGAGATGATTGTTTGGCTTTATGCCCGAGTTGATTATTACATGGGTGCCAGTTGACCGGAAAACTTATAGTATGGAATTTTGAAATGTTGGATTTTCATGATGATGGTGTAAGTAAGATTCTCTTGTCAGTGTAGCAATTTAATGATAACTTTGTGTAATTTGAATAAGGTATCTAGTGCATTAGGTTTTGGTATGGTGTATAGAATGGGTTGAGTATCCGGTAATGCTAGAAATGTTGATTGTAAGACAAATGTTGATTTAAGACAGGGTTATGCTGATTTTAAGACAAATTTTCCTGGAAGGGTAGAATCTTTTATTAAATTAACTTTCATTATACGTAGAATTTTGGCAGTTGTTATAGTAGTTTAAAATTAAAAGTGGATTCGGAAGTCTGGTCTGAGAAGGTTGGTTCGAGCGATTTAATTAGAACAATATAGTGTACACATATGCATATAATATTTGTTTTTGAGAGAGAGTGTGAGATATTTTCACTTCAAATACTTAAGTTGTACACCATGTTAAATCAAGTGTTGGTGCTGTTGAAGTACAATGAAATTCTTGTGTTTATTATTTTTATCAGTAGTGTCCCTGGTGCTAGTTTTTCTTGGAAAGAAACCAACCTGTCACCCGTTTATTTTTATTGGGCCCTGTGGCCAGGCATAAAATCTGTGACCTAAAAATTTAACTTGTTAAGTTTTTAAAATAAATATAGGCCAAGTGGCCTTTCAAAAACCTAAACCTTAGTGCAGTGAAGTTTTATATATTTTCAGTGTAAATTTTCATCACATGGTTCAAGTGCATCCCCCTCAGCAATGACTGAGGTGGGAATGTAATCTGAGGTTATAACCGTAAAATCAATGTTTTTGTCCTAACTAGCTAATTTGATCATCGCCACTTCCAAAAGGTTATTTACACGTGTACATTGTATACCATTAAATTTTATTGTTTACAAATTTGGGTACACATGCAAACAATAGTTACCTTTTCTTACACTTTCAGGTGCATCTACTCATCAAATGCAAACAACGCAAACAATACAATAGTAACTTTTGGGAGATAACAAATTCAGTGGTGCATTTTATTTTATTTTTCTATTTTGTTTCATGGCCTTATTCAAAATTTCATTTTTGGTTTCGAAATGCATCCACCCATTTCCCAAATTTAAATTTTCTATAATTTCCATATGAATTTTAATACCAGCATAAATATAACGCTTTTAATAAATAACAATCAATTCAATATGCTCAAAATAAATTCAAATTTTTTTTTCACCAAAACATATCTGATGACGAGGTAACCGAAGTCGAAGTCCCGATCATAGCGCACGTAGTGGGTTAGAAAGAATGTAATGTATAAAAAAAAAGAAAAATAACTTAAAATGAGAAAAAAAAGGAAAACAAAAATTAAAATGAGAGAAGAAAAATTAAACGCTTTGGGGCATGAAGAGTCAACCTCCACGTGGTATCCCCCTCGGTAACGCTAATAGACTCTGTTGATTTTACTATAGACTCTGTCGAGGTTCATTGTTCCAGCAAGTGTTTCCTCAGGTTCCACAACTAGTAAAAATATCAATGTACTTTATTGAAACAGACTTATGAATAGTTCAAGACATTTCCGATCTTTAAAAATATAAAACATGCAGTAATAAATGAAGAAAGTACCGGAAGTTCGGTAAGCGGAAAAAGGCAAAGAAATCCGCTTATTTTTCTGTGACACGTATACTAAGTTTTGAAAAACAGTGAACCGCTTATATCAAATATACTTTCCGGAAATTGCTCTCAAATCACAATGGTCGTCTTAATTCGGAAGAAGAACGCAGACTCCCAAGAAAAGGTAATTGAAACACACCTCAAATTCGGTGGTCTCTGAGTGCAGTAATCTCTGGGGAATGGGGCTGGGGTGGAGTGGAGTAGGATGTCTGTGTCCAGGGCAATTAGCCCATTAGCCGGGAGAGGCTGGGAGGGCAGCTGACTCATTTTCGTAATGGGGTCAGTGGAGTTGACCAACACCCCAGAAACGTTTCAGAAGCTATCTATCTTCGCCGAACGGGTATTTACGTCCAGTACAATGTGTTAGCTGAAGTTTGCGGGATGAAGTGGTTTTCTCATATGGAAGGAAACACTTCGCAGATAATCTGACTGGAAATCGGGTGAGCTTGGAGGTTGTGATCGTTTCATGGTACGCTCGTTAGGTGGGAAAGGAGGGTGAACTTCGCAGTAGGATAACGTGTCCTCAGGTACCGCGAAAGTGGAAGTGCCGTTACTAATGAACGAAAAAATTGGTTAAGATTTACAAAATTGTGTTTAATAAAGATACGGTCTTCTTTGCTGGCACAGCGATTTCTTGCCTCCATGGATTAAAAGATTGGGAGACCTGAAGCGTAGAAACTACAAGTGATATGAGCAGCAGATTTCTAGAACAGCTAAGGTGATTCTCAAAATATTGTTATCGGAAGATGGTTTGGCAAAAATTAAGTCATGTTGCATTTACAGAGGGTGAGTCAAACGTTTTGCAATATTTGGATCACTTTATGTCTTCATACGTACCTTTACGACGAAAGCTGACTAGCATTCAAAGTACAAGCCATCGTATTGCACCGTCAATAGCCATCTGTCTGCCAGTTCTTCGATTCCGCGACGGTAACAGTTCTTGTCCTGCGAGGCGAAGAACTCCTTCACTCCAGTTGTCACCTCCTCTTGGTTGTTGAAGTGCCGCCCACGAAGGAAGAGGGCCATGGACCGGAACAAGTAATAATCCGATGGGGCAAGGTCCGGACTATATGCTGGGTGTGGCATCAGTTCGATGCCCTAAAGTTCCTGGAGTTTTGCCCGGATCGTTCGCACTGTATGAGGCCCAGCGTTGTCCTGCAGTATGAGAGTGCGCTTTCTGTTCACAAGTGCCAGGTAATTCTCCAAAACGGCATACATCCGCTCCATCTGTTCAGAGCAGTGGTTGGCGTTGATGATCCGAACGTCTGGAACAAGTTCGTAATGGATTATCCCCTCGAAAGTCCACCAGACGCAGAGCATCACCTTGTGCTCGAAGAGCCCAATTTTGACAACAGGTTCAGAAATCTGTCCCGGGCTCAACCACTGCCGTTGTGTGTTAGGATTAGAAATAGACCCACTTTTCATCGCACGTAACAGTTCTTTTGATTATACATAAATCGCGCGGGTTTTCTACGAGTTTCATTCACACATTCACTCGGCGGTTTGCTTCACCTGGCGCAGTTCGTTAGGGACAATGCGGCAGCTCCTGTAGACCTTACCGATGTCATGAACGTGACAAACCACGGTGGTCTGTGGTATGCCAAGCTCGCCTGATTATCTCCCAGTGCAGGTTATTGGATTTGCATGTACGGCCTGGCGCACGGCCTCCGAATCCACGGTTCGCGGCTTACCTGGCCTTGGCTGACCGTCGAGGCCTCTGTCACCTGAGCAAAATTTCTTGAACCATCTAGTTACGGTGCTGTGGTCCACGGATCCTTCTCCTTTCGCATGATAAATGTTTCGTGTTGCTTGAGCAGCGTTACGGCCGAGTTCCCACTCGTAAAGCAAATGTTACCTAATTAGGTGGCTGTGGCTGTTTATCTTTCAGGCGTCTCAACCACAGACAGAACGACGGCATGCAATGCTGTTCGGAGCAACGACTACTATTTCGACTGACTGCAGTGCGCGACTTGAAATAGTTTAAACATGTGACATACCAGCAGAAGCACATGCGTTTAGGCAAATAATGCAAAACTTTCGACTTGCCCTCTGTACGTGAGCGATAATACTTACGAAATTGCCTTCTTCCTTACCTAAAAATATGTTTCACCAGTTTTGTATAAAAAAGAATATAAACACAATGGGTGGGGGTCAGATTCTTGAAAACCAAAATATTTTTTTACACTGAAAAATAGAACACATGTATTTGAAGATCAGTTTTTTTCTTGGAACTCTAATTCGATTAAATACATCTAAATCCATAGTGCGGCAATTAAATAATGAGGCTGAATTAAAAAAAAATAATAAAAAGCACGAAATCTTTGGTGAATATATATATTTTTTTTATTTTTTGATATGGAGTATAACGAAGTAAATTTCTCCGTCATTTTTGGTCTACGCCGGGATTCGAACCCGAGTCCGCTTATTCCGGAACAAGTCGCTCTACCAACTGAGCTACGCAGACGTTCATTCTGATTGCTATCTGCCCTTATGTCGTGTGCGTCCTGCTGACAGGTACGTCACAGGAGTTAAATGCTGATGTCACAGTTCTTTGTATACCTGAAAAAAATCAAAGTCTTGAAAAATCTTTCCTTCTGAAAGCAGCTTTAATTTAGGGAATAGAAAGTAGTCACCCCGTGATAAACCAGGATAATGGGGTAGACAGTTGAGTACACACATTTGTTTTCGTGTCAGATATTGCTTTACACTGACTGCCCCATTGCCGGTTTTTGCACTCAGGCCTGATACGGACAATCACAATCGTCCCAAAATGAATGAGTACGTGATGCCAGTGGCACTTGTATCTTTAGGAATGAACTCATGGTGCATAATTCCCTTGTTGTAAAAGCACACAAACATTGCCTTTATTGTAACATGACCTTCTTTCCTTTGGGTGACTGTAGCGATTTCCACTGGGCATTTTGACGCTTCGTTTCAAGATCATAACGAAAACACCTTCCGCAATGCTTTGGAGAAATATTTGCATCATTTCTGCAGTTCCCAGTTTGTTTCCACTTGTGCATGTTTCTGGTTGTCTGACAAAGCATGCGGAACAAAACGACCACAAACTTTTTTGTTTCTTGAAATCTTGCACTGAAGTTTGATGAATCGTCTTCCTATTAACACCGAACTCACATTCCACGATCCTCAAGGTCACACGATCACTTTTTTCGCTTTCGAACCGCAGGTTAAAGAAGCGTAATGCTTCAGCTTTGTCCGTCTATCTGTCTGTCTGTCTGTCTGCCTCTTCGCACGATAACTCGCGTAAAAATGGTTTGATTTCGATGAAAATTTAGTACCTAGTAGGCGACAACCTGGAGACGAACTCTATTGAAAATGGACGGAATGGGGACAAAAGTCTGGACAAAGGAGCTGGATCCATTCCGTCACTCTTATGCGTCATAACTTATGTAAAAATGCTTCGATTACGACAAAACTTTATCATGTTGTTCCGGAGGTATACTGAACCGGTTCTGTTGAATACCATCGAAATGGGGTCAAAAATCAGGGCACAGACGCGAGATTTATTCCACAGCTACTACCGCATAACTTGACTAAAAATGCTTCTATTCCGACAAAACTTTAGTATGTTGTTCCGGAAATAAACTGAACTAATTATGTTTAATATCATTGAAATGGAGTCAAAGGTCAAGGCAGA
Organism: Macrothele yani; assembly: GCA_039090855.1. Taxonomy (NCBI): domain Eukaryota; kingdom Metazoa; phylum Arthropoda; class Arachnida; order Araneae; family Macrothelidae; genus Macrothele; species Macrothele yani. The sequence continues at coordinate 72,914,819 of CM077010.1, read as the reverse complement.
GGAGCAAGATTTATTCCACAGCCACTATCCTCATAACTTGACTAAAATGCTTCTATTGCGCCAAAACTTTAGCATGCTGTTCCGGAGATCTACTGAACCAATTCTGTTTAATATCATCGAAATCGGGTCAAAGGTCAGGGTACAGGAGCGATATTTCTTCCACAGCCATTATCCTCATAACTTGACTAAAAATGCTTCTATCGCAACAAAACGTTAGTATGTTGTTCCTGAGGTATACTGAACCAATTCTGTTTAATATAATCGAGATTGTGTCAAAGGTCAGGACACAGGAGCAAGATTTATTCCACAGCCATTATTCTCATAACTTGAGTTATGATTTCAGGTATGCCGGCCCGGTGGCGCAGTGGTCTAAGCGATGGCCTCTGATCATTCGTCCGAACGGGGTCCGGGTTCGAATCCCGGTGAGGCATGGATGTTGTGTTTGTCTTACGGCGCTGGCTCTCTCCCTTCCCTGGAACCAGTGACCCTAAATTAGGGACGGGCGACTGCTTATAGCCCATTGAGTTGCTCACGGTGGTCGTTAAACCTCCAATCAGAAAAGAGAAAGAGAGATTTCAGGTATGTTGGAAAGCGTATCATAATCAATGCATTGCATGATTTTACTAACTTGTTATCATTTCACGAACTTTCTCAGTGAGTTCAGACGTACGCACTGAAATCGCGGGGGTCCAGGATTTCCATTATTTTTCAAATCTTTGTGCCATCCTTGTGAAGAGCATACCATCCGAATATTTGTGCACGAGATAGGCAATTAACCCCATGCACATCAAGCAATAATTCAAATGCCTCAGACACAGTTTTTCCAACTATAAAACAGAACTGTATTTCTTCCATAGCCATTATCCTCATACCTTGACTCTCTGCTCCATGACGGAGTCATAACAATATATTCTTCTACCCAATATGGTCATGCACAGCGTAAATAATCATATGGGAAATTCTCACGCAAACGTTGTTGCCCTGATAAACGACTTATCGAGGGGCCATACCTTCTCGACGCATGTGATTTACCGGGATTTGTAAAAAAATATTAGTCTCATTATTTATTTAATTGTCGCACGTGTATCTTAAATTGAAAGAAAGTCTGCCTGATCCCTCAATTAAAATATACTAGTCGGTAACTCGCGCAGTGCACAGTTGAAAAAGTTGTGACTGAAATGTTTTCTCGTCATATAACACGGATCGTAATAAAATGCATAACCATAATAAACGGTTGAATTATTAATGGGCAGTGTATAAGATGGGCCACCACCAACAGAATTTTCGTAACATTCCCATTAATTTTTTATTTTTCCAACTACTCCTATACGAATTTCACGATGACGTTCCTCATCATTACATAAATACTGAGAAACATCACGAAATAAAACCGACGATAGGGATAATTGGCGTTCCGAAACAAACCAAAACAACTTTTTACTAAGAGTAAGCTTAAATGCATTCACACAGAAAGCAAAGTCCAAGGCGGCGCTTTTCCGTTTCACTTTGAACTTCGATTACCACTACGTATAATTTATAGCGGAGGGCTTAGTTCCAAGTCCGACCACCGTAGAAAGGCAGATAGCGCTGCAAGTACTGAAGCGAGAACAAACGCCAGAAAAACGAACGGCGGATTGTACATAGAAAATACCATGGTATCATAAAAAATTATTTATGACAATAAATATTAGCGATGACAAATCTGTGAATCAGTAGCTTTAATTTAACAAAAATCACGAAAATCGCTCCTGTGGGTGGAGCTGGCGGATTGTTGAAAAAAACGGCCTTGTGTTTTAAATATATAGATTACTACTTCTGCAGTATGATTTAAAGTTTTAATGTCTCTGGCATCAAAACTTTTGTTCGTTTCTGGCCCAAAAAAGGGCAGATAATTTGATTTTCATAGTGTTGAAATGTCTCTTACAAAAAGGTAGGAACCCCATAAATGAATATTGCGCATGTACGCCAGTAATTCAGCCATAGAATTTGCAAGGAAGTCAAATATTATAATTAATCCAGTATTCTGGGTCATGGGATCGTGCATCATGTAGTCGAAAATAATGCCAGTGGCGATTAGTGTCTCTTCAAATGTACAAATATCCGTGTTCCAAATTCCTGTAATATACAATGGAATGAACGTAATGAAAGAACTTTTTCTTAAAATTTTTACAGTAAGTTTTGAAATAATATGAATGCAAGAAATTATCAATGGCATGCTAGTCCCACAAAGTCTCCAGCTAAAAATTTTGTAAGAAGATTTACTCTGTAAATTTAATAAGAGATAAAAATAAACGCATAAAATCCCGAGATAAGTTTAAACAGGGAACAACTTTTAAAAGTTTTGCAAGAAATGTTACATGATTTTCAGCATAGAAAATTTAAAGCGAAAATTGCTATGTAAAATTTTCAGTTGACTCAAAAAGTCTATCAAGAAAAGATATGCAAAATAAATTTCAATTCGCAATACTTTGCTGATGTTTGCTCAATACATAGACACATGTATACGTACTATATCCCAATAAAAACAGTGTTGCTAGGCCAGCACTCAAGCCAGCACTGGCCCAGCAGTATGTTGCCGCCGCCCAACCGTCAATAAAAATGCCCCGGCAACCACCACATGAGCCAGCAGCGGACCAGCAGCGGGTCAACAGTTGGCACCCCATCAGTTGTCATATGCCAAAACAGGGCGATCAGTTATCAATCACAGGCAGTGGCCGCCACACACAAGTGGTCCTTTAGCGGCTCTGCATGCACATGCCATAAATGATGGCTAGCCTAATGTGGTCCGCCAGTGGCAGCCGGCAATTACGTGACGTAACTGATGGCTTCCCCAAATCTTTTCCGCCAATTTCCCAGTAGTAGCCATTAAAAAAAAAAAAGATAATAACAACCGCATTTTCCCAAAGCCACAATTACTTTTCTTTCTTTACGAACCTTACCTGCATGACGGCACCGCTCCTGTAAAGTTTTCCCAACAGGTCAGGAAAAATACCTGTTTGGGAAACGAACCAAGGACAGTCTGCTTCCGAAGTGAGCGCTCTGCCTACTACACTAATTTGCAACTAACGTCTCGAAGCTTCCCAGCAAAAACAGTCTTGCTGGCCCAGCACTATGTTACCGCTGCCGAACCGTCAATAAAATGTCCGGGAGGCCAACAGTTGGCACCCCATCAGTTCTCATATGCCACAACAGGGCCATCAGTGGTCCATCACAGGCAGTAGCTGCCACAAGTGGCCCTTCAAGCACGTGCCAGAAATAATGGCTAGCCTAATGTGGTCCGCTAGTAACCACGTGACGTAACTGGTGGCTTGTCGAATCTTGTCCGCCAATTTCCCAGTAATAGTCATAATAATAACAAAGGATAACCGTAGTTTCCTAAAGCGACATTTTTTTCCACCCTTACGAAGCTTGTAAATTAACGCACTGCGCTGAGGAAATTTTCTCGACAGACCGGAAAAACGCCCATTTGCATATGACTAGATTTGATCCTAGGCCGTTTGCGTGGAAGCCGCGCTCGCTACCGACGGGACAAATTCACTACCCTCGGACATGTGCTGGAAGCTATCTGTTTGGTATGCAATTTGTAATCGAATGCTTCCCTCTTTCATTTTACAATATTGAGAGGTATTTTTCATAAAAGTCAGTTTCATATAATTGATAAATTAATTTTTTCAACGTAACAATAGTTGTTTTTTTTTTACCTTAAGGGAACTTCACTTATTTTCAAGGCGTGTACATACTTAGAGTCGCTTTCCAAAGTTTTGTACTGTCCTTGCAGTCTTGAAAAGAGATTGTTGAATAAATATATATTTACCCGGGTTCATGTCACATTCTGTTACATTTTTAACGTTGTGTCTTTCCTTTCCGTTGTCCGAAGCTACATTTGTTTTAAAGAGTAAAAGATATTTTATTTTACTTCTCGCTATTTTTAGAAGCGAATTCCTCCCAGTCTTGTGTATTCAACCCATGGATGAGTACACCACATAGCGTTGCTTTTTTTTTCTCTTTCAAATAATTAATAAACTTTGTACGCGTATAATTCTTTTTTTCCAACAAACGCTGTTTTAATGGTTTTCCAGGATATGTGTTTCAAGCGGTTTCAAATTTTTTCTTGTTTTTCATCCACTGCATTCCATGAATTGTTATTCATGGGAATGGAGTGGGCGTATTTCATGGCTGTAATCTAGTATTTCACGGCTTAATCTGATATCTTCGTCGACGTAAAATTTCATTAGGAAATTAATTTGCCTCTCCACATATGGATTTTTTTCTTAACATCCACTAAAATAACACGATGGCGATAGCGTCGTCTTCAACTAACTGGTACAATGAGAGACACAGCAAGTGTTGCTTCTGCGCATGCGCAGTCCCGATGCTTCCACCTGCTGTTGGGGGTTGCATTGGTTGCCAGCAACGGGCCACTAGTGGCACTTGCTTGGAGGCCCACAATTCACGGCGATACTACAGGGCCATCAATGGCTCGCCAACTGATAGCGCTGCCACCAACGGTCCACTACCGGCCCGTGAGCGGCAAATTTCAGCCAGCAGTGACCCATCACTGCCAGCTGGTAGCCAGCAGTTTCCCAGCACTTGTGTTTTTGCTGGGTTGAAGCTGAGCCCCTTTTCAGCGCGATGTGAAACTAACGGTTTCTCTTGTTAGTTTTGCAATATTGCGGGGTATTTTTCATAAATGTTATCTTTTAATATAATTCACGAATTTATTTTTTCAACGTAACGACGTAAGGGAACTTCACTCATGTTCAACGAGAGTACCAATTTAAGGGCACTTTCCAAAGTTTTGTGCTGTCCTTGTGGTCTTAAGGCGATTGTTTAATTAATATATTTACCCGTTCACGTCCCACTCTGTTACATTTTTAACGTTGTATCTTTCCTTTCAGCGGTCCGAAGCTACATTTATTTTAAAGAGGAAATTAATACAGACATTTAACGTGGACCAGGAACATCAAACAAAGAACTTCACTCTTTCCACGTTTATAATTGAGTCACGTAAAAATTCTCATTGGCCGCCATAGGGAGTCGAACACAGAGTCTTCCAGTTACGCGCCGGATATGCTTCCGCTACACCACAGCGGCCTAGAATTCCTCCAGACTCACACACGCTAACTGCCAAGCCAATTAACTGGAAGTTCCTGGATTCGACTCCCGGTGGCGGCCAATGAGAATTTTTCCGTGACTCAATTATAAACGTGGAAAGAGCGAAGTTCTTTGTTTGATGTTAAAGAGGAAAGATATTTTATTTTACTTTCCGTTATTTTTAGCAGCGGATTCCTCCAGTCTCGTGTATTCAACCCATGGATGAGTACATTATATCCACACAGTTTGCTCTTTTTTTTTTCAAGTAATTGATACATTTTGTACGTGTATAATTCTTATTTTTTTTTGCCAGCATCCAACATAACATTTTTTTAATGTGTTATCAGTACTTTTGTTCGAAGCAGTTGAATGTTTCTTAAAACGAAAGATTACACTGAAATTGATTCTTGTTATTCATGGAAATGGAGTAGGTGCATTTTATGGCTGTCTGTGTTCTCGATTCTTTCTGTGTTGGTGCAGGCATTTTGCTACGAAATGAGTTTCTATAAACACACGAGAGTAATTCATTGTTTCTTACAGTTCATTCATAATTATTTATATGTTTTTCTTTCGACGGTAATCATCGCCGATGTGGCATTTCATTAGGAAATCGGCACGTGTTGCTTCTGCGCATGCGCAGTACCTCTCCTTCCATCTCGTGTTGGGGTTGCATTGGTTGCCCGCTACGGGCTACTTGTGACACTTGCTTGGTGGTCCGCAATTCACGGCAATGCTGCAGGGCGGTCAATGGCTTCCAGCTGATGGCGCTGCCATCAACGGACCGCTACTGTGCCGTGAGCGGCAGATTTCAGCCAGCAGTCACCCATCACTACCAGCTGGTGGCCAGCAGTTTCCCAACACTTGTGTTTTTGCTGGGACATGCCTACAATGATCCAAAAAAATATTTCTGGCTTTCGGATACTAAATATTATAAAAATTTAAAAAGATAGGAAGAAAGTACTAGATTCGGCTGTGCGAACAGTTGGTTTAGGCTTGTAACTGAACGAGGTTCTACAATCGCATTTCTAATTGAAAATGAGAATTCTTCAGCTAACTTCACCTAAGTAAGATCACAAAATCGTTCTCTTGCACTCAAATTAAGTAGCATTTAGATAATTTCAGTTCAAAGAAAATAGCAAAGCAATAAGGGTTGAAAGCTGACTGGCATTTGTTTTGTAAAAGATCAGGACAATTAAGATTTCCTTTTTTCTCTTTGAACAAGTGCCCTTGCTAGCATTTCAGCATATTTATGACATTTGACATTAGTTACATTGGCTTTGAAATCGTGCGGTATTGAAGATGCGTACATTAGCATTATTAATAACATCTACGAAAACGCAAATGCAAAGGTCCAGATATTTGAGGATGCAGCACCAATAAAAATTGGAAAGGGAGTGAGACAATGTGACATTATCCCAAGAACTTTAATGCTACATTGCAAAATGTATTTCAATCTTTGAACTGGGAAAACAAAGGGGTTAAAGATTAATAGAGAGTATTTAACTCACCTTCGTTTTGTTGATGACTTAATCATTTTTGCAACTACTCCATCAGAGCAGCAGAGTGTGAACCAAGAACTTGCTGACAAGAGTAAAGAAGTGGGATTAAAAATGAACTTTCCGAAGACGAAAGTGATGTACAATGCTTTTACAAGAAACGAAGATTTATCAATTGATGGGTAAAAGCAGGAGATATCCAATACCTACATTTATCTTGGGCGGCATATATCAAGTGAGGGTTACATTGATGAAGAATCGGCGTATAAAACTTGAATGAAGAGCTTCTAAAAGAAACAGTATAATTTTTAAGAGCAGCATGCCATTATGTCTTAAAAGAAAAATGTTTAATCAATGCATCTTCCCAGTGCTTACGTATGCAGCAGCGACATGGACCTTAACTAAAAAAGACATACAAATACTGCAAACAACTCAAAGAAGCATGGAGAAATGCATGCGTGATCACTGAAATGGCAATGGCCTGGACATGTTGCCAGAAGAATGAACCACCAGTGGACACCTGTAGTTTTAGACTAGATTTCAAGGGACAGGAAAAGACCCAAAAGACCACATGGGAGATGGATGGATGAAATTCGAAAGCATGCCGCAGTGACATGGAGGAGACAGGCTCAAGACAGACAGTTGTGGAAGAGACTTGGGGAGACCTTCACCAGCAGTGGATTGATAATGGTTAACAATGATGACGGTGATGACATTTTACGAGTTATAAGCAGAAATATCTTGGCATGCTTCTAAGCTGTTGAGGAGTACATTGTAGTGAAATCATGGTCATATAGTTCAATGCTTTTTGGGATTGTATTTTTTAGCCCACGTTTCGAAAAAATAATGGGCTTTCGTTTCGGGATGGAGGAAAATGGCTGTCCAATTCCATTTTACTTCATCCGTGAGTTGAACGGCAGGATCTACATATATTTAAATGTACACGGTCGAGTCACATTATTGTGACCACCAGCTAATATCTAGTGTAACCGCCGTGTGCAGCGCAGTCAGCAGCTAGACGGGCTGTGAGTGACTCAGTGAGGTGCTGGAAGGTGTCCACAGGTATGTGGAGCGGTGTCACGTCAATTCGTCGACTACGAAAATTCGTCGTGCGTCAATTCGTCGCGTTTACAGATTTTGGTTACATGCAAAACGAATGCAGGAAAACGTACGATTTCGAACGTCTTCCTCCCTGATCAAATTTATAAAGTTTGGACACGCAGACAGGATAGGAATATTACGCTTTTTCTTTGGCACTAAAAATATTAGACGGTAGACGGTGTTTGGAACGGGGCAGGGCCCGGTTGGTCTGAGCACCCCATATGCAAAATTTTCGTAAAATCTACAGTTTTCAATTCAGAACCACCACATCTGGTATACTATCTCGTGGTATTCTAACTTAGACTGTAGATGGTTTTGGGAAGCGGTTGGAGCCAGGGGGATTAGAGCCCACCATTCAAAATTTTCGTAAAATCTACAGTTTAAAATTTAGAACCACCAAATTTGGAATCATGAAACTCTACCTTAGACGGGAGACGGTTTTTGGAATGGGTCGTGGCGCGGTGGGTCAGAGCCCCCCCCCCCTCCCCCGTACAAAATTTTCGTAAAATATACCGTTTTCAATTTAGAACCACCAAATTTGGTATACTATGTCATGGTATTCTAACTTAGACTGTAGACGGTTTTTTGTAAAGGATCGAAGCCCGGGGTTCAGAGCCGATCCCCCCCCCCCTCCTCCATAAAAAAATTTCATGAAATCTACAGTTTTCAATTTAGAACCACCAAATTTGGTATACTATATCATGGTACTCTAACTTAGGCGGTAGACGGTTTTCAGAACGGGTCGGGGCACGGGGGTTTAGAAGCCCCCACACACAAAATTTTCGTAAAATCTACAGTTTTCAATTTACAACCACCAAATTTGATATACTATCTCATGGTACTCTAACTTAGACGGGTTTTGGAACGGGTCGGGGCCCGGGGGTTTATAGCCCCCCCCCCCCCCCCCATACAACATTTTCGTGAAATCTACAGTTTTCAATATAGAACGACCAAATTTGGTATACTATCTCATGGTACTCTAACTTAGACGGTAGACGGTTTTTGGAACGGGTCGGGCACAGGGTCAGAGCCCCCCCCTCGCCATAATGTTTTTTGTAAAAACTACAGTTTTCAATTTAGAACCACCAAATTTGGTATACTACCTCATGGTAGTCTAACTTAGACTGCAGACGGTTTTTGGAACGGGACGGGCACGGGGTCAGAGCCAACCTCATAAAAAATTTCGTAAAATCTACAGTTTTCAATTTAGAACCACCAAATTTGGTATACTATCTCATGGTACTCTAACTTAAACGGTACACGGTTTTTTGGAACGGGTCAAGGCCCGGGGAGTAAGTGCCTCCCACATACAAAATTCTTCTTGACAAGTGGTCAGAAGCCACCCTCTAGATCACTCCGCCGCCGTAGCGGCACACGTTGAAATGTATTTTTATACGGCCCCAAACGCTCTTATGGAGATACTAGATTGAACTGGACGCAAATAGCAGGGATACCAGTTATTTGCCAGGTACATATTACTATTTGTGGAATCACCAAGTTCAGCGGGTGAAAGTTAATGAATGAAAGAGATATTCCTTCAATTTTCCAGTAAACTTATTTTAAATTTTTTGATTTAGTTAATTTAATTTTGCGAAACAAAAAAAGAAAGAAAAAGGAATGGAAATACTTACCTTCTAGGAGACATCTATAGAACTGCCGTACATCTGGCGTGTGCTTCTGTGAATCCCGCAACACAGAAATGCAATGTACCTATGTGATGTCGATTGCGTACGACTTCACATTGGCATTGATCATCTTTTTCTTACTGTTTTGAATTTTGTAATATCTGGAACTCTCTATTTACATTACATTATATTTCTTAATGATAAGCCGTTCGTTGGTAGTGAAAGCTAAACTATATTGATTTGTGTTTTTAATGCACCATTAAACGCACATTTTTGCACTTTATTGTTATCTACAGTCTCTAACTTAGACCGTAGGTTGGCTAGTTGGTTGGTTGATGGTTTAAAGAACCGGTTCCCGTAAACGAACGAATCTGCCTTCCCCTGTTTGACAATAAATTGGGCTTACTTACACGCATATAAGTCCTTCAGCTAATTTCTGGGGAAATAGCTGCCGTAATATTTCTCGATTGCGTGGGAAACTCCTAATTATTAGTCTACAAAGTTCCAAAGTTAAAAATACACTTGCTCAGGAAGCTCTTCAACATTTCCGATATTCGGGCTTTCACATCTATTCTGTTTTCATAAAAATCACTTTAGTATGCATTTTCTGTTTCTAACATGTGATAGAGGTCTCATCTCATACTCACATGTTAATTCTTTAAGGCGGAACCTCTGCTCAGAATTGTGTACCACAGAATGTCACTGGCGAATTTACTAGAGTTAAGTACACCACATGAAAAATTCAACAATTTCTGTCACAAACGTAAAACCATGCTGGAATTATTTCACACCATTAACGGAAATGTAATAAAGCGACTTCGGTAATGTGCCCTTACTAAACACGGTCATTGTCGCCATTTCCCCAACACTTCCTCTCGAAATATTTTTAAACAATGATACCATGTAAAGAAATTAATTAGGATTAAAAAATACCGAACAAAAATATTTCTGCAATATTTTTTTCTCATGAAATAGTTTTAAGAAAGTTGAAAGCAATACATACTTCTCTTACTCTCCCTCTCTCTCTCATAAATAGTTTATACAATACGTAATAACATCATACATTTCTCCTAAATTCAACAGGTCAAACAACAAGTGGTGTGCACTCTCAAAATTGGGCCTTTATTAACTTACCTCTTATGAGATTCCTTAGTTCTTCTAAACAGCTTTCTTTTAATTCTTCTTCTTTAATGAACCTTTCCTTGATTTCGTCATTCATTCTCTCAACAGGAAATGCTTCATTGATGGGCACCATACATTTTGAAGCATCCACACTGGTCATTGATGACACAAGAGCGATTCTGAAAATGGATACAGACTGAATAGTTTCCACAGGTAAGCTGTTAAAACTCCTGAGACTTTTTTGCATATAATCATATTTCTCTTTTTAAATACTCAAGTATCCTGAGAAGTATGTTTGTATTTTTTTGTTGTAAATATGAAGTGTGACAATTTAGTTCCCGGAATGCACCTGAAGAAAAAATGTGAACTTACTGTGAACTAGCAGCAACTGACACTTTCGAAGTAATCCCCTTCCGTAGCTATGCATTTAGTTAGACGCTGTTGCCATTGCTCGAAACATATCTGAAACTGAGTGTCAGGAATACTCAAGGAGGTTATTATTACTGGAGACACCACTGGCTCTGCCGCCATAGGTGACAGCTAATCTGTGGTGTGACGTCACAAGCAGGCAAAAACGAACTAAATTATACCGTTGATAAAACAGTAAGCTTGTGTATAATTGATAAAGATTATTGAATTACTCATTTTATCTGTTTATACGCTTAAAAGCTTTTGTTCCATTGGTTTCAAAGCAGCTTTTTTCTGCGGCTGCGTCCTGCATGCACATGTCATCATTTGCAGCACGGACGGTGACTTATGGCGCCAATGCTGTGTGGATAGGAGTGGTGTCTCTAGTAATATAACCTCCTTAGGAATACTAATAAGTTCCTTCGTCACGTTACGTTTGATGTCAGAAATGTCTGAAATCTTCGTTTTTTTCATGGCAATTTTAATTTTTGGAAAGAGGCAGACATCACAAGGGGAAAAGTCAGGTGTGAAGGGTAAATGATCCAATTTGGTAACTAATTTCTTAGCTAGGAAGTCGCGAACACTGATGGCATCATGGTTTGGGGTACTGACAGGCCACATGTAATGTCCTTTCCTTCGTTCAGAATCCCGTAACCGTTTCAACACCGCTAAGTATTGTGTTGGTGCGAATGAAATGTCCTACAAAGGACCAGCACGCGTGGACGGCGAGAGCGGAAAAGTAGGACAACTTACCGAGGCAAAATAATCCCCCTCCGCATCGACACATAGTTGCCATCTGTCTGACAAGGCCATGGTTACGGAACGAAAAAAGTGGTGTGGCTGGACACCGAAGAAGTCATCAACTGCACGTTGAACCTCATAGTCTGTCGTGAACTGTTTCCCTGACAGGAAGCGATCCAGGCGACAAAACACATAATCGTCTGTCGGTGACAAGTTCGGGATATAGGCACGATGAGGTAGTGCTTCATATCCCAAGGCACTTAGTGTAAGCATCGTTCGTTGTGCGACATGAGGGCGGAAGTTGTCCTGGAGCAGAAGAACACCATGTCTGTTGACCAAAGCCGGCTGTTTCTGCAGCAATTTCCGGTGCATATGGTGTAATTCAGCACAATAAGGTTCTGCAATGAAGGCTTGGCCTCTTGCCAAGAAACTCCGATGAATTATCCTGGCTATGGACCATCAGACAAGGAGCATCATCTTCTTTGTGTGTAGGGGTGGCTTAGGATATGGTCCAGCAGGCTATGCCTTGCTTAACCATTGTGCAGATCGTTTCCAATTATGATAAAGGACACACTTCTCGCCGCAGGTGACGATTCGATGCAATAAATATTCCTGCTTATTCCTGTCAGGCAGAGACGTGCAGACTTCCAAACGCCTAGTCTTGTTGGAAGTTCTCAACTCATGAGGCAGCCACATCTCCAGCTTTTTTACCTTAACCAGTGCAGCCAGATGTCGAACATGTGTCGTGTGGTGGACACCTAGCTCGGCCGCTATCTCACGACACGGTTTTCGGGGGTCCGCTTCAACCACACATAACATAACATCGTCAGAAACAGGAACAGGTCGTGAACATGTGCTTCGTTTTGCAGGTCAGTATTTCCCTTCGAAACTTCACAAAATATCGCAAATGGTTCCTTCGTTGGCTGTATTCTTCTCAAACGCTTTGTTAACGTTTCGAGCCGCAATTCTTGCAGAATGGCCCCAGTTTGAATTCATACAAGAAGATGACTCTCAAATCCGGCGTCTGCATGTTTCCTTTGCAAGCCACGTTACGTCCAAACAAACCACGCCTGAACCTTGTTCTTCCTACATGTCCTAGCGATTTACAGTAACACTGTGACGTAATACCCGTAACATCTCTGGGTGGTTCCATTCCGCTGTGGTGGGGGCCTGTATCCACTGCTCGTTCGCGCCTGACATTTCATTCGCACCAACCCATCTTCTTGTATGAATTCAAACTGAGGCATTGTATGAGTTAAAACTGGGGCATTGTTGGTTGACTGTATTCATTTGCATCAAGCCTCTTTAATAAATTCGTGATGAACACTAATCGAAAAAACATACACGCATTGTATTGAACTGCGAGCGTGACATGCGTGCTTTTTCGTCTTTTATGTCACTCAAAGACACTTGACTTATACATTACAACCTCACCATTCGCCACATTCAACAGCTAAAACTTTTCAGTAGCACTTTTAGATATCTTCGCACAAAATTTCATATCAATACGCTACCTCAAATTTCTGTGACAGCGAAGGGTATAAATACATTTAACACCTCAAGTTAACGAAGTTGGACGCTGTTGGGCGAAGTGAACTAAGAAATACAATAGATGATTTCATGCAATAATAAAATAGCCATCGCTTTCGGCTGAACAGGTAGGAAGCTAATTGGTCAAGGTGTATGAGGAATTGGCATCTAAAGCCGGATGGTGTGTCTGTCTTTTAAGCCCCCCCCCCCCACACACACACACACATACACAAGCAGAGACGTTTACCTTCGCGCGGATTACGGTTGACTACCTGTGGTCTCTAGAAAGATCGTTCCCCTGACTAAGTTTGGCACCAGACACAAACGTAAAAACTTCGCGCTTTTCATTCCCAAGTGTTTTAATCAATCTTCGTTTCCAACAGAACTCTACAAAATGTCGCTTTTCCTATCCGCAGAAAAGAGCAAAGCGTTAGCAGTAATAATTTTGGCAAACGAAACGAAAAAAAAAGATGAAAGAAAATAAATAAATAAAAGTATATGTAAACGAATTTTCAACTACAAGTTATCGAGGGCGAGAAGGGTGTCGGAGAATGCGTTTGGAATTTTGGCTTCGACGTTCTGGATTTTCTACACAGAGAACAATGTTTCTCTAAAGAACTTAGACTACATTGTTCTTGGCGCATAGATACTCCACAACTTTCTAAAACGAAACTCAAAATGTACATATATGCATCCTCGCCTGATTGACCAAGAAAATGTAGTTACTTGTGAACTAACGGAAGGAGAATGAAGAACGCAGCCAGCCACAGTACCTTTGTGACTTGCAAAAACCAACGAAAAATTCTACCAACGCAGCTAAACAAAGCCGTAATATGTATTTGTATTGTTTTAATAACCGAGCGAAAGTACCTTTTCAACACCAAATGGTGGTAAATGCCTAATTTAGAAATGTTAAATGTTGGAGTGATCAAATTATTATCGGTGATTCTTTGAATCCAAAATATGTTAGTATGATAATTTAGAAAATGATGTCTTAAATAAATTAATAGCTGTATTTTGCATATCCATTATTTTACAGGTTCCGAAAGCTTTCCTTAAAGCCACACTAAGGAAAATAGTACTTAATTACAGTGTAAGGATTGCAGACATACTCTAATTTAGCAATCTTGTAACCGAATGAATCATCTAAATGAAAGCATAGAAGTTTAGATGAGGATGTGGTTACATTCTCCTTTTCAGGAAACCAATAAGCTCTCACTACCCCCCTTCCTTTTAATTCAAAAAAAGTTTAAAATGACAAAAAATTACCCCAAAAAAGTCTTATAATGGTTAAAAATACAAAAAAAAAAGTATAACTATCTAAAATTACGAAAAAATAATAAAATTTAATTCAATTAAAATAGAGGGAAAGATGTTAGTTCTTTGGGTATTTTGATACTTTTAAACTACATTTGGGAATAATTTTAGTTGTTCCCAATTGGAATTTTTGAAGTATTCTGGCTGGTTAATTTTAACCTTTAAACTGTACGGAATTGTTCTACTTCGCAGCACCTACAAAATTATCTGGGAATGTTGTTCCCTTTTCGTTAAGCAGATGGCGTTGCGGTCGTTGCTCTTCGGGTGGCGTCCATTTTAATTTTGCATGTCATAGATGCAGCACGCGGTCTTGGTAAGTGGTTTGTTTAATAATTTGCTTTTTGCGGTTTTTTAGTTTAATTTTTGTTTTCCGGTTCTCTTTCTAGCCTACTTCGTTTTTCTAAAACAGTTGGTTATTTTTGCCTCGGGTTTTAGGGCAGAGTTATTAGTTTTCGAAGTGCTTTGTACTAGCCTCGTTTCGCACATCCTCTTAGGCGTAATTGTGCAGTGTTAACATGATTCTGTTCTTTCCATACGACGATTATTTTTCTCAATAGGCAGTTTTCTTGTAAATGAGTAACTTTTTTAGTCCTTATCCACCTTTAGGTTTCGTGTTTGGTGGTTGTAATTTATTTCCTTTGTAATTGGCATCGTTACTTCTCTATGAGTTTTTGCTCAGTGTATTTTCGGTTCAGCTGTGGGGTCGACCCTCGTGGAAATTAGTCTGGTGTGTGTAGTGTCTGGTATTTGGAAAGGGTTTTTTGTTTTTTTGATAATAGGTTTTCCGCTTTTTTTTTTTTTATTATTATTTTTTTTGTTGATTGTTTTTTGGGTAGTTAGGGGTTCGGACGATAGCTTGGTCCATTTTCTGGGGTGTTAGTTGTAATTTTTATTTATTTTTATTTTTTTTAATTCTTATTTTGTATTTCCTTTTTATTTACCTAGTGGGATTCATTATTATTTTTTTCTGTTGGTGGTTCAGGTTGGCTCGTTGCCGTAACCTTGCAGACCTAGATTCTCGCAGAAAGGCACACTTTCACATCTCTGTAGAGCCTGGTTGGGTGTTGTCCGTGTCTGGCCCTTGACAACGCCACGGAGAACATCTTACCACAGCTCTATATCCCTCTCTTCTTATACCAGTGGTTAGTAAAGTTTTGGTCTTGCTATTCAGTAATTGTTAAAGAAATTTACAGTCTTGGTGTTTTCCGTATATATTAATATTAAATTTATGGTTTTAAATATTTCAACTAATAAAAAATTGATTAATAAAATTAAGTAATTTATGGTATTAACTATGTATTATATTTTATATGTAAATACATACCATTATTTTTGAGCTTCTATACAACCCATACAAATTTGTCCTTGTTAAATTATCTTATAAAAGAATGAGTAACTCAAAAAATAAGAGCGTGATTTAATTTGAAGCATTAATTTACTGTTAAAGTGTTTCCCCAGTATAGATTTCTGTTTCGGATGTTTGTTAACTATCCGGTCAAAAATTGGATACTGTGAAAGTGATGACGCTTCTTTTGATAATATTCAACGTAATCGTTTTTCAGATATCAATGACAATTTTGAGTAGTGTGATAACTTCGGAATCTTGCGTTGTTCCCATTGTTCCCAATTACTTTATTTTGGTCATGTGTTTAACGACACAAATGCTCATTTACACCTGTAATAAAGGTTTTTGTTGCTTTTGTATGGCGTGAGCTTATTTTGAATCATGGGGCTTAGCTGATATTTGTGGTTACGTATCACGGACCACAACACATGTTAGATGATTTTTCCCACTTGTGCTCTAAGGCCATTTTCAAATCACTCGTTTACCTTTGTCAGTTCATTTGGGCCAAAACGGAAATGCACCTATTGGTTTTTGCCCTTAGTACTATCTCCTGGCCACGTTTCTTCAATTTTGGAGAGTGACAGTTGAAAGGCTTCCCTTGTCAGTTAAAACACACGTTCACCTTTGTCAGTTCATTTGGGCCAAAACGGAAATACACCCTATGGTGTTTGCCCTTAGTATTATCTCCTGGCCACGTTTCTTCAATTTTTGAGAGTGACAGTTGAAAGGCTTCCTTGTCAGTTAAAACACTCGTTCACCTTTGTAAGTTCATTTGGGCTAAAACGGAAATACACCCTATGGTGTTTGCCCTTAGTATTATCTCCTGGCCACGTTTCTTCAATTTTTGAGAGTGACAGTTGAAAGGCTTCCCTTGTCAGTTAAAACACTCGTTCACCTTTGTAAGTTCATTTGGGCTAAAACGGAAATACACCCTATGGTGTTTGCCCTTAGTATTATCTCCTGGCCACGTTTCTTCAATTTTTGAGAGTGACAGTTGAAAGGCTTCCCTTGTCAGTTAAAACACTCGTTCACCTTTGTAAGTTCATTTGGGCTAAAACGGAAATACACCCATTGGTTTTTGCCCTTAGTATTATCTCTTGGCCACGTTTCTTCAATTTTGGAGAGTGACAGTTGAAAGGCTTCCCTTGTCAGTTAAAACACACGTTCACCTTTGTCAGTTCATTTGGGCCAAAACGGAAATACACCCTATGGTGTTTGCCCTTAGTATTATCTCCTGGCCTCGTTTCTTCAATTTTGGAGACTGGCAGTTGAAAGGCTTCCCTTGTCAGTTAAAACACTCGTTCACCTTTGTTAGTTCATTTGGGCCAAAACGGAAATACACCCATTGGTGTTTGCCCTTAGTACTATCTCCTGGCCTCGTTTCATCAATTTTGGAGACTGACAGTTGAAAGGCTTCCCTTGTCAGTTAAAACACTCGTTCACCTTTGTCAGTTCATTTGGGCCAAAACGGAAATACACCCTATGGTGTTTGCCCTTAGTATTATCTCCTGGCCACGTTTCTTCAATTTTTGAGAGTGACAGTTGAAAGGCTTCCCTTGTCAGTTAAAACACTCGTTCACCTTTGTAAGTTCATTTGGGCTAAAACGGAAATACACCCATTGGTTTTTGCCCTTAGTACTATCTCTTGGCCACGTTTCTTCAATTTTGGAGAGTGACAGTTGAAAGGCTTCCCTTGTCAGTTAAAACACACGTTCTCCTTTGTCAGTTCATTTGGGCCAAAACGGAAATACACCCATTGGTGTTTGCCCTTAGTATTATCTCCTGGCCACGTTTCTTCAATTTTGGAGAGTGGCAGTTAAAAGGCTTCCCTTGTCAGTTAAAACACTCGTTCACCTTTGTCAGTTCATTTGGGCCAAAACGGAAATACACCCATTGGTGTTTGCCCTTAGTACTATCTCCTGGCCTCGTTTCTTCAATTATGGAGACTGACAGTTGAAAGGCTTCCCTTGTCAGTTAAAACACTCGTTCACCTTTGTCAGTTCATTTGGGCCAAAACGGAAATACACCCATTGGTGTTTGCCCTTAGTACTATCTCCTAGCCACATTTCTTCAAGTTTGGAGAGTGACAGTTGAAAGGCATTCTTTGTTAGTAGAAACAGGTCACATTATCCCTTTCAGCAGGTAGTCAGACGGAAAGAACTGGTGTCAATCATTCAGCTGAATTACCACTTTGAATAAAAATAACAAAGGGGGGGGGGAAACATCGCTTTCTGATGCTCTGGTTTTGCACGTCACTCCTTCGAGCATCGTTATGACAGCTAAGTACACCTCAAATAAATTCGATACAGCCGCGTTAATCCAAGTTTTTGTACAGCTAATTCATCCGTTTCAGTTGTTTTACCTACACTGCTGGCCACCATAAATGGAACACCAAGAAGGACACGAGATAGCAAAG
Organism: Macrothele yani; assembly: GCA_039090855.1. Lineage (NCBI taxonomy): Eukaryota > Metazoa > Arthropoda > Arachnida > Araneae > Macrothelidae > Macrothele > Macrothele yani. Next base: position 72,896,624 of record CM077010.1, on the reverse strand, counting down.
CCAGATTTACTGGAAACATAACAACATATACAAAGATGAAACGATTGAGCTTACAGCCCCGTGCGACTTGCGGAACACGCAGGCGTCAATAGTTCGTGTGGCCCCCATGGCTGTAAATAACGGCCGCCGCACCAAACGAAAGAAGCTTTGGATGTGGGCTTGGTGTATGTTGGTCCAGGCTGCTTCCACACATTGCCACAGTTCATCAGGCGTAGCCGCGGGTGATGCTTGCCGAGCCACTCGGGTGCCGATCATCGACCAGACGTGTTCGATGGGCGACATAGCGCGAGAACAGGCGGGCCACGGCAGCAGCGACACCTGGTGGGCCGTGAAAAATTGTTGCACGGTGCGTGCCACGTGCGGGCGCGCATTGTCCTGTTAAAACGTATCCGCCGGCAGGTCCTGCAGGTAAGGGCGGACTACAGGCTCCAAAACGTCGGAGATGTAGCGGTGGCTGTTGAGTGTCCAGTGATGTGTACCAGAGGGGTGCGGATGTCATATCCAATTGCGCTCCAAACCATAACGCCAGGCGCCGGACCGGTACGGCAACGCATAATCCAGGCGTCATACAGTCGCTCGCCGCGGTGCCGCCACACGCGGATCCGACGATCGTGGTGTTGCAGGCAGAAGTGGGATTCGTCGGAGAAGACAATGTCGTGCCATTCCGTAGTCCAGGTGCTGCAATTAACGGCCCACTGCCGCCGCACTCGCCGGTGGTGTAACGTCAAGGGTAATCGGAGCAATGGGTGCCGTGCCACAAGTTCCCGCTCCTCCAGACGACGTCGAATGGTACGTGCTGACACAGGTTGTTGCGCATCACACCCTAATTCCTGCGGTAACGTTCGTGATGTAGCGGTACGAGCCGTCAATGCCCGCCGCACAACATGCCGGTCCTCTCGCTCGGTGGTGTGCCGCGGCTGCGGCAATTGCTCACGTCGGTCCGTCTGTCCCTCCTGCACCCACCGAATCCATACTCGCCTCACTGTGGCTGGATGTTATCCCTCACGGGCGCCGATGTCTCGGTACGATAAACCGCTGTCGCGATAAGCTACGATTTGTCCTCTGTCCAACTCGGCAGTTATTCCAGCAAGCAGGTAATCGATACCTGCTTGCTGGAATAACTGCCGTATTCTGCGACAAGGCATCAGGAAGCTTCAAACGCACAGATCCGGCTGCACAACACACTTCCACTACTTACACCCCGCCTTCTGTGTACCCTTCTTATAGTGCTTCTCGGTGGCGTGCCGGGCGAACATGATTTGCATATGCCCTGCAATGCTAATCGTTTGTGTGTCCTCTCGCGGGAGACGCATGCTGCGAATTTCAGGCCAATCGGATGCTTCCTTCTTGGTGTTGTATTTTGGGTGGCCAGCAGTGTATTTTGCTAACCCCGAGTAAATTCGCTTCTTCCGAATTAAAAATGAAATTTTAGAAAACAAAATAAGACTACAATGCTTGTACAAGAATCGTAAGTTTAGAGACTGATGTGGAAAATCTACCCCGTTAAATATTTTGTGGAAGGTTGTAATAAAGTGGGGTACTACAGCAGCTGCACTAGCTTCTGAGAGAAGATACACAACTGTGTGGTTCAGACAAAACCTAATAACTTGATGCGCCTTTGCACCACGTTATGATGCAAAGTTGCATCACGTTCTGGTGCAAGGTTGCATCATAATTTTGGTTTTTGTTTGCACCACACAGTGATGTATCTTTTCTCAGAAAGTGACGCAGTAAGTGTGGCACCACTCTTTGGTACAACCGCCCACAAAATGTTTAATAGTGTAGAGGTAATCGATACCTGCATTTACCTAGGGAAACAGATATCAAGCGAGAGCCACACTGATAAATAAAATTCATAAAACTTTTACGCGTATAAAATCTGTTTGGACAGCATTTAGAATAAACAGTAAAATTTTTCAAGAGCAATATACCATTATGTTTTAAAAGAAAAATGTTTAAACAATGAATCCTTCCAGTTATTATGTGGGGAGCAGAGACATGGACCTTAGCTAAAAAGTCATACAGATTCTGCATAGAACTGAAAGAACCATTGAAAGATGCATGCTTGGCGTAACCAGGAAACATAAGAAGTACTCGTGGAACAGGAAAACGACAAGAGCAGAAACATCATGATAAAAGTAAAATCCCTGAAATGGCAATGGCCTGTACATATTGCTAGAGCAGTGGTTACCAACCTGTTTTCACTTGGGAACACCTTTTTCTACTTCAGAACCCGTTTTTAAACCCATTTCTATAAATTGTATCCTTTGTTTTTAAAATAGCTGTTTTTAAATACTGGCAATTTTGTTTAGTCCCTGTCTTAATGTAAAAAAGTGGAAATGCGGTAATGAAAGGAAAATTACTACACTAAAAATGCAAGCCACAGTGAAAATTCTCCAAACACGTGGCGACAGTAAATCAATAAATACATCGCTTTTTCCACGTTCCAGAAATGCACAGCAACCGAAAAATTGTTTTTCAGCCGCCGCTGTGGAAATGAACCTCAGAACTCTCGATATCTAGCCGAGTGCGTTACATTACACAACGGCCAGAGCACCGTGGCCAACAATCCACGGTGCTCTGTAAATGTAACGCACTCGGCTAGATATCGAGAGTTCTGTGGTACATTTCCACAGCGGTGGCTGAAAAACAATTTTTCGGTTGCTGTGTATTTCTGGAACGTGGAAAGAGCAATGTATTTATTGATTTACTGTCGCCACGTATTTGGAGGATCACCTTGGATCTCGCCTTTTGCATTTAACTGCTATAATATATATATAGCCAGTGCCGTTAATGCCCACCAGATGGAGACGTCTCAGTAGCTGATCCCATCTTACGGATTTATGATGTCAGAAGCTGATTTAAAAATACACATAGCACCGTGGATTGTTTGCCACCGTTGTGTAAATGTAACGCACTCGGATAAATATCGAGAGTTCTGTGATTCATTTCCACAGCGGCGGCTGAAAAACAATTTTTCAATTGCTGTATATTTCTGGAACGTGGAAAGTGCGATGTATTTATTGATTTGCAAACCACAGATTTAATTTTACAATATTCGTAACACAGAAGTAAGTATAGCTTCATGTTAAACATTGATAATGATGATCAAGTATTTCACAAACTTTTGATTTATTATTATTAATAATATTTATTTGCGTTATCTGAAAAGTCTGTAATAATTGTTTTACAGATCACTAGCTGATTGAAATATTGTTAGTGAGATCGTTGATCCTGCTTTGATGCACTTAGTTTCTTGAAATCAGGCTCAAAACGTGCAAGACACAGCCTTCATTCCGGACTTGCATTAAGCTTGTTGCGGTAATTTTTTTTATGAAGGTTTAAGAACAAAAAGCTTTCTCCACTAGTTCTGTAGTAGTAAATGGCAAGGGGTATTTGAGTGCCTTCTCACTGTTCGTATTCCTCACAAACCTCTACCCAGAAGGTAATAAGATGCCTTCTTCTAAAATCAGAATTTGAAGAAGAATCGGTTCCAAGTTCGATTAACTGCTCTTTTTCAGTGATTGATAGCTTAGCTTCTTTGAAGAATTCTTTATTGAAGGGATCTGCAATTCAATTCTTTTCATTTCCACGTTGAGAGAAGTACCTATGAAAGGACACTTTGAGACCTTCCAAGTGACTTAAAATATTCTCTCTCACATTTTGGGATAGGTGCAAATCATTCTCAGATAAGAAGTTGTGCAGAGTTTGAAAAACATCAGGCTGACCTCTTTCAATACACGCTTTCCAAAAGTCCATCTTTTTAATCATTGACTCAACTTTGTCGGTTACTTTGACTATAGTGATTGAGCTGTTTTGAAGTCCCAAGTTGAGTTTGTTTATTTCCAGAAAAAGTCTGATAGATATGCAAGACTTTGAAGCGAATTACTGCATGAAATTTAGAGCAAGACGGAAACTCAAAAAAATAAAACTGAACTTCATGTCTAAATTCAAACAGTTGTGTAAGTACTTTACCACGAGATAGCCACCTTACTTCCGTATGCAAAAGTAATGTGATGTGAAGGTTGTTCGTTTCTTCACACAGCGCTTTAAACAATCTGGAGTTTAGTGTTTGTGACTTAATAAAATTTACAACTTTTACAGCCTCATCAAGAACGCCTTTCAGTTCACTTGGAAGAGACTTGGATGAAAGAGTTGGTCTGTGAACGCAGCAGTGACTCCATGGTACATGGGGAGCTACTTCTTTAATTCGGCCGCGTAGGCCTATAAAACAAACTGACATAGATTTAGCTCCGTCAGTGCATATACCACAACAATTCGAGAAATTAATTTATTGTGATCAATCGTTATTTCATTGAAATGAACACACAACAATTCAAGTCCTTTTCAATGAAATAACCATAGATCACATTAAAATATCTTTGCCTGTAGTTCGCTCCGTCAGTGGGTAACAAATCAACGGGTTTTCCTCAATTTCATTTTCTGTCAAGTACCTCGCGATGACGAGCAAAATAGATAAATCAGCAACATCTGCACTTTTATCGACTTGGATGGAAAATAATTTACTTTTTTAACTCTGTCTACTACTGCAGCTTCAACATCGTCAGACATATCCTGAATTCTTCGAGACAATATATTGTTGGAAAATGAGATAGTACCGATTTTGCGGACATGTTCTTCCCCAAACATACAAAAAAAACGGCATCCTTAATACAAGAAATTAAATCTTCAGCTATGGTGTGATTTTTACCACATTTAGCTATGCAATAAGCAATACGGTAGGAACCCTGAACTGCATTCTCATTGTCCTTCTTTCCTGACGTCATGTATGAAGTTACATTTGGACGCTTTTCTAAGTGCTGAAAATAATGCATTTCTTTGTTTTTATGCATAGGATGTTTAGTTTCTAAATGCCGCAAGAGTAGAGAGGGTTTCATGTAACCGTTGGATAATAATACTTCCCCACACACAAAACACACAAAGGATTAGGACAGTCATCATCCCAAACAAATTAAACCCCACATTTAATATACTCTTCAGAGTATTTCCTTTGCTTCTGTGTAGTACCTGAGGCACGCGCCTTTTTGTTATCTCCCGGTCTGGGTGTACTCGTAGCTGAGGATACGTGTTGAGAAGTACGCACTTTGCGACGGTTTATAATCCACATCCAGTTTTATTTTTTTAACCGTTCCTGTCCTGTTTTCAGCCACTGATCCATAACTGACACGCTTAAAAATCAATGACAATAATAACTGAAACTACGTTAAATATTAAATAACAAACCACTTAAAGAGAATCACAATTAAGACACCGCACTTACTTATACTCAGTTAATAACTAAACTGATGATACAGTCTGGTTACGGACGTATTAGTAAAACGGGATTGTTCTAGAAAGAAGGATGGGTGACAAAAGTGAAGCATGAACTGTGCATAATGATTGGTAGAAGAGTGATTTGGGGGAGCAGTTCATAGCTGCGCCCTCACCAATCATCATTCGCTAATGTGAGCTGGTTTTTAAAGCGTTTCCATTAGCGGTGATTCAAATTCAACATTTATTGCTCCATAACTAAAGTTTTGCATTTTTGCACGTCTTTTGTACAAAAAAGATCGTGCTAATGTTATCGGTTTGTCCGTCCGTCCGTCCATCTGTAGACATGATATCTCTGCAACTATCAGTCCGATTTAAAAAAAATATTTTTGCATAGAGAAGCGTGAAATATGCAAATGATGATCCTTCATTTCGTTTTCCTTTACGATGTACAATTCCGCCGCTAGAGGGCGTAAATGCAAATGTTGTCAAATTCAAAAAAACTTTTTTTCCCACATATTTGCTTCTAAACATCCGATTGAAAATTGCTGTTATCTTTCGATTCCATTTATGTCGAATAGTATTTTAGATATAGTAACTTTTTCAAATTAAGCATAGATTTTACGCTAGGGGCGTAAAAGCAAATTACATTTTTCCCGATATCTCTTCTCCTAAAACTCCGATTTAAATTTTGTTTTCTTCAATGGATACAGCTCCTGATGGAAAATCTTTTGCATATAATTTCAAATTTTTGGTAAAGAATTATTGGACCACCAGAGGGCGTAAGTGTTAATTTTTGCTTCTGATGTTTTTGCCATAAAATCTGAGCTTCTAAAATATCGATTGAAAAAAAATTTCGTGGACCACTTACATCGATAAACTTTTTCGGAATATTTTCTTCTTAAAATATTCCATATTTTCTCCGCCAGGTGGCGTAGATGTATAACATATTTTTGTCAATATCTCTACTTCTAGAAGTCCGATTTGAAAAATTCCTTCTCTGTTGGATAGTGTTTCCAGTCTGACATGTTTTTCATATAATTTCAAAAATTTCAAGGCATAGGCTTATCTCTAGGGGGCGTAAACGTAAATTGTTTTTCCCCCTATGTCTCTGCTTCTAAATCTCCGATTTGAAACATTCTTTCTGCACCGGATACAGCTCCTGATGGGAAATTCTTTGCACATAATTTCTAATTTTTGTAAAAAATGGTTTGGCCACCAGGGGGCGCAAGTCTTAATTTCCGCTTCAGATGTATTTGCAGCAAAATATGAGCTTCTAAAATCTTGATTGCAAAAAATATCGTTTGTAGACCGATACTACTCATGTCGACAAACCTTTTAGAAACATTTTCTTCTTAAAATAATGCATGGGGATGTAAAATATTTTTCATATAATTTCTAATGTTTGGTAAACAATGGTTCGGCCACTAGGGGATGTAAATCTTAAATTCCGCTTCTGATGCATTTGCAGCAAAATACGAGCTTCTAAATTCTCAATTGAAAAAGACGTCGTTTGTAGACCGATACTACTCATGTCGACAAACCGTTTAGAAACATTTTCTTCTTAAAATAATGCATTGTTTCTACGGCAAGGGGCGTAGATGTATATCTTATTTTGTCAATATCTCTACTTCTAGAAGTCCATTTGAAAAATTATTTCTTAGATAGTGTTTCCGATGCGAAATGTTTTTACTACAATTTCAAAATTTTCAAGTAAATCCTAGACTTTCCGCTAGAGGGCACAAAGGTAAATTGCGTTTTCTGCGTTATTTCTGCTTGTAAAACTCCGAATAGAAAAATTCTTCCAGTATCGTATACCACACCTGATGGAAAATATTTTTCTTATAATATTTAATGTCTGTTAATAAATGGTTTGGCCACCAGGGGGCAAAAGTGTTAATTTCTGCTTCTGATGTATTTGTAGCAAAATCTGGGCTCCTGAAAACTCGACTAAAACTTTTTTTTCTTGGACCGATACCGCTCATATTAAAACTTTGAATAGCTTTGATAAATTTAATTTGCGTCAGAACGGATTCAAAAGACGTGTTTATTACACCCGAAAATTCGGTGCTATCTTTCTTGTTTTTACTTTCCTTGTTTTTCTGCAATTACTGATTATTTTCCGTGTACCTCTGAACGGCCCACCCCAGGTTGGTAACCAATGTACTAGAGGAACGGATCACCTATAGACAAATAAAATATTGGACTGGATACCATGGGACAGAAAAAGACACAGAAGAAAACCACGTGGGAGATGGGCGGACGAAAATCCGGGGGCATGCGTTAATGACAAGAGAGTCGTGGTAGAAAATTGGGGGAGACTTTCATATATATATATATATATATATATACGACACAAAATACACTGCTGGCCACCCAAAATACACCACCAAGAAGGAAGCATCCGATTGGCCTGAAACTCGCAGCATGCGTCGCCCGCGAGAGGACATGCAAACGATTAGCATTGCAGGGCATATGTACATCATGTGCGCCCGGCACGCCACCGAAAAACACTGTAAGAAGGGATGCACAGAAGGCGGGGTGTAAGTAGTGGAAGTGTGTTGTGCTGCCGGACCTGCGCGTAGGAAGTTTCCTGATGCCTCGTCGCGGAATACGGCAGTCATTCCAGCACGTTTCGGAGTTCGACAGAGGACGATTAGTAGCTTATCGCGTCAACGGTTTATCGTACCAAGACATCGGCGCCCGTGTGGGACAACATCCAGCCACAGTGAGGCGAGTATGGATTCGGTGGGTGCGTGAGGAACTGACGGACCGACAAGAGCGATTGCGGCAGACGCGGCACACTACCGAACGAGAGGACCGGCATGTTGTGCTGCGGGCATTGACATCTCGCACCGCCACATCACGAACGTTAGCGCAGGAATTATGTTGTGTTGCGCAACAACCTGTGTCAGCACGTACCGTTGGACGTCGTCTGCAGGAGCGGGGACTTGTGACACGGCACCCATTGCTCAGATTACCATTGACGTTACACCACCGGCGAGTGCGGCGGCAGTGGGCCCTTGAATGCCGCACCTGGACTCTGGAATGGCATGACATTGTCTTCTTCGACGAATCCCGCTTCTGCCTGCAACACCACGATGGTCGTATCGGCGCGTGGCGGCACCGCGGCGAGAGACTGTATGACGCCTGCATGATGCATCGCCATACCGGTCTATCGCCCGGAGTTATGGTTCAGGAGCTCAATTTAATATGACACCCGCACCCCTCTGGTACGCATCGCTGGTTCACTTATGGTTGCGTAGGCGCAAACCGCTGAGTACCATGCGTACTCAGCGGTTTGCGCCTACGCAACCATAATTTTCAGCAAGGTTAGATGTAATGTGCGTTTATGGCATATTTCTCACGTCACCAACATTCAATTTAGCGGCAAGTTGTGCCGTAGTATCTCTTCTATTGCCTCGTACCATAGCAGCAGAAGAATATACAGGGGGATTCATAAAGAAGTATACAGTTTCCAGAGGCTGTAAAACAGTAACAGTTGAAGACATGGACCACAACTGCAAACCGTTAGGTAGATGTGCTCATAAAGTTTGTGTCCCGCAACTGAGAGGAGTGACGTAGGCGATAGCGCGCGTGTCACGAGACGAGTCTGTCGATGAATACCCAGAAGTCCTGACTTAACACCTTGTGACGTTTTCCTGTGGGGGTACGTAAAGGACAAGGTATTCACCCCTCCCTTTCCTGTTGACCTAGCGGAGCTGAAACAGCGTATCACAGCCACTATCACTGCACTTGATTCAGATATCTTACCTCGCGTTTGGGCGGAAATGGATTACTGGCTCGATGGGTGTCGTGTGACTAAAGGTGCACACATAGAACATCTGTGACTGTCTCTAAAAAACCTTGAAAAATTCTCCTACAATTCTGTTACAGGTAACATAAAATATCTTACATTGTTCTTGCTTTATATTGCGTTGAAACTGTATACTTTTTAATGAATCACCCTGTATTATATTCTGTAGCCACGAGACGGTCAAATAGGTTGAATAAGAAAACGCAATTTTGAAAAACGAACTTCTGCACAGTGATCTTTAAGTAAAATAAATAGCAGGGGAAGTGAGCTGCAAACGGCAACTGATTTACAATAATAAGGAAATCTAGCGAATGTAGGAAAAACTAAAAAAATGTGTGATTGGCAGGGGTGTAAGACAAGGATGCTCTCTGTCACCAACGCTCTTCAATATTTTTGCAGAAGAAATGCTAAAAGAAGCATTTGGTGAAGAGAAAAGGGGAATCACTATTGGGGAAAGAACTGTACACAAGTATTAGACTTGCAGATGACCAAGCATCTGCAAGTCTAATACTTCTGCAAGTCTAAGTCTAATATAATAATCTGCAAGTCAGACTTGCAGATGACCAAGCATCTGCAAGCCAATACTGAGGATGAACTACAGCATCTAATGCAAAAATTTGAATGTGTATGCATAAAATATGGTGTGAAAATTAACACAAAGAAAACAAAAGCGATGAGAGTTTCCAGGAGAATAGGAAACCTTGAGGTGATGATGAATGGACATAATGTAGGGCAAGTAAGACTATAAAAATGCCTGGGTGGCATAATCCAAGAAAATGGAAAACGTGACATAGAAATATTGTAAAAAAAAGAATTAACAAAGGAAAATATGCATTTTATAACAACAAAAATTTCCTTCATAAAAAAAATGAATAAAACTTTAAAGAAAAGGCTTAATAAGTGCTATACTTGTAGTACAAATTTATATGGGGCAGAAACGTGGACAATCGGGAAGAAAGAAGCTAAAATGTTGGAGGCATTTGAAATGTGGTTATGGAGAAGAATGGAAAATATAAAGTGGATTGAAAACGATTACCAATGATGAAGTGTTGGAAAGAGGTGAAAATAAAAGGAATGTTCCAAAGACCATAAGAAAACGAAAATATAACTGGTTAGAGATATGTGTTAAGAGGAGGCAGTCTATTGAAAATAATGATAGAAGGGGAAATTGAAGGAAAGCTACCAAGAGGAAGGAGACGACTAATGATGTTTGATTATACCAAGGGCACAGGAAGCTGCCAAGCATTGAAGGAGGAAGCAAGGGACAGAGGAAACTGGAGGAAGAAAACTTGTTGAGTTACCGTTGGAACTATCAAGAGATAGAACATTAATGATGATGATATGAAAAAGAAACAACATAGGGGAAAATGCTGAAAATACAACCAAAAATGGAACAATCACACTTTTAAATCTCACTAAATTTTCCTGATTTCCTTACTTCAGCTAGTGCATGCTTTTCTGAATTCTTCTTCGCTACTTATAAAGATAAAAAAACCTAGGCTAATAGCAATTTTATTTTAAAATGCACCACTCTCCCTTCAGCAAATTAGGAACTTATTTTTCAGCGTTCAATACAGACTCATCCTCAAGCCAATATCTGGTGTTAATAAAAGAATCAAATTCACGTGCCATTAGTTGGTTATTTACTAACAATATTCATTAAGCTTTCGAAGTACGATATACACTGCCGGACAATTGCTAAGGACGGATGACAATAGCAACGATAGCAACCATAAAATGGAAGGCAGGAAAATGTGGAAATTAGCATAAGTGCGGGATACAGTAAGACGTGTTGTGCGTATGCAAATTTTGGATTGCTGAACTTGTTCGTGACGTCATAGCGCTGATAAGAGATATAAAGGATTTGACGCGTATTGACCGTTGTTGTTCAAACGCAAAGTTGAAAGGGAAAGAATCAACTGACGAACTTGTAATTTTCAGTATGTCTTCCCGACATCACCTAGATGATTTTACGCGTGGCCGTATTATTGGCGAGATTGAAGAAGGGCGAAAAATAACAGATGTTGCCAGGGAGTCCGACGTCAGCTACAGTGTTGTTTCAAGGCATTGGAAATCATTTCAAACACATGAAGAGTGTAGCAAACGTCACGGGGGAGGTCGTGTTTGCAGTACGACACCTGCAGAAGATCGGTACATAGTGCTATCAACAAAAAAAACACCGGCGCAGCACAGCTAGCGAGGTAGCAAATCAGTTTATGGCTGCTACTGGCAAGCGGATCTCCCGAAAAACTGTCGCCAGACGTTTGCATGAAGGAGGACTATACGCCCGCCGTCCTGTTGTGTGCATCCCATTGTCCAGACGTCACCGTACCGCCCGTTTGCAATGGTGCCATCAACATCGCAATTGGACTGATAACGACTGGTCTGCTGTCCTCTTCTCAAATGAGAGTAGATACAGTCTATCGTCTGATTCTCGACGATAACTGATCTGGCGTGATAGTGGTACTGCATATTGCCCAGCAAACATACAGGAAAGGGACCGATATCCGACATGTAGTGTCATGGTATGGGCTGGCATTATGATCAATGGCCGTACGTCCCTCTATGTGCTTCCAACTGGGACTATGACTGGCCAACGATACATTAATGATGTTCTGCTACCTCATGTTCGCATGTTCCGTGGTGCTGTCGGTGATAGATTCATTTTCATGGACAACGACGCAACATGTCATTGAACAGTTGTTGTCCAGGAGTGTCTTGAGAGCAAGGATATTCAACGCCTCGTATGGCCAGCACGTTTTCCAGATCTGAATCCGATTGAAAATGTGTGGGATGCTTTGGGAAGGAGTCTTGCTGGTCGCCAATGCCCTCCAATAAACAAGGACATCCTCACCTCATCCGTGCACTGACGGAGGAATGGGATAAATTATCCCAACAGCTGCTTGATAATGTGCAAAGCATGACACGATGAGTGGAATCTTGCATCGCCCTCCATGGTGGCCATATCCTGTATTGACATCTTACGCCGGAACGCCTGCGGACGATAATTGCATTTTTTTCACGTTTACGTATTCTGCACAAAATGGCCTATTTGTCCCTTGAACACGTTCCAAAGCCTTCTTGATTTGAGAGCACAATAAATTGTCTTTCTTGTAATGTCCTGGCATTCTGACATTATTTTATTTCACTTGGCATCCAACCACACTTACTTTGTATGCGCTATATAGCCGTTTATGATCCGTCCTTAGCATTTGTCCAGCAGTGTACTAAAACACGTTTTCAAATTGTAAATTAAAACTACTTTGTTTACAAATTACGAACAGGTTAAAAGACGCAAGGTCTTTCATGGGCCCATCCTCAGGGTAAGTGCCACAAGTCTCAAAGATGCAACCAGTGTATATTGAATGACATAACCCTCAACGCACATCGCCACAAGCACAAGTGATGCCATTTAAAGTAAATTAAAGTTCAATAGGTAAAATATTATGCTAATTCTTCTTCAAATTGCTGGGTATTATGAGTAAGAAACCGTTTCCACTGTCGAAGAACAAAAGCTGGAAGCTCAGAATTACAACATTTTGCTCCAAACGTAATAATAAATAGGTTTTCCGAAAGAAATACTGTACGCTTGTTAAAATTAGAAGCAAGAACTTTGGAATTCATCCAATCCGGGGAAAAACTCACCCTGGTTGACTGCTCTAGTTGAAGCTGTAGTAGTGGATCCCGTCCTAATAGCATATTTATGTTCCGATATCCGGATATTTAAAGTCCTAAGCGTGGATCCTATATAATACTTAACAGCATCATTCGAGTCCCTAGGAACAAGTGGAATACAATATACTCCCGGTTTATCGAATGCTGAGATAGTGTCTCTGTCATTTCGTACCAAAGAAAATGCATTTCTGGTGCTTATTTCAAAGGTTAGGCTATGCTTGTAAGAAGCGTTTTTCAAAATGGACACAAAAAGGGGAAAACATTCAATTTTACCAACATACCTAGTTGAGGAAGGCGCAGTTACCAAAGTTGTAAATCTCAACGCCAGGAATTGTTGTAATAATCCATGATAGAAGTGAGCTCGATAACCAAAAGAAGGGGCTATGTTCAAGACTCTGGACAATTCCTCTTGCTGAGCTCTACAAGACGAAGAATGCGTGAAGGCACGGTTTATTAAAAAAACGAAGGGCAGGGGCTTCATGTTCTGGTGGATTAGATGAAGCAAAGGGGATGATACAAGCGGCAAATGTCGGTTTTCGATAAACTGAAAACTTGATTTGGTTAGAATTCAGGTCCCGGGAAAGCAGAAAATCCAGAAAGAGCAACCTCCTCTCACTCCTCTCCAATTCTCTCGTACTATTACAACAGTTCCTGCGGTTGAGATTTACGACTTTGGTAACTGCGCCTTCCTCAACTAGGTACGTTGGTAAAATTGAATTTTTGCTTCTTTAAGCGCCAGAGAAGTCATGCATTCATCGGCCGCTCCAGTATGGAATAATATTAGAAGAACAGTCTCTTTAAAGTTCCTTACACGAACTTTAAAGAATAATATTACAAGATGGCAGTCTTTTTAAAGCTAAGGAATAATATTAGAAAATGGCAGTCTCTTTAAAGTTCCTTACACGAACTTTAAAGAATAATATTAGAAAATGGCAGTTTCTTTAAAGTTAAGGAATAATATTAGAAAAGGGCAGTCTCTTTAAAGTTCCTTACACGAACTTTAAAGAATAATATTAGAAGATGGCAGTCTCTTTAAAGTTAAGGAATAATATTAGAAAATGGCAGTCTCTTTAAAGTTCCTTACACGAACTTTAAAGAGACTGCCATCAGGAAAACTGTCGAAATCCTCTCCAGCAAAGTATGTACATGTATTATGCAACGATATGATCTCTACTGAACTACTAATGGTTTGGCACGCGTTATTAAAAGACGGGAACACGTCGCGGGGCGTTGTGTAATTACGTGCTAAAAAAGTTCGTGATCTCACCCACGTTATTTTCAAAAATCATCTTTGTTCCTTATGTGTTCCAATTCCCTGCATTTTATGTCTACCATTGCCTTGAAAAAGCCTCTTAGTGGAGTGCAAAAGCTTGGAGAATCTCTGTGCATATTACACCATAAAAATAAACGGATTTAATATGCTATTTGCGTTTCGTGAGTATATGCGTAAACATTCCTAACCTAGCTGCACGGGTTCTGTCTGTGTTCGGAGCATACTCATGTGAAAAGTTGATTTCAAGAATGAACCAAGTAAAATGTCTTGAAAGGAATAAGATAAGTGACAGTCATCTACGCTCACTTTTAAAAGTAGCATGTTCAAAGAACATTATTCTAAATATCGATAAGTTAGTGACAGAAAAGCGAGCCCAAGTTTCTGGTCATAACGTAATATTTTCCGTACCGTGTACCGTATTCAATTGGTAAAATGTGATTGTTTTCAGATTTACGTGAACATAATTGTTACATTAAAGTGATTGTTTTCAGTGATTGATGACAGATCGATGAACATAATTTTGCAGCCCTTTTTCCTTCATAAAATTCGTAACGAATGCAGTGTCGAATAAATACTGCCGTCTCTTGCCATCTTTCACCTAACGATGTGCAAGTGCGTTTGATTGTTGGGCAAAATTCTGTGTCACATTTTATACTCTGGACCAGTTACGGTCACGTGACAACAACGCGGGGGAATGTCGGATATGTAAATTAGAGTAATACGTCACACAAAAAACGCTTTAAAACTAATTTGTACACCTAATATCTGACACACACTCCAATATCTGTCCCACATGGTTACTTTCTATACTTCCAAATACTAATGACACCAGACATTAGGTACTAAAGAAGTAACAAAGCTCACCCACAGTTTTTCATGATCAGCTTCTTTCCTTTTCTTTTTCTGCGGAAGCAGAACATTTTTATTTCCATATTTACAGCAAGTTTTAGTTGTTATGAAAACTTTTACGAAAATTTGTGAATTTATTACTATAATTGTACAAAAATAAATTCAGTAATTATTTACTATATTGGTCATTTGAAAAGGAAAAGCCATATTTGGGATGAGGGGCGATCACCACGGTCGCCTCCCCACGCTAGGTCCGCCAGTAATCCAAACACACCGTAGCACGCAGATGAGGGCTCGACTGGATGTGACAAAGTGCAAAACATACAGCATGAAGTTCCGCAGAAAACCCTTTGGGCTCAGCTAGAATACACTCGACAAAACACCATTCACACAGTAGTAATTGATCTCACTACTCAAAAATCCCACCAATTGGTTTTTAATAAAAAAAAACATATATTAATAATTACACAAATCGTCTTGCCTTTAGTTTTTCAGCTTATCTACTAGGCATTCATTATCAATGAAACAGATTTACCGACAACCACACTACATCTATAAGTGGTCACTCAGATAGATAAATGTACATGGAGTGCCACTTTTCCAAAATAAGAAATCAACGCTGCCAAAGTTTTGTACTAACTAGTTTTGTACAGTTTTGTACACCCAAAAGAAATTTGTGTACCTCACCGGAAGTGGTACTTTTCGGCTCTCTAAAAGTGGCACTCCAAGTACATGCTGGATTGCCACTTTTTCAAAATCGAAAATAAATACTATCAAAGTTTTGTACTAGTTCTGTAAAGTTTTGTACACCCAAAAGACAATTTTGTACACCACCGGAAGTAGTACTTTTCGGCTCTCTAAAAGTGGCACTCCAAGTACATGCTAAGTGCCACTTTTTCAAAATCGAAAATAACTACTGCCAGAGTGTTGTCCTAGTTTTGTACAGTTTTGTACACCCAAAAGAAAATTTGTACACCACCGGGAAGTGGTACTTTTTTACTCTACTTTGTGCCCTTCGAGCATGTACTTGGAGTGCCACTTTTCTAAAAACAAAAATAAACACTGCCAGAGTGTTGTCCTAGTTTTGTACAGTTTTGTACACCCAAAGGAAAATTGTGTACACCACCGGAAGTGGTACTTTTTGGCTCTCCTTTGTGGCTCTCGACCATGTACTTGAAGTGCCACTTTTCCAAAATTGAAAAAAAAAAACACTGCCAGAATGTTGCACTAGTATTGTAAAGTTTTGAACACCCAAAAGAATAGTTTGTACACCACAGAAAGTGGTTTTTATTGGCTCACCAGCACGTACTCAGAATTCCACTTTTCTTAAATCGAAAGTAAACAATGCCAGGGTGTGTGCATCCTAAAGAAAATTTCTACTCTACCGGAAGAGGTTATTTTTACCTCTCTTTAGTGGCTCTCCGGCATGCGCTCTTGTACTGCCTTTTTTCTAAAATCAAAAATGAACACTGCCAGGGTGTGGTACGAGTTTTGTACGGTTTTGTACACAATGTTTTTTACACCACCGAAAGGGAACCGGTCACTTACTACGCCTAAGCAAATTAGCCTTTGTTTTCCTAGAAAGCCATCGTAGAAAAGTTTCTCCAAAAATGAAAATAGACACCAGTAACATTTTTTATGTTCTACCGTGAAATTTAAAATTACTTTCCTGAACAGAACAGTAGTAGAACTTTTCTACTTGGTGTACCGCTAAACATGTACTTGCAGTCCAAAATACAAAAAGAAAATGTTTTGTACTTTACCGGATGTGGTACTTTTCATCCGTCTTAGTTCAGTACCAGACATTTCTTGTATCATTCCACAAATCCGAAATATTTACACACGTTTTCCACTAATTTTGTAAGTGCGAGAAACGTGCTCCATTTTGAAATATAAGAAATCATTTTATAAGATTCCTCAATGGTAAAATTTGATGATCTCGGAGCGTATGTAAGCAGATTTTTGTTTTAATGAAGTTATTTGCACCTGACATTTTTTTTTTTTTTTTTTTGAATTGCAGATTTGTACATTTTGGGATTGTATAACGGCTATCCTCAGTTATGGACACCCCCAACACTGCATTAATAAATTACTTGTAGAATTTTTGATTTTCGAAGCAGTAGCTTAAATGGTTAACTAATTTGATTAATATTCCTAGGTTGTTGCATATAAAACACACTTTTGTAATAACCCAGTAGCCAAACGGCCAAGTTGAAAGAATCAGCAAAAGGATTTCTGTTTAAACTCTTTTTTTCCCTTAATTTTCCACTCAATGAAAGTTCGAAGGTCATCTATATAAAAAACTCGTCAGATTGTGATTCATCATATGACACACAGTAGCTCTTAGATCAACATATAGCAACAATACGTATTCGTTTTCATCTCTTTCTTTACATCAGATCCCCACAATTACTTGCAATCTTTCTCTCTCTACACCCCCCCCATTATTTACAATCTAGGTTGTCTCTATAAATTTTGCTGTGACTCACTGCCAGTGTCGCTAAAATGTACAAGCTGTTTAGAGAAGTAACGGACTCTTCAGTGGGAAAATGTTTAGTTTAGAAGCAACTCGAAAGGAGGGTTAAGTTACAGGTATAAGTCACAGACTGAAATTCAAGCAATTTGAATTTCTGCGCAATGTTTTTTCAATCTAGTGGTTTTCAGTTTAAACAAAATTTTTATATTTAAGCATTGCTTTGTAGAAATAAAAAGATATTCAGTGAAACTTCGGCTATGCGTACTCCAGTTATATTTTTTGACATTTATACGTAATTCTGCATTAGTCCCGATATTTTACTGTATTTTCTAAGCTTTTCCAATTCGATAATAGCTAATTAATTCATTTATACGCTTTTTTCGATGTACATAAATTTTGTAATTTCAGATTATCACAAACTCACAGTTCTTTTTTTCGTTAACATATACGTAACCGGTATATCACAAGTTTGAGAGAATCGAGACAGCGTTACTGAGTTCTTGGTGCAGCCAAAGTTGAACTTTCATTCCATCAGAGAAGGGTATGCTGTTTACTTTCGATCAGCGTTGTTCTGTTCCTTCTTGATGCAAAGTTGAACCTTGATCTCATCAGAGAAGGATATGTTGTTTAGTTTCGGTTTGGATGAAAAATTTATTTCGCAATCGTTGCTACAACTTTTGGCATGGTGCGGACGTTTTTTTGTTGTTGTAGTTCAGTCATTAAATTGATGGTGCAAAACTTAATAATGTTCATAGTTATGTTTTTTCTCTGACTTTGGAAAATTTCCACTCATCACATAAAAAAATGTTTTCCACTTGTATTTTAATCATATAATTATAATTTATATTATATCTATATTATGTAGTTATGTGGTACACTCAGTGGTCGAAGTGGCACAGAGCTACTGCCAGTATGGTGTAGACCATAGATCCACATAGTATAAATAGGAGGTTTCGAAAGAAATACATTCCACTCCGTATAATTGTTTTTTTTTTTGGTATTGAAAAATTAATGTATATAATATTAAAAAAATTAATGCAAAAATTAAAAAAACTTCATTGAAGGGTTTGTGGTCTTTTTCAGTCCGAGCTGCTAATTATCAATTTTATCAGTTAAAAATGTCATTTGCCGATTTTTGCGTTAAAATTTGCGCTTTCATCCTAATTTCTTTACGTGGTTTGTGAAGGATTTATAATTTATTACATACCGGGATGGTAAATAACGTTTTTTTAACTGCCGGTATGCTCACTTCCATTTCTGTTATCTACCGGTATGCTCACTTCCATTTTTGTTAATTACTGGTATGCCATACCGGCCCACTTCGAACATTTGTAAACATCACATACCTGCACATTGTATTTCCACACGCACTTTTTTTTCCTGGCCTGCATTGAAGTTTTGTTGTACATGCAAATTAATATCTGCAGCTACGAAATCCATATTGCATTCTTGCAGTGTAGAATACTGAATTCCCTGTTTGTATACAACCATATCCAATAACGATCACTAAAGTCTCATAGTTGTTAACCTTAAACATTTAAATATATTTTACCGAATTCGTTTCAATGCGATAAAACGTATATTCATGATTATGCATCTGAAAGCTCACCGTGTTAAATCTGACTGGCTGATTGATAACCTTGCATTATGTACTTCTGTTCCAAAATGTATTTTAAAAGTTAAAACTACGAGGCTATATAGGTAGTTCCTTTACTTTTCCAGACAGTCTCCCTAACTTCCTGACATCCCCATTTTCCCAAAACAAACACCGTGAAAAATACATCCTCCCTAGTGTCCGAAATCTTGGAAAAATTATTATGCTTAGGGGTGCTGAAATAAACTTTCCGGGGTGGCACAAGTTGTGCTAGTTACGCCACTGCGAATGAGCCGAGGTGTTTTGCAACTTCTCCCTCCCCCAACCTTGCTCGGCATGGCTGCTAGACTGGAAGCCATGATGCGCGCTGATTTGAATTCCTTTTCCTCGCGTTTTCGAAATGCTTTTACTGAAAGCATTGATTAAGAAAGCAACAAAAAAACTGTTTCTTCTGTTCCTTTACAATAAAAATGAAGGCTCCGACAATTTCTTAGTTTATACAAGACAATCGCATAGGAATTTGCGACATTGAACAAATAAAAGTTGCGTATAATGAACACGAAAACAGCTGGTTGTGTATAATGAACAGGAGTAAAAGTATGTAATGAAATGAAAAAAGATAGCAGTGTTTACTTCTGAATTTCGAAAGAAGACACTCTAAGAGCATGCTGGACAACCAATGAGAACCATCGTCGGAGGGGTACATAAAGAGAGTTATATACAAAACTAGTACATCATTCTGGCAGTGTTTATTTTCGATTTTGGAAATATGTCACTCTGGCACTCCAAGTGCATGCTCGAGTGCCAAAAAGGAGAGTCCAAAAGTACCACTTCCGGTGGTGTACAAAACTTTCTTTTGGGTGTACAAAACTGTGCAAAACTAGGACAACACTCTGGCAATGTTTATTTTCAATTTTGGAAAAGTGGCACTCCAAGTACATGATCGAAGGCCACAAAGGAGACAAAAAGTGCCACTTCCGGTGGTGTAAAACATTTTCGTTTGGGTGTACAAAACTGTACAAAACTAGGACAACACTCTGGCATTGCTTATTTTCGCTTTTGTAAATGTGGCACTGCAAGTACATTCTCGAGAGCCACAAAGAGAGCCAAAAGGTACCACTTCCGGTGGGGTACAAAATTTTTTTTTGGGTGTACAAAACTGTACAAAACTAGTACAACATTCTGGCAGTGTTTATTTTCGCTTTTGTAAAAGTGGCACTCCAAGTACATGCTCCAGAGCCACAAAGGAGACTCTAAAATTACCACTTCCGGTGGTGCACAAAATTTTCTTTTGGGTGTACAAAACTGTGCAAAACTAGTAGAACATTCTGGCAGTGTTTAATTTCGATTTTAGAAAAGTGGCACTCCAAGTACATGCTCGAGAGCCACAAAGGAGAGTCAAAAAGTACCGCTTCCGGTGGTGTACAAAATTTTCTTTTGGGTGTACAAAACTAGTACAAAATTTGGCAGTAGTTATTTTCGATTTTGAAAAAGTGGCACTCCAGCATGTACTTGGAGTGCCGCTTTTAGAGAGCCGAAAAGTAGCACTTCCGGTGGTGTACAAAATTTTCTTTTGGGTGTACAAAACTGTACAAAACTAGTACAAAACTTTGGAAGCGGTAATTTCTTATTTTGGAAAAGTGGCACTCCAAGTACATGTATCTCACTCAGGTTAAGATAGCTCGTTTTCTTATCCTTTAATACCACAATCTGTCAGCTGCCTCAGTCTTACTTGCACTTAGCTTTATAGAGTCGTTTTTCGACGATACCCAAAAATTAGAAAAGAACAGTTCTTGCGACTTACAAGACAAGCATCAGATTGTAAGATCAAAACTCATAACGCTAAAAGGAAGTAAATGACACTGAAACTACGAGCAATTGAGACTTCAGATTTTATTCGACTGCAAGTACGCAATCTGATTTACACTCATAGTCGACGACTGGTGACTGTATGCCTTTCTCACAGGAAGAAAACGTAAAAAACGTATAGTAGCTAAACGTCATCATCAAGCGCTATTGACAGACTTCCTTTTAATCCATGAGGTGTCATCACCCTCTCCAAAAAATGAAACACCTGACGAAAAAGCACGCTGCAGGCGTGTTCCGTTCGGTTTTACAGATATCTTCGTAATCCGTGCATTAGCCAGAGTCGGAAAAGTTTGGAGCCGGACGTCACATAACTCTGCTTGGACCCGACTCTGCTTTAAACGATAATATATATATATATATATATATATATATATATATATATCAGGTGATGCGTAACATCACAGCCTCTCCTTGACAAATGTCAACCCCGCCTTCTCGTGGTGCATCCTGTTCCCACTAAAGGGGCTCTGACGACCGCCCATAGCGGTATAACTATACCATCGGGATTAGAGGAAATTCTATCCCACACTCACCAACCCGCTTGGCCAGCGTGGAGAGTTATGGCCAAACCCCTCCAAAATGATTCCACAACTTAAATCTTGGCCCTCAGTCTCCGGCAGCTGGAATGTACCTGGCCAAGGCAGCGGCCAGTGCGACATGAAGGCAGAGGGTGCTAAGAATCCCCGGAGGCTAGGCTGCCATCTGATGCTGACCTTGGCTACTTACAATGGACGCTCCCTATCTTCTGAATCAAGGCTTCTTGAATTGGAAGAGGAACTACAAAGGATCAAGTGCGACATCGTGGGGCTAAGTGAGGTAAGGAGAAAAGGAGAAGATCTCATCGAACTGAAAAGTGGACATCTCTTCTACTATCGTGGAACAGATACTGGCAGAACTAGTGGTGTTGGATTTATAATAAACAAGAAACTGAAGGATAAAGTTGTAGAAGTTGAAAGTTCCTCTGACAGAGCTGCACGACTTGTTATCCAACTCTCGAAAAGATACCAGGCTCAGATTATTCAAGCTTATGCACCCACCACAAGTCATCCTGAAAAAGAAATTGAAGAATTTTATGAGGAAATTTGTCATCTAAATAATAAAAGTAAGCAGCACTTGAAAATAATTATGGGAGATTTCAATGCAAAAATAGGGCAACGGCAACAGAATGAAACTTCAGTAGGTAAATTCGGTCATGGCAACAGAAACCAGCGTGGAAATACTCTCGTTGAGTTTGTAGAGGCAGAAGGGTTTTTCATCTTGAACTCCTTCTTCAAGAAAACGCCACACAGGAAATGGACATGGAGACATCCAAATGGGACGACAAGTGAAATTGATTTTATTATGTGTAACAAAAAATTCGTCATAGAAGACTGCAGTGTGCTAAACAAGTTCAACACAGGTAGTGACCATAAATTGGTGAGATGTAAGATGCACCTCAACACTAAACTTGAACGTGGCAAGCTCATAAGACAAACAAAATCTATTGACATAACCAACCTTAAAAAACACCATAATACCTTCAAGTTAGAACTGAAGAACAGGTTCTCTGCTTTAGAAGGCCTAACATCGGAAGAAGTGGACATCTCTGAAGTTAACAGAAAAGTAACCAAAGCTCTTATGGAAACAGCAACAAAATTAGCTGGGTCTAAGAACAAGTTGCATGTGAACAAATTATCAGGAAAAACGAAAATGTTGATGCAAAAAAGAAGAGAGATGAGGACAACTAAAGAAGATGTGACTTCCAAAGTGGAATATATAGAGCTATGCAAGACAGTAAGAAAAAGTATCACTGAAGACGTAAGAAAATTCAACTGTAAACTAGTGAGGAAAGCAATTGAAAACAACCAAAGCCTAAAGATAGCAAAGGGACATCTCAGTAAGGGAAGAAAACAGATTATGGCACTGAGAAAAGAAGATGGTTCTGTAACAAGAAATAGAGGCGAAAGTTTGACAAGAGTGAAAGATTTCTACTCCAAATTATATGAAAGGGATGATATATGCACTCCAGACATCATGAAAGATACCAGTACCAGAGTTCCTCCAGTCCTTCCAGCAGAAGTTGCACATGCAATCAAGAACATGAAGCGAGGAAAAGCTCCAGGAGAAGATGGAATTACTGTAGACATCATACAAGAAGCAAGTGGAGAAATCGAAACAGTACTCGCCCAAATTTTCACTCGATGCCTTAATGAAGGAAAGATTCATGAGGATTGGAACACCGCTACAATGATCCTGCTACATAAGAAAGGTGACATTGAGGATCTCGGAAACTACAGACCTATCAGCCTCCTATCAGTAGTTTATAAAATCTTCACTAAAGTTCTTTCACACCGCTTGAAGGTAACACTGGACATGGCTCAACCGAGAGAACAAGCTGGATTCAGGAGTGGCTACAGCACAATAGATCATATCCACGTGCTGAGAGAACTAATTGAAAGAGCGAGGGAATATGAACTTCCATTGTGCATGGCTTTTATCGATTATGAAAAAGCCTTTGATTCGGTGAAACCATCAGCAGCTACAATGGCTCTGAAAACCTGCGGTATTGAAGATGCATACATTAATATTATTAATAACATCTATGAAAATGCAAGTGCAAAGATTAGGCTGTTTGAAAATACAACACACGTAAAAATTGGAAAGGGAGTGAGACAAGGTGACACCATATCTCCGAAGCTCTTTAATGCCACATTGGAGGGTGTTTTTCAGTCGCTGAGCTGGGAAAACAAGGGGATAAAGATTAATGGAGATTATCTAACCCACCTTCGTTTTGCTGATGACGTAGTCATTTTTGCAACTACCCCATCAGAGCTGCAGAGTATGATCCAGGAACTTGCTGACAAGAGTAAAGAAGTGGGATTAAAAATGAACTTTCAGAAGACAAAAGTGATGTTCAATGCTTTTACAAGAAATGAAGATTTATCGATTGATGGAGAAAAGCTGGAGATGACAGACACGTACGTTTATCTTGGACAGCAGATATCAAGTGAGGGTCACATTGATGAAGAAATTAATCGGCGTACAAAACTTGCCTGGAGAGCTTTTGGAAGAAACAGCATAATTTTCAAGAGCAATATGCCATTATGTCTTAAAAGAAAAGTGTTTGATCAATGCATCCTTCCAGTGCTTACGTATGGTGCAGAGACGTGGACCTTAACTAAAAGAGACATACATCGGCTGCAGACAACTCAAAGAAGCATGGATAGGTGCATGCTTGGTGTAACCAGGAGAGATAAGAAGAGGAACTCGTGGATCCGAAAAATGACAAGAGTGGAAGACATCATGATCAGAGTTAAATCCCTGAAATGGCAATGGGCTGGACATACTGCCAGAAGGACAGATCATCGATGGACAGCCGAAATTTTAGATTGGATTCCAAGGGACAGGAAAAGACCCAGAAGAAGACCACATGGAAGATGGGTGGATGAAATTCGAAAGTATGCGGGAGTGACATGGAGGAGACTGGCACAAGACCGACCGTTGTGGAGGAAACTTGGGGAGACCTTCGTCCAGCAGTGGATTGATAATGGTTGACAATGATGATGATGATGATGATATATATATATATATATATATATGATATATATGATATATATATATATATATATCATCATCATCATCGTCATCATATATATATGATATATATGATATATATATATATATATATATATATCATCATCATCATCATCGTCATCATTGTCAACCATTATCAATCCACTGCTGGACGAAGGTCTCCCCAAGTTTCCTCCACAACGGTCTGTCTTGTGCCAGTCTCCTCCATGTCACTCCCGCATACTTTCGAATTTCATACACCCATCTTCCATGTGGTCTTCTTCTGGGTCTTTTCCTGTCCCTTGGAATCCAATCTAAAATTTCGGCTGTCCGTCGATGGTCTGTTCTTCTGGCAGTATGTCCAGCCCATTGCCATTTCAGGGATTTAACTCTGATCATGATGTCTTCCACTCTTGTCATTTTTCGGATCCATGTGTTCCTCTTCTTATCTCTCCTGGTTACACCAAGCATGCACCTCTCCATGCTTCTTTGAGTTGTCTGCAGCCTTTGTATGTCTCTTTTAGCTAAGGTCCACGTCTCTGCACCATACGTAAGCACTGGAAGGATGCATTGATCAAACAGTTTTCTTTTAAGACATAATGGCATATTGCTCTTGAAAATTATGCTGTTTCTTCCAAAAAGCTCTCCAGGCAAGTTTTGTACGCCGATTAATTTCTTCACCAATGTGACCCTCACTTGATATCTGCTGTCCAAGATAAACGTACGTGTCTGTTATCTCCAGCTTTTCTCTAAAATATATATATATATACAGGGCATTCAAAAAGACCCTCCGCAGTGGGTATCTTAGGTTATGTGGAAATCAAACAAATGTATTATATGATGTATAATTTTCTCACTTACTTAGAGGAAGTATTGAACTGTCGTCCTTTGTTTGCAAAATATAACCTAACTGTTTTACACATGTTTTCAAACACATTTGCGAGGGGCAAAAAGTCCCTGTGCAGTAATGTTAAGGCTGTTCCACGTAAATTTTATGGTGATATACAGTAGTTAAATATTTTGAATTAAGCAACTTATTGTACGTTTAACTTCGGTTTTTGCTGTTTTCTTGGTAACATGTCAAGCTTCGGAATGTTTCACGACAACACCGATTTTCACAAGTTTATGGTGAGTTGAAAGTTTCCAAAATGTGGATGTTATTTTAATCATTGTCCCTCAGAAGGAAGGGACACTTTTATTTCTGAGGACACTCTTCCTTCATATTGGATGACAAATCATTCTTTAGTCTGCGGGCACCAGTATCTAGCACAAAATTCACAGTGCGTATTATTCTTTGAAAAAAAAAATTGCTTTTCAAAAATAAAACGGAAATAAAACCGGTTAGAAATCGAATCAGGAACACCTTGACCCAATCCGTTTGACCCGCAAGAAATTATAGACCAGCTGACCCGTTGATCAGTGACCTGTTTCAATCTCTGGCAGTAGCCGGTTAAAACTGACCCAGAACACGTAATTTTGTCGTCGTCGCTTGAATTACAAGGGAGTTAAATTAAAGCCAGATAAGAATTCGATGAAAGGGTCCTATACCGCCCCGGTGGTGCAGTGGTCTAAGCGATGTCTTCTGATTATTTTTCCAAGATGGGTCGGGGTTCAAATCCCGGTGAGGCATGGATGTTGTGTTTGTCCTACGACGATGGTTCTTCCCCTTCCCTGGGCCCAGTAGCCCTATATTAGGGACAGGCGACTGCTTATAGCCCATTGAGTTGCTGACGGTGGTCGTTAAACCTGGAATTAAAAAAAAGGGGGGGGGCTATAGAGTAGAAAACACTGCACAATGCTGAAAGGAATTTCAGTCTGATCCACAGGTTCGGAATAATCTTGTTTACATGAACATAGACGTAAAAGCCAACGAAATAATAGAGTGTGCAGATCAGTGCTGAGTTCGGACTCGAATTTAAAAGCCCACGCCCGTCTGAGTCCGAAGTACGTCAGCCCGAACCTACCCGACCACGAATGTTATATTGCCAGAAAGAGCTGCAGGCCCAAACAAGCCCGAAAACTATCACTAACCTGGTTAGGCCCTAATAAAGAGGATCTCATCATCTAGAATTCCACTGTCTTCTCCCCCTGCAATTACACATATCTTTCTCAACTGGAGAGTGGAGAAGGGACCTCCATCTGTTTCTGCAGAGATGGAGGTCCCTTCTCCAGCCATTGCAATGTCACCCGAGAGGAAGGAACCTCTCGAGTGATTCTGCAAACTACGGACTTTGCTCAGTAGAACTAACATGCAGCTCCTGCCGGGAGGTAGGGAGCAAACTTTCGTGGACGTCCTATACCTAACGTTCTTCAAGAAGCTTTGCCTTTTCCTCAGAGACCCACTAATACATGTCCTATGACATTTTCTATGCAAGCCCAAAGTACGTAGATAGCCGTATTGGGTCCCCACTCCCAGCCCAGGTTTAGATGTCGAAGAAATTTCTTTATCAACTAGAAAGTGTTAAAATCTGGTATGTTTTAACGTACGAGATTTTTCTACCTCCTTTATTTTGTAAAATCACATTTACAAGAGAAAAAAACTCTCTCTCTCTCTCTCTCTCTCTCAGAGCCCAGGCCCGCTCGAACCCGAACCGTAGTAAATATTATGTAGCCTAACCCGGGTCGAACACAGGCTCCGCTTCGGGCTTTCATGTTCGGGCAAGGCGCGTCTCAGCTCTAGTAAAGATGTATCAAGAAACTATATTCTGAATTGTTTCTTTCCAAGCTCGTACCGTCTTCTGTAGTTGTGATACACGTTTAAAATGGATTCATTTTAACAGGATGACATCTCATAATAGTTTGGAAACGAACTCATAATGCTGATTTTTCTTTTTGCATTTTATTGTTGTTAGCTGCAGTTGTACATTTTTCACAAGGTACAAAATGACCGTAAATATTGAAACTTTTGAATCTCTTTGGGTGTATTGTTATAACATTCTTATTTTAATGAGATTAAAGTAGGTAAGGTTCGTCTGTGGCATCATAATACGGCCCTGCCTTCCATTAGAAACTTTATACGGCTGGATACAAAGCCCCATTGGGTGAATTGCCCCTTGCTGGGGGAAGAAAACAAATTGCGCAGACAACACACGGAAGCGATTGCTACGTATAGGGCTGATTTCTGGGGACCCGTTCATGCATTCGAATTACAGTCTGGGAAATCATTGGAAAACCTCCAAATCGAATATTCTTCAAAGGGAAATCAAACCCCAAACAGACGCCCACCCCACAGGCACAAGGATGGCGATTTATTAGTTGCGCTGCGCCGGTGGCTGCAGTGAAATTAAAAAAAATGTAATATATATTTTAGTTTTGAAATTTCAATAAAACGATATACGTTCTAAGATTATATTCTGTAGCATGTCACTCCTAACAGAATGATTTAAAGTTATTATTACAAAAAAAAAGTTTTTTTTTTTTTTTTGCTGATTTCGAAAAAATTAAAATCCCACGCTCAATGAATACGTTTTCACGGTGTTTCCGTTGGTTTAGTTTCTTTGTAGTATTGATAGGTAAAAAAAAAAGAAGTATATCTTGTTTCATTTCTGCAAGAGCGCTTTACGTTTGACACTAAATGTAAAGATCAAAACGAAGGAATTCGTTGTTATGTTACTGATTTACTGGATTGAAAATTATAGAAGTCCAACCAATAACTAAGAATCAAAGTAGCATAAATCTATCATTCGTTATTTACGCGCTGATGATGAAAAATATTTAACTGACAAATAATAAAGGGAATAATATCAGAGGAGGAATGTTACTTACCGATCAACCATATTCTTGATGACTGTGACCTTTTGGATACAGCAATCAAAGGCACTGAATAAAACTAATAAAAGCGAAAGAATAACAAAGATTCATGAATGCTGTTACGTAACAAAGAAATGCAGAGGCGATAGTCCACCTAGCAGCAGTCACATGACTTCAGCGACCTTGTGTGCCGGTCTTTAACAAGCTTTCGTGTTGCCATTGAAACACAGCCGGAAACGACAGAACCAAATCACTTCACCTTCTTAAAGGGAAACTGTATAATTGATAATTTTCTCCGAACATTTTATTTTATTCTTTCCCTAACTGGGCTCTCTGCTCCCACTTCTAATTTTTCTACACTACTGTGCGGGAAAATTGCTACACGAAGAAAGAATCACGCAATGCAAGTGAAATTGATATCACAGGTTCCTCCTGTTACAGGAGATAGCTGATTATTACATTTGTAGACCTTTTAAGCTTATAATCTCGGTATCGTGTGAAGACACCCAGTGACGCCCATATGAGTACTTTTAAGGGGAGGGGGCTAAGAAAAATCCCTACCTCCATCAAGGTTGTCAAACATTTTAATAAACGTAAAAAATACTAAAATACAACAAAACTAATTAATACAATCAATCATTAAAATCTTATTATTTTTAAAAATGCTTTAAGAAAAGATTTCGTCTATTTTAGTGTTTTAAATTTATCAAAAATATGGCTATACTAACAGCTACAATGGGGCTCTAGACCTCTGCCCCCCCCCCCCTTATGGGCGCCTTTGAAGACACCTAGAGCAACAATAACAGCCTCTATACGCGGCGTGGCAATGAATGAATGGAAGAGCGTTTTGATTTCGTCCCTGGGAATAGCCGAATAGCCTACCAGGCTGCTTCTATGCGAGACTACAAGTTCATTTGTGATGACTGCCGGAGGCGCTTCACGGACCAGTCGCTAAGGTACGATTTTTTGGCCCCGGGTCATAAGAAAATAAATGTAAATATGTATGTATATATTCATTCGAACGTGAAATTTCTTTGTTCGCGCCATTCTGGGGCAGAGCGAAAGAAATCAGCATTTTAAGTCTGTCGCTGTCAGATACACGCGATTACCCGCATTACTATCGGCTTAGTATATATATATACACTCACGGACAATAAATTTGTGCACTAAGAAGGAAGCATCGAATTGAACTGAAATTTTATGGACGTAACGATACAGATGAATGATACACATGATGGCCAAAACAGAGCTGCAGGACAACTACAGAGGGCTCTGTGGCACGCAGTCCGGTCATCTTCAATAGCGCGTCGCACAGCCTCGTGCAGCGACACATGCTGCAATACGGTCCGGCATGGAGGCGAACAGACGCCTGATGTTTTCCTGCGGCAGACTGACTCACACGTGTTGGACATGACATAATCAGTCCTAGGCAACCCGAGCCGTGTGCGGTCGGGCATTATCCTGCTGGTATGGCGCACCTGGAATCCCGGCCAGAAATGGGAGCACATGAGGTAGTAGGATCATATCCACATATCGGTGGCCCGTCAACGATCCACATACCACTACTACAGCTGATGGGCTATCGTAGGCAATGGCTCCCCCGACCATAACGCCAGCAGTGGGGGAGGTGTGGCGCTCGATAACAAGGTTGGGATTGTGCCACTGACCCATGGGACCTCCACACATACACACGATGACCATCTGTCACCAAAACGAGCGGCACTCATCGCCAAACACCACACGTCACCAGTCTGTGGCGTTCCACGTCGCTCTGGCCTGACACCACTGCAAACGGAGCCGGCAGTATTCCTGTGTTAATGGCAGCACACGTAATTAAGAGACGCTGGGATTGCAGATTCACTTTCGCGAGGCGTCGGGAAATGGTTCGTGAGCAAACAGGAGCCGCTACATGTGCCTGTGTAGTAGACCGGGTCGCCGTGGGATCCGTTCGTGTCTGGCGCAGGATCCGTCAATCTCCTCTACCGGTCGTCCTCCTGGTCGGCCCGTGGCCGCTCCGTCGTGTGGCAGTGCAGTCACGTGGCCACTGCTCCCAATACAGTCGGACGCTATGGTCAGAACGATCCACGTGGCGGGCTCTACGGCTCGCCGACCACTCTGCGGTTTTCAGCTATACCCATCACTAGACAGTTCAGGAGGAAACGCTCCGAAAGAGCATGCACATTTTTACTGACATTTTAATCGCATGTTCCAATGTGCTGTACATATCCTGTAAGTTTCATGCTATTACCAGCAGCCCTTCATAGAGTTGCAGTTTTCACAAATACAAGTGTATGTTTTTCAGCTTTTCGAACAGACTCAGGAAGTTGCAGCTAGAAAGGCCTTAAACCTCTTAAGAATATGATCGTATCGTAACGTATCTTTAGAACCAAATTACAAGATAATGACTATCAATATAATTTAATTTGTTTTTTCTATTTTTCACTTTCTTTCGTTCTGAACATTGGTTAACGTTCGGTTCCAGTTTTTGCAGCAGCTTCTTCCAAGCAGATCAGAAATAAATTTAATATTATTTAATAATATTACATCATTTGAAGTGATTGTTCTATACATGAAATAAAAAAAGTGAAAAGGTGATTTATGTTTTGAAAACTGTTGGGTAAAGTTTTATTCTCTCCTCTTTCGGTACCCATAAATCCGGTTTCTAGATGATTTTTCATAGTCTTCGGTTGTTCAATTAAAATAAAAGGAAACATTTTGTTTTTTACAGTGCCAATTAAAAAATTACGCAACAAGTTGCCAAACATTATTCATCTTTTTACATTTGTTTGCATTTAAAAAAACGCTTGTGCCACGAGGTTGTGGATTTTGAAGACTCGTGCAGTTCGCAAGAAATTTAAGAACTACCACATTGGGACTTGAGGTTATGTAAATTTAAGGCGCTAAAGATGCTGCCTTTATAACACTAGTTATTTCATCAGTGGCATCAGTTCCAGCGGGGTTGTGCTTTGATGAACAGGACGATAGATCAGAGCTAAATTCATGTCATTTTCTTATATGAGTTTAAACTTGGACCCCGTGCATAGCAGCAGCTCGTAATATCAATACAGAATTTGGGGAAGGTATCGTTAGTGAGCCCAAGATGCAACGTTGGCTTGCTGAAATCAGATCCTTCAATTTCACCCTCGACAGTGAATGACATGGTAGATCAGAAGGAGCTGTCAATGCTGCCGAGGTGGAGGAAGTGGTTGAATTTGATTTCAGAGACGAGCACAAAGCTAGATGAATTTAGATCTCCTGTTCTCTGCTTGTCGACAACCAAAGGAAAGGAATTTTAAGGCGTCTCATCTTGTATGATAAGAAATTAACACGATTCCGGTGGAGCCCCGAAACATACACTGAAGCCGGTAGACCATCCCAGAAAAACGATTGTCAGTGGTTGGTGGTCTACAGCTGGTGTGATCCACTAGTCCTCTTTTCCCTAAAGGTCAGGTAGGCCGCGTTCCGTGGATTCGTCGTAGAGACAAATCCAACAACCAGCACTAGCAGATGCTGATTTTTCACAGCGGTGAACCGCCAGGAACCACTCTCACACAGCAGTGCCACAGCAGCGGTGAACCGCCAAGAACGCACTCTCACACAGCAGTGCCACAGCGGTGACCCGCAGGGAACGCACTATCACGCAGCTGTGAACCGCCCGGAACCACTCTCACAAAACAGTGCCACAGCGGTGAACCACCAGGAACGCACTCTTACACAGCAGTGTACAGTCGTGAACCGTCAGAACTGTCAGGTAGGCCGCGTTCCAAGTCGTAGAGACAAATCCAAAAACTAGCACTAGGAGATGATGATTTTTCACAGCGGTGAACCGCCAGGAATCACTCTCACACAGCAGTGTCACAGCAGCGGTGAACCGCCAGGTACGATTTCTCACACAGCTGTGAACCGCCAGGAACTACATTCACACAGCAGTGCCACAGCGGTGAACCACCAGGAACGCACTCTCACACACCAGTGTACAGCCGTGAACTGGCAGAACTGTCAGGTATGCTGCGTTCCAAGTCGTAGAGACAAATCATACAACCAGCACCAGGAGTTCCTGATTTTTCACAGCGGTGAACCGCCAGGAACCACTCTCACACAGCAGTGCCAAAGCAGTGGTGAACCACCAGGAACGCACTCTCTCACAGCAGTGCCACAGCGGTGAACCGCAGGGAACGCACTCTAACATAGCTGTGAACCGTCAGGAACCACTCTCACAAAACAGTGCCACAGCGGTGAACCACCAGGAACGCACTCTTACACAGCAGTGTACAGTCGTGAACCGGCAGAACTGTCAGGTAAGCCGCGTTCCAAGTCGTACAGACAAATCCAAAAACCAGCACTAGGAGATGATGATTTTTCACAGCGGTGAACCACCAGGAACACACTCTCACACAGCAGTGCCACAGCGGTGAACCGCAGGGAACGCACTCTCACACAGCTGTGAACCGCCAGGAACCACTCTCACACAGCAGTGTCACAGCAGCGGTGAACCGCCAGGAACGCACTCTCACACAGCTGTGAACCGCCAGGAGCCACACTCACACAGCAGTGCCACAGCGGTGAACCACCTGGAACGCACTCTCACACAGCAGTGTACAGCCGTGAATCAGCAGAACTGTCAGGTAGGCCGCGTTCCAAGTCGTAGTGACAAATTATACAACCAGCACTAGGAGATGATGATTTTTCACAGCGGTGAACCGCCAGGAACCACTCTCACACATCAGTGCCAAAGCAGTGGTGAACCGCCAGGAACGCACTCTCTCACAGCAGTGCCACAGCGGTGAACCGCAGGGAATGCACTCTCACACAGCGGTAAACCGCCAGAAACCACTCTCACACCGCAGTGCCACACCAGCGGTGAACCACCAGGAACACACTCTCACACAGCAGTGTACAGCCGTGAACCGGCAGAACTGTCAGGTATGCCTCGTTCCAAGTCGTAGAGACAAATCCAACAACCAGCACTAGGAGATGATGATTTTTCACAGCGGTGAACCGACAGGAACCACTCTCACACAGCAGTGTCACAGCAGCGGTGAACCGCCAGGAACGCACTCTCACACAGCTGTGAACCGCCAGGAGCCACACTCACACAGCAGTGCCACAGCGGTGAACCACCAGGAACGCTCTCTAACACAGCAGTGTACAGCCGTGAACCGGCAGAACTGTCAGGTATGCCACGTTCCAAGTCGTAGAGACAAATCCGTCAACCAGCACGAGGAGATTATCAGGCGAGCTGAGCATATCAGGACCACCGTGGTTCGTTACTTTCATGACCTCGGCCAGAACCACAGGAGCTGCCGCATTGTCTCTCACGAACTGACGCCAGCTGAAACAAACCGTTGAGTGGAAGTGTGAAAGAAACTTCCAGAAAACCCGTGCCATATAAGTTTCATCAAGAGAATTGTTACGCCCGATGAAAAGTGGGTCAATTTCCGTAATCTTGAAACACAAGGGCAGTGGTTGAGTCTGGGCCAGCTTCCAGAACCTGTTGCCAAACGTGGGCGCTTCGAGTACAAGGTGATGCCCTACGTCCGATGGAATTTCGAAGGGACACAAAGTGATGCTGTGCGTCACACGAATAACGAATTTATTCTAGATGGTCGGATAATCAACGCCAACTTCTACTCTGAACAGGTGGAGCGGATGTTTGCTATTTTGGAGGAGACGTACCTGAAGTTCGCAAACAACCCGGGTAAAACTCCGGGAAATTGAGAGCATCGGACTGATGCCCCACGCAGCATATAGTCCGAATCTTGCCTTGTCGGATTGCTACTTGTTCCAACAGATATCTAAACACGGTGCAACACGATGGCCTATACTTTGAATGTTAGTCATATTTCGTTGTAAAGGTACGTATGAAAACATAAAGTGATTAAAATATTGCAAAACTTTCGACTCACCCTCTGTATATTATATATAGGTAAGACGGCTTAAATATTGAAATAACGTTTTGACTCACAACATAGATTTTTATGACTTTCTTTATAAAAGGCAGCTTAACTCCTTTGTGAAGTTCCCTAAACTTCCCATGGATAACACACCTTTAGCCACTATTAATATCGTACCCGCGTTACTCTCGCAAGTCTTACCCTCCATGAGATACTCTCTAACTCTAATTCTGTGTTGTTAACATAGCAAAGAGTCTATAGTATCGGGTGGTAAAAAAGTAAGTGTCACATTTGTGGATTTTCAGAGAATCGAGAAATGGGGATATCACGATGAAACTTGATAGATGGCTTATGCGGCCACAAGGAAATAATTTAAGGGAAAACTAGATCAAAATTGCACCTCTAGCGGAAAAACGGTGCTGAAGACATAAGCAATGAACAGTGAATTTACTGTTTATTGACAGCACAAAAGGTTCAGGACAAAATCTGCTCAATATGCTGGCCATCACAAGAGATTACACGCGAAGGACCGCAAAAGCATCACTGCTGAAATTCATGAAATTGCAGGGCGTTCACATGGAAAATTCGACATGCCGAAATTCACCTGTAAATTGGGCATGCTGCGTCTGTTAGGATAAACGTGGCAATGATCAGGCTGCTAGTAATTCTCATGGCTGTTACAAAGATGGAAGGGGAGCTACTGATAAAGTTTAATTAACAACATCAGAGTAACAGCACCAGTATCGACGAATGAAATGACTACGGAAAGAAGGCGGTCTTGACGAGGATGATACAGAAGTTCGAAGACCCTAGAGAATCTGGCATTGCGCCATGAAAAAGACGTCCTCCAGTTTCCAGAATTATCGTGGATGAAATTTCAATTGCCAGTGCTTACTGTGAATGCCAGAACCCACTCTCACACAGCAGTGCCGCAGCGGTTGACAGCCAGGAAGGCACTCTCACACAGCAGTGCCACAGCCGTGAACCGCCTAGCAACGCACTCTCAAACAGCAGTGCTACAGATGTGAATCGATAGGCACGCACTCTCAAAAAACAGTGCCACTGCGGTGAAACGTCAGGAACTCACTCACACATAGCAATGCCACAGCGATGAACCGCTAGGAAAGCACTCTCACACAGCAGTAAACCGCCAGGATCACTCTCCCTCTCTCTCACTGCAGCGCCACAGTCGTGAACCACCAGGAATGCACTCTCACACAGCAGTGCCACAGCCGTGAACCACCAGGAACGCATTCTCACACAGCAGGGTCACAGCCGTGAACCGCCTAGTAACGCACTCTCAAACAGCAATGCTACAGCAATGAATCGATAGGAACGCACTCTCACACAACAGTGCTACTGCGGTGAACCGCCCGGAACACACTCTCACACAGCAGTGCCACAGCGGTGAACCGCTGGAACGCACTCTCACACAGCAGTGAACCGCCAGGAACGCACTCTCACACAGCAGTGCCACAGCGATGAACCGCCAGGGACGCATACTTACACAGCCGTGGTCAACAGTGTGCAAAGTGCTGCGGTTTATCCTGAGATGATATCCGTACAGGAGACGTGCGATTCAAGATCTGGTACCGGGCGACAAGGAACAACGCTTGGAGTTCTCTTTCCGATTCCTGGTCTGGATGGAGGTTAACAGCCTCTGGGTTTACGCTAGCATATGATCAAATTAGACACATTGCACTATGACTGGAACTGTGAACTCGCAGAACGGCTGATTAGGTGGAATTTTATGACAAGCTGCTATTCACGAACAACCTCTACAGAGTCCATATATGGATGCATGCTAATACTTCTTGGCAGATTTTATCATTGGACCATGTTTCTGGGAAAACACCTGATCCCAGAACCCAGAAATGTGCCCTCTAACCAGTGAAAAATATTGCACTCTTAAAAAACCAGGATGACGTGGTTTTCAGATTTACTGTTGTTCAGTTACATGTTGAACAGTAAACAAAGCAATGATTGTTCGGTTTTTCCGCCTTTAAAATTCCTGTGTGTTATTTCCGTTTTTCAGGAGCGGAAATCCTTGGACACTACCGTATTTCTGCAAGACCGTGCAGATCCACATGTCCGTAGGTTAGTGAAGGAACACTCAGTCAAACAAAGGCCATATACGCATAATTTCTTGACGGTTTCCGCACTCGTGGCCAACTAGGTGATCCTATCCTCTACTAAAGACTGGACTGTTCTTGGCAGCCGACTGTCACATGGACGTTTCTGTCTTCTGTCCAGCTGTGCTCGAAGCTACGTTTTCAATAAAGTGCCTTCGTATCTTTTGGATTCCTTGTTTGGACGGTTTTGCTTACTTGTCTCATATTCTTACATTTTGGGGATCTTATGGTATGATTTGAGTCGATGTGGAGCACTTCTGCACGGCGTTACATTCGAAAAACCGTCTCGTCCTTAATTTTTGCACGCCAGTGTATAATGGAGAAAAATTATAAAATGTACCTAATAGTTTGTTGCCCAGCCTTTAGCTTTAATCACAGCTTTGCGTTTTGCTACCATACCGTGAACAAGGTTTTGTAAAAGATTGGGTTGAACAATACGATTCCACATTTGAATTACATCTTCAATGAGTTGAAATTTGGTTTTTGGCTCTTTTCCTGATAGTTCATACGACACTTTGAACTATAAATTTTCGATCGAGTTTAAGTCCGGTGACTGTGTTGACCAATCAAGATGCTGAATATTTTTTTTTCTGAAACCACTTTTTCACTACTTTTGCACGATGACAGAAAATTGTCATCTTGAAAAATAAAATTGCCGGCATAAAGTATTATCATCATCATTGTCAACCATTATCAATCCACGCTGAACGAAGGTCTCTCCAAGCCTCTTCCACAACGGCCTGTCTTCTGCCAGTCTCCTCTATGTTACTCCCGCATACTTTCGAATTTCATCCACCCATCTCCCAGGTGGTCTTCTTCTATGTCTTTTCCTGTCCCTTGTGAAACCAATCTAAAATTTCGACTGTCCATCGATGGTCTGTCCTTCTGGTAGTATGTCCAGCCCATTACCATTTCTGGGATTTTACTTGGATCATGATGTCTTCCACTCTTGTCATTTTTCTGATCTATGTGTTCCTCTTCTTATCTCTCCTGGTTACACCAAGCATGCACCTCTCCATGCTTCTTTGAATTGTCTTCAGTCTTTGTAAGTCTTTTTTAGTTAAGGTCCACGTATCTGCACCATACGTAAGCACTGGAAGGATGTATTGATCAAACACTTTTCTTTTAAGACATAATGGCATATTGCTCTTGAAAATTATAGATGATGGTATCTACTTGTTTTCTAATATCCAGATGTATTTATAGGCATTTACTTACGATCGACAGTGTGGAAGTTCCCAAAGCTATGTGCATACATGCAGCTCCAAACCATGACCATCACCTGATGCATAACTGTAGTCACTAAGCAACTTCGATGGAAATTTTCATTCTTGAATCTCCTTACATAGGCACTATTCTGATTCCCATTAAGGCAAAATTCTGATTCATCACTGAAAACAATATTTTCCCATTGCTTGGTTGTCCATGAGACATGCTGTTTTGCTCACTGAAGTTTACGCTGTCTTTGATTTGCAGTTAATAGTGGTTTACGCCTGACTTTGCAGCCACATAAGTCATAGTGAAGCATCCTCTTCCTAACAGTAGATGTGCTAACAGTTCCATCAGGGACCATCTTTGAAGAACTACATGTAAAATGAGCCTTCTATCTTGAAGCTTAGTTTTCTAAACACTCTGTCCTGCGTGGTTGTAGTGGATCTGGGCCTTCCGTTGCGACGCTTATTTTTAATATTGGCTAATGTTAGCCGTGCCTTGTACTTTCTTCAGTAGCCTAATAACTGTAGATTGATTACAGCCCACTCTTCCAGAGATTTGCCTTGAAGAATATTCCTATTCATGCAGAATAACTATTTTTAGTATGTCCGCTGTGGAGAATTTCGCAGTTTTAACCATTATGGAGAATGTACACAAATTATACCATGATAACAACAAGAAGCGGCCACTACAACGCTCTCATAGCTTAGCGTTAACCCTTATAAAAACTGGAGTAGGATCAGGATAGCATTAGGTAGTAGCCAATCAGTAAGAACAATGTCTATGATTGGCTGTAACAACTAATACGTAGCTAACGTGAATTGCAATGTTTTTGTCAAACCCCATATTTTATATCACATCTTAGCAACCGAAGTAGCTATAGGAAAAACTAAGACTTTTTTAAATCTCCATTAAATTTTGCATCTAATGACATGTAAATGACGAAATAGCTATGAAAATTAGTTAAATAAAAAAACAGTTAACTTAAAAAAATCAGTTCTTTCAGGTGATGCAATAATTTTGCGCACCACTGTATGTAATATGTAATAGTTACAAAAGGTCGAGTCACATTATTGTGACCTCCAGATAATATCCAGAGTAACCGTGTAACGTATACTCTAGATTAACTTTCCTTTTGATTTTTACTATCTCTGGTTATTTTACTTTACTATGTAAATTATCTTCTTACTGAACGAGATGTTATTTCACCCGCTGAATGAGATCTGGCAATGAGTGTAAGTCATGACGTGGTGGTAGCCAGTATAAATAGGCGCGTTCAACGATACCTAAGGAGAGCGTTTGTTGTTGTATAGAGAGACCGTTTGTTTATGTGGAAGAGCTTTTTGTTGATGTGCGTAGAGTGAGCGTTTGTTGTTGTACGAAGTGAGCTGTGGTTTATGTGTCAGAGAGCTGTTGTCGTATAAAGAGATCTTCGTTTATGTGAGAGCGAGAAGTTTACCAAATAAATGAGTTTTAAGTAAGTACGTCTTTCTCAGTTCATAGTACTGTCAGACCTCTGTCTGGCTGTTAGGTTTATTTCATTAAGTGTTATTAGTAACAACCAGAATAAGACTTTATTCATCTTAATTACTACTACAACATTACTACCAGTTATAAGCTTGTTCATTATTATTACTACATTACTAGCAGGGAAGTTTATTCATGATATAAATAATTAACAAAACAGCAACCATTAGAACAAGCATTAGCTTAGAAGAAGCTGAATTCATTATAAATATATAATTAGCGTAGTAGAAATTATATTCATTATAATTATATTAGTAGAAGCCAAATTCATTATAACCGCCGTGTGCAGCGCGGACATCAGCTAGACGGGCTGGGAATGACTCAGTAAGGTGCTGAAAGGTGATCACAGGTATGTGGAGCCCTGCTGACTGCAGTGCATCTGAGAGCTGCTGGAGGGTGAGTGGTGGAGGATCCACAGAGTGAACAACACGATCGAGGTGGTCCAACAGATGCTCAATTGGGTTTAAGTCTGGGGAATTAGAGGATCAGGAAAGTACTTTGAAGTCTTCATCGTGCTCTTCCAACCACTCTCGGAAATTTCAAGCTGTGTGACACGTCGAAAGGTCGTTTTTGGAAGAACCCATCCGCCCAAGGGAAGATAATAAGCATGTGTGGGTGTTCGTGGTATGCAAGGATGGATTCATAACGAATTTGGCCCACAGTGCCCTCCACAGGTATGAGTGGATCCAGAGAATCTCACGAAAACATTCCCTAGACCATAACGCTGCCCCACCAGCTTGTGTTCTTCCAGCAATGGTTGAAGAGTGTTTGTTCTCCGATGTTTCTCGCCTTATACGCCAACGTCCACCCGTTCGATGAAGCAAAAAACGTGACTCATCGGAAAAGGAAATCCCTTGCCTGTAAGCGGAAGCCCAATTCCGATACTGCGGTGCATATGTAAGCATTTTCTGTCCATGCACCTTCGTTAGCATAGGTGCAATGACCATTCGTCTGCATCAAAGCCTCGTACGCGGCAGGGTTTGTGGAACTGTTGTTTTTGACACACTTCCGGTAGCCCCATGGTTTATTCGGCCAGTGAGTTGCTCTACTGTAGCGTGTCGATCAGCCCTCACGCATCTTCGAAGCCGATATTCACCTTTCAGATCAATGGCACGTGGCGCTCCGCAGTTTTCACGTCGCTTATTCGCAATGGTGCCATTTCTCCATTCATGATACACTTTAACCACATCAGCGCGCGAACAGTTCACAAACTGCGCTGTTTCTGTAATACTGCCACCCTTGGCCCGTAAGACGATAAACATCCCTTTTTGCAAATCTGATAAATCGCTAATTTGGCCATGATAGCAACGAGTGATATATTTTCAGAATGCCTACAGCACACCTTATATACCCTTCAAGCCAGTTAACGACACGTGTCTTCTTTCATTGGCTACGAGCACTTGACGTCAAAAGGTGGACGTGGTCACAATAATGTGACTAGACTGTGTACATACTCTGATATCATCATCATCATCATTGTCAACCATTATCAATCCACTGCTGGACGAAGGTCTCCCCAAGTTTCCTCCACAACGGTCTGATTTCATCCACCCATCTCCCATCTCCCAGGTGGTCTTCTTCTATGTCTTTTCCTGTCCCTTGTGAAACCAATCTAAAATTTCGACTGTCCATCGATGATCTGTCCTTCTGGCAGTATGTCCAGCCCATTGCCATTTCAGGGATTTAACTCTGATCATGATGTCTTCCACTCTTGTCATTTTTCGGATCCACGATTTCCTCTTCTTATCTCTCCTGGTTACACCAAGCATGCACCTCTCCATGCTACTTTGAGTTGTCTGCAGCCTTTGTATGTCTCTTTTAGTTAAGGTCCACGTCTCTGCACCATACGTAAACACTGGAAGGATGCATTGATCAAACAGTTTTCTTTTAAGACATAATGGCATATTGCTCTTGAAAATTATGCCGTTTCTTCCAAAAGCTCTCCAGGCAAGTTTTGTACGCCGATTAATTTCTTCATCAATGTGTCCCTCACTTGATATCTGCTGTCCAAGATAAACGTACGTGTCTGTTATCTCCAGCTTTTCTCCATCAATCGATAAATCTTCCTTTCTTGTAAAAGCATTGAACAT
The DNA here is from genome assembly GCA_039090855.1 of Macrothele yani. NCBI lineage: Eukaryota > Metazoa > Arthropoda > Arachnida > Araneae > Macrothelidae > Macrothele > Macrothele yani. Next base: position 72,855,643 of record CM077010.1, on the reverse strand, counting down.
CACTTTTGTCTTCTGAAAGTTCATTTTTAATCCCACTTCTTTACTCTTGTCAGCAAGTTCCTGGATCATACTCTGCAGCTCTGATGGGGTAGTTGCAAAAATGACTACGTCATCAGCAAAACGAAGGTGGGTTAGATAATCTCCATTAATCTTTATCCCCTTGTTTTCCCAGCTCAGCAACTGAAAAACACCCTCCATATATATCATCATCATCATCATCATTGTCAACCATTATCAATCCACTGCTGGACGAAGGTCTCCCCAAGTTTCCTCCACAACGGTCTGTCTTGTGCCAGTCTCCTCCATGTCACCCCTGCATACTTTCGAATTTCATCCACCCATCTCCCATGTGGTCTTCTTCTGGGTCTTTTCCTGTCCCTTGGGATCCAATCTAAAATTTCGGCTGTCCATCGATGATCTGTCCTTCTGGCAGTATGTCCAGCCCATTGCCATTTCAGGGATTTAACTCTGATCATGATGTCTTCCACTCTTGTCATTTTTCGGATCCACGAGTTCCTCTTCTTATCTCTCCTGGTTATACCAAGTATGCACCTCTCCATGTTGCTTTGAGTTGTCTGCAGCCTTTGTATGTCTCTTTTAGTTAAGGTCCACGTCTCTGCACCATACGTAAGCACTGGAAGGATGCATTGATCAAACACTTTTCTTTTAAGACATAATGGCATATTGCTCTTGAAAATTATGCTGTTTCTTCCAAAAGCTCTCCAGGCAAGTTTTGTACGCCGATTAATTTCTTCATCAATGTGACCCTCACTTGATATCTGCTGTCCAAGATAAACGTACGTATCTGTTATCTCAAGCTTTTCTCCATCAATCGATAAATCTTCATTTCTTGTAAAAGCATTGAACATCACTTTTGTCTTCTGAAAGTTCATTTTTAATCCCACTTCTTTACTCTTGTCAGCAAGTTCCTGGATCATACTCTGCAGCTCTGATGGGCTAGTTGCAAAAATGACTACGTCATCAGCAAAACGAAGGTGGGTTAGATAATCTCCATTAATCTTTATCCCCTTGTTTTCCCAGCTCAGTGACTGAAAAACACCCTCCAATGTGGCATTAAAGAGCTTCGGAGATATGGTGTCACCTTGTCTCACTCCCTTTCCAATTTTTATGTGTGTTGTATTTTCAAACAGCCTAATCTTTGCACTTGCATTTTCATAGATGTTATTAATAATATTAATGTATGCATCTTCAATACTGCAGGTTTTCAGAGCCATTGTAACTGCTGATGGTTTCACCGAATCAAAGGCTTTTTCATAATCGATAAAAGCCATGCACAATGGAAGTTCATATTCCCTCGCTCTTTCAATTAGTTCTCTCAGCACATGGATATGATCTATTGTGCTGTAGCCACTCCTGAATCCAGCTTGTTCTCTCGGTTGAGCCATGTCCAGTGTTACCTTCAAGCGGTGTGAAAGAACTTTAGTGAAGATTTTATAAACTACTGATAGGAGGCTGATAGGTCTGTAGTTTCCGAGATCCTCAATGTCACCTTTCTTATGTAGCAGGATCATTGTAGCGGTGTTCCAATCCTCAGGAATCTTTCCTTCATTAAGGCATCGAGTGAAAATTTGGGCGAGTACTGTTTCGATTTCTCCACTTGCTTCTTGTATGATGTCTACAGTAATTCCATCTTCTCCTGGAGCTTTCCCCCGCTTCATGTTCTTGATTGCATGTGCAACTTCTGCTGGAAGGACTGGAGGAACTCTGGTACTGGTATCTTTTATGATGTCTGGAGTGCATGTATCATCCCTTTCATATAATTTGGAATAGAAATCTTTCACTCTTGTCAAAATTTCGCCTCTATTTCTTGTTACAGAACCATCTTCTTTTCTCAGTACCATAATCTGTTTTCTTCCCTTACTGAGATGTCCCTTTGCTAACTTTAGGCTTTGGTTGTTTTCAATTGCTTTCCTCACTAGTTCACAGTTGAATTTTTCTTACGTCTTCAGTGATACTTTTTCGTACTGTCTTGCATAGCTCTATATATTCCACTTTGGAAGTCGCATCTTCTTTAGTTGTCCTCATCTCTCTTCTTTTTTGCATCAACATTTTCGTTTTTCCTGATAATTTATTTACATGCAACTTGTTCTTAGACCCAGCTAATTTTGTTGCTGTTTTCATAAGAGCTTTGGTTACTTTTCTGTTAACTTCAGAAATATCCACTTCTTCCGATGTTAGGCCTTCTAAAGCAGAGAACCTGTTCTTCAGTTCCAACTTGAAGGTATTATGGTGTTTTTTAAGGTTGGTTATGTCAATAGATTTTGTTTGTCTTATGAGATTGCCACGTTCAAGTTTGGTGTTGAGGTGCATCTTACATCTCACCAATCTATGGTCACTACCTGTGTTGAACTTGTTTAGCACACTGCAGTCTTCTATGACGAATTTTTTGTTACACATAATAAAATCAATTTCACTTGTCGTCCCATTTGGATGTCTCCATGTCCATTTCCTGTGTGGCTTTTTCTTGAAGAAGGAGTTCAAGATGAAAAACCCTTCTGCCTCTGCAAACTCAACGAGAGTATTTCCACGCTGGTTTCTGTTGCCGTGACCGAATTTACCTACTGAAGTTTCATTCTGTTGCCGTTGCCCTATTTTTGCATTGAAATCTCCCATAATTATTTTCAAGTGCTGCTTACCTTTATTATTTAGATGACAAATTTCCTCATAAAATTCTTCAATTTCTTCTTCAGGATGACTTGTGGTGGGTGCATAAGTTTGAATAATCTGAGCCTGGTATCTTTTCGAGAGTTGGATAACAAGCCGTGCAGCTCTGTCAGAGGAACTTTCAACTTCTACAACTTTATCCTTCAGTTTCTTGTTTATTATAAATCCAACACCACTAGTTCTGCCAGTATCTGTCCCACGATAGTAGAAGAGATGTCCACTTTTCAGTTCGATGAGATCTTCTCCTTTTCTCCTTACCTCACTTAGCCCCACGATGTCCCACTTGATCCTTTGTAGTTCCTCTTCCAATTCAAGAAGCCTTGAATCAGAAGATAGGGAGCGTCCATTGTACGTTGCCAAGGTCAGCATCAGATGGCAGCCTAGTCCGGTCCTCCGGGGATTCTTAGCACCCTCTGCCTTCATGTCGCACTGGCCGCTGCCTTGGCCAGGTACATTCCAGCTGCCGGAGACTGAGGGCCAAGATTTAAGTTGTGGAGTCATTTTGGAGGTGTTTGGCCATAACTCACCACGCTGGCCAAGCGGGTTGGTGAGTGTGGGATAGAATTTCCTCTGATCCCGATGGTATAGTTATACCGCTATTGGCGGTCGTCAGAGCCCCTTTAGTGGGAACAGGATGCACCACGAGAAGGCGGGGTTGACATTTGTCAAGGAGAGGCTGTGATGTTACGCATCACCTGACCTTACATCCCCCATATATATATATATATATATATATATATTTGCGACCTTTTGGTCTTCAGATATCAGGATGCCAAATTAATTCCGGACTGCAATTCGAATCACGGGATCCGCCAATACCTCGTTAGCCAATTAGCCGACACAGTACACCAATAAACCAATGGAGGCACAGTATAACAATTAAAACTGGGATTTAATAGATACATGCATAAATCACACCGGATACTTCATCTAATAATAAAGGCTATAACTTCCGGCCAGCTTTGGCCCTCTTCGGGGTTTCAGAATAAATATGTCCTAACGAAACACAATGAGCCGTAAAGAAAATACTGATAAAAAGTACTTACAAATGTCCTCGAGTATCCAAAGTATTGACGACACCAACAAACACAAACACTCACTCACATTCACTAATATGTTGGCACTACGGGTAGCTTTCTCTTTTTCCGTCCTTGGAGGAGGCCGCGTTGATTACGGACTCTTGGTCAAAACGACGTCGTCCCTAGTCGCTGAACGCACGTACTCAGACACACGCACAAAAGTTATCTCCCCGCTTTTAACACGAAGAGGCTTGCGGTTTCTTCAGAGGCTTTCTCTCTGCGGGGAAGGGGGGGAGTTCTCCGTTCCTGTGTCAGGCGTTTCTCCCCTCTCTCTCTCTGGATGAGCGAGGAGATTCCTTAATTATTTTTGTCTCTCCCTGTATTTCACCTGAAATGGATCCTTACGGCAGGTATTGATGGTCCGGCAAGGTGGAGAAAGTTCCCAGGCAAATCTGTTGCTGGTTAGTTCTCAGCTTATGTTTTCAGCTGGCTTCACTTCTTATGCTCAGAATTGCAAGAGCACAGCAGACGGCAAGCATTTGTTCTAGCGCGAGGAAAAATCGAGGCCCAGTTCTCTCGGCTATCAAACGGATTCTGCTACTCAACAACAATCTCCCGTCTCCCAAAAAGTTGGTAAGCGGTGAATTCTACCACTTGAAACCGCTACATATTTATTATATACCTCTCTTCAAATCCAAGAGCTTTCCCATTGTTTCGCGCGCGGCACAGACAAAAGCTTTTGCCATCTAAACATTTTTGAGTCATGGGAAATAGCTTTTAAACTCCGACCCGTCCCATTTCCGTTTATGGGCTCTTTGTTCTCGTGGCAAACACCTGCAACTCGCCACTTGAATTCCAAGTGCCAGCAGACCTTTTCTTAATATACCGCCCCTCGCAAGTGTTTAAATTATAACTCTCTGTTAATTAAAACCCCCAATCAAGTTTCAATTACCGTTTATCAGCCACGCCTCTCGCCAATTAATTATGCGAGGGAGGGGGGGATCGTCACAATATATATATATATATACAGTCTCTCTGTCTCTCTTTCTCTCTCTCTCTCTCTATGTATATATAGACACTATATTGACAAAAGCACACCCCCTTCAAAGGCAAATGAACGAATCCGCTGCGTTGTTAAGATTCACGGTACTGCTTCAAACGGTATAAAAACAAGCCTGCAGCTGACCGCGATCATATCGCTGTGTGATGTTGAGTGACAGTGTAGCGGGGGGAAAGAACTGACTTTTAGAAAGGAAAGATTGTTGGGTGTTATATTAGTGGGTTGTCCATAAGAGAAACCGAGAGGCGTTTAAACATATACAAGTCAACTGTTTTGGATGTACTGAATAAGTAGAAGACACATGGCGTGCCTGACGCAGCAAAACCTACTGACAGACCAAAGAAAATCCCTATTAGAGGACGTCGAAACCTCATGAGAGTCGTTACAGTTAATCAACAGGGTACTGCACAAGACCTCAATGTACAGGTGAGTAAAAATGCTGGAACCTAGGAAAGTACACATACCATTCGCAGAGAACTTCATTCCATGGGTTACCGTAGTCGCGAAGCTGCTGATAAGCCTTTCATCTCCACTTGGAATGCTACTCGTCGTTTAGTGTGATGTAAAGAACATATATCGTGCACCGTAGATCAATGGAAACGGGTCCTATGGACTAATGAATCCAGATACACGATCCATCAGTTTAATGGCCGTGTGTGGGTTTGGCGGCAGCCGGGGAACGCTATTTACCACAGTGTACTGTTCCTACGGTCAAGTTTGAAGATGGCGGTGTACTCGTGTGAGGGTGTTTTTCGTGGTATGGTCCCGGGCCAATGATTATCGTGGACAAACCTGTTAACCAGCTCGTCTACCACGATATTCCGGACAATTATGCCCTACGAACTCTGTGATAATACTACAAAACCCAGCCGTGTTGATACCAGCAGGATAATGCACCAAGCCATAAAGTAAGGACTGTTATGGCGTGGTTTGACGATAATTCCGTATCTTGTGTGGACTGGCCAGCACAAAGCTCTGATCTTAATCCCACAGAGCCCCTATGGGATGAATTAGAGCGCCGCATAAGAAGTTTGGAACCAATGTGTACTACTAAGCAACAGTTAGTGGCAACACCATGTACTACATGGAAGCGCATACCTATTGCTCTGTTCCAAACCCTTGTGGAAAGCTTGTCTTGAAGGGTCAGTGCATGCATTATGGCTAAAGATGGAACGACACCGTACTAATGTATGTCAATAAATGCTATGTTGTGTTTCTTTTCTAGGTGTCCGGTGACTTTTGTCAATATAGTGTGTATCGTTCCGTTCTTATCTCACAAGATTACGTCAGTCTCACAGACAGCAAGTGTTTCCAACCGTATTCGTATGAGAGTGAAAATATCACTTAGAGGTTGAAAGGTGCTAAAGAGAACGAACTCGAATTTACATAGAGAAATGACCTGAAAATGAAATTTGAATTACAGTATACGTCACAGGATTACTTATTCCGGTGTTAGGCCTAGGTTGTGTCTTCTGTAGGAGAAAGCCTTGACGAAAACGTATGTAGACCTAGGTGGTTTGTGTCGTGCGGGATAAATATGCTTTATCATTGTAATATTGATCGCAGATCAGAGGGTAAACAGAACCAAATGGACTGCTAGTTTGATACTCTTTTCTTAATGAACTAAAATTATTTATGCGTTATGTGTACGGGGTGCTGCATTTAATATTTTTCGACTGTAAAATTGTTGATGTTGTAATTCAACTATATCTCTCTTTCTACACCGCTATTGTGGGGAGTTTAATGTAATCCCTTCATTTTCTTCTAAAAGTGGTTGGCTTTGTTTTACAACCTTACATTCTTTTCCACAAACGAAATGCAATTTGTGATATGCGCTCCCTATTCCTTGGTTTCAATCTTTAGCATCTATGAGATAGACTTGCAACCGAAAAGTTCTACATTAATATCAGTATGTATGTTAAACAATGTTGTGGATTTTTCTTTAACTGTCTGTACAGAATTTACTGCAGGGCTTCTTAAAATAAACAGTGGGGCAAATAAATCCAGAACACAGAAAGAGGATAAAATACTTGTTGAGTTTAAAAAGCGCGTCAAAGCGATGGTGTCCATTTCTTAACGTCTCTGGTGTCAGAAACTGCTGCATTTATTCAACGTCTGAAGAGTAACTATTCTCAAAGTCACGTATACCTCTCGTATATATGGCTTTGCAAAGAGCTAACGTTACGAGTTAAGAATAAACAAAGTAGAGTTTCGAGGAAGTTATGACAATAGGTATGATATCATAATTACAAGTTCAGGTGATGCGCAAACATATAGCCTCTCCTTGACGAATGCCAACCCCAAATTCTGGCTGTGCATCCTGTTCCTACCAAAGGGCTCTGCCGACCGACAAATAGCTCTATAATTGTACTACTGGGATTAGAGAAAATGCTTTCCCACACTCACTAATCCACTTGGCCATCATGGTGAGTTATGGCCGAATTCCCCCCCTCCCATCCCCAAAGAGGACTTCATAACGTAAATGTCGGACAGTACAATTTTTAAGAGCAATATGTCATTACATATCAAAAGAAAAGTGTTTAATCAATGCATCCTCCCAGTGCTTACCTACGGAGCAGAGACGAGGACCTTAACAAAAAAACATACAGACTGCAGTCAACTCAAAGAGGCATGCAGAGATGCATGCATGGTGTCATCAGGTGAGATAAGAAGAGGAACTCGTGGATAAGGAAAGTGACAAGAGTGTAAGACATCATGATCAGAGTAAAATGCCTAAATTTGCAATGGGCTGCACATATTTTCAGAAGAACAGACCACCGATGGGCAACCGACATTCTAGGCTGGATTCGAAAGGGACAAGAAAAGACCATAACGTAACCCTTTTTCGTGTGCGAGATTGGTGTTACGCTATGTCTAAAACCATGAGTGAGGAAAGTTTGAACTAAATGAGAATACGATGCAATAGCTGCACGAAATATCTCTAATTAAGTTTTTATGGACAGACGAAACATATACAGAAGTCAAACTTATAGCCTTTTATTGGTCCAGCAATATTTGATGAACTCCACAATATAGCACTGCAAATTGTGAACTTCACATCTATCTTAATAGCGATCGAACATCTCCACACACACATATACCCTAAGTAACTTCTGTATCGTCCTTTTTATTTAACGTTATTATCACATTCATATGCCACTTTGACCTCAAAAGTGTTGCCAACGGTATTCATATGAGAGAGAAGATATCACGTTAAGTTTGGAAAGTGCAAAAGAGAGCACACTCAAATTTACATAGGAAAAGGAACTAAAAATGAAAGTTAAATTGGAATATACGTCACAAGACCCAGAAGAAGACCACATGGGAGATAGGTGGATGCAATTCGAAAGCATGCGGGGGTGACACGAAGGAGACTGGCACAAGACATGCCGTGGTGAAAAAACTTGGGGAGACCTTCATTCAGCAGTGGATGGATAATGGTTGACAGTGAGGATCATTATCAATACTGTCCAATGTGATGATGAAAAATACCCTTTTTATTTGTGTTCTTATTATTGTTTTTCACTGTCGGTACATTTAAAGTGGTATTCAAGCATTCTACTTAGAATATCGCTTTTGTCCCATAAAACATAATGTAAACGAGATTTATGTATAAAAATATAATAACTGAATTTTCTCGCCGGAAATTGAAGCAACCTAGCTATTTAATGAAGAGCATAAATAAAGTAATCGTTGGTATTTCAAGCTTGTTGCTCAAAAGTTACTTATTGCATTTCATATCTTAATTATACTGCATTTTCCCTCTAGCAGCAAAAATTACGGTTCGTCACCTTGATCGTTAGGAATGTTTCCACAGTTTGCGAATACACATTACAGTTTAGGTGAAAATAAGGAAACTTTTCCCTGACAGTTGTGAGGGGTCGCCGCTGTGGCACAGGGGTCTGAGCGTTGGTTCATGACTGTTCCTCCGAGAGGGTCTCGATTCGAATACCGACGAGGCATAGATGTTGTGTTTGTCTTACGGTACTGGCTCTCTCCCTTCCCTGGAACCAATGATCCTAAATTGGAAACGGGCGACTGATTATAACCCATTGAGTTACTCACGGTTGTCATTACCCTCCCCCCCCCCTTCCCTCAAAAAAAGGAAGGTTGTGACGGGCCCATTCTGAAAATTTTCTGCTTCACATTTAGCACGGACTAAATACTAGAATTTTAAATACAGAAGTAACTTTTGCAGCTAAATGTGAAGCTTGTTGTTTGTGTGAAGCGAATGAAACAGGAAAAGAAGCAAAAAGTTATTTTCAAGGTTTTTGGCAAAACACTGTTACTGCTTATCCATGTGTGTCGGCAAAGTTATGGCGAAATACTTCTGTTGGTCCGAACAGTAAGCCATTACTTTCCAATTTTTCCTTTTCCTGTGATTATGTTATTGTTTTTATTTAATTATTTTTTGTTCGCATGTTTGTGTGTGTGTGTGTGCTTTCAGAAGAAACATAATTTTATGTGTACCTGATTTTCATTGATTGGTGTTTTCCTTATATCTATGAGGGGAGGGGCACAATTTCTACAAAAGTGGTCATGTTTCTATGTGTGATTAGGGATTTCCTTATGTCAAAGAGGGGGGAAGGATGCTAATTGCTGTTAGTTCACTAGAGTTTTTCAACGACAACACAATTTCTCGCGTTGAATGTTCTTTGGAGTTTTTACAGTTTTTCTCACCAACATAAGTATAATGCAGTCGATATTCATATGTTTTCAAAGTCATAGTAATGGCGTCAAAGTGTAATTTTGGCAGCGTGGAACACATTATGCTCTTTAGCGAACAATTGCCTCCAGAAAAACTCAAAGCTGAAGTGAAAGAGAAACTCATCGGAACACCAGAAGTGAAAGAAGAAAGCTTAAATCACATCAGAGCTCTAATAAAAGGTAAGTCCTTTCAAATCCAAATTTCAAAATTATTTATCTATATCGGGACTGCAAGACGTAGTCAAAAACGCATGCTAAGACGTAAAATGCATGTATTTGACCCAATGTATTTCCTCCTGTGCACCAAAAAGGTCTTAGTATATAGTTAGTACCTTTTGAAAGAAAATCAAAATAATAAGACACAAATTTGAATTTTTGCATTACGTTCACTCTACTGTGTTTAACCAAAACAACAAAAATGCCACCGAATTTTCGGTTGTAATGAGCACGTCTTTTGAATCCTTTCCAACGCGAATAAATGTTTTTCAAATTATTCATAATCAATAGAACCGGTTGGAGAAAAAGGATCAACCAGATTTCTACAATTTATAAAACATCCAGAAATAGAGACAACTACTTACTCCCTCTAGCGACTCAAATGTATGTAATGAAAATTAACAAATTGTGTTGAAATCATTACTCATAGCAGAGTAACTATTCTAACACAATTTGTTTCGGAGACAATCAAAGACAAAGGGAATTCTTATATCAGAGACAAAGGGAATTATTTTTGATTGGTTGTTTAACGACCACCGTCAGCAACGTAGTGGGCTATAAGCAGTCGTTCGTCCCTAATTTAAGGCCACTGGTGATATGGCTCATCGGGATTCGAAGCCGGACCCATGTGGGACGAATGGTCAGTAGCCATCGCTTAGACCACTACGTCACCGGGGCGGCTAAAATGAATTTTTAAATAAAATAGTTAGAAGAACAAGTATAGATGGAAACATGATGTAATTGTAGGCCCCGTTGGGAAATGTGAGTAAATAAATGAAAAAGTTACAAATATGCCAAAAAATATATATATATATATATATTATAAGCAGTGTTAACTTTATATATATATATTATAAGCAGTGTTAACTTTATATATATATATTATAAGCAGTCGCCCGTCCTTGATTTAGAGCCACTGGTTCCAGGGAAGTGAGAGAGCCAGCGCCGTAAGACAAACATATCCATGCCTCCTCGGGATTCGAATCCGGACCCATCTGGGACGAATGTTTAGAAGCCATCGCGTAGACCACTGCGCTAGAGGCGTAAAACCGTTGACCACTGGGGCTTTAGGCCTCTAGCGGAAAATCTGTACATTTATCGAGATAAAACATTAAGTATTTGCTCCCCTAGCGAGAAAATTGTACATTATTTCGGAAAGGAAATGCACCCAAAATGTTTTCATTGTTAGTAATATATGACCGATTTTTTTCAATTTGGGTGTTTAGTCCCACAGATATCGCTTTCATATTGCTGTAACCTGGAACGTAATCTTACCTCCTCTAGTGGTACACTTGTGGGAGAAAATACAATAAAACTGTATGCATAACATTTCGTACCAGAAACGTTTTCCGATAAAGAAAGGATTTCTCAAATTGGATTCTTAAAAACAGAGATGTCAATAAAAATAAGACATACACTGTTAAAAATTTGTAGTAGGTTGCACCAAAAAGTGGTGCTACACCAGCTACACCACTTTCTGAGAAAAGATACACCACTGTGTGGTGCAAACAAAACCCAATAACATGATGAAACCTTGCACCATAATTTGGTGCTACCTTGTATTATAACGTGGTGCAAAGTTGCACCATGTTGTGGGGTTTTCTTTGCACCATACAATGGTGTATTTTTTCAGAAAGTGGTGCAGCTGCTGTAGCACCACTTTTTAGTGCAATCAACCATAAAAATTTTAACAGTGTAGATGTACGTCACCTGGAGGAAAACCTATACACTATTTTAAGCAGAAGATGTTCTTAAAACACTTTCTGTGGAGAGCTGTATCGGTACACGAAAGGATTTTCTAAATCCACTTTTATGAAGCGTGGATTTTAACCACTCGATATATCTCCTGTTTTTAGCTAAATCGTTTTCATATACTCACATTAAGCTACTAACCAGGTTTCATCGCGATATCTCCATTTCTCGCTTTTCTATAGACCCCAGAATAGGGATACTAAAGTTTTTAACCACTCGATATATCTCCTTGTTAGTCAGCTTTTACAGTCTTATCGTTGATCTTATCTGGCATCTTACATTACTCTTATGCTCTCAGCTCTTAGAACTCTACGCTTGCAGGTCGTCTTAATGACGTTTGATTCACTTCTAGTGATTTCTAACTTTGAAAACTCGTCTGGAAATATAATGTGTCGTTAAGTAAGAAAAACATTTATCGAAAAAATAAACCAAATTTCCACGAGAAGACAGGAAACTTGAAAGAAAGGTTAAATTGGAGGTATATGTAATAGTGTGTGTAAGTGTTTGTGAGAAAAAGAGGAAGGGGGATTTAGCTAACTCACTCCGCCATCACATTCTAGGCATCAGCATTTCTCTATACAGTTGCTTAAATCTTACGTACTGAATTGCGATTGTTCCTTCAGACACACGCATAAAAACAAGAAAGATGACACCGAATTTTCGGGTGTAATAAGCACGCCTTTTGAATCCGTTTTGACGCAAATTAAATTTATCAAAGCTATTCAAAGTTAATGGAAAATGTATGGAAAACAATAGTATCTGACGGAAGAAAAAGTTTTGCAATCGGGTTTTTAAACCCTCAGATATTGCTGTAAACGGAATCGTGAGCTTACGCCCTCTGGTTGCAGACTTCTGCGTTAAGAAAAACATGAATTTATATGAGAAACATTTCGCACCGGAAAATCTCTCTAACACAGAAAGAATTTTTCAAATCGGACTCTTAGAAACAGATATATCGGCTAAAATAAGATGTGACTTTACGTCCCCTGGTGGGAAAACCATGCATTATTTTAGGAAGAAGGTATTATCAAAAGGTATTTCATTATTAGCGGTATCGGTCCAAGAAAAAAAAATTTAGTCGAGTTTTCAGGAGCCCAGATTTTGCTACAAATACATCAGAAGCCGATATTAACACTTATGCCCTCTGGTGGCCAAACCATTCTTTATCAAACATTAGAAATTAAGTGAAACATACTTTCCATCAGGTCTTGTACGCGATACAGGAAGAATTTTTCTAATCGGAGTTTTAGAAGCAGAAATAACGCAGAAAACGCAATTTACCTTTTGGCCCCCTAGCGGAAAGTCTACGATTTACTTGAAAATTTTGAATTTTTAGGAAAAACATTTAGCATCAGAAATACTATCCAACACTGGTGGAATTGCTCAAATCGGACTCTTAGAAGTAGAGTTATTGAAAAAAATAAGATAAACATCTACGCCCTCTGGCGTAGAAACCATGCATTATTTCAAGAAAATGTTCCTAAACGGTTTGTCGACATGAGTAGTATCGGTCAACAAATGACTTTTTTTTTAATCAAGATTTTAGAAGCTCATATTTTGCTGCAAATACATGAGAAGCGGAAATTAAGATTTACGCCCGCTGGTGGCCAAACCGTTTTTTTACAAAAATTAGAAATTATGTGCAAAGGATTTCCCATCCGGAACTGTATCCAGTGCAGAAATAATTTTTTAAATCGAAGATTTAGAAGCGGATATATAGGGGGGAAAGCAATTTACCTTTACGCCCCCTAGTGGAAAGTCCATGAAATACTTGAAAATTTTGAAATTGTATGAAAAACTTGTCACACTGGAAACACTATCCAACAAAGAAGGAATTTTTCAAATCGGATACCTACAAGTAGAGATATTGACAAAAATAAGATATACATCTACGCGCCCTGGCGTAGAAACCATTTATTATTTTAAGAAGAGATGTTTCTAAAAGGTTTGTCGACATGAGCAGTATCGGTCTACAAACGACGTTTTTTTTCAATCGAGAATTTAGAAGCTCATATTTTGCTGCAAATACATCAGGAGCAGATATTAACACTTATGCACTCTGGTGGCCAAACCACTTTTTCACAAAAATTAGAAATTATGCGCAAACGATTTCCCATCAGGATCTACTGTATCCGGTGCAGAAAATGTTTTTCAGATAGGAGATTTAGAACCAGAGATTTTGGGGAAAACGCAATTTCCCTCTACGTCCCCTAGCGGAAAGACTATGAATTACCTGAAAATTTCTAAATTATATGAAAAACATGTCACACCGAATACACTATACCACAAAAAAGGAATTTTTCAAATCGGACCACTAGAAGTATTGATATTGACAAAAATAAGATATACGTCTACGCCCCCTGGCGTAGAAAGTGTGGAATATTTTAAGAAGAAAATATTCCGAAAAGGTTTATCGATGCAAGTGGCATCAGTCCACGAAATAATTTTTTCAATCGATAATTTAGAAGCTCAGATTTTAGGGCAAATACATCAGAAGCAAAAATTAGCACTTACGCCCCCTGGTAGCCAAAGTATTCTTTACCAAAAATTACAAATTATATGCAAAAGAGTTTCCATCAGGAGGTATATCCGCTGAATCTTTTTCTTTTAAATCGGAGTTTTAGAAGAAGAGTTATCAGGAAAAATGTAATTTACTTTCACGTCCCCTAGCGGAAAATCTATGCGCAATTTGAAAAAGGAACTATATCTAAAATACTTTTCGACATAAATGGAATCGAAATATAAAAGAATTTTTTCAATCGGATGTTTAGAAGCAAATATGTGGAATAAAATGTATTTTTGAATTCAACATCATCTGCATTTACGCTCTCTACCAGCGAAATTGTACATCGTAAAAAAAGCGAAATATAGGATCATCATTTGCATATTTCAAGCTTCCCAATGCAAAGAGACTTTTTCAAATCGGACTAATAGTTGCAGAAATATCGTGGGTTCAGACGGACAGACAAACTGATCACATAAGCACGATCTTTTTTTACAAAAGACGTGCTAAAAATACGGAAAGATTGGGTGGGCATTTTTGCGCAAATTGAGATGAGAGCTTTAGATGGTATTAGGTAGCATACGTAGTTTAATACAGAAGTGACACAAACCTTATTTCTCTCTAATTGCTTGTCCCTTAAAAAGTAATGTTGCTCAAAGTGTGTTAAAAAGACAAAGGATACAACGCAGTTCAAGGTTTCACCAGATTTTATGAATTTTTGTAAGTGAAAATATCTTTTTTTTATATCGCCATGTTTTATGTGATCAAAGTTTTTCTTCTTTTTTTTTTAAAAAATAACTACTTTTGTCCCTATATTTTAGCTACCAGTTTGTACTTTTAATTTTGGTATCCATATCTCTTGTGTTTAAGATAGTTTTTCGGATAGGAAATATTTTGGCCTGTGAAAAGTGCTTCCGTTTTGAATTTCTGCTTTTGTTGAATCTTAACTTACGTAAATTTTATTTGCTTCTCGTTACATTTTTCACACTGAACGTCGCCTCTGATTTTCTTTCTTCTCTGGGCTGACTGGCAGTAACTGAAGTCATGATAATTGGTACAAGCAGAGGGACCACGCAAATTGAGATGTATGTACTCATTAGAAGCTTCGCCTACACAAGGGCTTGATCTATTTTCGAATGTGTTCGATAAAGTGGTCCAAGAGTTTTGTTCTATTTTTAGAAAATCATTGAAACATAACTACATCACTTACAGACTTAGGATTTGCTGCGTTTGAAAGGTAAAGTCCATTTTTATACTAACTGATACATTACTATACATAAACGAGCGACCATACTGTACATGTACAGAACCCATGTATGGTAGTGTATGGAGCACTATTACGCACTCCGTGCGTAATAGTGCCCCCGTGCAACTGTCACGCGCAGAGGATGTTCACTACAGGTTGGACATCCTCCGTTCGTGATAGTTGCGTGGCAGATGTCCAACCTGTAGTAAATTTCTCGAGTCCCCGTTGAAATAAATCTGTATCAACAGCAGAAATGGCGTTCACGATACGTTTCTTTAGGTCCTTTAAATCGCTTCTCTTTGTTCTGTATACTTGGTCTTCGAACAATCCAGTGGAGTACACCATATGAACGGCTGGCCATGGAATCAGGTAATCCAGTTTTCCGCGAATGGGAACACGGTATCCAAGTAGTCGCGAAAACTTTTTTCCCTAGTGGAGAGGAGCTCTGTCTTGTTGAAAGATGACATCTGGCTGAAGAACTTCAACTTGTGACATAAGAAAATTTTGCAGCGTGTCTAAGTAAGCATTTACCTTGATATATTTTTGCACGAAGATAAAAGAACAAACAATCCGGTTGTGCGTAAACTTACACCAAACATTAACTGCCATGGGTTTGCGAGGCATGTAGTTTTTCGAACTCTATTTGCGAGCATTATGTCTTTTTACAGCGCTAAATACGTGAAATGTCGATTTATCATTAAACAAGAAAGATGACACCGAATTTTCGGGTGTAGTAAGCACGTCTTTTGAATCCGTTCTGACGCAAATTAAATTTATCAAAGCTATTCAAAGTCAATGAACCGGTATGGAAAACAATAGTATCTGACGAAAGAAAGAAGTTTTTCAATCGGGTTTTTAATCCTTCAGATATTGGTGTAAACGGAATCGTGACCTTGCGAACTCTTAGAAACAGAGTTATCGACAAAAATTAGATGTGACTTTACGTCCCCGGGTGAGAAAACCATGCATTATTTTAGGAAGAAAGAATTCGAAAAAGGTTTATCCATATGAGCGGTATCGGTCCAAGAAAAAAATTTAGTCGAGATTTCAGGAGCCCAGACTTTGCTTCAAATACATCAGAAGCAGCAATTGACACTTATGACCATCTGGTGGCCCAACCATTCTTTACAAAACATTAGAAATTAAGTGAAAAATATTTTCCATCAGGTCTTGTATGCGATACAGGAGGAATTTTTCAAATCGGAGTTATAGGAGAAGAAAACGAAATTTACCATTATGCGCCCTTGCGGAAAGTTTATGATTTACGTGAAAATTTTGAATTTATGGAAAAAACATTTTGCATCGGAAACACTATCCAACAAAGAAGAAAATTTTCAAATCGGACATTTAGAAATAGAGATATCGACAAAAATAAGATATGCATCTACGCCCCCTGGCGTAGAAACCATGCATTAATTAAAGAAGAAAATTTTCCTAAAATATTTGTCGACGTGAGTAGCATCGGTCAACAAAAGACTTTTTTCAATCAAGATGTTAGAAGCTCATATTTTGCTGCAAATACACCAGAAGCAGAAATTAAGGCTTACGCCACCTGGTGGCCAAAACATTTTTTACCAAACATTAGAAATTATGTGCAAACAATTTCCCATCAGGAGCTGTATCCGGTGCAGAAAGAATTTTTCAAATCGGAGATTTAGAAGCAGAGAAATAGTGGGAAACGCACTTTACCATTCCGACCCTAGCGGAAAGTCTATGAATTACTTGAAAATTTTGAATTTATAGGAAAAACATGTCACACTAGAAACACTATCCAACAAAGAAGGAATTATTTAAATCGGACTTCTAGAAGTTGAGATATTGACAGAAATAAGATATACATCTGCACCCCCTGGCGCAGAAACCATGCACTATTTTAAGAAGAAAATGTTTCTAAAAGGTTTGTCGACATGAATAGTATTGGTCTACAAACGACATTTTTTTCAATCGAGAATTTAGAAGCTCATATTTTGCTGCAAATACATCAGCAGCGGAAATTTTGTGTGCAGATAATGCAAATACATCAGCAGCCCCCTGTGGCCAAACCATTTTTTTTAAAAATTAGAAATTATGTGCAAACGATTTCCCATCAGGAGCTGTATCCGGTGCAGAAAAGAAGTTTTCAAATCGGACATTTAGAAGCAGAGAGATAGGGAGAAACGCAATTTACCTTTACGCCCTTTAACGGAAAGTCTATGAACTACTTGAAAATTTTGAAATTATATGAAAAACATGTCACACGGAAAACACTATCCAACAAATATGGAATTTTTTAAATCGGACTCTTAGAAGTACAGATATTGAAAAAAAAAATAAGTTATAAATCTACGCCCCCTGGCGGAGAAACTGTGAAATATTTTAAGAAGAAAATATTCCGAAAAGGTTTATCGATGTGAGTGGCATCAGTCCACGAAAGAATTTTTTGAATCGGTATGTTAGAAGATAAGATTTTAGGGCAAATACATCAGAAGCAAAAATTAACACTTACGCCCCCTGGTGGCTAAAGTGTTCTTTACCAAAAATTCGAAATTATATGCAAAAGATTTTCCGTCAGGCGATGTATCCGCTGAATAAAAAAAATTTCAAATCAGAGTTTTAGGAGAAGAGTTAGCGTGAAAAATATAATATTCTTTTACGCCCCTAGCGTCATCTATGCGTTATTTGATAAAGAAACTACACTGACAGAAAAAAAATTCCCAACACCACGAAAAAATAGTTGTAGAAGAATGAAATGGCGGCAAAACATTTGTATAGGTAACATATTTAATCGATTATGGTTTCAAGATCACAGCTTATTGTAAGCGCGAGAAGAGCCATTTTAAATGTGAAATGCTGGTACATTAATAACCGGTGTAACCGCCAGAATGTTGAATGCAAGCACGCAAACGTTCATGCATTGTATCGTACAGGGGCTGGATGTCAGTTTGTGGGATGGAGTTTCATGCCTGTTGCACTTGGTCGGTCAATACATGGACGGTTAATGCTGGTTGGGGGTGACGCTGGAGTTGTCGTGCAATGATGTCCCATACGTGCTCGATTAGTGAAAGATCTGGTGATCTAGCAGGCCACGGCAACATGTCGACACTCTGTAGAGCATGTTGGGTTACAACAGCGGTTATGCGGGCGAGCGTTATCCTGTTGGAAAACACCCCCTGGAATGCTGTTCATGAATGGCAGCACAACAGGTTGAATCACCAGATCGACGTACAACTGTGTCGTCAGGGTGCGTGGGATAACCACGAGAGTGCTCCTGCTATCATAGGAAATTGATCCCCAGACCATAACTCCAGGTGTAGGTCCAGTGCGTCTCGGCCGCAGACAGGTTGGATGCAGGGGCTCACCTGGCCTACTTCTAACCAACACACGGCCATCACTGGCACCCAGGCAGAAGCGGCTTTCATCAAAAAACACAAGAGATCTCCACTCCGTCCTCCAATGAGCTCTAGCTTGACACCACTGACGTCGCAAACGGCAGTGGTTTGGAGTAGGTGGAATGCACGCTACAGGGCGTCTGGCTCGGAGCTGTCCTTCAAGTAACCGATTTGTAAGAGTTTGTTGTGTCACTGTGGTGGCAACTGCAGCTCGAATTGCTGCCGCAGACGCGGTACGATGCGCCACGGCCATACGCCGTACACGGCGGTCTTCCCTCTCAGTAGTGCCACGTGTCCGGCCGAAACCCGGTCTTCTTGAGGCAGTACCTTCCCTTGACCACCGCTGCCAACAATCATGCACAGTGGCTACATTCCTGCCAAGTCGTTCTACAATATTGCGGAAAGAAAATCCACCTTCTCGTAGCCCTATTACACGACCTCGTTCAAACTCCCTGAGCTGTTGATAATGGCTTCTTCGTCTTCTTAAAGGCATTCTTGACTAACATCAACACACTACGTCGAATCTCAACGATAACTAACGCTCACGAACGTTACAGCGCGCATTTACAGCAAACCTGCTTCGCATGTTCCGAGGGGCGCTACTAGCGCCACACGTATGCGCCGAGCGCGAAATTTGCATAGACGTCATCTTACAGATGTACTCTCACCGCCTACCAACTGTCGTTTATCTAACACAACCTCTTTTATGTGTTGGAATTTTTTTTCCGTCAGTGTATATCTAAAATACTCTTCGACATAAATGGAATCAAAAGATAAAAGAATTTTTCAATCGGATGTTTAGAAGCAAATATGTGGAATAAAACGTAATTTCGAAATCGACATCGTCTGCCTTTACGCCCCCTAGCGGCGAAATTGTGCATCGTAAAAAAACCGAAATGAAGGATCATCACTCGCATATCCGAATGCAAAAACGAATTTTTTAAATCGGACTAATAGTTGCAGATATCGTGGGTACAGACGGACGGACGGATACACCGATAACAGAAGCACGATCTTTTTTTACAAAAGACGTGCTAAAAACAAACTTTCAAGGGAGCGTTCGTCAATATGTACGCTATCCAATAAGTACAGGCAAATTCGAAACGGCTAGGCTTACCGTTCTTCCCCAAGTGTTAAACAAATCTGGACTTTGAATGCATATAACCGCAGTCCTTTATGCAAAATACGCATCATTGTTGTACGTGGCAGCCGCAAATGTGCAGCAGCTTGTTTGGTTGACCGCCTTGAATAATTTTCCTACTCGTTCAACGTCGTCTTTTGAAAGACTGGAACGTCCACTCCTTTGTACTCTAAACGTATTCCCAGTTTCTAGAATTTTGTCTCCCCAATGCTTAATTATTTTAGGGTCATGAGTATCCCTGAAGAAACATGTACGAAAGTTCAACAAAACTTCAGATACAAAATTTTGTAGATATGAATCCGTTTATTGGTGTAAATATGAATTGAATGGTAAATCAAATAATATCCTAAAACTTGAAAATTTCTTCGTCCTGGAGCGGGAATCGAGCCCGCTCCCGCATGACGAACTTTTCACGTTTTCGGATATTGTCTTATTTACCATTCAATAACAAACGGATTTGTATTGTACAGTGGTGTAATCCCGTATTTCATTCATAGAGAACTTCAGATGTTTATCTGTCAAAAGGGGAAAATGTTATTTCTGTGATACTACTCACGTATGGTGTAATTATTCTTCCTTAATTTCAAAAGACAGGGTAAGATTTTTGGGCTTTTGGACCACTCTGTTTGATATGCTACTGCTACTGCAGTGCTACTTTTTTGTGTGCAGATAATGTACAATAAATTGACTTAGTTCACGCACTCTTTATTTTTTGTGTTCTGTAGCCTCACTGATGTTATCCGAATGCATGTTACACGAGTGAGATTCATACATCTTTCATTTCATGCAATATCCCTAACTTTTTGTGGCCGGTGTAGAAATATGAGTACCTACTCGCAACCTTAGTAATATCGATCCCTATGTGGACGAACAGTCCCCGGCTGAAAAATATCTCCAGGACAATTCTGAAGGAAGGGCGCAACCCCTTCCCGGTAAAATATCCATGCTATATCACTGGCTGTTGAAGGTTCTCTCAATTCGTATTAGGCAAGATTGCGAACTGAACCCAATGACGCCCTAATCCACGACGCTTGGCGTTGGGTCGGTATGACGCTTAAACGTGCATGCTGCAGGGTGCCGTTCACCGCAAAGTCTTCGAACTCGTATGTGACCATCACGGTGTGTCAAGGTGAATCGGAACTCGTCAGAAAACACAACCTGTTGTCAATCAGCGCGCCAGTGTCTGTATTCGAGACTCCATTGCTGCCTGAGGCGTCTGTGATTCAGAGTAAAATGAATGCGCATCAATGGATTGCTTGCGACCAGTCTTCTCTTATGCAGACAACGTCGAACTGTGGAGGAAGACAAATCCTAACCTGTGAGAGTGTTCCACTGCTGCGCTGACACCGTGAATGTCTCTGTACGATTGGTCGCTTCCATGCGGTACAAGTGTTCGTCATCTAGTGTATTTGTGCAATTTTGAGATCTATTTCCCCGATTTATCTGCGTCCCAGCCTCATTTGTCCGCTGACACCACGTTGTATCGCTGTATTGGCGTTTCATCCCGTAAGAGTGGCAATTCCTCTGCATGAAAACCCAGCTTTTACCATATCAACAGTCCTTTCTCGTTTAAAGTCCGTCAGATGTTTACAATGCGACCTTCCTCGGCGACAGGGCCTAGTAGTGAGACAGAAGAAATAAAATTTCGACTCAGAGTTGGTTCTTCACTGATTGCAACATCTGGTTTTTGCCGGCTCTCTGTACACAAGACCAGACAGTCCAAAACGCGATGCTTCTTCGGTGACAGTGCAAAGCAGTGAGACACAAGAAATACCATTTCGACTCACAGCTGGTTTTTCACTGATTGCAACATCTGGCTTTATCCAGCTCTCTTATACACAAGACCAGACAGAACAGAGAGCGATGCTTCTTCGGTGACAGGGCATAGTAGTGAGACACAAGCAATACCATTTCGACTCATAGCTGGTTCTTCACTGATTGCAATATCTGGCTTTAGCCAGCTCTCTATACACAAAACAGGACAAATCAGAGAGCGATGCTTCTTCGGTGACAGGGCATAGTAGTGAGATACAAGAAATACCATTTCAACTCACAGCTGGTTCTTCACTGATTGCAACATCTGGCTTTTATTTATTAATTTTTTTTTATTGGAGGTTTAACGACCACCGTGAGCAACTCAATGGGCTATAAGCAGTCGCCCGTCCCTAATTTAGGGTCACTGGTTCCAGGGAAGGGAGAGAGCCAGTGCCTTAAGACACACACAACATCCATGCCTCACCGGGATTCGAACCCGGACCCAATTCGGACGAATGATCAGAGGCCATCGCTTAGACCACTGCGCCACCGTGGCGGCCATCTGGCTTTAGCCAGCTCTCTATACAAAAGACCAGACAGATTAGAGAGCGATGCTTCTTCAGTGAAGGGCATAGTAGTGAAACACAAGAAAAACCATTTGGACTCATAGTTAGTTCTTCACTGATTGCTACATCGGCTTTAGCCAGCTCTCTATACACAAGACCGGATAAATCAGAAAGCGATGCTTCTTCGGTGACAGGGCATAGTAGTGAGACACAAGAAATACCATTTCAACTCACAGCTGGTTCTTCACTGATTGCAACATCTGGCTTTTATTTATTAATTTTTTTTTATTGGAGGTTTAACGACCACCGTGAGCAACTCAATGGGCTATAAGCAGTCGCCCGTCCCTAATTTAGGGTCACTGGTTCCAGGGAAGGGAGAGAGCCAGTGCCTTAAGACACACACAACATCCATGCCTCACGGGATTCGAACCCGGACCCAATTCGGACGAATGATCAGAGGCCATCGCTTAGACCACTGCGCCACCGTGGCGGCCATCTGGCTTTAGCCAGCTCTCTATACAAAAGACCAGACAGATTAGAGAGCGATGCTTCTTCAGTGAAGGGCATAGTAGTGAGACACAAGAAAAACCATTTGGACTCATAGTTAGTTCTTCACTGATTGCTACATCGGCTTTAGCCAGCTCTCTATACACAAGACCGGATAAATCAGAAAGCGATGCTTCTTCGGTGACAGGGCATAGTAGTGAGACACAAGAAATACCATTTCGACTCACAGATGGTTCTTCACTGATTGCAACATCTGGCTTTAGCCAGCTCTCTATACACAAGATCTGACAGATCAGACAGCGATGCTTCTTCGGTGGCAGGGCGTAGTAGTGTGACACAAACAATACCATTTCAACTCACAGCTGGTTCTTCACTCATTGTAATATCTGGCTTTAGCCAGCTCTCTATACACAAGACCGGACAGTTCAGAGGGCGTTGCTGCGAAACTGCAGACGGGTTTTCACTGGCATTTTAATTATTTGCATGTGTTAACCTGGTGTACATATCCTTTAAGTTTCAAGAATTCAGAATTCCATGGTCATCCATGTAACACCTCTCAGAAATCTTGAAATTTGCATCGCCTTGGAGAGGGAATCGAACAATCATCTCCCGATTTCATTCGAGTATGCTAACCGTTACACCACCCAGGACACTGAAGTTCCAAGCAACTGAGACTAAGCAAACTGAGCTTAAGAATGTGAACATTCTGAGATCTTCGCTAGTCGAAGCATCGTTGCTTCCTCATAGCGTTTATTGGATGGGAGATAGATCAAAACGCTATAAGGAAGGAAGGATGCTTTGGCTAGCAAAAATCTGAGGATGTTCCAAGCAACTGAGACTAAGCAAACTTAGCTTAGGAATTTGAACATCCTGAGATCTTCGCAAGTCGAAGCATCGTTCCTTCCTCATAGCGTTTATTTAATGGGAGATAGATCAAGACGCTATAAGGAAGGAAGGATGCTTTGGCTAGCGAAAATCTGAGGATGTTCCAAGCAACTGAGACTAAGCAAACTTAGCTTAGGAATCTGAACATCCTGAGATCTTCGCAAGTCGAAGTATCGTTCCTTCCTCATAGCGTTTATTGGATGGGAGATAGATCAAAACGCTGTGAGGAAGCAAGGATTTTTTCACTAGCACAAATTGGAGGATGTTTCAAGCAACTGAGACTAAGCAAACTTAGCTTAGGAATCTGAAAATCCTCAGATTTTCACTAGTCGAAGCCTCCTTGCTTCCTCATAGCGTTTTTTGGATGGGAGATAGATCAAAACATTATGAGGAAGCAAGGATGCTTTGACTAGCAAAAATCTAAGGATTTTCAGATTCCTAAGATAAGTTTGCTTAGTCTCAGTTGCTTGGAACTTCACTGTCCTGGGTGGTGCAACGGTTAGCATACTCGAACGGAAATCGGGAGATGTGGGGTCAATTACCGCTGCAGGGCGAAGATAATGTTAATTGGATGACCACTAAGTGGTGCAAGAAAATTTAGAATTTATATTCTGTTTGCTTTGAGTATTCCATAACTGAGTCTTCCAAAGACGTTAATCAATCTACACGATGCGGACAAAAGTGAATAGACACTACAACGCAGTCGCAATGGTGTGTTTTCGCAGAAGTCACGCGGTCGATGAGATAGAAAAACGGCAACGGGAATGAGCTCCGATCAATCGCTGATAAAATAGAGAGCAGAAGAGAGATCTAGTTTGAAAAGGGCGTTATAATAAGCTGCTCAATTGAAGGTATTAGCATAAGAAGCATTGCTGATGTCAGACAGATCGCCGAATCGACTGGCCGCACCGGTGGCGCAGTGTTCTAAGCGATGGCTTCTGATCATTCATCCTGTGAGGCATGGATGTTGTGTTTGTCTTACGGCACTGACTCTCTCCATTCCCTGGAACCAGTGGCCCTAAATTAGGGACGGGAGACTGCTTATAGCCCACTGATTTGCTCACGGTGGTCGTTAAACCTCCAAACAAAACAAAATCGACTGTGGCTTTGGTCATCAACATACTGAAGAAGATGCAACATTGCAAAAATTCATCTCGCCTTAGAACACCCACATAACTACAAACTAGAGACCGGAAGGTGCTGAAGAGGGAGATCTTCAGCACCTTCCGGTCTCTAGTTGGAAAACCAGGTCCCGACCAATGCACGCACAGGAGTTCCGGATGGAAGCAGATAAAGTGTCTTCAGTAAGAAAAGTAGCACATACACTCTGATATCATTGCCGAGCAGCCGCCCTTAAACCTCTCATCACAAAGACCAATAAAGTCAGGCGGCTACGAAGGTGTCAACAGCACAAAAACTGGACATTGGAGCAATGGCGGCAGGGGTAATGGAGCGACGAATTCCGCTTCACATTATTCTGATCGGATGGACGTGTCTGGTTTAGGCGGTTACCCGGGAAACGTCTGCTTCCGGACTGTTCGGTGCCCACTGTGAAACACGGAGGCGGTGGAGTCATGGTATGGAGTTGTTTCAGCTGGTACGCTGTGGGTCCACTCTTTGTTATTCATGGTAACATGAAATCTGTGCTGTATACAGATATCCTGAATAAAAACTGGTTACAAGCAATACCGTCTTAGCATGATTTATTTAAAGATAAAAAATATTTACAAATTGAAACCATAAGTACTTTGAAGGTGGCGTTCACATAATCTTCAGATGTATCAAACACGCCAGCATAACATCTTATATACCCTGTCCATGTGCACCATGGGTACGTTACTCCAGAGACACGTGACAAAAACAAGATTGTTTGTAAACAACTTATGCAAATCATGATGAACGTCAGCTGTGAGAGCAAATTATTCCAAATTAAACACATTATGCCCCTTGAAACAACAGTTTGTTACGAAATGTATTAATGACGTGCTCCCAAGTTTCAGACAGCTCAAAAGGGCTGTAATCGTTGCAACACTGGTCATCAAAAACTGTAATATAAATACTTTCCATGCACAGTAGTGAGTGGGCAAAGGCGGGAGTTGCTATTAATTTAGTGTTCTGCCAGTCTGGGAACATAACTCCAGAGTTGACATTCCTTGCTAGGGCTGTGCTATTTGGGTTAGCTTTTAAGCTATATTTGTGCTCCTGCAAGCGCAAACCTATCTTCCGTCTGGTAGATCCTATGTAGTTACTGATAATCTCGCCTGAGCGTGCATCCAGCATGTCAGCATTATTACGGTCTTTTCTTACATATGTGGACAAATTTCTATGCCAATACGTAATTTATGTCTGCGGAGCACAGGCGTGATAGCACTTTACTAATGTACGGCATGTGTTCAACTGTACTTACGAATTTCCAACTATCGTCTGCTCTATGTCTTTTTTTTTTTTTTTTTTTTTTGATTGGAGGTTTAACGACCACCGTGAGCAACTCAACGGGCTATAAGCAGTCGCCCGTCCCTAATTTAGGGTCACTGGTTCCACAGAAGGGAGAGAACCAGTGCCGTAAGACAAACACAACATCCATGCCTCACCGGGATTCGAACCCGGACCCCGTTCGGACGAATAATCAGAGGCCATCGCTTAGACCACTGCGCCACCGGGGCGGCACTCTATGTCTCGTCAGAGTAGTAGAACGACTCACCCTAACACTGGCATAAATGCGTTTGGTTATGCAGGTGGGGTAACCGAAACTACTAGCAAGATTAAAGATGTAATTAATCTCCTGATCAAAGAAGGTCCTGGTAGTGGTATGCGTGTAAGCCCTGCGAAAACGAAAATAAGTAGCGGAAGTTTTATACTGAAATGGATGTGAGGAATTGAATGAAATTAATGAACCATATGCTGAAGATTAAAAAAAAAAAAAAAACAACTAAAAACTTAAACTGAAAAACGTACGCAATTAGAATAGGGTTTCCTATGTATGAAAATCTCTAAAGTAAGGCAATTTAAAGTCAGATTCCTTCTCCACCGTCAGCCTAATAGTTGGAAATACTGAAGACAGTGCGTTGGAGAAACTATTTAATTCATCTTGGGCATTAGGCCAGATCGCCAAGATGTCGTCAGCACATCGTACCTAAAGTATAAACTGGGTGCGGGTCGAAATTCATTGAGAACCTTGTTCTCAATATCTTGAAGCAGAATTTCTGCCAACACTGCGGACAGGGGGGAACCCATCGGTGAGCCCTCTAACTGTTGATAAATGCAATTCTGAAATTTAAAATACGAAACCCTTTGACAAAATGTAACGCAATAAAAATTTCACTGCTTTCAGAATCAGTATTAGAATCAGCAAGTAGGGTCTCGATAATTTGATGGGTAGCATCGACAGGTACATTAGAGTACAAAGCTACCACATCGAGGGAAGCCAAAATGAAAGGCACACTCTGTAGATGAAACACTTTTAGCCTTTTCAAAGCCCTGGAGGATCGTAACTGAGTAAGAAGAGTCCGCTGTAAACTTAGCAAGGTACTTTGCCAGGGCTTTTTCAAGAGGTCTAGTAGGGCTCACGTAGCCAGATACCAAAGGGCGAAGTGGGTATCCCTCTTTGCGTAATTTAATACGGCGAACATATCAGGGACACCGTAGCCAGATGGAAGGATAAAAGCCTATGTAAAACATACAAGAAATAAGTGGGCCCTCTTTAGCCTACCAACAGCCGCCACATTTGCTCTTGAGAGATCACTACTTATAATCTTATGTGGAATAGTGCCAATAACATCTTGCATTTTTGAGAGTACGTTGAACTGTTCAATATTACGACCTATGAGGATTTATCCAAAGACAGTATGAAAACATTAGAGGCATTAATTAGTTGAGATACATGCAGTTTTTCATTACCAAAATCGTCATTTGATGGCAATGAACGGTGATTCTTGTTCGAAAGGTGACGAGCAATGTTTACTCGAGCAATGTCACCATCATTATCAGACAAGGAGGAAATAACAGATTCAACCGGCGAAACTATGATTCCAACACGACTGCTCCAACAGGGATAAGCAAACCTAGCACCACTCCGAAAGGCGCGCTCCTAGACTGGATTCAACACATAGTCACTGAGATTGACAACAGTAGCAGGTGCCCCCATCACTACATGATTTGAGTTGCTCTTAACTTGATATCTATTGCTAACTTCACAGTCCCCTAGAGTCCGAAGCTTTCCAATATGATTTTGAATTAGCAAATTGACCTCGTGTACAGCAATAGCAGTAGTGATAATGAGTTCTCGATTCACCAATATTGCATGCTCTCTTCGCGTTATGAAAGAAAAAGAAAAGTAGCATTTACGGTTTAAATGGTCAATAAGTCCTCGTTTGCTCCTTAAAGCTTGAGCTAGTCGCTTCCTTTCGGCATTCCTAAGAATGGCTTCATCACGATAGGAATACTTCAAGGTATTGATGCGTAGAAACTTCGGAGTAACATTTAAATCTCTATAATGGATTAAGAATAAGAGATGAGTAAACTCCCTAGCAAGCTTGACACGTGCCCAACGGAACGACTGCATAGTACATCGGCGTATTCCTATCGTGATTAAAGCAGTCTTAGGAAAGCCGAAAGGAAGCGACTAGCTCAAGATATCAGCAGCAAACGAGGACTTATTGACCATTTAAGATCTGCTGCGACCTATTAACCTGAAGATCTGCTGCGCCGGAAATGGGTGTAATTACACATGGAGGATGTTAGACACCTTGTAGAATATGTTCCTAGGTGCCTGTGAGGACTACTGTCAGGTAGGTGTTCCTAAAGAAAAGCTAAATCAGTGAACAATAACAAATTTGTTACACCATAATATTTTAATACTTCCTTTCGTAAATGTCTGAATTCAATTTGTTCTTTATCACAGGACTTTGGAGCACAAAATATATCTTCATATGATGATACATTATTATCTATCTGTACAATTTACTAGTTCTTATTCAACGATCCGATGACGTAGATATGTGAAGTAGTTCTTATAATTGATATCCTGAGGAATTCAATGAATGCATTGTTTCTCATTATACGCCATACTTAAACTTTGGGCGACTTTTATTTTCGGAATTATTTAAATTCGTTTAATAAAAAGCAGCCGAAATTTTCAAAAATCACTCGGAGCTTAAAGTCGAGAAAGGCACTCAAGTTGATTAAATGTAATATAGAGAAAGCAGAGAAATATTTTATGTGCCCACTGCTGACCCAAAAGTAAATAAATGCGGTTGAGATAGCCGCGAAATAGTCTCTTCGATCTTCATATTTCAGATAAAGACGGATATCCAAATATTCATCAGTGTTCTTTATATGACCTGAATGAGCCACTCTAACTAAAGTGGTGAAAAATTGCTGTTATGTAAAAATTACACATTATTCTTCTTCTAAAAAAGTTGATTAACGAGAAAAGTGTTTGGCAAGCGCTTATGAAGAGGATTAGCCCTCAAATATTTCAGAATTGATATTTTATACTTCAATATAGTGACTCGCTGGTTACACGATAAATGAATATGAGAACCATATGGACAACTAAATGTGAGCAGCAGCGAAGATTTATGTGCGCTCTGAGACTGCGCTTAAGCTAGTTGCTTATTGACGTCCCTTAGGACTGGACATTCTATGAAAACCGTAAGTGAATTCCGGAGTATAAAAGATACTGTTAAAATGTGTGAGCATTTCATCATCCTGAAAAGTAAAATGATATTCCAAATCTATGCTTTTATTGTTACGCAAATCATATACACATCCGCAAGGAAATGTTACAAAGCAGCGAAATTATAAATTGCTAAAGAACTTACAAGGGAAGCCTTTCAACTGTCACTCTCCAAAATTGAAGAAACGAGGCCAGGAGATAGTACTAAGGGCAAACACCAATGGGTGTATTTCCGTTTTGGCCCAAAATGAACTGACAAAGGTGAACGAGTGTTTTAACTGACAAGGGAAGCCTTTCAACTGTCACTCTCCAAAATTGAAGAAACGTGGCCAGGAGATAGTACTAAGGGCAAAAACCAATGGGTGTATTTCCGTTTTGGCCCAAATGAACTGACAAAGGTGAACGAGTGTTTTAACTGACAAGGAAAGCCTTTCAACTGTCACTCTCCAAAGTTGAAGAAACGTGGCCAGGAGATAGTACTAAGGGCAAAAACCAATGTGTGTATTTCCGTTTTGGCCCAAATGAACTGACAAAGGTGAAAGAGTGTTTTAACTGACAAGGGAAGCCTTTCAACTGTCACTCTCCAAAATTGAAGAAACGTGGCCAGGAGATAGTACTAAGGGCAAAAACCAATGGGTGTATTTCCGTTTTGGCCCAAATGAACTGACAAAGGTGAACGAGTGTTTTAACTGACAAGGGAAGCCTTTCAACTGTCACTCTCCAAAGTTGAAGAAACGGGGCCAGGATATAGTACTAAGGGCAAAAACCAATGGGTGTATTTCCGTTTTGGCCCAAATGAACTGACATAGGTGAACGAGTGTTTTAACTGACAAGGGAAGCCTTTCAACTGTCACTCTCCAAAATTGAAGAAACGTGGCCAGTAAATAGTACTAAGGGTAAAAACCAATGGGTGTATTTCCTTTTTGGCTTAAATGAACTGAAAATGTGAACGAATGGTCTGATAATGGCCTTAGAGCACAAGTGGGAAAATCATCTAACATGTGTTGTGGTGCGTGATATACAACTCCAAACATCAGCTATGTCCCCATGATTCAAAATAAGCTCATGTCATACAAAAAGCAACAAAAAGCTTAATTACATGTCTAAATGAACATTTATGGTATTGAACACATGACCGAAGCATAGTAATCTGGATCAATGAGAACAACGCAGGATGCCAAAATTATCAGAGTACTGAAAATTGTCATTGATCTTGATCTCATAGACTACAGTCTTGTGACGATATTAAGAAAATACAACGTAGTTTGTCACAAATATTTATTTTTGCAAGCCGACCATGGTTTCGCCGGGTATTGACCTAGCTTCATCAGGATGAATGGCAGGTAAATATTCAAATTCTGCATGACATTATAAATGGTGTTTACAGCCACGTGTTTTTGTTAGATGCTTCCACGCGCTTGATAGAAATGGCGTGTCATTAACAAGTCGCGACGACTTCTGGTATATATGGAAAGCTTTCAAAATATCCAGTTTGGTGGGTGAATCTGGCTTGTCAATTAGTTTTACTTTCTAAAAGAGAAATTTATGGTTCTTTCAATAACAGTGTTTAGCCATCGATGACTTCTTTAGGTCACAATTTTGAATGTAGGTCTTTTACTCCTTTAATCGAAACGCAAGGCTCTACGGGTCTGTCCTAAATACGAAGCGCCACATTCAGATGGAATTTGATAAATTCCCCACGAGGCTTTGTCTTCAACTTAGTCCTTTGATCCTAAAATCTCATTTTGTATATGGGTTTAAAAAAATCACCTTAAAATTAAAGGTTTTGAGAATTTTTTTAATTTTGAAGGCAAAGTCACGGGAAAATGGAATAATGGCAAGCTTCTCTCGCAATGGGCGCATCACAGGAGTTAACGTGAAGATGGGCTTCGGTTTCCGGAATTTTGCTAGAGCCTTGTCTATAATGGAAGGGTTGTATCCTCGCTGTACTGCAACACGTTTGAGGAAATTTATCAAATTCCATGTGAATGTGGCGCTTCGTATATAGGACAGACCCGTAGAGCCCTGCGTTTTCGATTGAAGGAGCAGAAGACCTACATTCGAAATTGTGACCTAAAGAAGTCATCGATGTCTAAACACTGTTACGAAAAGAACCATAAATTTCTCTTTTAGAAAAGTTGTATTATCTTAATATATTGACATTGATATCTGAGAAACAAATACATTGAACATTATCAAATGAAGCGTCGTAACTTTCACAGTATTCAATTTTTATCCACGGATATAACAGCATGTTGTTGAATTTTTCTGGCATTGATTGTGATATGTTGCTGAAAATCTGTGGACACCTGATCAATGTATTCAGATTTTCATCAACATTATCCACGTTTTTCTTGAAAGAAAAAATAAATAAATCGAAGGGATAATAGTGGTCAGTTCAGGAAAGGGTGACGATTCTTCCCTGGAGTGATTTGCTGTTAAACTTTTCGTAAATTTAGATTTCACCTCCCCTGGGTTTGATTTTTGGATCCAGAGAGAAAAGTCAAGAAAAAGTCACAGAAAATTCTATTTTCTCATCGCCAATTTTTTTCTCCTCTTCTCTGCTTAATGTACAAAATGAGTGTTTTTACTTTGTTAAGGGATAGGAGAGTAGCAAAGGGCTACCCTCCCGCCGATTCAGTATTTCAGTATTTATCATCGCTCTGGGGATAGCCTATGGACTTTTTGGTTGAGTTCCAAGGTTAACCATATAAATTGTGAAATAAGCATATAAATAGTGAATACTCAGCCCAGCAGGAGGGAAATGGCAGTGCACATTAAAAAAAAAAGAAAAAAGGAAGGGATGTAATTTTCTGAGTGAAGAGTAGTGTAAATATTTTTTTTCTCGTTCTTTTACCTTTGTTGTGTGAACAAAATTGTAGCATTTGTATTATTCATTATCTAATCTATGAGTAGGATGATTCAGAAGTTAGTAGGATGTATTATAATTTTAACTTTGAAATTATGAAGTTGGTGAGGTAAGGCTGGTATGGACTTGATAAGTGGGCCTTAAAAAAAAAAAAAAAAAAAAACAAGAATAAATGTAATCCAAATCAAGAAAAAAAAAAAAAGGGAAAAGAATAATCTTTCACCAGGGCAAGTAATTTCATAAGTGATAATTTTTTTTGTTGAGTATTAAAAAAGGAATGCAAGAAAAAGAAAGCTGGTCTATGCTCAAAATAGGTAGTGAAAAAAAAATGTAGTTCTTTTTATGGTATATGATGTATGCATTTATATTTTCTATAAGTCAAATGCAGTTCCTTTCTTCGTCCAACAGTCACTTTTTTTCCCAAGCTCATTCCAAGAAAAGGGGAGTGCTGTTTGAAATTGTTAGGTCGCCCACCCAAGAGTGAGCAGTTATTTACACAAAAAGGCATTTTTCCCTCTCTACAACGCTGTGAGGAAATTCTCCGAACAGAAACACCACCCCGAGAAATTTCCCAGCTGGGTTCCGTGGGCTGGCAAAGAGGGTTTAATCCTGAAGAGTTATAGTACGTGCTGTCAAGCTCTGAACGGCAGGAAAGCAGGTGTGCATAAAAATTTATGTGTTTCCCTCCAAAAAGGCAAGAAAGGTCATATCAGATTACACGTGTGCCTGGTCGCTGAGAGTTCCCCCGCTTTTGTTTTTTCCCTCACCCTACCTTCCTCTGATTGTAAGAGGAATGTCACGTGGGCAAGCACGAAACCATTGCATATTTTTGACCGGCTGACCAATGGGAGCAAAAGCGTCCCTCGTGGACGGCGCTGATTGGCTCTCTGTGTTCTTCTGCGAGAGAGCGTCGTTTTGAGTCTGGAAAAGAAAGAAAAAAGAGGTGGGACGTGAGGAGAAGAAAGGGAAAAAGAATGCAGGGCAATTGGAAGGTAGCCCTGGTCATCTGTGGTTAT
This sequence comes from Macrothele yani, assembly GCA_039090855.1. Classification (NCBI taxonomy): domain Eukaryota; kingdom Metazoa; phylum Arthropoda; class Arachnida; order Araneae; family Macrothelidae; genus Macrothele; species Macrothele yani. Next base: position 72,822,671 of record CM077010.1, on the reverse strand, counting down.
CCACCACCAGCCAGGAAAAAGATACAAAACCTCATCCTTGATCCAAAAAAAAAAAAAAAAAAAAAAATTAAGCAAACAGCGGCTCTAAAACAGACTCCAGAGCATGAAGGGGCCCAAGTCGAGGTGTGCCTCCACCGCCAGGCAGTTAGGCCTAGGAAAAAAGCCTATTTGCCGGGCCGTGAAGAGGTCAACCGATGAGTGCATCTCCACCCCAGACGAGACTTGGCATTCGATACCTGCAACCTAATTCATGATGGTCAATGACGGCTCCGGGAAGAAGGCATCCTAACGTACCAGTTGCACTTCGTCAGTGAGCGTATTCAAAGCATTCAACCTTCCAGCAGTTGTCAGCCTAAGACGTAATGATCCGACCTATTTGTGAATTCCAACACCGATGCCCCCTCATCAAGGGGTAAGTTGTACACTAATTCTATTTTTGGCCCTTTCGTAGAGCCGAAGTCGGCACTACAGTAATCAGAATACCAGTATGCTCTAAAGGAAAAAAAAAAGTACTATCCGACTGCATGTCGGAGGTTAACCAGTTAAGATTCATCAGGAAAGAAAGAGGGAACTGCACGTGACATTGCTCTCACAAATGTAGTAGACATATAAAAAAAAAAAAAAGGGTTAAACTCACAAATATGATTGTAAATCGTGATAGTTTACTCGCCTCTTCAAGGCGGGAATGTTCATGTTAAGATGTTAACACTTCAGTTCGCCGCTCCGGTGGCGCAGTGGTCTAAGGCGCTGGCCTCTGATCATTCGTCCGTAAGGGGTCCGGGTTCGAATCCCGGTCAGGCATGGATGTTGTGTTTGTCTTACGGCACTGGATCTCTCCCTTCCCTGGAACCAGTGACCCTAAATTAGGGACGGGCGACTGCTTATAGCCCATTGAGTTGCTCACGGTGGTCGTTAAACCTCCAATCAAAAAAAAAAAAAAAAAAAAAAAACACTTCAGTTCACCTGTGCATACCTGCCTTAAAAAAAATATATATATATATATATATATTTTGAGTTTTGTTGATAGAGAGAAAGATATAAGTAATCTTAATCTACACCTATATATCATCATCATCATCATTGTCAACCATTATCAATCCACTGCTGGACGAAGGTCTCCCCAAGTTTCCTCCACAACGGTCTGTCTTGTGCCAGTCTCCTCCATGTCACTCCTGCATACTTTCGAATTTCATCCACCCATCTCCCATGTGGTCTTCTTCTAGGTCTCTTCCTGTCCCTTGGAATCCAATCTAAAATTTCGGCTGTCCATCGATGATCTGTCCTTCTGGCAGTATGTCCAGCCCATTGCCATTTCAGGGATTTAACTCTGATCATGATGTCTTCCACTCTTGTCATTTTTCGGATCCACGAGTTCCTCTTCTTATCTCTCCTGGTTACACGAAGCATGCACCTCTCCATGCTTCTTTGAGTTGTCTGCAGTCTTTGTATATCTCTTTTAGTTAAGGTCCACGTCTCTGCACCATACGTAAGCACTGGAAGGATGCATTGATCAAACACTTTTCTTTTAAGACATAATGGCATATTGCTCTTGAAAATTATGCTGTTTCTTCCAAAAGCTCTCCAGGCAAGTTTTGTACGCCGATTAATTTCTTCATCAATGTGACCCTCACTTGATATCTGTTGTCCAAGATAAACGTACGTGTCTGTTATCTCCTGCTTTTCTCCATCAATCAATAAATCTTCATTTCTTGTAAAAGCATTGAATATCACTTTTGTCTTCTGAAAGTTCATTTTTAATCCCACTTCTTTACTCTTGTCAGCAAGTTCCTGGATCATACTCTGCAGCTCTGATGGGGTAGTTGCAAAAATGACTACATCATCAGCAAAACGAAGGTGGGTTAGATAATCTCCATTAATCTTTATCCCCTTGTTTTCCCAGCTCAGTGACTGAAAAACACCCTCCAATGTGGCATTAAAGAGCTTCGGAGATATGGTGTCACCTTGTCTCACTCATTTTCCAATTTTTATGTGTGTTGTATTTTCAAACAGCCTAATCTTTGCACTTGCATTTTCATAGATGTTATTAATAATATTAATGAATGCATCTTCAATACCGCAGGTTTTCAGAGCCATTGTAACTGCTGATGGTTTCACCGAATCAAAGGCTTTTTCATAATCGATAAAAGTCATGCACAATGGAAGTTCATATTCCCTCGCTCTTTCAATTAGTTCTCTCAGTACGTGGATATGATCTATTGTGCTGTAGCCACTCCTGAATCCAGCTTGTTCTCTCGGTTGAGCCATGTCCAGTGTTACCTTCAAGCGGTGTGAAAGAACTTTAGTGAAGATTTTATAAACTACTGATAGGAGGCTGATAGGTCTGTAGTTTCCGAGATCCTCAATGTCACTTTTCTTATGTAGCAGGATCATTGTAGCGGTGTTCCAATCCTCAGGAATCTTTCCTTCATTAAGGCATCGAGTGAAAATTTGGGCGAGTACTGTTTCAATTTCTCCACTTGCTTCTTGTATGATGTCTACAGTAATTCCATCTTCTCCTGGAGCTTTTCCCCGCTTCATGTTCTTGATTGCATGTGCAACTTCTGCTGGAAGGACTGGAGGAACTCTGGTACTGGTATCTTTCATGATGTCTGGAGTGCATGTATCATCCCTTTCATATAATTTTGAGTAGAAATCTTTCACTCTTGTCAAAATTTCGCCTCTATTTCTTGTTACAGAACCATCTTCTTTTCTCAGTGCCATAATCTGTTTTCTTCCCTTACTGAGATGTCCCTTTGCTATCTTTAGGCTTTGGTTGTTTTCAATTGCTTTCCTCACTAGTTCACAGTTGAATTTTCTTACGTCTTCAGTGATACTTTTTCTTACTGTCTTGCATAGCTCTATATATTCCACTTTGGAAGTCACATCTTCTTTAGTTGTCCTCATCTCTCTTCTTTTTTGCATCAACATTTTCGTTTTTCCTGATAATTTGTTTACATGCAACTTGTTCTTAGACCCAGCTAATTTTGTTGCTGTTTCCATAAGAGCTTTGGTTACTTTTCTGTTAACTTCAGAGATGTCCACTTCTTCCGATGTTAGGCCTTCTAAAGCCGAGAACCTGTTCTTCAGTTCCAACTTGAAGGTATTATGGTGTTTTTTAATGTTGGTTATGTCAATAGATTTTGTTTGTCTTATGAGATTGCCACGTTCAAGTTTGGTGTTGAGGTGCATCTTACATCTCACCAATCTATGGTCACTACCTGTGTTGAACTTGTTTAGCATACTGCAGTCTTCTATGACGAATTTTTTGTTACACATAATAAAATCAATTTCACTTGTCGTCCCATTTGGATGTCTCCATGTCCATTTCCTGTGTGGCTTTTTCTTGAAGAAGGAGTTCAAGATGAAAAACCCTTCTGCCTCTGCAAACTCAACGAGAGTATTTCCACGCTGGTTTCTGTTGCCGTGACCGAATTTACCTACTGAAGTTTCATTCTGTTGCCGTTGCCCTATTTTTGCATTGAAATCTCCCATAATTATTTTCAAGTGCTGCTTACCTTTATTATTTAGATGACAAATTTCCTCATAAAATTCTTCAATTTCTTCTTCAGGATGACTTGTGGTGGGTGCATAAGTTTGAATAATCTGAGCCTGGTATCTTTTCTAGAGTTGGATAACAAGTCGTGCAGCTCTGTCAGAGGAACTTTCAACTTCTACAACTTTATCCTTCAGTTTCTTGTTTATTATAAATCCAACACCACTAGTTCTGCCAGTATCTGTCCCACGATAGTAGAAGAGATGTCCACTTTTCAGTTCGATGAGATCTTCTCCTTTTCTCCTTACCTCACTTAGCCCCACGATGTCCCACTTGATCCTTTGTAGTTCCTCTTCCAATTCAAGGAGCCTTGAATCAGAAGATAGGGAGCGTCCGTTGTACGTAGCCAAGGTCAGCATCAGATGGCAGCCTAGTCCGGTCCTCCGGGGATTCTTAGCACCCTCTGCCTTCATGTCGCACTGGCCGCTGCCTTGGCCAGGTACATTCCAGCTGCCGGAGACTGAGGGCCAAGATTTAAGTTGTGGAGTCATTTTGGAGGGGTTTGGCCATAACTCACCACGCTGGCCAAGCGAGTTGGTGAGTGTGGGATAGCATTTCCTCTAATCCCGATGGTATAGTTATACCGCTATTGGCGGTCGTCAGAGCCCCTTTAGTGGGAACAGGATGTACCACGAGAAGGCGGGGTTGACATTTGTCAAGGAGAGGCTGTGATGTTACGCATCACCTGACCTTACATCCCACACCTATATATATACCTATATAAATATACACTCATAAATATTGGATCCAGAATTTTGATATTTGTTCAGAGAAGATACAATTTGTTTTGATAACATGTAAGCAAGCCACAAATGTAAATTAACGTTCACGCTGTGTTAACAAATGACATTATTCACGTGGACTCTGCCATGATTATATAAGATCGATCATTTGAATTACTGACTTCACATATGAATGGGCCAGTGAAGCCTTAGCGAAGTGCTAAATAGTAAATGTATTAAACCTTTCATAGCAATATTAATATCTGTCCTATTTGTGCATGTTGTTATTGTTGTAAAAATAATACAGGCATTAGCCTTTCAAAAACCAAATTTTGGTAAAAGTTGGCATTAGATTTCTAGGTGTGTCTAATAGCTTCTGAGCCATCGCATTCATCAACCAACGCTTTGACGTTGGCTAGGAAGTTCCTTGGGTGTTGTTTACATAATGATAATGTCCTAGTAAGTAAAATAATTACGGTCTGATATTTTCCTTTTTTTTTTCATGCTTACAAACACGAGTTCATAAACACGGTCTCTTTGAGTTGACACATATATTACACATGTACCAAAAACACAGGGCTGTAGTTATTCCTCGGTTGAAACAAAACTCACAGAAACACTAACACAGGTGAAAACTCTGTTGTGCTATAACAAATATGACATCTCAAAGTTTCTTCTTATAAGTTTAATTTTTGGTTGTTTCAAAATGCATCTACCCATCTCCCAAAGTTAAATTTTAGTCGAAATTCAAAATTTTCCTTCAAGTTTACTTTTGGCTATCAATGATAATAAACTTTATACAACGTGGCTGAGATTTACGCCACATTAATTGTTCACTGATACGTTCGATGATTTTCTCCACTTGTGCTCTAAGTTTATTTTCAGACCACTCGTTCTTCTTTGTCAGTTCATTTGGGCCAAAACGGAAATACATCCATTGGTTTTTGTCCTTAGTACTGTCTCCGGGCCACGTTTCTTTAATTTTGGAGAGTGACAGTTGAAAGGCTTTCCTTGTTAGAAGGAAATTTAAATGTGCCTTTTTCCGTAACAAACAGAGCATTGAACTCTGTTGTGTGTATAAGAATTTCAATCGACCTTGACGCTCAATACTAAAAAGAAACTCGTTACATGCACTCATGCTCAGACATTAAAAATAATTATAAATCACAGGAAAATATTAGCTTCACAAAGTGATTCAACATGAAAACTACTCCATATCTCTTTCAGAATAACGAGAGCCCATCTGTTGCTTCAGCAGACATGTGGCGGCGCTAGAAGCACGACATACGTCACGTAGCACGAAGCGGGTTATGAAAAGAGGAGTCAGAGCAACAATTAGAGCAGGTAATGTGCATTTCGGAGGTATGACTGTGCTGAACAGGAAATGAATATGGCTATGGAACCCATATTGATGATATTATAGGGAGAAGAATCATCGATCGACTCGAAGATGTCCAAACCCAGATGGCAGGGCCCCAGAAGCTGCATGTCATACAGAGTGTCATTTCTAGACTCCGGTGACGGTTCCAACCAAATGGAAATGTGTCTTAACGCTTCTCACAGGAAGTTCGCGGATTAATACACCGCAACAAGACCGTCTTTCGTCACTAACTGCCACACGGCATGGACAAAGTACAGCAGGGGGACCTTCACAGAGAATTTCCACTGTCACAGGGACCACGGTTTCAAGGCATACCGTGTACAGAAGATTGAGTACTGCTCGTATGCCCGCAGGCCTGCTAGATTCATCCTGTTAACTGCAGGCTATCGGAGAGCCCGTATAGCCTGGTGCAGAGAACTTCGTACTTAGACAGCTGAACAATGGGTCTGTGTTTTGCTTACTAATAAATCCAGATTTAGTATGCACAATGATTCACGCTGTGTCTTCATCTGGAGAACACCTGGGACTCAGTACAATACCTACAACATTCATGAATAGCATCGTTTTGGCGTCGGTGGGATTTCAGTGTGAGGTGGAACAACGTTGAGTTAACCTACACCCCTCCATGTGTTCGACAGAGGAACCGTGACCGGCCTGACACTGCGGTACGCAGTGTCATTCTGCAACAATATGTCCGGCTATTTAAGGGTGTAATGGTGCCCGAGTTCTTGTTTATGGACGACAACGTACGACCTCGTCGAGTCGCCGTAGTGGAGGAATATCTATAAAGTGCGGATATAACGCTCTTACAGTTGGCAGCTCGCTTTCCCGATTTAAACTCCATTGAACATGCATGGGGCACACTTGGGAGACTTATTGCAGGACTATATCCCCCTCCCAGAACTCTTCTAGAACTTCAGTTCGGATCGCATTGGTGCAAGAGTAGGACTCCGAACCTCAAGCGCAGTTTGATAATCTGGTGCTGAGTATGCCCAGACGCTTTACTGCATGTATCGTCATTGAACGCCAACATACAGCATATTGAACACCTCCTTCACAAAATAGTTGCGTTCTGCACGAGATGTGCATTGCAAATTAGCTTCCGAAAGCCGTTTCTCTTTTTTACCACTATAGCGGATACTCTAGTGTTTTTTTTTCGTTTTGAATATTCGTTTAGTTTAATATGCTCCATATATAGAACACTTTGTTTACAATCCTAAGGTGGAAGAGTCGAAACTGACATTATTCCAAATTTTTGAGCACGAATGTATTAAAATTATTTAACATCCCAAATATTATGCTACCAAATATTCACACAGCTTGTAACTCCGTCTGCAAATATTTTCGTGAGACCTGAGTTATATCGCACTGTAGGTCTGATACATAATTGTAAAATACAAAAATACCCCTGTCTTGAGCAAAACGTCCTTTACGTTTTGTGTCATGAGCCCTGAACTACAAAAATTTTGCAATTATGTTTCAGTTTCGAATTTCGATCGCATGATCGTAATGGAGCATTTCTTGGTATAAACCCAAATCAGCCAAACGACATTTATAAATAAATCATACCATCTAAAAATAACGAGTTTCTTGTTTCAAGGCGGTGAAAAGAGTACACTAATAGGATCCCAAGTAGCGCCTTGCAATTAAACGTAGGCCCAACATTGGACCGCCGTAGTTTAGGAACAGAAGACGATGACTGAGTGTTCGGCTTACGTTAAATTGCAAGGCTGTGCCACCAACATTGGGATATACAGTATGTATTATCATATGTACATTTCCTGTCGCCAGGATCACATTGTGGTCACCTAGATCACTACTTTCATACTCGAAAAGAGAAGGGAGATATTCTTTGTATGTTTATTATATCTACCTTGGGTTATTTTTCCAATATATATTTTTCCATTCCCTCTATTTGGTTTTTCAAAACTTACCAAGATCTACGATTTTCATCGCGAGGTAAGCATGATATACCTGTTCTGCCAAGTTTTCAACGTTTCGTTGTATTGTTCTTTATTATAATGCATCACAACCATTGCTTTAACCAAAAAACGACAATACAAATGAGAATAAGAAAAGTACAAGGGGGAAATTACACACGATGTGCTCAAACAGAAGTCTATACTTCATGTGATACGTTGTAATACTCTCCAACCACTGGTGCTCCAATATCATCAGTCATTTTTACCTCAGAATAAAAGGCGAACTTCCTACGGAGTTACAGCTCGATGTATCCTTTTTCAGTGGTTTGTGATATTGTGGTAAGAACAAAAGTATATATTAATTTATCCTCGCATAGAAACACTTCATAAGATTAATAGGTGGCACGTATAGCTTATAATATACTGCTGCACATAGAAAATGCCACACCAGGAAGTATTAGTCGCAAAGCAAAGAAAATTGTTGGATATGTGTCGATAGTCGGTTTCTGTAAACGATCGCTGATGCCAGTGGATCACATGATAAGAGAGGGATATAAAAGGGCAAAAACGCTTGGCTTAGCTAAGTTTGGCCGTCTTCACCTGAGAGTGTTGACCACTGCATTGTGGAAGAATGCAGTGGTCAACACTGCATTCGTTCCGGTATTGAAAGAATGTATGTTAAGTGGGAATGTCTAGATGACGTCACTGGTATCCTGCCATCACACGGACTGGTCTATCCGAGGTTTCATCATAGGGCTACGTACGATTGGTTGGTCTTTGTTTCACAGTGCAGAGGAAACGCGACGGAACGCTAGCCCCACTGCGGTGAGCCGCCGTAGTTGGGCAAGTGCACGTACCTGGATATCCTAATGCTTTGACCGTCACATTCGACGGGAAGTCGCAGCAGCCCCACAATACACAGCACTAAACATCTGACGACGTACATGTAGGTATTAACATTTGAGTATCGACACAGTCTGCGAATTGGATTTTTTGAGGCAGGTTTAGGCTCCCAAATAAATCAAACAGAAGTATTATGTTGGAAAGAAAGTAATGTCCAATGACGAGGTACCCGAAGTCAAAGCTCCCGCCACGGAGCACATTTGCCACTGAGTTTGCGCAGCACACCTGCGTGACGTCATCAAGTTGGTGGCTTAAGTCAATGGCAGTTAGCCGTCAGAAGGCGAAGAGTGTAAGCGCCAGCCAACATAGAAGTTGACAAGGAGCACATCCGCCATTGTATGCTGTATAACTTTCGTCGCTGTAGCACCCCTGCAAATGCTGTAAGGAACATTACTATTATGTATTCCCATGCCATATCACATCATCAGTGCTATCAATGGTTCGAACGGTTTCGAGAGGGACAGTTTGATCCGTCAGACCTTCCCAAAGCCGGAAGACCAGCGACAGTGGATATGGACATGCTGAAGACCTTAGAGAAGGCTGATCCAGTGTGACCACGCGGGAGTTGGCCAAACAGCTGGGGATTACCCGCACGAGCATTATAGCGCATCTGCGTCAAATTGGGAAGGTGCACAAGAGGGGAGTTTAGGTACCCCACCAACTCATACTTAAGCAGAAAGCAAATGGCATGAATGCAGGCGTTTCTCTGCATGCACATAACCACGTTGAACCGTTCTTGGACAGCATTGTAACAGGTGACCAGAAAGTAGGTCCTGTATGACAACGCCAGTGCCCTGAAACAGTAGTTGGACCCAAAACAAAAGCCCATGCCGACCCTTAAAGCCGGCTTACACCCACGTACGTTCTTCCTGTCTGTTTGGTGGGATATGCGGAGTGTCGTGATTTTTGAGTTACCACTACCACCGCCGATGTGTACTGCCGTCCGCTCGACGATCTACAAGCGTCGTTCACGGCGAAACGACCAGTACTGCTGAACCGCGAGGGCGTCCTCCTACATCAGGATGGAGAGAGACATCACATAGCACGGGTGTCCTGTCAAAAAGGTCAAGGACCTGGGCTGCCTCCCCCAGCCTATTCCTCGGAGGTTGCCCCCCCCAAGCGACTACCCCCTTTTCCCGTCGTCGCAGTATTTTCTGGAAGGACAGCGGTTCACTAACCGGGACGAAGTCGGCCGCGCACTTACTCACTTCTTAGCTTCCAATCTGCCAGTATTCTACAAGGACGGTACCCAACAGCTGCTCAGTCTATGGCAGCTTGTCGTGGCAAACGATGGCGACTACGTTTTGGACTGATTTGTACTTGTTCTCGTATTTACGATAATCAGCACTTTTGGGATGAGATTGGGATTGGAGGTTTAACGACCACCGTGAGCAACTCAGTGGGCTATAAGCAGTCGCCCGTCCCTAATTTAGGGTCACTGGTTCCAGGGAAGTGAGAGAGCCAGTGCCGTAAGACAAGCACAACATCCATGCCTTACCGGGATTCGAACCCGGACCCCTTTCGGACGAACGATCAGAGGCCATCGCTTAACCACTGCGCCACAGGGGCGGCCAGCACTTTTCTGTTGCCTTGCATTTACAGACAGTGCTTTCTTTCCAACCCAACACTTGGATGAAAACAATTTGTTAGAGAGCTGCTTGTCAAATCTAGCGCAGGAATGCAAAGAAGCAAAAGAAAAATTGTTTTCGTCGACAATTCTTCTCCTCATAACAACGACCGGTCCTTACAGTGCATCTCTGTGGCGCATTTTGCGTCAAATTTCACATCTCTTCTGCATCGCTTGGATCAAGGGATCGTAAAAGCCGTGACACCTCGATGCATCATAAGAAATCATCCACGGTGTTGAAGTAAATGAAAGAAAAAAAAATTCTTAAATAAAATATGGACGGGATTCCTGGTGCATGGAGCAATAGCAGGTAAAAGGCAATAATTAATTCCTGGAAACGTGTTGCACTGTCTGAATCAGAGAAAAAGGATTCAGAGCAAGCTGCAGAGGCCGAAACATTTGCTGAGCTGGTATCATTGTAGAAATCAAATGACTTTCATTTCTATCTATATGAAACTCGAAGATCTTTTGTTTGCAGATGACAATGCGTTTTCTTTTTATGAAATGAATGCTGCGGACATTACCTATTCAATAAAAAACAACAAAAATGGGGGAAATGTTGAAAGCAATGACGAGTGTTTGCGGGTCAGAAATACTTCCGTACTTCGAAAAATTCGGCGTTTTGGGGCGTTGCGCATGAACGTGCTAGAGAGAGAGTGAGAGAGAGAGAGAGAGATAGAGATCACCTGTTTTCCATATGCATACGAGTTCCTCTTCTTATCTCTCCAGATTATACCAAGCATGCATCTCTCCGAGCTTTTTTCAGTTGTCTGCAGTCTTTGTATGTCTTTTTTAATTAAGGTCCACGTTTGCGCTCCGTACGTAAGCACTGCAAGAATGCATTGTTTAAACACTAAGTATATACGAGGGTTGTACCGAAAGTAATACAAAAGTGGGCATAGCTGTTTTTTTAACTGGCAGAGGTCATTCAAGCACGCGTTTCTGGAGTAATTCTTCCTTTGTAGTAACCTTTTGTCTTCATTGCAGGTAAATAATGGATTCCAAGCAGAAGCAACGTGCCGTCACTGAGTTTTTGGCGAAGGAAGGGTGCAAGCTGTCAGACATCCACATAAGGCTGCCGAATATTTACGGATATAACACCATTGACTAGAGCAATATGCACAGATGGGTAAAAAGTTTAAACAAGGCAAGCCAGCATTTAAAACAAACCACGCAGTGGGAGAACTGAATTTTTTTTTGTTTTTTTGGGGGGGGTTTTAGGTTTCACGACTACCGCGAGCAATTCAATGGAATATACGCAGTCGCCCGTCCCTAATTTAGAGTTACTGGTTCCAGGGAACGGGGAAAGCCAGTGCCGTAAGACAAACACAACATCCATGCCTTACCGGGATTCTAACCCGGACCCCTTTCGGACGAATGATCAGAGGCCATCGCTTAAACCACAACGGCCCTGAATTGTTTCAATGAGGGTTCGAGAGTTGGATTCAACAATGGCGCAAATACATCGCCTGTGATAGAGACTATGTTGAGTAGTACCGTTTTATAGAGAAAGAATTACTCTACCAACGTGTGCAACTTGAACGACCTCTGTCGGTTAATGAAAAAAATGTTATCCTCACTTTTGCATTACTTTCGGTACAAACCTCGTATATATGCCTGCTAGAAATATACTCATGCTTATTAAAGGAACATGTGTAAGAGTAGTTTAAAATCTTTGTTTGTTCAACGTAGTTCTTTAAGGATAGTATGGTGTTGTTTAGAATATAACTCTTCTTTAAAAACAAGTCACCTCTTTTTCACGCGATATCAGGTCAAACGTAATTATTGTAATGGTCAAGTTACTGGCAATTAAAAATCCTAAATGTAGATACAAAATAGTTAACATTTGTAATTGTCCTTTGTTTTGCAGAAATGTGCACCTATAAAGTACGCACAAGTACATGTGCTAGATTTAGCACGGCCGTTCAGATGGGCAATTGCACCTATTAAACCATTTCTTCCAGAAAAGATAAACGACAGAGTAAGTCATTGCAACCGATAAATCAATACTAAAGTCATTAAAATGTCGTAAATATTTGTATTGCTGTGAATAATTAAGAACACACTTGTGAAGTAGTATATTATCAATGTTTACTATCATTTTCTGTTTGCTGATCGTATCTAAATTTTAGTTATCCCTCATTATACTTTCCGAAAGTTAACGTCATGTCTGAACTTCAATGCTTTCTTCTTTACGAGATGATATTGGCAGCCAGGCAGAGGTCATCGGAAGAGTAACAAGAAAGATGACACCGAAGTTTCGGGTGTAATGAGCGTCTTTTGATTCTGTCGTGACGCGAATTAAATTTATCAAAGCTATTCATAGTCAATAAAACCAATATGGAAAACAATAGTATCTGACAAAAGAAAGAATTTTTTTAATCCAGTTTTTAATCCCTCAGATATTCGTGTAAACGGAATCGTGAGTTTACGCCCTCTTGTTGAAAACTTGTGTGTTAAGAAAAATATGAATTAATATGAGAAACATTTCGCACCGGAAACGCTCTCAAACACCGAAAGATTTTTTCAAATCGGACTCTTAGAAACAGAGATATCGACAAAAATAAGATGTGACGTCACGCCCCTGGTTGGAAAACCATGCATTATTTTGGGAAGAAAGTATTCTCAAGATGTTTTTCGATAAGAGCGGTATCGGTCCAAGAGAAAACAAATTTTTAGTCGAGTTTTCAGGAACCTAGATTTTGCTGCAAATACATCAGAAAGATCTTGAAAGTAACACATATGAACCCTGGTGACCAAACCATTCTTTACTAAACATCAGAAATTATATTAAAAATATTTTCCATCATGTATTGTATGCGAAACTGGAAGAAGTTTTCAAATCGGAGTTTCAGGAGCAGAAATACCGCGGCAAACAAAATTTACCTTTGCGCCCCCTAGCGGAAAGTCTATGATTTGCTTGAAAATTTTGAATTAAATGCAAATTATTTCGCATCGGAAACACTATCCAACAAAAGAAGAAATTTTTCAAATCGGACTCCTAGAAGTAGAGATATTGACAAAAATAAGATATAACACTACGCCCCCTGGCGTAGAAACCCTGCATTATTTTAAGAAGAAAATGTTCCTAAAAGGTTTGTTGACCTGAGTAGTATCGGTCCACAAAGGACTTTTTTTTTCAATCGAGATTTTAGAAGCTCATATTTTGCTGCAAATACATCAGACGTGGAAATTAAGACTTACGCCACCTGGTGGCCCAACCATTTTTTACAAAAATTTGAAATTATGTACAAAAGATTTCCCAGCAGGAGCTGTATCCGGTGCAGAAAGAATTTTTCAAATCGGAGTTTTAGAGGCACAGTTATCGGGGGAAACGCAATTTATCTTTACAACCCCCTAGCGGAAAGTCTATGAATTACTTGAACATTTTTGAAATTATTAGAAAAAACATGTCACACACGAAACTCTATCTAATAAAGAAAGGATTTTCGAAATCAATATAATAGAAGCAGAGATATTGACAAACATAAGATATACATATACGCCCCCTGGAGGAGAAATCATGAAATATTTTAAAAGAAAATATTCCGAAAATGTTTATCGACGTAAGTGGCATCAGTCCACGAAATAATTTTTTCAATCGAGATTTTAGCACCTATGGGGTGAATTAGAGTGCCGCATAAGAAGTTTGGAACCAAGGCCTATTATTAAGCAACAGTTAGCGGCAGCATTATGTAATGAGTGGAAGCGCATACCTATCGCTGTGTTCCAAAACCTTTTCGAAAACATGTCTCGAAGGGTCAGTGCATGCGTTAAGGCCGTACTAATGTATGTAAATAAATGCTATGTTGTGTTTCTCTTCGAGGTGTCTGATGACTTTTATCAATATAGTGTATATTAGCTACTACACTGAAAAGCAATTGAATTAGAGATACCTCTCTAGTAACGTGTAGCACCACCTTTTTCCTGATGACGGCGGCGATACGTCTGGGCATGGACTCGACAAGACACCAGAAGCGTTGGGAAGCCATACGGATCCACGACCCCTGAACAAGCTCCCACAGTTCACGAAGATTTGATGGACGGGGGTCAGAGCCTCAAAAATCTCTCTCGATGGCATCCCAGATGTGCTCGATGGGATTGATGTCAAGTGACCTAGCTGGCCAAGGAAGTGTGGTCACGTCGGTGGAGTGTTCATCCAACCATTCGGATACAATTCGAGAGCGATGGCACGGTACATTGTCTTGTTGCAGGATGAGGTCCCCAGTGAGATGTTGAAGACGCACAAACGGGAGCAACTGATCGTCCAGGATATCCCGGTAACGTTTACCTGTGAGGGACGATGTCACACACACCAGGGATTTCATTTCAGTCCATGTAAACAGCCCCCAGACGAGAATACAACCCCACCAGCTGGAAGAGTACCCTGCTGGCAAGAAGGATCCGTCGCTTCATGTGGTTTGCGCCGTGATCGTATCCCGCCATCCGCATGTACCAACGTGAATCCCGACTCATCAGTCCAGGCAACATTTTTCCACATGTCTAGGGTCCAGTGGCGTTGTTCCCGCGCCCATGTTAATCTTTGCACCCTGTGATATGCGGTCAGCAGCAGTACCTTAGTGGGACGATGGCTTCTGTACCCCATAGCAAGGAGATGGTTCTGGTTGGTGTGACTGATTACACATTTTTGTGCACCAGCATTAAATTGCCGAGTGATTTCTTGCACTGTGGCCCATCTATCTGCTGTTACAAAGCGGGCTAGCCGACGATGACCCCGCTCATCCACACGCTGTTGTCCACGGCAGTTGGCCCTTCCAGGGATGGTTTTACCGGATTCGATGTACTTACGGTGCGCCCGTGACACAGTGGCTCGTGAAAATCCCCGTGCCTGCACGACTTCCGAGATGGAGTGACCCATTCGTCGGGCCCCGACAATTTGCCCACGATCAAATGCGCTTAGATCCTTCGTCTTACCCATACTGCGTCCGGCTCTTACTGATTCCTGTCGCATCACTCCTTATATTTTCGAATCACTGCATACGTCATGTCGTTTCCGTTTACAGGGCCGCCCACAGTGCCTCATTTGCATAACGCCAGCTTATCGTCAAGAAAATAGTTCCTTCCAGAAGAAAGCAATTAACAGGAATGACACTTGGTGTGTATGTTTAACATCGTGAGACAGGGCAATGGTTTTAAGTATCACGCTTGGTAGCGCATGTGACGCAAGCAAGGTGGGGTCTATATAAGGTCGTAGCGTTGCGCTTGTTTGCCATTCTGACTCGTGATGTTGTGTTGGTCGTATCCTTTGCAAGTGAAGTACGCCTTAGAGAAAAGTATGGAACCGATTCGAGCAGTTGGAAGAGTGCAAGAGAGGCCGCGTCGTCGTGCTCTTGGAAGCGGGATGGTCTTATCGCCGTATTGCGCGCCATACCAGTCGTGCGGATATCACCATAGAACGCTGTTGGGGGAAGTGGATAGAACAAAGCACGCAGCAGCAACAGGAAGGCTCTGCGAGACCTAGACGAACCACGAGAGAGAGAGAGAGAGAGAGAGAGAGAGAGAGAGAGAGAGAGAGAGAGAGAGAGAGAGAGAGAGAGAGAGAGAGAGAGAGAGAGAGAGAGGCCCGACGGGCTGTCCGACATGCGTGGAGTGACCCAACAGCCACGATTGCGGATATTCAGAGAGCAGTGGTGCCCTCCATGCATCGTCCGATTAGTGCCAGCACCAATGGCAGACGGTTGCACGGCATAGGATTGCAGGCACGCAGACCGTTCCCACGGCTGCCCTTAACTTCACTGCATACATTGCATCGTCGCTAAAGACTGCAATGATGTCATACCAGACTTTCATGGAGCCACTCAGAATGGCACAGGGTGATCTTCAGTGACGAGTCTAGTTTTTGTTTTGGAGGAGACGACCAACGAATCCATGTGTTGAGGCACCGCGGTCAGCGCCAAGATGAACGGTGTGCTGTGAAGCGTCACACGTCCAGAAGGCCTGGTGTCATGGTATAGGGGGCAATTGGTTACGATGCCAGATCGCTTTTAGTGTTCATTACAGGCACTTTGACAGCCCGACGTTACGTTAATGAGGTCCTACAACCAGTGGCCCTACCTTTTCTGAACGCGCCTACCTTTTCTGAACGCTATTAAATACTGAGGAACGCTCACTCCGGTGCGATTTTCCAACACGACAACACTTGTCCGCATACCCCTGCATTCTCGAAAGCATGCTTTCAGGGCACTGACACTCTGCCATGGGTAGTCACATCGCCAGACCAATCGCCGGTTGAAAATGTGTGGGGTGCTATTGGACTCGCTATCCACACTCCACCCCTATACCGCACAATTAGGAGGAACTGCGTAAGAAGATTCAAGCTGCATGGGATGGCTTATCGTAGAACACCATTAGAAAGCAGTACAACTCCATTCCAAAACGTCTGGCAAGCTGTGTGAGTAAATATGGCACCTCGACGCCATACTAGGAGACACTACTTATTGGCGTGTAGCTCAATAAATGTTGCCCATATCAGTCTCAATGTTTAATCATTTATTGTTACTGGTAACCTTTACCTTCCTCCCGAATATCATTGCAATCCGACACGTCCTTCTGGTTGCAACTGTTTTTTTGACAATGAGTGTATTTATATACACCTTGAACAACGCGCGGCTCCAGAGCGTGGATTAAATCTGGAATTAGCAAACCATCAACGTCTTGTTACTCGGTAAGAAGATACTAACTCGCGAAGACTTGTTAGAGCATTTATAAAATCAAAAGTGGTTGCACGGCTATATCAAGAGATCACAGTAGTAAAAATATTGTACCAGCTAACAGACGATGTAGTATCCATTCTTGCAGATATTTCTTATTGCAAACAAAAGCATATTAGGATAACACTTCAGAGGGTAGATCGACGGACTCTGGAACAGCAAATCATATGACGTAACATAATTTGAGGGGGTTTTCGTGACAAATCTGGGGTGATCACAGCAGCAACGGGTTGTTGCCAGATAAAATGCTACTACCATAGGAAATAGTTTCTTGAACTGTAAAGCTGATAAAGAAACAGTTAGAAAAGTAAAAATAATAGACTTTTATACGTTCCAGTGTTCTATGTGAGTTTATTTTCAATCAGAATGCTTCAGATACAGGCCATGGCGTATTGTTCGAATACTGTACAAATATTTAATATTTAAATACTGAGGAACCATTGTAGCTTTAGTATCATGAATTTATATAATTTGTATGAACTCACAGTAACAAGTTAGTAAAATCATGCAATGCAATGATTATAATACGCTTTCCAACATACCGGAAATCATTACTCAAGTTATTACTCAAGTTATGAGGATAATAACTGTAGAACAAATTTCGCTCCTGTGTCCTGACCTTTGACCCCATTTCGATGATATTCAACAGAACCGGTGAAGTATACTTCCGGAACATGATAAAGTTTTGTCTCAGTCGAAGCTTTGTTACTTAAGTTATAACACATAAGGGCGATCGAATGGATCCTGATCCTATGTCCTGACCTTTGACCCCACTTAACCCATTTTTAATAGGTTTCGTCCCCAGGTGGTCCCCTAAGACATACTAAAATTTCATTGAAACCAAACTAAATTTTTGCACATTATGACGCATAAGGGCAATGGAATGCATCTCACTCCTATGCCGTGACCTTTTACCCCATTTCGTCCATTTTTAATAATGGGATGCGTCCCCAGGTGGTCCCCTACCACATGCTAAAATTTCATCGAAATCGAACCGTTTTTACGCACGTTATGACGAATAAGGGCAATGGAATGCATCCCGCTCCTATGTCCTGACCGTCAGCCCCACTTCACCTATTTTCAATAGGGTTTGTCTCCAGGCGGTCCTCTACGACATACTAAAAGTTCATCGAAATTGAACCATATTTACGCACGTTATGACGCATAAGGGCAATGGAATGCATCCCGCTCCTATGTCATGACCTTTGACACCACTTTACCCATTTTTACGCGAGTTATCGTGCGGACCGACAGACAAAGCTGAAGCATATACGCTTCTTCAACCTACCGTTGGAAAGCAAAAACTAACTATGAAACAAGTCAAATCCGTAGGTCTACTGAAAAAGAGTAGCTCTACGATTGTGACGTCACGGGCAAGTCATGTGACTTTGTTGCAGGCCTGGAGAGGTATAAAGATGGCCTTGGCACAACTCACTTTTTGTTCTAGAAGAAAATAGAAGTAAAGCGTAACACGCACACAACGCGTGACGTAATGAGGCAGATGGTCGCGAGAGTATGACGTCATAAACCTTTAATAGGATCCACAGACAACGCGTGACGTAATGAGGCAAATGGCGTGACCGAGTGCCAACATCTCAATCGCGAGGGTGTGACGTCATGAGATTTCTAAGCATGGAAAATATTAATAGGACGACGTCATGACATTAAAAACATGGTAAGTCGGGGTGGTTATTTGACCCACTAGACGAATTTTCCCAAAGTCGAGATCAAGCTAAATCAATTTCTAGTACCAGAAAACGGTAGGTTAACGACTTTCATTAAAATCCTTAGAGCCGTTTTCAAAATAAAATTTACATAGATACAAGAATTGCTCCTTTAAGGTGGACGTCAAGTAATTTTGCTTCGTATACTTCCAAAGGAAAAACTTCTGTACACATTTTCACAATTAATGCGTTCCCAAGGATGAAAATTTTAACATCAATTAAAATAGCTTCATTTTATAACTTGGAATACTTAATATTTTCTAAAACATAACCATAATTATGCAATCCAACATTATTTGTCTACTGACGTCATCAAAGTACCGGTCGCGCCATCTTTTTTCTGGTTTCAGCACCACCAAAGGAAACGTTATTGTTTTTTAATATAATTATGGTTATGTTTTAGAAAATGTTAAGTATTCCAAGTTATAATATGAAGTTATTTTAATCTATGTTCAAATTTTCATGCTTGGGAACGCACTAATTGTGAAGGAAATGTGTACAAATGTTTTTCCATTGGAAGTACAGGAATCAAAATTACTTGACGTCTACCTTAATAATATGGGATAAGGGCGATGGAATGGATCCCGATCCTATGTCCTGACCTTTGTTCCCATTTGTCCCAATTTTAATAGGGTTCCTCCCCAGGTGGTCCCCTACCACATATTAAAATTTCATCGAAATCGAACCATTTTTACGCAAGTTATGAGGCATAAGGGCAATGGAATGGATCCCACTCCTATTTCGTGACCTTTGACCCCATTTGTCCCATTTTCAACAGGGTTCGATGGTTCGTCCCTAGGTGGTCCCCTACCACTTACTAAAATTTATCGAAATCGAACCATTTTTACGCGAGTTATCGTGCGGACAGACGGACGGTAGAAGCTGGAGCATATACGCTTCTTCAACCTACGGTTGGAAAGCGTAAATAAATGAAAACCATCAGCATAGCACAGCTGGTTATGTCGCTATGGGCTGTGTAGGAGGCGAATGGTTTTGACTGGTGTTCGAATCCAGGTCTTGCCGGCTATCTAGTCTGAAATTTTTCCGGGGTTTTCCGCAGACTCCCTCTGTTTGCGTACGCGAATGCGTCTATGGTTCCCTGTGAAGTCGTCCCCGAACGCACTTTGTCCCTAACCCGTATGCAGCAGATGAATGGCCAGCCGGCTGCCTTTATTTACTATCTTTGCGGAGCTCAACCCTTCATAGGCGGACGAGGGAGAGAGAGAGAGTGAGAGAGAGAATAAATGAAAAGACAAACCTAATCATTAAGTGTTAAAAATATTTTGTTTTTTGGCCATAAAACAAATGGAAAAGGTGAATTGGGTAAAATTACTCTGCAAAATTTCAAGAAACTGGAAAACTAAATTTTCTATGAAGGGCAAACTTACGCAAAAGTACTTTCCTAAACAGGGTAGTAATAGTGAAAAACTATATTAGAGCTGTTTCACACAGACATTTGTGATCCCTTCAGCTGAACTAGTTTAAACCGTTAATATTTTTAACTTTCGTAGATCACTATTCAAAATCTATCTAGAGAAACTTACTGAAAAGTAAAGATGAGGCATTATCAAATTTCAAAATATATGTATCATCAGTGCAAAATAAATTTGGCAGATAACAATGAAATCTTACAAAGGAGGTGAATATTGTGGAAAGCAGTTTAAAAACTGATTAAAGAACATGGAACAGAGCACATAATAACATCCCCATTCTTACTTCAAATTTCCTGTTCCGCGGAGATCAAACCTTTGACAGATAAGGGCAATACCACAGCACTTATTGTTGATATAGATGACACAATATGAAGAGAAATTTGCTTTCGGCAACCTATATGCAGAACAGAATTATCAAATAACCTCTTTCGAATGAAGGAAAGGGTTTACTCAATCTCTGGAATACATTAAAGTGTTTCGTTAAAAGCATATACGTATGATACAAAACAAAACGAAAAAAACCTGAATAAAAAAGCAATAGAATAACAGATGCGAAGAGCAATATAGAGAGGACCCTGATTCATTGTCCTAATAAGATGGTAATTTCAAAAATAGTAAAATTAGATTTTAAAAAATCGTATAAAGACAAGATGCGTGGGCCATTCAAATAGGCGAAAAACAATTTTTTTGAATTTAAATCTGGAAGAGGGGGGCGGGGGTTGTCTCATACCTTCAAATAAACGCCCATATTTTTTTTAGATTTTTTATTCAAAGTCTTGAGCTTTCTACCGGGCTTTGTATTTTAGTGTTTTCAGCAGAAAACCTAGCCTATCCAAGAAAAAGTTAAATGTCTAAAAATTTACAAACAATTTCAATAATTATTAAAAATTGTATTCAAAGAACTTAACTGATATAAGAAAATGCATTTTCAGTATACAATATTTTTTTAACACACGAAGGAAAAATTCAAATATTGTGAAATTTTGCAGATTTTCTTTCAATTCAAGAATGAATGAAACATGTTGATGGAACAAACATTGAAAAATAAATATTAATTGAATTGCATTTTTAAACAATAAAAAATAAATACATAACAACTAAATATAGAAAAGTTAATGATAATATTCTGCCAATTTATACTGATTTTTATGATCAAAATTTAGCATAATTTGTTGGGATTGGATTTTAGCACGGATTAAGCCATCACGTGTTTCTGGTTCAATGGCAGATATTGATGCCTCTGACACCAATTTTACGCACCTTTCTACAGCCTGTGTGTGACAAGGGTATCGAAGAAACTCTAAAGAAGGAGTAACTGAAAATTTATAACAGATTCAATGTCTTTATTTGTAGCGTTTTTCAAAATACGGGGAGATACAAAATGACACTCTTTTTAGTTAATCAAATCGATGTAGTCAATAGCTTCAAATTAATGTTTGGAATTTTGAATATTCATTCTGTGTTAGTCATTCTCTGCCTAGCCCTCATTATCCTCCATAGTCCCAGCTCACGAATGGGGCGGCGGTCCTCGCTGATCATCGCAAGGAGCATGGTAAATAAAGTATGCATTCCTTTGAAAAACTTGGTTAATAATAGCTTTCAATTTGTCTCTTAAATAACGAGTTACCTTTATCGTCTTGAAAACATACAAAGCTCCATATCTGCAGGAACGATGACACTTTATCATTAACCACATTGGGGCATAAACTCTAAAAATAAATTCTGAAATCATTTTTAAGTTTGCTGAAGGATTATCACACGAGATGTAGTAACGTAGAACACGTTTTGCAGTAGTCAGCCAACGAGAAGGAGATAGCGTTCCACGTTAACGATCAGTTAAATTCGTAGAGCATTGTCCTAAAAAAAATAGCCTTGCAAATGACATACAAATGTCTTTGATCTCAACTTAATCCTGTAGATCGACTTTTAGAAAATCACAAGAAATAGCCATAAAGTTTGCAACTGGAAGCTTTTCTCATTTGTCTAATGATTTCCCGATTGTTCCCGAACATTCTTTTGGACCTGTTGTAACCCCATCTATATATTGAAATAAGTGTCTCGGAAGCAATTCGTTGGCATGCAATTGGCATGTGAACCATTGGAGTGAACGATTTAATTTTATTTCAAGATAAACTATAACTCCGTTTTTGCTTCCAGTGTTTAAAGCAGTGTAATCACAACCTATTGCCACCAGATGGCCTAGACTTAACTTCCTTTCTCTAAAGAGATTCAGAATACTTTCAGCAGCACCTTTAGCTGCACCTGAAGGAGGGGTGATGTGCCCTATATAAGATGAACCTGGCTGTTCTTTAAGGGAAACGGCCGCAGATGGCCTGGTGGTCACCGTTCGTAACTGCCACGGAGAAATCTCAGGTTCGATCCTAGGCAGGTACGAACGCTCGAACCACTAAATATCTGCCGTGAGTCAGATGGGCACAGTAAGCCGTCGGATCCCTGGTACTGGTCCCCCGGTTATAAATAACGGTGCCTTTCTCCCCCTTTCTACCACGTTTCCGTATCACTTTCCTATCGGGCACTCAATCCCAAATCTCCTGGCTTCCTATTTCTAAGGGTTGTTTAAGACCTGAGGTGAGACCCTTCCTTCCTAAAATCCTCTCCATATGATATGATATGATCTATAAGGGAAATATGGCGCGCGCATCTTTCAAGATAAAGTTATTGCTACACTATGGACACACTTGATAATTGGTAGAGCGCCTAGACCAGCATGATTCCGCCATTGCGAAGTAGTTTCCACTTTCTCCTATTAGCAGAATTGGTAAAAGATACATTTCAGACATAAAACATTAAAATAATTGTTTAACTGATAAAGCGTAGGCTTTATCAGTTAAACAATTATGTTGTTAATTAAATAATACATATTATTCAATTAATATCTATAAATAAAAATGAGCAAATGGCAATACGACTCTATTTGACTTTTAGTAATATTCGTCATTACTTAAAGCTTGGTAGAGGGCTAAAGCCCTTGAATAAAAAAAATATTTTAAAAAATATAGGCATACATTTGAAGGTAAAAGGCAACTTTAACACCCTCTTCCAAATTCAATTTCTAAATGTGTTTTTTTTTCGGCCCACCGTAAATTGTACATCTCTTAAGAAGAAAATTGGGATTAAGGAAGATGTAAACTTTTAAAGTGAAGTAGAATCATCGAAAATTAATTGAAGAAAATATTCATTAAAATGTCCCAAGATCTTCAAAAGTAAATAAAGGTAATCCTCTTAAAATATTAGCATATTTTGAAGAGGTATGTACAATATAAGGAAGTTTTACGAAGTTTCAGAGTAATAGAAAACCTAGAAAGAGCAGAACAAAAAAAGAAGGTTAAATTTAAGAAATGCAGAACTAAAGTCAGACATTAAAGAAGAAATCATACATAAAGATTTCATAAAGATTCCATTTATAATAATTAAAGATTTCATTACATAATTAAAGATTCAGTTACTTAATTAAAGATTCCATTACATAATTAAAGATTCTATTACATAATTAAATATTCCATTACATAATTAAAGATTCCATTACATAATTAAAGATTTCATTACATAATTAAAGATCACATTACATAATTAAAGATTCCATTACATAATTAAATATTCCATTACTTAATTAAAGATTCCATTACATAATTAAAGATTTCATTACATAATTAAGTATCACATTACATAATTAAAGATTCCATTACTTAATTAAATATTCCATTGCATATTTAAAGATTCCATTACTTAATTAAAGATTCCATTACATAATTAAAGATTCTATTACATAGTTAAATATTCCATTACATAATTAAAGATTTCATTACATAATTAAAGATTCCATTACATAATTAAAGATTCCATTACATACTTAAAGATTCCATTACTTAATTAAAGATTCCATTACATAATTAAAGAGTCCATTACATAATTAAGTATCCCATTACATAATTAATGATTCCATTACTTAATTAAATATTCCATTGCATATTTAAAGATTACATTACATAATTAAAGATTCCATTACATGATTAAAGATTCATTTATCTTAATAAAAATGGAATCTTTAATAAATAAATGGAATCTTTAATTTGCATAATTAAATATTCCATTTATCTTTAATTCACTTCTCATCGTGCGGCTATAAAACGAATTAAAGGTAAATGGAATTCTAGAGAAAATGCAGTGCTGACGGCAAATTGAAAACCTGTAATGCAAGAACTTTCGCAATTTCGGTGGCTCAACAGGCGGAACAAGATTAGGAAAAAACGTTTTTACCATTGGTGAAGTATACCACCAGTACGACTTTTCTGGCAGTTGTAGCATACAGGAAGTTGAAAGTCCATCTTTTGGATTTAAAAACAGTCTTTCTTCATGGAAAACTAGATTTCTGTGTGATCCAGTCTAGAAGTTTCCAAGCACCAAGAAAAGAAGTAAAAATAAGAGCTTGTGTGATCTCATACAACGTGCGCTGAATTGGAAAAATGCAATTTTAGAATGTTTGTGTATCAAAGGCTACATGACCTATATTTACTTTAGCATCAAGAGAAAATGAAATTACACATATTAGAAAATTATATGGGGGACATACTAAAAAAATGACATAACACAAAAAGTGCTGACTGAGTAACAATGTATCAAAAATTTAAGAAAGGTTTCTGTGACGTATATTCTAAATTAACTTTCATTTTTAGTTTCTTTTCCTATGTAAATTTGAGTTTGTTCTGCTTATACTTCCAAACTTAACGTTATATCTTTTCCCTCAAATGAGAATGAGGTTGGCAACATTTTAGGTAAGAGTGAACGTGATGTATGAATGTATAAGATAAGAACGATAGATAAAAGGACGAGATAACAGTCGCTGGGGTGGATATGTGGCTGATGTGAATTACGTTCATTTTTCAAAGTGCGATATTGAGCTTTTGATACAGTTGGTGGAATAAAATAGAATTACCGTAAGTTGACTTCTGTCTTATGTTTTGTCTGGCTGTAAAGATTTAATTAGGAACTATTGCATCGTATTTCTATCTAGTAGTTTAGACATAACGTAAGAACAACAATAACTTGCAAGAAAAAGACAATTACGTTATATTTCATAATACAAAGTGGGTCTTTTATCTGCGAAATAAGAGAAATTGTAGAGATATATGGCAAATACCTCAAAATAGGGAAAGTAATGGGCACTAATTATGGAAGAGAAATCTCGAAAGTGAAGAAGCTGTATGGGCTACTCGATTCTATACAGAAACAGTGGGAAGAGTTTGGATCTATGAGCAGTGATAAAACCTAATATGTCTACACTGGTTGCTATTTTAAGTCACGTGGTGGAAACACTGGCAGAAGAAGACTGGAAAACCACCTCAAAACTGCTAGCATTTTTAAAAGTAATATCAAATTTGGAATTGAAAATGAAATTGAGTTACAAAATCTTTGTACTTTACAGATATACAGATTGTGACTGCTCCGTGGTATAACTGACTACAAATCGAAATTTTAATACGCGTTTATGCTGGAGAGAAGTACTGTTCCCTGTACAAGCCCGAAACAGGCGCCATTGTATCAACCTCATTGGTTGAATATATGGCAACAGCTGAAGCCAATAAGTAAATATTGGGTGCACAAATAAGTTTTTATCGTTTTTCGGTCGAAAAAGGTAATAGTTTGTTATAGACAGATAACGATTATTTTATTCAAAATATTTAACTTCGCAACATACAACCTTCCCCCACTTTTCAGGTATTAAGTGTATTCCACGATAGAAGAAGTCCGGTTGTTTGGAAGCAATCCAGTTATCAAGCCAATTTTGGATCTCCTCATAAGAACGGAACCGCTCTCCAGAAAGGCCGCTCTGCAGGGATCGAAAAAAGTGGTAATCTGATGGCACAATGTCTGGTGAATAACGATGGGCGCGGTAACACATCCCAGCCAAGCGCTTCTACAGTTTCCTTGACCCGTATCGCGACATGGTGTCTGGCGTTGTCATGCTGGATATTATGGGGTCTGGCCTTGTCATGTCTTTTCGCATATTCCAGACGTCTCGCTCTCAATGCACGGCTCAAATCGATTAGTTGTTGTTGATAACGTTCAGCATTGATGCTCTGGCACGGTTTCAGCAGCTCATAGTACACCACACCTTTCTGATCACACAGCATAACCTTACTGCCATGAATATTCTGCTTTGGCGTTGATGGACCTGGTGTACCTGGACGCACCCATGCTTTTGGTCGTTTCGGAGCATCGTAGTGAATCCATTTTTCGTCTCCCGTAACAATTCAATGCAAAAATGATTTTCTTGTGTGTCTTTACAAGAGCAATTCACATATGGTTATGCGCTTTGCATGTCTCTTTCTCTCAATTTATGTGGGACCCAATGTCCTTGCTTTTGAACCATTCCCATTTCATGTAGACGTTGAGAAATGCATTGTTGGGTAACATGTAATGCCATTGCTAACTCTGTTTCTGTTTGGCACGGATCTTCATCCAGTAAGGCTTCCAAAGCAACATCTTCAAATTTCTTTGGTTCACCTTCACGTTCTTGGTCTTCCTCATCGAAGTCATTCCCTTTGAATTGTCCGAACCACTGTCTACACGTGCTTTCAACTAGAGCATGTTCACCATATGTTTCCAGAAGCAAACCGTGACTTTCGGCAGCGGTTTTCTTTAAAAAAAAGTAATGCAGCAAAACTTCCCGCATATGCTGTATTTTTTGGCACGAAATTCGACATTTTCAATGCACTGACAAACAATGATGTTCACACTGCAACGAACTGTGCTCCACTAATTATCAAAGCTTGTTGCAAGGACTTTCTTATACACGTGTTGGCCTTCGCAATTACATGAAATCTGTGCTAGTTACGCCATCTATTCGCAAACGATGTAAACTTATTTCTACACACGTTTGAGACAATGTTTAAAAAGCTTGGACTGTGAGCAGCAAAATTTCCAACTACTCATTCCAAGATAATAAATTAACCATTCACTTAATACAAAGTGAAAAGCTCAAATATTAATCAAAATATCTTATTGTACGTGTCAATGTTAAAGAACATATGGCAGTGGCTATATGCAAGTAGAACATCATGTTACTCGAGAATGACTACTGATATTATTATCAGCAGTTTAAAAGACAAAGACCAAGACTGGGACTTATAAGTAAGGGTGCAGCTGCGGATGAAGTCGAAGATGTTCGAGATCGACACGAAAGAAGGACTCCAGGACTTGCTTAAATGCGGTCAATATAACGATACAAAAACCGCTTGCTTTTTCGGAGCTTTAAAGTGGGATCTGAGGAAATTCTCGTTCCTCGTCGAAATAAACAGAGAAGAGACGATGTGATTTTGATCACGGTAATGATAATATCCTCACAAGATTTTCCGTCTCAGAAATGCTTCGTCTGGCAATTACGATTTGGACCTTTATCAAACTCGGTTAAGTCTGCTGCTTTTCCCATCTGAACAAAAATCACACTGATTCACATAGCTCAGTATCAGGCGCTGTTTATACCGCTTCATGACTTTCACACGGGCCGTCTTTTAACTGCAGTTGCTTCTATTTGCATGAAGACGTGTTGGTCATAATGTTTTTGCTCTTCGGTGTATATTGTCAGTTGGCAGATGCCGCAGGTGTGGTAGTATATCAAGCGATGTTTTATATAGATGCCGTTTGTTAAGAGCCAATTAGTGGCGTTATGCAATTGTGGCGGTAAATCAACGATGAGGTACATCAAGGGTTGACTCTAGTATGTCTTAAAATGAAACTGTTTAATCAATGCATTCTTCCAGTGCTTACTTATGGATCACAAACATCAACCTTAACTGAAAATGAACATTCAGAGACTATGGACAACTCAAACAAAAATGAAGAAAATAGAACAGGAAACCGTGGATCAGGAAAACATTCAATGGTGATGACATCATGATAAAAGCAAAGACCCTAAATTGGCAATCAGTAAGATATTTTACAAGAACTAAGTGCGTTTGGAAAAGTGCAATGTGTGGTTGGATACCAAAGAACAGGAAAAGAATGTAAAATTTGGGTGGATATAAAATTTGAATGTAAGTTGGAAAGCTAGAAAAGAGAATTGCTCAAGGTAGAGAGTCCTGGAGAAGAGTTGGAGAGACCTTCACTCATATATGTAAACATCATTATTGGAAACATTCCACTGCCACAAGTATGTATCTTATGCTGCATGTGTCTTTTATTGTAACACATGTACACATTTTTGGCCGTGGTTGGTCCTGGTTCGTATCTCGGTAAGGCATGGGTGTTGTATTTGTCTTACGGAACTTACTCTTTCCCTACTCTGGAGCTAGTGGCCCTAAGAAAAGAACGGGAGACTTCTTATACGAGTATATAGCCGATTGAGATGCTCAGGGTGGTCGCTCAACACCCAACCAAAATGAAATGAAATCCAAATTTAGTGCAAACTTTGCACAGAAATCTGGTCTCAGACATTGTTTCTTTAAATCCCAACACGCCAGTAGTGTAAGCAGGGCCTTAGAGACATTTTTTTTGTAGGTTTTACGGCGCCAAAAAAACTTTTTCCGGCTAGCTGGAAAGAAAAAAAGGGCAAAGGATTATGTTTAGGTGATTATGTAAACGGAATGCTGTGTTTCACAGTCAAGCGTAATCGTATACTAACCGAATGCCCATATTAGAGACATGAGACTAAACTTCCGGATCACGCAGCTGAGCGTTTCAGGAACATACAATTCTGTGGAAAGCCATTTATCAAGACAGCAGTCTTCACTGAAAAAAAGTTACCGCAAGTGGCTCCTCCTTAAGCTGAAACTGCACTGCTAGAAGGGAAATCAACACAGAAAAATTGAGCCGGCATGTAAACAGAATGACAAGTGTTTAATGGTTGTTAACAAAAATAATCCTCTGAGCTCATTTTCTTGTTCCTTATGGGCGAAAAAAAGGAGGCTCTGGTTAGATGCCTTTAGTCTCCCGTTCTTAATTTATGACCACTGATTCAAGGAAAAGGAGAGCTATTGCCATAAAATAAACACAAAATTCATGCCTCACCGGGATTCGAACCCAGGCACATTGATTGATTGAAAGTTTAATGACTACCCTGAGGATCTCAATGGGCTAAGCAGTCGTTCGTTTCGAGGAACAAGAGAGAGCCTCTTCCGTAATGCAAAACAAAATCCATGCATTACCGGGATTGGATGCAGGACCCATCTCGGACGAATGGTCAGAAGCCAGAGCTTACACCACTGCGCCACCCGGAACGCACTACTTTTAAGATTAAAGAAATATTGAGAAAAACCTTGCTGAAACATCATACGGAGGATTATAAAAATATGGAAGGAAGTGAGAGGATGCTGTGGAAGTATTGTTGTTTACAAGACAATATGATACTGTTTAGAATAATCTCATGGGAAAAGGACCTTCTATCAGGCAAATCATAAGTAGCACGAAATTTCGGGATATAAATAAAACATACATAAACTGACACGACACGAGATTTAGCAAATAATTAATCAAAATCAATGTTTATTGCAAATCAAACTTCTCTTTATTTTTTTCTCACTACAGTCTTTCCCTTTGATTTTATCTTATTTTATCTCATACAGTCTTTTCCTTTTATACGGGTCTTTCAAACAGAAACGAGCCAAAGTGCGTATGAGAAAGATATTGTGATTTCTCTTAAAATTAATCCCCGTAGCTATTAACACTAGAAGTTCGATTCCTCGTTCGTAAAAGGCGGCGAGTTGTTGGCGGACCCATTCCCGTACAGCGTCCAGCACCTCTTCGTCCGAGCAAAATATGATGCTTCTTCAGCTCCCCGAAAATGTGAAAGTCTCAGAGACAAATCAGTGCTGTATGCCGGATGCTGGAATGATTCACACCTTAATTTGGAAAGGTAACCCTGGAGGATTTTCGCAGTGTGACTGAGGGCGTTGTTACGAAGAAGAATCACTCGTGCGGCGAACAGCCTGGGCCACTTGAACTTGGGCGATGCTCGAAGAAATTTAAATAAGTCCGCATACCGGGCAGAGTTTACGAAGTTTCCTGTGGCGGAAAGGTCAATCAGCAGGATCTCTTGTGGTCGAAAAAGGAAATCCACATGACCGTTTCTTGCACTTGTTTGCGTTCCCTTTTACCTTTTTTGGCGGTGGAGACGATATGTGCTTCCATTGGCTGCTTTGTCTTTTGCTTTCAGGTTGATAATGGAAGCACCGCGTTTCATCTCCCGCAGTGATTCCATCGATGAAAAAGTGACCTTCCACATGATACCACAGTAAATATTCCAAGGGCACACCCATGCGAATGTCTTTTCTGCACAGATTGTAAGTTGTGTGGCGCCCACTGGGCGCAAATCTACCGGTGCTGCAGACGATACTGGATAATGGTGTGCACACTCCCTGCACTGATTCGAACTCTGTCGGGAATTGCTTTCACCGTGATTCTTTTGTCTTCCCAAATGAGGCTATTTATTTCAGCGACGGAAACATCAGTGACCACACAGTGTGTTTGCTCTGGCCTCGAATCATCAGCCAACGATGATAGCCCGTCTCGAAACCACCGCTTACTTCAGTCTTTAACACGTGACAAGGACATGCACGTTTCGTACACGTTACTCATGCGGCAATGAATTTCTATACTTCCGACACCTTCCACGATTAAAAACCGGATAACCGCTTTCTGTTCACGATTCATTGCTTTAATCACGACTGTTTGGACTGAACACCTGCGCGAGGTCCTACACAAAGGCCAACTGCTTCAGTCGTCGCGTGATCGCAGCGTTACATTTAACTGCGGCATAACACTACAATATTACCACCTACGTTTTGTGTCGACGCTGTTTTGGTAAACCCATTCGGCAGTTTACTATGTCAGTTAGATTGTTTTCATTTGAATGATTGTTATAATTCATAAGTACGAGTAGACATGGTTGCGCCTTTAACATCGTAACTAATATATTTTTTCGTTCCATGGTTTTAAAAAATCACTACATAGTTTACTTTATAAACACTCGTACAGGAATTAAACCATTCCAACTTTGAAAATAGCCTAGAGTTCTCTTCAACATATCATTCAATTCGTTTACAATATGCATATACACTATCTACCAACAAGTAATTGGACACCCCTGCAATCGACGATATCTGCGGTCTAGATACACGTCACGGCCGCCGCCGTTAAATATCGTGTGGGAAACAACAACGCAACCAGTCGCATGCAAGATGCCACGCAGTTCGGAGCTCTCTGATTTCGAGAAAGGTGTAATCGTCGGGTATCACAGAAATGGCCGATCCATACGTGACATCCAGCGAGTTGAAGTACCCAAAATCGACAGTGGCCTATGTGATTGGCAAGTGGAAGATGAAAGGTGACTGTCGGAATGCGTCCCGACCCGGCAGACCAACAAAACTGAGAGTTAGGGACCGACGGGTGCTGGCCAGAGAAATTCGGAAGAACCGCACAAAATCGATGGGCCACATCCGCGAGGAGTTTCAACAGGCATCCGGGAGTGTTCTTTCGATGAATACCATCCGTAAGGAAGCCCATCTGCTCGGTTATCATGGAAATGCTGCAGCCCACAAGCCTTTGATCACCAAGTCCAATAGCGCTGCTCGGCTAACGTGGTGCAAAGAACGTCGACAGTGGACCGTTGAACAGTGGAAACAGATTCTCTGGAGCAACGAATCAAGGTTCACCCTTTACCGTTCAGATGGCAGGGTCTGGATTTGGCGTCTGCCTGGAGAACGCCTCCTGCCGGAATGTATTGTGCCAACTGTAAAGTTCGGCGGCGGTGGAATTATGCTATGGGGGTGTTTTTCCTGGTATGGCACGGGACCCTTGGTCGCAATTCCTGGTAGACTCAACGCCGAGACCTACTGCACCATTTTAGATGACCATGCACTTCCTACGTTTTGGTAGTTTTACGGGGTGGACCCGTGTTACTTTCTGGATGACAATGCCACCTGTGATGTTGCGAGGTCTACCATGGCTTGGTATGATGACAATGTGGTTAATCGAATGGACTGGCCTGCTCAAAGCCTGGACCTTAACCCTATCGAGCACCTCTGGGACGAGTTGGAGCGTCGACTTAGGGGTGTCCTCACCGTCCGAAATAGATGAAGGAACTGACCTGTCTTCTCCAAGCCGAGTGGAAGAAAATACCGCTAGCCGTCGTACAACGCCTGGTTGATAGTATGCCTCGGAGGGTCGCAGCTGTAATCACCGCTTGCGGAGGCTCCACCAACTGTTGAAGGTGAATAAACTTCGTTTTCCTTTGCTATCACAGGAGTCCAATTACTTGTTGGTAGATAGTGTATATACATGTATTTACCTAAGTAAAACAACGATAACTTGTGAACTTTGTAAAAGATACTTGCAGCAAAAGTTGAATATTTTCAGTTTTATTCAACAGCACTACTACAGGTATGTACTCTCTTTTTCAACGAAGAAACGTTGTTCTTCTTTTACTTTTGGCATATAGTCCTTCATGATTTCAATCAAGTGGTCGTTTGACAGGGGCCCGTTTGTTCCTCCAAACTCCTCTGGCAAAATAGCAGGTGCAATGTACTTATGCAGAGTTCCTTAATATTTGTCATGGAATATTATCTGGAAAGGAAAGGGGTACGGTATTGTGATTCCAGGAACACTTTAATATTATTTATTCGCTGTTAGCAACTAAATTATTATAGTTGAAAACAAAATGTTCCGAGCCGCATCGGTACCTGAGTACGGACAAATAGTCGTCCGTGGTAGAGTCCTGTAAGAAGAATGCGCGGTGTGCTGCATCCCACCACTTTGTCTGTCTCCCATACCTGGAACCAGTAGCCCATATATAGGGAGAGATAACTTCAAACGAGGCGTGGCCATTAAATAACAAGACTAATGCTACAACTACGTAAATAAGAAACTTAAATTTGTAACTCTTATTACCTTCAATGCCTTCCGGATCAACACACCGCTGCCTTTTGATATTCCAATGGGAAATTCAGTGCTTTCCCAGGTAGCACAATTGCATTTGCCCGAAGTAAATCACAAAACGATGGCGAAACGTACGGTTACACGATGGGCATCTCTGCATATGTCTCGCTAGCCATTTAGCAGCCTCTTGTAGGCTCAGTGTACTAGCCAGAAATTATCCAACCTAAGGATGAACGTTTATATAACACTAGCTTTACTACCCGGCTTTGCCCGGGATTTAGATTCTTGTGTATAACGTAGTGATTGTTTCCGTGCAGCATCTTTTGCAAGGAATCGATTAAACTTTTGTTGGTGCCAGGAATCTGAGTACAACGTCGTTGCGCTTCAGTTTCTTAGTCGCCAAGAAAATAAATATTAAGAAAATTTAACTCTTTGTTGGGCAGTGGTAGGCGTGAGCCAACCTTGTGGTACACTTGTCCTTGAATTTTAAACGTTGGCATTAATCCAGTTGACTGAAGCATAGGTACAGATGTTCCAAACGAAGTCATTTGAAAACTGGAATTGTATTTGCGGATCAGGTTTATAAATTCTTTCGACTTTAGATGATTACCTTTCATAAAGCACTTCAATGTCTCTGGCAATTTCGGAAGCTCTGGCAACGAAATCTTTCCTTCGGAACAGCACAATCCTGGTGTCTCGCCTTCAAACTTCAGCGCATTGCAAAAAGTTCACTTCAAAGGTATGCTACCAATAACAATCGGAGGAAAGTTTGAATAATCCACTTCAGGATCATAATTGAATGCTTCATCCTTCAAATATAACCACTTGCTTGCCCGCGTAGTGCCTTGGTGAATTTTCTCCTGCTGGAGTCGATTTCTGCGAGCTTCAACAGTTTCAGCCAAAATTCGGTTCTGGTGAGCAATTGCTTTACTTTGAATTCCTTGCTGTCGCTGCTCTTCCCTTTCAGTAGCTCTCGAGTTAAAAGCTCGTAGGCGATCGGACGTACGGAGCTAGTTTGTCTCTTCAGCTGTCTCGTTGCTTCGTCTTGTAGCAGTTCGCAATCGGTGTTCAGCAAGCCGCGCCTCTGTTCCCTCATCAGTTTCGTTGTCTCTCGTCTTTTAGCAGTTATCAATCGTTGTTCGGCAAGTCGCGCCTCTCTTTCCTCAACAGTTTGTCCGCTTCACGTGCTTGTGACCTTTCCTTGTCCGAATGCTTGGTTCGTGATAGCTTTTCGTGTTTTGTGTTGATTCGTGTTTGATTGAAAATTGGTCTCTTCATTTTGGACATTGCTGTCACAAATATTTGTCGAGTTAAAACAATAAAATGTACAGAATGTATGGAATTTGTGGAATCAAAAAAACCAATACTTAGCAGGGTTCACTGAACTCTCGTTTTAGACACACTTCCTGTAGCCCCCTGGTTCATTCGGCCAGTGAATTGCTCCACTGTAACATGTCGATCGGCCCTCATGCACCTTCAAAGCCGACGTTCACCTCTCACATCAATAGTACGTGATGCTCAGCAATTTCCAAGTCGTTTATTCGCAATGGTGCCATTTCGCGTGCCATTAGCACGCGAACAGTTCACAAACTGCGCTGTTTCGAAAATACTGCCGCCCGTGGCTCGAAAGCCGATAATTATCCCTTTTTCAAAATAAGATAAATCGTGCATTTTATTCATGACAAGAACGAGTGATATATTTTTAGAATGTCTACAGCGCTACTTATGTACCCCCCAAACCAGCACACGACACGTGCCTTCTTTCATTGGTTACGCGCTGTTGACGTCAAAATACGAGGTTGTCATAATATCGTGACTCGACTGTGTAATTCATGAGCACTTCGATATGTAGAAGAAGATGTCAGCGAATGGGGGCCCAAATGTTTGAACGCCGGTGAAAACGAAACGAGCGGACACTTCCAAACCAGTTTTGCAGCATTTAAAGTAATCTGGTGATACTTTTTTGCAGCGACTTGTCACTGTTGATGAAACGTGATTACATCACTACGATCCACAGATGAAACAACAGTCCGTGCAGTGGGGGCACTCTGGTTCTGCACAGTCATAGAAATTCAAGACTCATAAGTCTGAAGGAAATGTCACGGCAAAGGTTTTTGGATTCGGAAGGCGTTTTACTGACTGACTACTTCCCGAAGGGCCAAACAATAAATGATGAATACTATTTCAACTTGCTGTGCCGAATAAAGGAGGCGTTGAATGAAAAAAGGCGAAGCAAACTGACGAAAGGTGTTCTCTTTCTGCAGCACAATGCGCCGGCTCACAAGGCTGGCAAAACAATAAATGTTTTGAGGTATCTGGGATTTACGTACATAGACCATACTCACCAGATCTTGCTTTATGGGACAATTTTCTGTTCCCAAAGTTTAAAAAAGTTTGAAGGAGAAGCACTTTTCGATGATTCGGAGGTGATTGAATATATGGAATGGTCTATAAGTTTCATGGCTCTAGCCCATTTCCTTCTTGGTGAGGCCGAGAACTTATCAGGCTGTGCCAAGTGTTTAGAACTTCGGGGCGAATATGTGGAATAGTCTCTGTAAGTTTCATGGCTCTAGCCCATTTCCTTCTTGGTGAGGCCGAGAACTTATCAGGCTGTGCCAAGTTTTTTGAACTTCGGAGTGAATATGTGGAATAGTCTGTAAGTTTCATGGCTCTAGCCCATTTCCTTTTTGGTGAGGCCGAGAACTTATCAGTCTGTGCCAAGTCTTTTGAACTTCGGGGCGAATATGTGGAATAGTCTGTATGTTTCATGGCTCTAGCCGATTTCCTTCCTGGTGAGGCCGAGAACTTATCAGGCTGTGCCAAGT
The DNA here is from genome assembly GCA_039090855.1 of Macrothele yani. Taxonomy (NCBI): domain Eukaryota; kingdom Metazoa; phylum Arthropoda; class Arachnida; order Araneae; family Macrothelidae; genus Macrothele; species Macrothele yani. The sequence continues at coordinate 72,786,959 of CM077010.1, read as the reverse complement.
GTGTTGAACTTCGGGGTGAATATGTGGAATAGTCTGTACGTTTCACGGCTCTAGCCCATTGTCTTCTTGGTGAGGCCGAGAACTTATCAGGCTGTGCCAAGTGTGTTGAACTTCGAGGTGAATATGTGGAATAGTCTGTAAGTTTCATGGCTCTAGCCCACTTCCTTCTTAGTGAGGCCGAGAACTTATCAGGCTGTGCCAAGTGTGTTGAACTTCGGGGCGAATATGTGGAATAGTCTGTAAGTTTCATGGCTATAGCCCATTTCCTTCTTGGTGAGGCCGAGAACTTATCAGGCTGTGCCAAGTGTGTTGAACTTCGAGGTGAATATGTGGAATAGTCTGTAAGTTTCATGGCTCTAGCCCACTTCCTTCTTAGTGAGGCCGAGAACTTATCAGGCTGTGCCAAGTGTGTTGAACTTCGGGGCGAATATGTGGAATAGTCTGTAAGTTTCATGGCTATAGCCCATTTCCTTCTTGGTGAGGCCGAGAACTTATCAGGCTGTGCCAAGTGTGTTGAACTTCGAGGAGAATATGTGGAATAGTCTGTAAGTTTCATGGCTCTAGCCCACTTCCTTCTTAGTGAGGCCGAGAACTTATCAGGCTGTGCCAAGTGTGTTGAACTTCGGGGTGAATATGTGGAATAGTCTGTAAGTTTCATGGCTATAGCCCATTTCCTTCTTGGTGAGGCCGAGAACTTATCAGGCTGTGCCAAGTGTGTTGAACTTCGGGGTGAATATGTGGAATAGTCTGTAAGTTTCATGGCTCTAGCCCATTTCCTTCTTGGTGAGGCCGAGAACTTATCAGGCTGTGCCAAGTGTGTTGAACTTCGGGGTGAATATGTGGAATAGTCTGTAAGTTTCATGGCTCTAGCCCATTTCCTTCCTGGTGAGGCCGAGAACTTATCAGGCTGTGCCAAGTGTGTTGAACTTCGGGGTGAATATGTGGAATAGTCTGTAAGTTTCATGGCTATAGCCCATTTCCTTCTTGGTGAGGCCGAGAACTTATCAGGCTGTTCCAAGTGTGTTGAACTTCGGGGTGAATATGTGGAATAGTCTGTAAGTTTCATGGCTCTAGCCCATTTCCTTCTTGGTGAGGCCGAGAACTTATCAGTCTGTGCCAAGTGTTTTGAACTTCGGGGTGAATATGTGGAATAGTCTGTAAGTTTCATGGCTATTTGCCTATTTCCTTCCTGGTGAGGCCGAGAACTTATCAGGCTGTGCCAAATGTGTTGAACTTCGGGGTGAATATGTGGAATAGTCTGTAAGTTTCATGGCTCTAGCCCATTGTCTTCTTGGTGAGGCCGAGAACTTATCAGGCTGTGCCAAGTGTGTTGAACTTCGAGGTGAATATGTGGAATAGTCTGTAAGTTTCATGGCTCTAGCCCACTTCCTTCTTAGTGAGGCCGAGAACTTATCAGGCTGTGCCAAGTGTGTTGAACTTCGGGGTGAATATGTGGAATAGTCTGTAAGTTTCATGGCTATAGCCCATTTCCTTCTTGGTGGTACCGAGAACTTATCAGGCTGTGTCAAGTGTGTTGAACTTCGGGGTGAATATGTGGAATAGTCTGTAAGTTTCATGGCTATAGCCCATTTCCTTCTTGGTGAGGACGAGAACTTATCAGGCTGTGCCAAGTGTGTTGAACTTCGGTGTGAATATGTGGAATAGTCTGTAAGTTTCATGGCTATAGCCCATTTCCTTCTTGGTGAGGCCGAGAACTTATCAGGCTGTGCCAAGTGTGTTGAACTTCGGGGTGAATATGTGGAATAGTCTGTAAGTTTCATGGCTCTAGCCCATTTCCTTCTTGGTGAGGCCGAGAACTTATCAGGCTGTGCCAAGTGTGTTGAACTTCGGGGTGAATATGTGGAATAGTCTGTAAGTTTCATGGCTATAGCCCATTTCCTTCTTGGTGAGGCCGAGAACTTATCAGGCTGTGCCAAGTGTGTTGAACTTCGGGGTGAATATGTGGAATAGTCTGTAAGTTTCATGGCTATAGCCCATTTCCTTCTTGGTGAGGCCGAGAACTTATCAGGCTGTGCCTAGTGTGTTGAACTTCGGGGTGAATATGTGGAATAGTCTGTAAGTTTCATGGCTGTAGCCCATTTCCTTCTTGGTGAGGCCGAGAGCTTATCAGCATCCACTTGTAGCTATTGAGTTGGCGTCTCTTTGGGTGGGTACTTGAGGACTAAGTCTTTGGGCCTTCCATTTTTTTCTTTTATTTCCTTATTTTTTTTATGCATTTCTTATTTTACAACACGTTCATTAAGTACAAAATGTCTTTCACTAAAGTTATTTTAATGAAGAAACAATGAAAACATTTTCCCATGGAAACGGTAATGTAATGGATGATAAAACATGTGTCCATTCCAGGTCGCTGAGAGACCGCGTGTGATGCAAACGTTGGCGAAAGTGAGGCTATGTAAAGGCGGTTAGTACTCTGTGAGGGTAACAGTCGAATTGTGGAGTAGTTCTGTGTTTGTTTAACATATCGTACACGTATTGATGGCATCATTGTGACCAAGCGCATCCCAAGCAGATCAACGAGCTGTTATTTTGTTTCTGTCAGCTGAACGAAAGAAACCTACAGAAATTCATCGCAAAATGGTGGCGCTGTATGGTGCTTGTCAAAGACCTCTCTTGTGGAATAGTATCAATAATACCGTGAAGTTCGCGGCACGACACAAGATTTGCGGCGGCTTGAGCGTCCATCAAGATTAAACACGCCCGATAACATCGAGAATGTGAAATCCGTAATTTTCAACGATTGGCGAGAGACCGTTTGTCAAGTGTTCCGTGATTTCACCGTGAGCTAATGAAGTGTTCAAAGCATGATACAGGCTCTAGCTTACCTTAAAGTGTGCAATTAATGGTTCCCGCGAGCCATTAATAGTGGTTAGGAAATACATTTTATGGTAGTCTCTCGCAGCACTTTCTGCGTTTCAACGTGGAAGGCAACGAATTATTGTAGCACATTATGTCTAGCGACGAAACCTGGTGATTCCACTTCTAACCAGAGTTCAAGTCTGCTAGTATGCAATGGCGGCATACGTCCACTCCCCGTCCGAAGAAATTCAAGGGGCAACCATCTGCTGGGAAAAGTGATGGCGACAGTTTTCTTCGACCGCTGTGGCACATTGCTAGTAGAGTTCAAAGAGCCAGGTGGCAGTTTGAATGCAACGCTCTATTGCGAGACAGTTGAGCGTTTGCATCGTGCCATTAAGAATTATCGTCCCGGCAACCCCAGTAAAGGGATATTCTTACTGCATGACAACTTCCCGCCTCATGTTACCAACATCGTAAAGAACAAATTGCAATGGCAGGCCCTGGAGCACCATGCTTATAGTTCAGGCTTCTCTCCTTGCGATCTGCACTTCATCGATTGGCTGAAAAAGACACTAAAAAGACGTAGGTTCCAATATGACGATGATGTGAAGTAGTCTGTTTTGGATTTTTTTACGCAACAGACAAGAGACTTGTACCACAGTAGCATCTTCAACCTTGTTCGTCAATGGGACAATTGTCTTATCGCCTACGGCAATACTTACAGACACAGAACGGAAACTTTCTGAATTTGTCTTATAAAATATCGAAATTTGAATTTTTTGCGACTGCATTTAGGAAGTGTTTTTGCAGATCTACGAATTTCGGTAACAGGTAGTTTTCCTATTTACTAGTTTTTTTTATTTTTAATTTGTTTTCCCTGTGTATAAGGCTGGCACCCATATGAACTGCTGCTTTCCTGTTTGTAGCTTTGTTTTGCTTTTCCTCGGATATACGAACTTCCTGATTACAATTTTACCTGGAAAGTTCTCGTTTCGTGCGCCAAAAAATCTTTCTGGGTAGTTTGTACAGTACATTATGAATTGTATCAAACACTCTTGCTCTCAAATAGGAATTTGTTCATCCCCAACACTCTATATCCACAGATGGTGTTACATATTCGATTGATTATATGGCTCTATCTATACCCGGTCACTAACGACAGATATTTTTTAGTTTATTCTTGCAGCAGTTTCTACTATGAGTAGAATTTAGACTTACATTTTCTTCTTTTCCGTAGAACTGATACGCGCATCTTGGAGGAGGGGGTAATTTCATATTTCGGTTAACACTATCACCACTTTTGTTTCTAATAATAACTTGTAAAACGTCCTGTCGTTTTACATATGACCCATAATTTTCTGGGTAGAAGCTATAAATAAATGCACGTTCCGTTACATTGATTTTCAGGAAATTATGGAATATTGAAAAGCGAACACTATGAAAGATTTTCTATTTAAATTTTCAACTTTCTCAAAATGCAGATGTCTGCTGCTGAAGTGAGTAAATTCCCAATTTTATGGGAGCAATATACCAACAATATAACCAATCCAAATACTTGAACAATTTAAACAATATGCCAACAATATATCATTTAGAACCCTATTCAAAACAGAATATTTTTTATAACGAGGAACAGTACACCAATTAAATAATAATTCTAGTGATCCGATTTATTGGCGTAGAAATAAACACATAAGCGTTTCCAAGCTTTCGCACATCAAACAGATGGCATTTTCAAGGAAGTTAGATAGAAACTGTAAACTGAAAAATAGAACCCTTAACAATTTTAACGCTGGAACTTGACAATAAAGTTATATTAATTTCAAGATACGACGCATCACGTTGGTTGCATGCAGGATCTGGTAGAGAAAAGGTGTTACTTGTAGAATTGGTTTCAAATTCGTGGTAACTCGAGTGAGACACAATCATTGCAAGTATCGCTGCTGGTAATGATCTCCAAGGTTTCCCGAATGGCTGTACATTTAGGGGTAGAGTAGCTAGTTTATTTCTTTATATCATCCCACATGGAGTAGCGGACTTGACTTCTCTGGATAGTGCCGTGGCTATTTTAGCATATTTTGTGTCCGTTTTGTGTTCGTTGACTCTGATTCCAAATGAACGCTTGGTCATTCCAATGTAGTATCGTTTAGAGCCGTTCGGATACTGTAGGGGTATCGCAGAAACGCATGCTTCGCAGGAGAGATAAGGTTTATCACTATTTTTCTTTAGTATGGTACATAAAGATGCAGGAAACCTTATGCCGACGCCGTAGTTCATCTTCTTCAAGGTGGTTTTGAGTTTGTAAGGCACACTTGGTATGTAGGGAATTGAGCCTAAATAACGTAGCTGCGGCACAGAAACGTTAGAATGTTGGGCTCTGGCTTTTTGGATAAAGCTACGTATCTAATTCAATGAATATCCTGCATCAGTGGCTAACTTCATGACACTTTCAATTTCGTGGTGTCTAGAATGGGTATCACAAGGAAAGGCGAAGGCTCTTTGAATTCGAGAACGGAAGATAGCCGTTTTGTATTCTGCGGGACAGAAAGAGCTGCGGAGCATAAGGTTGGGGACGGACGTGAGTTTATATTAGACTTGCGTACCGAGGTGGTTGTCAGGCGATTTCCTCAATAAAACCTCCAGATAAGGTAAAGCGTTGTTGTGTTCAAGTTACATCGTGAAATTGATCGTAGGATGTATATCAATGATTTTATCAAAATAAATTGGAAGAGTCTCTTTTCCGTGAGGCCATACAAAAAAAACATCGTCCGCATAACGCAGCCAAGTTGTAGGCCGTGGGGTAATGCTGGAGAATATATTCCGTTCAACTGGGCGAAGTATTGCAACTGCAAGGACGTGTGAAAGCGAGGATCCCATCGGAGGGCCATTATTCTGTTTATATACTTGTCCTTGGAAACTGTAGAAGCTAGTATTAGAGACCAAGTCTATTAATTTGAAGATGCTGAGGCATGCCTCCTGCGTATAAAATGTCGAATTAGATATGGCCTTCTTTAATGTTCTGATGGTTTCCGGAACGAGGATTAAAGGGTGAAGGGAAATCACGTCGTAGCTGCCGATAATGTCGCTTGGTAGGACAGTGAGTTTTTTGGCTTTCGTTATAAAATCCAGAGTGGAATTTATTACTAAGTCCGATTCTGGTAGAAAACTACACAGGAATTTGGATAGTGCTTTCTCTAAATGGTGCGTTGGTGCAGACTTCCTGGATACGATGGGTCTCAGTGGGTTTCCGTGCTTATGGTGCTTAAGTCTTCCGAAGAGTTTGGGATCTGAGGTCCTGGTGGTAGTCTGGCGGCTTTCCTGAGATCGTCTGGAATAGCGGGTAACCGCTGCTCTTTGTACCTGCGCAAATCAAGAATTTAGAGGGCTCCTTTGAGGGGCTATAGAACCAGAGACAGTGATAAAATCTTCAAGTTTCGCATCGTAGTCTGATGCGTCCATAATGGCTATCTTGCCAGATTTGTCTGTTAGAGTCAATACTATGTACGGGTTATTTCTAAAGATCAAAACTAGCCTCGGAATTATAAATTTATTAGGTATTTTAGTAGGATCGTACCAAGATCGTATTTTAGAACAGAGCTGGAATAGTTCATCTTTCGAGTCGTTCGGTACTCACGATATTACGCTTTCGAATTCGGAAACGACGCTTTTTGGGTTCGATCTGGTTCGGAAGCAGAATTTTGGTCCAAGCTCCAAAATTTTTGTTTCATCTTCGGAAAGCGTCCGGTTGGAAATATTGACGAAAGGAATTGCGAAATCTTCTGATTTAGGAGTCTGGGAAGATCTCAAGTAATCCAGTTTTTTATTGTGCGTGGAGGATAAGAAAGATTGGATTTTTTCAACTAACATATCTACACGGATGGTGAAAATGTTGAAGGTGATCGGGTCTCACAATCCGTGCAATTATATATAGAGGGCGTAACACATGGTCTCCAATGACAAAACGTCTTTTCTTTTCATGTTCACTATACGTGACAGGGTTTGACGAAGAAATTTGTCCTTTTTATTGTCAAACCAGGATCTTTTAACTGTTGATTTAAAGTTGAGGAACTTTGGGATTTGGCCCGATGCTTTGTTGGCGGATAAGAAGTCGAGGTGGGGGCGTTCCTTCTCTAGTTTCAGTCGAAGACGTCTAAATCGTTTGAAGGTGTTCCACATTGCTCGGAGAATGGCAAAAACAAATTTATAACGAGGAACAGTACAACAATTAAGTATAGTAATACTAGTGATCCGATTTATTGGAGCAGGAAATAAACACATAAGCGTTTCCAAGCTTTCGCACATCAACCAGATGGATTTTACAAGGAAGTTTGACAGAAACTGCAAACTGAAAAATAGAACGCTTAACAATTTGAACGCGGGAACTAGGCGATTTCCTCAATAAAATATCCAGATAAGGTAAAGCGTTGTAGCGTTCAAGCTCCATCGTGAAATTGATCTTAGGATATACACTGGTGTGCAAAAATTGAGGACGAAGAGGAGAAATTAGCATAAGAGCGAAACGAGCAGGCAGAACGGACCGAAAGACCACTCACGAGATAGACTAATGTCCGGTACGGTAGGGCATGCGTATATATGCAGAATGACGTAGGGGAGAGAGTGTCGGAAGGGTATGAAGCATACGGTCGGTTTGCGCTCAGCAATTCGGTGAATGCTATTGCACGGTATACATCAGTTTGAACGACGTCGAGTTGCTTCCACCGTGTGATATGGCCAACAGGCAATCCAGTAGACGACATCTGTATGACTTTACACGAGGTCACGTCATTGGAAAGTTGGAAGAAGGTCGAATTGTGACTAGTGTGGCCGAGGAGTTTGGGATCGCTCACAGCATCGTTTCACGAGCTTGAAGAGCATTTCAAACGACAGGAGCAGTTGTCCGAGAGTTTAGCAGTGGTAGTCCACAAGCAACCACGGCGGCAAACATCCGGCATATTGTCCTACAGGCGAGACGAGACAGACGGCAGACAGCGGGAGAAATCACAAGGCATATGCAACAGACAACTGGACGTCCGTTATCGCGTTTTACCGTGGCCAGGAGGCTGCACAAAGGTGGTTTATTTGCACGACGATCAGTACGGTGTGTGCCATTAACGCCTGCTCATCGGAGACGGCTTTCTGTGGTGCCAGGAGCTCAAGAACTGGACATATCAGCAATGAGGTCGAGTTTACTTTACGGATGAGAGCCGATTTAATCTGACGAGCGATTCTGGACCTATACGCATCTGGAGAGAGCAGGGAACACGCAATCACACCTCCGACATCATAAAAATGACCGGTTTCCAGGTGGCGGAGTTCTCGTTTGGGGCGGCATCATGCTTGGTAGCCGTACTGACCTCCACATCTTCCAAGGAGGTTCAGTCACTGGTGTCCGCTACTGTATCTAGGTCCTCCTGCTTCACGTGCATCTGTTTAGAGGTGCCGTGGGTCCTGAATCTCTCTTCATGGACTCATCGTACAGTGACTGTCGCAGAGCTGTTGGAGAGTAAAGGTATTCATCGCATGGATTGGCCCGCAAGGTCCCCGAACTGTAATCCAATCGAACACGTGTGGGACCTTCTCGGGAGACGCTTGGCAGCACGTCATCAACCGCCATCAACGATTCCGCAGCTGCGATTGGCGCTACAAGAGCAATGGACCGCAATGGACCGCAATGCCTCCACAGCTCCTTGACACCTCGTCTTCAGCATGTCCAGCCGTTGTAAATCCTGCAACGTAGTCAGGGGTGATCATATCCCCTACTAAAGACTGGATTTTTGTTGGCAGCCGCCTGTCACATGGTCGTTTCTGTCTTCTGTCCAGTTGTGCTCGACGCTACCTTTTCAATAAAGCCTTTGTATCCTTTTGATTCCTTGTTTGGACGGTGTTGCTCACTTGTCCCATATTCTTGCATCTTGGGGATCTTATGGAATGATTTGAGTCAATGTGGGGCACTTCTGCACGACGTTACATTCGAAAAACCGTCTCGTCCTTAATTTCTGCACGCCAGTGTATATCATTGATTTTATCAAGGAAAATTGGAAGAGTCTCTTTTTCGTCAGGCCATACAAAAAATACGTCGTCCGCATAACGCAGCCAAGTAGTAGGCCGTGGGGTAATGCTGGAGAATATATTCCGCTCAATTGGGCGAAGTATTGCTTCTGCAAGGACGAGTGAAAGCTACGATCCCATCAGAGCGCCATTATTCTGTTTATGTACTTGTCCTTGGAAACTGTAGAAGCAGGTATTAGTACCCCAAGTCTATTAATTTCAAGATGCTGGGGCATGACTCCTGCGTATAAAATGCTGAATTAGATATGGCCTCCATTAATGTTCTCAGGGCTTCCGGAACGGGGATTGAGCCGTCCCTAACCTTATGCTCCGCATCTCTTTGTGTCCCGCAGAATACAAAACAGCTAGCTTCCGTTCCCGAATTCGAAGAGCCTTCGCCGTTTCTTCTGATACCCATTCTAGACAACACGAAATTGAAAGCGTCATGAAGTTAGCCACTGATGCAGGATATTCATTAAATTGTATACGTAGCTTTATCCAAAAAGCCAGAGCCAAACATCCCAACCTTCCTGTGCCGCAGCTGCGTTATTTAGGCTCAATTGCCTACATACCAAGTGTGTCTTACAAACTCAAAATCCCCGTCAAGAAGTTGAACTACGGCGTTAGCATAAGGTCTACTTCATCTTTATATACTCTACTAAAGAAACATAGTGATAGATCATCTCTCTCCTGCGAAGCATGCGTTTATGCGATCCCCCTACAGTACCCGAACGGCTCTAAACGATAGTACTGTATGTAAAGTAGCCACATGCAAATGAAATGTACAAATTAGCATGTTTTAGGCACGCGCATGGGCCGTAATTCAGTCCAGCCTACAAAAGACAGGGGACCTGCCGTCAGACATTCATTTGCCGAAATGCTACGCAACACTCAACTTTCTGGTGAGGAGGTGCAGAAGATTTGGAGACTGAGAGCAAATGGATTTCCTGTTGCGAAAATTTGTGAAGCCATGGGGAGGAGTAGGGCAGTTATTTATAAGACTTTATCGAAACGCGGTCCTTTAACTGTCAGAAAACGGCCTGGAAGGCCTCGAATAACAACCGAACGAGATGATCGTACCATCATGCGTTTAATGTCATCCCAAAGGTTATCACTAAGTCAAGTTTTTCGGACTGTTGGTGTCACCGTCTCAAAGGACACAGTTCATCAACGAATCAAGGAAAGTCGCAACATTGTGCTCCGTAAAATGCACCGTCTGCCACACCTCACGCGGCCCCACAAGGAAGCTAAATTGTTATGGGCAAGCAGCCAAATGCACTGGACTGATGAGTAAATTACAACTATTTTCTCCGATGAGAAAAACTTCAACCTGGACGGCTCTAACGGTTGAAACTCCTATTTGCATGATTTACGACGCGAGCCACGCACCTTCTTCAACAGACAGAAAGGAGGGAGATCTGTGATGGTCTGGGGAACTTTTGCGTTCAATGGGACAACGGATATCGCTTTTCTGCAAGACAGGCAAAACTTCGAAACGTGTCAGGACATACTCAGCAGCCACTTTCTACCGTTTGCCGAAACTCTAGAGGGTGTCGATTATCCTTTCCAGCAATACAATGCACCTATCCATCGGTCTACATCAACTAAAAGCTGGTTTAACACTCATCATGTGGCCTTAATGGATTAGCCAGCACTCAATCCAGATCTGAACCCTATCGAGAACCTCTGGGGTATCCTAGCTCGTAATGTGTATGTAAATGGACGGCAGTTTTCAAGTGTGGTGGCATTGAAAGAACAGATTGGACGAAGCTGGTACGCACTCCGTGCAGAACACTTACATCACTTGGTGGACCGCATGCCCAATCGGGTTTTCAGTGTTATTCAGAACAACGGCTCCACTATTCGTACCGGAGGTGCTCATAACTAGTAAGTCTTTATATTTTTGAGACAGCGTATTTCTGTTTTTTTTTCTTGTACTTGGCGTTGGAATTGTTATGTTTCCATCAAACTATTGTGCAGCTGCGTGTCCTATGTTATTTTTGCTATAAATATGAGGTGTACATTTCAGCTCGTTGTTGTTTCTCTTTTATTCCAGAATTTTTCTGTCTCTATATTTATGCGGCGCACCATAGCACCAAAACTTCATACCACAAATGAAATCTCAAGATCACACTCCTCTTCATCTAAATAAAGAGAATATTCAGTAACTCTTCAGAACACAACACTAGTAAAAATACTTTCAATTTTCTTTCTTCCTTTTTCTCATGCCTTTTTAAAAATGGGCGTGGAGTTACGTTGTCATTAGGAGGGTCTGTACATCTGTGAGTCATGTCGTTCCGATTTGAAAAATTCGCTCTGCATTTTTAAGTACGAACTAGACAACTACCCATGCTTTTTGGTATCTTTCCGATAAGGAAGTTAGCCGCTGTGGTGTGAAAATGAAGATATAGAATACAAAACTAGTTTTATTCCATATCTTCCTATCTAGATATCGGATTCCAAAAATTATTTCTTAACTTTGATACTTTTTAAAACGAGCACCATTTTGCGTGCAGTTTTTGGTTTTTGAAAACAATGCACATCATTTCTATTAAATAGGGGTTTGCTTCCGATACATCTGCTTCTATTGTTAGACAATTAATTGCCATTTGCGTCAGACAATGATTTATGGACAAAAATAATTTGCATATAATTTCTAGTTTTTCTTAACCCATTTAGTTTTCTAGTTACTTCTTTTAAATGTTCTATTCGAATAAAAAAAAAACAAAAAGAAATTTCCCGGAAATATTTTTATCTCAGAGGAGACATTTTATGCTACATTTCTGCCCAAGGTAATAAATAATTTTCCCTCTAAAGAGGCTTCGCATGTGTGTGTTCTATTTTTCTCGAAAGTTCTGCTTTTAAAATTGTGATTGCCAAAACTCTTTTTATATCAAATAATGTTTCGTAGAACATTCTGCATATGTATTTGAATTTTTCGGAATTAACAACTCTGATGCTAGGTGAGTGCGTTTATCATCATGAAAAGAATCACATTAGAAATCTGTTTGACTGAATGCCATTTGATATATTAATAAAGATTGAGAACAATTTCCTCTCTAAATAATGCAGTTTTCCTCCAAGGTTTCATATACGTATAACACTTTTTTTTCCTATTTCTATCTCTAAATGTGATGTTTCAAATTTTTTTTTAATGGCTTTCTCCCCGAGAAACATTTTGCGCATATTAACTAATTTTTCATAATTTACATTTATGCCACCAAGGGTTGTCAGCTTATGTTTCTATTCGATACGTTATCTCCGATTCTGAAAATTCCATGGAAAAATCCTTCTTGGCTATGATATCCTACAATATGTGAATACAAGTTTTGAAGATGACAATCTGATTTGTCATCTTCAAAATGACAATCATAATATGTGAATATTTTACGCCTATGTTCTTCTTTAGAAACCAGCACGTTTCGCGGTGGTGAAGTATCTAATATTACGTTAGGTTTCTCCTATATTTCTGCATCAAATCATTCTATTCGAAAAATTAATTTTGCCAGTTATAAATTCCGATATCCGGAACACTTTACATACAATTTTTGATTATTCTGCAGACGCATTTCTACCACTAGTGGCAGTGGTGACATAATCTATCTGTGATTGTTTTACCAGTTTCAGAAACCTGGTTGAAAATTAAAATAATATTTTGTAACTGGCTCCATTCAGAATGAAGAAGATTGCGCACGTTGGGAATTTTAAATGTATAATACGCAGGTTTTAGCACATCTTGTGTAAAAAAATATCGTGTTTACAGTAGGTTATCGATTCATCCGTCCGTCCATCTACCCGTCCGTCCATTTGCCCATCCAACCGTCTGTGGACACCATATCTCTGCATCTATTAGTCCCATTTGAAAAATTCTTTTTGCACTGTGAAGCTTGAAATATGAGAATGCTAAACCTTCATTTCATGTTTTTTACGATGTACAATTGCGCCGCTAGAGGGCGTAAACGCAGATGATATCGAATTCAAGATACATTTTATTCCATATATTTGCTTCTAAACATCCGATTGAAAAAATTCTTCTTTTAGTCTTCTAAGATTTCGGCAGTTATCGTGGCCAGGGTATTAATGGAAGTTAAAGCCAACGAAGCAAAAACGCAACTTGATGTCAACCTTTAAATAAATAAGCCAGCCCATTTCAGATTCTTTCTTTATAAGCCGGCATGTCGATTTCAATTGTAATTAATCAACTCATCCTGGGGCGGATGCTTTTCCTATGTCATTCGTTTCACTCAGTGATCTTTCCCGTCTGATTATGTAACAAGCCAATCTCAGTTTTGTGAATCGAAAAGCTTTTTTAGCACGTCTTTTGCAAAAAAAAGATCGTGTTTATGTTATCAGTTTGTCCGTCAGTCTGTTGTGTGCACAATATTTCTACAACTATTAATCCGATTTGAAAAATTATTTTTGCATTGGGAAGCTTGAAATATGCAAACGATGATCATTTCATTTTTACGATGTATAATTTCGCCGCTAGAAGGCGTAAAAGCAAATGATTCAAAATACATTTTATGATTGTAAAATCTCGATTGAAAATATTATTTCGTGGACAGATGCAGCTCCCGTTGGACAAACCTTTTCGGAATATTTTCTTCTTAAAATAACGAATGATTTCTCCGCCAGGGACGTATAACATATATACACTATATTGACAAAAGTTACCGGACTCCCCTTCAAAAGCAAATTAACGGATCCGCTGCGTTGTTAACATGCGCGGTACAGCTGCAAACGGTATAAAAGCAAGCCTACAGCTGACCGTTATCATATGAGCTGCGGATGGCTTAATGGTTAGCGAGTCAGACTATCAATGCAAGGTCCTCAGGTTCGATCCTGGGCTGATCTTTCAAAGATGGAGTGATTTACTAACAATCGCTGAATATCCGCCATGCATCGGACGAGCACATTAAGTGACGGCCCCCAGGCTGGACTCACTGGTTAAATGGGTATCCTTTCCTATGCCTCCCGTCTGAAATTCTCTCATCCCTCTATGTGCAGCATCGTACTTGTACGGTGGCGCCATCTACTGTACTCTAATCTCACTAAAAACTGTTCTGTCAAAGTCGCTAGACTTGCTCTCATTCCTTCCGTTTCTGTGTCCTGTCCAAAAGGCGAACTCGCTGTAGGTGGCCGGGACCTAAACTGTACTCACTGTGGACGGAAGTCCTACAAGAAAATGACAACTACTTACACTACCGTGATCATATTGCACTGTGAGGTCGAGTGAAAATGTCGCGGCGGGACAGAACTGTGAGAAAGGACAGATTGTTGGGTGTTATATTAGTGGGTTGTCCATAAGAGAAACCGAGACGCGTTCAAACATACCCAAGTCAACTGTTTTGGATGTACTGAATAAGTGGAAGACATATGGCGTGCCTGAAACAGCAAAACGTATCAGTAGACCAAAGAAAATCAGTGATAGAAGACGTCGCAGCCTCAGGAGAGTCGTTACAGCTAATCGACGGAGTACTGCACAAGACATAAGTGTGCATGTGAGTAAACATTCTGGAACCTCGATATGTACACGTACCATTCGCAGAGAACTTCATACCATGGGTTACCGTGATCGCGCGGCTGCTCATAAGCCTTTCATCTCCACTCGGAATGTTTCTCGTCGTTTAGCATGGTGTAAAGAGCACTTATCGTGGACCGTAGATCAATGGAAACGGGTCCAATGCAATGATGAATCCAGATACATGATTCATCTGTCTGATGGCCGTGTGTGGGTATGGCGGCAGCCGGGGAACGCTGTTTACCACAGTGTACTGTTCCTACGGTCACGTTTGGAGGTGGCAGTGTACTCGTGTGGGGGTGTTTTTCGTTGTATGCTGCCAATTGGTTATCGTGGACAAACCTGTGAACCAGCACGTCTACTTTGATATTTTGGACAATTTTGTCCTACCAACTCTGTGGCAATACTATGGAACCGAGCTGTGCTGGTACCAGTAGGATAATGCACCGAGCCATAAAGCAAGGACTGTTACGCCGTGGTTTGACGATAATTCCGTATCGTGTGTAAACTGGGCAGCACGGAGCTCTAATTTTAATCCCATAGAGCACCTATGGGATGAATTAGAGTACCGCATAAGAAGTTTGAACCAAGGCCTACTACTAAGCAACAGTTAGCGACTGAATGGAAGCTCATATCTACCGCTGTGTTCCAAAACCTACTCGAAACCCTGTCTTGAAGGGTCAGTGCATGCATTAAGTCCAAAGGTGGATCGACACTGTACTAATGTATGTCAATAAATGTTATGTTGTGTTTCTCTTCTGTGACTTTTGTCAATATAGTGTGTATGTATCTTATTTTTGTCAATATCTCTCCTTCTAATGGTCCGATATGAAATATTCTTTCTTTATTCGATAGAGTTTCCGCTACGACATGTTTTTCATATAATTTCAAAATTTTTAAGTAATTCATAGACTTTCTGCTAGGGGGCGTAATGGTAAATGGCGTTTCTCCCGATATCTCTGCTTCTAAACCTCCGATTTGTAAAATGCTTTCTGCACAGAATACAGTTCCTGATGGGAAATATTTTGCAAATAATTTCTAATTTTAGGTAAAAGAAATGGTTTGGCCACCAGGAGGCGTAAACCTTCATTTCCGCTTCTGATGTATTTGCAGCAATATCTGAGTTTCTGAAATCTCGATTAAAAAAATCGTTTATGAATCGATACAACTCACGTCGATAAACCGTTTAGGAATATTTTTTCTTAAAATAACGTATGGTTTCTGCGCCAGGAGGACTTGATATCTATTTTATTTTTGTCAATATCTCTACTTCTCAGAGATCGATTTGCAAAATTGCTTCTCTGTTGGAAAGCGTTTCTGGTGCTAAATGTTTCTCATATAATTTCAAAAATTTCAAGTAACTCATAGACTTTTCGCTAGGAGGCGTTAAGATAAAGTGCGTTTTCCCCGATATTTTTGCTTCTAAAATTCGATTTGAAAAATTATTCATGTATCGCATACAGCTTCTGATGAGAAATGTTTTGCACATATAATTTCTAATATTTGGTAAAGAATGGTTTGTCCACCAGGGGGCATAGGTGTTTCTAATATTTGGTAAAGAATGGTTTGTCCACCAGGGGGCATAGGTGTTAATTTCTGCTTCTGATGTATTTGCTGCAAAATCTGAGCTCCCGAGAGTTCGATCGAAAAAATTATTTCTTGGACCGATACCGCACACATCGAAAAATCTTTTAGAGAATACTTTCTTTTTGTAATAATGCATGTCCCCCCTCCCCCCAAGTGGTGTAGATGCATATCGTACTTATATTTGTCAATATCTCTGTTTCTAGGAGTCCGATTTGAAAAATTATTTCTTTGTTGGAGAGCGTTTCCGCTGTTAAATGTTTTTCATATATTTCAAATTTTTCTTAACGTACAAGTCTGCAACCAGAGCGGGTAAATTCACAATTCCGTTTACAGCAATATCTGTGGTGTTAAAAACCCGAGTAAAAAACTTCTTTCTTCGGTCTGATATTACTGTTTTCCGTACCGGTTCTATTGATTTTAAATAGCTTTGATAAATTTAATTCGCGTCAGAACGGATTCAAAAGACGTGATAATTACACCCAAAAATTCGGTGTCATCTGTGTTGTTAACTTATGGGTAGTAAACAGTTTTCCTCCCCACAGTTTTTTTTTCTTTTCAAGTAATCCACTCAGGGGCGTATATAGAATTTTTTTTTATTTGGTTTGCGCCGACGAGAAATGGAAGTGTTTGAAATTCACCAGAACAAAATCAAAGTTACTAAAAATTGGAAGAAAAAAATTAATAATTTTTTACTAATGTAAGTCGATATTTTAAACAAAAACTTTAAAAAATGAAACGCTTTCTGCGGGCCAAGGCCAATCTGGGCTCCCATTCTAATTACGTCCCTGAATCCACTTTGAAAAGTTCTTAGTTCATTCATTGAATAATCACCTGGTGTTTCGGTTCTGCCTCGACCTCACTAGATGTCGCTACGTGCGCTTCATGGTATAATGAGATTCTAGATTCATTTTGTTTTATTTTTACTACGTCTTTTTAAGGAAGAAGTACGTCCTTATGATTAGGACCGTAGCAAGCAGCGGCGAAGCGGCAATGAAAGCGCTGCTTCCCGAAGAAATCGGGAAAAAGACAATGAAGTTTTAAAAATTCAAATACATTTATGCATTATTTTTCAGTTATTTCATAATAAAAACAAGTTTCATGATTACGCTACTAAGTGAATGTATTCGACTTGCGGCCGGTTACGTTAATGCCGACTGTTGTGAACCAGGCAATTCCGTGAGGCTGTTGTTTTTCGGACACACATGGCCGAAAAACAACAGCCTCACGGAATTGGATTAAAACCTCACATTTTCAATTATATGAAAAAACGACAACAATATTTTTTTCTAAAACAAAAAATGTAACAATACTTGACTTGTACAGTACAACAGAAAGCATACATGAAACATAAGGGTGATCATGAGTTGAAGAACCCATTCCGCGAATATGCAAATAATGTAACACATCAGGAGCAAGGAAAATGTCTTTCTTTCACACCCCTGATTAGTTTTATAAACTGCCAAACTGAACCCAATTCTGTTATGGGGTTAGGGGGTGTCCTAAGTAGATTTCATGAACCCAGACCTAATGTCATGATGGTTTGGCCAAAAATAAAAAATCTCAAGAAATGCTGCACTACAGCAAAGACCACGCACTTGAAGAAAAAGGGTCAAATAAAAACAACAAATACAGGAACAATAAAAAATCTATATATTAGTTCTATAAGGTTTATTTACTGCGAGTCCTGTTTTGAGAGAACGGCTGAACGTATACAGAGGTGTTTGCAAGGCAAGGCACGAAACCCATGAAATCATCGGCGTCTCCCAACGGTGCCAATGCATAAATTCGAGACATAAATGAATCCCCTCCAGCACAACAAAAGTATTTCCGTTACTACTAGTACCTCTAATTATTATACTTATCAGCAAAGCTGTTACCGATACTTCGAAAGATAAAATGGTTTCACTTAGGGAATTACTTACTACCTACCTATACCTTTGCTCACAACAATAAATTATTTTGAGGTTGAGCTTGCAGTATTAATTTGTTGCTAAAAAAATAAATTCCTTCAGTGAAATTTAAGTAACTTTGATTTCGACAACTACATGATATTGTCTTTAACATGTACCACACTAAGAATGTTAATAAAAATTTTGCATTTGTATAAAATAAATCAATTACACACGTAACCTTTTTAAAAAGTTTTGCCTTTCTTTCCAATTGCAAAATTACCCATTTGGCAAATAAATAAAAGAAAATCTGCAGTCAAGTTTTTATGTTACTATAGAAGGGCAACTCCTCTTTTTCATAGGATATTGATCTCTCTGTTAACAGAAATTTTAGTCGTTAAGTTTCATGTGGTATTGACCTAAAGTTCTATTTACTAATAAAATAACAGTATATTTAGCAAAAATGGACGTTGATCTAAAGTTCCATTTATTAAAAAAAAGACACATCAGTCTGGTGTGGCGTTAATCTAAAGTTATATTTACTAATAAAAAAACGCTTTCTTAAAAAATTGTGCAATATTCATTTGTTTTTTAGCGGAGACACTATCAGGCTGATGCTTACATTTACAACATCCTTCATTTGCAGTGTCTTGTTTGTGTACTGAAGAGGAGAAGAACCTTTACTATTACAAGTATAGCCGTTATAATTGCTTTAACAGGTTTTGGAGGCAGAACTGTAGCACGCACTCCATTTATATACGCAGAAACATGACCTAGCTATATCAATTTTCCGACAACATATCCCAGCTTTATGCTTTTGGGTGTCTTTTTTCCTAGCCAATCCCACCGGAATTTATTTTTCAATGAGGCCTCTAATGTCTTGAGATCGTCAGTTTTGGTTAAAAATTTCCTTGTTGATGACGAACTTAACTTAAACTGAAATCGTGTAAACTTTCAAATTCCTAAAGATATTCATACATCACGCACACACAAAAAACCCATCACTTTTGCCTAAACAAAAAACCACAAACATTTCATCAGGGAAACAAAGACACCTCCTCTTCGTCACTGACTTACTAATACAATGAGGCGGAGGAACAATGTAATAACTCGAAATAATTTCATTCCAGTTGAGCCACTGAGTCAGTTTTGTAAGATCAGAGGAAGAGTTATATGCTTGCCATTTGAGTAGTGTAGCAAAGGAGTCCTTGTTTAAAGAGGAAATTTTTTGTTTAAGTAGCTAGTATTTTATAAAATTCTAGAAACCCTTAAAAGGGGAAATGAAATGCTTAAATTCTAACATGCAGCCCTTAAGGCTAAGTAGTAACTTTGCCTGAAGGTGGGTACTGGAGAAAAAGTTTTTTCAGGTGCTTACTGTACATAGTATGTACTTAACATTGTATGGGAACTATGGATACAAATCTCTATGGCAGGTTACGATTTCCTGGCAATTTTAGCTTACTTACGTAGTTTTTTCCTTTTTTGCTGTCATAAGGCTGTTTATTAATTTTATTCTGTAAACTGACAAGGAAAATCTCTGTCTCATCTTTTAAGCTATAATTATAAAAATAGCATGTCTGTAGTACTCTCTAATATGCTCAGATGACTGCGTGTTCAGTTGAAATACTGCGGGAGTCTAAAAGAATAGTTGTGTGGGATATTTTTCTTTCTTTGATTGCAGGTGTAACGACTACCGCGAGCAAGCAGTTGCCTGTCCCTAATTTCAGGTCACTGGTTACAGGGAAGGGAGAGAGCCAGTGCCTTAAGACAAACATAGCATCCATGCCTCACTGGGATTCAAACCCGGACCCCTTTCGGACGAATGATCAGAGGCTGTTGTGGGGGATAGCGTCGCCCCTCTGACTCTTACGCTCAGATGACTCCCTCCTAACAGCTGAAATATTGCGAGAGGGAGTCTTAAAAGAAATAGTTGTGTGGGATAGTGTTGCACCTCTGACTCTGGGGTGAGCATAACAAAAAGTTACATATGAAATCCCAATATCTTATTACCTTGTGAAAGAGGTGTTTGTTATATTATTATTACTGAATGGGTATGAAATTATGTCAACTAATGTTAAGACCAGAAATTGAATTTTTCTAAATTGTGTTACTCTGTTATGCATAGGTTGTATCCAGTTGGTGTGGTGAGTCAGCAAGGCCAAAAAGGTAATCAAACCAGAGTTATTAACTTGTATTTGTTGTTTCGTGTTTTTCAACTGCCCGCCCTGAATGTTGCGTTTGCAAATAAATAAAACTACTA
Organism: Macrothele yani; assembly: GCA_039090855.1. NCBI lineage: Eukaryota > Metazoa > Arthropoda > Arachnida > Araneae > Macrothelidae > Macrothele > Macrothele yani. Next base: position 72,766,834 of record CM077010.1, on the reverse strand, counting down.
AAAAATTGATTTGGCACTCATAATTTCTGAACCCAGCATGTCACAGCTCTGACAGGGGCTTTGGTCTAAGGATATGGGAACTTGGGAAAATACATATTGTGTAACCATTTTGTCCTGCTATTGATGTATATTGGCCACAGAACTAATACACAGTTAAAATAAATATTGTGTAACACATAAGTTACACATGTAACACAAATACTTTGAAGTTCTGCCAGGTGCAAGTGCGTGCAGCAACAAACAAAACCACAAACAAGAAAAAATTAATAAGTTGTGTACACATTAAATATACACTCTTACACTTTGCTTAGTTTCCACCACAACACCCGCATGGCGATTGTAGAAAAGTACCTTAAAGTAAAAAAGTGCCCTGCTTGATTTATGAGGTATGAAGTGGAAGTTCTATTTTATTAAACAGCTGACACAAATTTCCCAATTTTAGTATTAATTAAAATATACTATACCTAATTTTTATTCAACCCTATTTTAGGGGTGTTTGTTTTATATGGAACCATTATAAATATTATTTTGTATTGCAGGTGCATCAGCAAGGCCACATGATCAGGGGTAATCATACACATGTGCAATTTGCACAGAAATACCCTACAGATAACTACTTTATAGTAATACCCGGTTGCTTGCCATGAATTTCATATTTACAATATACCTGTAAATATGAAATTTTTGAATTTCAATGGGGTTCGTGTTACCCTGAAGTATTAAAAATTGTGTTCGTGAAATTCTCAGAAGCAGTTGAATGGGTTCCCATAAAACGTACACGTTAGGTAGGAGAATCTTTGAGATTTACATGTAGCTTGTAACCTTAGTTATATTCTTTACTTAATGGATGTGAATCCTAAGAAAACATAATATTGAGAATGATTCTAGGTAAAGGCGGGAAAAATGATTAACCTCCATGTCAACATGCATACAATGGCACAATGTAGGGTTCAAAATGTTTCCTTTAATAACACTTACAACGGAATGGGAAAAAACCCCGTAATTATTCACCTCGTAGATTTATCATTTTCTTCCATCAAAGAGATGCCTTGCTTGATACAGACTACCAAAATAAAATTGTAAGTCCACTTGCAGATCACTGAAACGACAACGCAGAGCTAGAAGAGAGAATTGAAGAAAGTCAACAAACAACTCCACCTCAACACAAAAGCGCATGATGCTCAGTCCGCTCCAACATCAGCGTGTAATGTTGGCTTCTGTGCACTGCATGTTTTCCTTGAAGATACGCTAGTTACGTCTCGCTGAGGCTTAACTTCTTCTCGTTAGATATTCTTTGTCCCAGCCCAGCAAGGAAGCCAAAGAGGCGCATGCGCGTGACGTCCCTTTCGGGCGCGCATAGTACGTTCTCCGTGGATGCGATTTCTAGTGCGCTTCCAGCAGTAAACCTCTCAGCTACAGTATCTCAGCTAAGCATGGGAGCCTGAGCGGCGCATGCGCTTGACGTTTGACTCTGCGTTTAGACCGCTTCCAGCTATAATAGTAACCTTATGTTTCAGTGAAATTGTTTGTCTGCGTATAAAATTATTACTTCGTTGTTTCTGTGTTCCATTGAATTGGCTGTTAATGTGTGAAAATAGTATTCTGCAGTGATATTCATCGTGAATATACAGTATATGTGAATTATACTGAATTTACTTTTTTGATCAGCTTCTGTGAGTCAATCTAAGTTCTTTCTTACACTTTTTTTTACGGTTTTGTGTTAGACTGACAAGTTGTTTCAAATCTTATAAGCAATCATCTTTCCCTGTATCAGAGAAGAATGCGAACTGATTCGATTTCTGGCGAAGTCAGAAAGTCGTCGTGCAGTCGATTATTTCGAGAAGTCCTCGACATTGTAAGTTTGAATATTTCCTTAATATTCCGTGAAGAGCCAAAGTTAATGCTTCTATGTACGTCTGCTTGACAAAACACAATTTCCTCAATTCATCACGAAATTTCCAGAGATCGCTTTTTCTTATTCGAAAGAAGATTTTCCTTCATTTTTCGATCAAATTTGTCTGAAAAGTGAACTCAGCGGAATTTATTTACAGCCGGATATGCTGAAAGAAAGTGTCGGCGAATTCTACCAGTATCTGATTGCTGAAGACCTGTTCAACGTATTCCCCGAGGTATTCAGACTCAGTCAGCTTATATTGACTATTCCTGCCACAAATACATCTGCTGAAAGGACCTTTTCTGCAGGGCAATGGAGAGCAAGCTCGGACCCCACTGCAATAAAATATCCGGACCCCACCCACCCACCCCCCACCTCAGCTCCTCAACTAACCACATAATCCATATTTCCGTTTCCTCATCTACTCCACACCCACCATTCCCTTACTTCCCGACAACCCGACCGGTTGCAACTCTCCAATTTTTTAGTGCATTTAAAGCAAGTTTCGAATTTATTACATTTTTTACATCGTACGATATAAATTACGCATTTTTACGTGTAACTTACCAACTCTGGTGACGGTATAGCTTGAAAAATATTCGGACACCATAAAATATTTATTAGAAAAAATTACTTTAGAAATGGGCTCCGGTCACCGGTCCCCCCCCCCCTCGTGAGGCCTGATTTTCTGCACGCAAATGAGTCAAAACATAAAAAAAATATATAGATCCGTTGTAATATGTATTTTACAGAGTATGTGTTAGTATATATAATGTTTAAATGTTTATAAGTACATACTTGTTAAATATATATGCGTACATACTTTCAATATTTGCATGCATATATAAGCATATTTTTTTTTATTACAAATGCATTGTATGTGTATTAATAAAGTGACTAAAGATGGGCTATTCTGACCGCTTCCCCTTCCAGAAAAGTCACGCTCCTCCACTGGTAGCAAGATTCTCTTATGTGGGAGGGTGAGACTTGAAACTACGCCCCGCCGCCCCGGTGGCGCAGTGGTCTAAGCGATGGTCTCTCATCATTCGTCCAAACGGGGTCCGGGTTCGAATCCCGGTGAGGCATGGATGTTGTGTTTGTCTTACGGTACTGGATCTCTCCCTTCCCTGGAACCAGTGACCCTAAATTAGGGACGGGCGACTGCTTATAGCCCATTGAGTTGCTCACGGTTGTCGTTAAACCTCCAACAACAAAAAAAAAAAAAAAAAACTACGCCTCTTCGAGTTCAAAATTACGCCCTTTCGCAGTCCACTGAAATAATACACGTTTTTTACTTTCGAACACACCGCCGTTATAGGAAAGTATTATGATCGTTCAAAAATCACACTTCAGGTTTTTGACATAATTTTATTAAAAATGTAACAACCATGTAAATACTCAAGAACCAGAGGTGGTAACTACCAAGCAAAGGGTAAACGTTATGTGAACACCGACAGCACAACACTCCACAGAAATGCAGAACAAAAAACTAACCAGCGCAGAACGATGGAGTATCGGTTAGTTAACGTAACAGTAGGTAGAAGCTTTAGGGTTAGGGCTTAGAAAAAATTCCGTTCTAGGTTAAACGCTCAGAGAACTTTTTACCACAGAGCACAAATGATTAATCAGCTCTTCATCCCAATGGCATGTTCGGAAAGGTCATGGAGGTTAAGCGTATCAGCATATTGTTTTCTGTGCCTCCATTCACTGTTTTGGATTGCCGCCCCGGTGGCGCAACAACCTCAGACCATTCGTCCGAAAGGGGACCAGGTTCGAATCCCGGTGAGGCATGGATGTTGTGTTTGTCTTACGGCACTGGCTCTCTCCCTTCCCTGGAACCAGTGATCCTAAATTAGGGAGGAGCAACTGCTTACAGCCCAATTAGTTGCTCACGGTGGTCGTTAAACCTCCAATCAAAAAATAAAAACTGTTTTAGAGAATTCCCTTCATGGATATAAGATGTTCACACCTCACAGTGTATGTTACCCTGTACCCTTGTTACCTGTATGTAATAATGTATGAGACTAACTAAAGTTGTTAAAAAGAAAATACTGAAGGGTGTAACTCTCTTTATTAATTACAATTTCAGTTATTTATGTGTTGTTGTTGTTTTTTTGATTGGAGGTTTAACGACTACCGTGAGCAACTCAATGGATTTTAAGCAATCGCCCGTCCCTAATTTAGGGACGCTGGTTCCAGGGAAGAAAGACAGCCAGTGCCCTAAGACAAACACAACATCCACGCCTCACCGGGATTCGAACCCGGACCCCTTTCAAACGAATGATCAGAGACCATCGCTTAGACCACTGCGCCACCAGGGCGGCATTTTTTTACTTTTCCCAGAGCCAGAATTTACAACTCTGGAATGATCAATTTGGGAGGGTGGTTGCCTTCCCTGTGCTCACGGTAGCTACGGCTCTGCTTACGACTATGTATATATCCATGTAGTATGACTATGCCGCCCGTTCGGGGCCGCGGGCGGCGTAGTGGAAAACATTCGTGACTGCCACGGAAAGGGCCTCAGGTTCCATCCCAGGCAGGTACGAACGCTCGATCCACTAAATATCCGCCGAGCGTCGGATGGGCACGTTAAGCCGTCGGACTCCGGGTACTGGGGCTCCGGTAATAAATAAGGGCGTCTTGCTCTCCCTTTCTAATTCGCTTCCGTATCACTTTCCTATCGTGCGTTCTAGCCCAAATCTTCTAGTTTCCTATTTCTAAGGGTTGTCCCTTCCTAAAATCCTCTACATATGATCATTTGATCATGATCATCATGCCGCCCGTTCGTCTGTGGACATCATCGCCACAGACTCCCATAGTTGTTTTCTTTTTTTCGCGGGTGGGGTGGAGAAGGTTGCCAGAGAAAAGTTCTAGCACACAAGACCTCCCTAAGCAGTAAGTCATTCAATATAAATGACAGAAATACACTGTCAGTCTGACTGTGTAAAGGAAAATATCTTTACTTCATAAGACAAAGAGTAAACACAACTGTTACAGAGTATTTAACGACAATTTAAGTAAAAAGGAAATTAAATAAATATTGCAAAACCTATTTAGCTAGCAAAGAAGAGCTTTTTCCAATAATTGAGCTCGAATATGATTGTGCTACTCCAGGTTGAAAAAAACCCCATAAAAATTGCAGTATCCTATTGGTTTGTTCGAATTGGTTGACAACTTTTCTTATAAAACCTACATTTCCTGTACCCACAAAGTAGATGCATACTCATTATACACAGAATACTAAGTCTCTCCTAGTTCATCTCTAATACCACCCAAAACCAGGGTGCCGAAAATCTTTCAATGGTACATATTCTTGCGGTGAGAGCGGTAGCCTTTTGTAGTGCCCTTGAAATTGTTGGATATAACTTCGTCAGCTGCTTGCATACTTTCTAAAAGGGAAAGGCACGTATCCAGGATTTTTGTTTGGGGAAGTATAGAAATGTATATATACGTATATCATCATCATCATTGTCAACCATAATCAATCCACTGCTGGATGAAGGTTTCTCCAAGTTTCCTCCACAACGGTCTGTCTTGTGCCAGTCTCCTCCATGTCACTCCCGCATACTTTCGAATTTCATCCACCCATCTTCCATGTGGTCTTCTTCTGGGTCTTTTCCTGTCCCTTGGAATCCAATCTAAAATTTCGCCTGTCCATCGATGGTCTGTCCTCCTGGCAGTATGTCCAGCACATTGCCATTTCAGGGATTTAACTCTCATCATGATGTCTTCCACTCTTGTCATTTTTCAGATCCACGAGTTCCTCTTCTTATCTCTCCTGGTTACAGCAAGCATGCACCTCTCCATGCTGCTTTGAGTTGTCTGCAGCCTTTGTATGTCTCTTTTAGCTAAGGTCCACGTCTCTGCACCATACGTAAGCACTGGAAGGATGCATTGATCAAACACTTTTCTTTTAAGACATAATGGCATATTGCTCTTGAAAATTATGCTGTTTCTTCCAAAAGCTCTCCAGGCAAGTTTTGTACGCCGATTAATTTCTTCATCAATGTGAACCTCACTTGATATCTGCTGTCCAAGATAAACGTACGTGTCTGTTATCTCCAGCTTTTCTCCATCAATTGATAAATCTTCATTTCTTGTAAAAGCATTGTACATCACTTTTGTCTTCTGAAAGTTCATTTTTAATCCCACTTCTTTATTCTTGTCAGCAAGTTCCTAGATCATACTCTGCGGCTCTGATGAGGTAGTTGCAAAAATGACTACGTCATCAGCAAAACGAAGATGAGTTAGATAATCTCCATTAATCTTTATCCCTTTGTTTTCCCAGTTCAGTGATTGAAAGACATTTTCCAATGTGGCATTAAGTGGCTTCGGAGATATGGTCTCACCTTGTCTCACTCCTTTTCCAATTTTTATGTGTGTTGTATTTTCAAACAGCCGAATCCTTGCACTTGCATTTTCATAGATGTTATTAATAATATTAATGTACGCATCTTCAATACCGCAGGATTTCAGAGCCATTGCAACTGCTGATGGTTTCACCGAATCAAAGGCTTTTTCATAATCGATAAAAGCCATGCACAATGGAAGTTCATATTCCCTCGCTCTTTCAATTAGTTCTCTCAGTACGTGGATATGATCTATTGTGCTGTAGTCACTACTGAATCCAGCTTGTTCCCTCGGTTGAGCCATGTCCAGTGTCACCTTCAAGCGGTGTGAAAAAACTTTAGTGAAGATTTTATAAACCACTGATAGGTCTGTAGTTCCGGAGATCCTAAATGTCACTTTTTTATGTAGCAGGGTCATTGTAGCGTTGTTCCAATCCTCAGGAATTTTCCCTTTATTAAGGCATCGAGTAAAAATTTGGGCGAGTACTGTTTCGATTTCTCCACTTGCTTCTTGTATGATGTCTACAATAATTCCATCTTCCCCTGGAGCTTTTCTCCGCTTCATGTTCTTGATTTCATGTGCAACTTCTGCTGGGAGGACTAGAAGAACTCTGGTACTGGTACCTTTCACGATGTCTGGAGTACATGTATCATCCCTTTCATGTAATTTGGAGTAGAAATCTTTCACTCTTGTCAAAATTTCGCCTCTATTTCTTGTTACAGAACCATCTTCTTTTCTCAGTGCCATATTCTGTTTTCTTCCCTTACTGAGTTATCCCTTTGCTATCTTTAGGCTTTGGTTGTTTTCAATTGCTTTCCTTACCAATTCACAGTTGAATTTATTTACGTCTTCAGTGATACTTTTTCGTACTGTCTTACATAGTTCTATATATTCCACTTTGGAAGTCACATCTTCTTTAGTTATTCTCATCTCTCTTCTTTTTTGCATCAACATTTTGGGTTTTCCTGATAATTTCTTCACATGCAACTTGTTCTTAGACCCAGCTAATTTTGTTGCTGTTTCCATAAGAGCTTTGGTTAATTTTCTGTTAACTTCAGAAATATCCACTTCTTCCGATGTTAGGCCTTCTAAAGCAGAGAATCTGTTCTTTAGTTCCAACTTGAAGGTATTATGGTGTTTTTTTAGGTTTGTTATGTCAATATATTTGGTTTGTCCTATGAGCTTGCCACGTTCGAGTTTAGTGTTGAGGTGCATTTTTCATCTTACCATTCTATGGTAACTACCTGTGTTTAACTTGTTCAGCACACTGCCGTCTTCCATGACAAATTTCTTGTTACACATAATAAAATCAATTTCACTTGTCCATTCATTGGGATGCCTCCATGTCCATTTCCTTTACGGCTTTTTCTTGAAAAAGGAGTTCATGATGTAAAACCCTTGTGCCTCTGCAAACTCTGCAAGAGTATTTCGATGCTGGTTTCTATTGCCGTGACCGAATTTACCTACTGAAGTTTTATTCTGTTGCCGTTGCCCTATTTTTGCATTGAAATCTCCCATAATTATCTTCAAGTGCTGCTTGCTTTTACTATTTAGATGACGAATTTCTTGATAAAATTCTCCAATTTCTTCTTCAGGATGACTTGTGGTGGGTGCATAAGTTTGAATAATCTGATCCTCGTATCTTCTAGAGATTTGGATAACGAGTCGTGCAGCTCTGTCAGAGGAACTTTTAACTTTTACAACTTTATCCTTCAGTTTCTTGTTTTTTATAAGTCCAGCATCAATAGTTCTGCCAGTATCAGTCCCACGATAGTAGAAGAGATGTCCACTTTTCAGTTCAATGAGGTCTTCTCCTTTTCTCCTTATCTCACTTAACCCGACGATGTCCCACTTGATCCTTTGTAGTTCCTGTTCCAATTCAGGAAGCCTTGAATCATAAAATAGGGAGCGTCCACTATACGTATCTAAGGTCAGCGTCAAATGGCAGCCTAGTCCGGTCCTCTGTGGATTCTTAGCACCCTCTGCCTTCGTGTCGCACTGGCCGCTGCCTTGGCCAGGTACATTTCAGCTGCCGGAGACTGAGGGCCAAGATTTAAGTTGTGGAGTCATTTTGGAGGGGTTTGGCCACAACTCACCACGCTGGCCAAGCGGGTTGGTGAGTGTGGGATAGCATTTCCTCTAATCCCGATGGTATAGTTATACCGCTATTGGCGGTCGTCAGAGCCCCTTTAGTGGGAACAGGGTGTACCACGAGAAGGCGGGGTTGACATTTGTCGAGGAGACGCTGTGATGTTACGCATCACCTGACCTTACATCCCATATACAGTATATATGTATATGTTATAACACAAACTCTTCAGAGCCACATTGCAAAATGCCTTTAAATCATTGAACTGGGAGAACTATGGGATAAAGATTAATGGAGATTATTTTATTACATATACAAATTCTAGGTAAACGAGTGTTTGTTTATTTTGGTGATCTTCTGTTGATATCGAATAAAATGGCAAAAGGTTTTACATTCATTCAGATGCACCGGGAAAGAACTGACGTCTTCCCACTACGACTATGGTGATATGTTTATGGAATTTCACTTCAGCTCGTGTGATTAGTTGCATTTCAGGCATTTTTAAGAACAGGTTAGCGCTGACTAGTGCAATAAGAAAAGTTTGCTTCGGTCGTCTAATGAGGGTAACTGTTTAAATTGTTAGGCAAAAGATGTACTTGGGCATTATTTGTAACATTTCAGCAAAGGGGTTGCTTGCTACGCAAAACTTGACCTAAGCTTTTTTACTTCTTATGAGTCCTCGAGGATGCATGACAGCTCTATTTTAGAATGTATGAAAGAAAGCACATGGAAGAAATTCCCACTTCACAAAAAATAGGAAAAATAGCCCACCGAAAAAATGCCCAGTTCTCAAAAATATGTCAACTGTGGACTGATACCTCTTACGTCTGTAAAAAACATATTCTTTTTTATTTCATTAAGAAGGCCTTAATTTCAACTAAGCAGCCGACAAAACTGGTCAGATCGTGGTTCGGACAACTGGTCACAAAACTTTAAAGGTCGTATAACAATTTCAGTTTCTTGGCCCTATAATGGGAGTTCAATAGGGAATTTCAAATAAATTTCGAGAAAACGTTCTATATAAGACAAGATAATTTTGGGGAATTAAATTGCAATGACTTAGAATTTTTTTTTTAAACAACGGTGTTCAACGAAACAACGGAATTGCAGCATGAGTCATGCTATGTTCGGGAAAGGACGATAAGGTGGGATTTTTTAATAATGCTGCTCTTTTACTTAGGCACTAAATATTTACATAACATGCCAAGTTATTAATATTTCTCTTTTACTTAGGTGTAAAATATTAATTACTATGGAATAAGACATCGGTAGAATAAAAGATGCTAAAAGAGCCTATGAATTCATATTTAGTGCCTAAGTAAAAGTGCAATATTACTAACTTTACTTGTGTAAACGTTATAAATAAGACATCGGTAAAATAAAAGTGTTAAAAGGGCCTAGAGGAAAGGCCTAGTAATTAATATTTAATGAATACGTAAAAGCGCAAAGCATTAATTTGACTTGTTACGTAAACTTCATGAATATGAGATCAATGGAATAAACGAGAACGGTGAGTGAGCAGAAATGGCACGAGAACGGTGAGTGAGGAGAAATAACATTGTAATCTATAGAAGCTACCTACCAGGAAGTTGACAAGGTAATATCAAAGTGCGATTTTTGTGCAACCCGCGTAACCCCACATGCCAGTGGACGCGAAAGGGGAAAAAGTAAATTTTTATACAGCCCCTTAAACCTTTGTGACCAGTTGTCAGTGTGGCAAGTGGTCTTAAACTCGGTCAGAACATTGGTATGCCTAAGTAAGTGATAAAAAGTAATAAGTAGGAGGCAGTATATCAGTCATCAAGTGTTTAAAAAGGACCCAGGCTGCAGGCCCCATTGTAGTAATTTTGTAATTTCCCCATTTGGGGCATTGAAATTCATGGGTTTATGAATTAACATTTTCAAAGTATCTTTCTAGGCTCAGCCTTATTACTTAGGTGCAATTTGACACAGGTACTTAGCCTATGCGATACCTTGTGAGTTCTTTTTATTTAGCCATGTGTTTAAGACCCATCAGTTTGGGGCTTAGATAAAGCCGCCACTCCCTAATTCCCGGCGAAACGAATGCTGGAGATGCTTTCCCTTAATCATAGTTACTCATTTTGAAAGAGCCAAGCACCTGTTGATTCGAACAATGAACGTCGTCTGCCATTTTGGAAACAAATTCCGATGGCCTTATAATGCTAGGTAACGTTATATGGCTATCTGCTGAGATAATTTTGCAAGAACTTGAAAGCAAGATAATAAATACAATAACAGAACAACCATTAGTATATAAACGTTATATGGATGACATTTTTTTGGTTTCAAATATGCAAGAGGAGAACTTAAAAAACTTTGCAAAAAGGTTTACAGAAATTTTTCAACCATAATCCTAACTTTAGAAATGGAGCAAAACAAAAAGTATAGCCTTTCTAGATGTTTGTATAACAAGAACAGATAATGAATTTCAATTTTAAGTGCATCTAAAACCATCCTATGTACCAATATTGATCCCAAATAAATCTAACCATCCGACAGCACAAAAAAGGAATATAATTTGATAAAAAGATCATATACACATACAAGCAATATTGATTTTTAGAAAGAAGAAGTAATGTGGATAACAACCGTCGCAAAGAAATACGGATATTCTGAAGTGATAAAGGACTTAATAAAAAATGTGAAGCTACAATTAACAATATGAGTAAGACCACCAGGTAAAGAGAAGAGAAACATAAGCGGGACAAAGGGTAATACATAGGATCGTGTCCATATATTGATGGAGTAACAGGAAGAATAAATCATGAAGTAGCAAAATATAAGAAATATATTGGACAATCTGTAGCAACAATGCCTACAATGATGAATAATGCAAGGCAAAAAATCCCTGATTTAGAAAATGAGGGAGTATATAGAATACCTTTAGAACATGAAAATAACCGAGTAAAAAAAGTACTTATTATTATGGATCAATCAAAAATACTTATAAAAAAAAAAGAAATCAACATATTAAAAATTGGAAAAAAGGAGAGAATGTTACTGCAATGGTGCAGTACTCTATTGAAGAAAATGCGAAACCAAAATTTGAAGATATTTAAATCAAGAGTGGATATAGAAATGAATGGGAGTTGAGGTACTCCGAGGCTCTCACCATAGAAAAAAATAAACACAGAGCCTGTAATAATAATGAACCAATTATCATAGCAGAACCTTGGAAAGCATTAATTAAAAAGGAAAGAGAATATAAAGAACAACAATGGAAAAAGAAAGGTAGGAAAGGAATGAACGAAACATAAGAGAGTTAAACAGCGAATAAATTATAGATGGCAGCACAGTATCAAAAAAGCACGAAACTCAGGAATGCAAGGAGAAGCACGTAATCCTTTAGCCCTTTTGCACCCGTAGAGAGACTTAGTAGGGGAATCATCTAGGGCACATTATCGGACTGCAACATCGTGTATCTGAGGAAGGTTCTGTTGATGGCTCTACAAGAGTTGAAAGGCTTTAACGAGAGTTTAGTAGGAGTTTGATGGTGAAATGGTAGTGATCCCATGCATGCCGTGATTTTAAACTTTCTATTGAATTTTAATGATGAAATATTTTTAAACTTCAAATTTGACTGCAGGTGCAACAATAGCAAGTGAACATCGATGGAATGGGGTATTTTATCAACATGCATATAGTGGTTTTAACATTTAAGATGTTAGAACCAAAATGCAATAATGTATGTGCAATAATACGTACATAACAGATAGACTAAAAACCAGTTGTTTCATCTCCCAATGGAATTATAGTTGGAATGATCGTGACATGTGTTGAGAATCATCAATGAATCCACAAACAAAGTGAATTGACACACCAATAATGTGCTTCGTATCGACTAAGGATCAAGGGGTACGTAATAGTATTTAGACCCATTAATGGATATTTATTTGTTATATGGTTGAGCAGAAGAAGTGTTCTAATTAGTTTTGAAAGACATCATTTTTTCTGTGTGCATTTTTTCCTATTTTCGAGAAGTGGGCCTCTTTTTCTGTGGACGTTTTTTCTGTGGGCGGTTTTTCTGTGGGCATTTTTTCCGTGGTTGCTTTTTCTGTGTGCATTTCTTTTCTTGGGCATTCTTTACTCATGCCCTTTTATAAACGGATGTAGGAGAATTGGCCACCCAGAGAAATGGCCTCAGGAGAACTAGCCAAAAAAATTTTAAGGAACCGTATAAAAATTGCGTTTTCGACCGCTTTGTGGCCACGTCGCTAGTGGTTGGTCATATGAATCACATAAAATTTCCGTAATTTCGTATTTTCTTAATTGTAATATTTAATGTAATTCTTCATAAAAAAAAGTTCATTTATGAACACATTTTTTATTTTTTTATATTTTATTTTGTTGAGTTAATTTCACTGTTTAAAACTACAAATTGCAGCTCGACAAATTCTAGTCCAATCCGGTGATTTTCAGCGTTTGCCAATTACAACTCTACAAATTATATGAGGGCACGAGCAAACGTACGAAACCTGTCCGAAGGAAGGGGGGGGGGTTAAGACCGAAAATATAAAACATAAAGAATTTGTATCCAAATCCGGAGATTTTCACCGTTTGCATACACTACAACTCAACAAATTCTCTTCGGGCATATGCTGGCGCAGGAAACCTGTCGGGGAGGGGTGATGGTTAATACTAAAAATAAACTATAAAGAATTTCTGGTCCCATTGGAAGGTTTTCAGCGTTTACAAATTACAGCTCAACAAACTCTCTGCGGGCATGTGCGAATGAATGAAACTTGTCGGGGAGGTGGGAGGCTTAAGACCAAGAAATTAAGATGTAAAAATTTGCTGCCCAATCGAGAGAATTCCGGCTTTTACAAAATACAACCCAACAAACTATCTGACGGCGCGTGAAAACGCATAAAACCAGTCATGGACTATGCCTCCCCCTCCCCCCACACTCACCAGCATATGCCCTCAGATAATTTGTTGAGCTGTAATTAGTAAACGCTGAAAACCTCCGGATCAGACCAGAAATGTTTATGTTTTATATTTGTCTTATTAAGCCCCCCCCCTACAGGTTTCCTGAGTTTGCACATGCTCGCAAAGAATTTGTCCATCTGCAGTCTGTAGTTTTAAATCGTGAAATTCTTTTGTTGAGTTCTAGATTATAAACACCTTTTTTTTATAAAAAATTACATTAAATATCACAATTAAGAAAATACGAAATTACGAAAACTGTATGTGATTAAGAAAGCCAATCTCTAGGGACGTGGCTACAAAGCGGTCGAAAACGCAATTTTTAAACAGCAACTTAAAAATTTTGTGGAATCCGGGTGGCCAGTTCTCTGGGTGGCTAGTTCTACGGGTGCCAATTTTCCGGGTGGCTTGTTCTACGGGTGCCAATTCTCCGGGTGCCAGTTCTCCGCTTTGTCTTTGGCCCGAAAATCATGGAAATGGCTAAATTTTTTATTGAAAATCAAATATTAAAAAAGTATATTTTGTAAACAATAGTTGCTCAAGTAGTGAGAAATTTAGACACACGATATTTGTTTGTTCAGAGTGATTTTATGGGCCTGAAATTGCAATGTGGCCTGTTCTCCGTACCCGATTATAAACTGTTTTCCGTGTGAAAAGCAGCGTAATGCCAATAAATGGAACTCTCCTTTCGTTACATCCAATGAAATAAAGGTTCGCCCAATTAAATGAAGGCTTCAGAATGTACAAATTAATTTCAAGAGCACTTTAAAAATGTACTTATGGAATTCGCAATTTACTGGCTGTGCAAGAACAGCATGTAACAGCACAACTGTTAAGTGCTTGTCCTCTATTGAATAAGTAAGTATACAAATACCAGATAAAACGTATTCCATGGTAAGCCTGATGAAACAGCAAAAAAGCTACATGCTAAATTATTTAGCGGAAATTTAACAAATGTCTTTTTACTGTATGGCTGTGGGTATTTTGTGGAATTTTCCGGAGGGACTAACGAAACATCGATATTTTACTTTGCTGGTCATTATGAAAAAGGAATTCGGCATGCCTGCAACAAAAGCTATTAGTGATTACTAGGCAATATACAAGAATGTCCGTGTTGAGAAAGCTAAAAGGAGAGGAAGCTTTCTCATTGGTGTTTTCACCGTTATATGTATTAACAAATATTGATTTCTTTTTAATTTCTAGAGTGCGTTGCATTTCAGAAGCGACGTACCGCATTACAAAAAGTAAAGAACGAGGCTGTATCGAATATGGTGAACTATGGTGCTTGAGCACACTACCTGTGATAGAAATCAGCTACTGAAGTAATCCAAAATTAGGTCCTGGATGTTACAAAATTTATTTTATCCGTAGTACAGGCGAAAACTTAGCACTATTGAACCCTAGCCATATAGTCGCTGACTTGACAGCTTAGAATAGCAATACAAATACCGCAGTCGTAATATCAATTAATATAACACATTGGTAGACCGCGTAGACGTAGTTAGCACTACGAGAGCAGCATGTGCTGCGCATAATCAATCAAATCTTTCAAATTCCATGGTCCGTTGTTCCCTGTATCCATATTAGTTCGCAAAATTTGACTGACGGACAGTCACAGTCCAAAAGGAGAAAACTTATAGGAGTTCAAATGTAACATTCTGTTTTTTTTTTTTTGTTTGTTTGGAGGTTTAACGACCACCGTGAGCAACTCAATGGGCTATAAGCAGTCGCCCGTTCCTAATTTAGGGCCACTGGTTCCAGGGAAGGGAGAGAGCCAGTGCCGTAAGACAAACACAACATCCATGCCTCACCGGGATTCGAACCCGGACCCCTCACGGACGAATGATCAGAGGCCATCGCTTAGACCACTGCGCCACCGGGGCGGCACATTCTGTTTGGAAAGCATTGAGAGAAAATAATCAAAATTTACCGAAGTGAAAACTCAAGGAAAACGAAATATAAAAGGCTAACGTACTTTTAAAAGACTTGTCTCTAAAAGTGAAGGAGAAAGTATTGCTGTAATAGCAGGCTTCACAGGCGTAGAGTTTTGTAAATTGCACGGCATGATTAAAAAAGAAAAAAACACAGGAGTGTTTATGCACTAATTTTCTTTAACGCGTCACCTGGAACAAAAACTCTTAAAAAGGCATTGGCCTAGGCCAAGGTCTTTTTAACAGCTTAACAATGGCCTGGCATAAGCCTAGGCATTAATTTAATGCCAAAGTAAAAGCGCAATAATACTAACTTGACATGGTTTCTAAACCTTATAAATATTAACACAATTGAATAAAAACTGTTAAAAAGGCCTAGGCCTGGGCATTAATATTTAATGCCCAAAAAAAGCGCAATATTACTAACTTGACAGGGTGTCTAAACCTTATGAATATGAAAACTATGGAAGAAAAACTGTTAAAAAGTCCTTGCCCTAGGCCAAGATATTAATATTTAATGCCTAAGTAAAAGCGCAATAATACTAACTTGACTTGGTGTATAAACTTTATGAACATGAGCACGATGGAATAAAAACTGTTAAAAAGGCCAAAGCCAAGGTATTAATATTTATTGCCTAAGTAAAAGCGCAATAATACTATTTGACATGGTGCCTAAACCTTATAGATATGAAACACGATGGAATAAAAACTGTTAAAAAGGCCTAGGCCTAGACTAAAGTATTAAAATTTAATGCACAAGTAAAAGCGCAATAATACTAACTTGACATAGTATCTAAACCTTATAAATATGAACACGATGGAATAAAAACTGTTAAAATGACATAGGACTAAGCATTAATATTTAATGCCTAAGTAAAAGCGCAATAATACTAACTTGACATGGTGTCTAAACCGTATTGATATGAACACGATGGAATAAAAACTGTTTTAAAGGCCGACGCCTACGCCAAGGTTTTAATAATTAATGCCTAAGCAAAAGCGCAATAATACTGACTTGACTTGGTCTCTAAACTTTATGAATATGAGCACGATGGAATAAAAGCAGTTAAAAAGGTATAAGCCTAGGTCAAGGTATTAATATTTAATTCCTAAACAAAAGCGCAATGAAACTAACTTGACATGGTGTCTAAACTATATAGATATGAACAAGATGGAACAAAAACTGTTAAAACGGCTCAGGCCTAAGCCAAGGAATTAATATTTTATGCTTAAGTAAAGTGCAATAATACTAACTTGACATAGTGTCTAAACCTTATAAATATGAACACGATGGAATCAAAACTGTTAAAAAGACCTAGGCCTAAGGCATAATATTTAATGCCTAAGTAAACGCGCAATAATACTAACTTGACTTGGTGTCTAAATTTTATAAATATGAACACGATGGAAAAAAACTGTTAAAAAGGCCTAGACCAAGGAATTAATATTTATTGCTTAAGTAAAAACGCAATAATACTAACTTAACTTGGTGTGTAAACTTTATGAATATGAACACGATGGGATAAAAACTGTTAAAAAGGCCTACGCCTAGGCCAATGTATTAATATTTATTGCCTAAGTAAAAGCGCAATGATACTAACTTGGCATGGTGTCTAAACCATACAGATATGAACATGATGGAACAAAAACTGTTGAAAAGGCCGTGGCCTGAGGCAAGGTATTAAGATTTCATGCATAAGTAAAAGCGCATGCAGTAATAGTAACTTGACATGGTGTATAAACCTTATAGATATGAAGGGAGCGAGCCAGTGCCATAAGACAAACACAGCATCCATGCCTCACTGGGATTCGAACCCAGACCTCTTTCGGACGAATGATCAGAAGCAATCGCTTAGACCACTGCGCCACCGAGGCGGCTCATTTATTTAAGGGTATAATAATATTTCTCATTCCATGTCTCCGCCATGTAATATTTCGTTCTTGGAACCAACTATCCCGCTCTTCTGTATCAAATAGTGTCTTGTCGAAACACATTTGCCGCCCCGGTGGCGCAGGTGTTTAAGCAATGGCTTATGACCATTCGTCCGGAAGGGTCCGGTTTCGAATCCCAGTGAGGCATAGATGTTGTGTTTGTCTTACGGCACTGGCTCTCTCCCTTCCTTGGAACCAGTGACCCTAAATTGGAGACAGGCGACTGCTTATAGCCCATTGAGTTGCGCACTGTGCTCGCTAAACTTCCGATCAAAAAAAAAAAAAAATAAGTTAGTAAAATCATGCAATGCATTGATTATGATACGCTTTCCAACATACTAGAAATCATTACTCAAGTTATGAGGGCCGCCCCGGTGGCGCAGTGGTCTAAGGCGCTGGCCTCTAATCATTCGTCCGTAAGGGGTCCGGGTTCGAATCCCGGTCAGGCATGGATGTTGTGTTTGTCTTACGGCACTGGCTCTCTCCTTCCCTGGAGCCAGTGACCCTAAATTAGGGACGGGCGACTGCTTATAGCCCATTGAGTTGCTCATGGTGGTCGTTAAACCTCCAATCAAATAAATAAATAAAACAAGTTATGAGGAAAATGGCTGTGGAATAAATCTCACTCCTGTGCCCTGACCTTTGATCCCATTTCGATGATATTCAACAGAACTGGTTCAGTATACCTCCGAAATAACGTGATAAAGTTTTGTCGCAATCTAAGCAATTTTACGTAAGTTATGATGCATAAGGGCTATGGAATAGATCCCGCTTCTGTGTCCTAACCTTTGACACATTTCGCCCATTTTCAATAGGTTTCGTCCCCAGACAGGTCCTTACAACATACTAACATTTCATCCAAATCGAAACATTTTTACGTAGGTTATGACGCATAATGGCGATGGAAGTGATTCCGCTCCTATATTCTGACCTTTGACCCCCATTTCGCCAATTTTCAATAGGGTTTGTCCCCAAGTAATCCCCTACCACATACTAAAATTTAATCGAAATCGAACATTTTTTACGTTAGTTGTGACGCATACGAGCAGTGGAATGGATCCCGCTCTTATGTCCTGACCTTTGACCCCATTTCGTTCATTTTCAATAGGGTTCCTTCCCAGGTGTTCCCCTACCACATACTAAAATTTCATCGAAATCGAACGATTTTTACGCAAGTTAGCGTGCGGACGAACATACGTACACAACGCGTGACGTAATTAGGCAGATGGGAATCGCGACCATCTGCTGGCAAAACTGTGACGTCATAAAACTTCAATAAGATCCGCACACAACGCGTGACGTAATGAGACAGATGGCGTGACCGCGCGCCAACATCTAATCGTACGACACAATGACATTACACTAAAACCGTGGTAATTCGGGGTGGTTATTAACCCACTAAACGAATTTTCCTAAAGTCGAGGTCAAGCTAAAACGATTTCCATTACCAGAAAACGGTAGGTTAACAACGTTCATCAAAATCCTTAGAGCCGTTTTCAAAATAAAATTTACATGCATACAAGAATTGCTAATTTAAGGTGAACGTCAAGTAATTTTGCTTCCTGTTGTTCGAATGGAAAAATTTCTGTATATATTTTCTTCCCAAATAATGCGTTCCCAAGGATGAAAATTTGAACATCGAATAAAATATCTTCATTTTATAACTTGCAATACTTAATATTTTCGAAAACATAACCATAATTATGCAATCCAACATTTGTTTGTCTACTGACGTCATGAAAGTACAGGTCGCGCCATCTTTTTTCTGGACAATTAATGCGTTCACAAGGATGAAAATTTGAACATCTATTAAAATAGCTTCATTTTATAACTTGGAATACCTAATATTTGCTAAAACATAACCATAATTATGCAATCCAACATTTGTTTGTCTACTGACGTCGTCAAAGTACAGGTCGCGCCATTTTTTTCTGGACAATTAATGCGTTCACAAGGATGAAAATTTGAGCATCGATAAAAATAGCTTCGTTTTATAACTTGGAATATCTAATATTTTCTAAAACATAACCATAATTATGCAATCCAACATTTGTTTGTCTACTGACGTCATCAAAGTACAGGTCGCGCCATCTATTTTTCTGGTTTCAACACCACCAAAGGAAAAATTATTGATTTTTAATATAATTATGGTTATGTTTTAGAAAATATTAAGTATTCCTAGTGATAATAAGAAGTTATTTTAATCGATGTTCAAATTTTCATCCTTGGGAACACATTAATTGTGAAGGAAATGTGTACGAAAGTTTTTCCATTGGAAGTATAGGAAGCAAAATTACTTGACGTCCACCTTAATAATATGGGATAAGGGCGATGGAATGGATCGCAATTCTATGTCCTGACTTTTGACCCCATTTCGTCCATTTACAATAGGGTTCGTCCCCAGGTTGTCCCCTACCACATACTGAAATTTCGTCGAAATCGAACCTTTTTTACACACGTTATGATGCATAAAGGCAATGGAATGCATCCCGCTCTTATGTCCTGACCTTTGACCCCAATTCACCCATTTTGCATAGGGTTTCGTCTGCAGGCGGTCCCTTACCACATAGTCAAATTTCATTGAAATCGAACCCTATTTACGCAAGTTATGACGTATAAGTGCAATGGAATGAATCCCGCTCCTACGTCGTGACCTGTGACCCCATTTGTCCCATTTTCAATAGGGTTCGTCCCCGGGTGGTCCTCTACCACATACTAAAATTTCATCGAAATTGAACCACTTTTACGCTAGTTATCATGCGGACAGACGGACGGACGGACACAGCTGGAGCATATACGTTTCTTCAACCTACGGTTGGAAAGCGTAAAAAACAGCGAGAAAGAAACCCTTTCTTCTCACTGTATTTCTAAGCAATGCGAGGTTAACATTTTTACCGTAAGTAGGGGAAAATACGATTCATTATGCACGGCCCCCATACTTCATGACGCATGTTTTTGTTTTCGCTTTTATCTTAGCTAGGTTTCATGCTATCGTGCTGCATTTTTGGATTTAGGGGTTTAATAAAGTATCACCCTAGAGACTATTAAACAGATATGGTCATCTTTCTTTTTTTTTTTTTACATAATCCTATTGCATAATTCACAGTTCCTTTAAGGTGGACCGACCTACAATCTGTGCCTTGTACTTCCAATGGGTAAATTTCTGCAGCCATTTTCTTCCTAATTAATGCGTTCTCAAGGATGAAAATTTGAACATTGATAAAAAATAACTTCATATTATAGCCTAGTATGCTTAATATTTTCTAAAACGTAAACATAATTGTATTGAAAATCAGTAACTTTTTCTTTGGTGGTGCTGAGACAAGAAAATAGATGGCGCGACCTGTACATTGATGACGTCAGTAGACAAACAAATACTGGAATGCTTAATTATGGTTAAGTTTTAGAAAATAATTAGTATACTATGCTATAATATGAAGATATTTTTATCTATGGTCAAATTTTCACCCTTGTAAAAGCATTTATTGTGAAGAAAATGGCTACAGAAGTTTGCCCATTTTTTTTTTTTTTTGGAGGTTTAACGACCACCGTGAGCAACTCAATGGGCTATAAGCATTCGCCCGTCCCTAATTTAGGGTCACTGGTTCCAGGGAAGGGAGAGAGCCAGTGCCGTAAGACAAACACAACATCCATGCCTCACCGGGATTCGAACCCAGACCCCAGACGGACGAATGATCAGAGGCCAGCGCCTTAGACCACTGCGCCACCGGGGCGGCAGTTTGCCCATTGGAAATACAAGACAAAGACTTTAGGTTGATCCACGTTATTACAGCAGACCCGGTGGCGCAGTGGTCTAAGCGATGGCCTCTGATCATTCGTCCAAAAGGGGTCCGGGTTCGAATCCCGGTGTGGCATGGATGATGTGTTTGTCTTACGGCACTGGCTTTCTCCCTTCTCTGGAACCAGTGACCATAAATAAGGGACGGGCGACTGCTTATAGCCCATTGAGTTGCTCACGGTGGTTTTTAAACTTCCAATAAAAAAAAATACAGCAGTTATGTGCTTGCATAACGTTTCATATATAGCGACTCTTTGTGTTTTACAGTTGTAACACCGAATCACTCGTCTCTGTTCTCGATTAAATCGTACAAATCAAAAACAACTTTCCAGGTTTAACATTAGCTGCCTCTATATTTCCGTAGCTCACTGTACACGCTTTTTTTGCTGCTTCGCATGAAATTTGGAATTTAAGGGTTTTTTGCAGGTGCTTAATAGAATGCGCATAAAATAGCATACTCTTATATGAAACAGTTCGGAGATAGAGAGCTAAGTCGCATGCTAATTAGCTTAATTAGCATGCTTCTTCGCATCACGTGACAGTTCCAATTAAGTGTTTTCTAACCGTAACTTACTTGCTTACATGCGCAAACGGTTCAAAAGGTAAGGGGGCTGGCTACACTGAGGTACCAAACAAACTGGGAAGGGCGCTACCATTTCCATTACATACTACCACACCCGTGAGATAATTGGTATCGTTTGCAAACGACTCTTATACAGAGTCAGATATCTCCGCAAGCTCAAGTAGTAGCATTCACAGTTCAAATGGCAGCTTATCAGGATTTAAGCGATTTGGAAGGTGGTATGATAGTTGGCGTCCGGGAGATGGGTCATCCCCTTCCGGAAATTACAACAGAATTTGAATTTACACGGTCAACAATTTCAAGGGCGTACCAGGACTACACAAACTCAGGGGGAAATTGAAAGTGCGAGACCGGTGTGGCCACAAGAAAGCTTGGCGCGCATCGTAATGTCCTCTCTGCGTGCAACATTGCCAGAAATCACAGCGCAATTCAGTAGTAGCGTAAGTGTTCCGGCAGTGGAACATTCCTTGTGGTCTATGGGGTTCCGGAACTGATGGCCCACCCACGTGCCATTACTGACCCAACGACAGAAGACTGTGCGCCTCGCCTGTGCTTAGGGTCACCACCATTGGACGCAAGATGACTGGAAAAGTGCATTGTGGTCCGACGAAGCGTGGTCCAACTGTTTTGGGCAGATGACCGACTCCGGTTGTGGGGAAAAACCCCACAAGGCAATAGATCGCGCGTGTCTACAAAGGACGGTGCATGCCGGCGTTGGCTCTGTTATGGCGTGGAGTGTTATCAGCTGGCACGCATTAGGAGCCCTCATAAGTCTGCAGACCGATCTAACGGTGGATGCAACGTAACCATCCCTGAGAATCATTTGCACCCGTTCATGTCATGCAACCACTCCGACGGGAGCGACCTCTTTCAGCACGACAACGCGCCACCGCGCACGTCTACAATCGCCCGATTATGGTTGGAGTAATATTCCACGGAGTTTGGCATCCTGTCTTGGGCCATAGTTTTCCGGATTTAAACGACATCGAACACATTTGAGATGCTATTCAACGTGACGTCAATACCAGGAATCCTTCACCGTCGAATATCACGGGATATTGTGGGACGCTCTTCACGAAGTATGTTGTGCGCTGGATCCTCGTGGAATCCATGCTCCGTCGCGTTGGTTACGTTATCCGATTCCAAAGAGGACCAAAGCGTTATTGGGTATGTATCACAGTTTTATCGGATCTTCAGTGTAAATCCTAATGCGAATTTGTCTTATATTCAGTATCCCAATTATATACATTCTTTACTTATAAGACTCGTTCTCTCCAAAATACTTTGTCGACTATTTGATTTAGCGTTACTGATGAGTAAAATATTCACTACTTTTTGCTTGTTTCATTTATTTTTTAATTCAGAGCAAACAGAGAACTGTGAAATTTATTTAGTAAATTTTATTTACCTGATCTATTTCATGGCTGCATAAAAAATGAAAAACGCTGTCTCGATTCTTTCAAAGTTGGAATTTACCAGATTACGTATGACAGAACCAAAGAACAGTGAATGTTTGATAATCTGAATTCCAGATCTAACGTATAATGGCAAAAAACGTACGAATGAATTAATTACGTATAATCAAACTGCAAGAGCGATTGACATTACAGAAAAACATCACATTAGCGCAAAACAAAAGCGTACAGCCGTGAAACGTACAAACGAGGTTCAGAAGTCTATGCTCATAGTTTGAAAATGGTTGATCAAAATATATATAGTCTAACAACTTTTAACCACAACGTCTGTTTCATGTTTTTTCTGACGGTATGCGACTGTTTCGGAGTCAAGAAGGTGAGTAATAATATGGTATATTCTTAAAAATTTAGGTGGCGATCTGTGTTTCTTAACTAAAGAAAATATTTCTGAACTAATCTGTGTTTCTTAATTTTCTTCATGTAAAATGAACAAATCAATTATTGGTTTTCCTGTAATTGGTTAAGTTTTCCTGACAGCAGCCCAAGAGATTGACTGACCTACCTGTGTAAAAACTACACTACTCCCATACAGCACAAAACGTTTCAGATATGTAACAATAATGTTACAATCACTCATTTTCTTTACACTTTCATGAGATATCTTACAATTACGTTTCAGTAACATCTATTTTGGAACATAACTCTTTGTACATTGCGGTTACGTTAAAAATAGCATTAACCGATACTACTGTTTTATAGTTTCCATTGTACATAACTGCTACCTTGATGTTACATTCCGGCGATATTTAAGATTTTGGTGTCGCAAAATTGAAACACTCTCATAGTCGTATTTCCACGTGCTACTGGGATATTCTTTTGTGATATTGTCGTACTCGAGTTAGCTAGTTAGTTGATTTAATATTTCATCCTTCTTTTTTTGCGATACAAGATCATCTGAAAGTAAGTAACTGTTTGGATTATCATAATTTTTAAATTCTAAAAAGCATTTCATATAATCTAAGTAGATGGTTTTGTTGTATTACTATACTATACCAGCAGGGTTTTTTTTCTTGAAGCTGAGACATTTCATATTGGTAGGTTAGATAAATGACGAATTTGATTTTCTTTCTTTTTTTCGCTGAAATATAGTCTATTCCACGTGTATAATAGAAATTCGACACCCTCATTTGGGACCGATTTTTATTTCTTTTGTTATCAATACACAGTATAAACGCCGCCACTGTTTCCAATGGACAGCGGACTGCATTGAACCTGTGAAACGTAAATAACTCGTAATACGACTGTTGTTGCTTTTGAAACAGCTGTCGAGTGTAATATTTTTTATTGTGATTTTACAAAGTTTATTAAAACTATAATGTTCAACGTAGTAAATACATAACAGTAATATGATGATGTCACAAATATCTTTCAAATACGGAGCAGTAATGTTACGAAGTTACAAATATCTTTCAAATACGGAACAGTAATGTAACGAAGTTACAAATATCTTTCAAATACGTAACAGTAACATGAAGTTGGTATGTTGAAGTTACAAAGACCTTTTACTGTAACGTATCGGTTATATTTCAAAGTTATGTAATGTTTGAGGACATTCTGACGTAGCCGTAAGGTTTCTGAAACATTACTGTTACATTGCGCAACGTATCTGAAAGGTCTCAATGTTTCAGTGCTTGTAACATATACGAAATAATCTGTGCTGTGTGGGCTGTTTGTAAAAATTGCAACACTATGAAGCACTGCCGATATTAGCTTGGAATTCACAGGACATGTATAACAGGTTGGGACAAATTATTAAAACCTCAGTGAAAATGCGCATGTGGTTTTGGAGCAGTGCTCTCTGCACTGTTTGGTCTCGGGTATAAAAAGCTGACTCAAATGAGATGTACAGTCAATAAAGAGCCGACATTAAATCGAAACGGTGTTTCCTATGTCTTACCATGTCTGTCGTCGAGGAAGGTCGCATGATGAATACCTGACGGATTGTGAGCAAGGAAGTAATTTTGGGATGAGAGAAACTGAACTTTCCTGCCTCCAAATTGTCACTTGTACGGGATGAAACGCCACTGTAGTGATGCGAACGTGTCGTCATGGACAGATGAATCTCGGGCGCAGAGAAATCCGGGAAACGGACAGCAAAATCGCACGACTGCACGGGATGATAGACACCTCTACCGCATGGCAGTGACCGATCGCACACTGACATCCACGGTATTAGCGCAGCAGTGGAGCACTGTCATAAGGAAAGCTTTGTCCTTCAACCCAGTTCGACGTCGTCTGCTTAACGTAAGACTGGTTGCTAGCAGTCTATGTGTATTGCTGCTCAGTCTTTTGACTCTCAATCACAAACGACTCAAGCTGCAATGGGGCCTCAAAGCAAATATTGGCGCGCTGAGTGGCAACAGGTCGTATTTTCTAGGGAGTCACGATTCTACTTGGTGTACGATGATGGTAGCATACGTGTTCAAAGACATCAAGGTGAACGGCACCTTGCCGGGTCATACCGACCCAACACCAAGCGTCATCATGGGTTGCGGTGCCATTGAGATCAGTTCACGGTCTAAATGGACTAAGTCCAGTGGGCTATAATGTCATGGAAAAACAACTGATTATCTAGCAGTTCAGAAAATCATCGTAAATTCAGAGTCAATAAAAATAAATGGAGTTCTGTGAACGATAAAACCTGCACGAGATGCGTGAAAGCCACACGAAAAATTGTGCCCGCTATTTCCTGAACTACCAAGGATAATTTCAGAAATCATTTCTCATTTGTTGAATTTGTATGATTGCCATAATTTCTGAATGGATAATCGTTTCATGAGAGGTTTTGTGCAGTTGTAAATAAGTTTTTCAGACTGTAAAATTTTCAGATTGTGTACAGTTTACGCAAATGTACAAGCTATCTCTGATACAAATTCGCACACCCCCTTTATTTACACAGTATTTCAAAAGAAACTCATGAACGAATTCAGTACGTTCGATTCTGTACAAGAACTTGAATATCATTTCTGGACTACAAAACCACTTCTTGCGTAATATGAATTATATGTTTTCTTTGATTTTCAACAATATAACGTATTCTAATTTTGAAGATGACAATCCGATTTTTGGCGTAAATGTGACAAGGATGGTAAGTTATATAATATCCGAAAACTTGAAAATTTTCATCGTCCTGGAGCGGGACACGAATCCGCGTCTCCCACCGAGAACGACCAAGTTTCAAGTTTCCGATCAATTTGAATTTAGACGATGAAAATTTTCAAGTTTTCGGATATTATCTGACTTACCATCCTTGTCACATTTACGCCAAAAATCGGATTGCCATCTTCAAAATTTGTATTATATGGCGTAATCCCGTATTTCTTTCATGATAACGTATTCTATTTAATGAAGGAATGCTGTTCCATTTGCATTTTAAGCAAGTACTCCTCCATAGGTTTAATCAGGTGGTCCTTATTCAGTGGACCATTGGTTCCTCCAAACTCCTCTGGCAAAATATCAGGTGAGATGTTTTCCAGTAGATTTCCTTTGTCTTTTCCGCAAAACATTACCTGGAAAGAAACGAGTTGCGTTATTGCAATTTATTAAACCTTTCTATTGTTCGTCATCAGTTTTGATAAAACCATACTACTCCCAAGACTGCGTATGAATAGAAAAAACTGAAATGCTCATTTGTTCTCTGAGAGTCCGAATGCTTAACTAAAGGTAACATAGGGTGTGCTCTAAATTAAAGATGTTAGATGCAGCGTGCATCTATAAAGAAATATTCCTACCAAATGCGAGAGATTTAAAATCATATTTTTATTATCTTAAGGTGGAAGTCTAGTGGGCCGCCCCGGTGGCGCAGTGGTCTAAGGCGCTGGCTTCTGATCATTCGTCCGTAAGGGGTCCGGGTTCGAATCCCGGTGAGGCATGGATGTTGTGTTTGTCTTACGGCACTGGCTCTCTCCCTTCCCTGGAACCAGTGACCCTAAATTAGGGACGGGCGACTGCTTATAGCCCATTGAGTTGCTCACGGTGGTCGTTAAACCTCCAATCAAAAAAAAAAAAAAAAAAAAAAAAGAAGTCTAGTGGTTTTGCTCCCTATACTGCCAATAGAAAATATTTCGACCCGATTTTCTCAGCGGAGGAAGATTTCCCACACATCAAAATCGGCCCACTAATAAAAAAACACTAACTTCGACATATTAGTAGGGAAGAGTGGCGCCCCCTGTAAGCGAGTATCATAATTACATCGAGGCAAAGTTATTAACTTTAGTTTAGGAAAGCTTCTAGCAAAAAAAAAAACGATTGTGCAATCTAAGTAACCAAGTTTGTTTTTTTTTTTATCAGGGTGCAAATTTAATTTTGATCTATGGGAAATCTTACTTCGCTGAGGAAATTGGGTCCAAATTTTTCCTTTCGAAAATTAGGTAGCAAAATCACTAGACTTCCACCTAAAGAAATATCGTGTGTAAAATCCCACAATTTGTTTTTGCTAATGCTTACAGTAAAATAACGCAAATAATAATCATAGCTATATCTTTTGAGCCGCATTTATTGAATTTTGCAGAATTTTTATGGCAGTAAATTCGTTTCATTAATCATTTTTTAAAGATTCCATGAAATCATACTTGTTTTGGTGGTTGCATTGTAATAGAGACAACATGATATTCAGACTGATCTTGTGCTTCACATTCAAAGCAATTTTCAATAATTCTCAACTGTTATGAAAAATATACGAACTGCAGCATGGTCGGAATTTAGAACATTACCAGGAGCTGTGCATTTTACGCGTCAGAAGTCTGGCAGAGATAACGTTTTACACTACCTAACAAAAGCAAAACTGGAAGGCATATACGAAATAATGTAAGAAATAAAACATATTAATGTCCTTGTGGTGTCAATATTTAGTGGGTTCAACGCTTGCAAATTTTTTTTTTTTTTTTTTTTTTTTTTTTTGATTGGAGGTTTAACGACCACCGTGAGCAACTCAATGGGCTATAAGCAGTCGCCCGTCCCTAATTTAGGGCCTCTGGTTCCAGGGAAGGGAGAGAACCAGTGCCGTAAGACAAGCACAACATCCATGCCTCACCGGGATTCGAACCCGGACCCCTTACGGACGAATGATCAGAGGCCAACGCCTTAGACCACTGCGCCACCGGGGCGGCGCAAATTTTGAACTGCCTGTTATTGTGTACACAGCAAGCACCCAACTGGAGAGTGGTGAAGGGACATCTGTCTGTTTCTATAGTCTGTAGTATAGCGGCCGAACGATTTTCTCTGCCTATTTCCTTTTGTTTCAAATGCTGCGGGATGACTGCTATGTTACATACTGCGTAACGTAATGTATAGTAGATGATGTATTACTAAGGCGACGCATTAGTCAAAACGACAGTGTTACTGCAATAAGTCTGCCAACGCCGTTCAGTTGGGAGAAGTTTGTATGATATACACCAGTGACAAAAGGTTGTATGATATACACCTATGAGGCACTACATTATGACCACGTATCTAATAAGCTGTATGACTTTAGTCCCCAACACAGCGACAACTCGTTGAGGCATCGATTTGATGAGGTGGAGATAGGTACCCTGGGGTATGTGGTACCATAATGTCAAAAGCAGCTCCTCCATTTCTAGTACACTTCGGTGTGTTGGTGATTTAGCGCGAGCCCGCTTTTCCAAGTTGAAAAGCAAATGTTTGATTGGGTTAATGTCAAGTGAATTTGGAGGCCATGGCATTAACATTAACAGAGTGTCACCAGCATGTTCATCGAAACACTCCTTGACGATTCTTGCAGTGTGGCACGGCGCAGTATCCTGTTGGCAATGGTCATCACCAGCAGAGAGCACAGTTGCCATGAATGGGTGAACTTTGTACATATTCAGATACAAGACAGCTGTCAGGGATTGTACTATTGGGACAATGGGGCCTAAAGTGTACCGAGAAAACATAGCCCACAGCATAACACCGCCGCCGCCCTGTTTCCGCCCAACAATGCATCCAGGTGCCATAGCTTCACGTAAGGCACCAGGAATCTTGATTCGTCATTCCAGTCCACTTTCTTCCAATCATCTACGGTCCAATCTTGAAGATTTTGGGCCCATTTCACTCGTTGATGGGGATGACGTGCAGTGAGCATGGGGACCGGCTGCGTGACAACTATAATAGCCAAGGCGTCGCACAATCACAATTTGTCCTTTATCAAACTCCGTTAAATCGGCAGCTTTTCCCATTCCAACTCCGAACACTCTACTAACCGAAAGCCGGTCCTCGGGTTGTATATATACTAATCTGTGAATTTCACCTGCGCCACCGTTCGTTTACCAGGCGCGATCAATTCTCTAAGCTGGGGGTGTAGTCATTATCTAATGGTTCATCGGTGTATAAGCGCCAGAACAAAAGGAATATCTTAGTAATTACGGTGGTGTGCAAAAGTAGTGCATGATCTGCAAAAACCGTGAATTTTTAAGCTTAAATCTTTTTTTAACTAACTAACTTTCATAGTTATTTTATCATTTATAGGTAATTATATGCAAAATTTAATGGTGACATCAAAAATGTCGTAGTTTTTCTGTAGCTAATTCTGTTCTTAAGATATTTCATAAATTATGAGATTTGACAAACACATTGAAATTCACGTTCGCTGCGTATCAGTTGTTGCAGGCAATCAGATACATTCTTTCACCTGATTGGCTGTTTCCAAATGCCATCCTAATCTTACTCCAGGCTTAATAATGGTTTACATGTTCTCTAGAACATTGTAGTGATGACTTCTTGTTGTTATTGGGTTATAATTTGTATACATTCTCACTAATGGTTAAAACTGCGGAATTGTCCATAGCGGACAGTATAAAAGTAGTTGTTCTGCATGAAAAGGGATATTCTTCAAGGAAAATTGCTAAAAGAGTGGGCTGTAATCAATTTACAGTTAATAGGCTACTAAAGAAAGTAAAAGACATTGCTGATACTAAAAATATGCGTCTCAGTGGAAGGCCCAGATCCACTGCAAACAGACAGGACATAGTGCTTAGAAAATTAAGCTTGGCAGACAGGACGTTCATTTCACCTGAATTACTTCAAAGATGGTCTGAAGTGACTTATGTTACTGTTAGCACATCTATAAAGAGGAGGCTGCTCCGCTATGAATTACGTGGCTGCAAACGCAGGCGTAAACCACTGTTAATTCCAAATCAAAGACATAGTACGTGGCGACGTCTAGCAAAACTATGTAGCCTATTTGTTATGCGTAGTTCTGACCAATTGTGTGGACAAAACTCGTTTTTGTTCCGATGCGAAAAGTTCATTTCCGTTCCGTCCTAGTGTGTGGCGACCTCCTTTAGATGAAAAGGCTACAATGGCATTTTCTCATTACCACGTGCATGACAGGTGTCATAATTTGAAATCGATAAGATCAAATGCTATATAACTTCCTTTGGCGCAAATATACTAACAGTACATTAAAATTAATCTTTTACTTTGCTTTTGAGATAATGTTTCACGAATAAAAATATGCTACACTAAAAAGATATGACATGAATATTTTCATTCACTCTTCTTTTCTTGAAATCGTTGATTCAACTTACCCTGCTTTTTATCTTCTCTGAAAGATATGGTTTCAGGAATTTGAAAGACCATTCCAGCAAAAATGAGGGATTAAGGATATACACTTGCGAAAACCTAGCTGGAAAACATCCCTGTAAAACATGAATCACAAATTAACGTTTTGTTTTATATATCTATATATCATATCTGATCAATCATCATGTGAAACTGAATTTGCGATCAATTCATAAAGTTATGATCAGTCATTCGTCTCTGATTTTGGTCCACTATAGCATAAAGGAATCGGCCGACTCACAGCGATGTACCCCTAGAGAATCAGAAAAGTGAATCATTTCTATTTTAACTAATCCACGTTTATGTTTAACCCTTTGATGCGCCACTCTCTCCCTCTCTCTCTGTGGATGAGGTCGGTTGAAATCAGTACCGGTACCTAAGTCCCGTTCCACAAACATCGCACACCCATTCACTTATTGTGTTTTCATATTGGTCACAGTGGAATCACATTACTCTGAGGGGCGGTCGTTTATTATTTATTAGGAAACTAGTACCCATCTGATTCTTTTCATTTCTCTTCAGGAAGGATTTCTGATTCGTTACAAAATGTACTCGAAAAGGAATTAGAATAAACGTGGAATGCGGATATTTCTGAAAATACTAAGGATTGAAAAAAAAATATATATAGGGCGATTCTCACGCAAGTGTGCCTTCTATGAAATCCACCGGTACCTTACCGACAACCATCAACAGGAGAGATGACACCGAATTTTCGGTTGTAATGAGCACGTCTTTTAAGTCCATTTCCGAAATGAATAAAATATTTCGAAGTTGTTCATAGTCAATGGTGCCCATAACAGAAAACCACACCGTCCCCGTTGGCGCAGTGGTCTAAATTTTGGCTTCTGACCATTCGTCTGAGATAGGTCTGGGTACAAATCCGGGTGAGGCATGGATGTTGTGTTGGTCTTAGGGCACTGGCTCTGTCCCTTCCCTGGAACCAGTGACTCTAAATTAGGGACCAGCAACTATTTATAGCCCATTGAGCAGCTTACGGCGGTCATTAAATTTTCAATCAAGCACAGACAGTGCGATTTTTATATAAAACAGTTATAGAACACTATTTTAAAGAAAACGGGATCTGACTTTACAGCGCCTAGCGGGAGAATTTTGAATAATGGAAAAATACAAAACATGTGAAAGGTATTCTTCACAGCAAAAGCTATATTAAGGAGAAAAATTAAAATATGCCTCTTGGAAGCAGAGATAGCGAGAAACAAAATGTGTTTTGATATTTCGGCCCCCTGGAGGGTAACTTGTGCACCATTTTAAAAAGATAACATTAAAAAAACTTTAAAAAGATATTTAAAAGTGAAGATACTGTATCAAACAGAAGTACACACTAACACCACCTTAAAACAGAACTGTAAGCAACAAAACTTTGCGAGTAGAGGCAAAGTGTTCAACAAAGTAAATAGTATAAGGTGTTCAAAGACTTTTTAAATCGGACTTTTAAAAGCAGAGATATTAACAGAAACCCATAAGAGAGATATTTGCGCCCCTAGAGGGGAAATCGTGCACTGTTTTTGGCAATAGGTGTACACACAATATTTTGGCTGTCTATAGTATCTGACCGACAGAACATTTTTTCTATCCGGTTTTTGGACGTGCAGATGTCGCTACTAATATGTGCATTGCCAAAAATCATGCACATACACTATATTGACAAAAGTCACTGGACACCGCTTCAAAAGCAAATGAACGGACCCGCTGGTTGTTAACATATGCGGTACAGTTGCAAACCGTATAAGAACAAGCCTGCAGCTGACCGCGATCATATCGCACAGTGAGGTTGAAGAAAATTACACGGCAGAAGATAACTGATTTTGAGAAAGGAAAGATTGTTGGGTGTTATATTAGCAGGTTGTCCATTAGAGAAACCGAGAGGCGTTTAAATGCACCCAAGTCAACTGTTTTGGATGAACTGAATAAGTGGAAGACACATGGCGTGCTCGAAGCAGAAAAACGTACTGGCAGACAAAAGAAAATCAGTGATAGAGAACGTCGAAGCCTCAGGAGAGTGATTACAGCTAATCGGCGGAGTACTGCACAAGACCTCAGTGTACAGGTGAGTTAAAATGCTGTAACCTCGGTATGTACACGTAGCATTCGCAGAGAACTTCATTCCATGGGTTACTGGGTTCGTGCGGCTGCTCATAAGCCTTTCATCTCCACTCGGTAAGCTACTCGTCGTTTAGCATGGTGTCAAGAAAGTTTATCGTGGACCGTAGATCAATGGAAACGGGTCCTATAGACTGATGAATCTATATACATAATCCATCAGTCTGATGGCCGTGTGTGGGTATGGCTGCAGCCGCGAGAACGCTATTTACCACAGTGTACTGTACCTACGGTCAAGTTTGGAGCTGGCAGTGTACTCGTGGGGGGGGGTATTTCTCGTTGTATGGTCCCGGCCAATTGGTTATCGTGGACAAACCTGTTAACTAGCACATCTACCTCGATATTCTGGACAATAATGCCATACCAACTCTGTCGTAATACTATAGAACCGAGCCTTGTTGGTACCAGCAGGATAATGCACCGAGCCATAAAGCAAGGACTGTGGCGGCGTGGTTTGATGATAATTCTGTACCGTGTGGACTGGCCAGCACAGAGCCCTGATCTTAATATCATAGAACACCTATGGGATGAATTAGAGCGCCGCATAAGAAATTTGGCACCAAGGCCTACTACTAAGCAACAGTTAGCGGCAGCATTATTTACTGAATGGAAGCGCATAACCATCGCTGTGTTCCAAAACCTTGTCGAAAGCATGTCTCGAAGGGTAAGTGCATGCATTAGGGCCAAAGGTGAACCGACACCGTACTAATGTATGTTAATAAATGCTATGTTGTGTTTATCTTCTAGGTGTCCGGTGACGTTTGTCAATATAGTGTATATATGCGGCGAAAACAAACGTGAAATTATGCACTCTTAATGACACACATGTGCGATAAGAAATATTTAAAATTATACCCAAAATATTTCGCAACTCAAACGCTCTCCGGTCAAGAAAAAATTTGAAATCGAATTGTTCGAAGCCGAGATATCGACCAAAATAGGATATAAACTGGAGTGCCAAAGAGAGAAAAGCAAAACAAAACTCGAATGACTTTCTAATACCGCGTTGGTCCTCCTCGCGATCGGATAATGGCAACAACGTGACGAAGTATTGACTCCACGAGCTCTCTGCAGTATTGTGGAGACAGTACACATAATTCTTCCCCGAAAGCGTCCAACAAATTCCGTAATATTTACCGGTGAAAGATTCCTGGCATTGACGGCACGTTGAACAACATTCCAAACGTGTTCGACTGCGTTTAAATCCGGTGAACAAGGGGCCAAGTCAGGATGCCAAACTCCATGGAATGTTCCTTCAGCAATAATAGCACGACTGCGGACGTGTGCGATGGAGTATTGTGGTGCTGAAAGAGGTCGCATCCGTCGGAGTGGTTGCATGGGATGAACTAATGTAAACGATCTAGAAGGTTGGTTACGTAGCCTCCACCGTCCAATCGGTCTGCAGACGTGTGAAGGGTCCTAATGCATGCCAACTGGAAACATCCCACACCATAACAGAGCCACTGCCAGCCTGTAGTGTCATTTATAGGCATGCGGGATCCATTGTCTCGTGGGACTGTAGCCACCCCGAAGTCGACCATCTTCTCGAAAGAGGTGGAACAGCAATTCGTTGAACTAGGCTATAGGTTTCCAGTCATATTGCTTCTATTGGCCGTATTTCCGAGCCCAGGCGAGACGCAGAGCCTTGTACCCTCTGGTACTCGGGTGCGCTGTCGGCTCCGGAAATCCATAGAACACAGAGAACGTGCACTGGCCGAACGCTGATACTACTATTGGCTCCAGCCTTAAATTGTGCTGTGATTTAACGCAATGTCGCACGCCGGGCACAAGTTACCATACGTGCAGAGCTTTTCAATGTTGCACACCGGGCAGAAGTTTCGATACATGCAGAGCTCTTCAATGTTGAACGCCGGGCCGAAGTTACGATACGTGCAGGGCTTTTCAATGTTGCACGCCGGGCCGAAGTTACGATACGTGCAGGGCTTTTCAACGTTGCACGCCGGGCCGAAGTTACTATACATGTAGGGTTTTTCAATGTTGCACGCCTAACCTAAGTTACGATACGTGCAGGGCTGTTCAATGTTGCACGCCGGGCCGGATTTGCTATACGTGCAGGGCTTTTCAATGTTGCACGCCGGGCAGAAGTTACGATATGTGCAATGTTGCACGCCGGGCCGAAGTTACGATACTTGCAGGGCTTTTCAATGTTGCACGCCGGGACCGAAGTTACTATACGTGCAGGGCTTTTCAATGTTGCACGCCGGGCCGAAGTTACGA
Source organism: Macrothele yani (assembly GCA_039090855.1). Taxonomy (NCBI): domain Eukaryota; kingdom Metazoa; phylum Arthropoda; class Arachnida; order Araneae; family Macrothelidae; genus Macrothele; species Macrothele yani. The sequence goes on along the minus strand of CM077010.1, from coordinate 72,731,915 downwards.
TACGTGCAGGGCTGTTCAATGTTGCACGCCGGGCCGAAGTTACTATACGTGCAGGGCTTTTCAACGTTGCACGCCGGGCCGAAGTTACGATATGTGCAATGTTGCACGCCGGGCCGAAGTTACGATACTTGCAGGGCTTTTCAATGTTGCACGCCGGACCGAAGTTACTATACGTGCAGAGCTTTTCAATGTTCCACGCCGGGCCGAAGTTACGATACGTGCAGGACTTTTCAATGTTGCACGCCGGGCGAAGTTACGATACGTGCAGGGCTTTTCAACATTGCACGCCGGGCCGAGGTTCCGAAACGTGCAGACGCAGTTGTCCTTGATGGTCCAGGGCGTTTCTACGGCGACACCAGGTTCGCTCGCTGGATGCCATCGCTGAGTTCGTGCTGTCCAGGTACACTCTTCAAAACGTTGACCGTGTAAATCCAAATATCATGGTAATTTCCGAGATAAAATGACCCATCTCCCGGGCGCCAAATATCATACTACTTTCGAAATCGCTTGAATCCTAATGAGCTGACATCTGAACTGTGAATGCCACTCTTTGAGCTTGCGGAGATATCTGCCTTTATATACACTGAAGTTCCAGAATAACTGGTACACCAGTCTAATACTTGGTAGGTCCCCTCGGGAGCGCAGGACTGCAGAAATACGACAGATCATGGATTCCACTAGCTTCTGGAAATATGCTGAAGGCAATGCACACCATACTTTCTGCAGAGCGTTCCACAATTCGGGTGTATTCCAAGGTCTCAGGATTCTGTGTTCGATAGCGCATTGCATGACATCCCAAATGTGTTCTATCGCGTTCAGATCTGAGGACTTGGGTGGGAATGGTAACACCCCAAACTCAGATGAATGCTCCTCTAACCATAATGTGGCGTCCCGACACTTGTCTGGAGGTTCATTGTCCTGCTGGAACAGGCCCAACCCATCAGCATGAATGCAGGACATGAACGGGTGTACCTCGTCAGAAAGGATGCGCACATAGTGTTGGCCGGTAACAGACGTTTGTAGGCGTACCAGGATGCTAGTTAAGTCCAGCTAAACACATCCTGTACCATTACGGACCCCCCACCAACCGGTACAGTTCCCTATTGACAAGTGGGGTCTATGGCTTCATGGGGTTTGCGCCACACACCAATCCTTCCATCTGCCCGATACAGTTGGAAACGCGACTCGTCAGACCAGGCTACTTGTTTCCAGTGATCAAGTGCCCAGTGGCGGTGTTGCCGTGTCCAAGCAAGGCACATAGCTCTGTGTCATGCACACATCAAGTGGACTCGAGCTGGGCGTCGGCTCCCAAAACCCATATCGTGCAGGCTACGTTTCACAGTCCGGACGCTGATGCTTGTTGAGACTCCAGCATTAAATTCCGATGATACCGGCGAGAGTGATTCACGCCTATCGCGTGAAACGGTCTTGACAGCCGACGATGGTCACGTTCACCCAATGTCTTTTTACGGCCACACTGGTATCGTAGGTTCGAGGTTTTACCGGTATTCTTGAAGTCACGGTACACCCTTGCAATGGTCGTCCGTGAAAATCCGAACTTCGTTTCTACCTCCTAAATGCTATGGCCCTTCTCACGAGCGGCAACTATGACACCTCGTTGAAAATCGCTTAAATCGTTATTACTTGTCATTCTCATGCCGAAAACAGCTCTGACAGCTGGCAAGGATATCGATCGCTTTATATACGCACTGGCGGACGCAACCAAGTACGTGCATAGGTGACGTTGCTAAGTATTTTGCATAAGCTCGTTTGTACCAGTTTTTCTGGCACTTCAGTGTATATACGTCATTTGCGGGAGATACCATTATCGCACGGGTGTGGTGGCGTGTAATCGAAATGGTAGGGCCCTTCTTATTTTTCTGGCACCTCAATGTATATCTGCGCTCCCTTGGCGAAAAATTATACATTATTTTCAGCACAAGGTAGTCTCAAAATACTTGATGTAGTGAGTGGTATATGACCGCGAACGAATTTTTTAAACTCAGCTTTTAGAAGTGCAGATATTGCTTCAAATACTATATCAGAAACAAAAATATACACTTATGACCCCCGCCTAATTCGCAACTATATGCAGAACATTTTCCACCAGGAGATTCATTCAATGCAAAAATAATTTTTCAAATCCGATATTTAGGAGCAGAGCTATCGGCGATATGGTAATTCAACTTTAGGCCTTCCAACGGAAAAACTGTGCATTATTTTAAAATGAAAATGTATTCAAAATAGTCTCCGTTTTAAAAGGGATCGAATGACAGAATGCTTTTAATCGGATTTTCGCAAGTAATTATATTGAACAGAATACATTTTGAAATCGATATCATCTGCATTTGCGCCCTCTGCTGGTGAAGTTCTGCATCGTAGAAGAACTGGAAAGCAAGAATGATCGTTTACACATTTCAAGCTTCCCAATGCAAAAATAATTTTTCCAGTCAGTTGAAGAGATTCGGTGTCCGCAGGAGGACGGATGGACAGCGATCATTTTTCACAAAAGACGTGCTAAAAATGATAACGGGAAAGATCATATCAAAAGAGATGGAGAAGCACGTACGTTTCCTTGAATTCATTATGATATATATTTGGATAAAGTGTTTTCCAGTGTGAGTAAGAACGCTTTTGATTCCAATATAATTTTTCTGTCGGAAACTGAAGCTTCAGCAGATAAGAAATCATCTTGTTCTGTCGTTCTAAAGCAATTTTTCCGGCAGCAAAAAATATTGAGCGCTTTAATATCCGAGAAAAGTGTGCATCTTCAACGTTCAGCGATGAATTTCAAGCATTTGTGAGAAAAGCAACAAGTGCTCCACCTTACACTCAGGAAGAGAATACGTCGTGCAGATCACAATCCAATCACAATACGTTGCTGTCTATACACGATAAAAAAACTCGAGGAAATAAAATCACCAAGTAAAAAGATTTAATACAACTATAAAATTAAACTAGATAAGAATTACACTATATCTTTCAGCCGGCCATCAGTCAATCTTCAGGTGTACTATAACATAAGGACATAGGAAACACACGGCGCAAACGCCGATGACTGACGTGTAGTAATCGAAAGGGTCTAGCTGCTTGAGCCTGGTGGTAGTATTATACAAGTGAGTAAACAGAAATGGTCCAGTATACCTCCTGAACAACATACTAACGTTTTGTCGCAAAAGAAGTCAAGTTTAGGAGGATATGGTTTTTTAGTCAAGTTACGAGGATAGTGGCTGTGGAATAAATCTCGCTCCTGTGCCCTGCCTTTTGACCCCGATTTCGATTACAGTGTATTTAACAGAACCGGTTCAGTGTACCTCCGGAACAACATGAAAAGGTTTTGTCGCAATCGAAACATTTTTCCGTAAGTTATGACGCATAAAGACGATGGAATGGATCCCGTTCCTATGTCCTGATCTTTGACCCCATTTCACCCATTTTCAATAAAGCTCGTCCCCAGGCTGTCCCCTATCACACACTAAACTTTCATCGAAATCGAGCCATTTTTACTCGAGTTATCGTGCGGACAGACAGATAGACGGACGGACAAAGCTAGATCAAATACGCTTCTTCAACTTGCGGTTGGAAATCGTAAATAATGGGATTGTCCACTATATCCTTCATCGACCCTTTGATCAGATCTTTCCATAGTTGAGCGATCGAGCACGGTAAATCATCATTACAAAACTTGTTACCATAATAATAAATAAACAAACTTTCCATACGCTAGGCGGACCTTTAGACACTAGGACTGCTAAAATCGAAGCGTCACTCCAAACAGGAGTATTGTTCCTACTACTTGAAAGACGAGAAAGAGAGGTCGTTAATGATATAGTTCTAACATCATATCTGTGCTCAGCCATTCTGGTCCCCAAAGTACGAAGTGTCGAGTCGATATAAAATTGATCAACCGCGGTGGGTGCGTTGGTCTTCATTGATGAGAAGTTACTTAACGCTTTCCAACCGTAGGTTAAAGAAGCGTATATGCTCCAGCTTTGTCTGTCTGTCTGCCTGTCTGTCCGCACGATGATTCGCGTACAAATGGTTCGATTTTGATGAAATTTTAGTATGTGTTAGGAGAACACCTGGGGACGAACCCTATTGAAAATGGAAGAAATGGGGTCAAAGGGCAGGACATAGGAGAGGGATTCATTCCATTGCCGCTATGCGTCATAAGTTGCCTAAAAATGCCTTGATTGCGACAAAACTGTGTCATGTTGTTCCGGTGGTAACTGAACCAGTTCTGTTGAATGTCATCGAAATAGGATCAAAAGTCAGGACACAGGAGCGAGATTTATTCCACAGCCATTATCCTCAGAACTTGAGTAATGATTTCTGGTATGTTGGAAAGCATATAATAATCAATGCATTGCATGATTTTACTAACTTGTTTGAAATATAAGATTATTGATTCCATCTTATATTTTAGAAGATAAATTGGAAGAAATGATAATGCTTGTCCAGTTCGCCTTAAGTTTAAAACTTCCCTGCAGCAACGCTTGCAATACTTGTGACAGCAAGATTTATTTATGTTGGGTAACACTGACAACTTATCAAATGCACGAATGCTACTCCTCCTTAACTCAGAAGACGTTCCTGAATTGCAATATTAGTTGGAACGAAGGAAATATAAGTTGGCTTCTTCACGATATCTTGAACGAAATCATTTTCTTACTATTCAGTGATATACAGAAAATTTATTTAAAGATTAAGAAACATTTTTTTTTTCGCAGATACAGATAAAACTTCTGATCTCACCGGCGAAGAACAAACAAGCACGCGCTTAAGATTTGTGGATGAAACTCTACAAATACAAGTGTTTGTAGGTTTATGCAAAACAGTTACAACAACCTTTACTGCATTATTTACAGCTGTCCATTATTTCTTAACATGTATTATACTTGACGTACGCAAAAGACTACCGTGAACAGTGCTAATACATAGTATAAAATAAAGTCCCCGGTAGGGGTCTGTCTGTTTGTTCGGACTAATCTCAAGAATCTCTGGACGGACTTTGATGCGGTTTTCACCATTTCATAGAGCATTTGTCGAGGAAGGTTTAGGTGTATGAAACATTAATCTATGACTAAAGGGAGCCGAGCAGTAACGAGTTTAGTGGCATGTCGAAGAAAAAACTGCCGTTCGCATTCTTTCGTGGCTTCTACTGCCTATGAGGATGTAGCAGACACGTGACTTTCTTCATGGCAATGAGCCTTAGTAACGTAAGTGAAGGACAACCAGTCCCCGTTGCAATGATGATGTCTTACTCTGAAAGTTTAACTTTCGAGTACAAAATGCGGTATGCGAGAAAAATTAATGAGATTGAAGGAAAAGATTCTTATGTGCTGAATGTAAGTATCTTCGAAGGTGACGCGAAAAGTTTTCCAGAAGTGCAAATAGTAAATATTTTCTATTCGTCTTTGGTCGAAGCGCCATTACCATTCAACAGTTAGAGGCATTAGAATCGTATAAAATTCTCGAAGCATATAACAATTTCTCATCGGGGATATTCTTTTACATGGTAATTTAGTGAGATCACTAATTAGTGAACAATTAGTAACTTTTCAATGAAAAGTGTTTTTCTATGCTCTGGGAAGCGATTTTCAAGACTTCGAAAAATTGAGAGAAAAATCTGGTAATTTATATATATAAAAGTGAAATTTTGTATATTTGTTTGTTTGTCCGCTATACAAATCAACAGTTTTCAGCTTAGAACCACCAAATTTGGTATACTCTCTCATGGTACTCTAACTTAGACCGTAGTAGGGTTTTGGAAGGGATCGGAGAATGAGACGAGTTAAAGGGGGCCCCCATAAAAAAAATTGTTATTTTAGTTAAAATTTCTACAGTTTTCAATTTATAACCACCAAATTTGGTATAAAAGAAAAGTTCTACAGTTTTCAATTTAGAATCACCAAATTTGGTATCAACGGGAAAATTACAGGAATATATTTTTAATTCAGAAGTTTCACCAGCTGAACTTGGTGATTTCACGAATATTTACCTGGGAAATACCGGGTGCTCCCGCTAGTAGACATATAAGTAAGTGCCAGTGGACGCGTAACACAATTGCAAAGTATAATTGCCTAATTGGGACCAAGAGCCTGGTCTGTGAATAAATTAAATTGAGTAATGCATAGTGCCATACTCTATGTGAGATTTTTTGGAATTCTAGGTGTGACCTCATCTACCGTAATACCTACTCATGCATAAGCCGAAAATTTCTGGAAGAAATCCTTTTCTCAAAGTTGGAGGGTCAGCTTATACCGGGTCACTAAAAATTAGAGCTCGGATCACGTGAATTTTCCGTGCGGAGTTTATCGGCGGATTTGTTTACGGTTTAGACCGCGTCTTTCCGCGTGATAGTTTTCTGACCTGAAGCAAAAGAAAAAAAAAATTTTTTTTTCCACTCACAGTACAATTCCTACGGGAATAGGCGACGCTAATATGATAAGTGAAAAACCTAACAACGTTTCAAATTGAGACTCTGAAATTTCTTGCTTCCAATCATCGGATACCTCGTTATTTTCCGCGTGCAATCGCGGGACGCCATCGACACCGCGTGAATTACTTAGCTAGTGGAGTAAGAAGCTGCAGCCAATCATTTATACTTCTCCGGAGTTTTCGCAGCAAGCGTATTAGTGCGTGTATACGCTCAGCTTTGACGAAAGCCATCCGCGATATTGAATAACAAAGACATAGTGTTTAACGAAAGCTGGAAACTTGAAAGAAGGCAGACACGTCCGTGTTACTTCTTGGATGAAAGAATTGTGGGATGCAATTTCACCAGAAATGGTTATAAAAACTCAAAACAATGCTGCATAAGTAATGCAATGGATGTCACTAGAGTTATTTGGAATCTCCGACAGTGAATGGTACTTTGAAAGTATATTTACAGAAGATAGTCTCAGAAATTTACATAATTAATTTCAATAAATATATTTTCCAAAATCTTAAAGTTAAAGGTTGGCTTATATGCAGGACAAATTATAGCTCTTGAAGTAGGGGTGTCAGCTTATATGCGAGTATATACGGCAATTTTTCAGGCATTCTTGAAAAGGCTAAGGATATTTCACTCCCCACAAGAAAACGTTGCTAGAAACAATGAAGAAATCATTCGTCGTAGAATGTTGGAAGTGCGCTGGCGGCGTTATCTTCCTGAAACTCTACATCAGAGATACCACAGAGATGAGCACTGCAAAACGGGCTGCAGCACCTCATCGACTTATCTTCGTACTGTCATTGAACCCTCTATGCGTACTAGCGATGAACTCTAATAGCACCTCGAATCATGACGCCAGACTGAGGAGCCTAATAGCTCTCAGGAATAGCAGCAAGATCAGTCTGGTGGCAAACGTCGTTTCCTGACTCTCAGTTGGAAGTCGTCGGTGCTGAGACAGAAGTGAGACTCGTCGCTGAATATGGCGTAGCCTATGAATAATTACTTAAGTGAATATTCGTCCAGCGACGCTGTTCGGCACCGCAGCAACCTTGCCTAACGATGTGCTGCGATGAGTGACAGTCGTTGCAATGGCGGACGAAAGCTCAAGCCGGATCAGGTAATCTGTGTTTTTCAGTCCGTTCCGATACGGGGATGTCAATAGTTGCCTGTACACCTAGTCAATAACTTCCTGTACACCTAGTCAATAACTGCCTGTACACCTAGTCAATAACTGCCTGTACACCTAGTCAATAACTGCCTGTACACCTCGTTGGATGCCGTTCTCTGTGGACTGTGTGGCTGGTGTAGGTTCTCGTCGAATGAGCCTATCGAGACTTTCGGATGTACGTCTTCCTGTACAATTCCCATTCCGGCGATGCCCACTACCTTCCTTAGTCAATTATCACCACTTTCAGCCAACAATTGTAGCATCTCGATGCGATTCCGCTTCGATGCTACGCAGCGACCAACCAGCGGTATATAGCCCTATGTTGAAGCATTTGGTTAATGTCTGTATTGTAAGATTCCCGATGACGTCTGCCAGGTGTTCTCAGTCTGTACATAGGCTTTCGCTACTTAGATCACTCCGATGCAGTGCTCCACTCGCCCGCCTGCCGACGACCAAACTTAGCTACTCTGAGCCTTTTGCATTTTTATCTCCCTCACCTGTCACATGATTGTTTCGTAACTATAATTGTTTGCATAACTCAGCTTCCGCGACATACCGAAAAGCCAACAATTGTCAGTGTATATTCCGTTTCACAAACACAGTCTTCCATACTTTACCCTAAAAAACCATGGAGAAACAAACTTTAATTAAAACTGAAAGCCAAGAAATTTCTTAATTATTTCCTTTCCTTTTTTGCTGTACTTTTATTATAATAGAAGCTCCGGAAATTTGTTCTGTATCTATGATTAAAAAATGATAGATCTTGAAACTTGCATTCTCTAGAAGCAGGAATCGAGCATGCATCTTCCGATCCCACCGTTATATCCCCCAATGCACTAGAGTATCTCAAAACTGAGCATTTATGCAAGCAAATATGAACAAATTTCAAATGCAAGCAGAAGAAAATTTTGAGTAATAGTGGTAGTCTCTCTGTCTCTTTACTGTTCAGACACTCACCGAAGGTTTGATCAAATATTTGACGTGCGCTTGATATTTTTTCCTGAATGCGCAGCATAATTCTTGTAAGTTATTCATTTTTTTCCTGAAATCGAGTACTGCACGACTGATCAATGAATGAAGCTTGCATTCCGTCCATAGTGTTCTGGGTGCGTAGCCTACGGATAATTACTTATGTGAATATTGTTTCGATATATTTTGATGATATAATAACTAGTTGTTCTGAAGAGAGCTTCTGAGATGGTTTTGAGTTGCATAACGGGCAGACGAATTTATGGAGGGAATGTGATTTGGGCCAAAAGGAGGTCGTAATTTGCTACACTAACTGAGAGCGGAATGGATCTCGGGTACCCTACTTTCGTGTTGTGTGCTGAAATCCAAGGACATAAGTAAACTGCTTCCTATACTGAGGAAAATACAATTTGGCCGTATCCTTGGAAAAAGGAAACAACAGTACGGAACAGAATTCTTCGGGAGCGGCAATTCTGCAAGCATCAGCTGTCAAGGAAACTTCAGATGTAGCACTAATCGCGAGAAGAAGCTAGAGTTTTGCGTACAACGACCGTCTACTGTCGGTTACCCTACGGAGCGAAGAATGATCAAGGGAGTAAACGTCATTCCACTCGCATCTGCAAAGTTCCTAACACCAGCGGAGCAAAAACGAACCTTCTCTGTGTGGCAAACATGAAAAACACAATTGTTTGTGTATGTGTGTGTGTGTGTGTGTGTGTGTGAAAGCGGTTGCTGAAATGTGTTTGCATTACATCGTAACAAGAACACTATCAATCCGTTTGATTCTTAATTATTTAACGTTCAACCGCGTGGCACCGTCCCGGTGGCGCAGTGGTCTACGCGCTGGCTCATGACCGTTTGTCCGAGAAGGGTCAGGGTCCGAATCCCGTGAGGGAATGGATGTTGTGTTTGTCTTACGGCCATGGGTATCTCCCTTCCATGGAACCAGTGGCCTTAAATCCGGGACGGGCGACTGCTTGTAGCCCACCGAGTTGCTCACGGTTGTCATTAAATCATAAAAAAGTTGCGTGAAACTATTGACAATCAGGACGGAGACTGAAATGAAATTTTCCTGCTTCGAGACATTGATTGACTGTCTCGAAATAAATGATTGAATGGACATTGCGGTCAGTTGGAAATTATAATGTTGGGCGCAGCGACCTACGATCTTTTTCATAAATTATGCAAATAGTTTTTTCCAAATAAAAGTCCATTTTTGCCCCAGAAATCCTCCCAGATGATTTATGAATGCTGATTTAGGTTTATTAATGCAAATCTTATTTTGAGTGAATTCATATCCTCATTACACTCTTCACGGGTCGAGAAATCTCGCATATTTAAATTCATTAAAAATTCGGAATATCGTTTGTGGCCCCTTTTGACGTAAGCCTGTCCGTTTGTGCTACTGCTTAATTTGCATGAAAACGCCCCTGGGACGTCGCAACGACAACAACGGAAAAGAACGAAATTTGTTTTAGTTTAAAACGTCTGCCATTGGATTGGTAGCACCTGTTACACGAAGGAAATTTAAAATATTTACCATGACATTTCTTCAATAATCTGCAGGAACGAAATTTGTTTTAGTTTAAAACGTCTGCCATTGGATTGGTAGCACCTGTTACACGAAGGAAATTTAAAATATTTACCATGACATTTCTTCAATAATCTGCAGGCACTTACGAAAAGAAAAGAACCCCAGACGTTTAGATAGCGAATAGAAGCAATACTTTCGGCGAGCGACAAACCAACGTTATCCACTATGATCACAATTCCACGTATCTGTGTCATTGGATCTTGTGCTACGTAGTCAAAAACAGCGAGGCCGGCTGCTACCGCCGACATAAATGAACATACACTCGGATTCCAAATTCCTGCAAAAAAATAATAATATAAATGCAAAGGAAAAAATCTTAACCAAGTGAAAAATGTATGCACATTCTGAAAGGACATGCTCAAAAATGCATTTATATAGATATTAAAATGAATAATGTATTATATTGAATGATACAGGAAGCATTTTTTGATATGAAAAACAACAACAACAACAACAAATTACACCGAATTTTCGTATGTAATTAACACTTCTTTTGAATCCGTTCTGACCAGAACTAAATTGATCAAAGCTATTCAAAGTTAATGGAACCGGTATGGAAAACAATACCGAAGAAAGAAGTTTTTCAATGGGGTTTTTAATCCAGCAGATTAAAAACCCCATTGGTGTGCAAAATTGAGGACGAAGAGGAGAAATTAGCATAACAGCGGAACGAGTAGACAGAACGGACCGAAAGACCACTCAGGAGATAGACTAGGGTCCGGTACGGTACGGTATGCGCATATATGCAGCATGACGTAGGGGATGGGGGAGTGTCGGAAGGGTATAAAGCACACGGGCGGTGTACGCTCAGCAATTCGGTGAAACATATTCCACGGTATACATCGGTTTGGATGAAGTCGAGTTGCTGCCACCGTTGATATGGCCAACAGGCAATCCTGCAGACAACATCTGGATGACTTTACCCGAGGTCGCGTCATTGGGAAGTTGGAAGAAGGTCGAAGTGTGACTAGTGGGGCCGAGGAGTTCGGGATCGCTCACAGCATCGTTTCACGAGCTTGGAGAACATTTCAAACGACAGGAACAGCTGTCCGAGAGATTAGCAGTGGTCGTCCACGAGCAACTACGGCGGCAGACGGCTGGTATATTGTCAAACAAGCAAGAAGAGACAGACGGCAGACAGCGGGAGAAATCGCACGGCACATGCAACAGACAACTGGAAGTCCGTTATCACGTTTTACCGTCGCCAGGAGGCTGCACAAAGGTGGTCTATTTCCACGACGACCAGTACGGTGTGTACAATTGACGTCTGCTCATCGGAGATGGCGGTTTCTGTGGTGCCAGGAACACAAGAACTGGACACATGAGCAATGGGGTCGAGTTCTCTTTAGGGATGAGAGCCGATTTAGTCTCACGAGCGATTCTGGACGTATACACATCTGAAGAGAACAGGGAATACGCAATCACACCTCCAACATCATCGAAAGGGACAGATTTGGAGGTGGCGGAGTTTTAGTTTGGTGCGTTATCATGCTTGGTAGCCGTACTGACCTCCACATCTTCCAAGGACGTTCAGTCACTGGTGTCAGCTATTGTACCGAGGTTCTCCTGCCTCACGTGCGTCTGTTTATAGGTGCTGTGGGTCCTCAGTTCCTCTTCATGGACGACAATGCTACACCTCATCGTACAGTGGCTGTCGCAGAGCTGTTGGAGAGTGAAGATATTCAACGCATGAATTGGCTTGCAAGGTCCCCGGACTTAATCCATCCGAACACGTGTGCGATTGGCGCTACAAGAGCAATGGGCCGCGATGCCTCAACAGCTCCATGAAAACTTCGTCCTCAGCATGGACAGACGTTGTAAATCCTGCAACACAGTCAGGGGTGATCATATCCCCTACTAAAGACTGGATTTTTCTTGGCAGCCGTATGTTACATGGATGTTTTTGTCTTCTGTTCAGTTGTGCTCGAAGCTACCTTTTCAATAAAGTGCCTTTGTATCCTTTGGATTCCTTGTTTGGAAGGTTTTGCTCACTTGTCTTATATTCTTTTATCTTGGGGATCTTATGGTATGATTTCAGTCGACGTGGAGCACTTCGGCACGACGTTACATTCGAAAAACCGTCTCGTCCTTAATTTTTGCACGCCAGTGTATGATAAACATTTTGCAGAGGAAACAGTTTCCAACAAAAAAGAATTTTCAAATCGGACTCTTTAAAGCAGAGATATGGACCAATATAAGACATAAATCTACGCCCCCTAACTAGAAAACCATTCATTATTTTAAGAAGAAAGTATTTTCAAAAGGTTTTTCAATGTGAGAGGTATCGGTCCAAGATAAAAACATTTTAGTCGAGTTTTCAGCTCAGATTTTTGTGCAAATATAAAAAAACCAAGAAGCAGAAATTAAAACTTATGTCCCCTGGTGGCTAAATCATTCTTTACCAAATATTAGGAATTATATCAAAATCATTTCCCATCAGGAGCTGTATGCGGTACAGGGATAATTTTTAAAATCGGAGTTTCAGAAGCGGAAATATCGGGGGAATCGTAATTTACATTTGTGTCCCCTAGCTGAAAGTCTATGATTTGCATGAAGGTTTTCAATTTATATGAAAAACTTTCGCATCGGAAAGGCTATCCAACAAAGAAAGATTTTTTCAAATCGGAATCCTAGAATTAGAGATATTTCAAAAATAAGATATACATCTACGCCATTGGCGTAGAAATATTCGTTTTTTTGAAAATAAAATATTCCTAAAAGGTTTGTCGACGTGAGTGGTATCAGTCCAAAAACTAATTTTTTCAAACGAGATTTTAGACGCTCTGATTTTACTGTAAATACATCAGAAGTGAAAATTAAGGCTTACGCACACTGGTGGCCAAGCCATTTTTTACCAAAAATTAGAAATTATATGCAAAGGATTTCCCACCAGGAGCTGTGTCCGGTGCAGGAAGAATTTTTTAAATCCGCGTTTTAGAAGCACAGATATTGGGTAGAACGCAATTTACCTTTGCGAAACGTCTATGATTTACTTGAAAATTTTGAAATTATATGGAAAACATGTCACACCTGGAACTCTATCCAATACAGAAATCATTTTTTCAAACCGGACCATTAGAAGCAGATATATTGACAAAAATGTGATATACATCTATACCCCTGGGGAGGCACCATGCAATATTTTAAGAAGAAAATATTCCGGAAAGGTTTGTCTACGTGAGTGGTATCGGTTCAAGACCGAATTTTTTCGATCAAGATTTTAGAAGCTCAGATTTTTGGGCAAATAGGCACGTCAGAAGTAAAAATTAACACTTGCGTCCCCTGGTGGCCAAAGTATTCTGTACCAAAAATTAGGCATTATATGGAAAAAAGTTTCCACCAAGAACTGTATCCGCTGAAGAGGAAATTTTTCAAATCGGAGTTTTGGAAGCAGAGATAGCGGGGAAAACGTAATTTAATTTTACGCCACCTAGCGTAAAACCTATGCGTAACTTGAAAAAGTAACTACGTATACCTAAAATACTCTTCGACATAAATGTAATCGAAAGATAAAAAAATTCTTCAATCGGATGCTTAGAAGCAAATATGTGGAATAAAGTGTATTTTGAATTCGACATCATTTGCGTTTACGCCCTCTATACGTATACCTAAAAATACTCTGCGTTTACGTATACCTAAAATACTCTTCGACATAAATGGAATCGAAAGATAAAAAAATTCTTCAATCGGATGCTTAGAAGCAAATATGTGGAATAAAATGTATTTTGAATTCGACATCATTTGCGTTTACGCCCTCTATACGTATACCTAAAAATACTCTGCGTTTACGTATACCTAAAATACTCTTCGACATAAATGGAATCGAAAGATAAAAAAATTCTTCAGTCGGATGCTTAGAAGCAAAAATGTGGAATAAAATGTATTTTGAATTCGACATCATTTGCGTTTACGCCCTCTATCGGCGAAATTACACATCGTAAGAAAAACGAAATAAAAAATCATCATTCTCACACTTCAGGCATCCAAATGCAAGAAGAAGTTTTCAAATCGGACTAATAGTTGCAGAGATGTGGTGTCTACAGACGGATGGACAAACGGACGGACAAACCGATAACATAAGCACGATCTTTTTTTACAAAAGACGTGCTAACAATGACTTAATGGATTCTCCTAATTACCGTCAGTAGCAAAAAAACTTTACGGTAATTATAAGTGATAATTTTTTCCCCTACATTACCTCCCAAATTTTCGATCTGTACAGTTGATCATCTGTAGGAGTTCCTGTGTCTTAGTTCTTCCTCAGGTCTGGCAACATGCCAGGTTGATTTTCCATTCAGCATGGTTGTTGACATTGCCACTTTGTGTCCATGAAATTTCCAGGGATTCTTCTAATTTTCAGATAACTGAGTGGGATTGATGGTTGATAACTTTTCACGAGTTTCAGTACATCCTGTGACCGGTTTATTATATGAGCAAATCTAATACCTTATTATTAATGATACCCCTCATTGTTTTTTTGTGTTCATTGATTCTGGTGGTTAATCTTCGTCCGGTTTTTCCTATGTATGGTGAACCACATGAACAGTTGTTTCTATAAATGACTCCTTCCTGGAGTAAAATATTTTCTTCTTCCCTTTGTATTAGTGATGGTAAATAATTTTGAATTTTGCATTTAAGCCTGGAGCTGACCTAATTTTAAATTTATTGCTGGTTTTGTAAAGTTTCTCAAAAATTGCCTGGTAGTAAGTGACTCATGTGATTAACTGGTCAATTTTTTCCTTATTTTTTAATAAGATGGATTTTAACTTATTTTGTTTTACTTTAGCTTCTGAAGATGAATCCAACTTTCCTATTTTAGTTCTTTAAATTGTAATGCCACACTTTTCATGATATTTTTGGGATGATCGGATTTACAACTGAATATTTTATTATAATAGTATCTGTAGGCTTCCTGTATAACTCCGTGGTAAGCTTTTTGCTTCCTATTTTTAACACATCTTTTGTAAAAAAAGACCGTGCTTATGTTATCGGTTTGTCCGTCCGTCCTCCTGTAGACACGTTATCTCTGCAACTAATAGTCCCATTTGAAATTTTTTTTGTATTACGAAGCTTGAAATGTGTGAATGATACCCTTTTATTTTTATTTTTTTTACGATGCATATGCAGATGATGTCGAATTTGAAATACATTTTACTCCATACATTTGCTTCGAAATATCCAATTCAAAAAATTCTTTCGCTTTTCGATTCTACTCAGGGCGAAGATTATTTTAGTCACTTTTTCAAGTTACGCATAGATTCTCCGCTAGGCGGCGTTAAAGAAAATTGCTTTTTCTCCGATATCTCTGCTTCTAAAACTTCGATTTGAAAAGTTATTTCTGCAGCGGATACAGCTCCGGATGGTAAATATTTTGCATTTTATTTCTAATTGTTGGTATAAAACAGTTTGGCCACCAGGGGGCGTAAGTGTTAAATTCTGCTTCTGATGTATTTGCAACAAAATCTGAGCTTCTAAAATCTCGATTGAAAAATTCCTTCCTGGACCGATACTACTCGCGTTGACAAACAGTTTCAGAATATTTCCTTCTTAAAATAATGCATGGTTTCTCCGCCAGGGGGCGTAGATATATATTATATTCTTGTCGATATATCTGCTTCTAATGGTCTAATTTGAAAAATTTGCTCTTTGTTACGTAGAGTTTCGGGTGCAACATGTTTTGCATATTATTTCAAAATTTTCAAATAGTTCATTGACTTTCCTCTAGGATAGTAAAGGTAAATTGCGCTTTTCCTGATATATCTGCTTCTAAATCTCCGATTTAAAAAATTATTCCTGCACCGGATACAGCTTCCGGTGGGAAATGTTTTGATTGTAATTTCTAATTTTTGGTAAAAAATGGTTTGGCCACCAGGGGGCGTAAGCGTTAATTTCTGTTTCGTAGGTATTTCCATAAAAATCTGAGCTTCTAAAATTTCGATTGAGAAAATTATTTCGCGGATCGATACCGCTCATGTCGATACACATTTGAGAATATTTTTTCTTAAAATCAGTAGGTCTCTCCGCCAGTGGGCGTAGATGTATATCCTACTTCTGTCAATATCTCTGCTTTTAAGACTCACTTTTAAAAAATTCCTTCTTTGTTAAATAGCGTTGAGAATGCTCTCATATAATTTCAAAATTTGCAAGTAATTCATAGACTTTCCGCTAGGAGGCGTTAAAGTAAATTAAGTTTTTCTGCGATATCTCTGCTTCTAAAGTTCCAATTCGAAAGCTTCTTTCTGCACCGGTACAGCTGCTGTTAGGAAATGCTTTGCTTATAATTTCTAATATTTGATAAAAAATGGTTTAGCCGCCAGGTGGCGTAGGTGTTAATTTCTGCGTCTGATGATTTGTAGCAAAATCTGAGCTCCTGAAAACTCGATTGAAAAAATTCTTTTTTGGACCGACACCGCTCACGTCGAAAGACCTTTTGAAAATACTTTCTTCTTAAAATAATGCAAAGTTTTCCCACCAGGGGCGTAAAGGCATATCATATATTTGTCGATATCTCTGCTTCCAAGAGTCCGATTTGAAAAATTATTTCTTTCTTGGAGAGCGTTTCCGTGGGGAAATGTTTCTCATACAATTTCAAATTTTTAGTAGCGCACAAGTCTGTCACCAGAGAGCGTAAGTTCTCGTTTCTGTTTACAGCAATATTGCAGGACCATAAACTCGATTGAAAAACATCTTTCTTCGGTCAGGTACTACTAACTATGAAAACTGTGTATGTACTTTCTTTCCAAAATAGTGCACGATTTCGCCGCTTGGGGCGCATATGCTTATTCTGTATTTCTCAATATCACTGCTTTTACATGTGCGAATTAAAGAATTATTTCAACACCGGATGCCATTTACCTTGCAGAACATTTAAGGCTAATATTTGAGGAATTTTGTAGTTAACAGTTCTGCCGGTAGGTGGTGTTTGTGTACTTCAGTTTGCAACTGTATCGCCGCTTCTGAAAATGCTATTGAGAAATTTCTTCTTCATTGTATGCCATTCGCTATAACAGTGATGCGGAGCATTATCCGCTTTAAGTAACGCAAAGATTTCTCACTAGCTGCCCAAAGGTCGAACGCTTTTTCCATGAAGAATAATTTTCGCCTATTTTCAACATTTTCCGCTATGCAAAATTCTTCCGCTAGCAGACGTAAACTTATATCATGTTTCCTTTTTATATTTCTTCTTTTAACTGTTCGATTTGAAAATATCTTTGTCTCTGGTACCTTCATTGTATTATGAGAAACTTTTTGTTCGCCATTTGTTAACTTTCGTAACATGATTTTTAGCCGCTGGTGGAACTAAGTAGGTGTTTGAATTTCTGGATATTTTGTCGATTGTTGAAACCAGTTGATTGTTTTTCAAACCGGCTCCTTGATTTTGAATTGCTTTGATACATTTAATTCGCGTCAGAACGGATTCAAAAGACGTGCTTATTGCATCCGAAAATTCGGTGTCATCTTTCTTGTTAAAATTAAATCCAGACAATTTAGCTGATTTTCCTTTTGTAATCAACAGGAATTTATCTTGGGAACTAAAACCTTCTAGAATTATTGTTGATATTTCGCCTGAACTTTGATCAATGATGAACAGGATACCTTCCATGCATGTTGTATATATACATAAAACAGAAGGTATTAGAGTAGACTATCGCTAATCCGGCCATTCCTTTCACAGAGTGGTGCCGGATTACTGAGAGTGCATAAAAAGTCAGTTTAATTCTTAATTAAATTTAATGTTACAATTACAAGTTTACTATGCGTAGTACATATGTATTTAAAAAAAAACGTAAATAAGAGGCAAGTATATGATAATGGTAAAAGAACACGATCAGTGCGTACTATACTGTCTCATTTACATCAATGAAGTGATCTTTTCATATTATCAATACAGTAAAGCACAATATGTATGTGTACGTACTATACACAGTAAAAGAAGCATTCAATTGCAATACAGCACAGATGAAATCTTGCATTTTATACTCAGCGTGGTCACTTCTAAACATGTCACAGATTTTCGTCTGCTTTAATGAAGATGCACGTCGATGGCATGCTTTGTCACGCAATCGCTTTACTAGCATTACGTCGGTATCACACGTGTCGGGTTGTTGCATTATCTACTGGAGGAAGATGTCGGCACCTTCAGCGCCTGCAGTGTGAGAAATCTTTGTGCTCTCTGCCTCTGTGGTGTCCTCTTTCTCAACACTTTAATTTTTTTTCTTCCTGCACGCTTTGGATGATTTCTTCATCTATTAAAGCCTGGTCTGCTCCACAATTTTTCTTGTTCAGCCACTTAGTAACGTCTTCTTCATCAACTTCTCTTCCTGGAAGCTTGTGGAACATGTCAACGAACACAGCATCTGGAATTATTGATGATTCTGAATTGACTGGTTCATCACTGCCACTCGATGATGACTTTAACTCAGTCTCAATCGATGGCCACACTTTTTCCAACCCTTCCATATGGTAGTACTTTCCACAGTGCCCCATGCTTCTGCTGTACGGAAAACAACATCACGCATTTTGATCGTTTTCCACTTCTTCAGCATAGCCTGGGTGGAATCATTTTCACATTCATCCAACAAGGGGATAAGAATCGCATGTCGGTAACGGCGCTTAATTGATTCCAAAATTCCCTGGTCCATAGGTTGGATCAGAGCTCTCACATTTTGTGGAAGAAAGACAGCTCGTATATCACCTGACTTCAAAGACAAGTCGGAGGGATGACTGGGGCGTTATCAGTTAGGAGGATGGCTTTTAACGGAAGTTTCTTTTTCTTCAGTTCTTCCTCCAGAGCTGATACGAATTTATCAGGAAACCACCGGGAGAAATTTTCTGAGTCCATCAAAGCCTTACTTTGAGCACGTTAATCTACCGGTAGTGTACTCATCTTGCTGTGTTGAAAACATCGTGGCTGTTGGGCTTTTTCAATCACCAGGAGGGGTAGTTGATGACTCCCATCGGCGTTACAACATGCGACCAATGTGACGCGTTGTTTTGTTGTTTATACCCACGAGCTTTCTTTTTGTTTTTGGCAGCAAGGGTTTTTGAAGGGAGCATTTTTAAAAAGAGGCCGGTCTCTTCAGCATTGTACACTGCAGCAGAAGTTACTTCTTATTTCTTTATTATCTTCTCCAACTTTTTTAAACTCTTCTGCATATTTTTCGTTTGCTGAGAGACTTTCTCCGGTGACTGTCAGTTGCTGCACACCATGATGTCTTTTCTTCCACTTTGATATCCAGCCCTCGCTTACTGCAAACCGTTCACTGCCGCCAAGTATTTTGTTAAACGCCAGTGATTTTTCTTCGATTATCGGGCCATTGACAGGTAGTTCTTTAGTGCGTTGCTGTATCAACCATCTGTGACGTATATTCTAAATAAACTTTTCTTTTTAGTTTCTTTTCCTATGTAAATCTTGAGTTTATTCTCAGTTATACTTCACTCTTAACGTAATATCTTTTCTCTCAAACGAATACTGTTGGCAACATAGTTGAGGTTGAATGAATGTGACGTATGCCTGACATAAGATAAGAACGACGACTAAACTGTTTCTTGGAGAGCGTTGTTAAAGAGAGCGTTGCTTTTTTTTTTTTTTTTTTTGATTGAAAGTTTAACGACCGCCGTGAGCCACTCAATGGGCTATAAGCAGTCGCCCGTCCCTAATTTAGGGTCACTGGTTCCAGGGAAAGGGAGAGAGGCAGTGCCGTAAGACAAACACAACGTCCATGCCTCACCGGGATTCGAACCCGGACTCCATTCGGACGAATGATCAGAGGCCATCGCTTAGACCACTGCGCCACCGGGGCGGCGTTGCTTGGAGAAGTGTTGCAAGTTGAGCGTTGTGTTGTAGAGCGTTGTGTTAAGAGTTGTGTGGTGAGTTTAATGCGAAGTACAATGTGATGTTATGATTTGTTATGGAAGTGCTACGTCCTGAATAAAGCATCTTTTCCGTAAGTTTGACCTGTTGTTTACATGTTTCGTCTGGCCGTTAAGGTTTAATTTAGGAACTATTTCATCTTATGGTTATGTTTTTTAAATAACGTAGAAGTACGAAAAGACTTCTACGTCATACATCTGTAAACGGTTGCATCAAGTTGGTCGTTTTCACCCTTTCGCATAACATTTCGTTCTCGCAACTCACTGTCCATTTGGCTCGGGTACTGTCGAAGTTCAACTTTTTTTTAAACTCTTCTGTTTATGGCATTCATTTTATGTCATAAACAGTGGCACGTCCAACTTTGTACTCAATAGCATAGGCTTTTTGAGAACAAACCCGTTTTAACATAACATTTCGTTCTCGCAACTCACTGTCCATTTGGCTCGCGTACTGTTCATCTTCTCCAACTTTTTTTAAACTCTTCTGTTTATGACATTCATTTTTATGTCATAAACAGTGGCACGTCCAACTTTGTACTCAGTAGCATAGGCTTTTTGAGAACAAACCTGTTTTAACTTCTTTTTTGAAGATATAATTGAAGGCCACCACGTCGCTCCGACAACTTGTCCCACGCTCCAAAATGTAAGGTTTTACTTTATATTTTGGAGCGTGGGGCATGTGCCGTCACAGCGCCTTCTGAGTAGCAACAAATGGTATAAAAATAACCCGCGCTTGTGACTTCACAAGGAAGCGTAAACCGTGGGAAAGTTTGCGGTTTACAAGGCCATTGCAATGCATTTTGTGTTGGTCGCAAATGTTCCTAATTTTGCATCGCAACTTGCTGCCGATGTGTGACAAAATGCTGTATTTGTAATATTCTTAATTATTTTGTGGATCCTTCCTACTTTTATTTTAAATTGAATTACATGAACGTTAGTGCGAATTCAAAACGAAACATAACGTTGAAATTGAAAACTTTACTCGTGTACGAAGTATAATTCATTCAGGTATAATATTAACACGAATTCAGCAACCAAAAACCATGCAAGGAGAAGGAGGCCGGATTATCGAGGGCCGGATTAGTGAGAGTCTCCTGTACTTGAAGAGTCTGCTATTTTACTAACGTAATGATTCTCTAGACAGATACTAAAGGAGAGCCCATTCCTAGCCCATATTTGTGCTTATAGAACCAACTTGAAACTGAGAAAAGTTTTTATTCAGTGCAAATTCTGTTAATTCATAAAAGTCCATTGTTTCTTCTTTATTATAATTAGGAAAGACTACTAGGTTAGATAGTACTGTTTTCAATAAAGTTACTGTGCAAATACAAAACCCAAAAAGGGTTGAAAAAAAGAACAACCTCAGTCATCTTATGAGCATAAGTTAAGCTCAAAAATAAAGAATGCTGTAAATGACACAGAATTAATGAAAAATGATACAAATAAATACCTGCGTAATATTAATTTATTACACAGAGGAAAAAAAGAGTTGTCCCTAAAAGCAATGTACAGAACTCTGTGCTAAAAGAAAGGATTGAAAAACATCGCAAAAATATCCGAAACACAAATGTGACAGAGAAATTGATTGCCGATGTTGACAAATATCTAGGCGAGATAAAAAAAAAAAGGCCCTTTTAAGAGCCTGATACAGAATTCTGTGCCACAAGAAAAAATAAAAAAATATCGCAAAAAAAAATTCCAAAACACAAAAGTCATAGAGAAATTAATTGTTGATGTTGATAAAAATATAGATGAAAATGCTACGCATAAGCAAAAAGAACTGGTTACTCCAACCGTGGAAAAACCAAAATATTTCGCTGGCAGGCTTAGCAAAGCAGTTAAAGAGGCAGAAAAAAATAACTGTAATGAAGAGGCTCAATTGCAATATGCTAATAACAACGATGAAGAAATGCTTCGGTTAAATGCTGTTAATAGTGCCCAAGATAGTACTACTGTCAGCAGCATAGCCGTAGAGAAAGATGTCTTAAAAACAAGCAAGGAAATGGACAGCGGAATGCTGCCTGGTTGGTGCACCACCTCGTTACCCTTGCCCATTTTCTCTAAGGAAGGGGGAAAAAAACAACGGCATATTTAGGGGCCGATCATTTTCATCTTCCTCCTTCTCTGAGGAGGGGGGAAAAAAACAACGGCATATTTAGGAGCCATTCATTTTCATTTTCCTCCTTCTCTGAGGAAGGGAAAAAAAACCAACGGCATATTTAGGAGCCGTTCTTTTTCATTTTCCTAATTCTCTGAGGAAGAAAAACGCCCTCTTAGTGAAACCTTTCCCTCATTCTCTGAGGAAGAAAGCAAAATTGACCTATTAATTAAAAAAATTAAAGGAATGTCCACGAGTGAGAAACTTACGGAAACAAGAATAAATGGAGAAACCGATAAAAAACAAAAAAATGGTGAATGGACCATCAATCAAATAGCAGAATTAGCTGCCAAACTGGTCAAAAGCAAGGAAGCAATCAATTGTAATTCTGACCAAGTTATCGAAATTAACAGCAATATAAATAAAATTGAAACAGTAAAAAATGATGAAAAAAAAACCGAGGATGAATTTCTTTCCTCTGAAACAAATGGACTTAACATATTAATTTGGAATGCGCAAGGCATCAAAAGGCAGCATAGAGAATTCTTAGCCTACCTAAAATACAAAAAAATTGATATTGCGCTAATTAATGAATCCTGGCTAATGGACAGAATTAAATTCAAAATTCCCAACTACAAGGTTTACAGAAAAGACAAAACCTCCCAAAGTGGGGGAATTTTGATTGCAGTGAAAGATAAACTAGAGCAAAGTGCAGCGATATGCAACACAGAGGATGGCATGGAAGCGCACTCGGTTATTATTCAAACAAAAAATAACCCGATTAAATTTACGGCACTATACAATCATCCCAAACACACTATTACCAGGGAAGCTCTTGATAAGCTTTTCGAAGAAAATATTCCTACGGTCATTGCGGGAGATTTTAATAGTAAACACCGCTATTGGCACTGCCCAAGAGCTAATAAAAGTGGGAACAATATTTTCAGATATCTTTTAAACCAAAACATTGACTTGGGGGCGCCATCTGAACCCACACGAACGGCGCTCAGAGGAACTAGCAATATACTAGATTTTGCACTCCTGAAGAATAATAAATATTACTTTGAAATTTATACTGAGGCGGCACTCTCCTCTGACCACAATCCAGTTCACCTCCAGCTTTATACTGACAAAACTGTGAAGGTAGCACCTAAAATGGTCACTAACTTCAAGCAATTTGAAGGGAAAATTAAACTAGTGCCACCCCCAGTAATTGGAGACTGTAATAGCAAAGAAGAAACTGACACAGCTATTAAACTCTTTAACCTCGCCATTAAAAAAATTATGGAAGAATGTCAAACTCCTGCTAAAGAGAAAAATATCCGTACTATTTACCCAAAGAAATTTTGGAACTTATAAAAGAAAAAAATAGGTACCGAAGCAAGTGGCAAAGAACAAGAAATAAAACGTTCTATGACCTTTATTGCTGCATAAATAGACAAATTAAAAGAGAAATCAGAAAATTCGAGAATGGGTCATGGGGTCAAGTATTAGAGGAGGCTCATATTGACTACTCTGAAAATTCGGATAAAAAAAAACAAAATGACTCTATGGAATCTTACGTCGAGCTTGCAAAATAAAAATGTCAAATTACTCCCACCCCTTCAAAAAGAAGATGGGACGGTAGTTAGAACTGACGAAGAAAAAGCAGAAATTTTTGCAAACTCACTAGAAAAACAGTTTAAAATAAATGACATCCCTGACACTGATGTAGCCATTAAAATGAAAAAGGCCCTGAATACTTATTTTAGACACGCGGAGGATGTAGAAAATTCTAGAGTCATCGCCCAAAGTGCACAACTCTATGAAGAATTTACTAGTAAAAAAAAACCTGTATTAACATCCCCAATTAAAAGCAAAGAGAAAATCTCTTTTTAAAAAAATAGAAGCACAAGGCATAGAAAACAGCAGCCAAAAGTAGAAAATGCTACGGTCTCCTTTAGCTGAAAGCATTTGTCATTTTCATGTAGGACTTCCGTCCACAGGGAGTAGAGTTTAGGTCCCAGCCACCTACAGCGAGATCGCCTTTTGGGCAGGACACAGAAACGGAATAAATGAGAGCAAGTCTAACGACTTTTGACAGAACAGTTTGTAGTGAGATTAGAGTACAGTAGATGGCGCCACCGTACAAGTACGATATTGCACATAGATGGGTGAGAGAATTTCAGGGAAGACATAGGAAAGGATACCCATTTAACCAGTGGGTCCAGCCTGGGGGCCGTCACTTTACGTGCTCATCCGATGCACGGCGGATATTCAGCGATTGTTAGTAAATCACACCATCTCTGAAAGATCAGCCCAGGCTAGAACCTGGGGACCCAGCATCGATAATCAGAGAGATATTACCTATCTGAGGTTGAGAGACCCGAACCCTCAGCGCTCTGCGCCTTTTGTCAGGTGAAAAAGAGAAATATTAGATGTTTGGGAACAGATTTCCCTGATAGAATAGTACGAAAGAAAAGTATGGAAATATTAGAGGAGAGGGAGTAGACGGTTACCCGTTAAGAAGTGAAGTTGTAAGCTGCCCTACATACTTACCTGTAACAACAAGCCATTTCAAGTGCTATTTCTCTCCGCAGAAAAATGCCCGGTACATCTGTGCCACAGAAGAGCACAGGGGGAAAGGAAGGAAAGGACACGGGAGAGGGGAACCTGGAAAAAAAAATCATCACACGCAGAACATCTTTCCCAGAGAAGAATCGTCTTTGAACTCCGGGTAAGACAAAACTGGCCATTTGCTCAGTGTTGCTCGCCAGCCAATGAGAGAAAAGATTTTTCCCCATTGGTTTACAGAATTTTTTCACTGGTTTACTTTTGTTGATTCTTGACAGGCATGTCAGATTAACCATAGCTGAGGTGGTGTGATCACAAAGTTACACCGATCGAGGTTTCAGATGCAACATTTTGCTCGGCTCTTAAAAGGGCCTTTTTTTTTTTTTTTTTTTTGTTTTGTTTTGTTTTTTTAATCAAGGAAAAACAACAACAAATTTTAACATAAAAGGCAAGACCAACAATACCTTGTTTTTTTTTGTTTTTTTTTAAGGGCAGAGATATTTAGTACAAAAAAGATAAATCTTTTATGCAACATTTTGCTCGGCCCTTAAAAAAGCCCTTTTTTTTTTTTTTCTCATTTTAATTTAACTAGGTTTCTTCATATGGGTGAAGTATGTTTTCAAAACAGAGTACGGCTCTTAGAGGATCCCACCCCCTTTTTTTTTTTTTTATTTAACGAGATTAATTCACATGTGTGAAGTAAATTTGCAATCAGAGTAAGGCCCTTAAAAGAGCCTTTTTTTTTTTTTTTTTATTCACATTTTTTTATTTAACAAGGTTTCTTCACCCTCTAAACTCTAGTCCCAATTATTGTTATTTTTTTTTTTTGCTAGGGTAGCTGTGAATTGGGTTCATTTCTGGAACTTTATTCAAGATAGTTTTTGGCCTTTTATAACTGTCAGTTTCATTGACAGTATAGTTAATGGCCGCTCTGACTAGAGGATTAGGATGAATCTTAGCTTTTTCATAGTATCTATAAGCTAAGTCATACATCGTGTAATGGATGGAGTTAATATTTAGCATGCTTCGGATAGCATGGTTTGAAGTTCTTCCATCAAGTCCAACCATATATCGTAGGGTTTTATTTTGAAATGAGGTAATCTTATTTTTCTGCTGTTTGTTGCAGTTACCCCAGATAGGACAGGCATAAGTAATAACAGGGCTGATACAGGCTTTCCATATCAAAGTTTTGTTTTTCCTGCTAAGCCTTTTATTTTTTATTATTGGCTGGAGACTTCCTCTGATCTTAAGAGATTTGGACACAGTTTCTTTAATATGCTTGTTCCAGTTTAGGTTGTGGTCCATGAAAAGTCCTAAGTATTTAACATCATTTACCCAAGGTATTTTTTTTATACATTTCTATTTCAAAGTCTGGATTGTGATTGCATTTAATCCTAGAAAATAGAATTGCTTGAGTTTTTTCGGTATTGATTTTAATTTTCCAATCTAAGAAATATTTCTCAAGTTTTTCAACATAATGTTGCAACATGAAAGTTGCTTGATTTTTATTTTTGGAAGTATAAGCGAGTGCAGTGTCATCAGCATAGAGAGCTGTAGTCAGATTCCTGTTATTATAGTTGGGAAAGTCTGACGTAAAGATAGAATACAGCGTTGGTGCGAGTACACTGCCTTGAGGTACACCAGCTTCGATTTTTTTTAACGATTTTTTCCCATTGATTTTTACACAGAATGTTCTGTTAGTGAGGTATGATTTGATTATATGTATAATCCAGGGTGGGAAATCATGTGCTATTAGCTTGTAGATAATTGCCTCATGTGGGCATTTATCGAATGCTTTTGCCACATCCAGAAATATGGCTGCTGTGTGTTCTTTTTTTATAATTCCTTCAGCACATTTTTCAGTTATTCTAGAGAGTTGGTGCACCGTGGAGTGTTTATCTCTAAAACTTCCTTGAGTAAATGGAATTACTGGGAATTCCTCACAGAATTGTTGCATTCTAATAAGAATTATTTTTTCAAAGATTTTTCCCATGGTTGGGAGCAACGAAATCGGTCTGTGATTTTCAGGAATTGCCGGGTTTTTGCCTGGCTTGGGTAATAGTATTACCTCTGCTGTCTTCCAAATATCAGGGAAATAATTTAATTTAATGGCACAATTGTATATTTTAGTAAGGGTTTGCACATACTCTTCCGGTAATGTTTTCATAATTTTATTATTTATGCCATCATTGCCTGGTGCCTTTTTATTTTTAAGATTGTTAATATGAAACTTAACTTCCCTTTCACTGATGGGTAGTGGTTTTTCAAAGTCAGGAGGAACAAAAATTTTTTTGGCCCTTAAAAGGCCTTTTTTTATTTCTGATCTTTTCAGTTTCTGGCGTTCCGGACCCGCGAGAGGTCGTAGCACCTTTAACTTGTCTATCGGACGTAAAGGAGACCGTAGCATTTTCTACTTTTGGCTGCTGTTTTCTATGCCTTGTGCGGAGCCGCGGATGGCTTAGTGGTTAGTGTTTCAGACTATCGATGCTGGGTCCCCAGGTTCAAGCCTGGGCTGATCTTTCAAAGATGGTGTGATTTACTAACAATCGCTGAATATCGGACGAGCACGTAAAGTGACGGCCCCAGGCTGGACCCACTGGTTAAATGGGTATCCTTTCCTATGTCCTCCCTGAAATTCTCTCACCCATCTATGTGCAATATCGTACTTGTACGGTGGCGCCATCTACTGTACTCTAATCTCACTACAAACTGTTCTGTCAAAAGTCGCTAGACTTGCTCTCATTCCTTCCGTTTCTGTGTCCTGCCCAAAAGGCGATCACGCTGTAGGTGGCTGGGACCTAAACTCTACTACCTGTGGACGGAAGTCCTACAAGAAAATGACGCTGACCCTATGCCTTGTGCTTCTATTTTTTTTAAAAGAGATTTTCTCTTTGCTTTTAATTGGGGATGTTAATACAGGTTTTTTTTTACTAGTAAATTCTTCATAGAGTTGTGCACTTTGGGCGATGACTCTAGAATTTTCTACATCCTCCGCGTGTCTAAAATAAGTATTCAGGGCCTTTTTCATTTTAATGGCTACATCAGTGTCAGGGATGTCATTTATTTTAAACTGTTTTTCTAGTGAGTTTGCAAAAATTTCTGCTTTTTCTTCGTCAGTTCTAACTACCGTCCCATCTTCTTTTTGAAGGGGTGGGAGTAATTTGACATTTTTATTTTGCAAGCTCGACGTAAGATTCCATAGAGTCATTTTGTTTTTTTTATCCGAATTTTCAGAGTAGTCAATATGAGCCTCCTCTAATACTTGACCCCATGACCCATTCTCGAATTTTCTGATTTCTCTTTTAATTTGTCTATTTATGCAGCAATAAAGGTCGTAGAACGTTTTATTTCTTGTTCTTTGCCACTTGCTTCGGTACCTATTTTTTTCTTTTATAAGTTCCAAAATTTCTTTGGGTAAATAGTACGGATTTTTTTCTCTTTAGCAGGAGTTTGACATTCTTCCATAATTTTTTTAATGGCGAGGTTAAAGAGTTTAATAGCTGTGTCAGTTTCTTCTTTGCTATTACAGTCTCCAATTACTGGGGGTGGCACCAGTTTAATTTTCCCTTCAAATTGCTTGAAGTTAGTGACCATTTTGGGTGCTACCTTCACAGTTTTGTCAGTATAAAGCTGGAGGTGAACTGGATTGTGGTCAGAGGAGAGTGCCGCCTCAGTATAAATTTCAAAGTAATATTTATTATTCTTCAGGAGTGCAAAATCTAGTATATTGCTAGTTCCTCTGAGCGCCGTTCGTGTGGGTTCAGAAGGCGCACCCAAGTCAATGTTTTGGTTTAAAAGATATCTGAAAATATTGTTCCCACTTTTATTAGCTCTTGGGCAGTGCCAATAGCGGTGTTTACTATTAAAATCTCCCGCAATGACCGTAGGAATATTTTCCTCGAAAAGCTTATCTAGAGCTTCCCTGGTAATAGTGTGTTTGGGATGATTGTATAGTGCCGTAAATTTAATCGGGTTATTTTTTGTTTGAATTATAACCGAGTGCGCTTCCATGCCATCCTCTGTGTTGCATATCGCTTCACTTTGCTCTAGTTTATCTTTCACTGCAATCAAAATTCCCCCACTTTGGGAGGTTTTGTCTTTTCTGTAAACCTTGTAGTTGGGAATTTTGAATTTAATTCTGTCCATTAGCCAGGATTCATTAATTAGCGCAATGTCAATTTTTTTGTATTTTAGGTAGGCTAAGAATTCTCTATGCTGCCTTTTGATGCCTTGCGCATTCCAAATTAATATGTTAAGTCTATTTGTTTCAGAGGAAAAAATTCATCCTCGGTTTTTTTTTCATCATTTTTTACTGTTTCAATTTTATTTATATTGCTGTTAATTTCGATAACTTGGTCAGAATTACAATTGATTGCTTCCTTGCTTTTGACCAGTTTGGCAGCTAATTCTGCTATTTGATTGATGGTCCATTCACCATTTTTTTGTTTTTTATCGGTTTCTCCATTTATTTTTTTTTCCGTAAGTTTCTCACTCGTGGACATTCCTTTAACTTTTTTAATTAATAGGTCAAATTTGCTTTCTTCCTCAGAGAATGAGGGAAAGGTTTCACTAAGAGGGCGTTTTTCTTCTTCAGAGAAGGAGGAAAATGAAAATGAACGGCCCCTAAAAATGCCGTTGTTTTTTTTCCCCTTTCCTCAGAGAAGGAGGAAAATGAGAATGAACGGCCCCTAAAAATGCCGTTGTTTTTTTTTCCCCCTTTCCTCAGAGAAGGAGGAAAATGAGAATGAACGGCCCCTAAATATGCCGTTGTTTTTTCCCCCTTCCTCAGAAGGAGGAAAGTGAAAATGAACGGCTCCTAAACATGCCGTTGTTTCCCCCCTCCCCGGAGAAGCAGGAAGATAAAAATGATCGGCTCCTAAATATGCCGTTGTTTTTTTCCCCCCTTCCTCAGAGAAAGAGGAAAATGAACGGCCCCTAAATATGCCGTTGTTTTTTTCTTCATCGTTGTTATTAGCATACTGCAATTGAGCCTCTTCATTACAGTTATTTTTTTCTGCCTCTTTAATTTCTTTGCTAAGCCTGCCAGCGAAATATTTTGGTTTTTCCACGGTTGGAGTAACCAGTTTTTTTGCTTATGCGTAGCATTTTCATCTATATTTTTATCAACATCAACAATTAATTTCTCTATCACTTTTGTGTTTTGGAATTTTTTTTTGCGATATTTTTTTATTTTTTCTTGGGGCACAGAATTCTGTATCAGGCTCTTAAAAGGGCCTTTTTTTTTCTCGCCTAGATATTTGTCAACATCGGCAATCAATTTCTCTGTCACATTTGTGTTTTGGAAACTTTTGCGATGTTTTTCAATCCTTTCTTTTAGCACAGAGTTCTGTACATTGCTTTTAGGGACAACTCTTTTTTTCTCTGTGTAATAAATTAATATTACGCAGGTATTTATTTGTGTCATTTTTCATTAATTCTGTGTCATTTACAGCATTCTTTATTTTTGAGCTTAACTTATGCTCATAAGATGACTGAGGTTGTTCTTTTTTCAACCCTTTTTGTGTTTTGTATTTGCACAGTAACTTTATTGAAAAAAGTACTCGGCCCCAAAAAGGGCCTTTTTTTTTTTTTTCATTGCAAAAGCCTGACGCCGAAGCTGTCTCAGGTCTGTTTTCTATAAAACCTTCCTCATGGGTAAGGTTGTACGGAATTTTCTCGGACTTTTCATAAATCATATCTGGTATTTTCTCAGATATTCCATCGCCCGGGCATCCCACCGGTGTTTTATTGAAATCTGAAAATTTTACAAATATCCCATCGCCCGGGCATCTCTCCGGTGTTTTAATGATATCTGAGATTTTATCAGATATCCCATCGCCCGAGCATCTCTTCGGTGTTTTAATGATATTTGTAATTTTTTCAGAAATCCCATCGCCCGGGCATCTCACCGGTGTTTTTTTCATATCTGATATTTTCTCAGATATTATGTCTGGAATTGGCACAGACATACAAGAGTCATCGACAAATTTTTTGTCAGATGACGTGCCTAGATTTTTCTGAGGCACAGAATAAGAAATTTTTTTACCTACCAATCTTCTTCTTGTTCTTTTTTGGATACTATGACAAAGTTCCGGCGGAAGGTTCTTAATTCTTCTAGATCTTCTTGGATCTGGCTTTTCAGTTGACTCCGGATTTCCCGTGAAAGTAGATGTGGAACGGGAAACGGCATCGCTTTTCTTGGCGTCAGGCTTTTGCTCTACAGTATCAGAACTTGAAATTCTCTTAATTTTTTTCGATGGGCTTGAAGCTGAAACGAAGAGAAGTGGATTCGAGAAAATTTTAATTGAGCTTTGAAAAAAGCTTAACAACTAAAAGATCCCCTAACCGGACTGATTCGGATAGACTGGTAACCCAGAAACTATCTAATCGCAGAACAAGACGAACGGCCGACGACGACGAAAAGCTTGCACTAAAGTTCACTCGCAGGAGCTCACACGATGTGCGACCTTCCTGCACGGAATCCAAAGGGCAACTGATATAATGAGCATCGATAATCTGAAACACTAACCACTAAGCCATCCGCGGCTCCTGCTACGGTCTCCTTTACGTCCGATAGACAAGTTAAAGGTGCTACGGCCTCTTTTACGTCCGATAGACAAGGTAAAGGTGCTACGACCTCTCGCGGGTCCGGAACGCCAGAAACTGAAAAGATCAGAAATAAAAAAAGGCCTTTTAAGGGCCAAAAAAAAATTTTGTTCCTCCTGACTTTGAAAAACCACTAACCATCAGTGAAAGGGAAGTTAGGTTTCATATTAACAATCTTAAAAATAAAAAGGCACCAGGCAATGATGGCATAAATAATAAAATTATGAAAACATTACCGGAAGAGTATGTGCAAACCCTTACTAAAATATACAATTGTGCCATTAAATTAAATTATTTCCCTGATATTTGGAAGACAGCAGAGGTAATACTATTACCCAAGCCAGGCAAAAACCCGGCAATTCCTGAAAATCACAGACCGATTTCGTTGCTCCCAACCATGGGAAAAATCTTTGAAAAAATAATTCTTATTAGAATGCAACAATTCTGTGAGGAATTCCCAGTAATTCCATTTACTCAAGGAGGTTTTAGAGATAAACACTCCACGGTGCACCAACTCTCTAGAATAACTGAAAAATGTGCTGAAGGAATTATAAAAAAAGAACACACAGCAGCCATATTTCTGGATGTGGCAAAAGCATTCGATAAATGCCCACATGAGGCAATTATCTACAAGCTAATAGCACATGATTTCCCACCCTGGATTATACATATAATCAAATCATACCTCACTAACAGAACATTCTGTGTAAAAATCAATGGGAAAAAATCGTTAAAAAAAAATCGAAGCTGGTGTACCTCAAGGCAGTGTACTCGCACCAACGCTGTATTCTATCTTTACGTCAGACTTTCCCAACTATAATAACAGGAATCTGACTACAGCTCTCTATGCTGATGACACTGCACTCGCTTATACTTCCAAAAATAAAAATCAAGCAACTTTCATGTTGCAACATTATGTTGAAAAACTTGAGAAATATTTCTTAGATTGGAAAATTAAAATCAATACCGAAAAAACTCAAGCAATTCTATTTTCTAGGATTAAATGCAATCACAATCCAGACTTTGAAATAGAAATGTATAAAAAAAAATACCTTGGGTAAATGATGTTAAATACTTAGGACTTTTCATGGACCACAACCTAAACTGGAACAAGCATATTAAAGAAACTGTGTCCAAATCTCTTAAGATCAGAGGAAGTCTCCAGCCAATAATAAAAAATAAAAGGCTTAGCAGGAAAAACAAAACTTTGATATGGAAAGCCTGTATCAGCCCTGTTATTACTTATGCCTGTCCTATCTGGGGTAACTGCAACAAACAGCAGAAAAATAAGATTACCTCATTTCAAAATAAAACCCTACGATATATGGTTGGACTTGATGGAAGAACTTCAAACCATGCTATCCGAAGCATGCTAAATATTAACTCCATCCATTACACGATGTATGACTTAGCTTATAGATACTATGAAAAAGCTAAGATTCATCCTAATCCTCTAGTCAGAGCGGCCATTAACTATACTGTCAATGAAACTGACAGTTATAAAAGGCCAAAAACTATCTTGAATAAAGTTCCAGAAATGAACCCAATTCACAGCTACCCTAGCAAAAAAGATAACAATAATTGGGACTAGAGTTTAGAGGGTGAAGAAACCTTGTTAAATAAAAAATGTGGAAAAAAAAAAAAAAAAGGTTCTTTTAAGGGCCTTACTCTGATTGCAAATTTACTTCACACATGTGAATTAATCTCGTTAAATAAAAAAAAAAAAAGGGGGTGGGATCCTCTAAGAGCCGTACTCTGTTTTGAAAACATACTTCACCCATGTGAAGAAACCTAGTTAAATTAAAAATGAGAAAAAAAAAAAAAGGCTTTTTTAAGGGCCGAGCAAAATGTTGCATAAAAGATTTATCTTTTTTGTACTAAATATCTCTGCCCTTAAAAAAAAAAAAACAAAAAACAATGTATTGTTGGTCTTGCCTTTTATGTTAAAATTTGTTGTTGTTTTTCCTTGATTAAAAAAAACAAAACAAAAAAAAAAAAAAAAAAGGCCCTTTTAAGAGCCGAGCAAAATGTTGCATCTGAAACCTCGATCGGTGTAACTTTGTGATCACACCACCTCAGCTATGGTTAATCTGACATGCCTGTCAAGAATCAACAAAAGTAAACCAGTGAAAAAATTCTGTAAACCAATGGGGAAAAATCTTTTCTCTCATTGGCTGGCGAGCAACACTGAGCAAATAGCCAGTTTTGTCTTACCCGGAGTTCAAAGACGATTCTTCTCTGGGAAAGATGTTCTGTGTGTGATGATTTTTTTCCAGGTTCCCCTCTCCCGTGTCCTTTCTTTCCTTTCCCCCTGTGCTCTTCTGTGGCACAGATGTACCGGGCATTTTTCTGCGGAGAGCAATATCACTTGAAATAGCTTGTTGTTACAGGTAAGTATGTAGGGCAGCTTACAACTTCACTTCTTAACGGGTAACCGTCTACTCCCTCTCCTCTAATATTTCCATACTTTTCTTTCGTACTATTCTATCAGGGAAATCTGTTCCCAAACATCTAATATTTCTCTTTTTCACCTGACAAAAGGCGCAGAGCGCTGAGGGTTCGGGTCTCTCAACCTCAGATAGGAAATATATCTCTCTCGCGGTTAGATAGTTCATGTGCTATATATTTTCTGAGTTTGTTTAGCTTAACATTTGTATACATTGACTCAATATCTAAAGGAAGGGTTTCTAATTCTGGAAGTCTTCTTAGTTTTCGTAATAGCTCGTCAGTGTTCTTTATCAAAGAGGTAATATACCTAAAACATTATATATATAAAATAAAATAAATACATGTATTACATTAGTAAGATACACACACACACACACACACACACACTCGCGTAGCCTCACTTCCCCTAATCCATTTCCCCTAATTCCCGTTTGCCCTAACCAAGTTTACCCCAATCGCGTTTCCCGAATTCCCATTTCCCCTAATTTCGTTTGCCCTAATCTCGTTTCCCCTAAATCTCGTTTTCCCTAATTCCCGTTTGCCCTAAACACATTTACCCCAATGGCGTTTCCCCGAATTTGCTTTTACCCGAATTCTCATTTCCCCGAATTTCGTTTGCCCTAATCTAGTTTCCCCTAAATCTCATTTTGCCTAATCACGTTTGCCCTAAACACGTTTGCCTGTATCAAGTTTTCCCTAATTCGCGTTTGCCTAATTTTTTTTTTTTTTTTTTTTTTTTGGTTAACCGAAATAAAACGGTGGGTCTTGATATCTCAAGATAATTATTCTTTCCCTTCCTATTGATGATGTCGACCACCATGTCAACAAAAGTGTAAAGAAGTGCACGTGGTTATCTATACATTAATTCGATAGGGTAAGACCGGTTGTGAGAGAACGGCTGTACGTAAGCATATAGTTGAGGTATCAAAATAAAAGTCTTACCATGTAGATGTGCCAGTCGAAGAGAAAAATGAGATTGGGGCAACGGTTGGGGCTTTGTGGGGCTG
This sequence comes from Macrothele yani, assembly GCA_039090855.1. Lineage (NCBI taxonomy): Eukaryota > Metazoa > Arthropoda > Arachnida > Araneae > Macrothelidae > Macrothele > Macrothele yani. The sequence continues at coordinate 72,697,160 of CM077010.1, read as the reverse complement.
CGAACTTCTTTTTTTATTGGAGGTTTAACGACCACCGTGAGCAACTCGATGGGCTATAAGCAGTCGCCCGCTCCTAAATTAGGGTCACTGGTTCCAGGGAAGGGAGAGAGCCAGTGCCGTAAGACAAACACAACATCCATGCCTCACCGGAATTCGAACCCATACCCCTTTCGGACAAATGATCAGAAGCCATCGCTTAGACCACTGCGCCACCGGGGCGGCACTGCAAAATTCACATGTAAAGTCTATGGGTGAAGCGTGCGGTTGACATCCGATCGCCAGTGGTTGACTCACGCGCTGTTGAAGGCGGAAGTATGGAGGGACTCACGTAGTCCAAAGTCCGAAGCCTCTCTTCTCAGCGAACCGTTGTGCGAAACAACGCAAGCAGGAATTTGTTTGAAAGTTCTTATCGGAACAGCGAACACTCGAAGACCTGATTGCGTTGTGCCATTGGACTCTGTGACGTATACATACAATTTAACATTCATTCGATCCAGTTTATTCATGTAGGTAAGACGTTTCGCATTATGTAAACATGTAAATAAACTTTTCATATTAGTTTATCCTTTTCAAAAAAAAAAAAAAAAATTAATCTTTGATTCCAACGGGTTTCGTCTACCGCGTTCGAATCCCGGTAAGGCATGGATGTTGTGTTTGTCTTACGGCTCTGGCTTTCTCCCTTCCCTGAAACCAGTGACCCTAAATTATGGTCTGGCGGTGGTCATTAAATCTTCAGTCACAAAAATAAAAAAAATAAGAAATCACGAACCTGGATTATTGTCTTTACTGAAGTGGTTGAATGTATTTGTTTGTCAATCACATAAAGTTTACATTTGTTGTTTTATAAGTTTATCACTCTCGAAAAAAAAAAAAAAAAAAAAAGGAAAACGTACCGTTGTTTCCGACTAGTTATCATTATTCGGATAGTCCATAACTCAGCCATTGTATTCGTAAATCCCCACCCCCTCACAGATAAAGTACTACATCGCGCTAAACTTTTATTAGAGCAAGAAATAGTATTGTAATGCATTCGCTTGGATTGTGAACTCAGAAGACACACTTTTTAGCACGTCTTTTGTAAAAAAAGATCGTGCTTATGTTATCGGTTTGTCCGTCCGTCCGTCCGTCTGTACCCACGATGTCTCTGCAACTATTTGTCCGATTTGAAAAATTATTTTTGCATTGGGAAGCTTGAAATATGGGAACGATGATCCTTCATTTCGTTTTTTTTTTTTCGATGTACCATTTCGCCGCTAGAGGGCGTAAATGCAGATGATGTCGAATTCAAAAATACGTTTTATTCCACATATTTGCTCCTAAAAATCCGATTGAAAAAATTCTTTTATCTTTCGATTTCATTTATGTCGAAGAGTGTTTTAGATATAGTTACTTTTTCAAATTACGCATAGATGTTCCGCTAGGGGGTGTAGAAGTAAATTACATTTTTCTCGATAACTCTACTTCTAAAACTCCGATTTGAAAACTTTTTTCTTCAGCGGATACATCTCCTGATGGGAAATCGTTTGCATATAATTTCAAATTTTTGGTAAAGAATACTTTGGCCACCAGGGGGCGTAAGCGTTAATTTTTGCGTCTGATGTATTTGCCATAAAATCTGAGCTTCTAAAATATAGATTCAAAAAAATCTTTCGAGGACTGATGCCACTCAAATCGATAAACCTTTTTGGAATATGTAGAAAGCTTTCGTGCTGATAGGAACTTCTTTAAAAAACAGCCGTCGTAGCATGATCTTTAACATCAGGTCTCAAAACACATGATATTTAAAACTTTATTATGTTAAAAAACACATATGAGTTACAATCACACATGAGCGCTTTTAGGGTCGCCAGCGACTCCCATCATCAGATGTGTGAATACTGAAGCAATTTGACATGTACTGAAGTATATATTTACAACGTTCAGTGACGTATTAGTTAGAGTTATAGCGCAAGCGCAAAGTCTGCGAAATACAATCGACACAATACAATAAGCTTAATAGATTCAACAATAACTGTATATTAGGTTTGTTTTCTGTAAAAAGTCTCCAGAGGTGAGGGATATTGTATGGAAAATCATCGTTGCATGCAAACATTTTATTATGAATTATATACAGACTTTCGGTGATTAAAGTCAGAAACTTATTAGGAGGTGACGCAAAGATTGTGAAACTATTCCAGTCTGGGTGAAAGTTTCCTGTGTGGACCAACATGGCTAATGAGGTATTTTGAGTACCCATTTTAATGTTGTATTTGTGTTCCTTTAAGCGTGTTGACAAGTTGCGCACTGTGGATCGATATAAGTGCGTATTTCACCGTATTCATCTGTAGGGATCAACGGGACACTGTATATACCACTTTTGTTTGCAATATCCACTGGATCTCTATCGTTTTTAAGCATTGCCATGATGTTTGTCGTTTTTACTCCAAAGTTTAATTTGTATTTATGGCAAACGTTGCGCAATAATGGAGTAAGACTAGGGATATAATCGATGGATCCAATATACTTAAGTTCTGATGGACCAGATATGAGGGCTGTAGAGGATATTCTAAGTAATCTTTTAAGCTTTGAATTTACTATGTATGCTGGGTAACCATACTGTGCTGCTATGATCTTAATATTAACAATTTCATTACGTCGTAATTCAAGGGTTGAACAATGCGAAATAGCTCTGCGAAGCATGAATTGTAATGCCGACAACTTATAATTCTTGGGATGAAACGAATCGTTAGGTATAATACATACAGTGCTGGATGGTTTTCGATAAACGGTAGTTTGGATGGTATTAGTAACAGGGTCTCTGAAAATAGTAAAGTCTAGAAATGAAAGGTTATAATTTGACTCTAGTTCCACTGAAAATTTAATAGTGTTGAAATGGCTGAAATTAGGTTAAAAAGAGGATCTATTGACTATTTGTTTTGTGATTCATACGATGCCTACCAAAGACTAAACCAAATAATGCATGCCATAATTATGGATCTGATAATGATGTCAACCTCAACTGCTATTGAAAACGAGGTACTTAAAATCCAGGAAACCCATGTAAAGAAACTATGTTTATTGGTCAATCGTGATCTACAAGAGAAAACCTCTTCAGGAAATTATTTTGTACATATACCTTCACATAGTCAACATGAGAATTATCTTAATCTCAGTTCCTATGAATTAAACACACCTCAAAAACGTGCGCTTCAAAGGGGACTTAAGTTTGCTTATCCAATGCAACACTTGAACATTTTTTGTACTATCCCTCAGGTTGAAAACATTATTAGGTCCTTACCTGAAGAAGAGAGAGAATATACTCGCCTTAAAATTTCAAGAACAATCAAAACTCTCCGGACCAACGAAAAACAACAAAGTAACATGGAATTCAGTGAAGATATCACTGAACTGAAAGCGCTCAAAAGTAACCCTGGTATATCTTTGCTTTCAGCCGATAAAACAGCGCAAATAGTAATCTTGGATAGAAACTCTTATCACTCTAAAATAAAGCTTGCCCTAAAGGAAATTTCTCATGTAGAAATTCAACGAGACCCTACATGTGCTACATTAAATGCCATTTGCAAATTACAAAATAACAGTACTTTACCAGTCATTATAAAATCTCAACTAAAACCACCAATTGGACCTCGTGTTCCGGAGCTATTCGGTAAAATAAAATTACACAAAGATGGCCACTCTCTTCGACCTTTAGTCTCGGGTTATGCCAGCCCGACCAGGCCGTTGAAACGTGCCTTAACTAAATTTCTCACCCCACTACTCATAGCAAATATATTTTCAAGTCTCCAGTTCCGTTGCAGCTTTACAACAGTTGAAAGCTCTAAGACTGGGAGATCAACCATTTATTTTGGTATCCTTAGATGTTATCTCAATGTACCCCAACATACCTATTGAACTAACCGATGATATTATCTTCAATAAACTGACTGATATTTTACCTTTATCTGAGACTCAAGATATTCTATCAGCTCTTCGTCTGGTTTCAAATCGCTCTTATTTTAAATTTGATAATCTTATCTACAAACAAACGCAAGGTGCCCCCATGGGCTACCCCCTGTCTCCTTTCCTTGGTGAACCGATACTTCAAGAACTCGAATCTGCTGTCCTTGGTTATTATTATCTACAACCATTATGTTATCTTAGGTATGTCGACGATATACTCGTTTTGTGGCCACACTCCGTTGAAGAACTGCACACATTCGTCTCTGTACTTTCCAGCCATTTCAACACTATTCAATTTTCAGTGGAACTAGAGTCAAATTATAACCTTTCATTTCTAGACTTTACTATTTTCAGAGACCCTGTTACTAATACCATCCAAACTACCGTTTATCGAAAACCAGCCAGCTCTGTATGTATTATACCTAACGATTCATTTCATCCTAGGAAGTATAAGTTGTCGGCATTACAATTTATGCTTCGCAGAGCTATTTCACATTGTTCAACCCTTGAATTACGACGTAATGAAATTGTTAATATTAAGAACATAGCAGCACAGTATGGTTACCCAGCATACATAGTAAATTTAGAGCTAAAAAAATTACTTAGAAGATCTTCTACAGCCCTCATATCTGGTCCATCAGAACTTAAGTATGTTGGATCCATGGATTATATCCCTTAGTCTTACTCCGTTATTGCGTAAAGTTTGCCATAAATACAAATTAAACTTTTGAGTAAAAACTACGAACATCATGGAAATGTTTAAAAACGATAGAGACCCAGTGGATATTGCAAACAAAAGTGGTATATACAGTGTTCCGTTGATCTCCACAGATGAATACTGTGAAATACGCACTTATATCGGATCCACAGTGCGCAACTTGTTAACACGATTAAATTAACACAAATACAACATAAAAGTGGGTACTCAAAATACCTCATTAGCCATGTTGGTCCATACAGGAAACTTTCACCCAGACTGAAATAGCGCCACAATCCTTGCATCTCCTCCTAATAAGTTTCTGACTTTAATCACGGAAAGTCTGTATATAATTCATCATAAAAAACGTCTGCATGCAACGGTGATATTCCATACAATATCCCTCACCCCTGGAGACTTCTTATAGAAAACAAACCTAGTATATAGTTATTGTTGAGTTTATTAAGCTTATTATCGTATCGTGTCGATTGTATTTCGCAGACTTTGCGCTTGCGCTATACCTCTAACTCCTACGTCACTGAACGTTGTAAATATACTGCTGGACAATTGCTAAGGACGGATCATAAACGGCTATATAGCGCATAAAAAAGCAAGTGTGGTTGGATGCCAAGTTAAATAAAATAATGTCAGAATGCCAGGACATTACAAGAAAGACAATTTATTGTGCTCTGAAATCCAGAAGGCTTTGGAACGTGTTCAAGGGACAAACAGGCCATTTTGTGTGGAATACGTAAACGTGAAAAAAATGCAATTACCGTCCGCAGGCGTTCCGGCGTAAGATGTCAATACGGGATATGGCCACCATGGAGGGCGATGCAAGATTCCACACGTCGTGTCATGCTTTGCACAACATTATCAAGCAGCTGTTGAGGTAATTTATCCCCTTCCTCTGTCAGTGCACGGATGGGGGTGTCCTTGTTTACTGGAGGGCATTGGCGACCAGCAAGACTCCTCCCCAAAGCATCCCACACATTTTCAATGGGATTCAGATCTGGAGAACGTGCTGGCCATACGAGGCGTTGAATATCCTCGCTCTCCAGACACTCCTGGACAGCGACTGTTCGCTGACATGTTTCATTGTCGTCCATGAAAATGAATCTATCACCGACAGCACCGCGGAACATGCGAACATGAGGTAGCAGAACATCATTAATGTATCGTTGGCCAGTCATAGTCCCAGTTGGAAGCACATAGAGGGACGTACGGCCATTAATCATGATGCCAGCCCATACCATGACACTACATGTCGGATATCGGTCCCTTTCCTGTATATTTGCTGGACAATATGCAGTACCACTATCACGCCAGATCAGTGGTCGTCGACAATCAGACGATAGACTGTATCTACTCTCATCTGAGAAGAGGACAGCAGACCAGTCGTTATCAGTCCAATTGCGATGTTGATGGCACCATTCCAAACGGGCGGTACGGTGACGTCTGGACAATGGGATGCACACAACAGGACGGCGGCACTATAGTCCTCCTTCATGCAAACGTCTGGCGACAGTTTTTCGGGAGATCCGCTTGCCAGTAGCAGCCATAAACTGATTTGCTACCTCACTAGCTGTGCTGCGCCGGTGTCTTTTTGTTGATAGCACTATGTACCGATCTTCTGCAGGTGTCGTACTGCGAACACGACCTCCCCCGTGACGTTTGCTACTCTCTCCATTTGTTGAAAATGGTTTTCAAAGCCTTGAAACAACACTGTGGCTGACGTCGAACTCCCTGGCAACATCTGTTATTTTTCGCCCTTCTTCAATCTTGCCGATAATACAGCCACGCGTAAAATCATCTAGGTGATGTCGGGAAGACATACTGAAAATTGCAAGTTCGTCAATTTATTCTTTCCCTTTCAACTTTGCGTTTGAACAACAACGGTGAATATGCGTCAAATCCTTTATATCTCTTATCAGCGCTATGACGTCACGAACAAGTTCGGCAATCCAAAATTTGCATACGCACAACACATCTTACTGTATCCCGCACTTATGCTAATTTCCACATTTTCCTGCCTTCCATTTTATGGTTGCTATCGTTGCTATTGTCATCCGTCCTTAGCAATTGTCCGGCAGTGTATAAGCAGTCGCCCGTCCCTAATTTAGGGTCACTGAATGGAGAGAGCCAGTGCGGTAAGACAAACAGAAAATATCACTTTCTATCCTGTTCCACAGGAAGTGCCTGATACTGCCTCCTTGTCAATCATATTTGTAAACTTGTTGGCAAGGTCAGTCGTCTTTCTCACGCTTCACGCGGAACTCGATTTGCGCATGTTACAGGATTTCGTCCTCAGTTATTGGTCGTCTTTTCCATTGAGCAAACTTTGGCTAATTTCTCTTCAGAGGCTGCTGTTGAAATTGGCTCACGCACGTACCGTTTCAAGGTATTCACCACTTGCTACTGTACTCGCGGTCTTATACAGGATCACACCATTGCCTTCTGTGAGCGCTTCCGACGCAGTCTTTCCTCCAGCTGGCATCCCACTGACGATCACATATGTTCTCCACCATCCCCTCTTGCAGTGTTTTGCCTGACGATACCTCTCCTCTTTTCTCCGTCAGACGCACATTCTAGTCAAGAATGCCTTTCCTCCTCTTCAGCACCGTACGGTAGTGCCTCCTTCTCCTGGGTTAGGAGAGATGTCTTCAATTATTGATGTGTCTACAGCGAAATGTTACGACTCGGACGCATCGAATGTTGTTTCGGCACTTCTGCCGACTGGCTCTCCTCCTTGTCTCCCGCATACAGGATCTCCAGCTATGAACTTGTCTACCGTTCGCTTGTTGCCGCACCTTTCTGATTTCTCGGCTGCTGTTCCAGTGCCCACAAATGCTGATAGGATATAAACTGATTCCTCGTCGCAACATGTGTCTTCGTCTCCTGTTTAAGGTGGTCTTCCTGATCCGTCTTCGAAACGGATTGGTACCTCCAAAGGCTCTGTGAAACAGAACACTGTAAAACATCTTTCTGTTACTCCATATATGGCCTCATCTAGTGTCCCCGATGTTTTCTGTTAAGATGTTTCTCAGCCTGATGACTCATCGTGCAACGTGCATCTCCATTCAGGTCTTGTCCATCCTTTCTTTGATGATGAGGTTATACAGGCCATTGATATGTTTCCTCCAGTACCTGGACCACTGTCCATACAGGAACCCTTTCACCGCTTCCCACTTGTTCGTACGTTTGTTTGTACTAAATAATTCCTCCACTCACATGATCTTGACCTGTGTACAGCGGTGAAGCAGTTTGAAGCTCATATGTCAGTTTTCAAATCTCTGTGTGTCACAGATTCTTGGTACTAAGTTTTCATGAGATGTTACACTCGCCGTTTCTTCTCCTTGAAGGATCTCGCTAAGAAAATAAATTATGATACGTTACTCCCTCAATCCAGTGGCCTTTAGCAATCTTCCCCAAACCTATCACTTTCAGTTCTCACCGGCGACGTTTTCCACTTTGTGGTCGCCTAGATCTTCCTGGTTTCGTGTTTCTTCCTCCACTCTCTCGCTCATTGCATGATGTTCCCTTAAAGTTATCGCTCTCGCACTGCAATGTTGTTTCATGATTTTGTTACTGTGCCTTGTGTATTTATTTTGCCCTCATTGTATATCCTTGCTGTAAAGGTGTTTTTCTCAGTCGCGGATTAATTTAGTGGTACATTTGTTAATTTGTTTGTTATAGTATTATAGTTGGTGTACTACTGTATTTTGCTTTGCGCTCTGACCATCGTTACATTTCACTCGATTTGGTGTTTTTCTTGTACATGTACTAAATGTTGTAATTGTGATACTTCGTATCTCATGATTTGCCGTTATGTTCTTCCATATTAGTGAGCATAGTGTTTTACTTTATGTGAAACTTGATTTCCAAATTAAACCGACTCTGTTCATACCAATGCCACTGCGCAATGGTCTTGCGCTCCTTATGTTTTATCTTCAGTTTTGCGGGTATACCTGTGCTCCTCTATATGTTTTTGTACTGAAAAATTTAGTGATATCTCCCATGCTTGTAATTCCATTATAGCAATAAACTGGGTGCCACTTTGGTACCCATAGTTACCAAACTACTGCCATTTCAGTGATTTTACTGTGACCATGATCACTTCCATGAACACTTCCACTCATTTTCCTTATGCATGAGTTCCACTTCTTACCTTTCCTGATTACACCAACCATGCATCTCTCCATGCTTCTTTCAATTTTCTGCAGTCTTTGTACGCCTTTTTTACGCTTTCCAACCGTAAGCTGAAGAAGCGTATATGCTCCAGCTTTGTTCGTCCGTCCGTCTGACTACACGATAACTGGCGTAAAAATGGTTCGATTTCGATGAAATTTTGATATGTGGTAGGGGACCACCTGGGGACGAACCCTTTTGAAAATGGGACAAATGGGGTCAAAGGTCACGACGTAGGAGCGGGGAATCTTCTATTGCCCTTATGCGTCATAGCATGCGTAAATATGGTTCAATTTCAATGAAAGTTTACTATGTGGTAGGGGACTACCTGGGGACGAACCCTATTGAAAATGGGACAAATGGGAGGTCACGACGTAGGAGCGGGATAATTCCATTGCCCTCATGCGTCATAACTTGCGTAAATATGGTTCGATTTTAATTAAATTTTAGTATGTGGTAGAGGACCGTCTGGGGACGAATCTTATTCAAAATGGGTGAAGTGAGGTCAAAGGTTAAGACCCGGATGCATTCCATTGCACTTATGCGTCATAACGTGCGTACAAATGGTTCGATTTCGATGAAATTTCAGTATGTGGTAGAGGACCACCTGGGGACGAACCCTATTGAATGTGGACGAAATGGGGTCAAAGGTCAGGAGATAGGAATGCGATCCATTCATCGCTCTTATCCCATATTATTAAGGTGGACGTCAAGTAATTTTGCTTCCTATACTTCCAATGGAAAAACTTTTGTACACATTTCCTTCACAATTAATGTCTTTCCAAGGATGAAAATTTGAACATCGATTAAAATAACTTTATTACAACTTGGAATACTTAATATTTTCTAATACAACCACAATTACATTAAATATCAATAACTTTTCCTTTGGTGGTGTTGAAACCAGAAAAAGCCGCCCCGGTGGCGCAGTGGTCTTTGCGATGGCCTCTGATCATTCGTCTGAAAGGGGTCCGGGTTCGAATCCCGGTGAGGCATGGATGTTGTGTTTGTCTTATGGCACTGGCTCTCTCCCTTTCCTGGAACCAGTGACCCTAAATTAGGGACGGGCGACTGCTTATAGCCCATTGAGTTGCTCACGGTGGTCGTTAAACCTCAAATAAAAAAAAATCAGAAAAAGGATGGCGCGACCTGTACTTTGATGATGTCAGTAGACAAACAAATGTTGGATTGCATATGTTATGGTTATGTTTTAGAAAATATTAAGTATTGCAAGTTATAAAATGAAACTATTTTAATCGATGTTCAAATTTTCATCCTTGTGAACGCATTAATTGTCCAGAAAAAAAGATAGCGCGACCTGTATTTTCATGACGTCAGCAGACAAAAAAATGTTGGATTGCATAATTATGGTTATGTTTTAGAAAATATTAAGTATTCCAAGTTATAAAATAAAGATATGTTAATCGATGTTCAAATTTTCATCCTTGGGAACGCATTAATTGGGAAGAACATGAGTACAGAAATTTTTCCATTCGAAGTACATGAAGCAGCCGCCCCGGTGGCGCAGTGGTCTAAGCGATGGCCTCTGATAATTCGTCCGAACGGGGTCCGGGTTCGAATCCCGGTGAGGCATGGATGTTGTGTTTGTCTTACGGCACTGGCTCTCTCCCTTCCCTGGAACCAGTGACCCTAAATTAGGGACGGGCGACTGCTTATAGCCCATTGAGTTGTTCACGGTGGTCTTTAAACCTCCAATCAAAAAAAAAAAAAAAAAAAAAAAAAAGACAGGAAGCAAAATTACTTGACGTTCACCTTAAAGGAGCAATTCTTGTACGTATGTAAATTTTATTCTGAAAACGGCTCTGAGGATTTTGATGAAAGTCGTTCCCCTACCGTTTTCTGGTACTAGAAATCGATTTAGCTTGATCTCGACTTTCAGAAAATTTGTTTAGTGGGTTAAATAACCACCCAGAATTACCAAGTTTATAATGTGGTGTCATGGCGACGCTGCCGCCCCGGTGGTGCAGTGGTCTAAGCGATTGCCTCTGATCATTCGTCCGAACGGGGTCCGGGTTCAAATCCCGGTGAGGCATGGATGTTGTGTTTGTCTTACGGCACTGGCTCTCTCCCTTCCCTGGAACCTGTGACCCTAAATTAGGGACGGGCGACTTCTTATAGCCCATTGAGTTGCTCACGGTGGTCGTTAAACCTCCAATCCAAATCCAAATCCAAAATCCATGGCGTCGCTCCATTAGATGTTGGCGCGCGGTCATGCCATCTATCTCATTATGTCACGCGTTGTTTGTGGATCCCATTAAAGTTTTATGACGTCACAACTTGCTAGCAGATGGTCGCGATTCCCATCTGCTTCATTACGTCACGCGTTGTGTGCGTATGTTCGTCCGTACGATAACTTGCGAAAAAATCGTTCGATTTCGATAAAATTTTAGTATGTGGTAGGGAAACACCTGGGAAAGAACCCTATTGAAAGTGAACGAAATGGGGACAAAGGTCAGGACATAAGAGTGGGATCCATTCCACTGCTCTTATGCGTCATAACTAACGTAAAAAAGGTTCGATTTCGATTAAACTTCAGTATGTGGTAGGACACCACCTGGGGACAAAGCCTATTGAAAATTGGCGAAATGGGGGTCAAAGGTCAGAACATAGGAGCGGAATCACTTCCATCGCCATTATGAGTTATAACTTACGTAAAAATATTTCGATTTGGATGAAATGCTGGTATGTTGTAGGGACCTTCTTGGGGACGAATCTGTTGGAAATGGGCGAAATGGGGTGAAAGGTTAGGACACAGGAGTGGGATCTATTCCATAGCGCTTATGCCTCATAACTTACGTAAAATTGCTTCGATTGCGACAAAACTTTATCATGTTATTTAGAAAATATACTGAACCAGTTCTGTTGAATATCATCGAAATGTATCAAATGTCAGGGTACAGGGGTGAGATTTATTCCACGAACATTTTCTTCATAACTTGAGTAATAGCTTGAGTAACGATTTCTAGTATATTGGAAAGCGTATCATAATCAATGCATTGCATGATTTTACTAACTTGTTTAGTTAAGGTCCACGTCTCTGCTTCGTATGTAAGCACTGGAAAGATGCATTGATTGAACACTTGTTTTTAAGACGTAATGGCATATTGCTCTTTAAAATTGTACTGTTTCTTCCAAAAGCTCTCCAAACAAGTTTCATACATCGATTAATGACTTCGTCAATGTGACCCTCACTTGATATATGCTTCCCAAGGTAAATGTAGTCATCGGCTATCTCCAGCTTTTTCCCATCAATCGATAAATCTTTATTGTAAAAGCACTGTACATCAGTTTTGTCTTTCGAAAGTTTGATGTTTATCCCATTTCTTTACTCCTGTCAGGAAGTTCCTCGGTCATATTCTGCAGTTCTAAACGGGCGGTTGCAAAAATGACTACGTAGTCAGCAAAACGAACGTGAGTTAAATAATTTCCATTAACATTTATCCCTTTGTTTTCCCAGTTCAGTGATTGAAAGACGTTTTGCACTGTGGCATCGAAGTATTTGGAGATATGGTGTCAACTTGTCTGACTCCTTTTTCAATTTTTATTTTTCCTGTAGTTTCAAATAGTGGAACTTTTGCAGTTGCGTTTTCATAGATGTTATTAATAACAACAGTATGGATCATTATGCTATTACAATAATAGTATGCATCTTCAATATCGCAGGATTTCAAAGCCATCGTAACTGCTGATGGTTTCACAGAATCCAAGGAATTTTCATAATCAATAAAAGGTACGCATAATGGGGACTCATATTAGCGAGTAATAACCTAATGAATAATTCATGTTGCACTTAATTAGCGAGTAATTACCTAATGAATAATTCATGTTGCACTTAATTAGCGAGTAATAACCTAATGAATAATTCATGTTGCACTTAATTAGCGAGTAATAACCTAATGAATAATTCCTGTTGCACTTAATTAGCGAGTAATTACCTAATGAATAATTCATGTTGCACTTAATTAGCGAGTAATAACCTAATGAATAATTCATGTTGCACTTAATTAGCGAGTAATAACCTAATGAATAATTCATGTTTATTCATTAGATTACTCTCTTACTTAGCGAGTAATAACGTAATGAATAAGTCATTCAGTTTGCTGTGGGTTTTGTTTCCCTCTTTAATTAGGTTATTACTCGCTAATTAAATGTCGTTTTTTGATTTTACTTTAACTTTTTTGATGGGTTTGGTTCTTTTCTAAAGGTGGGTACCTGCTAAGTGGGTGGTTTACGGAGCAGCAGTAAGGGTTTTGTTATATTTTTATTCCTGACTCATCCCAACACGTAAAACGCCACGTAAACACGGTGTGAGGTATATATCAGGCAGGCCTGTTCTTCGAGCTTCATTTAGCGTTAAATTGAAATTCAAAATGGGGAAACCTAGTGATCTGAGCTTCTTTGGACGGGGCACCACATTTGGACCACGCATTTCAGTTGGAACTTCTCCAAATGTGTCCTGATCTTTGGTTTTTAACGTACAGTCGTAGTAAGGGTTTATGCTGCGACGCGCAAAAGAATTCCAACTATCAGAGATGCTGTGAATGAAAACAGCTGTTAGATTGGAGGGTTCATAAGGGATCTGGCTGAAATCATACGAGCCAACACACAGGCCACAACTCAGCAGATCACCGCAGAATTCAGTACTAGTTAGCCGTAGGTTATCTTCAAGAGCATCACGAATCGGTCCATGTTGCTGACGACAATATCCAATGCCGGTGTTGTAAACCCAGAATATGAAATCGCGTCTCCAGTGGGCGCGTGGCCATCGACACTGGGAAGGGGAAAGGTCACCTGGTGGGATGAATCAAAGTTTCTTCTTCATCGCGCGGATCCCAGGAGCCAAAAATTTTCACCATGTGCACTTGATATACATGAGAGAAAGCCATCTCCTCAGTCGTCAACTGCACAGTCCAGTGGCTACGGTGTGATAGTGGGGTGAATGTTTTCCTGAGAGGCATCAGGAGCATTGATGCATATCGAAAGATATCTGAAATACCACAGGGTAAGTGAACATCGTCACTGACGAAATGCTTTCCTTCATAACTACAGCTCATCCTCAAATGAATCGACACATGCAACAGGCTAACCCACCAGCTCACAAGATTCGTATCAATATTGAACTCTTTAAGAACGTACCGAAGAGGTTTTAATGGTTCAGTGGCTTGCACAGTCCCAGGATTTAAACCCCACAGAAAATCTTTGGGATGAGAAGGAACGGACTGTTCGTTACTAGCGTGCACCGCCGTCTAATTTGAAGCAAATGCAGGCATCGAGTTGCTCACGGTAATCGTTAAACCCCCAATCAAAAATTAAAATGCAGGCATCAGTCATTTTGGCATTGGTATGACATTCCTGCACCACGCTTCCAGCATCTCGTACGTTACATGACCCTACTAATTCGGTTGGTTCTATATGCCAAGATAGGCGCAACACGCTTATACGTAGGTGTACCTAATAAACTAGCAGCTCAGTGCGTGCCTTTGTTTCTTCAGGAGTAACGGGTGTAGCGTCAATTCGTCGACCACGACGATTCGTCGTGGATCAATTCGTCGCGTTAGCAAATTTTGGTTACATACGTTTGGTCACCCAGACAGGTTAGTAATATTACGCTACTTCTTCGGCACTAAAAATAAATTAATATGCCTAGGCCTAAGTTCAAGCTTTTTTAACAGTTTTTTCCATGGTGCTCATATTCATAAAGTTTAGACGCCAAGTCAAGTTACTATTATTGTGCCTTTACGTAGGCATCAAATATTAATACCTTGGCCTAGACCTAGGCCTTTTTAACAGTTTTTACTCCATCATGTTCATATTCATAAGGTTTAGACACAAGGTCTAGTTAGTATTATTTCGCCTTTACTTATGCATTAAATATTAATACCTTGGCCTAGGTTTAGGTCTTTTTAGCAGTTTATTCCGTCGTGCTCATTTTTATAAGGTTTGCATCAAGTTAAGTTAGTAGTATTGCGATTTTACTTAAGAATAAATACTTCATACACTTGAAGAAAATCTGTCAGAAAGGCCGAGACGAAAGGCTTATTGAATCATATTTAATGCATAAGTAAGAGCGTAATATGACTAACTGGATTTCATGTCCGAACCTTACGAAAATGAGCACGACGGAATAAAATGTGTCTAAAAGGCCAATGCCTATTTATGAATATTTAATGCCTAGGTAAAAGTGCAATAATACTAACTTGACTTGGTATCCAAACCTTCTGAATATCAGCACAACGGAATAAAAATTGTTAAAAGGGCATAGGTCTAAGGCCTACTAATTAATATTTACTGCTTAAGTAAAAGCGCATATTATTTAAATGACTTGGTATCTAAATCTTATGAATATGAGCACGATGGAATAAAAACTATTAAAAAAACCTAGAGACTATTTTTTAATATTTAATTCCTAATTAAAAGCGCAATAATGCTAACTTTACTTGGTGTCTGAACTTTATGTGTGTGAACACGATGGAATAAAAAATGTTAAAAGGGCAAGGCCTTGGCCAACGTATTAACATTTAATGCCTAAGTAAAAGTGCAATAATATTAACTTGACTTAGTGTCTAAATCTTATGAATATGAAAACTGTTAAAAAACCCTAGGTCTAGGCGATGGGATTAATATTTATTGCCTAAGTAAAAGCGCAATAATAGTAATTTGACTTGGTGTCTAAACTTCATGAATATGAGCACGATGGAATAAAAACTGTTAAAAAACCTAAGCTTAGGCCTTAGCATATTAATTTATTTTCGTGCCAAAGAAAAAGCGTAATATTACTAGCCTGTCTGGGTGTTCAAACTTTACAAATATGATCACGGCGAAAGACTGCCGAAATCGTACGTTTTCCTCCATTGATTTGCATGTAACCAAAATTTGTGAACGCGACGACTTTGATCGCGACGTATCGACGCGCGACGAATCGTTGCAGTCGACGAATTGAAGCGCGACGAATCGTTGCAGTCGACGAATTGAAGCGCGACGAATCGTTGCAGTCGACGAATTGAAGCGCGACGAATCGTTGCAGTCGACGAATTGAAGCGCGACGAATCGTTGCAGTCGACGAATTCAAGCGCGACGAATCGTTGCAGTCGACGAATTCAAGCGCGACGAATCGTTGCAGTCGACGAATTGAAGCGCGACGAATCGTTGCAGTCGACGAACTGACGCGCGACGAATCGTTGCCGTCGACGAATTGAAGCGCGACGAATCGTTGCAGTCGACGAATTGACGCGCGACGAATCGTTGTAGTCGATGAATTGACGCGCGACGAATCTTTGTAGTCGACGAATTGACGCGCGACGAATTGCTGTAGTCGGCGAATTAAATCGTTATAGTCGATGAATTGTCGCGCGATGAATCGTTGTAGTCGACGAATAGACGCAGACAACGAATTGACGCTGGCGACGAATTGACGTATAACCTTAACGACGTGGAAATGGATTAAATGGTAAAATAAGGTATTATATACTTCCAGAAAAATAGTTTGTCATATTCTGGAAAATCTTCAAAGCAGCTACATGTTTAATTAAGTCATTTACCTAATCTGCGGAAAACAATAATCCTTCCGTTTGAGTCGCGGTAAGGTAAAATGCCAATAAACGTCGTGTCGAGTAAAGTCTTTAGTACATCTGGTTGCAGTTGCATCACATGGTTGTGATTTTCTGCTCTTTTTCGTCCATAATTCTTCAGCAAGTCATAGCTTCGCTGGACGTCAAATTTCTTTGTTCTAAGGAAACTCAAAAGATGTCCATCGATCGTGATACAGGGCGTTTTCTGATCTGTTAAAGGAGAACAAATCAATTTTGCTAATTGAAACAAAATGGTGAACTTATGTTTCTAAAGCAAGATTGGAACAGAAACCAAAAAAAGAAAATTATCAATTACACTGAGGAATATTAAAGGATGATTTATGATTTGAATTGGAAAATCTATACTGTATATACTAAGCATAAGTGTAGCAAAGAAAAACATTACATTTCATTGTAATTTTAATTTTTTTCTCGCATTAGAAGTTGCATTTTTTTATTTTCTAAAGACATGAAATTTGTGAGTACATGCACAGTTTTCTGAAAACAAATTCTGTAGTATTTCTCAAATGTAATAGAAAACATTTCATTGTGTTGGGTGTGTGCAATAGTTCTACCCTTTTTTGTAACAGGTGCAAATTGCGATCGAAGTGTTACGTAACAGATAACGTTGCGATGCTGAATTTTCAGCCAATGAAGCGTGGAGCAGTAGAGCATATAGAGTCATTACGTTTGTCCGAGTAAGTCATTCATAACAGAAACCATGGACAGTGAAACATGGCATGCGGTAAGGAGCACGTTAGACATTGTTTACTTTACGAATCGGATAAAGGCAATAGCGCAGCCGCTGCTTGCCGCAATATCTGCCAAGTGTATGAGGAGGATGCAGTTGATGATAGCACATGTCACCGTTGGGTTTGGAAATTCCGGTACGGAGACAGAAGCTGTAAATAGCAACCACGTCCTGGACGTCCATCAATGGTTTCTAACGGGAATGAGGACCAAGCCATAACAAATGACCCACATCCAACGTGTCAGGAATTAGCGGAAGCGTTTTCGGTACACAGAACAATAGTCGAAAGAACCAAAGCGCATACATCCGCAAGTTCGATAACTGGATTTCGCACCAACTTTCTGCAAAGCAACGAGAGGAAAAAACCCATACCTGTGTTCCTTTGCTTTCTCGTCACAGAAATGGACCGTTTTGGGAACGAATTGTAACGGGTGATGAGAAATGGGTATTGTACCGTAATGTAAAGCGTCGACGGACTGTGTGCCTAGGTGAAGAGCCTGCTCCATCGACCTCAAAAGGAGGACTGCATCCTAGAAAGGTTTTGTTGAGTATTTTGTGAGATGTCCAGGAAATAATCCACAAGCAGGTGTTGGAACCTAACCGAGTGATAAATGTGGACCTTTACTGCCAACAGTTGTACAGACTGCGAGAACAGCTGACATCGAAGCGGCCAGCACCCGTCAATCGCAAAGGCGTTATCCTTCATCATGATGACGCCAGAGCTCATGCTGTTTTAATCCCTCGGCAAAAATTACTGGACTTTTGTTTGGAAGTGTTACCTCAGCCGGCGTATTCCCCTGACCTAACACCTACGGACTACCACCTTTTTCGATCATTACAGAACGTCTTCGCTCTGCAAACATTCGATGATGTGGACGATGTGAAAACGGCGTTACATTACTTTTTGACTCTAAAACACAGGAGTCTTTCCGGCGTGGGATTCATGTACCCATAGAGAGATGATAAGATGTCATACAGAATGATAGCAATTATTTGAAATCCTAGGTCCGTTATTTGTTGTGTTCTCCTGCTTTCTATGTAGCCTACAAAAACGGGTGGAACTTATGAACACACACCCAACAGATGTATTCTATAGTGCAACATACTATAGAAGTCACCTACAAAGAAACTTTTTCATTTATCACGAGTCCCTTAATCTGATCACTAGACTTCATGTGGAAATACCTCTGGGCAAATAATAGGAAACGCCCTTTAACGCGGAAAATGCAGCCATGAACGAGTTTTATGAGTCTTTCTTGGTCTGTATATCAAAGCCAAACATTTCATTTATCAAGAGTCTCTGAATCTGATCATTAGACTTCATGTGGAAAGGCCCCTGGGCAAATAAACTTTTTCATTTATCACGAGTCTCTGAATCTGATCATTTATCATGAGTCTCAAATAAACTTTTTCATTTATCATGAGTCTCAAATAAACTTTTTCATTTATCATGAGTCTCTAATAAACCTTTTCATTTATCATGAGTCTCTGATTCATTTATCATGAGTCTCTGATTCATTTATCATGAGTCTCTCAAATAAACTTTTTCATTTATCATGAGTCTCTGATTCATTCATCATGAGTCTCTCAAATAAACTTTTTCATTTATCATGAGTCTCTAATAAACCTTTTTATTTATCATGATTCTCTGAATCTGATTATTAGACTTCATGTGGAAAGACCCCTGGGCAAATAATAGGAAACACCCTTTAACGCGGAAAATGCGGCCGTGAACGAGTTTTATGAGTCATTCTCGGTCTGTATATCAAAGCCAAACACCCATAACGTTTTGTTTTATGGGATATATGCTTTCTTGTAAGGTCAGGTGATGCGTAACATCACAGCCTCTCCTTGACAAATGTCAACCCCGCCTTCTCGTGGTGCATCCTGTTCCCACTAAAGGGGCTCTGACGACCGCAAATAGCGGTATAACTATACCATCGGGATCAGAGGAAATGCTATCCCACACTCACCAACCCGCTTGGCCAGCGTGGTGAGTTATGGCCAAACACCTCCAAAATGACTCTACAACTTAAATCTTGGCCCTCAGTCTCCGGCAGCTGGAATGTACCTGGCCAAGGCAGCGGCCAGTGCGACATGAAGGCAGAGGGTGCTAAGAATCCCCGGAGGACCGGACTAGGCTGCCATTTGATGCTGACCTTGGCTACCTACAACGGACGCTCCTATCTTCTGATTCAAGGCTTCTTGAATTGGAAGAGGAACTACAAAGGATCAAGTGGGACATCGTCGGGCTGAGTGAGGTAAGGAGAAAAGGAGAAGATCTCATTGAACTGAAAAGTGGACATCTCTTCTATTATCGTGGGACAGATACTGGCAGAACTAGTGGTGTTGGATTTATAATAAACAAGAAACTGAAGGATAAAGTGGTAGAAGTTGAAAGTTCCTCTGACAGAGCTGCACGACTCGTTATCCAACTATCGAGAAGATACCAGGTTCAGATTATTCAAACTTATGCACCCACCACAAGTCATCCTGAAGAAGAAATTGAAGAATTTTATGAGGAAATTCGTCATCTAAATAATAAAGGTAAGCAGCACTTGAAGATAATTATGGGAGATTTCAATGAAAAAATAGGGCACCGGCAACAGAATGAAACTTCAGTAGGTAAATTCGGTCACGGCAACAGAAACCAGCGTGGAAATACTCTCGTTGAGTTTGCAGAGGCAGAAGGATTTTTCATCTTGAATTCCTTTTTCAAGAAAAAGCCACACAGGAAATGGACATGGAGACATCCAATTGGGACGACAAGTGAAATTGATTTTATTATGTGTAACAAAAAATTCGTCATCGAAGACTGCAGTGTGCTAAACAAGTTCAACACAGGTAGTGACCATAGATTGGTGAGATGTAAGATGCACCTCAACACTAAACTGGAACGTGGCAAGCTCATAAGACAAACAAAATGTATTGACATAACCAACCTTAAAAAACACCATAATACTTTCAAGTTGGAACTGAAGAACAGATTCTCTGCTTTAGAAGGCCTAACATCGGAAGAAGTGGATATTTCTGAAGTTAACAGAAAAAGTAACCAAAGCTCTTATGGAAACAGCAACAAAATTAGCTGGGTCTAAGAACAAGTTTGCATGTAAACAAATTATCAGGAAAAACCAAAATGTTGATGCAAAAAAGAAGAGATGAGGACAACTAAAGAAGATGTGACTTCCAAAGTGGAATATATAGAGCTATGCAAGACAGTAAGAAAAAGTATCACTGAAGACGTAAGAAAATTCAACTGTGAACTAGTAAGGAAAGCAATTGAAAACAACCAAAGCCTAAAGATAGCAAAGGGACATCTCAGTAAGGGAAGAAAACAGATTATGGCTCTGAGAAAAGAAAATGGTTCTATAACAAGAAATAGAGGCGAAATTTTGACAAAAGTGAAAGATTTCTACTCCAAACTATATGAAAGGGATGATACATGTACTCCAGACATCATGAAAGGTACCGGAGTTCTTCCAGTCCTCCCAGCAGAAGTTGCTCATGCAATCAAGAACATGAAGCGGGGGAAAGCTCCAGGAGAAGATGGAATTACTATAGACATCATACAAGAAGCAAGTGGAGAAATTGAAACAGTACTCGCCCAAATTTTCACTCGATGCCTTAATGAAGGGAAGATTCCTGAGGATTGGAACAATGCTACAATGATCCTGCTACATAAAAAGGTGACATTGAGGATCTCAGGAACTACAGACCTATCAGCCTCCTATCAGTGGTTTATAAAATCTTCACTAAAGTTCTTTCACACCGCTTGAAGGTAACACTGGACATGGCTCAACCGAGAGAACAAGCTGGATTCAGGAGTGGCTACAGCACAATAGATCATATCCACGTACTGAGAGAACTAATTGAAAGAGCGAGGGAATATGAACTTCCATTGTGCATGGCTTTTATCGATTATGAAAAAGCCTTTGATTCGGTGAAACCATCAGCAGTTACCACGGCTCTGAAATCCTGCGGTATTGAAGATGCATACATTAATATTATTAATAACATCTATGAAAATGCAAGTGCAAAGATTCGGCTGTTTGAAAATACAACACACATAAAAATTGGAAAGGGAGTGAGACAAGGTGACACCATATCTCCGAAGCTCTTTAATGCCACATTGGAAAATGTCTTTCAATCACTGAACTGGGAAAACAAAGGGATAAAGATTAATGGAGATTATCTAACCCACCTTCGTTTTTCTGATGACGTAGTCATTTTTGCAACTACCCCATCAGAGCTGCAGAGTATGATCCAGAGAACTTGCTGACAAGAGTAAAAAGTGGGATTAAAAATGAACTTTCAGAAGACAAAAGTGATGTTCAATGCTTTTACAAGAAATGAAGATTTATCGATTGATGGAGAAAAACTGGAGATAACAGATACGTATGTTTATCTTGGACAGCAGATATCAAGTGAGGGTCACATTGATGAAGAAATTAATCGGCGTACAAAACTTGCCTGGAGAGCTTTTGGAAGAAACAGCATAATTTTCAAGAGCAATATGCCGTTATGTCTTAAAAGAAAAGTGTTTGATCAATGCATCCTTCCAGTGCTTACGTATGGTGCAGAGACGTGGACCTTAACTAAAAGAGACATACAAAGACTGCAGACAACTCAAAGAAGCATGGAGAGGTGCATGCTTGGTATAACCAGGAGAGATAAGAAGAGGAACTCGTGGATCCGAAAAATGACAAGAGTGGAAGACATCATGATCAGAGTTAAATCCCTGAAATGGCAATGGGCTGGACATACTGCCAGAAGGACAGACCATAGATGGACAGCCGAAATTTTAGATTGGATTCCAAGGGACAGGAAAAGACCCAGAAAAAGACCACATGGGAGATGGGTGGATGAAATTCGTAAATATGCGGGAGTGACATGGAGGAGACTGGCACAAGACAGACCGTTGTGGAGGAAACTTGGGGGAGACCTTCGTCCAGCAGTGGATTGATAATGGTTGACAATGATGATGATGATGATGATGCTTTCTTGAATACTTGTATATGGTTAAACTGTGTCAGATATACGGTAGTTTGCTTTTAATCAATGTATGAAACAAGGGCTCATTTTCATGTATTTTATCACAGACATATGCGCACTCATGTATATACTAAAACAAGTAAAACGAAGTACAGTATGACAGTATGGTAAAGTAATAGTTACACTCATTTGCAAAGAGTATTCTGAACAAATTTTGTGTTTCGATCCATTCATACGTTTTCGAACGAAAGTACAAATAATATGAATATTAATGAGAAATTCTCTTGGTCCTCCTTTAAATGGCTTGTAGGAAACGTTACCTCATATCTCTGTCATTGTCTTTCCAATTTCTCTTAGCATTCGATAAGAATGAAATTCGGCAATTCTTGAGAGCTCATTTCGCAGATCAATCTTACTCTTGATTTCGCCCTGTCACTTTATATACATATAGCTGAGTTAAATGTTGGAAGAACAGGAATTAAATTTTAACTTCCTGCCTTCCGAGAAGCAGAACGATGGAAATCAGCATAATCATAATGACTGCACTTAATAATTACAGATATTCTGCACTATAAAGCAGAAATTAAATCGAGTTTTTCTTTTACGAAGCAGAATGACGTAAATAAAAACCATTTCTAGTGTTATAAAGGCAATAGCGTGCAGTATTATTCGGTATATAAGTTATAACGAAGTAAATTTCTCCGTCATTTTTAGTCCACGCCGAGGATCGAACCCGAGTCCACTTATTCCGGAACAAGTCGCTCTACCAACTGAGCTACGCAGACGTTCGTTCTCGCTGCTATCTGCCTTTATGTCGTGTGCACCCTGCGGGGAAGGCACGTCACACAAAGTCGATATGGAATATAAGTCGAGTGAGCAAAATTTTTCGATTTCCTTATTTTCATTCATAGATAAGTCGATCATGAGTAGAAGACGAGGCTAGAAGAGAAAAGGCAATTAGCATTCCGTATTCTGTTACTATATTTTTAATGTTTCGTTAAATATTAAAAGAAACAAAAAATGAGATAACTAGCAGTTACCTTTTCGGCAGAAAGTTGAATTTTGTAGGTATATATATTTTTTAATTTTGTCGGTATTTTTTTTTTTTTTATAAACTCACACTATCCATATTTCTTCCTTCTGATCGACCAATCGTAGGATCGGCACCTCAAAAGGGAAAAAACAGAAAAAGAAAGGCACAAAGTAGTTTTGTAGCACTTCTTTTATAAAAAAAGCAAATCGTGCTAAAGTTATCATTTTGTCCGTCCGTCGTCCCGTCTGTCTGTGGACACTATAATTCTGCAACTACTAGTCCGATTTGAAAAATTATTTTTGCATTGAAATACCTGAAATGTGAAAATGATCGTTGCATTCAGGTTTGTTATTCATAACTTCGTCGTTACAGGGCAAAAATACAGATGAATCGAAGTCAAAATGAGTTTTGTTCCATTCATTTGCATCTAAATATCCCATTGAAAAAATATTTATCCTTTAGATGCCATTTATCGAAGACTATTTTAGGTATAGTGTCTTTTTCAAGTAATTTACAGAATTTTTTTAGTAGGCGTA
Source organism: Macrothele yani (assembly GCA_039090855.1). Lineage (NCBI taxonomy): Eukaryota > Metazoa > Arthropoda > Arachnida > Araneae > Macrothelidae > Macrothele > Macrothele yani. The sequence continues at coordinate 72,673,435 of CM077010.1, read as the reverse complement.
AAGATAAATCGCGTTTTCCCCGATATCTCTGCTTCTAAAATTTCGATTTGAAAAATTCTTCCTGCATCTGATACAGCAACCGATGAGAAATGATTTGCATATACACTCATGCGCACTGAAATTTGCGTACCAAGAAGGAAGCATCGGATTGAACTGCAATTTTATGGACGTAATGATACAGATGAATGATACACATGATGGCAAAAACAGAGATGCAGGACAGTTACAAAGGGAACTGTGACACGCAGTCAGGTGATCTTCCGTAGCGCGTCGTACCGCCTCGTCCGGCGATACATACTGCAATACTGTCTGGCATGGAGGCGAACAGACGCCTGGTGTTGTTTTTCGGCAGACTGGCACACACGTGTTGGACGGTGTGCTACAAAACTCGGAGTGTACGGCACGGCGGTAGCTGTCGTTTCAACTGGTGTCATGCATGCACGATAGGCGATATATCCGGGGAGCGGGCAGGTCATGGAAGTGTCATGACATGACGTAGGCTGCCCTGGGACACCCGAGTCGTGTGAAGGCGGGCATTATCCTGCTGTTATAGCGCTCCTGGAACCCCGGCCAGGAATGGGAACACATGGGGCCGTATGATGTCATCCACTTACCGCTAGCCCATCAATGATCCACTTAAAACTATTAGAGCTATTAACGGACGCTGAGATCGCAGATTCACTTCCGCGAGGTGTCGGTAAATGGTTCATAGGCACACAAGAGCTGCTAAATCTGCCTGTATGGTGGACCGGTTCCACGTGGGAATCGTTCGTCCCTGGCGCACGATCCGCCGATACCCTTCGCCTGTGTTCTACTCCGCCGTGTGGCAGTGCCGTCACTGTCCACTGCTCCCAACACAATCGGACGTTATGGTCAGAACGATCCACGTGAGGCGCTATACGGCGGGCCGACGACCCAGCGGTTTTCAGCACGATGATCAGTCCTCTCTCAAACTCCGTAAGTTCCGTAAATCAACGCTTCTGGCGTCTACCCGGCATTCTTCTCACTCTGTTCTATTGCTTGCGTTAGCCGCTGGTTTTTGCTTTCATGAGGCATCGACTACACGCTGGTTTATAAGGCCGCCGATCCGTGCTTGCAGCGCCACCACAGGGTGTGCGATCATGCGCAATCGCACCGAATGTGGATCATTTGCACACCAGAGCGCACACTAACTATTTGCAAAGTTTCGCGGTTGTAGCATGGTTTCTTCTAGGTGCGCAAATTTCATTGTCCGTGAGTGTAATATTTAATTTTTGGTAAAGAATTGTTTGGCCACCAGGGGCGTAAGCGTTTATTTCAGCTTCTGATGTATTTGCAGCAAAATCTAAGCTTCTAAAAATTCGACTGAAAACATTATTTCATGAACTCATACTGCTTACGTTAAAAAAGCTTTTGTTAATATTTCTGCTTAAATCGTTGCATAGTTTTCCGCCAGGTGGAGTAGATGCATATCTTATTTTTGTTGATATCTCTGCTTCTAAGAGTCTGATTTGAAAAATTCTCTTTTTGTTGGAGAACGTTTCCGATGCAAAATGTTCTTCATATAATTTCAAATTTTTCTTAACACACAGGTATGCTACTAAAGCGGGTAAGTTCACATTTTTATTTGCAGAAATATCTGCCGGACTAAAAATTCGATCACAAAAATTTCTTTTTTTTTATTAGAGGTAAAGTCGCCCATCCCTAATTTAGGGCTACTAGTTTCAGAGAAAGGAGAGAGAGAGCCAGTGTCGTAATACAAACACAACATCCACGCATCACCGGGATTCGAGCCCGGACCCATCTCGGACGAATGATCCGAAGCCATCGCTTAGACCACTGCGCCACAGGGGCGGCATTTCATTTTTGTTCAGATGCTACAAATTATGAAGCCGTCCCGCTGGCTTCGTGTTGTAAGCGATGGCTTCGGATCATTCGTCCGAGATGGGTCCGGGTTCGAATCCTGGTGAGGCATGGATGTTGTGTTTGTCCTACGGCACTGGATCTCTCCCTTCCCTGAAACCAGCGGCCCTAAATTAGGGACGGACGATTGCTTATAGCCCACTGAGTTGCTCACAGTTGTCGTTAAACTTCCAATAAAAGAAATTCGCTGCTGAAAAGTGACGATGTTTAATCTATTTTTAACAATATCTCTGTTTCTGCATGTGGGATTTAAAAAATTATTTCAATACTAAATGCCATTTACCTTGTGAAACACTTTTACGTTTGTATTTGAGGAATTTTATAGTTCACATTTCTGTCGCAAGGAGGTGCGTGTGTACTTCTGTTTACAGTTGTATCTCAGCTTCTAAAATCTCTGTTGAGATGCCAATAGATATGTGGAACATTATTCTCTTTATATAATGCACAGATTTCACGCTAGGGTGCAAAAGCTCAAAACCTTCTTCTCGCTATCTCTGCTTCCGGGAGACGTATTTGAAAAGTTCTTTTTTACTAGCATAGCATTTTCGATGAAGAATATTTCCCCCATTTTTTCAGCATTTCCATGATACAAAGTACTTCGCTAGAAGGCGTACCATTACACTAATCGTAAAAAAAAAATAGTTGCAACCAGAAGGAAGCAACCGACAGGAAAGAAACTTGGTGTGTAGGTTTGACATCGTGAGACATACAAATGATTCAGTTATCACGCCCGGTCGCGCAGGTGACGGAAGCAAGGAGGGGTCGTAGTGCTAAGCCCTACCGGCTAAATAAGGTCATCTCGTTGAGCGTGCTTGTCATTCTGATTCGTGCCGCTGTGTTGATTTCATCTTTTTCAAGTGAAGTATGCCTTAGAGAAAGGTTCGGAAGCAATTCAAACAGTTGAAGGAGTTCTAGAGGGGCCGCATCGTTGGGCTCCGGGAAGCATGATGGTCTTATCGCTGTACTGCACGCCATGTCAGTTGTGTTGATATTACCATAGCACGCTGTTGGCGGCAGTGGATAGAACAAGGCACGCAGCAGCGACAGGAAGGGTCTGGGAGACGTAGACGAACCACGAAGAGATAGAGGACCAAGGAGTTGTGAGACATGCGCGAAGTGACTCAACAGCCACGGTTGTGGATATTCAGAGAGCAGTGGTGCCTTCCATGCATCGTCCGACTAGTACCAGCACCATTGGCAGACGGCTGCAGGACAGCACGCGTGCTGACCGATACGGCGAATGCCCTTAACAACAGTGCATCGTCGCCAAAGACTGCAATGGTGTCTTGCCAGACTTTCATGGAGCCCCTCAGAATAGCAGCGCGTGATCTTCAATGGCGAGTCCCGCTTTTGTCTTGGAGGAGACGACCAACGAATCCGTGTGTGGAGGCACCGTGGTCAGCGCCAAGAAGAACGGTATGTTGTCGAGCGTCACACGTCCAGGAGGCCTGGTGTCTTTGTGTGGGGTGCAATTGCATAAGATGCCAGATACGTTTGGTATTCATTAAAGGCACTTTGGTATCCCAAATTTGCGTTAATGAGGTCCTGAAACCAGTGACCTTACCTTTTCTGAACGCCCACTCAGGTTATATTTACCAACAGAAAAACGCTCGTCCGTATACTGCTGCTGTTTCGAGAGCTTGCCTTCGAGGAACTGACACTCTTCCATGGGCAGCCGCATCACCAGACCTATCGCCGATTGAAAATGTGTGGGACGCTATTGGACGCGCTATCGACATTCCACCCCTACCGTACAATCTGCTGGAACTGTGTGAGAAGATTCAAGCTGCATGGAGTGGCTTATAGCAGGACACCATTAGGAACCTGTACAACTTCATACCGAGATATCTGGCATGCTGTGTGAAAAGTGAAAAATCATGGCGGCCCGAAGCCATACTGAGAGACACTACTTATTGGCCTGTAGCTCAATAAATATTGCGCATTTCAGTCTAAATGTTTAATCATTTATTGTTCCTGGTAACCTTTACTTTCTTCTCGAATAGCATTGCAATCCGACTCGTCCTTCTGGGTGCAACTATTTTTTACGACAAGTATATATCATGTTTCCTGCTATGTTGTTTTTTTTAACATCCATATGAAAATGTCTTTGTGCCTCATACCCTCATTGTGCTATGAGAACCTTTCTGTGCGCCAGTTGCTAATTTTCGTAATGTATGTTTTAGCAAATGGTAGAAATGAGGAGCTATTTCTATATCTGAATGTTTTATCCATTGCAGAAATCTGGTTGATTTTTTCTAACCGCTTCCGTTGACATTGAAAAATTTTCCTCGAGTCGAAAGGATTCAAAAGACTTTCTCATTACAACCGAAACTTCGGTGCTATCTTTCTTTTTTTTTTTTTTTTCCTTTTTGTTTGGGGGTTTAATGACAACCGTGAGCAACTCGGTGGGCAATAAGCAGCCGGCTGTCCTTAATTTTGGGTCACCAACTCCAGGAAAGGGAGAGAGAGCCAATGCCGTTAGAAAACACACAAAAACTATTGCACACCGTGATTTGAACCCGGACGCCATCTCGGACGAATTTAAGGCAAAACATATATATGCAGTATGATTTTTCCCATTGAGAAATTTCAATGGCCAATAGATAGATAAGTCGATGTGGCGTTAAGTCGAGACCCGGATTTCAGAAGAAAAAAATCTCTTCTTATACGCCAAAAAAAATACAGCAATAACAAATTATTATTGTTTAATCCAGTTTATCTACAAATTTTTATCGTGAGGCAGAAAGACAGGGCATATATTTCTATCCGGTTGAAATTGCAGTTGGAAAACGACGGTTATTTCCCACTGCCGTGATGAAGGGTCTTCCTCTTGAAGGAAAGTCTTATGTAATTCGACTGAAGTTTCTACTGTATGTACTATCGAAATTAAACAGCCAACCATTGTATTTCGGCAAGTTAAAACACGCACGTGAATGAAGTCTGATATCACGGACTAGAGTCGCATTCATTGAGAATTCAAAAATTACCTTCTACTACCTTTCGAGGTCGCCTGTGTTCCCGAATGCTGCCGTAAGCAGAGTAAGCAGATAAACATAATGCCGCACCGTCTGAAAACCAGACATCGCAGGGTTTAATATTCTGAATGAAGTAATGTAGCGAAACCTCGTTCCGACAGTTATTCTCCTGAGCCAAAGGAGGCCCAACAACCGAAGCCAACACACGTGATGGAAGCGCTCCTAAGAAAAAATGTTTGATACTTGAAGACCTCTTCGCACGAAAACACCCTTCTTTTCGGGACCACACTTTGGTCCTTTATTAAAACAAATATAAAAAAACAAATCAAATTACAATTTCATTGATTAATTAATACATTGGGTGAGAAGTAGTGATTAAAGAGAATTATCAATATAATTTTTCAAAATTGGTAATTACATCAAAAATCGAACTTGTTAAAATAACTGTTTAGAAACACCTTTCAATAGAAACAAATGTAAAAGACATTTCATTAAACTAAAAGCATTTTTAATTGCCGAATTCTGACACTAACTAAGCACTGAAATTATTGAAAGACATTGCTTAAAATTGTATAAGCACATTTCTATGTACATTTCATTCTATATTAACACCGGAAAATCTCTAAACAAAACATTTCACTACGCAAATTTTTGTTACAATTTCAACACAGGCATTACAAAGCAACATTAGCTTTCCATGTCTGGGGTTAAACACACTAGGAGTTGTTCCAGGTCTGGGGTTAACCACAGTAGCTTTCCATGTCTAGGCTCCACACTAGGAGTTGTACACTCCTAGTGTGGAGCCTCTGCACTCAGCACTCTGACAACTCCAACATGAATCTCCTACTCTAATGGGGATTTGATCAGCAGCTCTCACCAGAAGAAGAAGACGAGTCTTCGTCTTGAAAAAGGCTATCTTCCTTCTGCACCACAAATTTCAAAATGTCCGAAGGTCCCTTTCTCAATGTTGCAGATGCCAGTAGTACCCCAAGTGTCCTTGTATTCAGGCCAGAAAGAAGCTCTGCACTCTTATGCGCCACTTGCAGGCAGTCAAAAATGTGGCGATCTGCATCTCCAGGAGAAGATCCACAGTTTCAGGATACATTCTTCACTCTGAATCTCGAATAATACGAGGATATCAACCAATATCCCTCAAAGCCCTGATTCAGGAAACTATCCGAAAAGCATTTTATTACTTTTAGACCTTGGTTAGGGCCTCATAAGTATGTTTTCCAATACGGGAATCATCCTATCTCTGTTGCCATTCCTGCTGCAGCCTTTTTCTCAAAGACAGTTTTAGACATCTTAGAAAAGCTTTCAGGTGAAAATATATAATCGTTTTGCATGTGCCTTCTTTAGCTAAGGTGTCTCCAACCTCATTTCTTTGGAATCTTCTGCGTCCTTTAACCCAATAGAATTGTATTCTGTCTTGAAGAATTGAAGCAAGGTCTTTGTTATCTCTTACCAGTTGTAAACTGGGAATATATTTGCTTTTTTGCTTTTAAAGCCGCTTGGCTGTCAAAATAATTTTTTAATACATTTTGACTTAAGTTTGTCAAAGCCCAAATCATTGCTTCCTTTGTAGCCGTCAACTCCGAAATACTGCTGCATTATCAAACAGTCAAACATTTTTTCTTGTAGTCTCACTCGTTTCGGAATAAGCTTCGAAGGCTGCGGCCAATATTTCATTTGTTTTCGAGCCATCACTGTAGATTTCTTGGCCACGTTCTTTCGGAGGATTATTTCTCTACTGCGGACAATATCTTATTCAAGGATGTGTTAAAGGAAAGATGCTTTCCCTTTCATAGGTCTTTCATTGATATTGAGAACCAAAAACGGAAATGTCTTCTATCCTCTTAGAAATCTTGAAGAAGGACACCTCTTTTTCTGTTACCAGGTCCAAGGTAATGCAACAAGATAAAAACTACAATGCCACTGTTGAAGTAGTTCTATAGCATTTTGTTATGTTTGATAGAATTCCTCTCTGTATTTTATTTAACTTCCTTTTTATTCGTACTGTCCCAAACCACTATGTATCACATCCGTAATCTATCATCCTTTCAACTCCTCTTGTGTAGGTATGTTTCTTTATCGTACCACTTAAACACATTCCGTTTAAGCGATTTACGATTTGGTTACATTTTTTCATAACAATTTCAAAATGTGGAATACCGGTGAGTTTGTAGTCCAATATGACGCCGATGTGTTTCATCTCTTGAACTGCTCCTGAAATTTACAGTGCCGGAGCGTTCTCATAATACCTTTCTCTGGAAAGGTTATTAGAGATGACTTCTCTGTAGTAAATTCTGATTTCATGCTATCACTCCATTGTTCCAGCTTCCTTAAAGCTATTGCCACATCACTTTGGTTTGTGTGACCACCGGAGGCTGATGCGATTAAAACGATATCATTTGCATATATTTACTTGGACAGAAACATTTTCTCCCAGATCCAATTTGAGTGCTGAGTCCACCGCAATGTTACATCACAATGGACAAGATTGCGAACCCTGTGGGCAACCTTTATCATATAAGTGTTGAAATACTTTGTCTTCTATTATGTACTTAAACTTTTTGCTCAAAAACCAGCTCGCCAATTTGAAGAAGTTTCTCAGACAGTTAAATTCGCGAAGAAGTTCAGCACCGCCCGGCCATCCCACGGTGCTTAAAGCACTTCGTACATCCAAGGAGTATGTAGTCCTTTCTTCTTGTTTTCTTGAATTTTGTCTTTCAAATCAGCAATAGCTGGTGTGGTTCCTGTTTCTGGCAAAATGCCGTATTGGGTTTTCTGTACGGAATCACATGACAACAAATGGAATAAAACTCTATTCGTTAGCAGTTTATCAAGAATTTTACTCCATGACAATAACAGGCAAATGAGCCTGTATGCCGAAGGGTCTTCTTTTGATTTTCCTTCCTTATTGAAATTATTGATAGGCCAGTTTTCTAATGTGCTGGAAAGGTTCCTCTTTTCAGGCATTCGTTAAAAACTCCAACAAAGTATTCTCGTGTAGTCAGAAAAAGTTCTGTAATTACTGAGAGGTCAAATCCATCTTTCCCAGGTGCTTTTCCTTTACTTAAACCATTAATCACATTCTGTGCTTCCATAAAAGTGATAGGTAAATCATCCTGGGTGTCTGACAAATTTTTACAGTTTATCCGTATGTACCTTTGTGCCGGAGAATCCGTCTCTATGTCATCCTTTGGAAAATGATAATCTGCCAATAAATTCATTGCCTCTTTGATATTTTGTGTATAAGATCCGTCTTTTTTCTTTATTGAGGACTCCTTCACAGGACTGTAATTGTTGAAACAACTAACAGATGGATTATTTGTCTGTGGGTTTCAGGACCACAGTGAGCAACTGAATGGGCTATAAGCAGTGGTCGTTCCTTATTTAGGCTCACTGGTTCCGGGGAATGGAGAGAGCCAGTTGCGTAAGACAAACGCGAAATACATGCCTCAGCTTCATTCGAACTCGGACTCATCTCTGACGAATGGTCAGAAGCCAGTTCCGTAAGCCGCACACAATATCAGTGACTCACCAGAATTCGAACACGGATCCATCTCGGACGAGTGGTCAGAATCCAGAGCTGTAAGACAAATATAACATCCATGCCTTACCGGACTTGAACCCAGACCCACCTGGACCAACCTTGGGCACTGGTCTAAGCGCTGGTGAATTCAGCGTTTAGACAAGTGTGCAACCGAAGAAGCACAGGTGTATTACAAGTTCATGATAATACATGTGACCTATACTGTACTCTAATTCAACCTTCCTTTTAAATTTCTGTCTTTGGTTTAAATTTCAAATTTTAGTTTATTCTCGTTAAGAATGATATAGTTTAAACGCTATATTTTTTTCTGTAGCCGAATTCGTCTTGTGGCAGCTTGACGACAGGTCATTTGTATGAAAATGAACGGATGATAGGAGTGTCATTTTGAATTGTATTACGGTGAGTTTATTTTTACGAAGAGAGCTGCTATGACATATCACAGGAATTTATTTATAACGAAAATAGTTGATTTGTATGAGAGATTCGAATTGAGTCACTCACCCTGAATGTTTACGCTTCCGAAATATGTATATTGTAGAGCGTTGGCGAGATTTATTGATTATACTCTCTCACGGGCACTCGAATTACTTTGGTGTTTGAAAGCAATAGTTTATTGATTACGAATTAAGTTAATCTTTGCGGTGTTTAGGTTTAATAAGTGAAGTGAGTGTTTTGAGAAAGGTACAAGCCGGCAAGAACGAATAAAAATAGTGGAAATAATAAGTAGCCCAAATCAGTCAACCTGATCATTATTATTTTGAGTGTAATTAGCTCTTACATACGCAATTAAGCTGTTTGGAACATGACATTAAGCAAATCGGATCATTTCACTAAACTTTGCAGTAAAACCAGTTTACGCGTTAGTAAGAAGAGTGCCTTACAGTAAAGCTTATGTTGGGGTTTTAGGCAAACATTGCCTAGTAAACAGGTATTACACTCCACGAAGTATGTCTTAAAACTCCACAGATACAGCTGAATAATTTCATTCATATTAAGTTCCTATAAGAGATGTCTAAGACTAATGATTTTTTCCAAAATACATAACATTGGCGTTCTAGAATTATAAATTCATGAACTTATGCGACACAACAGTCAAAACCAAGAGCATTTCAGTGATATAAGCATTTATTTTATTTCGGATATCACACGTCTGACACTTTTTCATTTTTCATAGTAGATTAAGCTATTCAGATTATCATTCCACACTTCTACCGGAAGATCTTACATGACTTCGCACTTAATATTTCTCGTGATTAAGGCCTGATATCACATCGTTCCTGATATCTTTAATTTTTCACGATAACTCTTCCATTTTTAATGATTTAAGTTGGTCTCTCTTGATTTCCGATTTTGTAATCATTTACCGCCTCAGAAACAGATAACTAACAAAAAATATAAGCTGTCCTGCTTAACTTATTATACGCAATACCGGAGATATCTTAAATTCTAGATATTTTATTTTTCTAATAAACTGTTAGGATCGCTAATATTTTTTCTTATCTAACTTCTTTTTAGCGAAAATCTTCGATTTTTTTAAAACAGTTGATAACAAGAAAGATGACACCGAATTTTCGGGTGTAATAAGCACGTCTTTTGAATCAGTTCTGGTGCAAATTGAATTTATCAAAGCTATTCAAAATCAATGGAACCGGTATGGAAAACAATAGAATCTGACGGAAGAAAAAGTTTTTCAATCGGGTTTTTAATCCCTCAGATATTGCTGTAAACGGAATCGTGAACTTACGCCCTCTGGTTGCAGACTTGGGCGTTAAGAAAAACATGAATTCATATGATAAACATTTCGCACCGGAAACGCTCTCCAACACAAAGAATTTTTCAAATCGGACTCTTAGCAACAGAGATATCGACAAAAATAAGATGTGACTTTACGTCCCCTGGTGGGAAAACCATGCATTATTTTAGGAAAAAAGTATTCCAAAAGGTTTTTCCGAATGAGCGGTATCGGTCCAAGAAACAAAATTTAGTCGAGTTTTCAGGAGCCCAGATTTTGCTACAAATACATCAGGAGCAGAAATTAACACTTATTCCCCCTGGTGGCCAAATCATTCTTTACCAAATATTAGAAATTATGTGAAAAATATTTTCCATCAGGTCTTGTATGCGATAAAGAAAAAAAATTTTAAATCGGAGTTTTAGAAGCAGAAATAACGCAGAAAACACAATTTCATTTGTGTCCCCTAGCGGAAAGTCTATGATTTATTTGAAAATTTTGATTTTATAGAAAAAACATTTCGCATCAGAAACACTATCCAACGAAGAAGGAATTTTTCAAATCAGACACCTAGAAGTAGATATTGACAAAATAAGATGTACATCTACGCCCCTGGCGTAGAAACTATGCATTATTTCAAGAAGAAAATGTTACTAAAACTTTCGTTGACATTAGTAGTATCGGTCAACAAACGACTTTTTTCAATCTATATTTTTGAAGCTCATATTTTGCGGCAAATACATCAGAAGCGTAAATTAAGACTTACGCCACCTGGTGGCCAAACCATTTTTTACAAAAATTATAAATTATATGTAAAGGATTTCCCATCAGGAGCTGTATCCAGTGCAAAAAGAATTTTTCAAACAGGAGATTTAGAAGTAGAGATGTATGGGGGAAAGTAATTTACCTTTACGCACCCTAGCGGAAAGTCTATGAATTACTTGAAAATTTTGAAATTATATGAAAAACACGTCACACTAAAAACACTATCCAACAAAGAAGGAATTTTTCAAATTGGACTCCTAGAAATAGAGATATTGACATAAATAAGATATACATCTACGCCCTTTGGGGGAGAAACCATGCATTATTTAAAGAAAAAAATGTTTCTAAAAGGTTTGTCGACATGAGTACCATCGGTCTACAAACGACGTTTTTTCAATCGAAAATTTAGAAGCTCATATTTTGCTACAAATACATCAGAAGCGGAAATTGAGGTTAACGGCCCTCGGCAGCCAAACCAATTTTTTTAAAAAATTAGAAATTATGTGCAAACGATTTTCCATCAGGAGCTGTATCTGGTGCAGAAATAATTTTTCAAACCGGAGATTTAGAAGCAGATATATAAAAGGAAACGCAATTTACCTCTATGCCCCCTAACGGAAAGTCTATGAATTACCTGAGAATTTTGAAATTATATGAAAAACGTGTCACACTGAATACACTATCCAACAAAGAAGACATTTTTCAAATCGGACTCCTAGAAGAAGAGATATTGACAAAAATAAGATATATATCTACGCCCCCTGGAGGAGAAACTGTGGAATATTTTAAAAAGAAAATATTCCGAAAAGGTTTATCGATGTGAGTGGCATCACTCCACTAAAGAAATTTTTCAATCGATATTTTGGAAGCTCAGATTTTATGGTAAATACATCAGAAGCAAAATTTACCACTTAAGCCCCATGGTGGCTAAAGTATTTTTTACCAAAAATTGGAAATTATATGGAAAAGATTTTCAATCAGGAGGTGTATCCGCTGAAAAAAAATTCCAATCGGCGTTTTAGAAGAAGGGTTATCGGGAGAAATGTAATTTACTTTTACGGCCCCTACAGGAAAATCTATGCGTAATTTGAAAAAGTAACTATATCTAAAATACTGTTCGGCATAAATGAAATCGAAAGATAAAAGAATTTTTTCAATCTGATGTTTAGAAGCAAATATGTGGAATAAAACGTATTTTTGAATTCGACATCATCTGCATTTACGCTCTCTAGCGGCGACATTGTACATCGTAAAAAAAAAACGAAATAAAGGATCATTATTCGGATATTCCAAGCTTCCCAATGCAAAAAGAAGTTTTGAAATCGGACTAATAATTGCAAAGATATCGTGGGTACAGACGGACGGACGGACAAACTAGTAACATAAGCACGATCTTTTTTTACAAAAGACGTGCTAAAAAGCGGCACCGAGCATTGATGTTCTAAAGAATTTAAATGTTCATCATAACGGTCAAGTTCTGATTAAAGTTTTAAAAGTTGTAAGTATCGTACAGTAAATCGTAGCTAAGCTAGGATTGGTCAATGAAAAATTAAACAATGAGAGCACCTTGCATCAGAAAATTTGCATCACTCGCATACATTCGCCAAGCGGTAGAAGCATGTAAAAAGTTACTGTCCGAGGGAAAAAAAGGAATCCTTCAGCCTACTTTCCTATCAGAATATCTAGGTTCATCCTAACGAAATATTTTAAAACCTAGTAAGACATTCAGTCTACTTTACCATCAGAGTCTCTAGTTTCAACCTAATTTAATTTCTTAAAACCAGTAATATAATTTAAGTCTACTTTCCAATCAGAGTCTCTAGATTCAACCTAATGTAATTTCATAAACACCGGTAATCATTTCAGTCTACTTTCCCATCAGAGTCTCTAGATTCAACTTAATGTTATCTTTTAAAAACCAGTAATCATTTCAGTCTACTTTCCCATCAGTCTCTAGATTCAACCTAATGTAATTTTTTAAAAAACAATAATCATTTCAGTCTACTTTCCCATCAGAGTCTCTGGGTTCAACCTAATGTAATTTCTTAAAAACCAGTAATCATTTCAATCTACTTTCCCATCAGGGTCTGTGGGTTCAACCTAATGTAATTTCTTAAGAACCAGTAATCCTTTCAGTCTACTTTCCCGTCAGTCTCTAGGTTCAACTAATGTAATTTCTTAATATCCAGAAATCTATTTAATTTACTTTCCCATCTGGGCCTCTAGGTTTAAGCTAATACAATTTCTTAAAAACCAGTAATGATTCAACCTAATTTCCCATCAGGGTCACTAGGTTCAACCTAATGTAATTTCTTAAAAACCAGTAATCCTTTCTGTCTACTGGACTAGCAGGCAAGATCATAAAATGGAACAGAACCGGTGGGCTACGTGACAAAATAAAAAAAAAAAAAAAAAACAGGTGGGCTGCGTGACAAAATTAAATGCGACTACGAACTAACTGACGAAATCGAATAGGATAGGTGGGCCACATGAAAAAGAAGTGTATTAATGACGCCATAGCAAGTCATACTGACTATCCTAAATGTTGACTTTTACATTGTATTAAGGGGATTACTAGAATGAAACTTTTTATCCGTTGTCACATTTTCGGGCTACACATTAACCCATCATCGTGGCTGAGTCAAGAGACCAGGTGTTGCCATTCACGTGATAATTCGCAGCCTATCTCTTCATTATTTGTGGCCGCCCCGGTGGCGCAGTGGTCTAAGGCGCTGGCCTCTGATCATTCGTCCGTAAGGGGTCCGGGTTCGAATCCCGATCGGGCATGGATGTTGTGTTTGTCTTACGGCGCTGGCTCTCTCCCTTCCCTGGAACCAGTGACCCTAAATTAGGGACGGGCGACTGCTTATAGCCCATTGAGTTGCTCACGGTGGTCGTTAAACCTCCAATCAAAAAAAAAAAAAAAAAAAAAAATTATTTGTGTCTATTCCTTCTTCGTCTCTCAATTTGTACACCTTCGCCTATCGTCTGAAAACGCGATGTGGTTAACATGATACTTACATTATGAAAAACCACGAAGCACTATCCTAATGTGCCTACATTTTTAGCACTCGTTAAAAGTTTAAAATACACACTGTGGTATCAGCAAAATATAACCATCCCAGGAATCACTGTGTACCCGTCCAGGCGCATCACACAATGCACATGACAAGGTCAACCACACGGAGATATAAGCGGCCGGCCAAAACAGATGAGCCATAGTGCGTTACTTGAGAACAACGGGCAGATGTTGTGTTTTGACGAACGTTCAAAAAGGAATAATCATCGGGTATCGCGCTATGTGTGGAATCATCTCAAAAACAGCAGACTTCGTGGGCTGTTCGCGAGGTGCTGTAGTAAGGGTGTACCAAGAATGGACCGCTGGCACACCGAGTTCATTCTGACGTCATAACTGTGGAGCTCCAAAGGACATCAACCCCAGAGGAGAATGTCACCTCCGTCGACTGGTGAAGGGAAATCGACGCGTAACAGTGCAGCAATTGACCACGCAAATGAACGCTGGGGCACCAAGGTACATGTCCCCGATAACAGTAGATCGAACCCTATTGCGCATGGGTCTCCGGAGTTGATGCTGCATCAAGGTGCCTATGTAAACCCTAGTCCATTGGCAACAACACCTGCAGTTCGCACAGAACTACCCTCATTGGACAGTGGGATAGAGAGAAAAGGTTGCCTTCTCCAACGAATCGAGGTTTCTACTCCACAGAAGTGAAGGGCGTTGGCTGATACGACGTCAGACATACGAGAACCATCATCCGGACACTCTTGTAGGTCAAATACCGGCCGGCGGTGGCAGTATGCATGCCAGTGGGATGTTTTCCTGGTGTGACCTTGGGCCCCTGGTACAATTGGATGTGTCAATGAATGCCAATCGCTACCTGTCCACCCTCGCTGACTCCATTCATCTCTTCATGCTGGACCTTTGCCCTGGTGGTATTGTGTCTACCTACCGGACATTGCGCCCTATCAGGTCGCTAAAGTGGTGCGTTACTGGCATCGGGAACACGATAGTGATGTCTCCGTTCTCTCTTGGCCGGCGGAATCGTCCGGTTTCAATCCCATAGAGCCTTGTGTGACTATTTGAATCGACAGGTTCGACGTGCAGGGCCACAACCGCGTCATCTGCAGGACCTCCGTGCTCTGCTACAGTCAAAATGGACTGTAGTAGAGCACGGAGGTCCCGCAGATGAAGTTTTGTAGGTTTATCTATACTTTTATCCTGATTTCACATAATATGCCCTTTCTTTTTCTGTCAGCGAAACGGCAAACTTTCTCTAAGTGCTCAATTTTGTGAAAGCTTTTACTTGCACTTTAGCATGCGAATGAAAGTTCAAAACATTTTAAAATTAGAGTTTCGTCATCTTAACAGGTGTAAAAATATGAATTTCTAACATGCATGTAGTACAAATTAAGTAACACTTTACCTCTTATGAGTGTTGCAAGTTTTTTCAAACATTCTTCTTTTAACTCTGGGGTTTCGTTGAGTTCCAAGCTGGCCAATTCATTCAGCTCTTCTTCAGAACGTTTATCACTGAATAGGACGGAATTCTCTGTGTCAACTGCGCTGTTATTTGACGCCATCATGGAAGTTCTAAAGCTAAATGCAAAATGTTTGTGAGTTAGACTAATGAAGTGGTTCCCAAAGAGTGTGGCGACAGTACATAGCAAGTGTTTCAAAAATTTACTGTATTCAACAAAGAAACTTATATTTTCGCATTCATTTGAAAGATTGATATTTAGTATTATTGCAAAATAGCGACTGCGATGGTCATTTCTAGAACAATTTAATTATTTATTCTGGAAGCTAAAGAACGCAGGCGATTAAAACCGGATATTGCGTAGTAGTGAAGCCGCCTCGAAGCCCACGGCACTGGACTGTTCTTGGATATACAACCAGAAAGAGTATCCACGTATCCTTTCAAGAGCATTAGCTATTCTTCAACTGTTCTCCACGACATATTGTTGTGAGCAGGGATCTTCAGCTCCGTCAAACATTAAAGACCAAAAAAGTGAAATCTGTGTTGATGTGGAAATGAAAGTTTGTTTGTCTCAAATTAGACGTATATAAATGAGATTCCACTACTGGAACAAGCTCACAACTCTCATTGAGCCTTTATACTTACTTAAAGTTACATATATAAGGAGCTCGCTTATAAGTATATTTTGGCAATGAATCATGTCTCTTTGAAGTTGCATTGTTTTACAATTTATACTTTCTGGATGCCCCATGACCATATTATAAAGTAGTGTTCTATTATTATGAATCAGCACTACAAGGTTGTTTTTGTTTCTTTTGCTTGTTTTTTTGGCAAGTTTATCTATGAGCCATTACATTATGACCATCTACCTAAAAAGTTGTAGGAACCCCTTACCCTTTAGCCCCAAAAAGAGCGGCTACTCGGTGAGGCATCGATTCCATGAGGTGGCGATAGGTATCCTGTGGTATCTGGTACCATAATGTCAGCAGCACGTCTTCCAGTTCTCTTACATTTCGGGATGGTAGTGATTTAGCGCGAACCCTCTTTTCCAAGTCGAAACACAAATGTTCGAATGGGTTAATGTCAGGTGAATTTGGAGGCCAGGGCATTAACAGGAACTCCCCACCATGTTCCACGAACCACTCCTTGACGATTCTGGCAGTGTGGCATGGCGCATTATCCTGTTGGTAATGGAAATCACCAGCAGGGAAAATAGTTGCCATCAATGGGTGAACGTGGTCCACAACGATGTTGAAATTGTGCTATTGGGATAATGCGGCTTAAAGTGTTCAAAGAAAACATCGCCCACAGAATAACGACGCCGCCGGCCTGTTTCCATCCAACAGTGCATCCAGGCGCACAAACTGGAGAGGATGCAATCGTTTCTATTACATGCCACCACACCCATGCCGTAAATGGAATCGTCCGAAAACGACATACATGTAGAGGCACATATATACGCAAGCACAAGCAGCAGAATTCGCAGTTTACATGGCATCTTATCTAGATTTAAGTGATTTCGAACGTGGTACGATAATCGCCGCCCGTGAGATGGTCACTCGGTTTCGGAAATTACCTCGAAATTTGGATTTACTCGGTCAACAATTTCAAGGGTGTGCCTGGATTGCACAAACTCAACGATAACATCCAGTGTGCGAATCTGGTGTGGCCTTCAAAAAGCCCTGGACCATCAAAGATAATGGTGTCTGGCACGTATCGGAACTTCGACCCGGCGTGCAACATTGAAAAGGCCTGCACGTATCGTAATTTCGGCTCGGCGTGCAACATTGAAAATCCCTGCACGTATCGTAACTTCGGCCCGGCGTGCAACATTGAAAAGCTCTGCACGTTTCGTAACTTTGACCCGGCGTGCAACATTGGAAAGCCCTGCACGTATCGGAACTTCGGCCCGGCGTGCGACATTGAAAATTCCTGCACGAATCGGAATTTTGGCCCGGCGTGCTACATTGAAAAACCCTGCATGTATCGGAACTTCGGCCCGGCGTGCAACATTAAAATCCCCTGCACGTATCGGAACTCCGGCCCAGGGTGCAACATTGAAAAGCCCTGCACGTATCGGAACTTTGGCCCGGCGTGCTACATTGAAAAGCCCTGCATGTATCGGAACTTCGGCCCGGCGTGTTACATTGAAAAGTAATGCAATCGGCCCGGCGTGCAACATTGAAGAGCATTGAACGTATCGTAACTTTGGCCCGGCGAGCAACATTGAAAAGCCCTGAACGTATCGTAACTTCGGCCCGGCGTGCTACATTGAAAAGCCCTGCATGTATCGGAACTTCGGCCCGGCGTGCTACATTAAAAAGTCCTGCACGTATCGGAACTTCAGCCAGGCGTGCAACATTGAAAAGTCCTGCAATCGGCCCGGCGTGCAACATTAAAGAGCCCTGAAAGTATCGTAATTTCGGCCAGGCGTGCAACATTGAAGAGCCCTGAAAGTATCGTAATTTCGGCCAGGCGTGCAACATTGAAAACCCCTGCACGTATCGTAACTTCTGCCCAGCGTGCAACATTTAAAAGCCCTGCACGTATCGGAACTTCGGCCCGGCGTGCAACATTGAAAGACCCTGCACGTATCGGAACTTCGGCCTGGTGTGCAACATTGAAAAACTCTGCACGTATCGGAACTTCGGCCCGGCGTGCAACATGGAAAAGCGATGCACGTATCGGAACTTCGGCCCTACGTGCAACATGGAATAGCCCTGCACGTATCGGAACTTCGGCCCGGCGTGCAACATTGAAAACCCCTGCACGTATCGTAACTTCTGCCCAGCGTGCAACATTGAAAAGCCCTGCACGTATCGGAACTTCGGCCCGGCGTGCAACATTAAAAGACCCTGCACGTATCGGAACTTCGGCCTGGTGTGCAACATTGAAAAGCTCTGCCCGTATCGGAACTTCGGCCCGGCGTGCAATATGGAAAAGCCCTGCACGTATCGGAACTTCGGCCCAGCGTGCAACATGGAATAGCCCTGCACGTATGGGAACTTCGGCCCGGCGTGCAACATTGGAAAGCCCGGCACGTAGCGGAAATTCGGCCCGGCGTGCAACATTGAAAATGCCTGCACATATCGGAACTTTGGCCCGGCATGCAACATTGAAAAGCCCTGCACGTATCGTATTTTTGGCCCGGCGTGCAATATTGAAAAGCCCTGCACGTATCGGAACTTTGACCCGGCGTGCAACATTGAAAATCCCTGCACGTATCGTAACTTCGGCCCGGCGTGCAACATTGAAAAGCCCTGCACGTATCGGAACATCGGCCCGACGTGCAACATTGAAAAGCCCTGCACGTATCGGAACTTCGGCCCGGCGTGCGACATTGAAAATTCCTGCACGTATCGGAACTTCGGCCCAGGGTGCAACATTAAAAAGCCCTGCACGTATCGGAACTTTGGCCCGGCGTGCTACATTGAAAAACCCTGCATGTATCGGAACTTCGGCCCAGCGTGCAACATTGGAAACCCCTGCACGTATCGGAACTTCGGCCCGGCGTGCAACATTGAAAAGCCCTGAACGTATCGTCACTTCGGTCCGGCGTGCTACATTGAAAAGTCCTGAACGTATCGTAACTTCGGCCCGGCGTGCACATTTGAAATCCCCTGCACGTATCGGAACTTCGGCCCAGGGTGCAACATTAAAAAGCCCTGCACGTATCGGAACTTTGGCCTGGCGTGCTACATTGAAAAGTCCTGCATGTACCGGAACTTCGGCCCGGCGTGCAACGTTGGAAATCCATGCACGTATCGGAACTTCGGCCCAGGGTGCAACATTGAAAAGCCCTGCACGTATCGGAACTTCGGCCCGGCGTGCTACATTAAAAAGTCCTGCACGTATCGGAACTTCAGCCAGGCGTGCAACATTGAAAAAGTCCTGCAATCGGCCCGGCGTGCAACATTGAAGAGCCCTGAAAGTATCGTAATTTCGGCCAGGCGTGCAACATTGAAAACCCCTGCACGTATCGTAACTTCGGCCCGGCGTGCAATATTGAAAACCCCTGCACGTATCGTAACTTCTGCCCAGCGTGCAACATTTAAAAGCCCTGCACGTATCGGAACTTCGGCCCGGCGTGCAACATTGAAAGACCCTGCACGTATCGGAACTTCGGCCTGGTGTGCAACATTGAAAAACTCTGCACGTATCGGAACTTCGGCCCGGCGTGCAACATGGAAAAAGCCATGCACGTATCGGAACTTCGGCCCTACGTGCAACATGGAATAGCCCTGCACGTATCGGAACTTCGGCCCGGCGTGCAACATTGAAAACCCCTGCACGTATCGTAACTTCTGCCCAGCGTGCAACATTGAAAAGCCCTGCACGTATCGGAACTTCGGCCCGGCGTGCAACATTAAAAGACCCTGCACGTATCGGAACTTCGGCCTGGTGTGCAACATTGAAAAGCTCTGCCCGTATCGGAACTTCGGCCCGGCGTGCAATATGGAAAAGCCCTGCACGTATCGGAACTTCGGCCCAGCGTGCAACATGGAATAGCCCTGCACGTATGGGAACTTCGGCCCGGCGTGCAACATTGGAAAGCCCGGCACGTAGCGGAAATTCGGCCCGGCGTGCAACATTGAAAATCCCTGCACATATCGGAACTTTGGCCCGGCATGCAACATTGAAAAGCCCTGCACGTATCGTATTTTTGGCCCGGCGTGCAACATTGAAAAGGCCTGCACGTATCGTAACTTCGGCCCGGCGTGCGACATTGAAAATTCCTGCACGTATCGGAACTTCGGCCCAGGGTGCAACATTAAAAAGCCCTGCACGTATCGGAACTTTGGCCCGGAGTGTTCTACATTGAAAAACCCTGCATGTATCGGAACTTCGGCCCAGCGTGCAACATTGGAAACCCCTGCACGTATCGGAACTTCGGCCCGGCGTGCAACATTGAAAAGCCCTGAACGTATCGTCACTTCGGTCCGGCGTGCTACATTGAAAAGTCCTGAACGTATCGTAACTTCGGCCCGGCGTGCACATTTGAAATCCCCTGCACGTATCGGAACTTCGGCCCAGGGTGCAACATTAAAAAGCCCTGCACGTATCGGAACTTTGGCCTGGCGTGCTACATTGAAAAGTCCAGCATGTACCGGAACTTCGGCCCGGCGTGCAACGTTGGAAATCCATGCACGTATCGGAACTTCGGCCCAGGGTGCAACATTGAAAAGCCCTGCACGTATTGGAACTTTGGCCCGGCGTGCTACATTGAAAAGTCCTGCACGTATCGGAACTTCAGCCAGGCGTGCAACATTGAAAAGTCCTGCAATCGGCCCGGCGTGCAACATTGAAGAGCCCTGAACGTATCGTAACTTCGGCCCGGCGTGCAACATTGAAAAGCTCTGAACGTATCGTAACTTCGGCCCGGCATGCAACATTGAAAACCCCTGCACGTATCGTAACTTCTGCCCAGCGTGCAACATTGAAAAGCCCTGCACGTATCGGAACTTCTGCCCGGCGTGCAAAATTGCCACAAATCACAGCGCACTTCAATGCTGGGGCAAGTGGTAGCATCAGCGTTTGGACAGTGAACATTCCTTTTGCTCTATTGTTCTAGCCAACCGCCCACCCGGAGGTCATTGCTGACAAGACGGTACGAGGCTCTGCGCCTCGCCGGGGCTCGGAAAGATGGCCGTTGGACGCAAGATAACTGGAAACGTACAGCCTGGTTCATTTTGATATGACACGCATTAGATTCTCTATTGCGTCTGCACACCGGTGGAAACTAGGTAACCATCGTAGGGGAACATTTACAGGCGTTCATGTCATGCAACCACTCCGACTGGTGCGACCTCTTTGAACAGGACAGTGCACCACGGCGCACTTCCATAGTCAACCGATTATGGTTGGAGAAACATTTCACGGAATTTGGCTGCCTGACTTGGTAACCTCCTACGGTTTTAAACGCCATCGAATACATTTAGGATGTTCTTCCACGTGCGTCAATGACAGAGATCATCCACTAGTATTATGGAATCGTAGGACGCTCTTCAGAAAACAGGGTGTGCTCTGTCTCGACAGTACTGCAGAGTGGCCGCGGAGTCCATACTCCGTCACGTTACTGCTGTTAATCGATCCGGAAAAAGACCAATGTGGTACTAAATAAGTATCCCATTTTTTTGGCACTTCAGTATACACATAGATAGATAGATAGATAGATAGATAGATAGATAAACAGAACTAACGCCAACCAACACACTATCTACATCAACAGACAGTGCTTACAAGGTATTCAGGTGCTTTCTGGCCAGGTGATCCCCGAATTTATGTTCAGCATAGAACGTGCACGACGTCATTAACAGACGACTTAATGTTTCTGCGTAAGCACATCGCAATGTCAATCGATGAATATGGACAAGGGCAGACAATACATTGTTAGTGATACGTCAAGACAGAGTCTGGGGACTTTTCCAGTCGCTGCCACGCCGAGTTCCAGAATATACACTGAACAGCAATTGAATTAGAGATACCTGTCTAGTAACGTGTAGCTCCACCTTTCGCCCTGATGACGGCGGCGATTCGTCTCGGCATGGACTCGACAAGACACCGGAAGCGTTGGGAAGCCATACGGATCAACGACCCTTGAATAAGCTCCCACAGTTTACAAAGATTTGATGGAGGAGTGTCAGAGACTTGAACATCTCTCTCGATGGCATCCCAGATGTGCTGGATGGGATTGAGGTCAGGTGACCTAGCTGACCAATGAAGCGAGGTCATGTCGGTGGAGTGTTCATTCTACCATTCGGATACAATTCGGGAGCAATGGCACGGTGCATTGTCTTGTTGCAGGATGAGGTCCCCAGTGGGATGTTGAAGACGCACAAATGGGCGCAAATGGTCGTCCAGGATATCCCGGTAACGTTGACCTGTGAGATGCAATGTCACACGTACCAGGGGTCCCATTTAAGTCCACGTAAACAGTCCCCAGACGAGAATGCCACCCCCATCAGCTTGAAGAGTTCCCTGCTGGCAAGAAGGACCCATCGCTTCATGTAGTTTGTGCCATACTCTTATCCTGCCATCCGCATGTACCAACGTGAATCTGGAATCATCAGTCCAGGCAACATTTTCCCACATGTCTAGGGTCCAGAGGCGATGTTCCCGCGCCCATGCTAATCTTTGCATCCTGTGATGCGCGGTCAGCAGCGGTACCCTCGTGGGACGATAGCTTCTGCACCCCATAGCGAGGAGGTGGTTCTGGATGGTGTGGCTGCTTACACGTATTTGTGCACCAGCGTTAAATCGCCGAGTGATTTCTTGCACTGTGGCCCGTCTATCCGCTGTTTCAATGCGAGCTAGCCGACGATGATCCTACTCATCCACACGCTGTTGCCTACGACAGTTGGAACTTTAAGGGATGGTTTTACCGGATTTGATGCACTCACGGTGCACCCGTGACACAGTGGCTCGTGAAAATCCCAGTGTCTGCACGACTTCCGGGATGGAGTGACCTATTCGTCGGCCCCGACAATTTGCCCACGATCAAATGCGCTAAGATCCTTCGTCTTACTCATACTGCGTCCGACTCTTACTGATTCCCGTCGCATCACTCCTCATATTGTCGGATCGCTGCATACGTCATTTCGTTTCCGTTTACAGGGTCGCCCAGAGCGCCACATTTGCATAACGCCAGCTGTCACTAATAAAATTGCTCTTCAGTGTATGTATATAACCTAGCATGGAGTAACATGATGTACTGACTCATGCCACATTATCGTACTGTCTCTACTTGTCTACATGTGTGGTAAACTTCGTCTCATTCGGTGCATTCCTTCATGGTGTGACATTTTCTCTCTCGAAAGTTGCAGTTTGTCTGGTGAAAAACATTACACCCACCGACTGCTTTCAATCATTTTCTGCACAGGCCGCAATGCCGTCTCTGAGAATCATTTCTTTCTTGCGAGAGATATCGCAAGTAACGTTTTTTGAAATGATATGCAGTTAATACATCGCATTGCTGGGTCAATTATTAAGTTCATGTTAAGTACGGAAAATTGCAGTTCAAAGTAGTTACTACATATTATTTTCCTGTAATCCACACAGCCTCATCAGTGGCGCGGTGGTCTAGGCGTTGGCTTCTGATCATTCGTCCGAAAGAAGTCCAGGTTCGACTCCCGGTGGGGCATGGATGTTGTGTTTTTCTTACGGCACGGGCTCTCTCTCTCTACCCTGGAACCAGTTGCCCTAAATTAGGGATGGGCGGCTGATTATAGTCCACTGAGTTGCTCACGGCGATCGTTAAACCTCGAATCAAAAAAGAAAAATCCGCACACTGCGAAAATCAGTAAAACAGATCATCCGTATAATTCGCGTTGGCGCATAAACCGCAGCCGAAGAAATTCAGGAAAAAACAAAAACGTCATATAAGTCGTACCGCAATATTAATCCCGAACCATAATTTCGTACAAAAAGGTTGAAGTCCACGGGAAGACCCAGCAGTCCAAATACATAGATCTCATTAAAAGAAAAGGAGCTGTCATTTTGAAATGCTTTTCTATTACTTTCAAGTGAAGAAAGAGCAACAATCTTGACTTTTTTCAGCAGCACCTCAGTTCCGTATCCCACATCATGTCATCATTCACCAGAGCAACTAATATCGCCTTCGCTGCATCTTATTTTCAGTCAAAGTGCTCGCTATTAAAATAAAGGTAAAGAAAAAAATACCTTTCCAACTGTTTGCGGACCTCCGTCTACGTATTACTTACGTTTTCCTGTTATAACGCTAGGGATCCCAGACGTCCCGTAAAATACGGGATCGTCCCGTTTTGGGCTAGAGTGTCCCGTTGTCCCGAGAAAAATTTTCGGGACAGCTTTTTGTCCTGTATTTTAGAGTTTTAAGACTGAAAACAGCATTACCTTGGAAAAATATTCTTCAAACAGCCCAAACTATTAATCAGACCGCTGCCATATTAAACACTGTTGAATCTGATTTGTTTGATGAAGTAATGGTAGTGAAACTGAAAACTGTTGCTTATACAAAATTGAGAATTTACGCTTTATCAAGCAGAAGGAATCTGAACTATTACAGTTTTGTAATGAAAAAACAGCTTACTATCTCAATAGTTTGATTTTGAACATATTAAACGAACACTTTTACATGATAGCTGCTGGTGCAAGTGCTTATGTTACTTTGTGATGGCGGAGAAAAAACGGCGGACACCCAGGTTCGAAGGGCACTGCCTAAAATCACTGCATCGGCAAAGTGTTGCCATCAGAGAAAACGTTTAGGGACAAAGTAGCCCAGCTACATAACTCTAAATTTTGTTGCAGCAAGAAATTATTGTGTCACGATAACAATATGTTTGGTTGCAGCAATAAAACGGTACATCAAGTTAGTCAATATATAATCAAACATGTACATCTTTTAAAATACAACCTTATAGTACCAAAACAATCGCTTAGATTTATTCAGTACAATAACTGCATGTGCATTTGTCAGGTTCTCAAAAAATATAATAATTATCTGAAAAAATACTTTAAGAAATTATTGGAACAAATTTCAGATTTTCTTAGAAATGTGTCTTTGAAATTCTTCAAGAAACAGCTAACGGACACATAATCAAACTGTGTTTGTGATACACAAAGAACAACACAACCATAATTATTTGTACATTGGCAGTTTTCCTGAATACTTCTTGAAAATCAAATTTCAGGAAATTTCTGCCAATAAGTTACTTGTATTTTTCCAGATAAAAAGAAATGTTTATATTGTGGATCCAAATAGTTCTGCTTAATGCTACTAATATACTTAATACAGATGTGTTGAACTTTGACAAGGTAACTTTTTTGAAATAGTGCTCTGGAAGACAAAAATGATAAACTTTATATTGTCTTATCAAAATGAAGTTGTCCAAACACGTTACTAGATGGTACTAAAATTAGGAAAACTTGTTATGTCATTATTGTACGTTTAATAATGTAGCAATTGCATAATTTTCTTGAAATCTTAATTTATTTGATGCAATCAGTGGATCAAGCAGCATTTTACTGTATGTATGTTAAAACGCGTTTTATTGAGCCTTTGGTAAAAATTAAAAAATTCAGTTTTTCTTGACCTTTTTTTATATATTAGTGATCACGGATTGCATATAAATTGCTACTTACTGTCTGATGTGAAAATACATTTTCACTAAAGGAATTATTTCATTACTAAAATTTTCATAGTCATAAGTTTGCAATGAATGAAATATCTGATTCCTTAAATTAGTCAATCGACATCTTTTGAAACGACGGCGATACTTCGTAATGGACCCTCAAACTAATCTTTCAAGTACAAGAACGATTTGTTCACAAGTACAGGAATCATTCGGTTAACTATAAAGACACTATAACTTCAAGTGAAACTACGACAACAGTTTATAATTTCGATTATAGGAATGGTTTATCACTTCCAGTGAAATGTCAGTGATGCTTTCATTAAGTTGACGAATCTGTCTTGCTTACCCTTTCAAGTCGAAATTATTGCTACGCTAAATTTTACGCTGTAATTTCCTTTTCATCTGTATTTTAAAAGATTATTAAACAAACTTGTTAACTCTGCAGTTATTTAAAAACTAACACACAAGTTCTTATTTAAATGCAGTGAAACTCTAAAAGAACGCACAACCTTATTAGTTGGTGTACGTAAAGATGCTTTCGTTTCGCACATCGCCGTAATGCTCCTCTCCACGACTACGGACTACTCTAGTGACATCACGAATCGGTGCGCGGGCCTGTTAAGCTATTAGGGGTGATGGCCGAGCGCGAAATTTGCATAGACGTCATCTTACAGATGTACTCTCACCGCCTACCAACTGTCGTTTATCTAACACAACCCCTTCTTGATGTTGGGATTTTTTTCCGTCAGTGTAACTTAAACTGGTCCCACCATTAAATTGTACCTAAATTAAGAATTATACACAAAATAAATGTTATATTTGTTTCTTTAAACAATGTGTTTTTCTTCTCGCTGCTCTGAAAATGAGTACGAGTGTCGGTGTTCTGGTTTAATTTAAAGCAAAGGTTTTCTTTCTTCACAGATACCCCTATTCAAGCATTAAACTAAAATGTTAGCGTTTAAATTTAATTTTTTTGCGGCATATGGGTTCTTGCGACAACCTCGTACGAGCTCGTATGAAACACAACGCTTTCAAGTCCCAACGATGAGACTGGGTCGCCCATACTAGGAAACCCAGTGTCATTGTTGCCATCTAGTCGATCGAAAATCATTAACCAAATTTATGCCCTCAAGTTCCGCAACGGGGTTTGGCGTGGTAACACACAGGTGCGGAATAATCGTGTTTACATGAAGATAGACGGAAAAGCCAACGAAATAATAGTACAGTATGTGCAGATCAACCCTGAATTCGGATTCGATTTTAAGAGCCTACGCACTTCTGAGCCCAAAGTACGTCAGCCCGAGACCCCCCTGAGCACGAATTTTATATTCCTAGAAACAGCTTCGGGCCCGAACAAGCCCGAAAACTGTCACTAACCTGTTTAGGCATTAATACATAAAGGATCTCCTCAACCAGACTTCCACTTTCTCCTCCCACAGCAATTATAATGTTTTTCTCAACTGGGGAATGGAGAAAGGACCTCCATCTGTTTTTGCAGTCATTGCAGTGTCACCCGAGGGAAAGGAACCTCTCCGGTGATCCTGTAATCTACGGACTTTGCTCAATAGAATTAGCAGGTTGCTGCTACGGGGAAGAAGGTGGCAAAATTTTGTTAAAGTCCTATATCTGAAGTTCTTAAAGAACCTTTTCATTTTCCTCAGAAACCCACTAATACATGTCTTATGGCATGTTCTACGCAAGCCCGGAATACGTAAATAGCTTTACCAGGTCCACACTCCCATCCCAGAGTTAGATGCCGAATAATTTTCTTTATCTACTAGAAAGTGTAAAAAAAGTCTCGTATGTTTTAACATACGAGATTTTTTCTTCCTTCTTTAATTTGTTAAATCACATTTGCAATGGGAAAAAAGAAATTCTCTCTTTTTCTCTCTAGAGTTCTCTCTCTGTCAGAACCCAAACCCTCCAGAACCCGAACCGTAGTAAATATTATGCAGCCTAATCCGGGTCGGACACTGGTTCCGTTTCGGTCTCGACGCCTCTGAGCTCTGCTGCAGATGTGTCAAGGAACTTTATTCTGAATCGTTTTTCCAAAAATAAAAGCTCTCACCGTCTTCTTTGGTGTGACACAAGTTTAAAACGGATTCATTTTAACAGAATGACATCGCATAATTTGGAAACGAACTCGCAATATGATTTTTCTCTTTGCGTTTTGTTGTTGTTGTCTGAACCTTTCCATTTTTAACGACGTACAGAATACTAGAAATGACAGTAAATATAAATTTTTGGATCTTATTGGGTGTATTGTTGTAACATTCTTATTTTAATGAGATATAGAGCTGAAGGATCGTTTGCGACAGAACGGGGCCCTGCCTCCAATTAAAAACATTAGACGGAAGGATACAAAGCCCCATTGGGTGAAGTGCCCCATACTGGGGGAAGGATACAAATTGCGCAGACAACACACGGAAACGAATCATAAGTACAGGGCCGATTTATGGGGACCCATTCACGGTTGGGGAATCTTTGGAAAACCTTCAAATTGCATATGCTTCAAAGGGAAATGAAATCCCAAACAGACGCCCACCACACAGGCACGAAGGTGGCGATTGATCAGTTGCGCTGTTCAGGTGACTGCTGTTAAATTAAAAAAATATGTTTATTTATTTTAGTTGGGAAATCTGAATGAAACGATATACGTTCCAAGATTATATTCTGTATCATACTACTCCTAATACAATGATTCAAAGTTATTATTGAAAGAAAAATCCATTTTATTTACTGATTTCGGAAAAATAAAAACCCAGGCTGAGTGAATACGTTTGCATGGTATTTCTGTTGGTTTAGTTTCTTTGTAGTATTGATAGCGCAATAAAGAAGCATATCTTGTTTCATTTCTAAAAGCGAAACCAAGGAATTCGTCATTATGTTGCTGATTTCCTGGATTGAAAATTATAAAAGTCCACACAATAACAACGTAGCACAAGTCTATCATTCGTTATTTACACGCTAATGCTGAAAAATACTTAACTTACAAATAATAAAGGGAATAATATTAGAGGAGGAATGCTACTAACCGATCAACCATATTCTTAGTAACTGGGGACTTCTGGATACAGCAATCAAAGGCACTGAATGAAGCTAACAAAAGCGAAAGAATGACGGAGATCGAAGAATGTTCTTATGCACAACAAGGAAAATGCAGAGGCGAAAGTCCGTTCTGCGGGTTACATAACTTCAGCGACCTTGTCAGCCATTCTTTAACAAGCTTCTGTGTTGCCATTAGAACACAGCCGGAAAAATAGAATTAAATCACTTCACCTTCTTAACCGAAAACTGTATACTTTGCAACTTTCTCCTTATATTTTGTTTTATTCTTTCCTATCTGGGCTGTCTGCTCCCACTTCTAATTTTTCTACACTACTGTTCGGGAATATTCCTAAACGAAGAAAAAATCGCGTAATGCAAGTGAAATTTATACCACAGGTTCCTCGTGTTACAGGAGATAACTGATTATTACATTTCTAGAGCTTTCAAGCTTGCAATCTCAGTATCGTGGGAAGACACCTAGAGCAACAAAAACAGCCTCTATATAAGCGGGGTGGCAGTGAATGAACTGAAGAGCGTTTTGAGTTCATCCATGGGAATAACCGAATAACCTGCCAGGCTGTTTCAATGCGAGACTAGAGTTCATTTGTGATGACTGCCGGAGGCGCTTGACGGGCCAGTCGCTTTGTACGATTCGCTGACCCCTGGTCATAAGAAAATATTTCTAAATATGTATGTATATATTCATTCGGGGATGTAAGGTCAGGTGATGCGTAACATCACAGCCTCTCCTTGACAAATGTCAACCCCGCCTTCTCGTGGTACATCCTGTTCCCACTAAAGGGGCTCTGACGACCGCCAATAGCGGTATAACTATACCATCGGGATTAGAGGAAATGCTATCCCACACTCACCAACTCGCTTGGCCAGCGTGGTGAGTTATGGCCAAACCCCTCCAAAATGACTCCACAACTTAAATCTTGGCCCTCAGTCTCCGGCAGCTGGAATGTACCTGGCCAAGGCAGCGGCCAGTGCGACATGAAGGCAGAGGGTGCTAAGAATCCCCGGAGGACCGGACTAGGCTGCAATCTGATGCTGACCTTGGCTACGTACAACGGACGCTCCCTATCTTCTGATTCAAGGCTTCTTGAATTGGAAGAGGAACTACAAAGGATCAAGTGGGACATCGTCGGGCTAAGTGAAGTAAGGAGAAAAGGAGAAGATCTCATTGAACTGAAAAGTGGATATCTCTTCTACTATCGTGGGAGAGATACTGGCAGAACTAGTGGTGTTGGATTTATAATAAACAAGAAACTGAAGGAAAAAGTTGTAGAAGTTGAAAGTTCCTCTGACAGAGCTGCACGACTCGTTATCCAACTCTCGAGAAGATACCAGGCTCAGATTATTCAAACTTATGCACCCACCACAAGTCATACTGAAGAAGAAATTGAAGAATTTTATGAGGAAATTCGTGATCTAAATAATAAAGGTAAGCAGCACTTGAAGATAATTATGGGAGATTTCAATGCAAAAATAGGGCAACGGCAACAGAATGAAACTTCAGTAGGTAAATTCGGTCACGGCAACAGAATGAAACTTCAGTAGGTAAATTCGGTCACGGCAACAGAATGAAACTTCAGTAGGTAAATTCGGTCACGGCAACAGAATGAAACTTCAGTAGGTAAATTCCGTCACGGCAACAGAAACCAGCGTGGAAATATTCTTGTAGAGTTTGCAGAGGCAGAAGGGTTTTTCATCTTGAACTCCTTTTTCAAGAAAAAGCCACACAGAAAATGGACATGGAGACATCCAAATGGGACGACAAGTGAAATTTATTTTATTATGGGTAACAAAAAATTCATCATAAAAGACTGCAGTGAGCTAAACAAGTTCAACACAGGCAGTGACCATAGATTGGTGAGATGTAAGATGCACCTCAACACTAAACTCGAACGTAGCAAGCTCATAAGACAAACAAAATGTATTGACATAACCAATCTTAAAAAACACCATAATACCTTCAAATTGGAACTGAAGAACAGATTCTCTGCTTTAGAAGGCCTAACCTCGGAAGAAGTGGATATTTCTGAAGTTAACAGAAAAGTAACCAAAGTTCTTATGGAAACAGCAACAAAATTAGCTGGGTCTAAGAACAAATTGCATGTGAACAAATTATCAGGAAAAACCAAAATGTTGATGCAAAAAAGAAAAGTGATGAGGACAACTAAAGAAGATGTGACTTCCAAAGTGGAATATATAGAGCTATGCAAGACAGTACGAAAAAGTATCACTGAAGATGTAAGGAAATTCAACTGTGAACTAGTGAGAAAAGCAATTGAAAACAACCAAAGCCTAAAGATAGCAAAGGGACATCTCAGTAAAGGGAAAAAACAGATTATGGCACTGAGAAAAGAAGATGGTTCTGTAACAAGAAATAGAGGCGAAATTTGACAAGAGTGAAAGATTTCTACTCCAAATTATATGAAAGGGATGATACATGTACTCCAGACATCATGAAAGGTACCAGTACCAGAGTTCTTCCAGTCCTTCCAGCAGAAGTTGCACATGCAATCAAGAACATGAAGCAGGGAAAAGCTCCAGGAGAAGATGGAATTACTGTAGACATCATACAAGAAGCAAGTGGAGAAATCGAAACAGTACTCGCCCAAATTTTCACTCGATGCCTTAATGAAGGGAAAATTCCTGAGGATTGGAACAACGCTACAATGATCTTGCTACATAAAAAGGTGACATTGAGGATCTCAGGAACTACAGACCTATCAGCCTCCTATCAGTGGTTTATAAAATCTTCACTAAAGTTCTTTCACACCGCTTTAAGGTGACACTGGACATGGCTCAACCGAGAGAACAAGCTGGATTCAGGAGTGGCTACAGCACAATAGATCATATCCACGTACTGAGAGAACTAATTGAAAGAGCGAGGGAATATGAACTTCCATTGTGCATGGCTTTTATCGATTATGAAAAAGCCTTTGATTCGGTGAAACCATCAGCAGTTGCAATGGCTCTGAAATCCTGCGGTATTGAAGATGCATACATTAATATTATTAATGACATCTATGAAAATGCAAGTGCAAAGATTCGGCTGTTTGAAAATACAACACACATAAAAATTGGAAAAGGAGTGAGACAAGGTGACACCATATCTCCGAAGCTCTTTAATGCCACATTGGAAAATGTCTTTCAATCACTGAACTGGGAAAACAAAGGGATAAAGATTAATGGAGATTATCTAACCCACCTTCGTTTTGCTGATGACATAGTCATTTTTGCAACTACCCCATCAGAGCTACAGAGTATGATCCAGGAACTTGCTGACAAGAGTAAAGAAGTGGGATTAAAAATGAACTTTCAGAAGACAAAAGTGATGTACAATGCTTTTACAAGAAATGAAGATTTATCGATTGATGGAGAAAAGCTGGAGATAACAGACACGTACGTTTATCTTGGACAGCAGATATCAAGTGAGGGTCACATTAATGAAGAAATTAATCGGCGTACAAAACTTGCCTGGAGAGCTTTTGGAAGAAACAGCATAATTTTCAAGAGCAATATGCCATTATGTCTTAAAAGAAAAGTGTTTGATCAATGCATCCTTCCAGTGCTTACGTATGGTGCAGAGACGTGGACCTTAACTAAAAGAGACATACAAAGGCTGCAGACATCTCAAAGCAGCATGGAGAGGTGCATGCTTGGTGTAACCAGGAGAGATAAGAAGAGGAACACGTGGATCCGAAAAATGACAAGAGTGGAAGACATCATGATCAGAGTTAAATCCCTGAAATGGCAATGGGCTGGACATACTGCCAGAAGAACAGACCATCGATGGACAGCTGAAATTTTAGATTGGATTCCAAGGGACAGTAAAAGACCCAGAAGAAGACCACATGGAAGATGGGTGGAAGAAATTCGAAAGTATGCGGGAGTGACATGAAGGAGACTGGCACAAGACAGACCGTTGTGGAGGAAACTTGGGGAGACCTTCGTCCAGCAGTGGATTGATAATGGTTGACAATGATGATGATGATGATATTCATTCGAACGTGAAATTTCTTTGTTCACGCCATTTTGGGGCAGAGTGATAGAAATTAGCATGCTGAAGTCTGTTGCTGTCAGATACACATTAGCCACATTACAATCGGCTTAGTATATATGTATTTGAAGTGACTTGCTTATGTGGCGATATCTCAAGGGCACGTTAATGAGAGGACACACAAGCTTAAGGATGTGTCCAGGTAGTCTCACGTAGCTAAGAAACTCAGAAATCCGTTTAAGGGAGTGGAAATTTCCTGAAATTTGAAGAGGAGACACTTTTGAGTGAGCGAAACGGGACCTTGAGTTTGGCGAGGGAGGTCTGGTCTTGGATTTGGCGTTGGAGAAGTTTTCCCGGAGTGCGATTACTATTGGGTCCAAATGTCGGTGGCTGGGAAACACGAAGTTCGGATCTAGTGTCGATAGCACGGACGGGAACGCTGGCCAACAAGCATTCCATTAACCAGCCCTAGAGAATATTCCATTAACCAGCCCTAGAGAATATTCCATTAACCAGCCCAAGCCAAATCGTTTAAGCGGAATCAACGGTTTGTTTTTGTTATAGTTACAAAAGTTCCAGATTCTGTGTTTTTCTCAGAAAGCAGTGATTGTGTTACCACGAAATCCTACGTATTCCTCGAACATATCGGGCTTCTAATAGGTTTACTTCGAAATTGTCAATTTTCATTTTTTATTTATTTCGAGTTCTGCCTCGGTATAGATTTTCACCAGAAAAAAGGGACCCGGATTACGGATCAGTACAGCGACAGCCAAAAAAACTATCGCGCGAGAATTTAATTTCGTGCGGCTAATTACCGGGTGCGCACTAATTAGGTCCCCTATTCCAGTTCAATTTAATTGATTTCATTTCCTTCCTTCGTTTTTTTCTTTTTTTACTGCGCAGGGAACGCTCGCCCACCTAGAAAAGAGGGGGGAAAGGTTGGAAAAGCTAGGAGCGGTCAGGAAATTCCACGTACAAAAAAAAAAGGGAATACAACAGAAAGCCACCCCATCTGCGAAGTACGTAAGCAACGGATGTTATAACTCGTAAAGGGCGTAAAGGCAGTCCAGAAGTCTTTCAATGCACATAGCACCCCGCGGTTTCTCTGAATAGGGGAGATCTTTAGACCCAACTCAACTCGTACGTGACTCTGCGAATCGCGAAGAGGGTATTGAAAGAGTCCGACGAATCGCAGGCCTCGATTAAACGTGAAACCTAATGGAAGCGAAGACCCCTTACAGGGAGGTGGCTTGGAAACACCCCTTTGACCGGACAAGGGACGAGGAGGTAGAAAAGAAGAGGAGTTAGCTAGTCTCTACATGAGAGTTGAAAAAGAACTCACTCACTCTCGCTCACGAGATGGACTTTTGCGAAAGATATGCCACAGACTAATTCGGCGGACACTAATGAGGGGACACTCTCACTTTCGGAACCAGGCACTTGCACTTGAGCGAGAAATGATCCGACATTGACTGCAGACGGTAGTGACTCGAGACTAAGTACGCCAGACTGGACAGAGAGTACCTGATTCGATATTGACACAGGATGGAGCCAGTACCGACCTTCGTAGTTTTGGAAGATGAGGAGAAGAAATTCGAAATACGCGACTTAAGATTATGAACTATATGAGAACTGTCAAGGGATTGGTGTGAAACTTCAACTCGGCTACATATCCTGATTTCAGTGAGGGTAAGATGCATCGCTTAATTACATATCATACTTTTTCACTGCCTCATAGTCATGCATGGGCTATGCAGGGTCAGTTTTCCGAGAGTCTCAGCAAACCATACAAACAAAAATCTCTAGCGCGCCGTATTTCTCTTGTTTAAATTAAAACTTTAGCAAACCATTAACTATGTTTCAAGGTGTTATAAATCTATCCATACTGTTAAAGTAATATCATTCCTAGTTTGAATAGTTTTAAGAAATTAACTCCACCGGTACATCCTGTAACTAATAAACGGTTAAAAGCATTCACGAGTTACTCAGTCATTTACCTTATTGTGATGTGCGTGCATGTTCATTTCCATTTCGTAGAGTCCACAAATAGTTTTATATGCTGTTGAAAATATAAATAGACGATCACTAAAATATTGCTGCATATGGGTGAGCATGGAGACCCCATGTTGGTCCATATGAAACACAACGTAACATCTTGTTGACCCTGAGATTCGAGAGCCTACCATGGCACCCCAATTTCATCGCCGACACCCCTAGGGGAACTTTACGGAAGTAATTTGCATATCTCTGCCTTTACAAAAGATAATCTAATCCCACTGCAGCGAATAAGACCCAGCAGATGGTTCGCCAACCCAGCTTGGGGGCGGTAATAATTGTTTTGAGAAACGAACCAACAAAATTATGTGACGGCTCTCTCTGTATCGGGGCTATGTTAAGTAAGAGCTAAAAGGTAGCGAGCGAATGTCGTTACATGCTTAGCTACCATGTCCGAGACATGTTCGATCAGGGACATATCCGGTGAACGTGCAAGCTATGGAAGAAGTGGTATCTGCCGTGATGGAAGAGGTATTTGATTTTCCGGGCTACATGCGGCCGAGCATTGTCCCGCTGGAATATAGCGCCAGGACAATTTACAAGGAAGGATATCATCTCTGCCACTAAATCATTCCTGATGTATCACTGGCTGTTTGTTGAGAGCTCCCCCAATTCATATCAGGCCGGATCGCAAATCGAACCCAACAGCACCCCAAGCCATGACTCTTGGCGTAGGGCCGGTATGGCTCTGCAAGGTTCCGTCACCACGGCGTCTTCGAACACGTATGCGACCATCACGGCGCATCAAATTGAAGCGTGACTCGTCAGATATCTTGACTTGTTACCAATCAGCACGCCAGTGTCTGTGTTCGAGACCTCATTGCAGTCGGGGGCGTTTGTGGTTGAGGGTCAAAGGAACGCGCATAAATTAGCTGCTAGCGACCAGTCCTCTGTCAAGCAGACAGACGCCACCGAAGTGTGCTGGAATACCAAGCCTGACATGTGACATTGTTCTACTGCTGCGCTAACACCGTGGATGTCGCTGCGCGACGGGTCACTGCCATGCGGTATAGGTGTCTATAATCCTGTGCAGTTGTACGATTTTGAGGTCTACTTCCTGGATTTCTATGCGGTCGAGCTTCATCTGTTCCCTGACGCTATTTCCGCATCACTCTATTGGCGTTTCGTCACGTACGAGCGGCAATTTCCCGTAGGAAAATCCAGCTTCTCTCATCCCAACAATACTTCCTCGTTCAAAGTTCGTCAGGTGTTTATAATGCGACCGTCTTCGGCAACGGGGCGTAGTGAGGCACAAGAAACACCCTTTAAACTCAATGTCAGCTCTTCACAGATTGCAGCATTTCTCTTTATACGCAAGGCCGGACAGTTCAGAGGGCCTTGCGTTCAAACGGCATGCGCATTTTCACTGACGTTTGAATCATTTTCATGTCTCAACCTGTTGTACATATCCTGTAAGTTTCAAGCTATTACCAGCAGTACTACATAGTATTACCAGCAGTGCTACATAGTATTGCCAGCAGTGCTACATAGTATTACCAGCAATACTACATAGTATTATCAGCAGTGCTACATAGTATTACCAGCAGTACTATATAGTATTACCAGCAGTACTACCAGCAGTACTACATAGTATTACCAGCAGTACTACCAGCAGTACTACATAGTATTACCAGCAGTACTACATAGTGCTGCAATTTTCACAAACCGTAGTGTATTTTTTCAGCCTTTCCAAGGGACTCAGTGAGTTGAAGCTAGAAGAGCTCTAAACCTTTTGAGAATATCATCGTATCGTACCATATTGATAGAACCAGATCACAAGATAATGACTATTCATAAAATGTAATACTTTTTTCTATTTTTCACTTTCTTTTGTTCTGACATCGCTTAACTTTTGGTTCCTGTTTTCACAGCTGCTCTTTTTGTTTCCTTCAAGCAATACAGAAATTTAAATTAACATTTATTACATTGCTTGAAGTCGTTGCGTACGTGAAATGATAAAAATGCAGTAAGACGATAAATTATGTTTTGAAAGCTGTTGGGGAAAGTTTTATTCCCTCATCCTTCGGTACACATATATCCGGTTTCTTGATGATTTTCCATAGTCTTCGGTCGTTCAATTAAAATAAAAGGAAACATTTTTTTTACGGTGTCACTTTAAAAAGTTACGCAACAGGTTGCCAAACATAATTAATCTTGAAAGAAATACGGGATTACGCCATATTATACAAATTTTGAAGATGACAATCCGTTTTTTGGCGTAAATGTGACAAGGATGGTAAGTCAGATAATATTTGAAAACTTGAAAATTTTCATCGTCCTGGAGCGGGACTCGAACCCGCGTCTCCCAAAAAACGCCTAGGTATGCTAACCACTACACTACTGTATAATTAATCTTTTTTACGCTTTCCAACCGTAGGTTGAAGAAGCGTATATGCTCCAGCTTTTTTCGTCCGTCTGTCGGCACGATAACTCACGTAAAAATGGTTCAATTTCGATGAAATTTTAGTATGTGGTAGGGGACCACCAGGGTACGAACCCTATTGAAAATGGGTGAAATGGGGTCAAAGGTCACGCCATAAGAGCGGGATCTATTCAGTTCCGTCCGCACGATAACATGCGTCATAACTTACGTAAATATGGTTCGATCTCAATGAAATTTTAGTATGTGGTAGGAGACCACCTGGGGACAAACCCTATTGAAAATCGGTGTAGTGGAATCAAAGGTCAGGACATAGGAGTGCGATGCATTCCATTGCCCTTATGCGTCATAAGGTGTGTAAAAATGGTTCGATTTCGATGAAATTTTAGTATGTGGTAGGGGACCACCTGGAGAGGAACCTTATTGAAAATGAGACAAATGGAGTCAAAGGTCAGGACATGGGATCGGGATCCATTCCATCGCCCTTATCCCACACTATTAAGGTGGACGTCAAGAAATTTTGCTTCCTATATTTCCAATGGAAAACCTTTCGTACACATTTCCTTCACATTTAGTGTGTTCCCAAGGATGGAAATTTGAACATCGGTTAAAATAACTTCATACTATAACTTGAAATACTTAACATTTTCTAAAACATAAGCATAATTATATTAAAAAACAATAACGTTTCCTTTGGTGGTGTTGAAACCAGAAAAAAGATGGCGCGACTTGTATTTGATGACGTCAGTGGACAAATAAATGTTGGATTGCATAATTACGGTTATGGTTTAGAAAATAAGAAGTATTCCAAGTTATGAAATGAAGCTATTTTAATCGATGTTCAAATTTTCATTCTTGGGAACGCATTAATTGTGTTTTTAGTGTCATGGTGTGGTTCCATTAATGTTTCCAATACTTAGAAATCTTATGACGTCACAATCTCGCGTTTGAGAATGTTAACGTGCGGTCACACCATCTGTCTCAATACGCCACGCGTTGTGTGTGGATCCTATTAAAGTTTTATAACGTCATACTCTTGCCAGCAGATGGTCGCGATTCCCATCTGCTTCATTACGTCACTCGTCGTGTGCGTATGTCCGTCCGCACGATAACTCGCGTAACAATCGTTCGATTTCGATGAAATTTTAGTATCTGGTAGGGTATCACCTGGGAAGGAACCTTATTTAAAGTAAAAAAAATGGGGTGAAAGGTCAGTACATAGGAGCGGGATCCATTCCACTGCTCTTATGCATCATAACTAACGTAAAAAAGGTTCGATTTGGATGAAATTTCAGTATGTGGTAGGGGGCCACCTGGCCACATACCCTATTGAAAATGGGTGAAATGGGGTCAAAGGTCAGGGCATAGGAGCGGAATCACTTCCATCGCCATTATGCGTCATAACTTACGTAAAAATGTTTCGATTTGGATGAAATGTTGGTATGTTGTAGGGACCTGCTTTGGGACAAACTCAAGTGAAAATGGGCGAAATGGGGTCAAAGGTTAGGACACAGGAGCGGGATCTATTCCATAGCCCTTTTGCATCATAACTTACGAAAAAATGCTTCGATTGCGACAAAACATTATCATGTTATTTCGGAGGTATACCGAACCGGTTCTGTTGAATATCATCGATATGGGATCAAGGGTCAGGGCACAGGACCGAGATTTATTCCACAGCCATTATTCTTATAACTTGAGTAATGATATCTGGTATGTTGGAAAGCGTATTATAATCAATGCATTGCATGATTTTACAAACTTGTTTTACATTTGTTTGCATTTTAATAAGAAAAAGCTTAAGTCACAAGGTTGTTGCTGATGAAATCTCAGATTTCCAGCTGGGCTGTGCTTCGATGAAGAGGACGATAGATCAGAGCTAAATTGGTGTCAATTTCTTATATGAGCTTAAACTTGGACACCGTGCATAGCAGAAGCTCGTAATATCATTAGTGAATTTCGGGGAAGGTATCGTTTGTGGACGCAAGACGCAACGTTGGTTTGCTGAATTCCGATCCTGCAATATCATCCTCGAGAATGAACAAACAATGAACATGCCGAGGTGGAGGACTTGGTTGAATCTGATTTGAGGCAAGAGCACAAAGCCCGATTATTTTAGATCTGCTCTTCTCTGCTTATTGAGAACCAAAAGAAAGGAATTTTAAAGAGCTTCGTCTTGTATGATAAGATATTAAAGCGACTCCGGCGGATCCCCGAAACATTCGCTGAAGCCGGTAGACCATCCCAGAAAAACGATTTTCAATGGTTGGTGGTCTACAGCTGGTGTGATCCACTCCTCCTCCGTTTTTCTCAAGGTCAGGTAGGCCGCGATCCGTGTATTCGGACACCGTGCGCCAAGCCGTAGAGACAAATCCTACAACCAGCCCTAGGAGATTATCAAGCGAGCTAGTCATATCAGGACCACTATGGTTCGTTACCTTCAGGACCTCGGCCAGATCCACAGGAGCTGCCACATTGTTCCTCATGAACTGACCCCAGCTGAAGCAAACCGCCGAGTGGAAGTGTGAACGAAACTTCCCAGAAAACCCGCGCCATATACGTTTCATCTAGAGAATTGTTACGTGCGATAAAAAGTGGGTCTATTTCCGTAATCTTAACACACAAGGGCAGTGGTTGAGCCTGGGCCAGCTCCAAGAACCTGTCGCCAAACGTGGGCGCTTCGAGCACAAGGTGATGTTCTGCGTCTGGTGGAATTTCGAAGGGACACAAGATTATGCTCTGCGTCATACGAATTAGGAATTTATTCCAGACGGTCGGACAATGAACGCCAACCTCTACTCTGAATAGCTGCAGCGGATGTATGCGGTTTTGGAGGAGACGTACCGCGCACTGATGAACAGAAAGCGCGCTCTCCTACAGCAGGACAGTGATCAGCCACACACCGCGCGAACAACCAGGGAAAAACTCCGGGAACTTGAGGGCATCGGACTGATGCTACACCCAGCATATAGCCCGGATCTTGCCCTGTCGGATGATTACTTGTTCCGGTCCATGGCCCACTTCTTTCACTGGCGGCACTTCAACAACCAGTAGGAGATGGTAGCTAGGATGAAGGAGTTCTTCGCCTTGAAGGACAAGAACTGGTACCGCAGCGGAATCGGAGACTGACAGACAGAGGCCTAAAGACGGTACAACACAATGGTCTATACTTTGAATGCTAGTCAGATTTCGTTGTAAAGGTACGTATGAAGACAAAGTGATTTAAATATTGCAAAACTTTCGACTCACCCTCTGTATATATATATTTAGGTAAGACGGCTTAAATATTGAAATGATGTTTTGACTCACAACATAGATTTTTATGACTTTCTTTATAAAAGGCAGCTTAACTCCTTTGTGAAGTTCCCTAAACTTCTCATGGAAAACATACCTTTACCCACAATTAATATCGTACCGGCGTTACTCTCTCAAGTCTTACCCTCCATGAGCTACTCCATTATTATTATTTTTTTTTATTGAAGGTTTAACGACCACCGTGAGCAACTCAATGGGCTATCAGCAGTCGCCCGTCCCTAATTTAGGGTCACTGGTTCCAGGGAAGGGAGAGAGCCAGTGCCGTAAGACAAACACAACATCCGTGCCTGACCGGGATTCGAACCCAGACCCCTTACGGACGAATGATCAGAGGCCAGCGCCTTGGACCACTGCGCCACCGGGGTGGCACTCTATTATTCTACTGTATATTGTTAACATAGCAAAAAGTCTATAGTAACGGGTGGTAAAAAAAATAAGTGTCCTTATTTTTGGAATTTTAGAAAAGCGAGAAATGGGGATATCACGATGAAACTTTATAGATAGCTTATTGCGGCCACGAGGAAATCATTTAGTGAAAATAAATAGTTCAAAACTGCGCCGCTAGGGGAACAACGGTGCTGAAGACATAAGCAAAGAACAGTGAATTTACTGGTTATTGACAGCACAAAATGTACAGGATAAAATCTGCTCAATATGATGGCCATCACAAGAAATTACCTGTGAGGGACAGCAGAAGCATCACTGCTGAAATTCATGAAATTGCAGGTCGTTCACATGGAAAATTCGACATACAAAAATTCACATGTAAATTTGGCATGCTGCGTCTGTCAGGATAAACGCGGCAATGATCAGGCTGCCAGTAGTCCTTATGGCTGTTACAAAGAGGGAAGGGGTGCTACTGATAAAATTTCATTATGGAAATCAGAGTAACAATAACAGTATAGACGAATGAAATGACTACAGAATGAACGTGGTCTTGACGCGGATGATACAGAAGTTTGAATATACTGCAGAATGGGGCATTGCGTCGAGAAAAGGACTTCCTCCAGTTTCGAAAAGTATCATGGATGAAATTTCAGTTGCCAGTGCCTACTGGGAAAGCCAAAACGCACTCTCACACAGCAGTGCCACAGCGGTGAACAGCCAGAAACGCCTTCTCACACAGCAGCGCCATATCCATGGACCGCCTAGGAACGCACTCTCACACAGCAGTGTCACATACGTGAACCGCCAGGAACGCATTCTCACACAGCAGTGCCACAGCCGTGAACCATCAGGAACACACTCTCACACAGCAGTGCCACAGCGGGAACCGCCAAGAACGCATTCTCACACAGCAGTGCTACAGCCGTGCACAGCCAGGAACGCATTCTCACACAACAGCTCCACAGCCGTAAACCGCCTAGGAACGCACCCTCACACAGCAGTGCCACAGCCGTGCACAGCCAGGAACGCATTCTCACACAACAGCTCCACAGCCGTAAACCGCCTAGGAACGCACTCTCACACAGAAGCAGCCATGGAGACGCACTGTCGTGGGCGGAATCGCCCAGGGTTCCTAGGTGACGGCGCTGTTAGCCAGGGAGGAGAGGGGAGGTGCTGTCTGTAAATTACAAAAAAAAAAAAAAAAAAAAAGAGGTGGCAACTACCTTCCTTGCCCCACTTCCTAATCGCCGCCGCTGGCTGTGGGTTACTTAATGAAGAACATGGTTTTGAGGTAGTCTTCATAATGAAACATATCCTACCAAAAAAAAATTTTCTGAGGATTTTTAAAATCGAAAGACTTTCATGTATAGAAGCATACGATGACGTCTTTTGGTGGCAGAATTTTGAATAAAAGTCGAGTATTTCCGAAAACTATTCTTCATAGCAAAAGTAATGCTAAGAAAAAAGAAATTTCCAGATTCAGATATTTCATTTCATTTCATTTATTTATTCCTTCAGTTGCCACATTTTCGTACACAGAATACTTTATCTGTCGAAAATATACGTACTGCAACAAGTAGGAAAAGGAGGGAAAAGGCCATAAAGCCTGACATAGCCCGGTGATCTTAGCGGAAAAACTGTAAATTATTAAAGAGGATATTATTTAACGAGGATAATGTTTCCAATCTTCATTGTAGCAAGTGGCATACATTAAGAAAGAAAATTCTTCGATGGGTTTTTAAAAGTGGATGTACGTTTGCAACCTGAAATGCACACTAACACCACCTGTTACCAGAACTGTAAACAACAAACAACCCAAGAGGGCTTGCCAAATGTTCTAAAAGGTGAAAGGGAGAGTTTTTTAACTAGGCTTAATTGTTAAGTAGTTTTTAAAATAAGAGGTGAATGGATGAATTTTTAAAATTAAGCAGTGTTAAACGAATTTTTTAAATTAGGCTTTTAGAAGCAGAGATATCGAGTAAAACAGATTAAATATTTGCTCCTTCAGCGGAAAAATTGTTGATTAAGTTTGGCAGGAAATGCGCACAAAGTGTTTTTTAAGTCAGTAGTATCGAACCAAAAATCGATTTTGTCAATCGGCTTTTTTACAAGCGTAAATATTGCTGCAAACATTCAGTAAACGGAAACGTGACTTATGCCTCCTGATAGTAAACGTGTTCGTTAAGAAAATTTTTAAATGTTTTGCAAAACGTTGAGCATCAGATACGCTGTCCGACAAGGTAGCAAGTCCACAACGTGGAAGACCTGCAACATCTGCTCCAGCTGCGGCTACTGTGTCACAGGAAATCGAAAACATTTCGATGGCATCGTCACATGGAGAACTAAATGCTCGTGAAATTACGTGTCGAACTGGGATTTCACATGGGACGGTTTGTATAGCATTAAGACAAGTCCTTCTCAGATATTCATTCAAAATTTAATGCCGTCACTAATTAAAAGCTCACGCTTTCGCGAAGGGGAGAGATTTTGCAACATGGGGTTTTCGGCAAATGGATGAAAACGAGAACAGGATGTAAAATGTTTTATGGACAGATGAAGCACACTTCGCTCTCAACGGAGCAGAAAACACAATAAACTCCCGCATTTGGGCAACGGAAAATCCCAGAGCTGTTACCGAAACTCCACTCGATGAGCGAAATGTCACAGTATAGCATGGGTTCACGTTATCCTTCATTATTGGCCCTTTTTCCTTCGAAGAAATCTACGGACCTGCTTTCGGAATCGTCTCTATCGTAGGTGCGCGCTACCAGAACTTTTACGCAACAGCATTATACCGAGCTAGCAAGAGAGGCATGCACTGAATGCTGTAACATTCATACAAGATGGAGCGACACCGCGCATCGCGTCTCCTGTGAAGCAACTCCAGAAGTCAACGTTTGGAGGAAACCATGCGGTCAGCCGACATTTTCGGCACGAATGGCAACCCAGGTCTGCAGACCTTACATCATGTGAATTTCCGTTATGAGGCTACCGGAATTCATGGGTGTACGGATACTTCCCATTTTATTGGCCATGTTTGAAGACTATCCGACATCATGTGTCATCTTTACAAACGGATATGCTGTTTAATGCAGCCCATAATGTCTTCTCTCGTTGAGCAGGCAGTGCTCGCGAATGATTAGCACTACACTGAGCATTTATTACCGTAAGTAAGCTTGTGTGGACGTTACGTGAATTTGCTTTGCATAACCCACAATTAATCATTTGCTAGTAGCGCTATCTGGCGACCATAAATAAAACTAAAATGCCCAATTACTCTTTTAATTTCACAAAAAAAAAATCATATGTCCTTCTGTACATTTCGTTACACACTGCATACTGTCAAAAACTCAGTCATACTGCCATACTGTCAAAACTCAGCGAATTGTTTTTTAAAGTTTTGAGTGACTTTTAGATTACCCAGTACATAGGAAACATAAATATACATTTACGCACACTAATGACGAAACACTTGTTCACCAATATTAATGATTGTATGCATAACATTTCCCATCAGAAACTCGATCCGACGCAAACAAATTTTACAAATGGGTCCTTCAGCAGGAGAGGTATCGAACACACCGCAATTTAATTTTAAACTTCCAAACAAACAAACAACAACAACAACAAAACTGTTCATATCTTGAAAACGAAGCTCTACCAAAGTAGTCTTCGCAATAAATGGTATCGAAGGGAATAAATAAGGTTTTCAATTGTATGTTTAGAAAAGAAAAAGAGATATGTATTAAAATTAATATGTATTTCAATTCTGTAACATCTGTTCTTCCGCCGTATAGCGGCAAAGTTATTTATCGGAAGAAAACCGCAAATAGGATTTTGCAAATCGAATTAATAGTTGCAGATATATGGTGCTCATAGGCGGACGGACACATAGACAAACGGACAGAA
Organism: Macrothele yani; assembly: GCA_039090855.1. Lineage (NCBI taxonomy): Eukaryota > Metazoa > Arthropoda > Arachnida > Araneae > Macrothelidae > Macrothele > Macrothele yani. The sequence goes on along the minus strand of CM077010.1, from coordinate 72,628,788 downwards.
AAATTGATACTACAAGCACGTTCCTTTTTTCTTTTAGAAAAGACGTGCGGGAAAGTGCTTGAATTCGTTAAAGTCTGGTAGCTCCTTAAGAAATCCCACTAAAAAGAGGTAAAGTGTTTTTGTTCCCTATTTTAAGATTCTTTTGTTACTACCTGAGAACGAATAGCAAAGCATTTTTAGCTGTTGAACATTATGCTGCACCTCCAGTTACCAATTCTCGTTCCTGATAACTCCGCTGTCTGGCCAAAATGCACTTCACTTTCGCTGCTTTAATCGCGTACTTACTTTCATATCGCTGCTAAAAGATAACAAGGAAGATGACACCGAATTTTCGGGTGTAATAAGCACGTCTTTTGAATCCGTTCTGACGCAAATTCAATTTATCAAAGCTATTCAAAGTCAATGGAACCGGTATGGAAAACAATAGTATCTGACGGAAGAAAGAAGTTTTTCGATCTGGTATTTTATTCCTCCGATATTGCTGTAAACGGAATCGTGAGCTTACACCCTATGGTTGCATACTTGAGCGTTAAGAAAAACAGGAATTTATGTGAGAAACATTATAGACCGGAAACGCTCTCCAACATAGAAAGATTTTTTCAAATCGGACTCTTAGAAATAGAGATATCGACAAAAATAAGATGTGACTTTACGTCCCCTAGTGGAAGAAGCATGCATTATTTTAGAAAGAAAGCATTCCAAAAGGTTTTTCCATATGAGCGGTGTCGGTCAAAGAAAAAAATTTAGTCGAGTTTTCAGGAGCCCAGATTTTGCTACAAATACATCAGAAGCAGAAATTAACACTTATGCCCCCTGGTGGCCAAACCATTCTTTATCAAACATTAGAAATTATGTGAAAAATATTTTCCATCAGGTCTTATATGCGATACAGGAAGAATTTTTCAAATCGGTGTTTTAAAAGCAGAAAAAACGCAGAAAACGCAATTTTCCTTTGTGCTCCCTAGCGGAAAGTCTATGATTTACTTGAAAATTTTGAATTTATAGGGAAAACATTTCGCATTGGAAACACCATCCAACAAAGAAGGAATTTTCCAAATCGGTCTCCTAGAAGTAGAGATATTGACAAAAATAAGAAATAGATCTACGCCCCCTGGCGCAGAAACCATGCATTATTTCAAGAAGAAAATGTTCCTAAAGCGTTTGTCGACATGAGTAGTATCGGTCTTCAAACGACTTTTTTTTCAGTCGAGATTTTGGAAACTCATATTTTACTGCAAATACATCAGAAGCGGAAATTAAGACTTGCGCCACCTGGTGGCCACACCATTTTTTAATAAAAACTATAAATCATGTGCGAAGGATTTTTCATCAGGAGCTGTATCCGGTGCAGAGAGATTTTTTCAAATAGGAGATTTAGAAGCCGAGATGTAGGGAGAAAGCAATTTACCTTTACGCCCCCTAGCGGAAAATCTACGAACAACTTGAAAATTTTTAAATTATATGAAACACATGTCACACCGGAAACACTATCCAACAAAGAAGGAATTTTTTAAATCGGACTCTTAGAAGTTTTTTTTTTTTGTTTTTTTTTGCAACTTTCGTTTTAAATTCTAAAGTTTTTCCTTAGTCTTCAGTTTTGCTCTTCAGTGACAAAAATAAGATATACATCTACGCCCCCTTACGTAGAAACCATGCATTATTTTAAGAAGAGAATGTTTCTAAAAGGTTTGTCGGCATGTGCACCATCGGTCTACAAACGACGTTTTTTTCAATCGAGAATTTAAAAGCTCATATTTTGCTGCAAATGCATCAGAAGCGGAAATTAAGGTTTACGCCCCCTGGCGGCTGAACTATTTTTTTTACAAAAATTAGAAATTATGTGCAAACAGTTTTCCATCAGCAGCTATATGTGCAAACAGTTTTCCATCAGAAAGAATTTTTAAAATCGGAGATTTAGAAGCAGAGATATAGGGGGGAAACCCAATTTACCATTACGCCCCCTAGCAGAAAGTCAATGAATTACTTGAAAATTTTGAAATTATATGAAAAACGTATCACACTGAAAACACTATCCAACAAAGAAGGAATTTTTCAAATCGGATTACTAGAAGTAGAGATATTGACAAAAATAAAATATACATCTACGCCCCTGGCGGAGAAACTGTAGAATATTTTAAAAAGAAAATATTCCTAAAATGTTTATCGATGTTAGTGGCATCAGTCCAAGAAAGAATTTTTTCAATTGATATTTTAGAAGCTCCGATTTTATGGCAAATACATCGGAAGCATAATTTAACACTTACGCGTTCTGGTGGCTAAAGTATTCTTTACCAAAAATTTGAAATTATATGCAAAAGATTTTACATCAGGAGGTGCATTCGCTGAAGTAAAAAGTTTTCAAATCGGAGTTTTGGAAGAAGAGTTATCGGGTAAAATATGATTTACTTTTACGCCCCCTAGCGGAAAATCTATGCGTAATTTTAAAAAGTAACTATATCTAAAATACTCTTCGACATAAATGGAATCGAAAGACAAAAACATTTTTTCAATCGGTTGTTTAGAAGCAAATATGTGGAATAAAACATATTTTTGAATTCGACATCATCGGCATTTATTCCCTCTAGCGGAGAAATTGTACATTGTAAAAAAAAAAAAAAAAACGAAATGAAGGATCATCCTTCGCATATTTCAAGCTTCCCAACGTAAAAAGAATTTTTCAAATCGGACTAATAGTTGCAGAGATAGCGTAGGTACAGGCGGACGGACGGACGGACGGGCAAACCGGTAACATAAGCACGACCTTTTTTTTACAAAAGACGTGCTAAAAATGAAAGGGCTGCCCGAAATCAACGACTTTAAATGCGTCAATAGTACTATATATAACGCGTGCATTTAAATTACTTCTGTTTGAAATGAAATCTCGGTCACAAGAATCATTTATTAAACTCCAGCAAACGTATGTGCTCTGAAGACGTCTGATTTTGTAGTAACAGAGACTTACCCTTCGTGTCCATTTGGATGACCTCTCGGAGAAGATTACAAGCTCTGATGAAAAGAAAAGAATGTATTATGCGCAATGAATATTAATTTTTATTTTGGTTGGAGGTTAAATGAAAATTAACAAAAATGAAGCTTGGCATTGTCCCTAATTTAGGGTCACTGGCTTCAGGGAAGGGAGAGAGCCACTGCCTTAAGGCAAACACAACATCTATGCTTCACCGGAATTCGAACGCAGACCCATCGCGAACGAATGGTGAGAAGCCTGCATTTAGACAACTACGCCACCGGATCAGCATATTAAATTTTACATTGCCAACTGATTAAAATTTACTACCTTTCTTGAGGAAAATAACCAATGCGAGACTTACGCTGGCGGGTGTTTGAAGACCTGAAAGGTTCCGGTTCGTAGTGCTGAAAAAATAAAGTCAAGAACAAGTCACTATCACAGCAATAATAATTAATAGTGGTTAATAATAATTAACAGCAAATTAATAATAATTAACAGTGTTTCATTATAAATCTTCTGTTACCACTTTCGTTACAACTATGTACGTTGAACATTAAAATCATCAATGTCAATAATATTCCCTAAGTTGCAATGTAATTTTTAATTTCATCCCAATAGTCGTTAAAGATATTTTAATGTAATTTTCAATTTTATAGCGATAAATGATGACAGTCGATAAAGAAGCTACAGTTGAGGCTACGAAGACACCCGCGATATGGACACTTAAAGAACAGAAATTGATTTCTTCATAAAAGATATCTTCATGTTGGTTGGCCATTTAAACTGAGCATTTGCTCTTTGGTGAATGTCCCTGATATGTAATATATTTTTTTAAATAATTGAACTTTTTCCGTGGGTTCTCTGCAAGGATATTGCCACAGTTAAGATCATCATCCAGTACCAAAGTCCATGCCATTTCTGTTATGTCTGTCGGTAGCAATACGATATTCCAAATCTTAAGAAAACTCAATCTATATTGCTGTATAGGTTGAATTTTGAAGAACAAATATTTGAACCAGGATTATGAGTTATAGCATTCAAGGGAATTTTTTTTTTTGTTCAGGGTTTTTATTACTACCGTGACAAGCCCCAAGGGTTATAAACAATCGCTTGTCGCTAATTTGGAGAGCTGTTGTTGGCTGATAGCCATATTGACCCGAAATCGGGCTTTTTTTTCAGTTTAGTTGGCTTCAGAAAAAATTATTTTGGCTTGTTTGACTTTTTCCTGGCATTTTATGTTAGTTGCACGAAAATTACATATCATGCTCTTTTAAAATAATTTTCTTTTTAAAAAGTTATTTTTGCTAAATGGCAATACCTTAACGGCAGACTGGCAAGAAATCAAAATCTATGCAGTTTAAACTTTGATTGACAGTTAACTCAAAGTTCCAGGTTATGTTTAATATATTGACGAATTGGGAAGAGCTAAAGCTTATTTCAGTAGTACTTAGTTAGCCCAAATGTTAAAGGAAATGATGTTAAACTACAAAAATTGTTTGTTCTTTGTATTTGTGACACCTACTGTACAGAATTTTTAAGCAAACCAAAACTGATCCTCATGTATTGATTTTAGTATAAAATTTTTAACAAATTATTGTATGTTCCTGCAGAAGGACAAAAATACAGAGACTCATCTAGAAATAAAAAAGTGTCAAAGAAAGATGTATGTGTATGCTAGAAGAAGCTCTCAATGAAGTTACATGTAGAATTCCGTCGGCATGAAAAATATATTTCAAAATTTATCAAAATTGAGCCTCAAAATAATTTTAAATCAAGTTTCAAGGACCGTGTTTTCAGAGTTACCCTTTATACACCTTGCAGGAAAAAAAAACATCAGCACTATTGAAGAACAATATACAAAAATGCTTTTAGTCAATTGGAAAGAAGAAGCTCCATTTAAGAAAGATGGGCTGTCTATAGACATTGAACTATTTTTTATTGGCGAGATTCAACTTCAGGCATTTAAAGGATACATTCTCTCTTATAACCCCAGTTAAACCAAAAACAAGAAACAAAATGCAACTGAATTTTTTTTATGCTGTTGTGAGAATCAGATTAGAACTATTGCTTTGAAACAAATGCTCTAAATACTTCACTCCATCTGCAAAAATGTTGAACGACTTTACATCTGACCAGGTTTATGCCGTAGGTTCTATTTGTTCCTGTGAGGATGACGGTTCTATACTGGATGTACAGCTTTTCGTCTGACGTGAATATGAAAAATATGTTTTGATAATGTTTGGCTTTTCTCTAGTATTGTTTGGATTTAAATAAAAAAAAAATTGTCTGGCAGACCTGGCTGGTAGAGGCAAAACCTTAGGACACGCACTCCATTTATGCCTCTTCGGGATTCCAACCCGAACTATCAGAGGCTTTAGACCACTGCTCAACTTTTACTGGTAATACTTTGTGTAGGTACGAAATAATTATAGTGATTGGCGGTTACTGTTACGAGTAAACTGCTCCTATTGTTTTCCATTATAGGCTCGGGAATTGCGCAGACAAAGTCACATGATATTTTTATTGAGATCGAGTTGTGACGTCAAGTAGCATACCGCTGTTACCCTTTGAATGCAAGGCGGCCGAATCCTCCAGAAACCTTCCCTATTCAGGTATGAGGCAATGATTATATCCAAGTGAATTAATCATTATTGCCTTATTCGGATTGTCCTACACCCTTATCGTCATGATTGATATCGCCAATTGCGTTTGTCTCAACAACACTCATATCATCTTATAGCACGCCTTTCGGCTACAATAGTTTCACTAACAAATGAAGAAACTCTTGTAAGCGATTTTTTCCCTACTTAAGTTGAGGCAGTTTCGACCTTTCCGTATGGTAGTTGTATTCTTTAGAAGCGAAGTAGCTTAAAGCCTATTTTCTCAAACCTGATCTGACAAGCGATTATTTGTAGGTCAGTTCGTAGGTAGGAAAATCTGATAATTTTTCTTCTAACCTCTGCATGGATTTGCTTATTTTTTGTTGCAAATTCACAACGCGAAATAAAAAAAGAAAGAAAAATTACTAGAAAATCAGGCGTCTGAGGTGCACATGCAGCTTTTAGTAAACAAGATTGGAATAAAAAAGATATCGCTCTTTCCACGTTTTATCAAGATATAGCAACCGAAAAATTGTTATCCGGTCACCGCTGGGATCCGAATCCCAGATCTCCTGATATCTAGCCGAGCACGTTAGCCCCACGCTATGGTGGCCAACAGCGTAAGGCTGACGCGCTTGGCTAGATATCAGGAGATCTGGGATTCGGATCCCCAGCGGTGACCAGATAACAATTTTTCGGTTGCTATATCTTGATAAAACGTGGAAAGTGCGATGACTTTGTTTATTTACTGACGCCACGTATTTGGAGGATTTTCACATTCAACAAGTTACTACGCACTGATAGATCCTCACACAGAGCACTAGCACTCCTGCAATGCAAGTTTCTTTCCCGTGTACCTAACCGGGAGAGAACTGACCTAATACTTAAACATAATGGAAACAAATTCTAAATTTTATTGCGAACAAACGGGAGTTTATGTATACGTGAGATCGACTAATACACCAGTATATACAGTAATTTTCAAGAAATCATTCAAGATACCTGTACGCTACCCTTTGACAATATTTCAACTCCTGACAAGTTAGATCTCAGACCCATTAACCGTTCCCAGCAAAAATACAAGTGTTAGGAAATTGCTGGCCACCAGCTGGCAATGCTGGCTGAAATCTGCCGCTCATGGTACAGTAGCGGTCCGTTGGTGGCTGCTATCAGTTGTCAGCTACTCATGTCCCTACAGCATGTTTGTGAATTATGGGTCTCCAAACAAGTTCCTCGAGTGGCCCGTAGCTGGCAACCGAAGCAACCCCAACACGAGGTGGAAGCAGCGGAATTTCGCATGCGCAGAAGCAACACGTGCGCAGTCACTCGCGGTCCAGTTAGTTGAAGACGACGTTATCGCCCTTGTGTTGTTTTAGTGCATGTTAAGAAAAAAAGTCGTATGTAGAGAGGCGAATTCATTTCCTTATGAAATGCCACCTCCACGAAGATTACCGTAGGAGGAAAATTATATAAATAATTAATGAACTGTAAGAAATAGTCAGTTACTCTCATGTATTTATAGAAACTCATTTCGTAGCAAAATCCCTGCAATAACCCACAAAGAATCGAGAATACAGGCAGCCATGAAACACACCCACGACATTCCCATGAATAACAAGAAATGATTTCTGTATAATCTTTCGTTAATATATACTAAACCGCTTCAAACAAAAGTACCAGAAAGGCATTAAAAAATTGTTATGGTGAAAAAAAAAAAAAAAAAAGAACTATACGCTTACAAAATTTATCCATTATTTGAAGGAAAAAAACGCTATGTGGATATAATGGATTCATACATGAGTTGAATACACAAGATTGAAGGAATTCGCTGCTAAAAAGACGAGACGTAAAATAGAATATATTTCCTCTTTAGAACAAATGTATCTTTGTACCGTGGGAAAAATACAGCCTTTAAAAATGTAACGGAATGTGACGTGAACGTGTAAATAGAGTAATTAAACAAACAATCGCCTTTTAAGACCATAAAGGCAGCACAAAACTTTGGAAAATTTCTTTGGGTTGGTACAATAATTGAAAATGAGTGAAATTCCCTTAAGGTAAATAAAAACAATCTTTACGTTGAAAAAATAAATGCATGATTTATATGAAACGGACATTTATGAAAAATTAATATTGTAAAATTGAAAAGAGAACCCTTTGTTTCACATCGCGAAGGAAAAAGGCTCACCTTCAAGCAAACACTTGCCCGTGGCAAACTAGTGTAGTGGCTAAAGCATCCGCTTCGCAAACATGCCGTCTTGGGTTCGATGCTACCCTGTTCGAAACGGGTTTTTCGGAACCCGTTGAGGAAATTTCCCCAGCGACGTGCTGTCATGCACAAGTTTTGTTGGGAAAGAAAGAGGAGTTGTGCCTTTTGGGAACTACGATTATCTTCTTTCTTCTTTTTTATGGCTACTACTGGGAAATTGGCGGAAAGGATTTGGCAAGCCATCAGTTACGTCACGGGATTTCCTGCTGCTACTGCCGGGAAACTGGAGGACCACATTAGTCTTGCCATTAATTATGGCACGAGCTTGCAGAACCGCTTAAGGGCCACTTTTGGCTGCCACTGCTTGTGAAAAATAACTAATGGCCTTGTTCTGGTACATGACGACTGATGGGGGTGTCAACTGCTAGCCGGATGCTAGCCTGAACTGGTGGCCCCTGCGATATTTTATTGACGGTTGGGTAGCGGCAACATAGTGCTGTGCCACTGCTCGCACTGTTGGCTGCCAGTGCTGGCTTAAGTGCTGGCACTGTTTTTTCTGGATTATTGTAGGGTTTGCCCCTGCAAAGAAGGTTTAGAGTCGACTAGTTGTGGCTGTTGCAGGCATTTGAGCCAAGTTATTAGATTGAACCTTAATTCTGCAGTGCAATGCATAGCAGGAGTTCTTACGGACGTGATGGAAAAAAATATCTACAGCCTTATGGACGTAATGAAAAAAATCTTTATAGGAATTAATATATGCTTTCTAAGAGTCTCGAAACAATTGCCAGAGGAAGGAATAAGGCTAGGAAAGAATAAAACGGCAAAAAAAGAGCAGTTCTAATGTGGTAAAATCTAGCATCTGAATTTTGGTGCAGACAGAAAGAGACTTAAAATTTTCAGACTTCGTGTGAAAATGACGGCTGACAGTGGCCTTCACAGAGCCTGACGCCTCTGGTGAACGCTGGGTACATCAATCCGATAAAAAGTCCCTGGACAAACATAGATTGACAGACGTTAGCTGTATAAAAAATACCCCTTATAGATTAAGTCAGCTTCCACGACTACCACACCACACATTTTGCTGCTAGCTAAACACATTATATATGAAGCAATCTTGCTTGTCAATCATGCACATGTCTTTAACCTTGACCTCAAGACTGCTACCGGATAACAATTACTGAGTGAGAAAATATAATATTAAGGTTGAAACGTTAAACGAGAATGAACTCAAAATTTACATAGAGAAAGACAACTATAAATGAAAGTTAAATTAGAGTACATTTACAAACAGAGATACTGAATAGAAACACACGCTAAAACCACTTAGCGCTAGATTTGTGAACTACAAAAAATCCACGAGTACATGTAGAATGCTCTACGAGGTGAATGATATCCGGCAGAGGCGTAACTAGGTATTTCTGCCCCAGGGGCAAACCAAAAATTATTGCGCCCTCATCACTCTCTCTCTCTCTCTTTTTAGGGTTTTACCACCACCGTGTGTAATTTTAAAAGTCTATAAGTTATAAACAGTCCCCCCCCCGTCCCTAATTCGGGGCAACTGATTGCGGGGATTGGGGAGAGTTATTGCCGGAAGCCCAGTGCACAATCCATGCCTCATTCGGGACTCCAATCCAGGCCCGTTCGAACCAACGATCAGAGGCTAGCGTTTGGACCACTACGCCACCTGGCCATCTGTCTTTCTATCTTCTGTATATATCTTTTTGTTTTTTCATGGGTTTTGTGACCACCGTAAGAAACTCATTTGGTTATAATCAGTCATCCACCGTAATTTAGGGCCGTTGCTTCCATGGAAGGGAGAAAGCCTTCCGTGGAACCAACAGCCCTTAGACACTTAGACCACGGCGCCACTGTGGCATCACACACACACACACTCACGTATAAATGTACACTTCTGGACAAAACAAAATTGATGTCACACCTCACTGTTGCCTGCTATCTCTGTACGGGAGACGCAATCAAACTATAAATGTTTTTCCCAACTGATTCGGAGTTCAGACCTACGGTACCGCATCAGACTGACGTCGTGGTTCTCAGTTGCAGTAATGATGGAATAGTCCCCAGATAATCTCCAACAAAGTGAACACCCTTGTCTTGCAACATAAGTACAACGGCGTCTTCAATTTTGAATATCAGCACTAAAATCCTCTGAACACTTTGAGGAAGAAATGCAAAATTTGACAGAGCTACCAACACTGGGGAAGCATGTAATATGTAATTTCTACAAATGGAGAAATGACAAAGTAAGGTGCGAAAAAACGGTACTAGAAACTGGTGCTACAGTTTCATTTCCTGTTTTAATCAGATTGTAAGCAGTGATTTTTGTGCACTCTCATGAACTTCCCGTGGGGCAGCCGTCCCGCCTTCCCCGCCCTAGTTACTTCTCTCGTATCTGGTGCTGAAAGAACTGCACAAAATTGTTTTTGTACATAGTAGTATCGGATCGAGAATGGAGTTTTTCAAACCGGTTTTTTGACTAGCAGATATTGCTGCAAATATGCTGTAAACGGGGACGTGACTTATGCCCTGCAGTAGCACAGCAAACTTTTGCGTTAAAGAATATTTGAAATATAAGCAAAACATCCCGCACCAGATATGCTGTCTGACAAAGGAATAATTTTTAAATCAGGCTCTTTGAAGTAGAGATATCGAGAATGTGATATACATCTACTCTCTCTGGTGGAAAATATGCGCATTATTTCAGGTACAGAGTATACGCATAGTTTTTTTCGTTCTGAGTGGTTTCGGGCAGGGAAGAAACGTCTTCAATCATGTTTTCAGAAGCTCACATATTGATGCAAATACACCGGAAACATAAATAATGCCTTTACGTCCCTTGAAGCAGATCTTCACTGAAATCAGAAATATATGCAGAACGTTTCCTGCTGGAAGCTCCATACGACGCAAAAATGATTTTTCAAATCGTACCTTCAGACGCAGAGATATAAGAGAAATCGTAATTTACCTTAACGCCTTCTATCAGAAAAATTGTGAGTTACATGAAAAAAGAAACTCTACACAAAATAGTATGCGTCATAAGTGCCATCTAAGAAAATAAATAAATTTTCAATTGGTTATTTAGAAGCAAAGATATGGAATAAAATGCATTTTGAATTGCATAGCATCTGCATTTATGCCCTCTAGAGGCGAAGTTATGCATCGGGTAAAGGTCCAAAAACAAAAGATCATCATTCTCACAATTACGCCTATCTAGTGCAATTTTTTTTCAAATCGGACCGAGATTTACAGAGGTATTGTGTCAACAGACGGACAGACAGACAGATTGATAGGATATATAAGCATATATACTTTTTTTTCTACAGGAGACTTACTAAAAATCTCTTGCAATGTATTGCGTTCGGTGTCAAACTTCTGGTGCTAATGTGTGGCCCCATAAGAATCTATAACGAAGTAAATTTCTCCGTCATTTCCATCCACGCCGCGGTTCGAATCCAGGTCCCCTCACTCCGGAATAACTCACTCTACCAATTGAGCTACGCGGACGTTCATTCTGACTGCTATCTGCCTTTATGTCGTGTGCGTCCTTCTGGCAGGTACGTCACATCCCCCCCCACCGAAAGGGGGCCGAGGGCATGGCCCACGGGTCAGCCGTGACCATGAGTCTTTGCAGGTAGCCATCCGCTGTAGAACGTGCACCTGAGAACTCGCAGTCAATCTGGTGGGTGGAATGCAACATCAAACATTTTTATTTTTCGAAGAGCTGGAGAAGGGATTCTCTGATTTTTCCTATCTCGCGGTGTGAAAAGAACATCACACCATTGCGAGATTTTAAACGGCCGGATCATCCGGAAAGTTCGGGCGCCATTATAACGAAGTAAATTTCTCCGTCATTTTTATCCACGCGGGGCCGTACCTGGGTCCCCTCATTCCGGAATAAGTCACTCTACCAATTGAGCTACGCGGACGTTCGTTCTGACTGCTATCTGCCTTTATGTCGTGTGCGTCCTGCTGGCAGGTACGTCACAAACCTTTAACGTAATTTTCTGTAGTGGTATGAATGAAAATATGATGACGTCCATTTAGAGTGCTCCATGAAGTTTTGCGAAGAGTATATTCTACACTCTTTGCAAAAACGTTTGACAAGAGTACACAATATAACTCTTCTCAAAAACTTCATATTTTGCAGAAGTGAAATTTACCGCCCATTATCACTGTGCGTAAACAGGGATTTACACTGATGATCCATTACATTATGACCACCTACCTAATAACCTGTAGGACCCCCTTTAGCCCGCAAAACAGGGTCCACCCGGCGAGGCATCGATTCGATGAGGTAGCTATAAGTATCTTGGAGTATCTCGTACCATAATGCCAACAGTAGGTCCTCCAGTTCCCGTATATATCGGGATGGTGGTGATTTAGCGCGAAAACGTTTTCCAAAGTTGAACCACAAATATTCGATTGGGTCCATGTCAGGTGAATTTGGAGGCTATGGCATTAACAGAAAGCTACCAGCACGATCCTGGAACAACTTCTTGATGATTCAGGCAGTATGGCATGGCCATTATCCTGTTGGTAATGGTCATCATCAGCAGGAAACACAGTTGCCTTGAATGGGTGAACTTGATCCGCAACGATGTTCAGATACTTGACAGCTGTCAGGGATTGTGATATTGGGATAATGGGGTCTAATATGATCCAAGAAAACATCGCCCACAGCATAACACCGCCGCCGCGGCCTGTTTCCGCCCAACAGTGCATCCAGGTGCCATAAGCCTCCGTTGGTAATCTGCGTATTCGTGCTAGGCCGTCTACGTGATTCTCCAGGAATCTTGATTCGTTAGACCAGGCTACTTTCTTCCAATCGCCCGCGGTCCAATTTATCATATATCACTGTCGCACAAGATATTTGTGTTACAACATTTTCCCACTCTGGCTTACACTGCAGGAGCGCGTTTTCTATTGGGGGGACAGGAAAGTAACGTTGTTTTTGGGAAAAAAGAGAAACACTGTTTGTAACAGACGAAAATTATTCCTTAATCAATTATATAATCACCAGCACATTTGCCCATCGTGAAACAAAACTTTCAATGCCGTCTTTATAAAAAGACGGCTGTGATGCAAAGAAGTCCAAGAGCTCCGTTTTGGTATCATCAATATTGTGATATGTTTCTCCATTAGGAAAGTGCTGCAGAGATATGAACAAATAGTAATAAGGTGGTGCAATGTCAGGGGAATAAGAGAGATGGGGGCAGAACTTCGCAGCTAAAATCTATGTTCGTCTGCTGGGTCCGTCGCGCCGTGTGAGGTCTCGCGTTGTCGTGCTGGAGGATGACACATTTTCTGTTGACAAGTGCTGGATGTTTTACAGTAAGAGCTTGCTTTAAACGGTCAAGATGTTAATAATAGAGGTCTGCCGTTACGGTCTGTCCGGGTTATAAGAGCTCAAAGTGAGCTATGCCAGCGGTAGTTCACCAAACACAGGCCTGGTTTTGGAGTAGGAATTGGTGTCTTACCTAGAGAAAAAGTTACTGGTTTTTTGGCGTTTGTTGTTCACGTAAAGAATTCAACGTTTCATCTCCAGTGACAATTCGATGAGGAAATGGATAGTTTTCCTGTCGGCTGAGCAAAGAGTTGCAGATGGTGGAACGCTGGTCTTTGTTGTCAGGTGAAATTTGGTGTGGAACCCAAACTTCTTGTCTATAGACCTTCCCTATCTGTTGAAGGCGCTTTTGAACAGTAGACCATGATGCATTATGATGTTGGGATGATTCCTCAATGGTTTGACGAGGATCGGACTCAACGGCTGCAGGCAGCAGGTCATTGTACAGCTCCATGGGTCCTCCTGCACGAGGAGCATCACAGAGGTCAAAATTGCCCAACCGGAATTGGCCGACCCAACGCTGACACTTGTGGACATTTAACGCATTCGGATAAATAGCGCAAATGTTATTGGTGGCCACGGTTGCATTGTTCCCCTTGTAAATTTCATACAGCGTCATACCATGACGAGCATGGCTCTCCTCGGGTTTTATGTCACTCATTTTGTTCTGCAAATCTGAAAGACAAAAACACCTACAAAAGTTAAAGGCGAATAGTTCATTCACTTGTTACTTTCCGGTCACCCCGCACCCCTCCCCAATATTTCTCTTTTAAGATTGGCCGAATCATAGAGCCAGTCTGTTTTCTTTGTTCCCAAAGGGACAAGGTGGGAGGGAGTGGGGGTAAAAACAATGCTTTATGAAAATGATTCAAATATGGCAAAGCTTTATTCCAGTTTACAGACCAGAATTAAGGTAGGGGGGTGAGTTTTATATGTGAAGGGTATTCCATTAATTTAGTTGATGTGCAATCGGCAGAATTTACCACGGATGTTGTCATTTACTTTGAATTTATTCATTACAGTTATATAATTAGTTTCCCTCTTCAAATCATCATTGGGAAGCTCTGATGTCAGCATCAGGTTCAAATCGGAAGGTAGTAAAATGCCTGTCTAAAACTCTTTGGTCTACACGTGCCGAAGCAGTTACTGCCTTAAGTGAAAGCTACGAACAAATGAAGTCAGTTTTGGATAGACTGGCTAAAGATAATACGCAGTCTACGGACACGCGGCTTGTTGCAAACAGCTTTTGAAAAAAACAAGTTAGTAAAATCATGCAATGCATTGATTATGATACGCTTTCCAATATACTGGAAATCATTACACAAGCTATTACTCAAGTTATGAGGAAAATGGCTGTGGAATAAATCTCACCCCAGTGTCCTGACCTTTGATCCATTTGGATGATATTCAATAGAACTGATTCAGTATATCTCCGAAATAACATGATAAAGTTTTGTCGCAATCGAAGCAAGTTTACGTAAGTTATGATGCATAAGCGCTATGGAATAGATCCCGCTCCTGTGTCCTAACCTTTCACCCCATTTCGCCCATTTTCAATAGATTCGTCCCCAGGAAGGTCCCTACAACATACCAACGTTTCATCCAAATCGAAACATTTTTACGTAAGTTGACTCATAATGGCGTTGAAAGTGATTCCGCTGTTATGTCCTGACCTTTGACCCCCATTTCGCCAATTTTCAATAGGGTTTGTCCCCAGGTGTTCTCCTACGACATACTAAAATTTATTCGAAATCGAACCTTTTTTACGTTAGTTATGACGCATAAGAGCAGTGGAATGGATCTCGCTCTTATGTCCTGAATTTTGACCCCATTTCGTTCACTTTCAATAGGGTTTCCTTCCCAGGTGTTCCCCTACCACATACTAAAATTTCATCGCAATCGAACGATTTTTACGCAAGTTATCGTGCGGACGAACATACGCACACAACGCGTGACGTAATGAGGCAAATGGGAATCGCGACCATCTGCTAGTAAGGTGTGACGTCATAAAACTTAAATGGGGTCCACAAACAACGCGTGACGTAATAAGATAGATGGCATGACCGCGCGCCAACATCTAATGTGGCGACGCCATGACACCACACTACAAACTTGGCGATTCGGGGTGATTATTTAACCCACTAAACAAATTTTCTTAAAGTCGAGATCAAGCTAAATCGATTTCTAGTACCAGAAAACGGTAGGTTAACGACTTTCATCAAAATCCTCATAGCCGTTTTCAAAATAAAATTTACATACATACAAGAATTACTCCTTTAAGGTGAACGTCAAGTAATTTTGCTTCCTGTACTTCGAATGGAAAAATTTCTGTACACATTTTCTTCCCAATTAATGCGTTCACAAGGATGAAAATTTGAACATCGATTAAAATAGCTTCATTTTATAACTTGAAATACTTAATATTTTCTAAAACATAACCATAATTATGCAATCCAACATTTGTTTGTCTACTGACGTCATCAAAGAACAGGTCGCGCCATCCTTTTTCTGGGTCCAACACCACCAAACGAAAAGTTATTGATTTTTAATGTAACTATGGTTATGTTTTAGAAAATATTAAGTATTCTAAGTTGTAATAAAGTTATTTTAATCGATGTTCAAATTTTCATCCTTGGAAAACACATTAATTGTGAAGGAAATGTGTACAAATGTTTTTCCATTGGAAGTATAGGAAGCAAAATTACTTGACGTCCACCTTAATAATATGGGATAAGAGCAATGGAATGGATCGCATTCCTATGTCCTGACCTTTAACCCCATTTCGTCCACATTCAATAGGATTCATTCCCAGGTGGTCCCCTACTACATACTAAAATTTCATCGAAATCGAAGCATTTTTACGCACGTTATGACACATAAGGGCAATGGAATGCATCCCGCTCTTATGTCCTAACCTTTGATCCCACTTCACCCATTTTGAATAAGATTCGTCCCCAGACGGTCCCCTACCACATACTAATATTTCATTGAAATCGAACCATATTTACGCAAGTTATGATGCATTAGGGCAATGGAATGATCCCGCTCCTACGTCGTGATATTTGACCCCATTTGTCCCATTTTCAATAGGGTTCGTTCCCAGTTGGTCTTCTACCACATACTGAAATTTCATCGAAATGTAACCATTTTTACGCCAGTTATCGTGTGGACGGACGGACGGACAAAGCTGGAGCATATACGCTTCTTCAACGTACGGTTGGAAAGCATAAAAAAGGAGATAAATTGGAAACTAGGTTTTTAACGATTTTGAGAAGCGAAATTTTTTCACGTCTCAGTACAACGAGAACAAATTTTCGCAGCTCCAGAAAATTGACTTGTCTGTAGTTGTTAAAGTATTCAAGTGTTTGACATCATACATAAACGACAAGAGAGGCCTTTTGATGAATATAAAGCTCGAGCGGAAAAGGTATCTTCAATAGCTGTGTATAAAAATGTCAACAAGTGTTTGGAAATAATTATCAGCCGCATCTGCAATTTAAACAGTGATAGCAAAGATACTCCGGATGAACTCCCAGAAGGAAGCAAAAAGATTGAAATTGAAACTTTTTACCTGTCGTTTTTCCTCTGGTGTGTGTGTGTGGGTTAAAAAAAGAGGACTGCATCATAAAAATAGTGTTTGAAAAGAAAAAAATTATTTTTGGAACAGGTTATCATATTTTGAGAAAAATGAAATCAGAAAGTGCTGTAACAATTCATCATCCATCTACTTTATGCGTCCTAGTAAAAATTAACTTGCCTCTGAATGTCTCCATTTGAAATCATATATCGTGCAAGTCTAATGATACGTTGTTGAATTCAAGTAATATGAAAATCTAAGAAGAAGAAAATGTTGAAGAGGGGAAGAAGGAGGAATAGACAGAAGATGAACCAGCAGGAAAATGTTTTAGGATTAATACCCAAAGTTTGCAGGGGCACTTACATGGAAATGCACTCTTTACGACATTCCCTAACATTAAGATTGCGACGCTGATTTTTTTATCATGATGGTAACACACACGAGTAGAGATAGTTTGTTTTCCAAACTCAGACTAAAAAAGAACGAGTTGAGAAACCGCATGATGCGGCCGAGGCTGAATAACTTGTGTTTGATGAGCATTGAAAGCGACGTATTATAAAAAATGGATTTTTCAGATATCATTACAGATGTTGTTGTACGCAAATGTAGAAAACACATATTTTGAAAACAAGGGGGGGGTGGCACGGAAATGAAAAACAAGTCACTTGTAGTTTAAAGTTAATTTAAACACAGTGCTCGGTTTTTTTGTAGGCCTACTGGGGATCTCTTCCGTATAAAAAACAAGAATGAAGACACCGAATTTTTGGGTGTAATAATCACGTCTTTTGAATACGTTTTGACGCAAATTAAATTTATCAAAGCAATTCAAAGTCAATGGAACCGGTACGGAAAACAATAGTATATGACGGAAGAAAGAAGTTCTTCAATCGGGTTTTTAATCCCTCAGATATTGCTGTAAACGGAATCGTGAGCTTACGCCCTCTGGTTGCAGACTTGTGTGTTAAGAAAAATATGAATTTATATGAGAAACATTTCGCACCGGAAACGCTCTCCAACACCGAAATAATTCTTCAAATCGGACTCTTAGAAACAGCGATATCGACAGAAATAAGATGTGATTTTACGTCCCCTGGTGGGAAAACCATGCATTAGTTTAAGAAGAAAATATTCTCAAAAGGTTTTTCCATATGAGCGATATCGGTCCAAGAAAAAACAAATTTAGTCGAGTTTTCAGGAGCCCAGATTTTGCTACAAATACATCAGAAACAGAAATTAACACTTATGCCCCCTGGTGGCCAACCCATTCTTTACCAAACATTAGAAATTATGTGAAAAGATATTTTCCATGAGGTCGTGTGTGCGGTCCAGGAAGAATTTTTCAAATCGGAGTTTTAGAAGCAGAAATAACGTAGAAAACGTAATTTACCTTTGTGCTCCCTTAGCGGAAAGTCTATGATTTACTTGAAAATTTTGAATTTATATGAAAAACATTTGGCATCGGAAACACTATCCAACAAAGAAGGAATTTTTTAAATCGGACTCCTAGCGGTAGAGATATTGACAAAATAAGATATACATCTGTGCACCCCGGTGTAGAATCCATACATTATTTCAAGAAGAAAATGTTCCTAAAAGGTTTGTCGACTTGATTAGTATCGGTCAACAAATGACTTTTTTTAGCAATCGGAATTTTAGAAGCTCATATTTTGCTGCAAATACATCAGAAGCGGAAATTAATTCTTACGCCACCTGGTGGCTAAACCACTTTTTGCAAAAATTAGAAATTATGTGCAAACGATTTCCCATCAGGAGCTGTATCCGGTGCTGAAAGCATTTTTTGAAATCGGAGATTCAGAAGCAGAGATATAGGGGGAAACGTAGTTTACCTATACGCCCCGTAGCGGAAAGTCTATGAAACACTTAAACATTTTGAAATTATATGAAAAACATGTCACACGGAAAACACTATCAAGCAAAGAAGGAATTTTTCAAATCGGACTTCTAGAAGTAGAGATATTGACAAAAATAAGATATATATCTACGCCCCCTTGAGGAGAAACCGTGGAATATTTTAAGAAGAAAACATTGGGAAAAGGTTTATCAATGTGAGTGGCATCAGTCCACGAAATATTTTTTTCAATCGATGTTTTAGAAGCTCAGAGTATATAACAAATACATCAGAAACAAAAATTAACTCATACGCCCCCTGGTGTCCAAAGTATTCTTTACCGAAAAATTTGAAATTATATGCAAAAGATTTTCCATCAAGAGATGTATCCGCTGAAGAAAAAAGTTTTCAAATCGGAGTTTTAGAAGAACGGTTATGGGGAAAAATGTCATTTAATTTACGCCTCCTAAAGGAAAATCCATGCGTAATTTGAAAAAAACTAACTATATCTAAAATACTTTTCGACATAAATGAAATCGAAAGATAAAATATTTTTTTCAATCGGATGTTTAGAAGCAAATATATGGAATAAATCGTATTTTTGAATTCGACATCATCTGCATTTACGCCCTCTAGCGGCGAAATTGTACAACGTAAAAAAAAAACCAAATGAAGGATCATCATTCGCATATTTCAAGGTGCAAAATGGAAAAAGAATTTTTCAAATCGGACTAATAGTTGCAGAGTTATCGTCGGTACAGACGGACGGACGGAAGGACAAACTAGTAACATAAGCACGATCTTTTTTTACAAAAGAAATGCTAAAAATGATGTAACGCAACCAAGCTTATTGCCGCATGGGTTATTGTGGAAAATGAACATACACTCAGCTGCATTTCAGGAGACTGGGAAATGGCGTTCCCGCGGCCCTAACTCATCATGTAACTGTTTTTTAACACGTCTTTTGTAAAAAAAGATCGTGTTTATGTTATCGGTTTGTCCATCCGTCCAACCGATCGTCTGTACCCACGGTATCTCTGCAACTATTGGTCCCATTTGAAAAATTTTTTTGCATTCGGAAGCTTGAAATATGCGAATAATGACTATTTATTTCGTTTTTTTTTTTACGATGTACAATTTCGCCGCTAGAGGGCGTAAATGCAGATGATGTCGAATTCAAAATTACGTTTCATTCCACATATTTGCTTCTAAACATTCGATTGAAAAAGTTATTTTGTCCTTAGATTTCATTTATGTCGAAGAGTATTTTAGATATAGTTTCTTTTTCAAATTACGCAGAGATTTTCCGTTAGGAGGCGTAAAAGTACATTATATTTTTCCGGATAACTATTCTTCTAAAACTCGGATTTTATTTTTTATTTTTTCAGAGGATACATCTCCTGATGGAAAATCTTTTGCACATAATTTCGAATTTTCGGTAAAGAATACTTTAGCCACCAGGGGACGTAAGAGTTAATTTTTGCTTCTAATGTATTTGCCATAAAATCTGAGTTCTAACACATCGATTGAAAAAATTATTTCGTGGACTGTGATACTCACATCGATAAACATTTTCGAAAATTTTTCTCACTAATATATTCCACAGTTTCTCCGCCAGGGGCCGTAGATGTATATCTTATTTCTGTCAATATCTCTACTTCTGTGAGTTCGATTCAAAAAATTCCTTCTTTGATGGATAGTGTTTTCCGTATGACATGTTTATCATATAATTTCAAAATTTTCAAGTAGTTCATAGACTTTCCGTTAGGGGGCGTAAAGGTAAATTGCGTTTCTCCCTATATCTCTGCTTCTAAATCTCCGATTTCAAAAATTCTTTCTGCAACGGATTCAGCTTCTAATGGAAAATCGTTTACACATAGTTTCTAATTTTTGTAAAAAATAGTTTGGCCACAAGGGGGCGTAAATCTTAATTTCCGCTTGTGATGTATTTGCAGCAGAATATGAGCTTCTAAATTCTCGATTGAAAAAAACGTCGTTTGTAGACCGATACTACTCACGTCGACAAACCTTTTAGAAACATTTTCTTCTTAAAATAGTGCCTGGTTTCTACGCCAGGGGGCGTAGATGTATATGTTATTTTCGTCAATATCTCTACTTCTAGGTGTCCGATTTGAAAAATTCCTTTTTTGTTGGATAGTGTGTCCAGTGTGACATGTGTTTCATATAATTTCAAAATTTTAAAGTAAATCATAGACTTTTCGCTAGGGGGCGTAAAGTGAATTGCCTTTCCCCCTATACCTCTGCTTCTAAATCTCCGATATGAAAAATTCTTTCTGCACCGGATACAGCTCCTGATGGGAAGTCATTTGCACAAAATTTTTAATTGAAAAAAAAATAGTTTGGCCACCAGGGGACGTAAATCTAGATTTCCGCTTCTGATATATTTGCAGCAAAATATGAGCTTCTGAAATCACGATTGAAAAAAAGTCTTTTGGTGACCGATACCACTCATGTCCACAAACCTTTTAGAAACATTTGCTTCTTAAAATAATGCATAGTTTCTACGCCAAGGGGCGTAGATGTATATCTTATTTTTGTCAATATCTCTACTTCTAGGAGTCCGATTTGAAAAAATCCTTTTTTGTTGGATAGTGTTTCCAGTGCGACATGTTTTTCATATAATTTCAAAATTCTCGAGTAATTCCTAGACTTTCCGCTAAGGAACGTATATGTAAATTGCTTTCCCCTATATCTCTGCTTCTTAATCTCCGATTTGCAAACTACTTGCAGCACCGGATACAGTTCCTGACGGACATAATTTCTAATTTTTGTAAAAAATGGAAATGGTTTGGCCTTCAGATGTCGTAAGTCTCAATTTCCGCTTCTGATGTATTTGCAGCAAAATACGAGCTTCTAAAATCTCGATTAAAAAAATTAGTTAGTTGACCGATACTACCCATGTCGAGAAACATTTTAGGAACATTTTCTTCTTGAAATACTGCTTGGTTTCTACGCCAGGGGGCGTAGATGTTCTTGGACCGATACCGCTCATATGGATAAAACTTTTCAGAATACTTTCTTCCTAAAATAACGCATGGTTTTCCCACCAGGGAACGTAAAGTCACATCTTATTTTTGTCGATAACTCTGTTTCTAAGCGTTCGTAAGCTCACGATCCAGTTTACAGCAATATCTGAGGGATTAAATACCCGATTGAAAAACTTCTTTCTTCCGTCAGATACTATTGTTTTCCATACCGGTTCCATTGACTTTGAATAGCTTTGATAAATTTAATTTGCGTCAGAATGGATTCAAAAGACGTGCTTATTACACCCGAAAATTCGGTGTCATCCTTCTTGTTTTTTTACTATACTTGGCGCTTATTGGCCAACCGTGGCTCTTGTGTCATTAACTTCAATAAAATAAGCAAGCAAAAAGCAAAAACGGTAAGTTTAAAACCATTATTGAACCTTATATTATTCTCCTTCCTCGAAACTGCGTGGCTTTAGTCTGGGTTACTAAATTAATCATACCACCAATGTGCCACATACTTGAAGACATGCTTTTGTTGAGAACAGTTTTCTTTAAATATTTTTAGAAATATATTTATTTATTTGATTTATTTACCATAAATACTTATATTGATCATTTTATTGTGGATCTACTAAAAATCAGAAAATGCACCAATGCCTCGGATTTCACTTTAGTTTTACGTAAATCACGCGCTCTACCTAACCTCCGCTGTTTCAAGGTCTGGGATTTATGGCACATAAATATTCTCTCTTTTCCCGTGTTATTTATATGACAGACAATTTAAGTAAACGTAATAGTATACAGGGTGATTGTAAACTCCTACAACGAAACAAGAGGGGTGATAGTACACATTAAGACGAACAATACTTGCAATGGAACCTAATGCCTCATTCCACTCCTAGTGCCAGAAAAGAGCACATTCGAAAAACGTCCAGCACGCACACGGAGTTCCAGCCAGTGCATGAGAAGAGCAAGATGTAAATCAGGTGCACCGAATACGCCCGTAGATGATGAGGAGCAAACATTTTAAAACGCAGCAGAACCCGTTCAGCATTATTAGTCTACCGTGCGAACATCACATGAGAATTGACGTATTCGTGAAGAGCATGGAGGACTACACACACGACATATCACGGGCTGTGGATTGGACGCGGTGGATCTGTGGCTTGGACTCCACGATCCTCGGACTTTAATTCACTGGACTTCTTCTTCTGGGGGCACATGAAAACACTGGTGTACTAGACACCTGTGGACTCCATGAAAGATCTCGTCGCGCCAATCATTGTTGCTGCGGACAAGATCAACACCACATCGGGAGTCTATGACAGGGTGCGACGGTCCTTCACTCGCCGGTGTGGGCTGTGCAACGACGCCCTTGGATGCCAGTTTGAGAAGCTCCTTTTAGTCTTTCTCTGATGCGATTGGAATTGTGCAACTCATAAATTAGATATGTCTCTTTGTTTTCACTGTTGAAGGCTCAACGTGGAATGCGGCCCTAGGTTCCATTGCAAATATTTTTCATCTTGATGTGTACTATCACCCGTCTTGTTTTGTTGAAGGATTTTTTTTTGATTGGAGGTTTAACGACCACCGTGCGCAACTCAGTGGGCTATAAACAGTCGCCCGTCCCTAATTTAGGGTCACTGGTTCCAGGGAAGGGAGAGAGCCAGTGCCGTAAGACAAACACAACATCCATGCCTCACCGGGATTCGAATCCGGACCCCGTTCGGACGAATGATCAGAGGCAATCGCTTAGACCACTGCGCCACCGGGGCGGCGTTGAAGGAGTTTACAATCAATTACATATGGAAACGTATTGCTAAAAATACACTGTAAGAAACTTTTATCGTATTTTTTTTTTTTTTTTGGTTGGAGGTTTAACGACCACCGTGAGCAACTCAATGGGCTATAAGCAGTCGTCCGTCCCTAATTTAGGGTCACTGGTTCCAGGGAAGGGAGAGAGCCAGCGCCGTAAGACAAACACAACATCCATGCCTCACCGGGATTCGAATCCGGACCCCGTTCGGACGAATGATCAGAGGCAATCGCTTAGAACACAGCGCCACCGATGCGGCATCGTATTTTCTTAAGATGAAAATAAAAGATACAATATTTTTAGGTTTTAGATGATAAGATGGAATTATATCTGCGCACGCGTGGGACGGAACGCAGGAGGATGGGGGGGGGGTGGAACTCCGTGCCACGACGCACCGGGGACCTCAAAGTTTCATAAAAGCGTCCGTGTGTGTGTGTGTGGCAATGTACTGTATACTCAGATTCCCATATCCTGCAGTTGTGTCTGGTGACCGTCCTTGAGACATAAAGTGTGCTCTCGTCGCTGAAAACGACCTTCTAAAGAAAGTCATCGTTCTTATCAGTCTTTGACGGCATCTCGAAAGCAAACGGGTATCTCAAGGGCATGTCATTTGGCTTCAATTTCTGCAGTAGTTGAATTTCGTACGCAGGAAAACGTAACCTTTCGTCCTTGGTATCCCCAGTACGCGACTGGTACGACAAACGGATTTATTTGATCTGCTGTGAAACGCTTCAGGAATAACCTTCACTACTTGTTCAGACTGCCCTTCGCTACAGTAAATATTAGAAACATTAATTTATTTACATTACGCGCATTTCTCCAGCTGGGAACGTAAATAGAAAAACAGTTTTCTCGTTATATCTGCTCCGAGAAGAGGCATTTAAAAAATTATTTTTTCCTTTGCGTATATTTTGCTATGAAGAAATTTTTTTACATATTTTTTACTTTTCCATTCTTTAAAACTTTGCTCCCAGGGGAAGTCAACGCGTAGTTATATATAAAGGACTTTATTCGATTCTTAAGATATCTTACAGAAGTTTGTTTGTTGTACGGTACTCTTCTTTTTGTAGAGCGTATTGCACCCATTTTTCATGCTTCCCAACCGCAGGCTGAAGATGCGTATATGCTTCAGCTTTGTCCTCCGGTCCATCCGCACGATAACTCACGTAAAAATGGTTGGATTTTGACGAAATTTTAGTACGTGATAGGGGACCACCTGGGAAAGAACCCTATCGAAAATGGGCGAAGTGGGGTCAAAGGTCCGGATATAGGAGCAGGATACATTCCATTGCCCTTATGCATCATAACTTGCGTAAAAATGTGTCGATTTCGATGAAAATTTGTATGTGGTAAGGGACCATTTGGGGACAACCCCTATTAAAAATGGGAGAAGTGGAGTCAAACGTCAGGATACAGGAGCAGGATGCATTCCATTGCCCTTATGCGTCATACCTCGCGTAAAACTGGTTCGATTTCAATTGAATTTTAGTATGTGGTAGGGGAACACATGGGGACGTGCCTGTGCAAAATGGGTGAAATGGGGTCAAAGGTCAGGACATAGGAGCGGGATCCATTCCATTACCCTTCCTTATGCGTCATAACGTGCGTAAAAATGTGTCCATTTCGATGAAATTTTAGTATGTGGTAAGGGACCAAATGGGGACGAATTCTATTGAAAATAGGCAAAATGGGGTCAAAGGTCAGGATATAAGAGCGGGATGCATTCCATTGCTCTTATGCATCAACTTTCGTAAATATGGTTCGATGTCAATTAAAATTTAGTATGTGGTCGAACCCTATTGAAAATGGGCGAAATGAGGTCAAAGGTCAGGATAAAGGAGCAGGATGCATTCCATTGCCCTTATGCGGCATGTTGAAGTAATAGGTTGTGCACCCTAGCTTGTCATGAAATAGCATACAGTAAATGATAAAATACATCATACTTTCGCTGTAATTATGTCAAAGATTATAAATTACTTTTAGAATGGTTGGTAGTGCTATATAACATCGATATAGATAATTGTGTGGTCTTCTTGCGACAGAATTGGACTTACGAAATTTGGTGAGTTATTTATTAGCATATGTTGACATACGCAATTAATTATAATTAAATTCTGTGATTTGGAATTTCTGAAGATCAAGCCATAAGGAATATAATTAACTCTGCCATCTATTTTATTGTGTTTGTTCGTTATGACAGCCTTAGGGCATTAAAATTGAACTTACAGATTTCCACATACATCTCGGTGGAGTGCTGCCATCTATCTTTGATTTGAGAAGGCTGAAGTAATAATTTGGTTTTGAGGTCATATTATAATTTACTTGTTGTAACAAGTTTGATATTGGTTTATATAGAATGAGGACTCGGAAAACTGGAGCTCATTCAAATGTATCTAGGACGAGTACACCACCCGCTGGAGGTGTATCTGATCTTAATATAGATGTACTATTGAAAGCATTGAGTGACATTAATTTAAAAGTCCAGGAATCAAATGTTGAGATCAGACAGGAATTGAAGGAATCACTGGATAATATAAATATTAAGCTTGAGTCAATCCCTGAGCTTAAGAAGGAATTGGAAGAGTATAAAAAAACTATTGAACTAGTATCTACTAAATATAATGAGATTGCTAGACAATGTGAATCACTCCTTAATGAAAACAAAAATTTAAGAACAGCCCAGAATGATCTTACTCAACAGGTTCATATAAAACATCTCCAAATACAGAAATTAAAAAGTGATATTAACGAAATCAACCAATATCATCGCAATAAAAATTTAGAACTTCATGGTCTGGATTTGACATTGATTCACAATGAGAATGAACTTAGAAACCATATTGATAAAATTGCAGATGCATTTGGTGTTCTTAACTATCATCAAGATGATATGGATATTATTCATCCACTTTAAGTGAACTCATATCTAAAACCAAATGTAGCAGTAACTGTACAATTTAAGACTAGAACAGCTAGAGATAGATAGTTACTCAGGAAAAAAATAACTGTTTTGAATTCAGATCTTGATGGAACTTTAGCATCATCCAAAATATACATTAATGAAAATTTGATACCTGATTATAAACACTTGTTCTGGCAGGCTAGAAGACTATTACATCAGGAGAAAATTAAGTACGCATGGGTAAGTAATGGAAAAGTTTTTGTGAAAGGTGGTGGATCTGACCCAAAAAGGAAGACACTCATACTTGAAGACCTATACGACTATGGTCTGATTCTGTGATTTTGACTGTCTTTCTGGACTGACACAAGATTATTAATTGTTTCTATATCAGATTAATTTCTTCTGATTTGTCTATCTATTGAGGTTTTTCACTCTTATTGGTGAGAAAGAAGGGGGTATATTATTATTTTTGTTTATTTTTTAATCATATAAGATTATTATGAATTAAATGCTTAGTCTGTTTACTGACTTAATACTATGGGATAAGATTGGAATTTGGGGTGTCTACACTGGTGTGACTTGACTCTTCATGTTTTAATAGTGATAATATATGTATACAAATGTAATGGTTGATAGTGATTACTGTGTGAATTGCTTATTACCCTGAGATTTGTCATTGACCTATGGTTCGATTGGTTAAATAATATGTTATGTTAATTTAGTTCTTTGGATTATGATGGAGGGTGTCGAGATTAATTTATGTGTCAACTATACTCTGAATTTTTTTTCTTTTTTTTAGTGTTTTGGTAGTTGGTTTTATTTTTTACAGTTTTGTTTATCATGCGTAATACTATGCTTACCACTGTGATGTAATAGAAATAGAAATTTTACCTTTTTATTTTTGATCTGATTGTTTTACTTTACATTTTTTTTCATTTTCTTTTCTGAGTATGAGTTGGTGGCGGTGTTGCCATCTACTTTAGTTTTGGAGTGGTTAATGTAACCTGCATTTGGATTTCGGTCTGTCTTATTAATTTTGATTCTATTTTATTGTTTTATAAAAAAAAGGGAAGGAAAGAATAGAAATGGGGAAAGAGGGTATAGAACAAAGGTGGAAAAATGATGTGAAGGGAAAAATAGGGGAGGGAAAGTGGAATGAGGGAGAAAAGGGGAAAGTTCTTATAAATAGGTATTCCGTAGGGGCATTTTATTATTCATAATACATAATTCATAAGATGATTATATTTTGGCAAATTTGCTGTTTATCTCTTGCCTAATAGGTATTTATTAGTCATTAGTTTTTGTCTTCTGTATTTTTCGGCTTATCATGTTCAATGTCATGTACTACCAATTGTGATTCGATTGTAAATTTTCTTTCTTCTACAAGGCTAGACAGTGAATGATTTGTTCATCTTCTATTTATTATATTTCTATGTTTGGTAATTTATCATTTTGTAATTACATGTTAAATTTTTGTCTGGCATAGTGAATTTGACACCCGTTTACTAAAAAGTGGTTTGCATTTTATGAGATGATACATTGTTTCCTAAAATTTCATCATCTTATTCCCTATATTTTTAATAATGATGAGATGGTGAGTAGGAGGATGTGGCTAGATACTGGGATGTATAATTTTAGTAAAATGTGGCAAGGGGTGGCATTTGGTATTTTGTCTTTCGTTTTTGAATTAGGTTAATTCAAAAATGTATTTTAATTTTTTATATAGTATATTATAAATTGTACTTGGAGGTTCTGTTTGTTGATGTTTGGTCTCCATATGTGGCCTGTCATTGTTAATAATAATGAGTGACATATATACACTACAGCAAGTTTCTAATCTGTTGTCTGGTGACTTTAATGATGCCTTGAAATTAACTCATATAAATGCCAGATCTCATATGTCTAAGGTTACTCTTGTTGAGGCATTGATTCAGGCGACCGGATCGGGGATTGACATACACTGTTTAACTGAGACATGGTTTCCGACTCAAAATTATAGTATTGATATACCTGGTTATAAAATATTTTTCCATAATAGAATTAAAACAAAGGGAGGTTGAGTGACAGTTTATGTAAATACTATTCACCAAAATTATTCTTTGATAACAGATTTAACTTTAATTGTCCCTTATATAGAAATTTTTACAATTGAAAATGAATATTATATAATAATGGTTTGTTATCGCCCTCCGAGTTCTAACTTATCCTTATTTATTAATAAACTATTTGAAATTCTTAATTATATCAACTTGACAGGTAAAAAGGGTTTTTGTTGGAAGACCTCAATATTGATATTTCCCAAAATAACTTACAAACTCAACAATTTATTCAATTGCTAAATACTGTTGGTTTTAGCAATACAATTACATCTCCAACGAGATTAACACCAGTAACTGAATCTACCATTGACCTATCTCTTACGAATGCTCCTTTAGAGTTGACTCTTTCAGTAGTTATAATTTATTATATTAGTGACCATCTACCAATTTTTACATTTTACAAACATACTCATGCTGTAAATAAAAAAATAATTAATATAGCAACTCGATTAATAAACAATAATACGTTAAATAAATTCTATAATCTATTACAACATATAAAATGGAAAAAGGTTTTACAGTCGACTGATCCAAATCTTTTATATGGCAGCTTTGCAACAGTGCTAAATGAATTATACATCCAAGCCTTTCCAATTTTACTTAACAAGAAGAAAGCTAAAAAGCAACGTAAACCATGGCTTACTAGACATCTATTAAACCGAATTAATAAAAAAATCGATTATACTCGAAATTTATAAAAAGTAAACTACATACTGATTTTCAAATATTTAAAACATATAGAAATAAATTAAATTCTGATATTAGGAAATTTAAAAGAGAATATCATACCAATATCTTTTCTCAAAACGATTCTAAATTAACTTGGAAACATTTAAACAGATTACTGGGTATATCTTCAGGTTCAATTACACCACAATACCTAACTAATTTAACCCAAATAATTAAATCCAAACAAGATATAGTCAATGAAATTAATAATCACTTTATATTAGCTCCGTAAATTCTTAAACAACAAGTCTTACTTACAAATTCTCAACATCATCAGTACTTTCAGAATTCACACCAATTAAACACGTTTCACTTGCTTAAAATTACACGATCTGAACTTTTACACTTGTTATTGCAAATTAATGCCAATAGTGGACCTGGATATGATGAAATTTCACCATTGGTTATCAAACATGTGGCTCATATTATTGTGGAGCCACTTTTGTTGATTTATAATTCTATATTTACTACAGGCATATTTCCAGATGCTTTAAAAATAACTAAAATTACTCCCAAATACAAGAAAGGTTCGGTAAACGAAGCAAATAATTATCGGCCAATTGCAAATTTGACTATTTTTGCTAAATTGCTAGAAAAATTAATTTACATTGGATTACCTTCCTTTTTACAAAAATACAACATATTTAACAAAAATCAATTTGGCTTTTTGCCAAATAAATCAACAGAGCTTTCAATTTCATTTACACATAATTTAATCCAACAAAATGCTATAAAAATCAATCAACAATTGCAATTTTTTTAGATTTATCTAAGGCTTTTGATACGCTTAACCATGATATTCTACTAACCAAATTATTTTCTATTGGAATAAGGGGTTCTACATATAATTTATTCAAAAGTTATTTATCAGCTAGGAAGCAATATACTGTGATTGATATGACACGGTCCACAATGGGAGGTGTGATTTCTGGAGTGCCGCAAGGTTCGGTCCTTGGTCCTATATTATTTAATTTGTATATTAATGATCTCTTTACAGTGGTAAAAGATAATGATTTAATTTTATTTGCTGATGATGCAACAATCTTATTCAAGGGTAATAATACTTTAGATCTTACGTCCAGAATAAATGCACAACTTGTGTTGATGACAAATTGGTTACATAGCAATGAATTGATTATTAATGTAAACAAGACCAAGGCTATGATCTTTTCGAAACTACAAATACTACAATTTATGAGTGATGTGGTGGTCTTGAATGGAGTTAAAATTGATTTTGTGAATAGTCATTCTTACTTGGGAGTATTGATTCGAAATGATTTGAAATGGAATATGCATATTGACAACCTGACTAATATAATATCTGGAAACATTGGGGTAGTTAGTAAGATTATGATAAATTTGTCCCCTAAAATAATGATACTTTTATACTACACACTAATACAAACACATATAAATTACTGTATACTGACATGGGGGCAAACAACACAATACAACTTAAAAAAAATAAAGGTATTACAGAATAGATATATAAGATTAATAGACCTAAAAACTCTTAATTATTCTATACCTAATTTTGCCTTCAGGTCAGAAGTAAATCCCAATAAATATAATATACTTACAATAAAATAATTATTCGACTATAATCTTGGTAAAATAATGTTCAGAAGAATTAAAAATTATTTATACCATGATTTAATATCATTAAATATTCGTACTCATACTTATGAAACCAGGAATCGATCAACACTCATACCTAATTTCCCTCGGACAGAAACAATTAAAATGAATATTAATTATTCGGGTCCAAAACTTTAGAAATCCTTGCCTTATGACATAAAATCCATTAACACTTTTGACCTATTTAAAAAAAAATTCAAGCATCGCCTTACTAACAAGTCTCTCAATCAGTGCTGACTTGACCTGATCTGGTCGCTGGATTGATTTTACAGTTTATGAATAGACCTTGCATCTATATCATCATCATCATCATCATCATTGTCAACCATTATCAATCCACTGCTGGACGAAGGTCTCCCCAAGTTTCCTCCACAACGGTCTGTCTTGTGCCAGTCTCCTCCATGTCACTCCCGCATACTTTCGAATTTTATGCACCCATCTTCCATGTTGTCTTCTTCTGGGTCTTTTACTGTCCCTTAGAATCCAATCTAAAATTTTTGCTGTCCATCGATGGTCTCTCCTTCTGGCAGCATGTCCAGCCCATTGCCATTTCAGGGATTTAACTCTGATCATGATGGCTTCCACTCTTGTCATTTTTCTAATCCACGAGTTCCTCTTCTTATCTCTCCTGGTTACACCAAGCATGCACCTCTCCATGCTGTTTTGAGTTGTCTGCAACCTTTGTATGTCTCTTTTAGTTAAGGTCCACGTCTCTGCACAATACGTAAGCACTGGAAGGATGCATTGATCAAACACTTTTCTTTTAAGACATAATGGCATATAGCTCTTGAAAATTATGCTGTTTCTTCCAAAAGCTCTCCAGACAAGTTTTATATGCCAATTAATTCCTTCATCAATGTGACCCTCACTTGATATCTGCTGTCCAAGATAAAGGTACGTGTCTGTTATCTCTAGCTTTTCTCCATCAATCAATAAATCTTCATTTCTTGTAAAAGCATTGAACATTACTTTTGTCTTCTGAAAGTTCATTTTTAATCCTGCTTCTTTACTCTTGTTAGCAAGTTCCTGGATCATACTCTGTAGCTCTGATGGGGTAGTTGCAAAAATTACTATGTCATCAGCAAAACGAAGGTGGGTTAGATAATCTCCATTAATCTTTATCCCTTTGTTTTCCCAGTTCAGTTATTGAAAGACATTTTCCAGTGTGGCATTAAAGAGTTTCGGAGATATGGTGTCGCCTTGTCTCACTCCTTTTCCAATTTTTATGTGTGTTGTATTTTCAAACAGACGAATCTTTGCACTCGCATTTTCATAGATGTTATTAATAATATTAATGTATGCATCTTCAATACCGCAGGATTTCAGAGCCATTGTAACTGCTGATGGTTTCACCGAATCAAAGGCTTTTTCGTTATCGATAAATGCCATGCACAATGGAAGTTCATATTCCCTCGCTCTTTCAATTAGTTCTCTCAGTACGTGGATATGATCTATTGTGCTGTAGCCACTCCTGAATCCAGCTTGTTCTCTCGGTTGAGCCATGTCCAATGTCACCTTCAAGCGGTGTGAAAGAACTTTAGTGAAGATTTTATAAACCACTGATAGGAGGCTGATAGGTCTGTAGTTCCTGAGATCCTCAATGTCACCTTTTTTATGTAGCAAGATCATTGCAGCGTTGTTCGAATCCTCAAGAATCTTCCCTTCATTAAGGCATCGAGTGAAAATTTGGGCGAGTACTGTTTCGATTTCTCCACTTGCTTCTTGTATGATGTCTACAGTAATTCCATCTTCTCCTGGAGCTTTTCCTCGCTTCATGTTCTTGATTGCTTGTGCAACCTCTGCTGGGAGGACTGGAAGAACTCTGGTACTGGTACCTTTCATGATGTCTGGAGTATATGTATCATCCCTTTCATATAACGTGGAGTAGAAATCTTTCACTCCTGTCATAATTTCGCCTCTATTTCTTGTTACAGAACCATCTTCTTTTCTCAGTGCCATAATCTGTTTTCTTCCTTTACTGAGATGTCCCTTTGCTATCTTTAGGCTTTGGTTGTTTTCATTTGTTTTCCTTACTAGTTCACAGTTGAATTTCCTTACGTCTTCAGTGATACTTTATCGTACTGTCTTGCATAGCTCTATATATTCCACTTTGGAAGTCGCATCTTCTTTAGTTGTCCTCATCTCTCTTCTTTTTTGCAACAACATATTGGTTTTTCCTGATAATTTGTTCACATGCAACTTGTTCTTCGACCCAGCTAATTTTGTTGCTGTTTCCATAAGAGCTTTGGTTACTTCTCTGTTAACTTCAGAAATATCCACTTCTTCCGATGTTAGGCCTTCTAAAGCAGAGAATCTGTTCTTCAGTTCCAACTTGAAGGTATTATGGTGTTTTTTAAGATTGGTTATGTCAATACATTTTGTTTGTCTTATTAGCTTGCTACGTTCGAGTTTAGTGTTGAGGTGCATCTTACATCTCACCAATCTATGGTCACTACCTGTGTTGAATTTGTTTAGCACACTGCACTCTCCTATGACGAATTGTTTGTTACACATAATAAAATCAATTTCACTTGTCGTCCCATTTGGATGTAATCATGTCCATTTCCTGCGTGGCTTTTTCTTGAAAAATGAGTTCAAGATGAAAACCCTTCTGCTTCTGCAAACTCTACGAGAGTATTTCCACGCTGGTTTCTGTTGCCGTGACCGAATTTACCTACTGAAGTTTCATTCTGTTGCTTTTGCCCTATTTTTGCATTGAAATCTCCCATAATTATCTTCAAGTGCTGCTTACCTTTATTATTTAGATCACGAATTTCCTCATAAAATTCTTCAATTTCTTCTTCAGGATGACTTGTGGTGGGTGGATAAGTTTGAATAATCTGAGCCTGGTATCTTCTGGAGAGTTGGATAACGAGTCGTGCAGCTCTGTCAGAGGAACTTTCAACTTCTACAACTTTATCCTTCAGTTCCTTGTTTATTATAAATCCAACACCACTAGTTCTGCCAGTATCAGTCCCACGATAGTAGAAGAGATGTCCACTTTTTAGTTCAATAAGATCTTCTCCTTTTCGCCTTACCTCATTAGCCCGACGATGTCCCACTTCATCCTTTGTAGTTCCTCTTCCAATTCAAGAAGCCTTGAATCAGAAGATAGGGAGCGTCCATTATAGGTAGCCAAGGTCAGCATCAGATATCTTACATCCCGCATCTATATACACTTATGTATTTATTTAATCTTTCAGTTATATTCAATGTGCCTTTGACTTGTCTTTTGTATGGTTATTTGTTGTTTGTGTCCTTTTTTTTTTTAGTACTAAGGGTGGGAGGGCTATGTTAGGCCTTATGCCCTTTTCCCTCCTCTTCCTGGTTGCTACATTTTTTGTAATTGATTATATTGTTTGTATTTTGATTTGTAATATGTGGCAACTGAAAAATGAATAAATGAAATGAAAAATGAAAAGCTTGCGTAAAATTGTTCGATTTCGATTAAATTTTAGTATGTAGTATGGGACCACCAGGGGACGCACCCTGGGGAAAATGGGTGAAATGTGGTCAAAGATCAGGACATAGGAGCGGAATCCATTCCATTGGCCTTATGCGTCATAAGTTGCGTAAAAATAAATGTGTCCATTTCGGTGAAATTTTAGTATGTCGTAAGGGACCAAATGGGGACGAACTCTATTGAAAATAGGCAAAATGGGGCCAAGGGTCAGGATATAAGAGCGGGAAGCATTCCATGGCTCTTATGCGTCAACTTGCTTAAATATGGTTCGATGTCGATTAAGATTTAGTATGTGGTCGAACCCTATCGAAAATGGGGGAATGGGGTCAAAGGTCAGGATATAGGAGCAGGATGCATTCCATTGCCCTTATGCGACATACCTTGCGTAAAAATGGTTCGATTTCGATGAAATGTTAGTATGTGGTAGGGGACCACCTGAGGACAAACATTATTGAAAATGTTAGAAATGGGGTCAAAGGTCAGGACATATATAGGAGTGGGATCCATTCCATCGCTCTTATGCGTCATAACTTGCGTAAAAATGCTTCGATTCGGACCAAACTTTATCATGTTCTTCCGGAAGTATACTTACCCGGTTCTGTTGAATATCATCGAAATGGTGGTCAAAGGTCAAGCCATATCAGCGAGATTTATTCTACAGCCATTATCTTCATAACTTGAGTAATGATTTCTGGTATGTTGCAAAGCGTATCATAATCAATGCATTGCCTGGTTTTACTAACTTATTCACGTTTTCGAACCGTAGGTTGAAGAAGCGTATATGCTCCAGCTTTGTCCGTCTGTATGTCTGTCCGCACGATAACTGGCGTAAGAATGGTTCGATTTCGAAGAAAGTTTAGTATGTAGTAGGAGACCACTTGGGGATAAACCCTATTTAAAATGGGAAAAATGGGATCAAGGGTCAAGACATAGGAGCGGGATTCATTTCATTCCTCGTATGCGTCATAACGTGCGTAAAAATGGTTCGATTTCGATGAAATTTTAGTATGTGGTAGGGAACCACATGGCGACGAACACTATCAAAAATGGGATAAATGGGGTCAAAGGGCAAGACAGACATAGAAGCGGGATCCATTCTATTGCTTATGCGTCATAACTTACGTAAGGAAACTTTATCATTTTGTTCCGAAGGTATACGGAACCGGTTCTGTTGAATATCATCGAAATGTGGTCAAAGGTCATGGCACAGGAGCGAGATTTATTCCACAGCCATTATCCTCATAACCTGACTAAAAGTGCTTCTATTTCGAGAAAACTTAATCATGTTGTCCCGGAGGTATACTGAACCAATTCTGTTTAATATCATCGAAATGGTGTCAAAGGTCAGGACACAGAAGTGAGATTTATTCCATAGCTATTATCCTCATAACTTGAGTAAGAACTTGAGAAATGATTTCTGGTATGTCGGAAAGCGTATCAAATCAGTGAATTGCATGGTTTTACTAACTTGTCTTCTTTTAGTAACGTAGAGTTTTTCGCTAGGAAGAGTATGTTATTTACACTCTATATCTCTACTTCTAATTGTTCAATTCGAAAATCCATTTTGCCTCTGATATCTTCTGTTATGAGAAACATTTTGTGCAGAATTTTTTATTTTCGTATCACACTTTTCAGCTGTTAGTGGGAGAAAATAACAATTTCTGTTTCTTGATGCTTTATCGATTGTAGAAGTGAGGGTTTTCAATTTTTTTTTCTTTCTATTCTTTTTTCCTTTTTTCTAACCGTTTCATCTTTTGTGAATAATGCCGCTCACACTGAACATTTTAAATTATGAGAAATGTTTCCCTGGGGGATGTACACTGTGTTGCCAACAAACTGGGAAGGGTGCCACCATTTCCATTACATTCCACCACACCCATGCGGTAAATGGTATCGTTCTCAAACGACGTATACATAGAGGCAGATATCTCCGCATGCTCAAGTAGAAGAATTCTGGCATGCATCGTAATATTAGCAGTTCAGATGGCAGCTTATTAGGATTTAAGCGATTTCAAACATGGCATGATAGTCGACCCCCAGGAGATAAGTCACTCCATTTCAGAAATTTCCACGAAATTTGGATTTACACGGTCAGCAATTTCAGTGGTGCACCTGGACTGAACAAACTCAGAAAAAAATCTAGAGTGCGAGACCGGTGTGGCGTAAGCCCTGGACGATCGTGGACAGCGGCGTTTGCGCGGATCGTAACATTCGCTCGGAGCGTAGATTGCCGCAAATCACTGCGGAATTTAATACTGGGGCCAGTTAGCAGTAGCATCAACGTTCGGGCAGTGCAACTTTCCCTGTGTTCTGTGGGGCTTCGTGAGCCAATGGCCCGCTCAAATGCCTTTGCTCACCCGACGACACGAGACTGTGTGTGTCGCGTGGGCTTGGCAGAGGCGTAACTAGGCATTTCTACACCCGAGGTACAGTGCCTAGAAGAATTAGTGTGACGTGCTCTTTAAGATGTCCCTCACGGTTTTGTGACTAATCGTCATGAAATGACAGAGGGCGCTGACATCGGAAGTTACGTTAGGATGCTTCATCGGCTTCGTGCTATTCAATGGTGAGAAGTTTGTTTGCCAAGGATTTTCTACCTTACGAAACTTCAAATTTTCATAAAACAAAGGTTAGTGGAGGGAAATCTTTTTGGCAGTATCTTTGCTAATTCGTTGTAGCTCGATCATAACAGTAATTCAACAGTTGATCACTAAAACGCATTAGGCTTATTCGGGTGTTAGTGTGCTAGTTTTATTCAACTGTGGATTGTTTATAACGAAATTTATTTCCGAAATTAGTACCTTTTTATTTGTTAAAATGTAGAAGTTGATCAAGTATTGGCTGTCACGCGTTAAACCTACTGTGTGGTTAAACTTAAGTGCAGTACTAAAATCGACTGCAACAGTTATAAGATCATAGGTAAATAATGTCAGCTATGAAAGGACTGGGAAATTCTGCATTAGCAAATAATAAAAAACATAGAAAACGGAAAAGGCAAAGCAGCTGTTTTGTGCCAGGATGAAACACTGGCTATAAATCCGGCAAAAAAAAAAAATATCACTCTTTGCTGTCCCCAAAATTCCTGATATGTTGAGCAAATGGGATTAGGCAATTCCCAGAGCTGATAAGAAACTTGATGAAAGTTGTGTTGTATGTGCCTTGCACTTTGAATCTAAATTCATGGAGATGCATTATCGTTCCACTATTCAAGGTAAGGAAGTTCTAACATACCGAGACAAACCATTACTCAAGCCTGACGCCATACCTACTATTTTCCCAAATTTAAAAGACATTTAAAAGGCGAACGACTAATTAGTTTTTCAAATTTTTAAGGTGGGGGTGGGGTATGCCCTACTGTGCCTTCCCCACATTACGCCTGTGTGTATGCTACATTAATAATTTCCTTATTTTTAAGGTGGGGGTGGGGTATGCCCTACTGTGCCTTCCCCACATTACGCCTGTGTGTATGCTACATTAATAATTTCCTTATTTTTAAGGGTAAAAAATAGTTTACAGGAACTGCACAGAATTATCCCATTTAGACAGACTCCATGAACACCCACTTCTTAACTTCTTAATTTTTACCTTATGCAAACCCATTTGAATAGCAAATTTAATCACATAATTATTATAAGGTGAAGAAAAGTAAAGAAAAATGTTATAATTATTATTCTTTAAAAGAATGTCATCATATACATTCAGTTTTTGTATATTTACTTCTGTCCAGTGTGATTCATTTTGTTTATCGTGTCACAGGCAAAGTTATTTTAGGAATGATTTTTATAAATGGATTCCAGTTAGTATATTATTAGAAAAGAGACCAATTTTAAAAATAGTAATCGCTTTTTTTGTATTCTATTTTGAACTCATTAAAAGGCTTCTTTTCAAAGCCAACTAAATGGAAAGTTTCAATATTTATTTTGATCCCATGTTCTTACCAAGAAATTTAGTCACTCATTGCTGAAAAATGAAGTACATTATTAAATAATTTATAAAGTTTTTAGGTTACTGAATTTTAAGACATTATTGGAATGCAAATTATAAAGCCGATGTCTCATTGAGAAAATATTTCCCCCTTTTGTTTCCGCTAAGGTTTTGAGGGGCAAAACATTTTCTTTTTTTAATTTTTACTTTATACTGTAAGTTGATGTTTTAGTGATTGTAAACTGCATATTGGTCTCCAGTGTTTTTGCATAATGTAACCTATGTATGACTCTAAAACTTCTGAAATATCTAACATTAATGTTGACGTTAGCACAATGCAAAGCTTAACTTAAACTACGATACCCTTATTAATGAATCTTGAGCACCCCGTTCGTTCTTTTTTTTGGGGGGGGGTGAAAGAGGTGTGTCGATTATTTCGTATATACTTAAGTTATCTGCTTATAAAATATCGTTCAAGGAGTACACATAATACTGACGAGCTGGTTGTGTGTCATAGAAAGATGTGCGTTTTCGTCGTCCTTCCTCCCTGAAAAGCGACGTGACATCCGATGGCAGCGCCATCTACCGCTTTCATGATTGCGGGCAGCAAGTTTTTCTGCGAGCACGACACACTAGTTCTTCTAGGCACTGTACCCGAGGCAAACCATAAAATAATACTCCCCCATTGGTTTTTCCATATTACAGTGGTGTGCAAAGGTATACATCACTTGCGAAAACCGTGAATTTTTAAGTTTAACTCTTTTTTAACTAATTTTCGCAGTTGTTTCATCATTTATATGTCATTAGATGCAAACTCTAATGGACATTTAAAAAATGTCTTAGTTTTTCCTGTAGCTACTTCTATTCTTATGAGACATTACAAAAATCATGACCAAGTCGAAATTATTATGAAAATGATCATTTATCCAGTACTTAGGTTTACAGCAATAAATCGTTTTTGTAATTCATAAGGAATGTAATAACATTTAAATACAAAAATATAATGAAGCAAAATTATAAAATGTATCTAATAGTTTGTTGCCCAGCCTTTAGATTTAATCACAGCTTTGCATTATGATGACATACTGTGAACAAGGTTTTGTAAAAGATTGGGTTGAACAATACGATTCCACATTTGAATTACATCTTCAATGAGTTGTTGGCTTCTTCTCTGATAGTTAATCGTACACTTTGAACCACAAATTTTCGATCGAGTTCTTTATTGGCCACTATCTCCGGTGACTGTGGTGGCCAATAAAGATGCTGACCGTGTTTTTTCCTGAAACCACTTTTTCACTACTTTAGCGCGATGACAGGAAGCATTGTCAACTTGAAAAATAATTGTTTTCTGATATCCAGATGTATTTCTAAGCATTTACTGTACGATCGACAGTATGAAATTTCCCAACGGCATGTTCACACATGCAACTCCAAACCATGACCTCCACCGGATGCTTAACAGCAGTCATAAGCAACTTGGATGGAATTCTTCATTCTTGAATCTCCTTACATAGGCACTGCTCCGATTCCCATTAAGATAAAATTCTGATTCATCACTGAAAAGAACATTTTCCCCATTGCTTGGTTTTCCATGAGACATGCTGTTTTGCTCACTGAAGTTCACGACGTCTTTAATTTGCAGTTAACAGTGGTTTACGCCTGCCTTTGTAGCCACGTAAGTCACAGTGAAACAGCCCCTTTCTAACAGTATATGTACTAACAGTACCATCAGTCACTTCGGGCCATCTTTGAAGCAATTCATTTAAAATGAGCCTCCTGTCTTGAAGCTTAGTTTTCTGAATACTATGTCCTGCGTGATTGTAGTTGATGTGGGCTTTCCGTTGCGAAACATATTTTCAATGTTAGCCAATGTTAGTCGGCAATGTTAGCTGTGTCTTGTACTTTCTTCAGTAGCCTAATAACTGTAGATTGATTACAGCCCACTCTTTCAGAGATTTCCCAAGAATATAACTTTGCATGCAGAATAACTTTTTTATATGTCCGCTGTGGGGAATTTCACAGTTTTAACCTTTACGGAGAATATACATAAATTATACCCTAATAACAAGTAACGAACACTACAACGCTCTCATAGCTCTGCGTCAAGCCTTATAAAAGCTGGAGTAGAATTAGGATGGCATAGGTAGCAGCCAATCAGGTAAAACAATGTCTAAGATTGGCTGCAACAACTAATACACAGCTAACGTGTATTTCAATGTGTTTGTCAAACCCCATATTTTATGTCACATCTTAAGAACAGAAGCCGCCATGGGAAAAACTAAGACCTTTTTGAAATCTCCATTAAAGTTCGCATCTAATAACATGTAAATAACAAAATATATATGAAAATTAGTTATTCAAAAAACAAAAGAATTAAACTTAACAAATCACGGTGTTTGCAGGTGATGTATTACTCTTGCGCACCAGTGTATATAATTTGTAATACAATGCCGGAAAGTGAAGAAAGAACACCTAGAATGAATTGGCTGACGATCATGAAATTTACATATGTTAATGAGGTCGAGTTTACGTAGGTGTGATGTTAATGTAGGGACCAACCGGTGAGCGCTTACGCCACAGCACGGCATAATATGCAAATGGAAGATCTCATCCGCCTCAGAGAAGACATTCCTTTTTTATTTATTTTATTTTTGATTGGAGGTTTAACGACCACCGTGAGCAACTCAATGGGCTATAAGCAGTCGCGGGAAGACATTCAGCATGTATGACTGTATGTGGTTTGCTAAGATGGATTCATAAAGAATTCGGCTCATAGTGCCTTTCACAAGTATGAATGGACTCAGAGAATGCCACGAAAACATTCCCCAGTCCATAACGCTGCCCCACCAGCTTGTGTTCTTCCAGAAATAGTTGACGAATGTTTTTTATCCGATGTATCTCACCTTATACGCCAGCGTCCACCCGTTCGTTGAAGCTGAAAACATGACTCATCGGAGAAGGCAATACTTTGCCAATCAGCGGAGGTCTAATTCCGATACTGCCGTGCATATGTAAGCCTTTTCTGCCAATGCACTTTCGTTAACATAGGTGCAGTAACCATCCGTCAGCATCAGAGGCCCGTCAGCATCGCTGAAACTAGACCTACCTCCGGTATCCCCTGGTTCAT
Source organism: Macrothele yani (assembly GCA_039090855.1). Taxonomy (NCBI): domain Eukaryota; kingdom Metazoa; phylum Arthropoda; class Arachnida; order Araneae; family Macrothelidae; genus Macrothele; species Macrothele yani. The sequence continues at coordinate 72,587,532 of CM077010.1, read as the reverse complement.
TCGACCAGCGAGTTGCTCCACTGTATCGTGTCGATCGGCCTTCACACATCTTCGAAGCCGACGTTCACCTCTGACATCAATGGCACGTGGTGCTCCTCAGTTTCCTCGTCGCTTATTCGCAATGGTGCCATTTCTCCATTTACGATACTCTTCAACCACAGCAGCACGCGAACAGTTCATAAATAGCGCAGTTTCAGAAACAAAGCTACCCTTGGCCCGAAAGCCGATAATCATCCCTTTTTGCAATTCTGATAAATCGCCCCTTTTGTCTACGACAGCGACGAGTGATATGTTTTCAGAATGCCTACAGCACACATTATATACCCTCCAAGCTAGCACACGACACCTGCCTTCTTGCATTGGCTACGTGCTGTTTGGTCAAAAGTAGGAGGTGGTCACAATAATGTGACTAGATTGTGTATATACTATAATTAATATATACAGTCTCTTTCTCTCTCTCTCTCTCTCTCTCTCTCTCTCTCTCTCTCTCTGTATATATATATAACGGTATAAAAACCAACCTGCAGCTGACCGCGATCATATCGCACTCTGAGGTTGAGTGAAAATATCGCGGCGGGAGAGAACTGGCCTTAAGAAAGGAAAGATTGTTGGGTGTTATATTAGTGGGTTGACCATAAGAGAAACCAAGAGGCGTTTAAACATACCCAAGTCCACTGTTTTGGATGTACTGAATGAATGGAAGACACATGGCGTGCTTGAAGCAGCAAAACCTACTGGCAGACCAAAGAAAATCAGTGATAGAGGTCGTCTAAGTCTCATGAGAGAGTTAATCAACGGAGTACTGCACAATACCTCAATGCACAGGTGAGTAAAAATGCTGGAACCTCGGTTGTACAAATACCATTCGCAGAGAACTTCATTCCATGGGTTATCGTGGTCGTGCGGCTGCTCATAAGATTTCCATTTTCCACTCGGAATGCTACTTGTCGTTTGGCATGGTGTAAAGAACATTTATCGTGGACCGTATATCAATGGAAACGGGTCCTATGGACTGATGAATCCAGATACACGATCCATCAGTCTGGTCGCCGTGTGTGGGTTTGGCGGTAGCCGGGGGAACGATGTTTACCACAGTGTACTGTTCCTACGGTCAAGTTTTTTAGCTGACAATGCACTCGTGTGGAGACGTTTTTCTTGGTATGGTTCGGGCCCTTTGGTTATCGTTGACAAACCAGTTAACCAGCAAGTCTACCTCGATATTCTGAGCAATTATTCCCTACCAGCTCTGTGGAAATACTACGGAACCCAGCCTTGTTGATACCAGAAGGATAATGTACCAAGCCATAAAGCAAGGACTGTTATGGCGTGGTTTGACGGCAATTCCGTATCGTGTGCTACTGTCACATTGTTGTGACCACCAGTTAATAACCAGAGTAACCGCATTTTAGAACATTTATCTAATACTACGTATAAAGCCAAATGTTCTAAATTATGGATTTGAAAATAAATAAATAATCAACGTGCCCTTCGACCGTATCAGGGGAATCAATCATTTTGGTGAAAGCTGAAGAAAGGAGAATCGTTTAGAAACAAAAAATTCCATTCGTTATTTCTTTTTGATTTCAAAATTTATATTTATTTTGAATAAATTGCATTATAAAACGTACAACGCCGTGCAGACAGTTGCAAGTGCTTGAAAATTTGACTCTAGAAAACTAATCCTTGCAATATAATTTACATATATGCTAAAGGTAGTTTAGAGTGATGTAGTTGCTATATATATAAAACAGTCTGTGTGTATATCTGTCGGTCGGATTTCACATAGAATTAGGCAACCTAGAGCGACGAAATTTGTTATGAAGGTACCTGTAGACATCTTTTGGTGCACTTCGAGGAGATTTTTTTTAATTTGAATTTGATTTTTAGTTATTTAATGTTACGCTTTTCTACCCGATCTGAGTGTGTCTTTCCGCTTTGTTGACATCAACCTGATCACACCGAAAGTTAAGGCGTGCAGAAAAGTAATTCACCATAAATTTTAGGCGTTTCTTTTTAGAATTCCGTTACAACTATTTTCATTCGTAAATACATTTATTGCGCCCTTTTTTGTAAGCGTTGTTTGACGATTGTTCACTGGCGTGCAAAAATTAAGGACGAGGCGGCTTTTCGAATGTAACGTCGTGCAGAAGTGCTCCACATCGACTCAAATCACCCCATAAGATCCCCAAGATGTATGAATATGGGACAAGTGAGCAAAGCCGTCCAAACAAGGAATCCAAAGGATAGAAAGGCACTTTGTTGAAAAGGTAGCTTCGAGCACAACTGGAGAGAAGACAGAAACGTCCATGTAACAGGCGGCTGCCAAGAAAAATCCAGTCTTTAGTAGGGGATATGATCACTCCTGACTGCGTTGCAGGATTTACAACGTCTGCCCATGCTGAGGACGAGGTTGTCAAAGAGCTGTTCAGGCATCGCGACCCATTCCTCTTGTAGCGCCAATCGCAGCTGCGGAATCGTTGCTGGCGACTAGTGACGTGCTGCCAAGCGCCTCCCGAAAAGGTCCCACAGGTTTTCGACTGGATTTAATTCCGGGGACCTTGCGGGCCAATCCATGCGTTAAATATCTTCACTCTCCAACATTTCTGCGACAGCCACTGTACGATGAGGTGTACCTGTTGTCGTCCATGAAGAGGAACTCAGGACCTAGAGCACCTCTAAACCCACGCAGATGAAGCAGGAGAACCTCGGTACAATAGCGGACACCAGTGACTGAACCGCCTTGGAAGATGTGGAGGTCAGTACGGCTACCAAGCATGATACCGCCCCAAACGAAAACTCCGCCACCTCCAAAGCGGTCCCTTTAGATAATGTTGGAGGTGTGATTGCGTGTTCCCTGCTCTCTCCAGATGTGTATACGTCCAGAATCGCTCGTCAGACTAAATCGCCTCTCATCCGTAAAGAGAACTCGACCCTATTGCTAATGTGTCCAGTTCTTGTCTTCCTGGCACCACCGAAACCGCCGTCTCCGATGAGCAGGCGTTAATGGCACACACCGTACTGGTCGTCGTGCAAATAGACCACCTTTGTGCAGCCTCCTGGCGACGGTAAAACGCGATAACGGACATCCAGTTGTCTGTTGCATGTGCCTTGCGCTTTCTCCCGCTGTCTGCCGTCTGTCTCTTCTCGCCTGTAGGGCAATATACCGGTAGTCCGCTGCCGTGGTTGCTCGTGGACGACCACTGCTAAACTCTCGGACAGTTGTTCCTGTCGTTTGAAATGCTCTCCAAGCTCGTGAAACAATGCTGTAAGCGATTCCGAACTCTTCGGTCACACTAGTCACATTTCGACCTTCTTCCAACTTCCCAATGACGCGACCTCGGGTAAAGTCATCCAGATGTCGTCTACTGGATTGCCTGTTGGCCATATCACACGGTGGCAGCAACTCGACGTCGTTCAAACCGATGCAATAGCTTTCACCGAACTGCTGAGCGTACACCTCCCGTGTGCTTTATGCCCTTCCGACCCCCCCCCCCCCACGTAATGCTGCATATATGCGCATGCCCTACCGTACCGCACCGTAGTCTATCTATGACCTGAGTGGTCTTTTGGTCCGTTCTGTTTGCTCGTTCTGCTGTTATGCTAATATCTCCTCTTCATCCTTAATTTTTGCACACTAGTGTACTTTAGGATATATTCGCTAAGTTTGAATAGGAAAAGTCGCGTAAGAAAAAAATAATTATTAGGATGACCTTTTGTGCTGATAGAGCTGAAACTTCCTCATACTGCAAAAGGAAATTTGAGCAATGCATTTAAAATATTACAGACGATAAAACTGAACCTAAAAGATGGTAACCAACTGAACTTTCCTGGTTTGGGAACATTCTTGACTTTTTTCCTCGAGGTCAGTACTATCTTATTCGCAGTAGTTCCTAACATTTCCTTCACGCCGCAACTAAACTGATGCGGTAGTTCTTCTGAAATCGATCAAAACACGTTCTTTCAGTGATGTACAAATTTGTCTGTTGCACTCCATAACTTCTTTCCGTGAACTAAGGAAAAATACATTTTTTAGTTAACTTCATCGTGTCGTATTTTCCTTCTAAGATATAGTAATTTATATGATTTTAAACAGGTACTGTTATTATTTATCAGTGGGTAAAAACGGAACAACGATTATGCTGTGGTAAAATACTTGTGTTTAATACCAAGTAAATCTGGAACATGAAATTTCATTCCTACCCAGCAAAAACAGTCTTGCTGGACCAGCCCTATGTTGCCGCTGCCTAACCGTCAATAAAATGTCCGGACGGCCAACAGAAGGGCCAGCAACTGGCCAACAGAAGGGCCAGCAACTGGCCAACAGTTGCCACCCCCATCGGTTGTTATGTGTTACAAAAGTGCCATCAGTTATCCATCACAGGCAGTAGCTGCCACAAGTGGCTCTTCAGCATTCCTGCAAGCACGTGCCATAAATGATTGCTAGCCTAATGTGGTCCGCTAGTTTCCCGGCAGTGGTAGCCGGCAATCACGTGACGTAACTGATGGCTTGCCGAATCTTGTCCGCCAATTCCCCAGCAGTAGCCATAAAAAATAATAATAAATAACAGCAGTTTCCCAAAGCCACAAACACTTTTTTTTTTTTCTCTTTACGAAACTTATAAATTACAGCACTGCGCTAAGGAAAATTTTCTTAACAAGTCCCGAAAAATGCCCGCTTGGATCTAGTGGGAAACGGAGCAAGGACTGTCTGCGTGGGAAGCGGGTGCTGTACTAACTGGAGTGATTTGGCACGCACGAGCTTGGCTTGAAGCTGACCTTCTTTTCTGCGGAATGTGCAACGAATGGTTCTCTATTTAATTTTACAATATTGCGAAGTATTTTTCATAAATGACAGTTTCATATAATTCATAAATTTAATTTTTCAACGTACGATTGTTTATTTTTTTACCTTAATGGAACTTCACTTTTTCAACGAGTGTGCCAACTTAAAGGCGCTTTCCAAAGTTTCGAGCTGTCCTTGTCGTCTTGAAAGGTGATTGTTGAATTAATATATTTACCCGTTCATGTCACATTCTGTTACATTTTTAACGTTGTATCTTTCCTTTCCGGTTTCAGAAGCTACATTTGTTTTAAAGAGGAAAGATATTTTATTTTACTTCTCGTTATTTTTAGAAGTGAATCCTCCAGGCTTGTGTATTCAACCCATGGATGAGTACATTATATCCCCACAGCATTGTTTTTTTTTTGTTTTTTTTTTAAATAATTGATAAATTTTTTTGCGCGTATAATTCTTCTTTTTTTTTTTCAACATAAAGCTTTTTTATTGTTTTTCCATGACTTTTGTTTCAAGCAGTTTAGTGAATGTTAAAACGAAAGATTACACAGAAATTATTTCTTGTTATTGATGGGAATGGATTGGGTGTATTTCATTTCTGTAAGCTAGTATTTCATGGCTTAATCTGATATCTTCGTCGACGTGGCATTTCATTAAGAAATTAATTCGTCTCTCTACATATGCTTTTTTTCTTAACATCCACTAAAATAACACGATGGCGATAACGTCGTCTTCAACTAACTGGCACCACGGGACACACAGCACGTGTTGCTTCTGCGCATGCGGAGTTCTGTTGCTTTCACCTGGTGTTGGGGTTTCATCGGTTGCCAGCTACGGGCCACTAGTGCCACTTGCTTGGTGGCCCGCAATTCACGGCGATGCTGCAGGGCCATCAATGGCGCTGCCACCAAAGGTCCGCAACCGGCAGATTTCAGCCAGCAGTTTCCCAACACTTGTGTTTTTGCAGGGTATGCTTTGCTCTCACCGCTTAGTAACAAAAGGAATATACATATTTTGATACTGCACTTAATGAATTGGTTTGATATTGCACGGCTATACGTACGTGTTTCTGATCTTTTTGTAAATAAAGGCGGAAACGTCAGAACCGAAGGCTTCTTTTTCTTCATGAAGTTAGGTGAGAGGCTGAGAGAAAAGCGGACGGATACAGTTGTCACTATACACTGTATAGTATACGGTGTGTATACCAAAGTCGAGCAACAGCAACTTTCCAGAAGAACGGAAGCTGATAACAATACGAACCAGCAGGATAGGTTTAATTGCCAGAGTTCTGTTTCAACAGCTTGACGTCAGTACAGGTGGCCGTAAATTCGCGAACTTAGCTCCCGAACTAAGAATCCGTACCAAAGTGTGACTGTCAGCAGGAGTATTTCAGCTGTAGTTCAAGGCATTTCAAATATTATTCGATTCCTCTCTAGCGATGCGAGAACCCTTAAACAGAGGACAGAATGCACCTTGGCACTGGATCCCCCTCCCCATGCTTTCGTTTGAAACTGCATACAGATTTCTTCATTTGCAATTCCGTCCGCTCTCAAAGAGTAATCACGACATGAAGAAAAATTTCTGTAATTCTAAAACTTCGTAATTTTTTCTTGTGGGATTATTTCAGTTCAAAATTTCATGACACCCGAAACCCAGTAACAGGATCTTTGTTGTTGTTGTTAGGAGTTTGACGACAACGGTGAGCAGCTTGATGTGCCATACAGAGTCGTACGTCCCTAATTTAGTGCCACTGGTTTCACTGAGCAGAAAGAGCCAGTGTCGTAAAACAAACACATCAGCCATGCCTCATCGGGATTCCAACGCGGACCCGTTTCGAATGAGTGGTCAGAAGCCAAGTGTTAGACCACTGCTCTACTGGGACCACAAGGCAGAAGATACAGAAGCGCAACTCTCGCCTTTTTTAAGAGCTCCCCAATGGTCGGATATGAAATTACGTTAGCGTCTGTCACGTGATACGATACCAGAGGCTATATAAGTAACATCGCGGAGGGAGCTCTTAATTCTTGAAAAGGGGAAAAAAGGTATAATTTCACGGCTACGGTTTCGGTGATTTCGTTCCATAACTATTCACTGGGCCATTGAGATCTTCAGGTCCAACCTTGGGTCAAATTGTTGTGCTAGCCCCTATGGAAGATTTACCTCTGGGTCTTCTACTCTGTGATGTGACTGGGGCGACCTACAGGTTTTGCAAGTCCGGAATTCTAGAGCTATCAGTATATTTATCAGCACTACTATGTTGACGGATGTCGGGAAGAACATATTACGTGCCATATCGACATGCAGTGTACCAGATGATGATCCTGTGTATTACGCTAAACCTTCAGAATTACACTGTATGACCAAAAGTATCCGGACACTAATTTTTAGTAGTGGATTTCACAGTCATGACCGATACAGATAAAGAAAACGCACATAGCCTGGAAAACAGCACAGACCATCATGAACTAAAAAAGGAGCTGTACGGCAGAGCGCATTGGGTTTCAAATTCCCACCGTCAGAGGATCCATCATAGCAACAAATTAGTTTGTTATATTTCTGCCCAGCCGCAACTTCCCCGATCAACTGCAAGGGATGTTACTGCAAAGTGGAAACGCCTAGGTGCACCAACAGCGCAATCGCGGTTTGGTAAGCCATGTACAATGATAGAAAAGTAACCCCAAGCACTGAAGTAGGTGGAAACGCCTACGAGCACCAACAGCGCAATCGCGGCTTTGTAGGCCACGTAAAGCGTTACAGCGGGAAAGCCGAGTACTGAAGCAAGTGGTACGAAAACATTGTTCTCTGTTGGAGCACTCACCATCGCGTTTTCAAGGTGCCTCTGGAAGAACCGTTATAGTTCTTTCAGCTCTGGGGAACTATAACGGTTCGTCGAGGGCTGACAGAAATGAGTTTCTATGGCCGAGCAAACGCACATAAGTCTAATATCATTAAGATCAACGCCAAGTGTCGGTTAGAGTGGTGTAATGCTCTCTGCCAGCGGTCTCTGGAGCAGTGAAAATGCGTTCCGTGGAGTGAGGAATCACGCTCCACCATCTGTCAATCTGACGGGCTAATCTAGGTGTGGAGAATGCTAGGTGAACGCTACCTGCCCGACTGTGTTTTGCCAACTTGCAAAGTTTGGTGGAGGAGGTATCATACCATGGAGCTGTTTTTCATGGTTTTTACTGGGTCTTCTAGTTCCAAAGCCGGGGAATCTTCATGCTCTGGCCAATAATGACATTACTGAGTATGATATGGTCCAAACTTTTTGGCAACAGTTCGGTGAAAGATTTTTCCTTTGCCAACAGGGCAACGCCTCCATCCATAAAGCGAGGTTAGTCCAGGAATGATTTAATGAGATGGGAATGGAAGAACTTGACTGGCCTTCACAGAGCCCCGATCCATGTGAAGTCCTATGGAACACATTTGCGATGAAGTAGAGCACCGACTGCGAACTAGACCGAACCACAAGACATCGGTGGCCTACCTGTATGCTTTTATGGAAGAATAGAGGGCAATTCTCTCAGCATTGTACCAAAATCTAGTAGAAATAGAGAGACAAAACTGAATACTGTGATAGCAGAAAAGAGTGAACCAACACGATGTAAATTCTTTTTTATTACAGAGTGTTTTCGGACAGGAAAGTGTTCTAATACTATTGATTTGATAGTGTATGTTATTTTCCAAAATGCATGAAATTAAAAATCCAAAATGGAGTTATGTTTTATTTCTTACAGAGGACATGGAAATGATCAGCAAATGTTTCGTCATTGTATTACTTACTGGTTAAGACAGAATTTGGATTTCAAATTGTCATTTTACAAAAAGCGTATCAAAGGTATTTTTGTAAGACATCTTTAAGTAGAGTGTGTTTTGAAAATAGTGGCGTAGATGTTTAATTTACATTCCTTTTGGAAAAGGTGGATCGATCTGTTGGAATTTGTTTGAATGCTTTTATTTTTCATTTCGGCCTCCAGCCTGTGGAATTAATTCAGTGATGTGTGTAATAAGTTTCTTCTTGACAGAAGCAATCAACTGTCATCAAACATCTCAGTCTGAAAAGAGATTAGTATCTTATTGTAGTTATCAGACATTGCTGGCCATTACGAACAGCATGATTTGTTCCCTAGCCGAAGGATTTCACGCAGGATAGCTATTCGAATGCCTTCCGAGAAAAATCGCAATGTGAAGCAAACTGTGGTGTTTATCCTAAACGTGAGTGTTCATCCCCTCAGCAAATGTGGGAATAATAAAATCTTAAATACCATGAAACAATCTCCTCTCCACAGATGAGTCATTGTTTAGATTGCTAAATGATTCTCATGTACCAATGGTCAGAACAAATTTGGGGACAGCATAATTTCATGCCTTCTTTCGAGTTACCAAATGAGAGGGAAAGATCCATGTATCGAACTTCTGGCTCTTTTTTTTATCATGTACTACAACCGATGACCTGATATTAGAGATCCGAAATTTTTCCAGCTTAGATATTTGAAGTTCAGTTAAATTACAAAATGAAAATGAAAAATAACACATCTTTTTAAAGATTCGTTTTTTGACGATTTTCTTACGCATCTATTTGCATATCTCCGTCGATCTTCATTAATACTTTTACATGTGGTACCTCACTACCTAGAAGTTCACGATGAGATTCTTCAAAGAAAAGAAAATACGTGGTTCCTCTGTTCAGTGTGAAAAATTAGAAAATAGATGACAAATTTTTCGCTTACAGAGAGGTCATACTAAAACTTTTGTGGGGTATGACGGGAAAAAGGATTTTTAAGATCGCGCGTTTAGAAATACACTGGTATCCAAAATTAAAGTGACAAGCAAAAGATCATGAATATCCACACGACAGGATGCAATGACAATTGGTACAGGCATATAGTGTACACATCGGTAACCTAGCGATACGCAACAGAAAAAGAATGCCATCACCGCATGAAGAGGAAGCATGCGCATGACAAAATGACAGTTCAAAAGTGATGCATTTAGTGGTGCGGATTTTGTGGTGCTAAAAGGGAGTGGGATTTCCCAGAACAGCTTAGAGGGTCCTAACAAACGTTTGGCACACGGTCCATTTTTGAGAGTGTGCTGTAACATAGAAAACTTACCTTATTGCAGTTCAATATAATCCCCTCCTTTGCTAATAATGGCAGCTTGCCAACAGTAAAGTAGGTCATGGATGCCCAATAGTACGCCATCATTGTTCAGCTGTCGAATTACTCGGGTCACGTACAATGACAGTTCGTCCAGTGATTCATAGCGGATGCCGCAGAACAGATTTTGTAACTTTAGGAAAAGATCAAAGTCGGATGGACTGAGATCAGGGCTGTATGGTGAGTGGCATAACGTTTCCCAGCAATATTTAGAAAAAAGTCCCCGTACCGACACTGCACCGATCACTTCCGCTTCCAACAAGTTGGGGCGATTTTGACGAATTTTCTGTCTCAACTTTTGTTCCCAGAAAGTCTTGATAATACACTGAAGAGAAATTGAATTAGATATACCTGTCTAATAACGTGTAGCACCACGTTTCGCCCTGATGACGGGGGCGATTCGTCTCGGCATGGACTCGACAAGGCACCGGAAGCGTTGGGAAGCTATACGGATCCACGACTCCTGAACAAGCTCCCACAGTTCACGAAGATTCGATGGAGGGGGTCAGAGCCTCGAACATATATCTTGACGGCGTCCCAGATGTGCTCGATGGGATTGAGATCAGGTGACCTAGATGGCCAAGGAAACGAGGTCACGTCGGTGGAGTGTTCATCCAACCATTCGGATACAATTCGGGAGCTGCATTGTCTTGTTGCAGGATGAGGTCTCCAGTGGGATGTTGAAGACGCACAAACGGGAGCAAATGGTCTTCCAGGATATTCCGGTAACGTTGACCTGTGAGGGACGATGTCACACGTACCAGGGGTCCCATTTTATTCCACGAGAATACCAACCCCACCAGCTTGAAGAGTACCCTGCTGGCAAGAAGGATCCATCGCTTCATGTGGTTTGCGCCTTACTCGTATCCTGCCATCCGCATGTACCAACGTGAATCTCGACACATCAGTCCAGGCAACAATTTTCCACATGTCTAGGGTCCAGTGGCGATGTTCCCGCGCCCATGCTAATCTTTGTACCCTGTGATGTGCGGTCAGCATCAGTACCTTCGTGAGACGATGCATTCCGTACCCCATAGCGAGGAGATGGTTCTGGATGGTGAGGCTGCTTACACGTTTTTGTGCACCAGCGTTAAATTGCCTAGTGATTTCTTGCACTGTGGCCCGTCTATCCGCTGTTACAATGCGAGCTAGCCGACGATGACCCCGCTCATCCACACGCTGTTGTCCACGGCAGTTGGCTCTTGCAGAGATGGTTTTACCGGATTCGATGTATTCACGGTGCACCCGTGTCACAGTGGCTTGTGAAAATCCCAGTACCTGCACGACTTCCGAGATGGAGTGACCCATTCGTCGGGCACCAACAATTGGCCCACGATAAAATGCGCTTAGATCCTTCGTTTTACCCATACTGCGTCCGAATCATACTGATTCCCGTCGCATCACTCTTTATATTGTCGAATCGCTGCATACGTCATGTCGTTTCCGTTTACAGGGCCGCCCACAGCGCCACGTTTGCATAACGTTAGCTGTCTCTAATTCAATTGCTCTTCAGTGTATTGTGCGTTGACATTTTGCCCTACTGGCACTCAATCAGAGAACACAGCACCCTGGCCATCGTGTAAAAAAATCATCATTTGATTCACTTTGGATTGTTGCCAACGACACTTTCTGGGGCGTGGGGAACTTTGACGCCTCCATTCCGCTGATTGGAACTTCAGTTCCGGCTCAAAATCACGGGCCCAAGTTTCATCAATAGTAACAATTTTGTTCAGGATGGTGCCGCCCTTCATTTCGAACCTCTGGAGAGGATCCTGTGCGACGATTACTCTGGCTGCCTTCTGGTCGGGGATGAATTGATGAAGCACCCAGCATGCGGCGATTTTTCTTTTTCCCAGTGAGTCAGTCAAACTCCGGTGTACAGACATGGTGGACAAACTTGCCTGAAAAGCAATCTCCTCGACTGTCAAACGGCAATTCTCTTCGAATAACGTCGCAACAATGGTGGCTGATGTTTTGCCTGTCGCCGTTTGAAGTCGGCCTGAGTGGTGATCATCTTCGATGCCGCTTCTGCTCTCACGAAAGAGCGATGCCCTGCGAGAAATTGTGCTTCTATCAGGAGTTCCTTCCCCACAAACTTCTTGCAAGGCAGTGTGGATCTGTGTCGGGGTGTGAGTTTTGGTTAGGTCGAGAGTAATCCCATGTAAAAGTAAAATAGAACTCTGCGGGGGGACACCCCCCGCAGAGTTTCTATTTTCACGTACGAGCGCTGGTCTAACGCAGTGACTCGACCTGAGTAGCTGCACGCCTCAATTTCCAAACCCTCCCACGCCCACGCAGCAAATGATAACGCATCGTTCTGACACCTCTGCATTGCTGAGAATCTAACAATGACATGACGCAATCATTTTCGTGATTGCATTATCCGCTTCAATTTTGGATTAAGGTGAGCAGAACTTCTGTTATGATACTCGTATACACCTCTCACAATGAGCCCTCATGCTGCTTACAAGGCTTTGAATGAGAGTTTGAAGCAATAAGTGCCAGTCCACCAGCAAGAAGTGTTGAAGTCTCGGAAGGGTTCTGGAAGGGTGTTGCCAGCTTAAAATTAGTCTTCCCAGGGCATCCAAGACATGCTCTATCGAGCATATCCGGAGATCTCGCGAGCCGCTCCATCCTATAAATATCCTTATTCTCCAGGTATTCGTCGACCAGCCGAGACCTATGGGGACAGGCTATGTCGTCCGTAATTTGGAAATGGCAGCCAACAGCTCTCCTCAAAAGCCGTATACAGGGCTCCAGGATATCATCCTTGTAGCGTACAGCAGACAGGGTACCTCCCCAAAACACGTGAAACGTCATACGTCCATTCAACATGATGCCAGCCCAAACCAGGACTCATCACGCAGCGAAAAAGTAATCAATTTTAATCGAATAAGTAATGAATGTAACTTAATCTCTACATGGTTAACTGCTAATGACCTAATGATTATTAGCACAGATAAATCCACATTAATGCCCTATACATGTGGATCAACCCAAAAAAACAATTAAAACACATTTTACTTTTACATGGGATTACTCTCGACCTAACCAAAACTCACACCTACCTCGGTTTACAAATTCAGAATGACCTAAATTGGAACAATCGCATTCACAATCTTTCTAACAAACTTCCTAGTATTATAGGGACCCTAAGTAATATTATTGCAAATTTACCTACAAATTTACTCAGACTATTATATTATATATTATTCCAAACACATGCTAGCTACTACATGCTTACTTGGGGAAAATCGACCAACTACAACATAAATAAAATTCAACTACTGAACTTACAACTGTTTGCTTTACCCCGAAGAAATACTTATTCTAATGTTTATAATATTCTAACCATTAAACAGCTCTATGACTATAACCTAGGTCTCTTAATGTTCAAAAAAAACAAAAATAGCCTACACCATAATATCATCTCATTAAATTCCCATATTCTACTAGAAATTGGTAAAAATTGATCCTTATGTTGCCACATTTGGAATCACACAAATCAAACATAAATTATTCTGGCCCAAAATTCTGGAACTCTCTACCGAAAAATATAAAAGACATAAACACCATTTACCTTTTATAAAAAAAAACTGAAACTATGTCTTATGGGTAAAACCTAATTTACTTGTAAATGTTAAACAAAATCATACCTCTACTACGCGGGGATTTTTAATTAAACCCTATACTAACAACTTACTGGCTCCTGCTTCTTCTCGTGGGTCCACCTAGCTGAAGTAGAAGTTTGGATGGGGGTCGGGGACTAAATGTCCCGTGCGGAGGGTTGTGAGAATCTGGAGAGAGGTGATGGGCATCGGGAACCTTACGAATGAAGATTTCTATTAAATATCTTGCAATTGCCTTGCCATTCCGGCGCGCCGTTATAGCATGTTCTTGTTAGCTCTGTATGCATTTCTTTTTTCTGTCTTTCCTTCGGGCCTTTTCCCTCTGTCTTCCCAGTTGCCTATGTTAATTACTCATGTTCTATACTGTCATGATGGCCTATGCTTTGTTTACGGCAACTAAAAATAAAATGAAATGGCCAATTTCCTTATGTTAGAGGGAAGATTTCGGCTTACTGCCTTTCTCCAGATATACATACGCCGAGAATCCGTGTCTAAACTGTGCCCCGAATCGTCACTGAACAGAACACAGGCCCATTGATCAGTGGCTCAGGGGTGATGTTGTCGGGCCCAATTCAGATGAAACCTTCTGTGTGATGCGACGAGTGGGATACTGACCATTGGCTTTTTTTCATACAGACCTCTCTCCTGGAGTCTTCTGTAAACTGTTTGGCGCGGTTCCCATAGCAGACGAGATCTCTGGCAAGAGTTGTCTGTCTATTGAAATCCTATGGCGACGATCTGTTAAAGATTAATACCTGACGTCTTGACTTGTTGTGGATCGTGGGCATCCTTGTCTTGGCATGGCATTCTAGTTATTGTTCTTTTTTCCTGGAAATGTCTCCAAATATTGTAGACCACTTGCTTCGACACATTCGTCAGTCCTGCTACCTCAGTTTACGAGTTTGCTGCTTCCAATCAACTGATATCTCTTCACCGTCAAGTGTCTTCTAAGAGGTGGTGAGCAGCCATTCTTCCAATAACAGTTCAGCTCAAGCTTGGATTGCCGCCCCTAATTCAGAACAACCTTTATCGAGGTATCATGTCTCGATGGCCGCCCCGGTGGCGCAGTGGTCTATGCGATGGCCTCTGTTCATTCTTCCGAAAGTGGTCCAGGTTCGAATCCCGGTGAGGCATGGATGTTGTGTTTGTCTTACGGCACTGGTTCTCTCCCTTCCCTGGAACCAGTGACCCTAAATTAGGGACGGGCGACTGCTTGTAGCCCATTGAGTTGCTCACGGTGGTCGTTAAACCTCCAACAACAAAAAAAAAAAAAAATGTCTCGATGACGTATGGTCGTCATTAGCATGCTTCGGACCTCTCCTGTTATCTACCCGCCACTATTTGACTTCCGAATAAGAACGCTTTCAAGTATTCCCGATTTTGAAAGTAGAACACAAAGCCTCGTCAGTGATCTATGCGTACCACCTATGCGCAGTGATCACCTTCTTTTGAGCGTTTGTCTGCGCTTTGGAATTATGTGTGGTCATTCGGAAGGATAGTCCTTTTAACCGTTTGTCTGCGCTTTGGAAGTATGTGTCTTCAAAATTCATTTCCTCCATTTGTTGACAACGGTTACTAATTGCCAATCGGCCATACTTCTGGAATTTCAAGATAAAGGAGTTTTACATGCTCGAAGAAATTGCTCTTTAGGTCATAAAATGACATTCGCATTAAGTGGAAGAGAGAGATAGAGATATTGTAAACGAGAATGCCGAGAAGAAATACCTTTACGTCCTAATAGGTGGTTCCCAATTTTTAAATAAGACTTCAAAACGGCTATATTTTTCGTATGTTCTTGGACTTATGGTTATACAGCAATTTCGTTTTGTGAATGTGAACTGCGTATAAATAAGAACGCTTGTGTGGACTGGAATAATTATATGGCAGAAGTTTGTGCAGTAAGTTTGTTAAGGAAACCTTCGTTGATAAGAAGACCAGGACTCACAGCAGAAGTAGATGAAAGTTTATTTTCTGAAAGGAAAAACCACGTTGGTCGTATATTGCCAGAGCAATGTGTTTTCGGAGGAATTTGTAGAGAAACTCATGGGTGCTTCCTTAGCAAAATTATCGTTCTAGAGCAAAATATCGGACTTTGATACCAATTAATAAGCAATATATACACTATATTGACAAACGTCACAAGACATCACTTCAAAAGCAAATGACCGGATCAACTGCGTCGTTAAGATACACAGTATAGCTGCAAACGGTATAAAAACAAGCCTGCAGCTGATCGCGATCATATTGCACCGCGAGGTTCAGTTAAAATGTCGCGGCGGGAGTAAACTAACTTTGAGAGAGGAAAGATTGTCGGGTGTTCTATTAGTGCGTTGTCCATATGAGAAGCAGAGACGCTTTTGAACATACCCAAGTCAACTTCTTCGGATGTTCTGAACAAGTGGAAGATACATAGCGTGCCTGAAGCAGCAAAACGTACCGGCAGACCAAAGAAAATCAGTGATAGAGGACGTCGAAGACTCAGGAGAGTCGCTATAGCTAATCAACGGAGTGCTGAACAAGACCTCAGTGTACAGGTGAGTAAAAATGCTGGAACCTCGGTATGTACACGTACCATTCGCAGAGAACTTCATTCCATGGATTACCATGTTCGTGCGGCTGCCTTTAATCTCCACTCGGAATGCTCGTCGTTTAGCATGGTGTAAAGAACATTTATCTTAGACCGTAGGTCAATGGAAACGCGTCCTGTGGACTGATGAATCCAGTTACACGATCCATCAGTCTGATGGCCGTGTGTGGGTATGGCGGTAGCCGGGGGAACGCTATTTAACACAGTGTACTGTTCCTACCGTCAAGTTTGGAGCTGGCAGTGTACTCGTGCGGGGGTGTTTCTCCTGGTATAATCCCAGCCCATTGGTTATCATGGACAAACCTGTTAACCAGTACGTCTAACTCGATATTGTGGACAGTTCTGATTCACCAACTATGTGGCAATACAATGGAACCGAGCCTTGTTGGTACCGGCAGGATAATGCACCGAGCCATAAAGCAAGGACTGTTACGGCGTGATTTGACGATAATTTCGTATCGTGTGTGGACTGGCCAGCACAGAGCCCTGATCTTAATCCCATAGAGCACCTACGGGATGAATTAGAGCGCCACATAAGAAGTTTGGAACCAATGCCTACTACTAAGCAACAGTTAGCGGCAGCATAATGTACTGAATGAAAGCGCATACTTATCGCTGTGTTCCAAAACCTTGTCGAAAGCATGTCTGGAAGGGTCAGTGCATGCATTCAGGCCAAAGGTGGACCGACACCGTACTAATGCATGTCAATAAATGCTATGTTGTGTTTCTCTTCTAGGTGTCCGGTTACGTTTGTTAATATAGTGTATGTCCTGGGACTACGATAATATTTGATGAATGGAGAGAGTGCAACCGTCTATCTGAAGAAGATTATTGAAACTTGCAGGTAAATCATTCACTGAACTTTGTAAATCCCATCAGAGGTGCCCTTACTCAATCAGTGGAATCTATGTAGGGAAAGGCGAAATTTAAAAATAAAACTTGTTGCGGCACTCATGGGATCATGTTGGATGCGTACCTACGTGAATTTATATGGCGAAAAAGATTGAAAACTAATGACGATCCATTTTTAGAAATTATGAAAGATATCCTATATTATTGGCACCCACAGTGATATTGGTGCCTAATTTGTGGCTATTTGTTTTCATTTGTTTTTTATACTGTATGATTTCTTTCTTTTATATATTTCTTAAACAGTTTAAATTTTTGTAAAAAGTGAATAAGTCGGTTTTTGCTATTTATAGTGTCATTTTACGCACCAATAAGAAACAATTCCCATAACATTTATCGTGCACTACTTTCTCTCATCTTGGGTGTGATCAGGTTTCATGTAAATAAGTTAGTAAAATCATGCAATGCATTGATTATGATACGCTTTTCAACATACCAGAAATCACTACTCAAGTTATTACCCAAGTTATGAGGTTAATGGCTGTGGAATAAATATCGCTCATGTGTCCAGACCTTTGACCCCATTTCGATGATATTGAACAGAATTCGTTCAGTGTGCCTCCGGAACAACGTACTAAAGCTTTGTCAGAATTGAAGCATTTTTACATAAGTTCTCACGCATAAGGGTAATGGAATGGATCCCGCTCCTATGTCTTGGCCTTTGACCCCATTTCCCCATTTTCAATATGGTTCGTCTCCAGTTGCTTCCCTTCTACATACTGAAGTTATGACGCATAAGGGCAATGGAATGGATCTCGCTCGTATGTCTTGACATTTGACCTCATTTCGCCCTTTTTCAACAGGGTTCTTCCCTAGGTGGTCCCCTACCGCATACTAAAATTTCATCGAAATCGAACCATTTTTATTTACGCTTTCCAACTGTAGGTTGAAGAAGCGTATATGCTCCAGCTTTGTCCGTCCGCACGATAGTTCACGTAAAAATGGTTCGATTTCAATAAAATTTTAATATGTGGTAGGGGACCACTTGGGGACGAACCCATTTGAAAATGGTCAAAATGGAGTCAAAGGTCAGAAGATAGGAGCGGGATCCATTCCACTGCCCTTATGCATCATAACTTACATAAAATGCTTCTATTGCGACAAAACTTTAGCATGTTGTTCCGGAGTATACTGAACCAATTTTGTTCAATATAATCAAAATGGGGTCAAAGGTGAGGACATAGAAGCGAGATTTATTCCACAGCCATTATCCTCATAACTTGAGTAATAAATTGAGTAATGATTTCTGGTATGTTGGAAAGCGTATCATAATGAATCCATTGTATGATTTTACTAACTTGTTACTCAAGTTATGACGCATAAGGGCAATGGAATGGATATCGCTCCTATGTCCTGACCTTTGACCCCTTTTTCCTATTTTCAAAAGGTTTTGTCCCAAGGCGATCCCCTGTGACATACTAAAATTTCATCGAAATCATACCATTTTTAAGCAAGTTATGACGCATAAATGCGAAGGAATGGATTCTTCTCTTTTGACCCCATTTCTCCCATTTCAATAGGGTTCGTTCCCAGGTAATCCCGTACCACATACTAAAATTTCATCGAAATCGAACCATTTTTTCCCAAGTTATCGTGCGGACGGGAGGACGTACGTACATACGGACAAAGCTGGAGCATATACGCTTCTTCAACCTACGGTTGGAAAGCGTAAACAAAGCGGAACGGTACTTTTAAAATCGGGAACTGCTTGAAAGCGTTCTTATTTGGAAGTCAAATAGTAACATTTTATATAACAATGGACAAAAGCAAACAGTGGCTGGCAGATAACAGGAAAGGCCCCATGTTCCAATAAGAGCTAGAACAATGCTGCTTGGGTGCATTGACTTAGCGCGTGTCCTTGCATATGTCTCTGAAAATTCTTTACGATTGGTAGCTTCGTTTTTAACATATTCTCGAATTTGTATTTTTCACGTTAATTTTGGACAGCAGTATATATATATATATATCATCATCATCATCATTGTCAACCATTATCAATCCACTGCTGGACGAAGGTCTCCCCAAGTTTCCTCCACAACGGTCTGTCTTGTGCCAGTCTCCTCCATGTCACTCCCGCATATTTACGAATTTCATCCACCCATCTCCCATGTGGTCTTTTTCTGGGTCTTTTCCTGTCCCTTGGAATCCAATCTAAAATCTCGGCTGTCCATCTATGGTCTGTCCTTCTGGCAGTATGTCCAGCCCATTGCCATTTCAGGGATTTAACTCTGATCATGATGTCTTCCACTCGTCATTTTTCGGATCCACGAGTTCCTCTTCTTATCTCTCCTGGTTATACCAAGCATGCACCTCTCCATGCTTCTTTGAGTTGTCTGCAGCCTTTGTATGTCTCTTTTAGTTAAGGTCCACGTCTCTGCACCATACGTAAGCACTGGAAGGATGCATTGATCAAACACTTTTCTTTTAAGACATAATGGCATATTGCTCTTGAAAATTATGCTGTTTCTTCCAAAAGCTCTCCAGGCAAGTTTTGTACGCCGATTAATTTCTTCATCAATGTGACCCTCACTTGATATCTGCTGTCCAAGATAAACGTACGTATCTGTTATCTCCAGTTTTTCTCCATCAATCGATAAATCTTCATTTCTTGTAAAAGCATTGAACATCACTTTTGTCTTCTGAAAGTTCATTTTTAATCCCACTTCTTTACTCTTGTCAGCAAGTTCCTGGATCATACTCTGCAGCTCTGATGGGGTAGTTGCAAAAATGACTACGTCATCAGCAAAACGAAGGTGGGTTAGATAATCTCCATTAATCTTTATCCCTTTGTTTTCCCAGTTCAGTGATTGAAAGACATTTTCCAATGTGGCATTAAAGAGCTTCGGAGATATGGTGTCACCTTGTCTCACTCCCTTTCCAATTTTTATGTGTGTTGTATTTTCAAACAGCCGAATCTTTGCACTTGCATTTTCATAGATGTTATTAATAATATTAATGTATGCATCTTCAATACCGCAGGATTTCAGAGCCGTGGTAACTGCTGATGGTTTCACCGAATCAAAGGCTTTTTCATAATCGATAAAAGCCATGCACAATGGAAGTTCATATTCCCTCGCTCTTTCAATTAGTTCTCTCAGTACGTGGATATGATCTATTGTGCTGTAGCCACTCCTGAATCCAGCTTGTTCTCTCGGTTGAGCCATGTCCAGTGTTACCTTCAAGCGGTGTGAAAGAACTTTAGTGAAGATTTTATAAACCACTGATAGGAGGCTGATAGGTCTGTAGTTCCTGAGATCCTCAATGTCACCTTTTTTATGTAGCAGGATCATTGTAGCATTGTTCCAATCCTCAGGAATCTTCACTTCATTAAGGCATCGAGTAAAAATTTGGGCGAGTACTGTTTCAATTTCTCCACTTGCTTCTTGTATGATGTCTATAGTAATTCCATCTTCTCCTGGAGCTTTCCCCCGCTTCATGTTCTTGATTGCATGAGCAACTTCTGCTGGGAGGACTGGAAGAACTCTGGTACCTTTCATGATGTCTGGAGTGCATATATCATCCCTTTCATATAGTTTGGAGTAGAAATCTTTCACTCTTGTCAAAATTTCGCCTCTATTTCTTGTTATAGAACCATCTTCTTTTCTCAGAGCCATAATCTGTTTTCTTCCCTTACTGAGATGTCCCTTTGCTATCTTTAGGCTTTGGTTGTTTTCAATTGCTTTCCTCACTAGCTCACAGTTGAATTTCCTTACGTCTTCAGTGATACTTTTTCGTGCTGTCTTGCATAGCTCTATATATTCCACTTTGGAAGTCACATCTTCTTTAGTTGTCCTCATCTCTCTTCTTTTTTGCATCAACATTTTGGTTTTTCCTGATAATTTGTTTACATGCAACTTGTTCTTAGACCCAGCTAATTTTGTTGCTGTTTCCATAAGAGCTTTGGTTACTTTTCTGTTAACTTCAGAAATATCCACTTCTTCCGATGTTAGGCCTTCTAAAGCAGAGAATCTGTTCTTCAGTTCCAACTTGAAAGTATTATGGTGTTTTTTAAGGTTGGTTATGTCAATACATTTTGTTTGTCTTATGAGCTTGCCACGTTCCAGTTTAGTGTTGAGGTGCATCTTACATCTCACCAATCTATGGTCACTACCTGTGTTGAACTTGTTTAGCACACTGCAGTCTTCGATGACGAATTTTTTGTTACACATAATAAAATCAATTTCACTTGTCGTCCCAATTGGATGTCTCCATGTCCATTTCCTGTGTGGCTTTTTCTTGAAAAAGGAATTCAATATATATACAGCTAGAAAGCAAATTAGAACCCCAGAGAAAAACTGGATTACTGTAAACAGAAAATCCGATTAAATTTTCTCTTCCTAGTGTGTATTATCTAATCCAAAGGTCATTCTTTTAAACGGATTTTTAGAAGCTGATATACTTTTCAAAGACAAACACGCCCTTAATGGAAAAACTCTGCATCACAAGAAATCAAAGAACTGTACAAATTGTTCCGCACGGAACGGAGAAGAACACGAACTTTTCAAATCAGACATTTAAAAGCATAGATAACTGCAAAAATTATTAGCATTTAAACCCCCCTTGCTGCAGAAGTGTGCATTGTTTGGAGCAGGAAGTGCACGAGTAGTAGTCTTTGTGAGAGAAAATATCCAACGGTTAAAGAAATTTTTCAGTGAGATTTTTGCAAAGAAAGATACGGAATAGAATATGTAACGTGCTGCATTGTATCTAAGTGTATGCGTCCTAGCGGCAGGTTTACGAATCCAACTGAAATGGAAGAGTCCTTCGTTCTCGTAGTCAAGCCTGTGTTGTTGGAACGAGCACCTTTTTATAGGATTAATAGATGCAGGGATTAATAGGGCATACACACAGGGGAACACACATACATTCATAATGATAACACACCGAATGTACAAATTATTATAACTTATACACCCTGATGATAATACGCAAAGCATTGGTATCACATGCAGTCACGTGGGACGCTAAGAAAAGTAAGAGCTACAAATAGAGCAGATATCTACGCATTGGAAACCAAAGTATCACGGGTAAGAGCAGAAACCTGAGTGAGTTTGACCAAGGACACTGTGTGGAAGGCTGGTTGTTTTGTTCGGTCATCGAAACTGTTGAATTGTGGGTATTTCCACGTTAGACCGTCGTACGTGTATGCCAAGACCACGTGACACTCGGCAAAACTTTCAAACAATTTTAGAAATGTGGCAGCATGCGTGCAATTGACTCTCGAGGTGAGCTCATACTGTCCCGTAGCGTTTCGAAGGATCACATGGCTACATCGGAGCATATAACTTCGGAATTTAATGAGGAAGCATCCTACAGCTTATGCAAAACAGGCTATGTCAGCTGACGCCCGCAGCCCGTTCTCTTGTTGAATGCAATGCATCCAAAAATCAGACTACAGTTCTCAAAGATCTATCGCAACTGCCTTGAAGAGGACTGAAAACTATTTCTCTTGTCTGACGCATTACGGTTTCAAATCTACCATGTCGATATGAGGGTGCGTATGTTTCGTAAACCGCACGAAACGATGTACCCAGCTTGCTCAGTTGGTATCACGCAGGTAGGTGGAGGCGAAGGGGTTTCATAGGATCTTTTAGGGCCCCTCACACACTTTGATACCTCTACCACCCTCACAAGGTATGTGAACATCCACTTTGATCACCTACACACGTTCGCAACTATGACGCCTTCTATCAATAGGACAATGTCAAGCGGCATTCTTCCCGAGTGACGACCAATTGTCTCCAGGAGCATACAAGCCAGTTTGCCATACGCGAATCGCCTCCTCGATCGCCAGCCAACAATCTCGTGAGAGCTGCAACCCAAAACCAAAACTGTAGATGCTTTAGAACAAGCATTCCTTGTTTCATGTGGTGGTGGTGGTGTTGATAGTGGTGGGGGCAATACCGCCTACGTGTTATTTTTGTTTTTTATTGGAGGTTTAACGACCACCTTGAGCAACTCAGTGGGCTACCATGCAGTCGCTTGTCCCTAATTTAGGGCCACTGGATACAGGAAAGGAAGAGAGCCAGCGCGCCTCACCGGCATTAGAACCCGAACATTTCTCGGACGATTTGTCTTAAGCCGGCGCTTAGAGCACTACGCCGTCAGGGCAGCTACATGTTTTCAACCCTTCACTGAGTCTTTACCGATACGTCCCGGATGCGGTTGTGATGGCAAAATGTGGAACAACACGGATACACCGGTATTGTATTCTGCTTACGTATACACCGAAGAACGGAAGCATTATGATGCCCGCGTCTTTATGCAAATCAAAGCAACTGCGGGTAAACGACGACGCGTGGGAAGATCACGACCGATATGTGATATATAACACCTGATATTGAGCTCTGCTAATCAGTGGAAAAGCGAAAATTCAGATGGGAGAAGCAGCGGACTTAAGAGAGTTTGTCAAAGGCCTAATTTTAATGGCAGTACGACTCAGAGTATTTAAGAGACATTATAACGAAGTGAATTTCTCCGTCATTTCTATCCGCGCCAGGATTCGAACCCGGGTCCCCTCATTCCGGAATAAGTTGCTCTACCAATTGAGCTACGCGGACGTTTTATTCTGATTCCTATCTGTCTTTATGTCGCGTACGTCCTTCTGGCAGGTACGTCACATCTCCTGGTACGTTACATCATCTCCCCCATATTTTTTTTTTTTTTTCGAAGTGCTGGAGAAAGGATTCTCTTATTTTTCCTATCTCGCGGTGTGGAAATAACATCACACCAATGCGAGATTTTGAACGGTCGGGTCATCCGGATAGTTCGGGCGCCATTATAACGAAGTAAATTTCTCCGTCATTTTTATCCGCGCCAGGATTCGAACCCGGATCCCCTCCATCCGGAATAAGTTGCTCTACCAATTGAGCTACGCGGACGTTTTATTCTGATTCCTATCTGTCTTTATGTCGCGTACGTCCTTCTGGCAGGTACGTCACATCTCCTGGTACGTTACAACATAAATGCTTGTAAGGTGCTCACCGTACACGTGGTTAATACCTTCAAAAAACAGCCCGGGGACGGACAATCTAAGATCCGCGGGAATGGCGTCGGTCGACCACTGCTTATCGATGCTAAAAGTGAGCGATGGCTATCCCGTATAATACGAGCCAACAGAGGGGACATTGTGGCGCAACTCTCCGGTAATTTCAATGCTGGTGAAGGGTAAAATGTGTTATAATACACTATATATCAAACCCTGCTGAACATGGGGCTGCATAGCCGAAGGCAGCTCGGAGTGCCCATGCTATACCCGGTTCACCGTAGAAAGTGCCTACAATGGACACGCGAGCGTCAAAACTGATACTTGAATGATTGAAAGAAGGTCGTCTACTCAGATAAATATCTTTTCTGCACATGTGGACGTCAGGATACGTGTCCGTCGTTTACCTGGAAAAGTGTCGTTACCAACGTGAGACAAAATCAATCCCCGTGTAAGAAGTGTATTGTTTTGGGCAATGTTCTCCTGGAAAGCCCTATGTCCAGTCATTGACTTACAGGAAACTAAGATGTCTACCACCTACGTAAACGTTATTGCACACCAGGTTCATCCTTTCTTGGCAACGATGTTCCCTTCTAGTAGCGCCTTCTCTCAGCAGATAATGCGCCATGCTAAACTGAGGAGCATGGGGAAGGCTTTCAGGTATTGCCTTGGCTTCTACGTACCCCACACGTTAATCCAAGCAATCATTTGTGGTTTGTGTTGGAACAGCAAATCATATTTGCAGAGGCTCAACCACGTAATTACAAGAGTTAAAGGATCTGCTGGTAAAGTGTTCATACCAAATTCCATAAGACACCTACAGAAATCTTGTAGTGTCAAACCTCGCCGGGTAAGAGCTGTTTCGGAGGCACATGGAGGACATACATTATATTAAGCAGGGAGTCAAAATGTTTCGGCTCTTCGGAGTAGATCCATATAATAATTTGTCCATTAAGTTTATAAGCACGTGCGCGTACGTTGTTACTTGAGCCATGCTAAAAGGCGACTTTTACACATTCCCTCCACTGGTTTTTCCTTTTTTTGCATTCATTTATCACGCAGCATAATTGTTATAAAAACTTTCTATTTGTTCTTCGATTCATTCAGAACAGTAGAGCAAATAGATTTCCCTGGGCCTTTTTGATCCGTCAAGTGAACGCTTCCCTTCATCAGTGCGAATTAACTGTGTCCTTTACGATGATACCCCATATTGCTCATCTTCAACGTATATTTTATGTTCCAATCATTTTCGATAGCAGAAAAATTGAGCAAACCGTTATGCCTTTAAAGTCAGGAGACTGAAACACTGAAATGATCTCAGTGATTAGAATAATTTTGTTCCAATGGGATCTTTTGTAACATTGTTTCACAAGAACTGAAGATTTAGAAGGTAAGGAATTAAATTTATAAGTAACTGATGCCTATATCTCTCTTGGACAACAATTTTCAAGCATGGGCCACATAGAAGAAGAAGAAATTAACAGCCATGTAAAACTTGGCAGGAGTGGATTTGGAGGAAACAGTGCGATTTCCAAGAGGAATTTACCCTTATGTCTTAAAAGGAAATTCTTTAATGAATGGACCATAGTTTTTACTTATGAATCAGAGACACGGGCGCTTCCAAAGTGGACATTCAAATGATACCGGTAACTAACAAAATCATGGAGAGACGTATGCTCGGTGCAACCAAAAGGGAAAAGGAAAGTAAATCATGAATCAGAAAAATGACGAGCGGATAGAATCATGACTATAGTAACGATCCCCACGTGGCAGTAACCCAATATCCTCGGCATGTTGCTAGAAGAATTGACTACTGTAAGACAATTGAAATACCAGACTATTAAATACAAACAAACAGGAAAAAACCCACGAGGAATTCAGCTAGGCGATGGGTGGATAAAATTCGAATGCATACTGGTTTGATATGGGACACAATGTTCAAGACAGATTGATGTGGAAGAGACTTGTTGTGCCTTCATAAAATTATACAAAACTTTGTAAACACCATGATAATTTACTGCATTTGAAAGCTTCATGTTTCTGAGAAACACTTGCAGAATTTTCTACTGCTCTTGCGAAAATATAATCACCAATGAAACTTAATAGCATATTTCTGGAACACACTTTTTTTGGCTTAGTATACTTTCGCTTCAAAGATCGTGAATTACTTACTTACAGTTCCGAGTCGCACTTTTTGTAGTTTGTATCCAATAACATAAACGAAAAATATCCGACGGTAATTATCGCCTTATCAAAGCCTTATTTCAATTGCTTGCTTTAATTACTTTCCATTGAAGTTAATAATTACCTACCGAATACTTGCTGCTGAAAGAAATAAACCAAATTGGCATTACAAAAACAGTATCTCTGATATGCTTTGAAATGCCTTTGGGTCTTATGGTGTTTCACAGATAAGCTATATCACTACTTGTTTAAAGTACGTGTAGCTTGTACTCATTGTTCATGCAAACTTTAACGCAAGATAACGCATTTCACTGGGCAAAGTTTACGTAGATTTAAGTGATTGATTCCTGTGTATACGTTACGAAAGAAGATAAAGCAGATATCAGATATCTTTTAAAAGTTCATTTAATGGCAGAGTGTTCCTAAACGAGCTATAGACAACATTTTAAGTTGTTAATTGGTTGGATAATTGCCCTACTCCTCCGTTTTCATTGGCGGAATTTTTAAGATGTTTTCACCTTTAAAACCCTTTAACGACCATAACGTCCAACGAGCCCTTATACGTAAACAAACACACGCGCCGGAGACGCCCGGATAGCATGAGTAGGATTCCTTATCCCCGTGTTTTTTGGATTTGCACAGTGCCCCAAGGATTAGCAGAAGTCAACCATTGTCGTCATTGTTGTCGCTAAACAAAGAAGTGGACCAGGAGTTGGTTTGTTCCGGGGCTGTCTCATTAACCTAGTGACATCGCTCAGTAAAACTGTTGCTTTGTTGGCATGTGTTTCGTTTCTCTGTGATATGTTTCATTGTCCCGAAAGTGGAATTTACGGGGGCAAATTTGCCGTAGAAATTCTTTAATTTCGTTCAGTCCAAATAAACAGATTGACAGCATACTTTTTACAAGACCAAAAAAGGAGAAAGTGAAAAAACTTTTCAGCTGTTACCACTCCTTCCTATCTACTTAAGGCTCTCAATAGAAGAATGCACTGATTGCCCAAGGGAAATGTCCGAAGGTCAGCGTATGTCAAGCCTAGAGGTTGGGAGTTTCCCAGTGGTGGCTCAGCACTAATCCTCTTTTTTTTATTGCAAAAGGGAGGGAGAATGAAATTCAGAAAGGAGCGGCAGACATTTTCGGGCGTTATGGTATTCTGAGGGACATAAAATTTTAGGATCGGTCGTGGTGGTTAAAGGTTTAAAATTGTTTATTCTTTCCAGCTGACAACTTCGATCCTACTTTTCTTGAAGCGTGTACTTACACTCACGGACAATAAAATTTGCGCACCTAGAAGAAAACATGCTACAACCGCAAAACTTTGCAAATAGCTAGGGTGTGTACTGGTAAGCAAATGATCCACGTTTGGTGAGATTGCGCATGACCGTACACCCTGTGCTGGTGCTGCAAGCACGAACCTGCCGCTTTATAAACCGACGTGTATTTGATGCCCCATGAAAGCGAAATAAACCGACAGAGGCAAGCAAGAGTACAGAGTGACCAGAATGCCAGGTAGACGCCAGAGAATCGATTTATGCAACTTACTGACTTTGAGAGAGGCCTGATCAACGGGCTGAAAACCGCGGGGTAGTTGGCGCGCCGTATAACCTGCCACGTGGATCGTTCTGACCATACCGTCCGAATGTGCTGGGAGCAGTGGACACGTAACATCACTGCCACACGAAGGAGCGGCTCCGGTTGGACTAGGAGGACCACAGGTAGAGAGGATCGAAGGATCCTGCGCAGGGCACGAACGGATCCCACGGGGACCCGGTCCACTATATAGGCAGATGTAGCGACTCCTGTATGCCCACGAACCCGACTCCTGCATGCCCACGAACCCGACTCCTCGCGAAAGCGAATCTGCGATCCCACTGCCACTTAAGTTTGCTGCCATTAACACCGGAACACCGTCGGCTCCGTGTGCAGTTGTGCCAGACCATAGCGACATGGAACGCCACGGACTGGCGAAGTATGGTGTTTAGCGATGAGTGCCGCTTCGTTTTGGGGACAGATGATAATCGTGTCCGGGTGTGGAGGTCCCCGGGTCAACCGCACAATTCCAACCTTGCTATCGAGCACCATACCTCCCCCACTGCAGGCGTTATGGTTTGGGCAGCCATTGCCTACGATAGCTGATCAGCTCTAGTAGTGATACGTGGATCATTGACGGGCCAGCCATATGTGGGTGACATCCTACGGCTCCATGTTCTACCATTCCTGGGCGGGATTCCAGGTACGCTATACCAGCAGGTTAATGCCCGCCCGCTCACGGCTCGGGTTACCCAGGATTACTTACGTCATGTCCAGACACTTCCATGGACTGCCCGCTCACCGGACATGTCTCCTATCAAGCAGTTGAAACTCCGGCTACTCCATACCTTACTATCCGGAATTTGGAGCACACCGTCCAACACGTGTGGGCCAGTCTGCAGCAGGACAACATCAGACATCTGTTTGCTTCCATGCCGGACCGTATTGCAGCATGTATCGCCGCACGAGGCGGTGCTACGTGTTATTGAAGATGACCGGACTGCGTGCCACAGATCCCTCTGTAATTGTCCGGCAGCTCTGTTTTTGCCATCATGTGTATCATTCATCTGTTGAAAATACTCCAAATACGTGGCGACAAGTAAATAAATAAATACATCGCTCTTAACCACGTTCTAGAAACACACAGCAACCAAAAAATTGTTTTTTAGCCGCCGCTGTGTAATTAAACCAACAGAACTCTCGATATCTAGCCGAGTGCGTTACATATACGCCACGGTGGCCAACAATCCACCGTGGCGTATATGCAACGTACTTTTAAGTCAGCTTGTGACATCATGAATCCGTAAGATGGGCTCAGCTACTGAGACGTCTCCATCTGGTGGGCATTAAGGGCACTAGCTATATGTATATTATATATATATATATATATATATATATATATATATATATATATATATATATATATATATATGGGATGTAAGGTCAGGTGATGCGTAACATCACAGCCTCTCCTTGACAAATGTCAACCCCGCCTTCTCGTGGTGCATCCTGTTCCCACTAAAGGGGCTCTGACGACCGCCAATAGCGGTATAACTATACCATCGGGATCAGAGGAAATGCTATCCCACACTCACCAACCCGCTTGGCCAGCGTGGTGAGTTATGGCCAAACACCTCCAAAATGACTCTACAACTTAAATCTTGGCCCTCAGTCTCCGGCAGCTGGAATGTACCTGGCCAAGGCAGCGGCCAGTGCGACATGAAGGCAGAGGGTGCTAAGAATCCCCGGAGGACCGGACTAGGCTGCCATTTGATGCTGACCTTGGCTACCTACAACGGACGCTCCCTATCTTCTGATTCAAGGCTTCTTGAATTGGAAGAGGAACTACAAAGGATCAAGTGGGACATCGTCGGGCTAAGTGAGGTAAGGAGAAAAGGAGAAGATCTCATTGAACTGAAAAGTGGACATCTCTTCTATTATCGTGGGACAGATACTGGTAGAACTAGTGGTGTTGGATTTATAATAAACAAGAAACTGAAGGATAAAGTGGTAGAAGTTGAAAGTTCCTCTGACAGAGCTGCACGACTCGTTATCCAACTATCGAGAAGATACCAGGCTCAGATTATTCAAACTTATGCACCCACCACAAGTCATCCTGAAGAAGAAATTGAAGAATTTTATGAGGAAATTCGTCATCTAAATAATAAAGGTAAGCAGCACTTGAAGATAATTATGGGAGATTTCAATGCAAAAATAGGGCAACGGCAACAGAATGAAACTTCAGTAGGTAAATTCGGTCACGGCAACAGAAACCAGCGTGGAAATACACTCGTTGAGTTTGCAGAGGCAGAAGGATTTTTCATCTTGAATTCCTTTTTCAAGAAAAAGCCACACAGGAAATGGACATGGAGACATCCAATTGGGACGACAAGTGAAATTGATTTTATTATGTGTAACAAAAAATTCGTCATCGAAGACTGCAGTGTGCTGAACAAGTTCAACACAGGTAGTGACCATAGATTGGTGAGATGTAAGATGCACCTCAACACTAAACTGGAACGTGGCAAGCTCATAAGACAAACAAAATGTATTGACATAACCAACCTTAAAAAACACCATAATACTTTCAAGTTGGAACTGAAGAACAGATTCTCTGCTTTAGAAGGCCTAACATCGGAAGAAGTGGATATTTCGGAAGTTAACAGAAAAGTAACCAAAGCTCTTATGGAAACAGCAACAAAATTAGCTGGGTCTAAGAACAAGTTGCATGTGAACAAATTATCAGAAAAAACCAAAATGTTGATGCAAAAAAGAAGAGAGATGAGAACAACTAAAGAAGATGTGACTTCCAAAGTGGAATATATAGAGCTATGCAAGACAGCACGAAAAAGTATCACTGAAGACGTAAGGAAATTCAACTGTGAGCTAGTGAGGAAAGCAATTGAAAACAACCAAAGCCTAAAGATAGCAAAGGGACATCTCAGTAAGGGAAGAAAACAGATTATGGCTCTGAGATAAGAAGATGGTTCTATAACAAGAAATAGAGGCGAAATTTTGACAAGAGTGAAAGATTTCTACTCCAAATTATATGAAAGGGATGATACATGTACTCCAGACACCATGAAAGGTACCAGTAACAGAGTTCTTCCAATCCTTCCAGCAGAAGTTGCACATGCAATCAAGAACATGAAGAGGGGAAAAGCTCCAGGAGAAGATGGAATTACTGTAGACATCATACAAGAAGCAAGTGGAGAAATCGAAACAGTACTCGCCCAAATTTTCACTCGATGCCTTAATGAAGGGAAAATTCCTGAGGATTGGAACAATGCTACAATGATCCTGCTACATAAAAAAGGTGACATTGAGGATCTCAGGAACTACAGACCTATCAGCCTCCTATCAGTGGTTTATAAAATCTTCACTAAAGTTCTTTCACACCGCTTGAAGGTAACACTGGACATGGCTCAACCGAGAGAACAAGCTGGATTCAGGAGTGGCTACAGCACAATAGATCATATCCACGTACTGAGAGAACTAATTGAAAGAGCGAGGGAATATGAACTTCCATTGTGCATGGCTTTTATCGATTATGAAAAAGCCTTTGATTCGGTGAAACCATCAGCAGTTACCACGGCTCTGAAATCCTGCGGTATTGAAGATGCATACATTAATATTATTAATAACATCTATGAAAATGCAAGTGCAAAGATTCGGCTGTTTGAAAATACAACACACATAAAAATTGGAAAGGGAGTGAGACAAGGTGACACCATATCTCCGAAGCTCTTTAATGCCACATTGGAAAATGTCTTTCAATCACTGAACTGGGAAAACAAAGGGATAAAGATTAATGGAGATTATCTAACCCACCTTCGTTTTGCTGATGACGTAGTCATTTTTGCAACTACCCCATCAGAGCTGCAGAGTATGATCCAGGAACTTGCTGACAAGAGTAAAGAAGTGGGATTAAAAATGAACTTTCAGAAGACAAAAGTGATGTTCAATGCTTTTACAAGAAATGAAGATTTATCGATTGATGGAGAAAAACTGGAGATAACAGATACGTATGTTTATCTTGGACAGCAGATATCAAGTGAGGGTCACATTGATGAAGAAATTAATCGGCGTACAAAACTTGCCTGGAGAACTTTTGGAAGAAACAGCATAATTTTCAAGAGCAATATGCCATTATGTCTTAAAAGAAAAGTGTTTGATCAATGCATCCTTCCAGTGCTTACGTATGGTGCAGAGACGTGGACCTTAACTAAAAGAGACATACAAAGGCTGCAGACAACTCAAAACAGCATGCAGAGGTGCATGCTTGGTATAACCAGGAGAGATAAGAAGAGGAACTCGTGGATCCGAAAAATGACGAGAGTGGAAGACATCGTGATCAGAGTTAAATCCCTGAAATGGCAATGGGCTGGACATACTGCCAGAAGGACAGACCATAGATGGACAGCCGAAATTTTAGATTGGATTCCAAGGGACAGGAAAAGACCCAGAAAAAGACCACATGGGAGATGGGTGGATGAAATTCGTAAATATGCGGGAGTGACATGGAGGAGACTGGCACAAGACAGACCGTTGTGGAGGAAACTTGGGGAGACCTTCGTCCAGCAGTGGATTGATAATGGTTGACGATGATGATGATGATGATATATATATAAATATATATATATATATATAGCTAGTGGCGTATATGTAACGCACTCGGCTAGATATCGAGAGTTCTGTTGGTTCAATCCACAGCGGCGGCTAAAAAACAATTTTTCGGTTGCTGTGTGTTTCTAGAACGTGGTTAAAAGCGATGTATTTATTTATTTACTTGTCGCCTCGTATTTGGAGTATTTTCAACTTGTATCTCGCCCTTTGATTTAATTGCTATAATATATATATATAGCTAGTGCCCTTAATGCCCACCAGATGGAGACGTCTCAGTAGCTGTGCCCATCTTACGAATTTATGATGTCAGAAGCTGACTTAAAAATACACATAGCCCCGTGGATTGTTGGCCACCGTGGCGTATATGTAACGCACTCGGCTAGATATCGAGAGTTCTGTTGGTTTTATTCCACAGCGGCGGTAAAAAACAATTTTTCGGTTGCTGTGTGTTTCTAGAACGTGGTTAAGAGCGATGTATTTATTTATTTACTTGTCGCCTCGTATTTGGAGTATTTTCAACTTGTATCTCGCCCTTTGATTTAATTGCTATAATATATATATATAGCTAGTGCCCTTAATGCCCACCAGATGGAGACGTCTCAGTAGCTGTGCCCATAGCTCAGTATATACGTCTCAGTAGCTGTATCATTACTTTCATAATATTTCAGTTCAATCCAATGCTTTCTTCTTGCTTCGCAAATTTCATTTCCGTGAGTGTGAATTCTGGTGCCACAAGAATCTGGGTTTTTGAGTGAGGGACAGCTTGATTATTTGCAAAAATATTTTGACCGCTTTCGTTACCTTTCCAGAGCTTTGAACGCGCTTTTCTTCCAACCGCCGAGTTTTCGGATGTTTTTGTCTCAAAGGAGCAAACGCTTTCTTCCATCTGTAAATTATGTTCCCACCAACGGGAGCTTATTAAAGTTCGTTTTATTAAAATAAAGAAAACCAAGCTTTTTATCACATCTTTTGTAAAAACGTATGTGCTTAGAGTATGTGTTCGTCCATCTATCTGTGGACAACATACAAGTATCTTTGCAACTATTTTTCCGATTAAAAACAAATATGTTTTCATTGAAAAGCTTGAATAGTGAAAACGATGATCCTTGCTTCCTGCCTTTCTAATGATGAATAACTTCCCCGCTACAGGGTGTAAATGCAGCTGCTAACGAATTCAAAAATTATTTTATTCCATATCATCATCACCATCATCATCATTGTCAACCATTATCAATCCACTGCTGGACGAAGGTCTCCCCAAGTTTCCTCCACAACGGTCTGTCTTGTGCCAGTCTCCTCCATGTCACTCCCGCATACTTTCGAATTTCATCCACCCATCTCCCATGTGGTCTTCTTCTGGGTCTTTTCCTGTCCCTTGGAATCCAATCTAAAATTTCGGCTGTCCATCGATGGTCTGTCCTTCTGGCAGTATTTCCAGCCCATTGCCATTTCAGGGAATTAATTCTGATCATGATGCCTTCCACTCTCGTCATTTTTCGGATCCACGAGTTCCTCTTCTTATCTCTCCTGGTTATACCAAGCATGCACCTCTCCATGCTGTTTTGAGTTGTCTGCAGCCTTGGTATGTCTCTTTTAGTTAAGGTCCACGTCTCTGCACCATACGTAAGCACTGGAAAGATGCATTGATCAAAACCTTTTCTTTTAAGACATATTAGGATATTGCTCTTGAAAATTATGCTGTTTCTTCCGAAAGCTCTCCAGGCAAGTTTTGTACGCCAATTAATTTCTTTATCAATATGACCCTCACTTGATATCTGCTGTCCAAGATAAACGTAGGTGTTTGTTATCTGCAGCTTTTCTCCATCAATCGATAAATCTTCATTTCTTGTAAAAACATTGAACATCCCTTTGTCTTTAGAAAGTTCCTTTTTAATCCCACTTATTTACTCTTGTCAGCAAGTTCCTGGATCATACTCTGCAGCTCTGATGGGGTAGTTGCAAAAATGACTACGTCATCAGCAAAACGAAGGTGGGTTAGATAATCTCCATTAATCTTTATCCCTTTGTTTTCCCGGTTAAGTGATTGAAAGACACCATCCAATGTGGCATTAAAGAGCTTCGGAGATTTGGTGTCACCTTGTCTCACTCCCTTTCCAATTTTTATGTGTGTTGTATTTTCAAACAGCAAAATCTTTGCACTTGCATTTTCATAGATGTTATTAATAATATTAATGTATGCATCTTCAATACCGCAGGATTTCAGAGCCATTGTAACTGCTGATGGTTTCACCGAATCAAAGGCTTTTTCATAATCGATAAAAGCCATGCACAATGGAAGTTCATACTCCCTCGCTCTTTCAATTAGTTCTCTCAGTATGTGGATATGATCTATTGTGCTGTAGCCACTCCTGAATCCAGCTTGTTCTCTCGGTTGAGCCATGTCCAGTGTTACCTTCAAGCGGTGTGAAAGAACTTTAGTGAAGATTTTATAAACCACTGATAGGAGGCTGATAGGTCCATAGTTTCTGAGATCATCAATGTCACCTTTTTTATGTAGCAGGATCATTGTAGCAGGATCATTATTCCATATATTTGCTTCTAAATATCCGATTGTTAAAATTATTTCTCCCTTTCGATGCCGTTTGTAACGAAACCTATTTTTGGTACAATTTCTTTTTCACGAAATGCATAGGTTTTCCGCTAGGGGGCGTTAAGGTAAATTGCGTTTCTCCGATATCTCTGCTTCTAAAAGTCCTATTTGGAAAATTCTTCCGGCATCGGCTACAGTACCTTCTGAAAAATGTAGTTAGGAATGGTTTGGAAACCAACCGCCGTAAGTGCTTTTGTATGAAAACTGTGATTGACGAAAAACGTTCGGAGCTTGCAATAGGAACTACAGACATAGTACGTTATGTGAGAAGAAAAATATGGCCATAACAATTAGCAAATTAAATTTAATAATTTTTGAGGAGACGAAAGTAAAAATACATATTTATGAACATAGAAAAATGAAAATAAGAGTAAATCTTTCTGCCAGAAAATTGGATTTAAAATAGGGGACATGGTTTCCCCTTGAAAGAAAGCAATGTTGCACACACGTGAGGCATCTAGTCAATCAGAGTATTAATGAGGGATTGAGGAATTCCATCCCATTCTTGCAGAAGAGCACTTTCCAATTGCTGGACTGCTTGTGGAGGGAGTTTTTATCGAGCAGCAACTCTTTTCCCCAAAACGTCTCAGACATGCTCAATGGAGTTCATCTCTGGGGAACATGCTGGCCAGTCCATTCGGATGATTCCCTCGTCAAACAAGTAGTCGTCTACACATCGAACGCGACGTGGTCTGCAATTATCGTCCACGAAAATGAATTCATCTCCGATTGCTGCAACATAAGGAACGACTAGGTGTCTGAAGATCTCATCCCTATACTGCTGAGCGGTAAGTGTTTCATTTCTGATTATGTACAGGTCGGCTCGACCACTGATAGAGATACCGGTCCACACCATCAGTCCGTCCCCTCCAAATCGAACACTTTCTTGCACATGTAACGGGTTGTTACGAGTACCTCTTTCCCTCCAAATGATGCGTCGTCTATTGTCAGGATGTACCGTAAAGCGCGACTCGTCTGAGAAGAGAACATTGCTCCATTCATTTCTTCTCCAATCGGCATGGTCTTGTGCCCAAAATCTGCAGGCAGCACGTTGGCGTGCGGTTACAGAAACACATACCTTAGGTCGTCAAGCGTACAGACCAACACTCTGCAGTCGGCTACGAACAGTTTGTGTTAAAACATTTTGTGCCAGTAGCCGTACGGAGTTCGCGTTGCAGAAGAGTGGCGTTCATACTCCGGTTTCTCCTGGACGTCAGTGTTAAAAGCCGATCCTCATTTCTTGATGTTGCTCTCCTACGGCCTTGCCCTGGTCATCGCCTTACATTTCCGGTATCTGAAACCGATTCCAAAGTCTGGAAATCACGCTTTGAGACACTCCTATGGCTTCCGCTACTTGCAATTGGGTTTGATCTCCTTTTAAACGACCGACAGTCCTCCAGGTTACAGATTTAGGTACATCACGTTTTTCGGACTTCACATTCATCAATAACACACATTCAAAGCATGTGAGTCGTTTTTATCCTGGACTAAACGATCTTACGATACATGTCCCTTTTCATTCGCTGACGAAACTGTCAACGTCACACAACACATTTTACATACTAAGGTGTTTGTAAGTGTGCAAAAGGTTCATTCTAATCACTTTCCTTTAATTTCTCTTAGCAAACAAGCAGTTGATGTCAGTAGTTCATATCAAAACCACGATATCCCCTAATTGTTTTGAGCAGTGTATTTGCAGCAAAATTTGCACATCTGAAAACACGATTTAAGAAATTCTTCCGCTGACTTCGGAAATTGTCTTCAGAATTATTTTTGCTTAAAATAATGTACAGTTTTTTGGCCAAGAGGCGTACATATGTGTGTGTGTGTGTGTGTGTGTGTGTGTGTGTGTGTGTGTGTGTGATTTTTGTCGATATCCCTGCTTCTAAGTGGTGTCCCATTTCAAAAATTCTTTCTTTATCTGAGAGCATTTCCGGTGAGAAATGTTTCTTTTATAAGTTTAGATATTTTTTAACGCCCAAGTGTGACACTAGAAGGCGTAATTTTATATTTACGTTTCAGCATGTTTGCAGCAATATCTGGGAGGTTAAAGAACCGATTGAAAAAATTCTTTTTCGGTCACATACTACTGTTTATGACAAGAATTTGTGTGCATTTCGTTCCTAAAATAACACAAAAATAATTTCCCACTAGGAGAGCAAAATTTTAATCTGTTTTTCTCGATATCTCTGCTCCTAAATGTCCGATTTAAAAACTTCTTGTAACACCGGATACAATCATTTTCCGTGTAAAACACTTTAGGTTCGTACTTGAGGAGTTTTTATGGTTCATAGTTCTGTCACTAGGTGGTACATGTGCACTTCTGTTTGCAGCTGTATCTCCGCTTCCAAAAAAACCTATTGAGATTTTTTTTCACTGTAGGACATTTGCTACAATAATGATGGGGAGCATTAACCTTTTTAAATAATGCACAACTTTCCCACTAGGTGGTGTGAAAGTCAACCGCTTTTCTTGCTATCTCTACTTCCAGGAGACGTATTTGGAAAGTTATTTTTCCTTAGCATATAAACTGAATTGCCAGAAAAACTGGTACAGACGAGCTTATGCAAAATACATAGCAACGTCACCTATGCGCGTACTCGGTTGCGTTCGCCAGCGCATATATTAAGCGATAGACATCCTTGCAAGCTGTCTTCGGCATGAGAATGACAAGTAATAACGATTTAAGCGATTTTCAACGCGGTGTCATAGTTGACGCTCGTGAGATGGGCCATAGTATTTCGGAGGTAGAAACGAAGTTCGGATTTTCACGGACGCTCATTTCAAGGTGTACCGTGACTACAAGAATTCCGGCAAAACCTCCAACCTACGATACCAGTGTGGCCGTAAAAAGACATTGGGTGAACGTGACCATCGTCGGCTGTCAAAAATCGTTTCTCGCAATAGGCATGCATCACTCTCGCAGGTATCATCGGAATTTAATGCTGGAGCCTCAACAAGCATCAGCGTCCGGACTGTGCAACGCAACCTCAACGATATGGGCTTTGGGGGCAGACGTCCAACTCGAGTCCCATTGATGGGTGCACTACACAGAGCTATGCGCCTCGCTTGGGCACGACAACACCGCCACTGGACACTTGATGACTGGAAACAAGTAGCCTGGTATGACGAGTCGCGTTCCAACTGTATCTGGCAGATGAAAGGATTCGTGTTTGGTGCAAACCCCATGAAGCCATGAATCCCGCCTGTCAACAGGGAACTGTACCGGCTGGTGGGTGGGTCCGTAATGGTATGGGGTGTGTTTAGCTGGACTTCACTGGGACCCTTGGTATGTCTACAAACGTCTGTGACCGGCCAACACTATGTACGCATCCTTTCTGACGAGGTACACCCGTTTATGTCCTGCATTAATGCTGATGGGTTGAGCCCGTTCCAACAAGATAATGCACCTCCAAACAAGTGTCGGGACGCCACATTATGGTTAGAGGAGCATTCATCTGAGTTTGGGGTGTTGCCATTTCCATCCAAGTCCCCAGATCTGAACATGATAGAACACATTTAGGATGCCATGCAACGCGCTATCGAACACAGGAATCCGCGACATCGTAATATACCAGAATTGTGGAACGCTCTGTAGGAAGTGTGGTGTGCATTGCTTACAGCATATTTCCAGAAGCTAGTGGAGTCCATGACCCGTCGTATTTCTGCAGTCCTGCGCTCCCTTGGGAGACCTACCAAGTATTACACTGGCGTACCAGTTTTTCTGGCACTACAGTGTATTTTGCCATGGGGAATACTTTTCGCATATTTTTAAAATTTTCCATTATGCAAAATCCGTTAGAAGGCGTAAAGTTACATCATGTTTCCTTCTAAATTTCTTCTTTTAACTGTTCGATTTGAAGATCTTTTTACCTCTGGTATCCTTCCGCTATAAGATTATTTTCGTACAACATTTGTTAATTTTCGTAACATGCTTTTTAGCCGCTGGTGGGAGTAAGTAGCGATTTCTGGTTGTTTCATTGATTGTGGAAATACGTTTGATTTTTTTCTAGCTGATTCCACTAACTGTGAATAACTTTGAGAAATTCAAAAGACGTTCTCACTAGAACGGAAAATTAGGTGTCATCTTTCTTGTTATATCTGACCTCTATCAGACTAGTTGATAGACTTACTTTTTTTTTTTAGTTTAGTGAGCACCCAAAAGGCTGAGAACAGTCGCATTCCTTTAACTGGACGACACTGGTTCCTCAGAATTGTACACTGGCGGAAAGTGAAAAAAGAACACCAAGAAGGAGACGTCTGATACTAAAGAAATTTATACAGCATAATAACGGAATATAGAGGATAACGTGATCAAAACATTGTGGCAAAATACAGCTGTATTTCCTGGTAAACTGAAAAATAACATTTCCAGGTAACATGGTTAGTACGAGGTTGAACCGCCATGAACTGCGTCACACTGTGCAATTCTGGCATGGAGTCTATCGCACAGATGTTGGATGTAAGTTTGGGGTATTGAGTTCCAAGTATCCTCAACCTGGACGCGTAAATCGGGGATGGTCGTGGCTGGCCGTGGAGACCGGATAAGTCGTTGTCCCATAAAATCCCACACGTGCTCAATGGGGGACAAATTTGGTGAACGTGCCGGCCATGGAAGTTGTCTCATACCCTGAAGTGCATGTTGCGTTGCACGTGCCGTGCGCGTGGGCGTGCGTTATCTTGCTGGAAAACACCACGATGGACCGACCTTACAAATGGCACAACAACGGGCTGAATAATGTTGTTGATGTAGGAGGTGCTGTTCAACGTGCCCGGTACAAACACTAGTTGTGTACGGGAGTGATAGCTGATCGCTCCCCACACCAGGAGACCAGGTGTAGGCCCTGTGTGTCTCTGGCGGATGCAAGAAGGGTGGAGACACTCTTCTGTGCGTCTGCAAACACGCATACGGCCATCGGAGGCTCCCAGGCAGAATCTGCTTTTATCGCTGAACACGACAGAACGCCATTGCGTTCTCCAGTGCAGACGTTGGGGACACCACTGCAGCCGTTCCTGATGGTGGGCTGGAGTCAGAGGTACACATGCCAGAGGTACACATGCTAGAGGCACAAGTGCACGTAGTCCTGTATCTAGTAGACGGTTGCGGATTGTTCGCACAGTCACCTCAGGCGCATCGGCAGCTCAGATTTGCGTCGCAATGGATGTTCTGCTTGGCAACGCCACTGTTATTATGCGTCGATCGGTCCGCTCATCAGTCCGTCTGTGACTCCCGGTTCCACGTCTTCTCGTGTGGAAATGTTCCTCGGACCATCTACGCCACCATCGTACCACCACCGATACTTCCCGTCCAATTCGCTCCTCAATACGACGATACGACCACCCGGCCTCGCGGAGTCCGACTAAACGACCTCGCTCAATGTCCGATAACTGCTGAAATCTTACACGTCTTTCATGTCCAGGCATTGCAGCTTCTTCAGGGTCTTCGCACGTGTCTGTGGGCCGACGACTGAATACATTCACTTCGCCGTACTCCTTAAATACCACCGACGATAATGTGCATATTATGCCATGCTGTGGCGTAAGCGCTCACCAGTTGGTCCCGTAATTAACATCACTACTTCTACGTTAACTCGACCCTATTAACATATGTAAATTTCATGATCGTTCGCCATATCCTTCTTGGTGTTCTTTTTTCACTTTCCGCCATTGTAAAAAAGTTTATGCCGCTGAACACACAAAATAGCCGTGCCTCATTTAGAAGTGGGGCACCGGCTCAGCTCGTACAATAAATCCGAAGACCACGACATAGATCACTCGCCGTCACGGTGGTTCCATTGAAATCGTCAGTCTTAGCTTCTATTAACACGGGCCGCGATTTTGATATTTTTTTTAAAACTCTCCTCAGAATTTGTGCGTTATTGGTTTTTTTATCATGTCTTTTGTAAAAAAAGATCGTGCTTATGTTACCGGTTTGTCTGTCCGTCCGTCCGTCTTTACCCACGATATCTCTGCAATTAGTCATCCAATTTGAAAAATTCTTTTCGCATTGGGAAGCTTGGAATATGCGAATGATGATCCTTTATTTCGTATTTTTTTACGAAGTATAATTTCGCCGCTAGGGGGCGTAAATGCAGATGATGTCGAATTCAAAAATACGTTTTATTCCACATATTTGCTTCCAAACATCCGATTGAAAAAATTAGTTTATTTTTCGATTCCACTTATGTCGAAGAGTATTTTAGATTATAATGAATAAAGTTTTACGCTGGTTGTGTAGTGCAGGGAAATTTACGTTAAGTCACGTTAGGGTTATTGGAAAGTTACTTGACGTAGCTAAAGTGTACCTTGAAGGCTCCTTATTAGAGCGGTAAACACAATTTACCCTGGTCTTAATGGAGACACTTAATGAAAGAGACTTAACGGCCAGACAGAGGTCTGACGATAATATGAACTGAGAAAAACGTACTCACTTTAAAACCTTTAATTGGAAAACTCCTGGTATTATCCAACGCACACTCTACAAATCACACGACTACTGAATATCCGAACTTTCGTAGAATCGCATCACAATAATTAAGAAGAACCTAATCACATAAAACGAAGCTCTCTTGGTATAGTTGAGCGCGCCTATATATACTGCATACCACCACGTCATGACTTACACTCGTTGCCACATCTCATTCAGCGGGAGAAATGACATCTCGTTAAGTGAGAAGATAATTTGCATAGGAAAATAAAATAACAAGAGATAGTAAAATCAAAAGGAAACTGAATCTAGAGTATCATCATCATCATCATCATTGTCAACCATTATCAATCCACTGCTGGACGAAGGTCTCCCCAAGTTTCCTCCACAACGGTCTGTCTTGTGCCAGTCTCCTCCATGTCACCCCTGCATACTTTCGAATTTCATC
The DNA here is from genome assembly GCA_039090855.1 of Macrothele yani. Lineage (NCBI taxonomy): Eukaryota > Metazoa > Arthropoda > Arachnida > Araneae > Macrothelidae > Macrothele > Macrothele yani. The sequence continues at coordinate 72,545,644 of CM077010.1, read as the reverse complement.
CACCCATCTCCTATGTGGTCTTCTTCTGGGTCTTTTCCTGTCCCTTGGAATCCAATCTAAAATTTCGGCTGTCCATCGATGATCTGTCCTTCTGGCAGTATGTCCAGCCCATTGCCATTTCAGGGATTTAACTTTGATCATGATGTCTTCCACTCTTGTCATTTTTCGGATCCACGAGTTCCTCTTCTTATCTCTCCTGGTTACACCAAGCATGCACCTCTCCATGCTGTTTTGAGTTGTCTGCAGCCTTTGTATGTCTCTTTTAGTTAAGGTCCACGTCTCTGCACCATACGTAAGCACTGGAAGGATGCATTGATCAAACACTTTTCTTTTAAGACATAATGGCATATTGCTCTTGAAAATTATGCTGTTTCTTCCAAAAGCTCTCCAGGCAAGTTTTGTACGCCGATTAATTTCTTCATCAATGTGACCCTCACTTGATATCTGCTGTCCAAGATAAACGTACGTGTCTGTTATCTCCAGCTTTTCTCCATCAATCGATAAATCTTCATTTCTTGTAAAAGCATTGAACATCACTTTTGTCTTCTGAAAGTTCATTTTTAATCCCACTTCTTTACTCTTGTCAGCAAGTTCCTGGATCATACTCTGCAGCTCTGATGAGGTAGTTGCAAAAATGACTACGTCATCAGCAAAACGAAGGTGGGTTAGATAATCTCCATTAATCTTTATCCCTTTGTTTTCCCAGCTCAGCGACTGAAAAACACCCTCCAATGTGGCATTAAAGAGCTTCGGAGATATGGTGTCACCTTGTCTCACTCCCTTTCCAATTTTTACGTGTGTTGTATTTTCAAACAGCCTAATCTTTGCACTTGCATTTTCATAGATGTTATTAATAATATTAATGTATGCATCTTCAATACCGCAGGTTTTCAGAGCCAAGTTACTTTTTCAAATTACGCATAGATTTTTCGCTAGGGGGCGTAAAAGTAAATTACATTGCTTCCGATAACACCTCTTCTAAAACTCCTACTTGTAAACTTTTTTCTTCAGCGGATACATCTCCTGATGGAAAATCTTTTGCATATAATTTCAAATTTTGGTAAAGAATACTTTAGCAACCAGGGAGCGTAATGGTTAATTTTTGCTTCTGACGTATTTTCCATAAAATCTAAGCTTCTAAAATATCGATTGAAAAAATTCTTTCGTGGGCTGATGCCACTTACATCGATAAACATTTTCGGAATATTTTCTTTTTAAAATAATGCATGATTTCTACGCCAGGGGCGTAGATGCATATCTTATTTTTGTCACTATCTTTACTTTTAGGAGTCCGATTTGAAAAATTCCTTCTTTGTAGGATAGTGTTTAAAGTGTGACATGTTTTTCATATAATTTCAAAATTTGCAATTAATTCATAGACATTCCGCTAGGGGACGTAATGGTAGATTACTTTTCCCCCTATATCTCTGCTTCTAAATCTCCGATTTGAAAAATTCTTTCTGTACCGGATACAGCTCCTGATGGGAAATCCTTTGCACATAATTTCTAATTTTTGAAAAAAATGGTTTGGCGACCAGGTGGCGTAAGTCTCATTTTCCGCTTGTGATGCATCTGCAGCAAAATCTGAGCTTCTAAAATCTCGATTGACAAAAAAGTGGTTTGTTCACCTATACTACTCATGTCGACAAACTTTGTAGGAACATTTTCTTCTTGAAATAATGCATAGCTTCTACGCCACGGGTCGTAGATGTATATCTTATTTTTGTCAATATCTCTACTTCTAGGAGTCTGATTTGAAAAATTCCTTTTTTGTTGGATAGTGTTTCCGATGCGAAATGTTTATCCTATAAATTAAAATTTTTCAAGTAAATTATAGACTATCCGCTAGGGGGCACAAAGGTAAATTGCGTTTTCTGCGTTATTTCTGCTTCTAAAACTCCGATTTGAAAAATTCTTCCTGCATCGCATACAAGACCTGATAGAAAATATTTTTCACATAATTTCTAATGTTTGATAAATAATGGTTTGGCCACCAGGGGGCATAAGTGTTAATTTCTGCTTCTGATGTATTTTGTAGCAAAATCTGGGTTCCTGAAAACTTGACTAAATTTTTTTTTCTTGGACCGATAGTGCTCATACGATAAAACCTTTGAGAATACTTTCTTCCAAAAATAATGCATGGTTTTCCCACCAGGGGACGTAAAGTCACATCTTATTTTTGTCGATATCTCTGTTTCTAAGAGTCCGATTTGAAAATTATTTCTGGGTTGGTGTGCGTTTTCGGTGCGAAATGTTTCTCATATAAATTCATGTTTTTCTTAACGCACAAGTCTGCAACCAGAGGGCGTAAGCTCACGATTCTGTTTACAGCAATATCTGAGGGATTAAAAACCCGATTGAAAAATTTCTTTCATCCGTCAGACACTATTGTTTTCCGTACCGGTTCCATTGACTTTGAATGGCTTTGATAAATTTGATTTGCGTCAGAACGGATTCAAAGGACGCGCTTATTTCACTCGAAAATTTGGTGTTATCTTTCTTGTTTTGTTTTGGATTCAACTGTCCTCTTGAGCTAATTGCTTCATAAGATGAAGAGAATGAAGGGTATAAACGTTCATGTTGTTCAACAGACATAATATCCGTGCCTCATTCAGAATTTGGGCCCCAGCTTAGTCCGTACAATTAGCCTTAACCACGACACAGATCAGTCGTCGTCATGGTGGTATTGTTAGTATTAAATGCATTTAAACTGTTGTGGCAATTCCATTTGTAAACTTTTTTGTTTTTCCTGAAGGTAAGGAATTTAATTAAATATTTTCCATAGATTTGCATATTTTTCTTTCATTTCTTTCCGGAGTACTCCTTATTAATATGGGTACTTCTGCTTTACTTTTTTTCTCATTGATCAGACCAGATTGCGTTTTTACGCGCAAATGTGGAATTTGCCCTCTGTATCACTCAATTTTCTGAGACCTGAGTTATGTTTTGAATAATTTTCCTCTGTGTGAATTGACTTTGCTTGCGACTCTTTTCTTGACAAGAAATAAATGCAATCAGTACTGTTAAATGTGTCTTCCACTTTTCCTTCGCCTCTTGTTGCTGATGGTAGGCGGATGGGCTGCACATCTTTGCTATACCCTTTCCGTGTCAGGGAGTTGCGATGATAATGTGATGTATTTTCTTTTCCATTTGTAGCTTTTGCGACATGACTGGTAGCCCGTCGGTTAATTTTCTGAACTCAGATGATCACAAAAATTATTTAGAACGACTTTCTATCTATATTTATAACTTTCATATAGTAAGAGGCACACGATTCGGACGCATAATGTGCTTTGAGTACTCTTATAAGATTATTTCTATGCTATTTCACCTCCATCTGTAAACTGGAGCAATCTTCTGTACTTACAGATGTTTTCCGAACATCAGAAACATGTGTAATCTTCAGTGCTGCATTAAAGATTTTTGTCAGGAGTTCTACATAGTTTAATAATACTTTGCCAAGCCAACGGGGTGAGTGTTATGAAAACTATTATTTAAAGCTAACCACGTAAAGCAATTCCACTCTTCACTTGCAGTATACCGAAAACGATCCTATAACCGTCTTGCAAAAAAACTTTGGACAAAGCTCCAAAAAAGAAAAACACAAGTCTCAGGAACTATTATTTCGGCATCCGTACCTTACGGCTGTGTGTGACTCATGTTCTTAGTAATGCAGCACGACCATATACACGGAGTGGACAGAAATAATAGAATACCTAACTAGTAACTCCTCCTTTCGCCTGAATAAATACAGTCCCTTGGCGAAGCGTTGAGTCCACTAGGTCATTGAAGCCTTTCACCGCTATCTCCCCCCCCCCCATTGTTGTGGCGCAGGTTGTCTGAAATTCCATTGCATTTCTGGGTGGAGAATTCAAAGTTCAAACTAACATCTCCTCAGCATCCCAAACATTTTCCACGGGTTCATGTCTTGTTAACACGGAGAACATTCCATGGTGGGAACTTCTGCTGAATGCTCTCCACTGAGTGGACAGAAACAATGGAATACCTTCCTAGTAAGCCCTCCTTTCGCCTGAAAAATGCAGTCACGTGACTAGGTCACGGAAGCCATTCACCGCTATCTCTACCCATTCTTGTGGCGCAGGTTCTCTAAAATTCCATTGCGTTTCTGTGTGGAATATCCAAAATTTAAACCAACATCTCCGCAACATCCCAAACATTAACCGCGGGGTTCGTGTCTCGTTGACACGGAGAACATTCCGGAGGTTCGTGTCTCGTTAACATGGAGAACATTCGGAGTGTCACCACATCCAGCCGATTAGCATTGCTAAAATAATATTCTTGTGAAACAGATACTACCGGAGTAGGGTCGATTTCATTAACACTAACTGTCTGCTGTGAGTTTTATCCTCAGATGCTGCATGCTGATATTTTCGTGACTTTAGGTAAATTCTAAAATTAAGGTTCCGGACAAAGAACTTTCGAACTTCTGACATTGTTGGACATGAGCATACAAGAACGTATCATCTGCTTTCTTAAGTTTCGAATAACGCAAAGTTCCCAACTACAAAATCCGGTTCTGCACCCTCAACATTTCAACCTGCACTTTCTCTGCTAGTTTTTGGGGTGAATCGAGGGTTGGTCTTTGATTTATGATCGATAATTCCAATGAGATTTTCAAACGTAGTACGAATCTTACGCCTCAGGAAACGTTCTCGGGGGTAAGTTACATACTTTCATGAATAGAGGAGCGAAGGGCGAAACAAAAAAAACTCAATAGGTTCTTCCCAATGCTTATCATGATTGTCTCTGACAATTGTAGAAATCTTTTTTCTCAGAGTGCGGTTTACACTCTCTGCTGGTTGAGACTGAGAGTGATATGGGTAATAAATTTGTTTGATTTTCAACCTCGCACACATTCTTTCAAAGCTTTCAGAAATAAACTGCGATCTATTATCTGATATAAGCTTAGATGGGGTTCCAAATTATCAAATTATTTCATTAATTAATACATCACGTATAATATCAATATTAGCAGCTTTTATTGGGAATGCCTCCATTTAAAACAACGGAGTGTTTTAAATGGAATTTGGCGTACTTGCTACAGCCTAGTAGGGCACCATCTACACAACAGTTGAAGTTGACTCACCCGGTTGTACCAGTTATTAAAGGCCAAATTTTATTGTTTACCCTTACACTACCTTGCTCTGCTGTATTAATAGGTCCAATTGCACTAACAGATATCGAGGATCTTTCTCCTCAAAATAACCAGTAAACATAAAGTAAAGCAATATTTTGTATGTGCAGATGACTTCTTTTTTTGTGTGTGTGGAATGTTTGCAACTCTAACGCTAGAAGTAACAGAAAGCAGATACATACAACGATTTTTAGACATCATGTTCAAATTAGAAACTATAAACCATTGCAATGACGACCTGGCAGAAATCACACGATAGCAATAGAAATTTGAAAACAGACATTGGAGTTTGTGAAAATTTTGTTCTTAAAAACGAAACAAATAAGAAAATAACATTTTCTTAAAGAAATTGCAGTTTCTTTTTGTGCTGACGTACAACTCGCGTACTCTTTTTCATCGACAAGACATAAAAAATGATTAATGAAGTCAAATATGATTTTCTTGCTATAATTTTACCTTAAAACATTCTTTCGTTTGTCGTTTTGCATGTATTTTAATGTTTATCGCTAATTTCGATAACAGATGGCGCCTCATTACCAATACCGCTCATTCATTTTACATACTCTCACACGGAGAAACAAAGGAATGAAAGATTTGCCTTTCAATTTTACAGTAATTTCCTTAACAGGTAACTCACCAAAAAGGGCATCTGTTACCCCCCCCCCCAAAAAAAATCGAGAGTATCCCGGTACTCTTTGTAGATAATTTATGCCATACATCTTCCGCATGCCAAGATCTTAGTGGCTGTGAAATAAAACGAGTGATTCGAGAGTATACATTTATTTACGCATAACGCATTGCATTTATTTGCGTTACTCGCGACCACACCAAGCCACAGTCAAACACAAACTATGTAGAATTAAAACGTAACAACAAACAGTACGGTATACTAATTTCTGATATTGAGAGTGCAGTTAAGTAGTCGATTAATGTTATTGTCGTGATACAAATGAAAGAAGATATGTGGACCATAAAAATAAATATTTAACGAACTATGGCGGCGACAAGTAAGTAATAGTAAGTATTTCAACTGCTAAGTTTTTAAAAAACGAGAATAATAACAATTATTATTATTATATTCAGATATAGAGGAACGTAAGTGTAGGGGTGGAAGCTCATTATGATAATTAATGGTTCCTCGGCCAAACACCCACTGGCTTCCAGCGCTGATCAAAATTTCCCCACAGCTGGAAGGAAAACCATTTATAAGGTTCGTTGTCTAGAGACTGTCTATCAACCATAGTTGAAGACAGCCCGGCGTTCTTACTCTCCCAGCTTTACTATAAATCTGCTATTCAGGAGAGGGGAAGTAAAAATAATGGCAATACACTACAAACATGAATTCCCACTCAAGCTTGTTGCAAACTAAACAAAATAATTTAATCAACAGAAAATTGTTCGGCAGCTATTGTTCCTTGACCTCGAGTTCCTGTAACTGCAGTTCCACGTGAAAAATGATCTGGGTATCTAATTACTCCAGAATACCCTTTCCTGCCAATGATCTTTGTCCGTTCTTTTTTCTATCACATACGTGAAAGGTTTTAATCGTCGTCTCCCTTCATTTGTTCTGGAAGCTATGCTTCGTGTTCCATCCCGAACACGTGTTCTCTCCAAACACTTTCTCCGTACATCGTTCCAGACCCACGTGTCTGATTCCAACTACTGCCGCTTTCCACGTGCTCTAACTGCACGTTCTATCCACGTTCTTTTCTCCCAGTGCTGTCACCCAGTACTCTACAACCGCTTTTCTCGGTTTTGCTGTCCGTGCTGTCACCCAGCACTTCTTAACCGTCCCACAGCACACGCTGTGTCCAACCGTCCTTCACGCTCGCTCTACGTCGACTGTCTCTCACGCTCGCTCCCCGTCGACTGTCCCGTTCCTAACTCCTGAAGTTTTTCCCCCGTGACTTCTCCTCGCCTCTCATTGGCTCCTGCCTTCCTTGCCTGAGGCGCTCTTCTTCTCCCTAATCGGAACACGCGAAAAGCAGGCGACCCCCCTACTACTTTTCTCTCCTGACCCGCATCTTCTGCCGGTGACCTTGACCTAATCCCTTCGTTGACCTCCAGCTCACGGGTGACCTGCAGCTTACATTTCCCTCTGGCCAGGAACAACAGCTGTGCCTTCCGTGAATACAATAGACCTGTCAAACAGGCACATCGGAATGTCACCTAGTCTGGTGCATTACCACGTACCACGTGTTACACTCGTTTCCAAATAATACACATGGAAGTATTTGTTCTTAAAAGTTCATGTCCGGAATGATCGATGGGATTTAAAGTCCACCACACAATTTATATAGGGGCGTAATTTATCGCCCCTACAGGCCCCTGCCTGCTGGACGAAACATGCGGGATCTTCCTCTCGCATGATGAGTCAGGGTCACTCAGTTCTGTTTTTTTTTCACACCCAAGATTTCACTGCATTAATACACTTTTTTTATACACACGTATTTACACTGTCAGTACCACTAAGGATCCTCACTGGGTCTCTACCTCTTCTGTGATAATGCTGTCTTTAGCAGCTCGTGCTATTTTCTTTAAAATTCAACCTGGATAAGGCGTCGGCATGAGGAATGGATTTGCCGGCGACGTGAGAAATCGTGAGGTTGAATTGGGCAATGGCTCGACTCCACCTCTGTAATTTTGAGCTTTGTGAAGCCGCACCAGTTAAAAATATCAAGGGGTTATGGTCCGACAAGATCTCTACCTGATGGCCAAAAACCCGCCCTTCAAATTTCTGTATAGCCCAAAGAATAGCATATGCCTCCTCGTGGCTAGCTGCCCACCTTGCTTTTGTGTCATTTAATCTTTTGCTCGCGTAAGCCACGAGCCTAATCCTCCCTCTATCATCCCGCTGACCTAGGCAACACGCGACTGCAAAAGAACTCGCGTCCGTATGTAACACGGGCGGTTTGTCAAATTTGTGTGCTGTACATAATTTCGGCTTCAGCGACTCGAAAGCTTCTCCGAGCGCTGGCGTCCACTCAAATTTTCCTGCTGCCTTCTTCCCTGTCAAATCCGACAGTGGCTTCGCTATTTCGGCGAACCTGGGTACGCCCTCCTTATAGTGGTTGCATAACCCTAGTAACTTATGTACCTCCCTCTTGGTTTTTGTGGGATCTCGGTCCCTGACCGCCTGTAATTTTCCCGGGTCCGGCTGGTGACTTCCCGAGCCGACCACCTGTCCCAAATAATTAATTTCCTCTTTGGCTAAGCAACATATTTCCGAATTTCCTGCAAACCCCGCATCCTCCAAACCTTTCATGACTAGCTTTAGCTGCTGCATGGGTTCTTCCCTATCTTCTAAAAATACGGCCTCTGGACCACTCGTATGCTGGTCCATCATAACTATTTTCCACCGATGCCCCTTACTTGATGGTGGATCTATCGGCCCAATAAGATTGACATTTTCTGTCTGAAATAGTAGCGCGGGCCTCCTAACCGCAGCTATCGGTACCCGGTCACCTCTTGTGATGGGACGTCGTAACTGACACGCCTCACATGCATCACAGTATGTACGTACGTCTGTCTTAATGGAGAGCCAATAGAAGGAGTATCTTATTCCTTCTAACATCTTCTTATATCCCATGTGTGCTCCGAACACAGAATCATGGGCTAGCTTTAATATTTGTTCCCTCCTACTCTTGGGAACTATTAACTGATTGGTGTTTTGCTCTAACACTTTTTCCTGATGATATAGTAATTCTTCCACATAGACATACCCTCCTTTTCCTTCCTTCGCGTGCCTCTGCTAGGGTTACGCCCTTCTCCTGTTGCACTTTGAATTTGCTGTGGTCTGACACCTCGCCCTCCCGGCTGCTCTTTTCATCCTCGCGGCATGGATTACCTCTAAACGTCGTCATCTGCTCTCCCTGTCAAGCGCGCCTGTCCCTGATTGGCTGCTTGACCTTTCCGATCCTACAGCTCCGCCTACTTCTCCTGGCGTTGCTCCTGTCTCCGGCGTCTCTCCACCAGCTTTCCATTTAATTCGGTTAGCCCCTATACTAGCACTAACTCCTTGAGTCCCTTACTACTGGGGTCTCGTCGGTTTCTCCTCCTGGACTGCATCCTCCTCACATAACGCCTTCCCATTATCGGTGGCCCAATCCGAATATCTCAACGTGTTCATCTTGGCATAATCATCTGGGGTAACTATGACCTCGTTGGTGAAATTCGGCACAATAGCGCGAATCATCTCACTCGTCCCTAAAGATGCGTCCCCGTACTTCTCCAATCCCGTCTCCATCATTCTAACCTGTAACCTCTTAATTGAGAAAACCGCGGTACGTCCATCAAACCCGGACAACGTCACTTCCCCAGCTTCTTCCATCTGTCCTTCCCCTAATAGGCCTTGTATCACACAAATGAACTCCGCTCTGCTGTCTACCAAAATGTTTGCCTGGTGCCCTTGCTCTGTGACTACCACTAATTGCTCACCTACGGGCATTTCCATTACTTCTATGATACTACCTGCGATAACTTGTTCTCTCCCCGTTTTTGCGCTAACCTTTCTCACATCCTGCAGAAGGTTCTTGCTGGGTTTCCCCCTTTTCCTCTACAACGCTTTCCTCCTCTTTCGCCGCTACCCGGCTTACTTTCTTAGCTGCCTCACTTCTCCAATTATACGGAGTGTGTTCACTGTCCTGTCCCTGGGGTATCTTCTGCTTACAGTCAAATTTTCGGTGGCCCATCTGTCCACAACTAAAGCATCTCATTCCTGCATCAAAATAGGAATTTCCCAGCTTCCCTGGTGGTCTACTGTCTCCCACTCTACTTCTGAAATATTGACCTGCCGTCGAAAATTTCCCGTTTTGAAATGGAACCCCACTAAATTCTTTCTTCCCAGTTCCCATTCCTTCCGAGCTATAATGCTGCCCCTTACTGTTAGAACCTACCCAAAAAATTTCCTTTCGCTTTTTCTTCTCCCCCTCTAACGCTTCCACATGGCACTCGTACTGATCACACAATTCCCCTAAATCCTTCGCTAAAACTAGCTTTCCCAAGGATCCTCTCTGTAGTAGATAAGTTTTTAAACTGGGGGACAACAATCCTTTGAACTTATCACAAACTAAAAGGTTCATTAGTTCATCAAAGGTACTTATCCCACTGTTTGCTACATAATATTTGGGAGTTCTTCCTAGGCGTCCCGCCAATTGCTGGTAACTCTCTCGCTTATTCCCACGGAGGGCCTCGAACTGTCGTAGATAAATGTCTGGGGCTAAATGACATTCCCCCAAAATGGCCTCTTTGACGGTTTCGTAGCAATCATATTGCTGGACCGTAAGTCACCGGAATAAATGATTGACACAATCTGAATTAAATAGTGCTATGACTAATCTTCCTTACATGTTTTCTGGGACTGTATGTAAAATGAAAGTTCTTTCTAAGGAATCAAAAAGTCTAAAACCTCTTCTGGTTTACTAGGACTTTTGGGTAAGGTTTTCTCCAGTATCCTTATGTAATCGGCTAACTTCGTTTGATTTTTTCCTTGTGCCAACGTCTCTTCCTTTTCATGAGTTAACTGTAGTTTCTTAAGCTGGAACTCCCTTTCTTCCCTTTTATCTAAGAGCTGAATCTCCAATTTCATTTTTTCTAGTTCCCTTTGTGCATCTAAATTCCTTTGTTCTCGCTCTGCTGCTGATTTTCTTTCCTCCATTTCTAACATTTTAAGTTTAAAATGCCATTCCCTATCAACTGTATTCTCTTGCATTTTTTTACGTTAATAAGCACTTCATTACTAGAATTTAATTCATTTTCCCTATCACTATTATCTTCTTCCTTCCCTTCGAACCACGTGTCCTCTGCTTCCTCACTCTTTTTCCCATCCAAAAGCTCATCCATTGTTATGCACTAAATATATATGTATATTTATACAATACACAATACACATGCACTAATATAATGACACTTTACAATTTCCCGACGATGGCCTTTGCTCTCAACGTTGAAGTACTATTATCTAACATTTTTTTTTTGTAATTCAATATATTCCTAATAATATTACTTATTTCCTTTCTTTATACAACAAAACACTTTACAATTCCTATTCACTTTAAGCATTAATATTGAAATACTGACACTGAGTTTTTTAAATTACTGTAACCTATTCTTTTACGAAACTGACAAAAGAAATTTTTTTTTCTCGGCCTTTTGACCCCTAACTTAATACTAAAGATTTTATTTCCTAACTTTTTACACGGTATCGACCCAGGAATATAAATTTCGGCAACAAAGTGGTACTTACCGGAGCCTCTCGGGCTCCCCTCAGTTTCTCTGTAGCGGCTTCGACCGCGGCCCGCGAAGTAGCGTCCTAAACAGGAATGTCGCCCGGTCTCGCTGGCCACGCGAGATGTAATTATCCGCCTCTGGTTACGGGATTTTCCTGGAACTTCCGATCCTTGCTCTGGTTACGAACGTTATTCGTCGACTTCTCTGGTCCACCGGTTCCGTTGCATAATAGTCCTTTATTGCAGCACAGTCCTTTGTTTGTCTCACCGTTTTCGGCCACGTGCTACAGTCACCCTTAGAAGTTCACATTATTTCATCACTTTCCTGTCACGTGATGCTGTTGTACTCAGGAGTTCACCATGTTTCACCACTTTCCTGCCACGTGCTTCTGTTACACTTGGGCGTCCTCTTTGTCTGAGTCCTTGAACACAGTCTCTCTTTTGTTGAATAGAATTGCCCTAGTTACTTCCACTGAACTCGCCTAACATATCATGATCCTACCGACTGCGCCATTTCCTATATATCTGCTGTAGGGGTGGAAGCTCATTCTGTTAAGTAATGGCTCCTCGGGCAAACACCCACTGGCTTCCAGCGCGGATCAAAATTTCCCCACAGCAGGACGGAAAACCATTTATAAGGTTCGTTGTCTAGAGACTGTCTATCAACGATAGTTGAAGACAGCCCGGCGTTCTTTCTCTCCCAGCTTTACTATAAATCTGCTATTCAGGAGAGGGGAAGTAAAAATAATGCAAGACACTACAAGCATGAATTCACTCTAAAGCTTGTTGCAAACTTAACAAAAGAATTTAATCAACAGAAAATTGTTCGGCAGCTATTGTTCCTTGACCTCGAGTTCCTGTAACTGCAGTTCCACGTGAAAAATGATCCGGGTCTCTAATTATTCCAGAATACCCTTTCCTGCTAATACTCTTTGCCCGTTCTTTTTTTTCTATCACATACGTGGAAGGTTTTAATCGTCGTCTCCTTTCCTTTGTTCCGAAAGCTATGCTTCGTGTTCCGTCCCGAACACGAGTTCTCTCCAAACACTTTCTCCGTAGGTCGTTCCAGACCCACGTGTCTGATTACAACTACTGCCGCTTTCCCCGTGCTCTAACTGGCACGTTCTATCAACCACGTTCTTTTTTCCAAGTGCTGTCACGTAGCACTCTACAACCGTTTTTCCCGGTTTCGCTGTCCGTGCTGTTACCTAGCACTTCTTAACCGTCCCACAGCACACGCTGTGTTCAACCGTCCTTCACGCTCGCTCTCCGTCGACTGTCTCTCACGCTCGCTCCCTGTCGACAGTCCCTCACGCTCGCTTCCCGTCGGCTGTCCCGTTCCTAACTCCTGAAGTTTTTCACCCGTGACTTCTCCTCGCCTCTCATTGGCTCCTGCCTCCCTTGCCTGAGGCGCTCTTCTTCTCCCTATTCGGAACACGCGAAGAGCAGGCGACCTCTCCGCTCTTCTCGGTGCCCCCCCTTACTACCTTTCTCTCCTGACCCGCATCTTCTGCCGGTGACCTTGACCTAATCCCATCGTTGACCTCCAGCTCACGGGTGTCCTGCAGCTTACATTTCCCTCTGGCCAGGAACAACAGCTGTGCCTTCCGTGAATACAATAGACCTGTCAAACAGGCACATTGGAATGTCACCTGGTCTGGTGCATTACCACGTGTTACACTCGTTTCCAAATAATACACATGGAATTATTTGTTCTTAAATGTTCATATCCGGAATGATCGATGGGATTTAAAGTCCATCACACAATTCATATAGGGGCGTAATTACTCGCCCCTACAGTAAGAATATGCAAGAATTTTAGGAAGGAGGTGTTGATAACCTTTGATCTGGGATATCTACAGATTACAACTCATCGTGTTATACGTCATTTAAAGCTCTTGTCAATAGCAAGTACCCCCCCTCCCTCCCTTGGGGGTGAAAGGATGAAGCCAAATTTTGCTGCGACGCAACGTTTTCATAGCATCAAAAATGCATTTCTGTTATGGCTTTTATCTCAGTTAGCGTGAGGTTCTCGTAATTTACGCAGATTGCAATGAGATATTGTGATGTTTATGTAAAAAAACATCGGCTATAGTTTAGTAAAATATATTGTTGAGTAACAATGAAATTAACTATTATTGCGTCAATTCATGGGGAAAGCATTCTAAAATCAGATTTCCACAACGGTTTTGACTACTTCCGTTACACATTTCCGTTACATCGAAATGTTATGCATAGGATTTACTTTACTGCAGCCGGGAAAGTTTTATAGCACCAAAACCTCATACCACAAATGAAATTTCAAGATCACCCTCCGCTTCATCTAAATAAAGAGAATATTCAGCCACTCTTTAGAACACAACACTAGTAAAAATACTTTAAATTTTCTTTCTTTCTTTTCCTCGTGTCTTTTTAAAAGTAATTGTGGAGTTACGTTATCGTTAGGACGGTCTGTACATCTATGAGTCATGTCGTTCCGATTTAAAAAATTTTCTCTGCATTGTTAAGTACGACCTAGAGCACAACCCATGCATTTTGGTATCTTTCCGATGCGGAAGTTCGCCGAAATAATGATATAGAATACAAAAGTAGTGTTATTTCATATCTTCCTATCTACATATCGGATTCAAAAAGTTACTTCTTAACTTTGATACTTTTTAAAACGAGCACCATTTTGCGTGCAGTTTTTGGTTTTTTTTCAGACAATGCACATCATTTCCATTAAATAGGGGTTTTCTTCCGATACATCTGCTTCTACTGTTGGACAATTAATTGCCTTTTGCGTCAGACAATGATTTATGGACAAAAATAATTTGCAAATAATTTCTAGTTTTTCTTAACCCATTTAGTTTTCTAGTTACTTCTTTTAAATGTTCTATTCGAATAAAATAAAATAAAAAAACGAAATTTCCCGCAAAAAATGTTATCTCAAAGGAGACATTTTATGCTACATTTCTGCCCAAGGTAATAAATAGTTTACCCTCTAAAGAGGCTTCGCATGTGTGTGTTTATTTTTTCTCAAAACTTCTGCTTTTAAAATTGTCATTGGCAAAACTCTTTTTACATCGAATAATGTTTCGTAGAACATTCTGCATATGTATTTGAATTTTTCGGAATTAACAACTCTGATGCTAGGTGTGTGCGTTTATCTTCATGAAAAAATCAAATTAGAAATCTGTTTGGCTGAATGTCATTTGATATATGAATAAAGATTGAGAACAATTTCCTCTCTAAATAATGCAGTTTTCCTCCAAGGTTTCATATACGTATAATACTTTTTATTTTCCTATTTCTATTTCTAAATGTGATGTTTCAAAAAATTTTTTTCTTTTCAAATGAATGGCTTTCTCCCCAAGAAACATTCTGAGCATATTAACTAATTTTTTATGATTTACATTTATGCCACCAAGGGTCGTCAGCCCATGTTTCCATTCGCTATGTTATCTCCGATTATAAAAATTCCATGGAAAAATCCTTCTTGGCTATGATATTCTACAATATGTGAATATTTTACGCCTATGTCCTTTTAGAAACCTTCACGTTTTGCGGTGGTGAATTGTCTAATATTACATTAGGTTTCTCCTATATTTCTTCACCAAATCCTTTTATTAGAAAAATTCATTTTGCCTGGTATAAATTCCGATATCCGGAACACTTTGCATACAATTTTTTTATTTTTTTGCAGACGCATTTCTACCGCTAGTGGCAGTTGTGACGTAATCTATCTGTGGTTGTTTTACCAGTTTCAGACACCTGGTTGAAAATTAAAAAAATACACTGACGGAAAAAAATCCCAACACCACGAAAAAATAGTTGTAGAGGAATGAAATGGTGGCAATACATTTGTATAGGTAACATATTTAATCGATTAAGGTTTCATGATCACAGCTTATTGTAAACGCGAGGAGAGCCATTTTAAATGTGAAATGCTGGTACATTAATAACCGGTGTAACCGCCAGAATGTTGAATGCAAGCACGCAAACGTTCATGCATTGTGTCGTATAGGTGCTGGATGTCAGTTTGTGGGATGGAGTTCCATGCCTGTTGCACTTGGTCAGTCAATACAGGGACGGTTAATGCTGGTTGGGGGTGTCGCTGGAATTTTCGTCCAATGATGTCCCATACGCGCTCGATTGGTGAAAGATCTGGTGATCTAGTAGGCCACGGCAACATGTCGACACTCTGTAGAGCATGTTGGGTTACAACAGCGGTATGCGGGCGAGCGTTATCCTGTTGCAAAACACCCTCTAGAATGCTGTTCATGAATGGCAGCACAACAGGTTGAATCACCAGACCGACGTACAACTGTGCCGTCAGGGTGCGTGGGATAACCACGAGAGTGCTCCTGCTGTCATAGGAAATTGCTCCCCAGACCATAACTCCAGGTGTAGGTCCAGTGTGTCTCGGCCGCAGACAGGTTGGTTGCAGGCGCTCACCTGGCCTCCTTCTAACCAACACACGGCCATCACTGGCATTCAGGCAGAACCGGCTTTCATCAAAAAACACAACAGATCTCCACTCCGTCCTCCAATGAGCTCTAGCTTGACACCACTGACGTCGCAAACGGCAGTGGTTTGGAGTAAGTGGAATGCACGCTACAGGGCGTCTGGCTCGGAGCTGTCCTTCAAGTACCCGATTTGTAACAGTTCTTTGTGTCACTGTGGTGACAACTGCAGCTCGAATTGCTGCCGCAGACGCGGTACGATGCGCCACGGCCATACGCCGTACACGGTGGTCTTCCCTCTCAGTAGTACCACGTGGCCTGCCGGAACCCGGTCTTCTTGAGGCAGTACCTTCCCTTGACCACCGCTGCCAACAATCATGCACAGTGGCTACATTCCTGCCAAGTCGTTCTGCAATATTGCGAAAAGAAAGTCCACCTTCTCGTAGCCCTATTACACGACCTCGTTCAAACTCCGTGAGCTGTTGATAATGGCTTCTTCGTCTTCTTAAAGGCATTCTTGACTAACATCAACACACTACGTGGAATCTCAACGATAACTAACGCTCACGAACGTTACAGCGCGTATTTACAGCAAACCTGCTTTGCATGTTCCGAGGGGCGCTACTAGCACCACACGCATGCGCTGAGCGCGAAATTTGCATAGACGTCATCTTACAGATGTACTCTCACCGCCTACCAACTGTCGTTTATTTAACACAACTCCTTCTTGGTGTTGGGATTTTTTTCCGTCAGTGTATAATTTCAAATGGTTTAAGTAACGCACGGACTTTCCGCTAGGCGGCGTAAAGGTAAATTACATTTTCTGTTATGTTTCTGCTTCTAAAACTCCGATTTTAAAAATTCTTCCTGTATCGCATATAGCTCTTAATGGAAAATGTTTTTCATATAATTTCCAATATTTGGTAAAGAATGGTTTGACCAGCAGGGGACATAAGTGTTAATTTCTGCTGCTGATGTATTTGCAGCAAAATCTAAGCTCCCGAAAACTCGACTGAAAAAATTTCTTCCTAGACCGATACCGCTCACATCGAAAATTGTTTGTAAATGCTTTCTTCTTAAAATATTGCATATTTTTTACGGCAGAGGGCGAAGATGCATACATTATGCTTGCCGATATCTCTGCTTCTAAGAGTCCGATTTGAAGAATTCTTTCTTTGTTGGAGAGCGTTTCCGCTGCGAAGTGTTTCTCATATAATTTCAAAGTTTTCTAAACGCACATCTCTTACAACAGAAGGCATAAGTTCACGATTTCGTTTATAGCCATATCTGCGGGATTAAAAACCCTATTGGAAAACTTCTTGCTTCGGTCAGATACTACTTTTTTCCATACGGGTTCGAGTGACCTCAAATAGCTTTGATAAATGTAATTAGCATCAGAACGGAGTCAAAAGACGTGCTCATTACACACGAAAATTCGGTGTCATCTTTCTTGTTCAAAAATGTATCCGCACAATGTGTTCTTCAAGATTGGCTACCAGTATGTATTCGTGTAAGTACTTTTTAATTTGTAGTACTATAGCGAGTTACTTAAATCTTTCAATACATCTAATTGTTATTCAGATATGCATTATAACATAAACTAAAGCGAATTGTCGCTTTTGCCCGTGGTGGGATTCGAATCTACGTCTTCCTACTCCGGAGGCGGTTATTCTCCCAACTGAATTACGCGTCCAAGTCCTATCCCTACAAATTGAACTCTTACGTCATAGCAGTAGTACGTCATCTACGTCATGCGTGTACGGTAGAAACGTGTATGCACGTTTTTACTAGGGCCGTTCAGAAAGTTAGCACCGTTTGAAGATAAAACAAAAAAAAATGATAATCAATTTTTTATGTGCGATGAATTCTGCATAACTTAATATACTTTTTTCAACATCTTCCTGGTGTATATTAAGGCATTTGTTACATCGTGGTACAAGTTTCTGGATACCCTTCTCATAAAAGTTGGCCGTCTGGATTTTGAGCAGCCGCTCAACAAAAGTCTTCAGTCTATCGTCGCCATCGAACTGCTTGGAGCTGTCTCCATTGTAGGGACTGCTGTTTTGATTCAGGTGTGATGACAGAGACCCAAGTTTCATCTCTCGTCATTATACGGCTTAAAAGATCATCGGCTTCCTCCACGTACCGCCTCAAAAATTCCAAAGAAGATTCCATGCGTTTGTTTTTTGCTCTTCGGTCAACACTTTGGCGTCCATCGTGCACACTTTGCAGAATTGAAGTTTTGCTTTGAAGATTTCGCGCAGTAATGATTTCGAAACTTTAGGAAAATGTTCTGAAAGATCAGAAATTGTAAAGCGTCGGCTCTTCCTGATAATTTCATTCACTGTCAGCACCAAACTTCTGTGACTACAGAAAGCGTACCACTGCGCAATTCGTCATGAACGCTTTGTAGTCTTTCATTAAACATTGGAACCCACTTCGATACCATTCCTGCACTCAATGCGTTTTGTCCGTAAATTTCGCAAGTTTGCGGTGAATCACTCTTGGTCTGACATTTCTCACATACAGAAACCTTATCATAGACCGGATTTCCCAGTCGGCAGACCTCTCTATTAACTTAACATTATAAAAGCACAGGACAAACCTTTTTAACAAGCATAACCTCACAAAGAGGCATCAAGGTGAGGCTAATGGATTAGGCAACACAACTGCGCATGCGCAACTCTGAAATGAATACTTGAGCGAGAAGGATACGAGAATGGTACTTACTTCTTGGATAGCTCTCGTACATAATGAAATTTTCACTCCAAATCGGATTTAGTGAGTATTTCCGTCCCTCCGGAGTTCGTCGTTATGAGCGTGTTCTACTGTAATTACTGCTCTTAACTATTAAATAGCAGTAGACAAAAAAAAAAAAGAAAGAAAAGAAAGAGGAACGAACACACACAAAAAAAGACAAACTGAAAAGACGTTTGTAAGATCCAATTCTGGTAAGATCGTTATGAAGAGCATTAAAAGACCGATAAACATAATATCAATTAACAACACTAAAACAAAACCTTTTAAGAATAACAAGAACGACGAAATGTCATTCAATACGTACCAATTCTTTCCAATTTTAAACTACATCCTCAATAACGTTACGTAACGTAGACATGATACTATTTTTCAGGAATTACATTTCATCAGGTTCAAGTGAAACCACATGAATTTAAAAATGAAATGGGCTATAGCAATTTACGCGTTATGCAGTTTTAAATTTTAATCCTATGCTGTTCAACATTTTCTCTATATGGTACGCACTTGTATTTGTTTGAAGCATATGGACAAACGTAAGCAAATTTTGCACTTTTAGCTAGCAAGATTTTCATAATGATCCGGTAGAACTGGGTTTGCATATAGAACAAACCGTGTTTCCCGGAAGAACAAACTGTATATTTAGGTAGAACAGACTGTGTTTCCAGGTCGAAAAAAACTGTTTCCAGGTAGGAAAAACTGTGTTTCCGGGTAGAACAAATTGCGTTTTTAGGTAGAACAAACTGTGTTTCCAGGTAGAACAAATTGTGCTTTTAGGTAGAAGAAACTGTGTTTTTAATAGAACAAACTGGATTTCTAGGTACAATAATTGTGTTTCCAAGTAGAACAAACAGTGTTTTCAGGTAAAAAGAGCTGTGTTTGCATGTACAAAGAAGAAAATGTGTTTCACGGGGGAAAAAATGTGTTTCCAGGTAGAACAAACTGTGTTTTCAAGTATACAAACTGTGTTTTGAGGTAGAACAAACTGTATTTTCAGGTAAGCAAACTGTGTTTTCAGGTAGAACAAACTGTTTTTTTCAGGCACAGCTGTCCATATTTCCAGGTAGAACGAATTGTTCTTCCAGATAGAACAAACTGTGTTTCCAGGTATAAGAGATTGTGTTTTCAGGTAAAACAAACTGTGTTTCCAGGTAGAACAAACTGTAATTCCTGGTACGACGAACTATGCTTTCTTGAACAATAAATTATAATTTAGTAAATGCACTTATTATCATCACATTTAGTTTGAAAAATATCACACACAACGGTAGAAGATGAACCTAAATTTTATCACTTGTTTACTGACTGTACCCAGACTACAGGAGAGAAAATAATTTTTCTGTCGCCCGTGTTTCGCAAATCTCATGCATTCAAATAATTATCACAAGGCAGTCACAAATTACTTATTTTACAACACTTCCTTAAAATAAAAAATTTCGAAAGGAAGACCTGAACTTTCATTTCACACCAGCCCATCTTGAGAAATAAATCCAACTGACATTGGGCTGTGTACTAGAAAAAGCAATTCGAAGTAGCTACTTCAGGCTCTTTATGGATATGTCAAAAGAGAAAATACACCATGTAATATTTAGGAAACTGGTAGTTTCAGTCCGATATTTATTGGGGTAGATAAAAATATACACATAAAGTCGAGCTTTCGCGCGTCGAACGGACGGCTTTTTCAAGGCTGTATAAACAATGCCGAACAACCGGAACTGAAATCCCTTTACAACTTTACCTTTTCGAAAATATTCCTTTGATGTTTTCATTGCTAACACCTGGTCTCGTCAAGATTTCTGTAGTTTCCTCTCATAGCAGTTTCCTTCTCGGTGGTATATCTGGCTACGCATGTTGAATCTTTCCAAACATTGGTGGCTGCGTTGAACAAAACGTCCCTAGCAAAGACGGGAAGGAGACTGTAGAAATGTTGACGAAACCGTGTGTTTTATACCGGGCCAAAGAATATTTCCATTAATTTGTCTTCAAAATTAATTTAAAAAATAATGATAAACACACAATAGACTGACATGAATATGTTCAAATACATTGAGAATGCAAAAGAATCATACACACCTACTAAATTGTTTGTAAGTTCATCCAGAAGATTTATATGGTGTGGTGAGAGATGGATGAAACTGTGTTTGGCTGCCAGCATTTTGTCTCAATCTTGATTAAACTGTGAAGAGGTGATTCTCAAGAAAGACGAGAGATGCACACCAATAAGTCGGTTTGTAAGATCATTTTTCCTAATTTTCACGGTTGGAAACACTTGTTCTCATGAATGTGAGAATGTAAACATTGAGAATGCATTTTTAGGCATGGTTTACTAAGTTTGCTAATGTTAATTTCGGCATGATTTCATAAAACTCCAGTTTTGTTGTATTGAAAATGACTGCTTCCTTTGAGAGTTGCACTACAGTTCAATCAATTCCAGGTGTAAGTTAGATCACACTTTTTCATAATCCACAATAAATGGCTTGCTAAATATATCTGGGTCGAGCTCAATATTCTTAAAATCTTGAAAACGTTGTTCAAATTCAGCAAGCAGTTTTCTTTCGCAGTCTTCATAATCAATGACTTTTTCATCTGAAATGGGCGCAACAGCCTGCAGCTTTGGAAAATGTGAAAAAAATCTCATAGATAGATGGTTGGCGAAAAGTGAAAGTCGCATTTTAAATGACTGCAGATGTCTCCAGACTTCATCCAAAAAGTGTTGTTTCCTTATACTTAGTTTATTCATATGGCAAAGAAGATCTGTACAAAATCAAAAATCACAAAGCCAATCTTTGTCTTTTAGCATTGAAATTCTTCGAATATATTAAGATCACGCATGAAAAGAATAATTTCCTGCTTTAAATTCCATACGCGTTCAAAGACGTAGCATGCACTAAGCCATTTCATCTTATTGTAGTACAGTACATATGAATAATTAGAATCCAAACAGCTCAGAAAATCTCGGAACTGTCTGTCCGAAAGTCCCAAGGAGCGAATATTATTCACAATCTTAACTATTGCGCCAATAACGTGTTTGAAATCTAATGCAGATTTACAAAGCTCCTTTTGTTGTAGAATGCAATGTAAAAATAACACATTATTATCAGAATGTTCTTTAGTAAATAGTAACGCTGTATTAGTGATCCGATTTATTGGCGTAGAAAATAAACACATTAGCGTTTCCAAGCTTTCGCACATCAACCAGATGGCTTTTTCAAGGAAGTTAGACAGAAACTGGAAACTGAAAAATAGAACGCTTAACAATTTGAACGCGGGAACTTGACAATAAATAGATGCGACGTTACATTCATTAAAGATACGAGCCATCACGTTGGTTGCGCGCGGTATCCTAGTAGAGAAAAGGTGTTACTGGAAGAATTGTTTCCAAATTCGTGGCAACTCGAGCGAGACAGAATCATTGCAAGTATCGCTGTTGGTAATGATCTCCAAGGTTTCCCGAATGGCTGTACATTTAGGGGTAGAGTATACTAAAAGAAATTAGCTAGCTAATTTCTTTATATCATCCCACATAGGAGTAGCTGACTTAAATTTAACTTCTCTGGATAGTGCCGTGGTTACTTTACCGTATTTTGTGTCCCTTTTATGTTCGTTGACTCTGATTCCAAATGAACGCTTGGTCATTCCAATGTAGTAACGTTTAGTGCTGTTCGGATATTGTAGGGGATCGCATAAATGCCTGCTTCGCAGGAGAGAGGTGGTTTTTCACTATTTCTCTTTAGTATAGTATGTAAAGATGCAGGTGACCTCATGCCGACGCCGTAGTTCATCTTCTTGAGGGCGTTTTTGAGTTTGTAAGACACACTTGGTATGTAGGGAATTGAGCCTAAATAACGTAGCTGCGGCACAGGAAGACTGGAATGTTTGGCTCTGGCTTTTTGGATAAAGCTACGTATCTGATTCAATGAATATCCTGCATCAGTGGCTAACTTGATGCCGCTTCCAATTTCGTGTTGTCTAGAATGGGTATCAGAAGAAACGTCGAAGGCTCTTTGAATTCGAGAACGGAAGATAGCTGCTTTTTATTCTGCGGGACAGAAAGAGCTGCGGAGCATCAAGTTTGGGACGAACGTGGGTTTGTAGCAGCCCGGTTACCAGCTATTCCAGACGAGCTTAGGAAAGCCGCCAGGTTACCACCAGGACCTCAGATCCCAAAGGTCTTCGGAATACTTAAGCACCATAAGCCCGGAAACCACTGAGACCCATCGTATCCAGGACGTCTGCACCAACGTACCATTTAGAGAAAGCACTATCCAAATTCCTGCGTAGTTTTCTTCCTGAATCGGACTTAGTAATAAATTCCACTCTGGATTTTATAACGAAAGCCAAGAAACTCACTGTCCTGCCAAGCGACATTATCGGCAGCTTAGACGTAGTTTCCCTTTACCCCTCAATTCCCGTTCCAGAAGCCATCAGAACATTAAAGAAGGCCATATCTAATTGAACATTTTACACGCAGGAATCATGCCTCAGCATCTTCAAATTAATAGACTTGGTCAGTAATACTAGCTTCTACAGTTTCCAAGGACAAGTATATAAACAGAATAATGGCGCTCCGATGGGATCCTCTCTTTCTCTCGTCCTTGCAGAAGCAATTCTTCGCCCAATTGAGCAGAATATATTCTCCAGCATTACCCCACGGCCTACCACTTGGCTGCATTATGCAGACGACGTATTTTTTGTATGGCCCCACGGAAAAGAGAGACTTCCAATTTTCCTTGATGAAATCAATGATATACATCCTACGATCAATTTCAAGATGGAACTTGAAAGCAACAACGCTTTACCTTATCTGGATGTTTTATTTAGGAAATAGTCTAACAACCACCTCGGTACTCAAGTCTAATTAAAACCCACGTCCGTCCCAAATCTGTTGCTCCGCAGCTCTTTCTGTCCCGCAGAATACAAAGCAGCTATCTTCCGTTCTCGAATTCAAAGAGCTTTCCACGTTTCTTCTGATACCCATTCTAGACAACACAAAATTGAAAGCGTCATCAAGTTAGCCACTGATGCAGGACATTCATTGAATCAGATACGTAGCTTTATCCAAAAAGCCAGAGCCAAACATTCCAGTCTTCCTGTGCCGCAGCTACGTTATTTAGGCTCAATTCCTTACATACCAAGTGTGTCTTACAAACTCAAAAACGCCCTCAAGAAAATGAACTACGGCGTCGGCATTAGGTCCTCTGCATGTTTACATACTATACTAAAGAGAAATAGTGAAAAACCACCTCTCTCCTGCGAAGTAGGCGTTTATGCGATCCCCTACAATATCCGAACGGCTCTAAACGTTACTACATTGGAATGACCAAGCGTTCATTTGGAATCAGAGTCAACGAACATAAAAGGGACACAAAATATGCTAAAGTAGCCACGGCACTATCCAGAAAAGTCAGGTTCAAGTCCGCAACTCCTATGTGGAATGACATAAAGAAATTAGCTAGCTACTCTACCCCTAAATGTACAGCCATTCGGGAAATCTTGGAGATCATTACCAACAGCGATACTTGCAATGATTCTGTCTCGCTCGAGTTGCCACGAATTTGGAACCAATTCTTCAAGTAACACCTTTTCTCTACTAGGATCCCGCGTGCAACCAACGTGATGGCTCGTATCTTTAATGAATGTAACGTCGCATCTATTTATTGTCAAGTTCCCGCGTTCAAATTGTTAAGCGTTCTATTTTTCAGTTTCCAGTTTCTGTCTAACTTCCTTGAAAAAGCCATCTGGTTGATGTGCGAAAGCTTGGAAACGCTTATGTGTTTATTTTCTACGCCAATAAATCGTATCACTAGTACAGTGTTACTATTTACTACTTAAGTGGTGTACTGTTCCTCGTTATAAAAGAATGTTCTTTTTTAAAATGCCGATGAAGCCTAACCTTATTATCGCCGTATTCGGCGCGCTACCAGTGGTAATATTACAAATGCTTGTGATAGGTGTTTTTAGATCTGTTAAAACCTGCTGAAATTTCCGAAAAATATTTAATATATAACACAGCTGTTGTGTCCTTCATTGAATTTAAGGTAGCCGATTTTTCAGTAATGCAAAATTGTCAGCAATCCCTCTTATAAAAATAGTAATTAAGTTGTGTCTCTTAAATCGGTACACTCGTCCACTGTTAGAGAGTAAAAGCTTGTTTTTCAGCTGCAAAGTTTAATTATTATCAGTAGCTTCAGATCTTCTCGCAACTGTTTTTCTAAATAAACTATTGATTCAAATTATTCAGTGTTTTCGAGACTAATAAGATTGGAAACGGTTGGCATACAGCCTTTTAAAAATTCACCATCAGATAGAGTTCTGTTACTTTTTTTACTATTTTATATGCTACAGTATAGTTTGTATAAGTAGACAATTTCTGTGCAGTGACTGCTTTTTATAGATATTCTGCTTACCTGAATGTATTTTTCTGAAGTGTCTGTGCCTTTTGCTTTCATTTAGCCTCAGTCACAGCAGCATACACTGAAGAGCAGCTGAATTAGAGATACCTGTCTAGTAACGTGTAGCACCACCTTTCGTCCTGATAACGGCGGAGATTCGTCTCGGCATAGACTCGACAAGACACGGGAAGCGTTGGGTGGCCCTACGGATCCACAACCCCTGAACAAGCTCCCACAGTTCACGAAGATTTAATGGAGGTGGGTCAGAGCCTCTACCATCTCTCTCGATGACATCCCAGATGTGCTCGATGGGATTGAGGTCAGGTGGCCTAGCTGGACAATGAAGCGAGGTCACGTCGGTGAGGTGTTCATCCAACCATTCGGATACAATTCGGGAGCGATGGCACGGTGCATTGTCTTGTTACAGAAGGAGGTCCCCAGTGGGATGTTGAAGACGCCCAAACGGGAGCAAATGGTCGTCCAGGATATCCCGGTAACATTGACCTGTGAAGTACGAGGACACACGTACCAGAGTTCCCATTTCAGTCCACGTAAACAGTCCCTGGATGAGAATGCCCCCCCCACCACCAGCTTGAAGAGTACCCTGCTGGCGAGAAGGATCCATCGCTTCACGTGGTTTGCGCCGTACTCGTATCCTGCCATCCGCATGTACCATCGTGAATCTCGACTCATCAGTCCAGGCAACATTTTCCACATGTCTAGGATCCAGTGGCGATGTTCCCGCGCCCATGCTAATCTTTGCAGCCTGTGATGTGCTGTCAGCAGAGGTACCCTCGTGGGACGATGGCTTCTGTACCCCATAGCGAGGAGATGGTTCTGGATGGTGCGGCTGCTTACACGTTTTTGTGCAACAGCGTTAACTTGCCGAGTGATTTCTTGCACTGTGGGCCGTCTATCCGCTGTTACAATGCGAGCTAACGGACGATGACTTCGCTCATCCACACGCTGTTGTCCACGGCTGTTGGCCCTTGCAGAGATGGTTTTACCGGATTCGATGTGTTCACGGTGCACCCCTGACACAGTGGCTTGTGAAAATCCCAGTGCCTCTTCGACTTCCGAGATGGAGTGACCCATTCGTCGGGCACCGACAATTAGCCCACGATCAAATGCGCTTACATCTTTCGTTTTACCCATATTGCGTCCGACTCTTACTGATTCCCGTCGTATCACTCCTTATATTGTCGGATCGCTGCATACGTCATGTCCTTTTCGTCTACAGGGCCGCCTACAGCGCCACATTTGCGTAACGCCAGCTGTATCTAATTCAATTGCTTTTCAGTGTACATAGATGGCATTGTCGTGTTCTGAAGAGAAATGGAGTGAAAGATTAAAGCCCTTGAACATTGCCACAGCGTCCTTACAAATAAAACAAACTTGTTTATTAATGTGCGATGTGAAGGAATACTTCCACGACCATTCATCTTTGACCACTTGACATTTCACATCATTTTTCCATTTCTTAGAAGCACAAGCCATGTGTACAAATCAGATAGTGTAATAGAAACTAATAACACGTGAAAGTAGACGACGTTTATATTGAAGCGTACTGGCTAGATATAGGGGATTTTATGGAAACTGAAAGCCGTAAAGAAAAAGAATACAATCTCTTTTCAGTGTTCCTACCTGACAACGACCCTCCTCACTGCCACCAAAACCTACCTCTACGTTCGAATGCGCATGGCACGGAACATTCACCTCGTAAAGTTGGCGAGGCTCCAGCAGCCAAGTCCCAACAAGGAAAAATATTTTACATATGCATACATCCTCACCGCTGTCAGTTGGTCGCGATGTCGTAGTCCCAAAACCTGCATCCACCCAGACATCAGTGGACATCTCATTCAAAGTGATTTTTTAGAGATTAAATAAAGAGGTACGTATCATAAGCAAATCGGAAAGGGCACTTTTGAAAGGTGAAATGGATCCAATCTTAAAACTGCAAATCAATGTGAACATATCAGAATAGAAAAAGCAGTGTTTTCCAGATGAAATGATGTGTCATGCTTAAGAGAAAAGCAACACTTTTAAACTATTTATAGCGTGTGCCGGAATCAACACACCGGCTGGCCGTATTTGACCCGCTGGCCGTAGTTTGCCTATCCTTAATCTAAACCAATAAATGGCCGATTGAAATTACACACATCGGCCACTTAATTAGAGCCTTTATGCAGATGTAAGTAACGACATTTGCTGATGAGACCAGCCATCGTTAAAAAATATAAATGAAGAGAGGGAGAGAAAACTTGTGTGTAATGTAAACAACCACCCAACGGCGTAGAATTGAGCTGAGTGATAAAAGCCTTTTGCTACAAAGTCACTGGAGTTTAATTAATTCCATGAGGGCAGATGATTGGTGTAATTAAATCCATGAGTGCAGATGATTTGAAAAGTTTTGATTAACAAAGAAAATTTGTTAAGTGAGTACAGGGTGACACCGGAAAAATACAGGGTGATGTTTAGAAGTCTTCACAAGGGAACGAATCAAACATATCAACGTAGGGAGTGAGGATGAGGGAACCTCCTGATAAGGGTTACATGGAGCAAAGGTTGATGGAAATTATGATAAGTTGTTAGATGTAATTCTAATAAAATAGATGTATGATATGTTAAGTGAAGCATTGAAAACGTATCTTTAAGATCATGTACCATGTAATTTTGCAGAAGCTGCAGAATTGGCAGACAGGTATTTGGAAGCTAGGGAGAAATAAAACGTGCAGTCATATCATAAGTCTCAGCAGAGTTCTGGGGGCCAAATGTTCCGGAGTGGGCAAAGAAAACAGACGCGAAAGGATGTAGGACAGCATCAAGGGAAATCGTTTCAGTTTGTTCATCCGCAAAAAGGTCCATGGATCAAGGTCAGATGGTTTGTTTGCTGGAAGATTGGGCACAAGACTCACGAATGCAGAGTGTGAGAGAGAGAGAGAGATCAACGGAGTAAGCAGAACTATGGGAAAAGTAGTGAGATTGGAGAAACTTCTCAGAGAAGCAAGAGTAGTCATAGAAAACAAACAGGAGAAAGTGAGGGTAGAGGAAGCTCACCTTCAGTGTTGTGTATTACTAAGTCAATATGGTCTACGAAACAATTCATATTTGCGCCATACATGGGTACAGCCAAAGGGAGTGGAGAAATAATGTCAACACTTAGAGACACGTGGTCAAGTGTTAGTTTGATAACGGAAGCGACTGTGCCTAAAGTTACAAAAACTGGTAAACAAATAACTGTCTTTCCAGTTACAGGAGAAAAGCACGAGCTTGAGATGGCGAGTGTGTTGTTTGACATAAATGGCAAAATCAGAAGTCATGAGTTTGATATAGTAAAGAATTTACCGTGGGATATTATATTAGGGAATGATTGGGAAATAGAGGAGACAAATGCATGGAGACAGTGATGTCATGCTTCGTAATGATGTGAAGATGGAGGGAAGCAGTATTAATGAAAATGAGGTTTTACTGGGAAATAGTGATACTCAAGAGCAAGAATGTGG
The DNA here is from genome assembly GCA_039090855.1 of Macrothele yani. Taxonomy (NCBI): domain Eukaryota; kingdom Metazoa; phylum Arthropoda; class Arachnida; order Araneae; family Macrothelidae; genus Macrothele; species Macrothele yani. The sequence goes on along the minus strand of CM077010.1, from coordinate 72,517,165 downwards.
GATACTGACGCGTAGTATTATTAAGAGTCAGGAAGAAAGTGAAGAAGAAAATTATAACCATGGACATTAAGAGCATTAGTGTTAACTCAGATGAACAGAGTGATGAAATAGGAAATAGTAAACAGGGATTACAGCATCAGGAAGTGATACGGGAGAGCGTTGGGAACATATCACGAAACATTACATCCGACGAATTTAAGAGATTGCAGAAAAATGATAAAACATTAAATGGTGTTTGGAAGAAGCTTAAGAAAATATCGCAGAAGGAAGATATTTGTTCACATTTTGTGCTGCAAAATGATTTGTTCAAAAGGATATATAAAAGAAAAGGAAAAGAGGGCAGTGACAGAGTACAGTAAGTAGTAACAGGTGTGTAGACAGAAACTTCTAGCGGTGGCCCATGATTTACTATTAGCAGGACATCTAGAGATAAAGAAGACAATGGATCGTGTGTTAAATAATTTTTACTGGCCAGGAGTGTATAGAAATGTGTCGAACTATGTAAATTTATGCCCATCCGGTCAGTTTGTAAAGAAAAGGGGTGATCATGAACCTATTAAATTTTATAGAAAAGCCATTCTCGAGGGTGAGTGTTGATCTCCTAAGTACATTTAATGGCACATAAAGTGGGAAGAAATATATTGTTGTTGTGATTGATCATGCAAGTAGTTATTCAAATGCTAGAGCATTAGAGACAATAGAAGCAGAGAAATTAGTTACAGCAGTTATTGATATTTTCTCACACCTAGGATTTCCGAAAGAAATTATGTGAGACCAAGAAAAACAGTTCACATTGTAAACTGACAACAGAGCTTTGGAAACATTTGGGAGTTAAACCCATATTTTCAAGTCCGTATCATCCTCAGTGTGAAATTCATAAGAACTTTAAAATCGCTTCTAAAAGGATTTGTCAGGGAAACCCAGATGATTGAGACTTAATGTTACCTTACATATATTTAGCTGTAGGGAAATACCACAAGCGATTACAGGTTTATCACCTTTTGAATTGATTTTTGGTCCTAATATTAGAGGTCCATTGGATCTTCTCAGAGAGATAATTGATCTCTCAGAGGAAGAAAAAATCAAAAATTTTAGAATACATAAACAAAGTGCATGATAATTTAAATAGGGATACAACCCTTGCTCAGGAGAACTTAACACTTGCAAAGGAGAAACAGGCTAAGTGGTTTGATAAGAAGGCTAGGTTAAGGGAGTTCGATATAGGAGATGAAGTTACTTTACTTACACCTAACAAACGGAGAGCGATGCAGGTAGAGTGAGAAAGTCCGTAAGAGGTAGTCCAACGAAAAGCACGGATACTTATGTTATTGACATTGGGGAAGATAAGCCATCGGACATACAATGTTAAAGAAATACCATCACAGACCTGATCGCATCAGCAATGCTTGTTATACAAGGGAAGACATAGGAAATTAAATTGTAGAGGATTTAAATTTTCCTCCGATAGATGAGAGTAAGGAAAATCAAGGAGAACAGAAGGTTTCGGATAAACTTACATTGGAACAACAAAAAGAGCATATGACAGTGCTATCAAAATTTCGAGATATTTTTAATGAAATACCAGGCGATTACAGATTTATCACCTTTTATACTACCATAACTGAACGTGACATAGAATTAATGGACGACAAACCAATAAAATGCAAGCCATATAGAGTGAACATAGAGAAAAAGCATATGATTGATGAGGAAATTGAAAAAAATGTTGGAGATGGGAATTATTCAGGAGAGTAAAAGTACATATACTTCACCAGTAGTACTGACCCCCAAAAATATGTGGAGCCATGAGGTTTTGTACTGATTATAGGAAATTAAATTCGTTTACTAAGCAAGTTGTATTTCCGACATCAAACATAGATGAACTAATTAACGGATTACACTCTTGTAACTACTTGACAAAATTACATTAAACAAAAGGGTAATGGCAGGTAAATTTAACAGGGAGAGCACGAGAACGGAGTGCATTTATAACAACTGAGTAGTTGTACACGTTTAAAAAATGTCGTTTAGTTTAAAGAATATCCTAGCAACTTTCCTAAGATTGATGACAAAATTTATTAAGGGAACAGAAAAATTTTCAAAGTGCTATATAAGTAGACGACGTAGTAATTTTTAGTGCTACGTGGGCAGATCACATGAAACATATCTAGGAAGCTTTGGATAGAATCAAAACAGCAGGTTTAACGATAAATCTAAACAAGAGTGAATTTGCAAATGGAAGCATCTACATTTGGGATTCTGTGTCGATCGTTTGTTATTAAGCCAGAAATTGCTAATGTGAATTCCATCAAAGCGTGACCCGTCGAATATCAAAGAAGGATGTATTAATAAGAGCATTTTTGGGAGTAACGAGATACCACAGGAAATTTATTCCACATTATGCAGACACAGCAAGCCCATTAACAGACACATTTAAAAAGAAAAGTCCGGATACTATGCGACGTATACTCTTATTTAACGTTCCTTTTTAGTTTCTTTCTCTATGTAAATTTAAGTTTATTCTTCCTCTCGTTACTCAAACTTAATGCGATATCTTCTCTCTCGCAAGAGTATGGTTGGCAACGCCGTGAGGTCAGCACGTATGACGTGTGTATGTGTCAAACGAGGACTGATCGATATATAATATTTCAGTAGCAAAAGCATGTGGCGATGGTGGAAGTTATCATACTAATTGTGGAGTAAATGTTTGTTAAATTAAAGTTTCAGTGATTTAAAGACTGCGTGTTCTACTTTAGCGTTGGTGTTGTTCCTTTAACTCAGTCTCTCACGTACGTTTGGTAATACCTGGTGGAAGTGCCAAAGTATTAGTGGCGGAATAAAGACTAACCGTAAGTAGCTTTTTCTCGACGTCTACTTAAATGACTACTATTTCACTGTAGGTAAAGTATTTTATATGGTGTTCTGTCAGCTATACACCAATGAGCCATTGCATTATGACCTCCTACAGTCTAGAGAAATAAGCGTGCCTGGAGACGGAACGGTGGCGCTAGTGAAGTTCACAGAGCAGTATATATACAACCCAAGGACTGGCTTTCGGTTAGTAGAGTGTTTGGAGTCAGAATGGGAAAGGCAGCCGATTTATCGGAGTTGATAAAGGAGCAATGCTGATGACGCGGCGACTCGGAACTACGATCTCGGAAACGGCGCGTTTTGTAAGTTGTTCACGTGGCGCTGTAATGAGTACGTTTCAAAGGTGGTGCACAGGGGGCAAAACAAAGAACCGTCGTACGGCAGCGTGTCGTCCGCAGCTCATTTATGCCAGAGAAGAGCGGAGACTGCCGCGAATTGCTCACAGCGACAGCAGGGCCACAGTGCGACAAATCGCCCGCAGCTACACTAGTGTTGATCAGGGTAATGCGTCACAGCACACAGTTCGTCTCAGCCTTCTGCACATGGGCCTGCGTAGATAAAGACCCAAACGGGTTTCCATGCTCACTGCACCTCATCGCAAACAACGCTTGAAGTGGGCACAAGATCATCGACATTGTACCGTGGATGATCGGAAGAAAGTGGCCTGGTCTGACGAATCAAGATTCCTGGTGCATCACTTTGATGGCCGAGCGCGGATACGCCGATTACCAAAGGAGGCTATAGCCCCTTGCATGCAGTGTTGGGCGGGGACAGGCCGCCAGAGGTGGTGTTATGCTGTGGTCGATGTTTTCTTGGGAACCTTTAGGCCCTATTATCTCAACAGCACAATCCCTGACAGCTGACATGATCTCAACATCGTTGCGGTTCGACTTGTAAAAGCGGGTTCGCGCTAAATCACCACCACCCAGAAATGTACTGCACCTGAAGGACCTGCTGTTGACAATATGGTTCCAGATGCCCCAGGATACCTATCGCTACCTCATCGAATCGATGCCACGCCAAGTGGCCGCTGTTTTACGGGTTAAAATGGGGTCCTGTAGGTTATTAGGTAGGTGGTCATAATGTAATGGCTCCTCGGTGTGCTTAAATGAACATTACAAATATTAACTGGACAGAGTCATGTCAACAATTATTCCGCTACTTAAAAATCTCACCTATGTGAGGAAACTATTTTAAAGTATTTTGACAATAGTAAAAATGCATTTGTATAGACAAATGCTTGTGATTTAGGGATAGGAACTATACTTACTCAGAGAGATTCAGATGGGAAAGAGTATCCAGTAGCCTACCTAAGTAGAAAGTTTAGGACCCAGAGAAACGTTACTCAACCATTGAGAAAGAAACATTAGCAGTAGGTCTATAGGCAACTTCAAACTTTATTTAGGTTCATAACGATTTACTATAATGAGCAACCGTAGTCTACTTTTATGGTTAGGTGGATGTCAAGTAATTTTACGTCCTCTACTTCCAATGGAAAAACTTTTGTACACATTTCCTTCACAATTAATGTGTTCCCAAGGATGAAAATTTGAACATCGATTAAAATAACTTCATTATAACTTGGAATACTTAATATTTCCTAAAACATAACCATGATTATATTAAAAATCCATAACTTTTCCTTTGGTGGTGTTGAAACCAGAATAAGGATGGCGCGACCTGTACTTTGATGACGTCAGTAGACAAACAAATGTTGGATTGCATAATTATGGTTATGTTTTAGAAAATATTAAGTATTCCAAGTTATAAAATGAAGCTATTTTAATCGATGTTCAAATTTTCATCCTTCTGAACGCATTAATTGTCCAGAAAAAAGATGGCGCGACCTGTATTTTCATGACGTCAGTAGACAAACAAATGTTGGATTGCATAATTATGGTTATGTTTTAGAAAATATTAAGTATTCCAAGTTATAAAATGAAGCTATTTTAATCGATGTTCAAATTTTCATCCTTCTGAACGCATTAATTGTCCAGAAAAAAGATGGCGCGACCTGTATTTTCATGACGTCAGTAGACAAACAAATGTTGGATTGCATAATTATGGTTATGTTTTAGAAAATATTAAGTATTCCAAGTTATAAAATGAAGCTATTTTAATCGATGTTCAAATTTTCATCCTTCTGAACGCATTAATTGTCCAGAAAAAAGATGGCGCGACCTGTATTTTCATGACGTCAGTAGACAAACAAATGTTGGATTGCATAATTATGGTTATGTTTTAGAAAATATTAAGTATTCCAAGTTATAAAATGAAGCTATTTTAATCGATGTTCAAATTTTCATCCTTCTGAACGCATTAATTGTCCAGAAAAAAGATGGCGCGACCTGTATTTTCATGACGTCAGTAGACAAACAAATGTTGGATTGCATAATTATGGTTATGTTTTAGAAAATATTAAGTATTCCAAGTTATAAAATGAAGCTATTTTAATCGATGTTCAAATTTTCATCCTTGTGAACGCATTAATTGTCCAGAAAAAATATGGCGCGACCTGTATTTTCATGACGTCAGTAGACAAACAAATGTTGGATTGCATAATTATTATTATGTTTTAGAAAATATTAAGTATTCCAAGTTATAAAATGAAGCTATTTTAATCGATGTTCAAATTTTCATCCTTGTGAACGCATTAATTGTCCAGAAAAAATATGGCGCGACCTGTATTTTCATGACGTCAGTAGACAAACAAATGTTGGATTGCATAATTATGGTTATGTTTTAGAAAATATTAAGTATTCCAAGTTATAAAATGAAGCTATTTTAATCGATGTTCAAATTTTCATCCTTGTGAACGCATTAATTGTCCAGAAAAAATATGGCGCGACCTGTATTTTCAAGACGTCATTAGACAAACAAATGTTGGATTGCATAATTATTATTATGTTTTAGAAAATATTAAGTATTCCAAGTTATAAAATGAAGCTATTTTAATCGATGTTCAAATTTTCATCCTTCTGAACGCATTAATTGTCCAGAAAAAATATGGCGCGACCTGTATTTTCATGACGTCAGTAGACAAACAAATGTTGGATTGCATAATTATGGTTATGTTTTAGAAAATATTAAGTATTCCAAGTTATAAAATGAAGCTATTTTAATCGATGTTCAAATTTTCATCCTTGTGAACGCATTAATTGTCCAGAAAAAAGATGGCGCGACCTGTATTTTCATGACGTCAGTAGACAAACAAATGTTGGATTGCATAAATATGGTTATGTTTTAGAAAATATTAAGTATTCCAAGTTATAAAATGAAGCTATTTTAATCGATGTTCAAATTTTTATCCTTTGGAACGCATTAATTGTCCAGAAAATGTGTACAGAAGTTTTTTAATTGGAAGTATAGGAAGCAAAATTACTTGACGTCCACCTTAAAAGACAAAAACAAGAAACTCATGAGATGGTCACCGTGTTTGCAAGAATATAATTTTAGCATTGAAAACAAACCAGCGAATAAACACAGTAATGCTCGCGGTTTGTTCGGGCAAAATTGAATGTATATATAATTGCGTTGAAATCGTGGAGACAGTTTAAGCAATATTTAAAATCATTTAAGAATCTTTGTTATTTCATGAACAATGTGTTAATTATGTTACTTCTTAGATCTCCACGCATATGACCATGTATTAATATTACTGTACATTAATATTATATGATGGTGCGTAAATTAAGCGTACATTTATTTATATATACATGACAGTGAACTTTGAATCTGAACTTTCATAAAACAAGTTAGTAAAATCATTCAATGCATTGATTATGATACGCTTTCCAATATACCAGGAATCATTACTCAAGTTATTACTCAAGTTATGAAGATAATGGCTGTGGAATAAATGTAGTTCCTATACCGTGACCTTTGACACCATTTCGATTATATTCAACAGAACCGGTTCAATATACTTATGGAACAACATAAGTAACGGTTCAATATAGAACCGGTTCAATATACTTATGGAACAACATAAGTTTTGTCGCAGTCTAAGCATTTTTAGTTAAGATATGAGGATAATGGCTGTGGAATAAATCTCGCTCCTGTTCCTTGACCTTTGACCTCATTTCGAAGATATTCAACAGGATTGGTTCAGTATACCTCCGGAACAACAAACTAAAGTTTTGTCGCAATAGAAGTATTTTTAGTCAAGTTATGAGGATAATGGATGAAGAATAAATCTCGCTCCTGTGACCTGACCTTTGACTCCATATCGATGATAATCAACAGAATCGGTTCAGAATACATCCGGAACAACATACTAACGATTTGTCGCAATAGAATAATTTTTAGTCAAGTTATGAGTATAATGGCTGTGGAATAAATCTCGCTTCTGTGCCCTGACCTTCGATACCATTTCGAAACAGTTCAATATACTTCCAGAACAACATTATGAAGTTTTGTTGCAATCGAAGCATTTTTACGCAAGTCATGACGCATAAGGGCGATGGAATGGATCCCCCTCCTATGTCTTGATCTGTGACCCCATTTCGTCCATTTTACACAGGGTTCCTTCCCAGGTTGTCCCCTACCAGATACTAAAATTTCATCGAAATCGAACCATTGTTACGCGAGTTATTGTGCGTGCGGACGGACGGAAAGACAGACAGACAGGCGATCAATGCTGGAGCATATACGTTTCTTCGACCTACGGTTGGAAAGCGTAAATGATGGACTGGCGCGAACTGATGCACAAATCTCACATCTTATATGGAACGGTTCTAACAAAACTGAACTTTTTGTGAAAATCTCTATTACTACATGAACTGTTGTATATAGACAGTGTGTTGTCATAGTCGCTTATCCAACTGATTTACTGGCAAAGAAGCCATTTACTTCTTTGCAGTAAATCAGGAAGTAATTTACTTCTTTGCAGTAAAATAGTTGTAAACTTAGGGGGAAAGACTGTGATGAAGCGACCAGCTGGAGCATATACGCTTTTTTCAGCCTACGGTTGGAGAGCGTAAAAAAACATTAATCTAACTTTCTGCATTTAAATCGAATAATGCTTAAGTTGCGCCGACCTACGATAATAAGGAATGGCTGTGAGGATAAGTGCCAAAATCTGTTTGCCCAACGCTACCACAAATAAGAAATTGTGTGAGTGGTATCAAAGCTACCACACGTACAGTATTAAAACGTTATTAACAACCAGTGGGATTCACCCGCATCAAGCCACAACAAAGCATAACACGACACTTTCTCAGATTTGATGCCTGAAAATTCAAAGAGCATGTATGCGTAACACAGCCAGACTTCTTCCTGCTGAACAACTTTAAGGAGTACTAAACCTTTGTGAAGCATGCTGAAATATTCATCATTCACATCCGATTTTCTTTTCTCTTTTGTTAAAGCTCGACTTAAATCTATAGCTTCTGTCCTTGCTTGAATGCATGCAGAGTCCTCCTTCCATTCATCTTTGAGTTAATTTCATCGATGATCTGCTCAAAGATGTCAGCCATGCGTAAATTTTTTTGTCAAGTGGGTAGTTACCTTGTGACAAAATATTGTTGCGTGTGTAGAAATTCGGTTGATCAAAGTGCGAAATAAAAGGAGTCAGCGGAGAAGGCAATTAAACGCTTGCTCAAGTTTGAGTATGCAATGTGAAATGGAAGTCGGCTATGCTGATATGGTGACAAGATATCATTTCTTTGTCGTAATCTCTCCCACCGAAATGCATGAGAACTAGAATCTTGCGACAGCTTTTAACTCGTTAGAGAACAAGCACCTAATCGAGACTTTTGGGATCCATCTATAACACCAACATCTTCTATCCTCACTGTTCCACTTTTCTCTGCCATTTCCGAAGAACAAACTGCTGCAGTTTTGTTTCAAAGCTGCGTATTGGAGTTCTATGATGAGCATTAATGTCAGATCTCCTATTTGTATCATTGGCCAGTTTGTCAGCCAGTTCATTGCCAGTTGTTGCCTGGTGGGCTCTTAGCCAATGCAGAGAAAGATGTACGTCGTCCAGAATCCAAACTAGCTAACTTCATTTCTTGAACTAATTTATGTTTATTATTGAACTTCTGGAAGGACGCTAACGCAGCCTGACTGTCAGAGTAGAGCTACAAATCTTCATCACTGCTGTTACTGTCTGCCCAAATCAGGGATCCTAGGATCTCTTCCAGCTCGGTTTGGAAAACTGAACAATTATCAGATAGATGAGTACGCTTCGTCGTTACTGTTTGTGAGAGCAAAACAAACTCGCACCTACTCTTTTATCCAGGCTAGAACCGTTGGCTATACCAACGGACTAATGATCTAAGACCGTTTGTACAGCCCTATCCCAAGAAGGACGGTCGTGTAGCGTAGGATGAGACAAAAACCCGGAAATTTCTTTTTCAAATTTGTCATTTTATAAAGTTACTTCAAGATCCGTAAATTCTGCAAAAAAGTTCTTAATTGTAAGACAGGATTTTTCCGGCTCAGATTGAAAGGTCCGCATTCCTTTAGAACCTGTAAGGCGACAGTCGAGACTGTACGGAATCAAGCAACATGTTATGCTCAGAAATGCCGAACACTGGACTTGCTGCAGTTTACATACAACTGGAGAAGTGTCGTGCCACCAGCCTCAGCGGGCATAAATGAATAGTCTTTCTAACCATAATTTATAGAGGGCGTTAAGATGGTTCCCAGGAATCTTAATACTGAGTATCCTGTTTAAGACCTTTAAGAACTTCTGAACTTCTGCCTGGCAAAATCTAGATGGGGAACACCCCTTAGTTTATGGTCCAGGATGACACCCAGGTAGTTTAAGCTTTTAACAGGTTTAATATTAATTCCTCTGTATCTGCACTTGGGGGATCTTCATCTCCCCCTTTTGGGGAAAGCAGGTAGAATAGCCTTCTCTGGGGAAAAATTCAATTTCATTATAGTGCTCCAATCATCTAGAAGTTCTACGGCTCCATGAATTTAGACCTCGAGTGTGTGCTTTCCACTTGCTGAGAAAAGCACAACAAAGTCATTCGCATAAGCTTAAATAACTGTGCCACCTTCGAAGGGAAGACGAAATGCTGAGTTGGCTACCTCATTCTACCAAAGAGGTCTGGTATTGGATTCCTGAGGGTAAGCCTTTACATAGGATTTGGAGAAAGTAGTGCTAATCAAATAGTTGACGACTTCTCGATTTAACAAGAAATGACTGATGACTTGAAAAGGGGTCCGAACGTTGATGGGGACAGAACGTTCAGCGACTTTATTAATAATGGTGGATAGGTGCATTGAATGATCATTCGCAGAGGTGAGAGCGAATAATTCACAGTAAAGAGTCATTCGTTCTGAACGAATCGTTGATGAATGGTTCATCAATACTTTCCGCTGTATGTACGTAGTTTATTGGTTTCGCCAGCGTGAACCACGTGCTCAGAACATGTGAAAGAAGGTGGCGCAAAACCAGATACCCTAATACCATATATGCCCATTTTGTCTTTGTGGAGTATTGAGTAGGGAACGGAGTTTTAGGTAAATGAATATTTTCACATAAAAACATATATTTCCGAAAAAATTGTATATTATTACATATTTTCTAAAATTCCGTAATAAATACATAAATTTGCACATCTCCATTTTTTAAGTGTAATAAACTCAAAGGTCAATGTGGTCAATTACTTAGAGCAATATAGTAATGCCCAAAGTCAAATCGAGTGTAAGTTCCTGTCTGCAGAAATGCCTCGTGGAATTTAGAAACGCGTTTACTATAGACGGAAAAGTACCATTTTGCCAACCATGTGGGAAATCTTCACAGGCGTGCAAAAATTAAGGACGAGACGGTTTTTCGAATGTACCGTCGTCCAGAAGTGCTCCACATCGACTCCAATCATACCATAAGATACCCAAGATGTAAGAATATGGGACAAGTGAGCAAAACCGTCCAAACAAGAAATCCTAAGGATACAAACACACTTTATTGAAAAGGTAGCTTCGAGCACAACTGGACAAAAGACAGAAACGTCCATGGGACAGGCGGCTGCCAAGACAAATCTAGCCTTTAGTAGGGGATAAGATCACCCCTGACTGCGTTGCAGGATTTACAACGTCTGTCCATGCTGAGAACGAGGTTGTCAAGGAGCTGTTGAGGCATCGTGGCCCATTCATCTTGTTGTGCCAATCGCAGTTGCGGAATTGTTGCTGGCGGCTGGTGACGTACTGCCAAGTGTCTCCCGAGAAGGTCCCACCGAGAAGGTCCCACACGTGTTTTATTGTATTTAGGTCCGGGGACCTTGCGGGACAATCCATGCGTTGAATATCTTTATTCTCCAACAGCTCTGCGACAGCCACTGTACGATGAGGTGTAGCGTTGTCGTCGATAAAGAGGAACTCAGGACTCACAGCACCTTTAAACAGACGAACGTGAGGCAGCAGAATCTCGGTGCAATAGCGGACACCAGTGATTGAACCTCCTTGGAAGATGTGGAGGTTAGTACGGCTACCAAGTATGATACCGCCCTAAACGAGAACTCCGCCACCTCCAAACCGGTTCTTTTCGATTATGTTGGAGGTGTGATTGCGTGTTCCCTGCTCTCTCCAGATGTGTATACATCCAGAATCGCTTGTCAGACTAAATCGGCTCTCATCCGTAAAGAGAAATGGACCCCATTGCTGATGTGTCCAGTTCTTGTGTTCCTGGCACCACAGAAACCACCGTCTCCGATGAACAGGCGTTAATGGCACACACCGTACTGGTCGTCGTGCAAATAGACCACATTTGTGCAGCCTCCTGGCTACGGTAAAACGCGATAACAGTCGTTCAGTTGTCTGTTGCATGTGCCTTGCGATTTCTCCCGCTGTCTGCCGTCAGTCTCTTCTCGCCTGTAGGAAAATGTACCGGTCGTCCGCTTCCGTGGTTGCTCGTGGACGACCACTGCTAAATTCTCGGACAGCTGTTCCTGCTGTTTGAAATGCTCTCCAAGCTCGTGAAACGATGCTGTGAGCGATCCCGAACTCCTCGGCCACACTAGCCACACTTCGACTTTCTTCCAACTTCTCAATGACGCGACCTCGGGTAAAGTAACCCAGATGTCGTCTACCGGATTGCCTGTTGGCCATATCACTCGGTGGCAGCAACTCGACTATGCGCATGATTTACCGTACCGGACCCTAGTCTATATCCTGAATGGTCTTTCAGTTCGTTCTGCCTGCTCGTTCCGCTGTTATGCTAATTTTCCCACTTCGTCCTTAATTTTTGCACACCGGTGTATAAACACAGATCAGCGTTCACAAGTACAGCATTTGTCAAGCAATAGACATATCGTCGCTGCTTCTTGTATTATATCTAGACAAGTCTTTCTAGGAGAACCAGTTCCGTTCTCCCATTAAAACTCTTCAAATGGTTCCGTGTATTATTCAGGTTTATCTAAGTGTCAGCTGATATTCCTAATTACAATCCGGTGTTCAAAAATTTCTTATCAAATACAGTCAAACCCCTATTTAACGGGCTGCGATTTAACGAATTCCGCGATTTTACGTACATTTTTTATGGTCCGGACGGAACCACATTGAAATTAATGCTTGACGTTTCCCGATTGGACGAACACATTTCCTCAATTTAGCGAACATTATTTTATTTTTCTTCACAACACCAAACTATGTTAACCAGCATTTTCAAGTTAAAAGTTAGCTAGAAGGGACCTCGCATAACAGGAAAATTTGACTCATGCAGTTAACCAACATTTCAAAGAACACTATCTGCCACACAGCTTGACGGAATAATAAATGAGTTCGCCTTTTCTCTAACTATCAAGTGTAAGCTTCTTACAGGGAGAAGCAAATGACCACAAAGTTCCAAAGGAGCGCAACGTTTTCTTGCTTGGGCGCAAAACAGGAAAAAGAAGGCGGTATTGGGGAGGAAATCTAGAGTACCCTGCGGGTCCTTGTTTTCAGCTACAGACAAAACAATAGCTTTCTGTGAAGTCAGGGGACACACATTGTGCGTATCCATCCCCGGACAATGTCAATGATAATTTTTGTCAATGATAATTTTTGTCAATGATAATTTTTCAATGTCAATGATAATTCAATGTCAATGATAATTTTTGCTCTGAAAAAGTATTAACTATCGCATCATTGCGTTTCTTTTTATCTTCTCAGTGTTAAATCTAGATGTCACATTAAACACCACAGCTCGTTCACGGATAAAGTTTTGATGAACATAGATAGCACTAGAAATGTAAAATGTGAAATTCACTGATCACTGTAGTTTGCAGATGTGCATTTTGTGAGAGCTTTTAGAAAAAAAATGACTGCAGCGAAAAAAAAAAAAAGTGCGGGAAAGATTTTTAATCAGTGAAAAAAGGGAAAATTTGTCGCAGCTCAATGGGAACCCAATATCACGGACTGCTATAGAGAGAAACTCGGAATTTCCTAGTCAACGTTGTGTACCACTGCGAAAAATAGAAAGGAAATTGAAATCTGTGCAACAGAGTGTGGGCAATTTTCAACAAACACGGGCTAATAATATTGCCTATTAGTTTAACACTTCTGAAAGAAAATGCAGTTCATCTTGCACAGCGACTTCAAATAAAGGAATTTACCACATCAAATTAATGGATTGATCGTTTTAAGCAAAGACATAACATAGTGTAGAGAGCTCTGTCCGGCGAAAGTAAAACTGTTGAACCCGTAACGGCACAAACGTGGAAAAATGAACAGCTGCCACAAATTATTGAAGGGTACATGCCGTGTGCCCTTTCTAAATGCTGATAAAACTGGATTGTTTTATAATCTGCAGTCAGGTAAAACATTGTGTTTTCGAAATGACACCTGCAATGGAGCAAAGAAATCAAAAGACAGAATCACTGTTCTATTAGCTGCCAATGCAAAGGGGTCAGAAAAATTACAGCCATTAATTATAAGCAAACTTGCTAAACCACGTTGCTTCAAAAATGTGAAATCTTTGTCCACCAAATACGAAGAAAATAAAAATTCGTGGATTACCACAGCTTTATTCAAAAATTATGAAGAAGCCTTGGATACTCAGATGCAGGCAAAAAAGTGAAAAGTCCTCTTATTCACTGGTCAGTGTGCTGCACACCCTCTGGTAAACCCTGAAAAATGTTCAAGTCATTTTTTCCCAGCAAATTGTACCAGTGAATTGCAACCGCTGTATCTGAGTATCATTAGGTCTTTTAAAGCCAATTATCAAAAGCTTCTCATATGAAAAGAACTTTCTGTGCTCAATGCAAAGGATGATGAATCTAAAGTTGAAATTAACATTCTCGATGCAATGCATTTCGTGCGACATTCGTGGAATACAGTTATGACAGATACCATTAAAAACTGCTTTAACAAAGCCGGTTTTTCAGGTTGTGAACAAGAAGAAAGATGGTCCAATACCGAAAATGCTGCTGATAATTTTTGCGGATGACGATCTTTCAGAATTGAATGAAATTGCCTCATCAGATATTATATTTTCCGATTATGTTGATTGCGACGCAAATGTGCATACCTGCCAAATGCAATCTTTTGATGATGTGTTGGCTGAACAGATCAGACTCAAAGCATCAGATTCTGATGAAGAAGACAAAGCAAAACTGAAAGCTGCTTTAGTGATGCTACTGACGGTACAGAATGTGCTAAAAGCTATTTCATGCGCTTCGATATTGCTGATGACGTTTTTCATGCGCTTCATAAAATTGACGCTGCAATTCCTAAAGCTAAATATTTAGAAAAAAATAAGCAATCTTCTCTAAAGCATTTCTTTTCTACAGTGTAAAAAGGTAATCAACACATATTCTGTTTTTATAAATTAATTAGTACTAATTGATGTTCTGCTTTTCATGCAGTTTATACATAAAACTGAAATCGTTATTTAAGAAGTTAAATTCTCTGAAAAAGACCAACTATCGTATTTTACTTTCAATTTTAAAGTACTCTTAAATTTTGATGCTACATATTGAAGTCTAAATACCAAATATTTATTTAATATTCAAAGTATATGTGTACGTATTATATCAGTTTTTATAATAAATTTCGTAAATAAAGGTATTGTACATAATTTAAATTTCACTGAAAGAGAACTTAGCTGCCTACGTTTTCTTTTATGAACACTAGCTTAATTTGAATGTTTCATTCGAAAGGCTTCCTCGATTTAGCGAATTCCGCGATTTTACGTAAAAGACTGTTGGTCCCTTGAAGTTCGGTAAATCGAGGTTTGATTGTATACGAGCATTGATGCCCCTGATGATCGAGCCTAAGGAAACTTTATCATTCAGAGTGTTATAAAGAAGCATTAAGATATATGTTAGGTCCATATCTGAAAACCAAAGAATCTGGGTGAGCGTTTATGAAACTGAATATCTCAGTGGGAGAAAACTCTTTCGAAACTTTTCTTTTACCAGTGAGCAAAGACATTTCAACAGCAAATCATGTTTCACTTGCTAGATCATTTAATAAATCTACGTACTTTTTGTGGATGAAAGGGGTGAATTACGACAATGTATTAATATTGCTTACGGATGAGGAGGCATTCATGAGAAAAGTCGCTCATGGTCAATCCGTAAGCCCTCCGAAAATGCCATACGTAACGCGTGTCATATATGCTTTGCGCAGGTTGTGAAAAAATATTCGAACCATTTATTCTAACGTGCCAAGTTAGTATCGAATAAGAAAAAAGGTATTTATTAAATCACCAACAAGGAACAATTACCTTTTCAAAAAGAAGAAAAGTGATCTCCCACTGCCGCCTACACCTATAGTCACGCGCGGGGGTACCTAGCTCAATGCCTTGGTATACTGGGCAGATCATTTTGAAAGCTTTAGATCTGTTTTCAATGAAGTGCTACACAGACAATGCTTCTTCAATTAAGATTGTTTAGCATTTAATGAATAAATACTAATTCAAAAATAGAATTGGCATAATATCTGCTGATTTAAGTTTCTTGTGTCATTCGATAAATACATTAGAAACAGCAAATCTACTGTCTGAAACAGATGAAGAAGTGCAGGATATTAAAAGAAAGATACCCTAAGAAACAAATTCAAATGTGTGTTAGAAAAAACAGTGGATTTTAAACTATGTGTAAAATTGCACAAGTTTTGAAAGGCCAGTTTGTACTCGAAATTGACTGCTTAAGCGTTTGTGACCTTCCCCTCTTTAAATGAAATACTAGTTATCTAGAAACAAGTAAGTGTAAGGCCTCAATCAACTAATCACAGTATTCAACTTATTAATCGCAGATATACATTTGATGGAAAGAGTTATTTGGAATTGCTGTGGGCAACAAATATCATCTCTATACTTTTCATCGCAGATTTATGCCTGTAACCATAAAACAATGCCCGCTATCGAGAAAGCGATTGTTCTACATCGCAGGAAGTCAAACTTGCGTATTTTAAGAGGAGGATAACTGGAAACAAATAAGTACAAGACTTCTAAAGATAATTCGGTTTTTATGGGTGTAAGAATGATCCATAGGTGTAAGAATGCCCGTTGGCGAGTGAAAGCTTGGAAAATCTATAAGAAATTCTATTAATGCACCATTAACTATAATTACAACAAACACTCCGTTTTTTATTGGTGTAAATATTTTCATTTTACTCCACCAAACTTTCGCTCATCCCCGGAAGGCTTTTTCAAAGTGCTTTATAACTAAACACAAACATGTTTTTGTGTTTTGATTTAATTCTACATATTTGCGTTTAGTTATAATACACCTTGAAAAAGGCGCCCAGGAAGAAGCGAAAGCTTGGTGGAGTAAAACATAAACTAGACGAAACCCGTCGGATTCGACGGTTAGTTTATTGTAAGGACGTCTTTTGTAAAAAAATATCGTGCTTATGTTACCGGTTTGTCAGTCTGTACCCACGATATCTTTGTAACTATTGGTCAGATTTGAAAAATTCTTTTTGCATTAGAAAGCTAGAAATACGCGAATGATTATCCTTTATTTCGCTTTTTTTTACGATGTACAATTTCGCCGCTAGGGGGCGTAAATGCAGATGATGTCGAATTCAAAAATAAGTTTTATTCCATGTATTTGCTTCTAAACATCCGATTGAAAAAATACTTTTATCTTTCGGTTCCATTTATGCCGAAGAGTATTTTAGATATAGTTACTTTTTTTGAAATTACACATAGATTTTCCGCTAGGTGGCGTAAAAGTAATTTACATTTTTGCCGATAACTCTTCTTCTAAAACTCCAATTTGAATTTTTTTTTTCAGCGATACACCTCCTGATGGAAAACCTTTTACATATAATTTAAAATTTTTGGTAAAAAATACTTTAACCACCAGGCGTAAGTGTTATCTTTTACTTCTGATGTATTTGCCATAAAATCTGAGCTCCTAAAGTACCGATTGAAAAAGTTATTCCGTGGACTGATGCCACTCACATGGATAATCATTTTCGAAATATTTTCTTCTTAAAATATTCCACAGTTTTCCCGCCAGGGGGCGTAGATTTATATCTTATTTTTGTCTATATCTCTACTTCCAGGAGTCTGATTTGAAAAATTCCTTCTTTGTTGCATAGTGCTTCCAGTGTGACATGTTTATCATATAATTTCAAAATTTTCAATTAATTCATAGACTTTCCGCTAGGGTATGTAAAGGTAACTTGCTTTCCTCCCTCCCTATTATATCTCTGCTTCTAAATCTCCGATTTGAAAAATTCTTTCTGTACCGGATACAGCTTCTGATGGGAAATCCTTTGCACATAATTTCTAATTTTTGTAAAAATTGTTTGGCCCCCAGGTAGCGTAAGTCTTAATTTCCGCTTCTGATGTATTTGCAGCAAAATATGAGCTTCTAAAATCTCGATTGAAAAAAGTGGTTTGTTGACCAATGCTACTCATGTCGACAAACCGTTTAAGAACACTTTCGGCTTGAAATAATGCATGGTTTCTACGCCAGGGGGCGTAGACTTATATCTTATTTTTGTCAATATCTCTACTTCTAGGAGTCCGATTTGAAAAAAATTCCTTCTTTATTGGATAGTGTTTCCGATGCGAAATGTTTTTTTTTCTATAAATTCAAAATTTTCAAGTAAATCATAAACTTTGCGCTAGGGGGCACAAGGGTAAATTGCGTTTTCTGCGTTATTTCTTTCTGCTTCTAAAACTCCGATTTGAAAAATTCTTCTAGTATCGCATACAAGACCTGATAGAAATTTTTTTAACATAATTTCTAATGTTTGGTAAAGAATGGTTTGGCAACCAGGGGGCATAAGTGTTCATTTCTTCTTCTGATGTATTTGCAGCAAAATCTGAGCTCCTGAAAACTAGCCTAATTTTATTTTTTTTTCTTGGGCCAATACCGCTCATATGGAGAAACCTTTTGAGAATACTTTCTTCCTAAAATAATGCATGGTTTTCCCACCAGGGGACGTAAAGTCGCATCTTATTACTGTCGACATCTCTGTTTCTAAGAGTCCGATTTCAAAAATTATTTCTATGTTGGAGAGTGTTTCCGGTGCGAAATGTTTCTCATATAAATTCCTGTTTTTCTTAACTCAAAAGTCTGCAATGAAAGGGTGTAAGCACACGATTTTTTAATCCATCAGCAATATCTGAGGGATTAAAAACTCGATTGAAAAACATTTTTCTTCCGCCAGATACTATTGTTTTCCATACCGGTTCCACTGACTTTGAATAGCTTCGATAAATTTAATTTGCGTCAGAACGGATTCAAAAGTCGTGCTTATTACACCCGAAAATTTGGTTTCATCTTTCTTGGTTGTTTTTTTACTGAAGATTTAACGACCACCGTGAGCAATTCAATGGGCTGTAAGCAGTTGCCCTTTCCTAATTTAGAGTCACTGGATCCAGAGAAGGGAGAGAGCCAGTGCCGTAAGACAAACACAGCATCCATGCCTCACCGGAATTCGAACACGGACCCTTCAAGAACGAATCATCAGAAGCCAGCGCTTAGACAACTGCGCAAACAAGAGCGGCCAGGTTCGTGATGAGCATCATCACGAACATGCACGCTTTTCCAGTCGTAAAATGGCGGAAGTCCACTCATCACGATCGTGTGCAAAAATTCAACTGGATAGCTCACTCGTTACTGTTATCTTCAGTCACAACTGTGTTTGTAAATATTGTTGGAATAAGATTCGCGTTGCGAATACTATTCATTCTCTTTTGTTGGAGACATATAGTTGCGACCCATTGATCGCTCAAGCCTTCCAGTAAGGCTCTTACGTTTTTTTTTCTGCAGGAGAGACAGTCTGTTCAGGGTAAGTATGCAATAAAGTAATTACTTACTTTAGGACTGATCATAGAACACCATGCACACACCAAGTCTGATACTGAACTGGGCGCCTGATGTAGACAAGTGCCGCACACTTCTCCCATAGACTTTGCATGGGAACTTTGCCGCGCCGCCACACGAGAAGACTTCGAACTTAGGACTATTTCAGTTCCTTCATGCTTCCGCCTTCAACAGCGCGTGAGTCAACCGCACGCTCCACCCACAGACTTTACATGAGAATTTTGCCGCAGCACAGCGCTCGAATCGTTGCCCCAATCTCATTTTTCTCTTCGACTGGCACATCTACATGGTAAGACCTTTATTTTGATACCTCCACCATATCTTTACGTTCAGCCGTTCTCTCAGAATGGGACTCACAATAAAAAACCTTATAGAATAAATATATAGATATCTTCAAAGACATAACAACTTTAATTTATATACATGCCATGACGGTTGACGGAATATTTACAATGATAGCGGAAATACAGTGGCTGGTGTTGTATATTGCCGGTGCATGAATGGCAGTTTGCAACTAACTTGTTAGAGTTCTGAGATTGAATTTCCTTTTGTCGTTACTTGACGATACGCGGGCTCGTACATCGGCAGAGGCATAGAATTGTTCCAATCACTTCACACTTCAGACAGTGACAATACAGCTACGAAATCACTGGGAGTGAATACTCTTGCCTGCTATATACATAGTTTAGATGACTAGACCACAGCCTAGTACTGGTAATTATCAGGTTTAACCACTAACATCAGCTAGTGAAAAACTACGCTGACGATCGAACCGCAGCTGAGCGCCCAAACGTTTAGGTCATCTGGTTCATCCTTAGAAGAAACATGAGCTCTTTTCCCAGCGAAAGCTATACGAGAAGTCCCGCCAAAATATCACTTTTTGCGCCTCTCAACTTTCTCTCCGATGGTGCACAGTGCACGACCAATCATAGGCTGGCATTGTGACCCCCTACTACCGGCACTGAGTCCTGTCACAGTTCCTATGACATAATCCAGATGCTCACTGTGCTGTTGCTATGGCCTCTGTGAATTCTAAATTCCAAATTCTTGGAAAGTCGCAACCTCTCCCCGAAGCTTGTGACCTTGTCACAAAAATGGCTGCAGTTTCTTCATCTCTTTTCTTTGACTCAATAATGGCGTCCCATTACCCAAGTTCAGAGTTTTCTCACTTAACCTTTTGTTTTTAATTCAATGTTACCACTGATTTTTTTTCACTACGGGCAATTTTTTGCTCGTATTTTTTCTAAATCACTGCACGTCACCACACTTGAATACTGTGATTAGTTTATTGAAGTATTGCACTTATTTGTGATTAGTTATTATCTTCTTAAAATATGCAAGGTTGACTTTCTATTATCTTCTTAAAATATGCAAGGTTGACTTTCTATTCCCTCAGAGTTTTAGCATTTAGGTATTTTTTCAAAGCTTTCGGAGTTGTTCCGAAGCGTGGCGTTCAGTCCCAAAAATTTCCCTCAGAGTTTTAGCATTTAGGTATTCTTTCGAAGCTTTCGGAGTTATTCCGAAGCGTGGCGTTCAGTCCCAAAAAAATTCCTTAGAGTTTTAGCATTTAGGTATTCTTTCGAAGCTTTCGGAGTTGTTCCGAAGCGTGGCGTTCAGTCCCAAAAAATTTCCCTCAGAGTTTTAGCATTTACGTATTCTTTGGAAGCTTTCGGAGTTATTCCGAAGCGTGGCGTCCAGTCTCAAAAATTTTCCTTAGAGTTTTAGCATTTAGGCATTCTTTCGAAGCTTTCGGAGTTGTTCCGAAGCGTGGCGTTCGGTCCCAAAAATTTTCGCTTGATGTAATTATTTTCCTGTCGTGATATTCTCAAAGTATTACTTTTGTTGAACTACCAAGATAGTGATTTGAATCCGACTCAGAAATCTTTACAACTAATGTGAGAATGGCTACCGATATTTTAACTGATTTTATAAGCACATCAGTGATTGTGGTTGCAACATTGCACAGCACTATGTAGTTATGGATAACTTTTGTATATTACTACTTCTTATGACTTGCGTTCTTTCAGTTTTCAATTGTTTCCAAGATAGTACACAACGGTTTTCTTTTACAACTACAAAAAAATGGACTATAAAAATATTCCATAACATGGTCTGCCAAGTACATTTTGTGGTTCCCCTGTGTTAACTTATGCTTAAGGGGACGCCAATTACTCTCTACTCCTTCTGTGTGTGCCCCTGTGATGGGATCAACGAAGTTGAGGGAGTGGTTGACTGTGAAATGTGCGTAGCCAGAGGTTTGGAGATTGCGATATGCAGCCCACTGGTCAGTCATAATTGTTGTTTTTGGCTCTACGTGTTTCATGATATGACAGCAATGTGTCTGCCGATCGGTTGTTATCAGGGCAAATTTCGACCCTGAAACGCTTGGTATCTCGTTCAAAGATTCCAAGAATTCATGTGCCCTCGACAAGTCGACCGCAGTTGTACTTTCTTTTCCCCATTTTGGCTTCATCCACTTCGACGATGATTCCAGCACCACCAAGCCTTCCTTCGTCACATTGCGAGGCTACCATAAACTCTGAGACTAGTTGTCTGCAATACGAATACCAGTCGCTAACTGTCTCAGTGGATGTGGTAACATTACCATGTGACGCTTCCTCAATCGCCTCATCGTAAGACAATCCTTTGGCGAAACAATACGTCAGAATCATCACTGTATCCATAGGAATGTGAGCATAAAAAACCACGTAGATAGTGTACGGGAAGAGTACTCGTCATTCCCTGAAGCGTGCTTCTTCCGACACCTGAATTGTCCTAAACGATGAGACGCATCGACACGTAGAGCCATGACATGCCCCTCAGAACGTCTTTTGGATGTCGGAAACAAACCCTCTTGTTCACACCATGAAATAGCGGTATCCTCATCCTTCCCAACTTCATTAAAGAACTTTCTCCAGTTCCACATATCACAGGAGTAGTACAAATCGAAAAAACGAACTTACGTAACACAGGAGCAGAGACGGCGAACAAAATGACGTAAGTAGCTATAACGCATTTGGTTTACGCGTTCCGAGTGGTTGCGCAGAGTTCTTCTTTTTCTTCCTCCTCTTTTCTTTCTTCTCTCCCTCAGGTCCCGTCTTCTCTCTGCGCCCCTCTCATTGCTGATTTTTCTTTGCCTGAATTGAGAGAGGCTTTTGCCTCCCTCAATCTTCACTCTTTCCCGGGACCTGATGGCCTCCCGCTCTCGTTCTATCGGGCCTTTCTTCCATCACTCCTACCTTTTCTCTCTGCCGCTTTTTCGTGTGCTCTTTCTTCTCCTGCGCTTCCGCCGGAATTTACAGTTGCACATGTCATCCTCCTGCCGAAGAAGGGTGACCTTCTGGACTTGTCGAATTGGTGCCCCATCTCCATTCTCAACCTGGATTACAAATTCTTCACTAAACTCCTTTCTCGCCGCCTAAATTCTGTTCTTCCGTTCCTCATATCCCCCGACCAGACATATACCGTGCCTGGTCGTTCTATTTCTAACAACATCTCCTTTCTTCATAACCTTTCCTTTCTTGCACTAAAACATTCCGAACCCCTAGCTTTGTTTAATCTTGAACAGAAATCCGCTTTTGATAACGTCTCTCACACTTACCTTTCTGCCGTATTAACTCACTTTGGTTTTCCTCCCGCTTTTGTTTCTCGCATCCTTAGCCTCTACCGGGGCGCCCATTTGCACGTTCGGACGGCCACATTTTTGACGGCCCCGATTCCTTTTCGATCTGGCATCAGACAAGGTTGTCCATTATCAGGACAACTTTTTGCTCTCGCCTTTGAGCCCTTTTTGATTGCAAGTCGGGCGTCTCTCTTACCTGCGGTAGGACCGATTGTCTCTAGTACTCGGCACCACCGTTTTCTTGTATCTGCTTACGCAGATGATTTTACCTTTTGTCTTCCCCGCGATGACGAATTTGATACTCTTTTTGCCACTTATGAACAGTATGCTGCTCTCTCTGGTGCTGCCCTGAATATTCAGAAAAGTGCTGGCCTGTGGTGTGGTTCTTGGAGAGGCCGCACTGACTTACCGTGGGGAGCCTGTAGTCCTCCTGGACCCAAACATTTCTTGGAGCTCATTTTGGACACTCCTTTACCGCAAGCAACGTCACTTGGCAAGCTTTCCGCCCACGACTTCATCGCACGGCTTGTTTTTGGCGATTTACGTTTTCCTTTTCCTCTTACTTTCAACGTGCTCAAATTGTTCATCGATATCTTCTCTCACAATGCTTCTATCCCTAGGATTCCTGTGTATTTAAATCGCATCATTTCTCTGCCATTAATAGTATTTTCACTTCAGTGATATGGTCATCTAGACATTGGATTTCTGCTGCCACGCTTTCTCTGCCAACATCATTTGGTGGTCTTCATTTCCCAGATGTCAGAACATATTACCGAGCTCACCGAATCGTCTGCTTCATTCGTCTTCTCCTTTCGCCCTTCCCTGCACTTTCTTCTACCCTGAGTACTCTTATTTCTCTTCATGATCCATCCTTCACTTTCCTCCTTTTTCTTCGGATGCTTCTACTTCTAAACTACTCCCACCACTTCTTATCGACGCTCTAGCGGTATTTCATTCTGTCCCGCTACTCCGTGCTCCTCCCTCTACCACCCTGGACCTGCTTGCAGAACCTCTTTTCTTTTCCACTCAGATTCATCCACCCGATCAACCATACTTTCTTTCCCCCCCCCCCTTGGTTCCGCTCAGGAATTCTCACTGTCGAAGCTTTATTACCTTCCAATTTGACCTGGAAACCCCTCTCTTCTCTGACCCTTCTTCCACCTTGGAAGAGGAGTATGACCTTCTTCGCTCCGCTCTCCGTACCCTCTTCCCACTTCTGGTTTCTGACACTGGCCTTGTTTCTGTCTCTGGACCGAGCCTCTCTCTTCCTTTCTTCCTTCCCTTTCGGGACTCTGTTGCTCCCATTTCTTCTTTTTCTACTGCCTCTATCTATGCGCTCCTCCGTGCGCCCCTCACTTCTCCGCATGGTCTTCCTGATGCTTCTCCTTCTCTTCTGCTGCCTATCTGGTCTGCCTCTTTCTCTCCCCTTTCTACCCCGTTAGAGCGAAACATCCACTGGCGGTTTCTTCACCGCCGCCTTCCTGTTCCTTCTTCTCACTTTCACATGTCTATTTCTTCTACTTCTCTCTGCTGCTTTTGTGGTGTTGAAGGTGATGTTCCTCATGTCTACTGTCACTGTCCCGTTCTCCTTCCACTTCTCAATACTGCCTTTCGTCTTGTAGGCACCATTTGCTCCAGAGACATCCCTTTTCAAGCGTACGAGTGGCTATTGCTTACCAAACATCCCCCGGCTATTTTGCCAGATGCCTGTGCCTATCTCTTCGTACTTGTGAAACATGTCGTTTTTCTTTATCATCAATCTCTCCGCTCTCCTGCTACCACACCTAGTATCCTCTCTGCTGGCGCGGCCTTACGGTCGATTTTTAGGAATCGCATCGTGTCTCGACTACGCCTGGAGAACTTCGCTGCTTCCACCCCTCAATCTCAAGACTCTTTCCGCTTTACCTGAGCGCAAGGGACCGGATGGTTTAAAATCACTGGATCTTCCATTGATCTTTCCTTCTGATTGGTTTGTTTTTTCCCAGCTTCGACCTACTGAATGCATCGGCTGAGATTTTGTGCATTTTTTTTACATTCTTTGATGTCTTGTTTATTGTACTTCCCTCATCGCATTGTGTCTCTGGGCTTTAAGATTTTGTTTGTGTTCAAGGGTAGTAGACTCTTGGACCCTTGATGTTTTTTTCTTGTTGTCTTTTGCACCGGAGCGTGTGGTGTTTGATATCTCTGGGTGTTCTACTTGTACTGCCCCGGGTATCTATGTCTCTTCTTGTTTTGTGTTGTTTTAATTCTGTTTTGTCTTGCAGGGCAGAGGGTTTTCTGTTCGTACCCATGATTTTGTATACAAGTTCCTGTATTTCTTGCTCGACCCAAGTCATTGTTTTTTTTTTTTTTTGGACCGATGCAATACTGCACGGCTTTCTGTTTGTATTTTGTGTATCCTTGTGTTTCACTTGCGGAGTTTGCCCAAGTTTCCACTATGTTCTGTAATACTCATCATGTTTTTGTCACATATTGTGTGGTTTCCTCTATTGTGGGAACTTCTGTACTTTTATCGTAGTATATGCTTTTGTTGTGCTTTACATGTTCCCTTCTTTTCGTGCACTGCTTACCTGTTGTTTTGTGCTCTGCTCTCACTGTGCAAGTCATCGCATGCTGTAATATCCTAATCATTACTATTGCTTGTGCAACATCTTCCTCAAGCATGTATTGTTCCTTATTAGTGATTTTAACATTTTGTCATCCTTAGTTGACTGCCGTATCACATTCACCTGTAAAATTTCATCAGTATCGCTCATTGTTTTGTTGTTTATTTTTCCATATGTGGTACGATTGTATCCCCTTATGTTTTTGCCAATAAAGTATATTTTGAAATACGCGCGAAAGCGCGAGAAGAGAGAAGGAGAGAAGTGCAACCATGGCGCCATCTATCGGAGCGGGCCACTTTCGGAAGGTTATCCAAAAATATTTTCATAAGCCGCATTCATTTAATAAAAAAATGTAAGGGAAGATCATCATTTGATTTTGTTTTCCTGAGCGAATAGTATTTAGGCTTTGCGGGAGCCTTGCAAAGAACTCATAATCAATAACTAAGGCAGTAGTTCAAGACACAATGCTTTGGCTTTTTTATGACGATAGCTAGGGTGGCATGCTTTTATGGCTTCCAGGTCTTTTGGTGAACCTATTTCCTCTGAAAATGATATTCAGCTTATAAGTATAGACGTACTAATCCCAGGCTTGTTAGATACTAAAGCTTGGTTTAATTCTTACATGATCATTGTCGAATTACAGCAAGTATTTTATCGAGAGCAAATTTTCTTCTTTCTCCTAAATATAAATTAGGATTCTGGTAACAGCTGCATTACAAATTAGCATCTCTGTTAAGATGGAAGTTTTGAAAACCTTCCTGACTGGATTATAAAGCGCAAAAGAAGATAAAAGTTAGCATATATAATCATTTCGCTTAATGCAGCGTCGCAAAAGATGCCATTGCTTGAGGAAGGCGAAACGTCCATCCTACGGGGAATGAAATCTTAGAATCGTAGAAAACCACACGCACAAGCTTGCTATCATTTGTGCTTATTTAAAAGCCCTTTTAAGATTACCTCAAAATGGAACGAAAGATTTATGAGCAGAGGAGAGAAGTCATGCACAGTCTGATGAATCCAGTTTTTCCGTTTCTTGCACCAGTCGAGGGGCATGAACATGCTGCCGACCACAAGAAATTATTTAGGTATCCTCTGCTTACCAACAGTACACACAGAAGAAAGGAGTTTAGGGTTTCAACATTTTTGGAACGTTAACTGCAGAAAATTGTGTCTCACTATGGAATAACGCATATTCCTAGCCCGATTATCTCTTGAATGTGGGACCGGTATTTAAATGGGTATCTTACGAAACACACTGTAAAGAAACTGCAGAAAATATGTGATATAATTGTTTCAGAAACACGAGAAAGATCTAGCGCATCTGCGCTAATCAGCATTCTCCGGATCCCCCATCTCACAGAGAATCTGTTACCTTAATAGGACAGAAATCGTCACTGGACTAAACTTTTGCCGCCGTCACAATAATGAATGAGAATAGATATATTAAATATTAGACGAACAGTACTTTGGTTGTAGAAAATTTCGAATCCCTACTTAGGTGATTGCATCCAAGATAAACACTCTTCGAATTGACACTCTTAAAAATACACTGTCGTCCAAAATTTATGGACGAACATGAAACTTGGTGATGGCGAAAAATTAATTTTCTAATATAGGGTGTGTGGGACGCAAACTACAAATAAAAAATCGTTGTGAATCAGTGCAAACCATAAATGCAAAAATGTTGTCTGCGGTAGGAGAAAGAGGAACTTAAAGAAGTTATTTTAGGGATCAATAAATCTCCACATATGCACCCTTCGTGGCGCAACAGATATCTGGACGGTACTCGATCTCTAATACAGACCCTGACCATAAGACCCGTAGGAATTTTAAAGTGTATATGTTTCATTTTCAGATCCTGTTAGGGCATGTCCAAATGAAAGGTAAAATCTTAGATAGCCATCTGAAAACGCGGGCATAAATTTTATAGAACGCCATTTGGTTTCTGTTATGTACGAGCAGAAGCTAGCATTGAATTTGGTAATTTTCGATTCTTTTCAGTACACCTATTAAATACGACATGTTTTTTTGGATTCTTTACAGAATTTCCTATAAGACTATTTTTATTCCTCTGGAACCCTTGACTGTAAAAATTGAAGGACAAAAAAAAAAACAAAAAAAACACACGGAAAAACAAACAAGATGAGGATAGATAACAATGTATTGAAGTATCAGCATTACATTGCGATACATAAAAAAGAATAAAAAACTATGCACAATGTTACGTGGTCATTTTAAGTACTTTATACATGTTCCTGAATGTCACAAGATATGTTGCTTTTGCGAAAGGACGTACAAGAGACAATTTTTTTGTGGCACAGGCATCGTTTTGTATGACAGCTTTTGCAAGTACAGGTAAAAATCACATCTTCAGGTAGCTCACTAATGCCAGTGTCTTGCGTGAATCATGAGTCATCAGATCATTGATTGTCCATCCAAAATCAGTTGTGCCTAAAGGTTGGTCCATCGTCAACAATATAGAGAATGAGTATACCAAGTAAAATGATCTTTTCAGGTGACCTTGCAGTAAAGAGCTTTTGCGAGGGAAGCCTTGTAAGTGTGGAATACTATCTTTGATCGTTATTTCAAATCGAAGTGCATCGAACATCTTGTACATTGAGCGTGGTTTTAGAACCTTTACCAAGTATTCCTCGGCTAGCTGAAAGGCCTAAGTACTTGGAGGAAGACGTCGACCAAAGTTGCGCAGAAATTTTTCTGGTTCTGCCTTGAGAGAGGACATTTTTTGTACCTATTTTACACGTCATATCAGAGCCTGTAAGAAAACGGGTAGTAAGAAGGGTTTCTAGGGTAGTGCCCAACTTGTCCACAAAAGTATGAATTGGAATGATATCTGATGACGACTTTCTCATATATAGTTCCGGGGTCACTTTCATTAAAAAAACTTGTAGAAATGAATGAATATCACAAAAACATCTGTGTCGCTTGAAAGTCCAACGATACTCTTCAAGACTTGTTTAACAGCTTGGAGTACCTGAGAAATAATACTTAAGTCGTTCTCATCAACAGTTACTTGAAGCATTTTTGATTGACGATTAAAGTCACCTATCAAAAACATAGGCCACACGACTAAATTTACAGACATTATTAATATAAATACCAAGGATTGTAAACAGGTCTTTTGCCGCCCCGGTGGCGCAGTGGTCTAAGCGATGGCCTCTGATCATTCATCCGAACGGGGTCCGGGTTCGAATCCCGGTGAGGCATGGATGTTGTGTTTTCTTAAGGCACTGGCTCTCTCCCTTCCCTGAAACCAGTGACCCTAAATTAGGGACGGGCGACTGCTTATAGCCCATTGAGTTGCTCACGGTGGTCGTTAAAAATCCAATAAAAAAAAAAAAAAAGTAAACAGGTCTTCAAATGTGTCGTTCCCCTTAACTGGCAACCTTCGAAACTGATTCATGACATCAACAACCACACTAGTTTTCAGACTATGCTCTTTATGGATATTTCTGTCTGGGGTATCTAATTTTTTGCCAACTCAGATGTGAGTTGAGATTTCATGGGTTTAATAGTAGCACAACTCTCATCTAATAAAGGAAAAGGTGAAAAATCGTAGATTAGGATTTCTGTCATTTTCATTCCTCTCCCGATCACAATATCAACGTTTCTCGAAACCTGCAAATGATCATTGACAACTTTTATCATTGTTTGCTTTTTTGTCTGCATGTCTGGTTGTACTACACTTAGAAAAGTGGCGATATTTTGCCGGTGAATAAGCGTCGATAGTGGTTTTCAGCTGATTATACACCTTTCCTCACGAAACATAAAGAAACCTGCTTGTGCTGTCATAAAAAATTGTAGTATGTATTTGCCATTCAATGCTGGAACACATTCGCTTGTTAGAATATTGTGAAGCCTAATTTCACCTTTTACAAGGAATAGGATTTCTCTGATTTCAACATACTATAACATCTGTTGGATGTTGGCTTGCGTTCTTTTTCTGAGGCTCCCTGTTAATCCATGATGCATTGCTAGTTCACATTCAAGAGCCCAGCAGCAGCCCTTGTGTTGTTTTTCTTATGAGGAGATCTTCATGATAAGCAAGCTTCCATTCAGCAATGCATTCCTTGATTTTTGTTAGGCCAATGACTTCTGACTTCTCCTGCTGACTTCTCCTGCTGTCTTCTGAGAGCTTTCTGTTTTTCGTTGGAGAGCCATATCGATCCCCACTGCATCGAACTTTTCATTTGTTCTTCGAACAACAAACTGATCTTCCTTGAACTCGTCACACACATCAGAATAACGAGTCTCAAGATTAAGCATTTGCTCGAAGAACAGAGAACCCTATCTCAAATAGTCGACTCTCACAAAAATTTTGAATACTGGAAGGACACCCTTCACTGTTTGCAGGTAGAGGATCCAGTTCCCCTCCCTGTCAGCTCTTATGAGGTCCTTGAAAATATTTATCAGATGCAAGAATCCCTCCAGATATTTGCAGGGCTCAGAATTCTTAACTTGTACTTGTTTGAAAACATCCAACGATTTCAGTTTTTCTTCCGATGTTGCAATCAGGTCTTGGAACTTGGGTTGGCAGCCCCAGTGGAGTAGTGGTCTAAGTGATGGCTTCTGATCATTCGTCCAAAAGGGGTCTTGGTTCGAATCCCGGTGACGCATAGATGATGTGTTCTTCTTACGGTACTGGTTCCCTCCCTTCCCTGGGACCAGTGGCCCTAAATTAGGGACGGGCGACTGTTTATACCCAATTGCGTTGCTCACGGTGCTCGTTAAACCTCCAATAAAAAAGAACTTGAGTTGTGCGTCTTCAGTTGTTGTATGTTGCATGGAAATGAACACATAGCCAATTTGTACAGCCAATTCGGAATCATCCTCAATGGTACTCAAAATGTTTCCATTTAAGCCTCTCTATCGCTTCTGCTAGAATAAACATTTATTTTACTGATGTTACGTAATTGCTGCTATGATCATTTTGGGCCAAACGCTTGGTTTTCAATGAGGACGTTTCTAATCCGCTGCTTTTTATGTATTTTTCAATGCATGCAAATAGAATGTTAGTGATATAGAAGGGCCCCAGGAGTAGTAGGAGTAGCACAATGTCTGGTAATTCATTTGTAACAAACTGAATTTCTGCGGCAGTATGGAAAACGACTTCTTCACACGCAACTGGCAGTGCTTGTTGATCGACAGCTAAAAGCAAGCTTTGAAAATTCTCATACATGAATACACCCTATCATATGCTGTCACTATATTGGGCGAAAACTGAGATGTTGCCGCGGAACACTTGCTTTTGAGACGATAGCATGAATGCCAGACCATATCAGTATACTTTGGTTTGTCAATCCTCCAATAGTTTGAAACATACTTATCACTGTCTCTTCCTTCTTGATCTCGCCCCTGGTAAAATTTTGGAATTTTCAATGATTTTGAAATCTGGTGGAATATCCGCGGGTGTTGATGGCTTGCAAAAATTTCTAACCTGCTAACATGGAAGTACTGCAATAGACGTTTTTCCAAGTTTATTACGACCCACTAACAGCTTTGGCTTACTAAGAACTATGCTCGGAGCTTCCTAAAATAAGACCATAACAGCATCATGGGTTTCCTGAAGACCTGAAAGGCTTACCTCTTCATGGTCGAAACTATAGATATCACCTACAGTTATACTCCAACTTTGGCCTTCAGTCTCTTGTGGCTGGAATGTAGTCTCCACTGAATAAGAGACTGACCAGCGCAGCATCAAGGCAGACGATACTGTTAATCACTGGAAGTACCCATCAGGGTCCCGCTTGAAGATGACTTTGGCTTCGTTTAAGGGACGGACTCTATCTTCTGATTCAATGCAGCTGGCTACAAGTGAAGTTCACTTTACTGTAATAAGAAATTTGTCATCGAAAGCACTGCGGTCAAAAGGTTCAACACAGGAAGTGACCATCGAATACTAAGACGTAAGGTGCGTCCCCTCACAAAATTTAAATGATGCAATCTCGTAAGCCAAAGAAAAACTATTAGCAAGACAAATCTTACAAAGTCATAATAAAACTTTCAAGTTGTAATTTACAAAACGATTCTCTACTCAAGAAAGTCTGACAACAGCAGATTTACACATTAGCGAAGTAAACGAGAAATCTGCAAACGCCATTACACAGGAGGAGGGGGAGGGGGTGATTCAAAAGCCATTGCCGTTTTCTGACAGCTGAAGAAAACGTGTATAAATGCATAAACGTAAAAGTTCAATCTTCGCAATAGAGTCCATCATGATAGATGGTCTTACACCATCGTGATGCCATGTCTTGAATCCCCCTGAGAAAAAAATTCCTTTGGTTTCGAGGTGAAAAAGTCTTGGGCCCCTAGTCCAATATCGTAAATGTTTCGGAAGTATTTTCTAAGTGGAAGATGTGCCATGGACTGGAATAAGTGGTAGTCCAAGGCGCGAGCCCCGGACTGTGGGGCATTAGCTCAAACCCTCCAGTCCCTGTACTTTTTCCTTGGTTGGCCGCGCACGATCAGCAGGAGGATTATCCCGTTGGACGATAGCATGTTTACTGTTCACCAGAGCAGGGTACGTTTGGTTTAAAGCGGCGCAAATCCGCTTCAAAAGGCCACAGTACAGCTTCGAATTAATGCCTCAGCCATCTGGAAACTATTATCAATGAACGGGGCTCTCAAAGCTCCACCACGTGCATAGCATAACTTTGTGTTCAAATCGTCCCCTTTTTGGAAACTGGTTCTGGTGGCTCTTTAGGATCTAACCACCATGTTCTCATGTCAGGAAGGGCGTCTTGTGGATTTTCTATCAACCGAGGACGCACATGCACACATTCAGCTTGAGTATCAGTCAGTTCCTGGGGTACTTGCCGACGGCTTCTGTGTATCTTGTCGAGCTTGAACAGTTCACGAACAATTGTTGGCTAAGGTATTCTCAGCTCATTTGACAGATATTTAGTGCTTGTGCACGGATTTGAATCTATAGCTTGACGTAGAGCTCCAGAATTCACCGTCGAACGTGTTCCTGCACGAACTTTGTCTTTAAGGCTGCAGTCCCCGTTTTTAAACGGCTAAAACCAAATTCCTGCCGTTCTTTCAAATACTGTTCCTTCACCTTTAACAACGTATATTTCTATCGCTGCAGCAGCAGCGGTCAACCGTTTTTTTTTCTTAAGGAAAATCGTAGCTGAACTCGGATCGCGTCTTTTTCTTCCGTCGTTTTTCACAATTTTTCCAAAAAATAACGACAGCGTGTGCTCCTATTTAAACCAACTGGACGATAACAGTTTTCCGGTCATACGTTGTTTTTATCTGCATAACGCATGTGCACAGAATAACTGACTGACACAGGGCGACTCTTCAAAACGTCAATGATTTTTGAATCATCTTAATACAAGCAGCGAGAACAAGAAAGATGACACCGAATTTTCGGGTGTAATAAGCACGTCTTTTGAATCCGTTCTGACGCAAATTAAATTTATCAAAGCTATTCAAAGTCAATGGAACCGGTATTGAAAACAATAGTATCTGATGGAAGAAAGAAGTTTTTCAATCGGGTTTTTAATCCCTCTGATATTGCTGTAAACGGAATCGTGACTCTCTGGTTGCAGACTTCTGTGTTAAGAAAAACATGAATTCATATGAGAAACATTTCGCACCGGAAACGCTCTCCAACACAGATAGAATTTTTCAAATCGTACTTTTAGAAACAGAGATGTCGACAAAAATAAGATGTGACTTTACGTCCCCTGGTGGGAAAACCATGCATTATTTTAGGAAGAAAGTATTCCAAAAGTTTTTCCAAATGAGCGGTATCGGTCCAAGCAAACAAAAATTTAGTCGAGTTTTCAGGAGCCCAGATTTTGCTACAACTACATCAGAAGCAGAAATTAAAACTTATGCCCCTGGTGGCCAAACCATTCTTTACCAAACATTAGAAATTATGTGAAAAATATTTTACATCAGGTCTTGTATGCGATACAGGAAGAATTTTTCAAATCGGAGTTTTAGAAGCAGAAATAACGGAGAAAACGCAATTTACCTTTATGCCCCTTAGCGGAAAGTCTATGATTTACTTGAAAATTTTGAATTTATAGGAAAAACATTTCGCATCGGAAGCACTACCCAAGAAGGAATTTTACAAATCGGTCACCTAGAAGTAAATATTGACGAAAATAAGATCTACATCTACGCCCCCTGGCATAGAAACTATGCATTATTTCAAGAAGAAAATATTCCTAAAACTTTTGTCGATATGAGTAGTATCGGTCAACAAACGACTTTTTTTTCAATCGATATTTTGGAAGCTGAAATTTTGCTTCAAATACATCAGAAACGGAAATTAAAACTTACTCCACCTGGTGGCCAAACCATTTTTTACAAAAATTATTAATAATATGCAAAGGATTTCCCATCAGGAGCTCTATCCGGTGCAGAAAGAATTTTTCAAATAGGAGATTTAGAATCAGAGATATACGGGGAAACGCTATTTACCTCCACGCCCCCTAACAGAAATTCTATGAATTAGTTGAAAATTTTGAAACTCTAAGAAAAACGTGTCACAATGAATACACTATCCAACAAAGAAGGAATTTTTTCAAATCGGACTCCTAGAAGTACAGATATTGGCCAAAGGAAGATATACATCTACGCCCCCTGGCGGAGAAACTGTGGAATATATTAAGAAGAAAATATTCCAAAAAGGTTTATCGATGCGAGTGGCATCAGACCATGAAATAATTTTTTCAATCGATATTTTAGAAGCTCAGATTTTATGGCAAATACATCAGAAGCAAAAAGTAACACTTACGCCCCCTGGTGGCTAAAGTATTCTTTACCAAAAAATTGAAATTATATGCAAAAGATTTTTCATCAGGCGGTGTATCCGCTGAAGAAACTTTTTCTCAAATCGGTGTTTTAGAAGAAGAATTATCGGGAAAAATGTAATTTATTTTTACGCCCCTAGCGGAAAATCTATGCTTAATTTGAAAAAAGTAACTGCATCTGAAATACTCTTTGACATAAATGGAATCGAAAAATAAAATAATTTTTTCAATCGGATGTTTAGAAGCAAATATGTGGAATAAAAAGTATTTCTGAATTCGACGTCATTTGCATTTACGCCGTCTAGCAGCGAAATTGTACGTCGTAAAAAAAAACGAAATGAAGGATCATCATTCGCATATTCCAAGCTTCCCAATGCAAAAATAATTTTTCAAATCGGACTAGCAGTTGCAGAGATATCGTAGGTACAGACGGACAGACGGACAAACAGGTAACATAAGCACCAACTTTTTACAAAAGACGTGCTAAAAAGCGGCACAGTTCAATGATGTTCTAAAGAATTTAAATGTTCATCATAACGGTCAAGTACTGATTTAAGCTTGAAAAGTTGTAAGTATTGCACAGTAAATCGTAGCTACGCTAGGATTGGTCAATGAAAAATTAATCAATGAGAGCAGCTTGCATCAGAAAATTTGCATCGCTCGCATACAGTCGCCAAATGGTAGAAGAATGTAAAAAGTAACTGTCCGAGGGAAACAAAGGAATCCTTCAGCCTACTTTCCTTTCAGAATATCTAGGCTCAAACTTACGTAATTTTTTAAAACCCAAAAATACATTCAGTCTTCTTCACCATCAGAGTTTCAAACTAATCTAATTTCTTAAAACCAGTAATCATTTTAGTCTACTTTCCAATCAGAGTCTCTAGATTCAACCTAATGTAATTCCTTAAAAACCAGTAATCCATTCAGTTTGATTTCCCATCAGTCTCTAGGTTCAATATAATGTAGTTTCTTAAACACCAGTAATCACTTCAGTCTACTTTCCCATCAGGGTCTCTAGATTCAACCCGTAATGTTATCTCTTAAAACCAGTAATACATTTCAGTCTAATCTTCCCATCAGTCTCTAGGTTCAAACTAATGTAATTTCTTAAGAACCAGAAATCAATTCAATCTACGTTCCCATCAGGATCTCTAGATTCAACTTAATATAATTTCCCAAAAACCAATAATCATTTCAATCCACTTTCCCATCAGGGTCTCTGAGTTCAACCTAATATAATGTCTTAAAAACCAGTAATCCTTTCAGTCTATTTTAGCATCAGAGCCTCTAGTTTCAAACTAATCTAATGTCTTAAAACCAGTAATCATTTCAGTCTACTTTCAAATCAGAGTCTCTAGATTCAACCTAATGTAATTTCTTAAAAACCAGTAATCCATTCAGTTTGATTTCCCATCAGTCTCTAGGTTCAACCTAATGTAGTTTCTTAAACACCAGTAATCACTTCAGTCTACTTTCCCATCAGGGTCTCTAGATTCAACCCAATGTTATCTCTTAAAAACCAGTAATCATTTCAGTCTATTTTTTTCCCATCAGTCTCTAGGTTCAACTAATGTAATTTCTTAAGAACCAGAAATCAATTCAATCTACGTTCCCATCAGGATCTCTAGATTCAACTTAATATAATTTCCCAAAAACCAATAATCATTTCAATCCACTTTTCCATCAGGGTCTCTGAGTTCAACCTAATATAATGTCTTAAAAACCAGTAATCCTTTCAGTCTATTTTAGCATCAGAGCCTCTAGTTTCAAACTAATCTAATGTCTTAAAACCAGTAATCATTTCAGTCTACTTTCAAATCAGAGTCTCGACGCTCAACCTAATGTAATTTCTTAAAAACCAGAAATCATTTCAATTTACTTTCCCATCAGGGTCTCTAGGTTCAACCTAATGCAGTTTCTTAAAAACTAGTAATCTTTTCAGTCTACTTTCTCACCAGAGTCTCTAGATTCAACCCAATATAATTTCTTGAAAACCAGAAGTAATCCATTTAGTCTAGTTTACCATCAGAGTCTCTAGTTTCAACCTAACGTAATTTCTTAAAAAGCCAGTAATCCTTTCAATCTACGTTTCCATCCGAGTCTCTAGATTCGACCTAATGTAATTTCTTAAAAACCAGTAATCCATTCAGTCTACTTTACCATTAGAGTCTCTAGTTTCAACCTAATGTTATTTCTTAAAACCAGAAACCATTTTAGTCTACTTTCAAATAAAAGTCTCTAGGTTCAACCTAATGTAATTTCTTTAAAACCAGTAATTCTTTCAGTCTACTTTCCCACCAGAGCCTCTAGATTCAACCCAATATAATTTCTTAAAAACCAGTAATCCTTTCAGCCAACTTTCCCATCAGAGTCTCTAGTTTCAACCTAATCTAATTTCCTAAAACTAGTAATCATTTTAGTCTACTTTCAAATAGGAATCTCTAGGTTCAACCTAATGTAAATTTTTAAAAACCAACAATCATTTCAATCTACTTTCCCATGAGTGTCTCTGGGTTCAGCCTAATGTAATTTATTAAAAACCAGTAATCCATTCAGTATACTTTACCATCAGAGTCTCTAGTTTCAACCTAATCTAATTTCTTAAAACCAGTAACCATTTTAGTCTACTTTCAAATAAGAGTCTCTAGGTTCCACCTAATGTAATTTCTTGAAAACCAGTAATTCTTTCAGTCTACTTTCCCATCAGAGTCTGTAGGATCAACCTAATGTAATTTCTTAAAAAACAGTAATCCTTTTAATCTGCTTTCTCATCAGGGTCTCTAGGTTCAACCTAATGCAATTTCTTAAAAACCAGTAATCCTTTCAATCTACTTTCCCATCAGAGTCTCTAGTTTCAACCTAATCTAATTTCCTAAAACCAGTAATTATTTTAGTCTACTTTCAAATCATGGTCTCTACGCTCAACCTATTGTAATTTCTTAAAAACCAGAAATCATTTCAGTCTACTTTCCCGTCAGGGTCTCTAGGTTCAACCTAATGTAACTGCTTAAAAACCAGTAACATTTTCAGTCTACTTTCCCGTCAGAGTCTCTAGGTTCAACCTAATGTAACTGCTTAAAAACCAGTAACATTTTCAGTCTAATTTTCCATCAGTCTCTAGGCTCAACCGAATGTAATTTCTTGAAAAACAGTAATCCTTTCAATCTGCTTTCCCATCAGAGTCTCTAAGTACAACTAATGTAATTCCTTAAAATCCAGAAATCATTTCAATTTACTTTCCCATCAGGGTCCCTAGGTTCAACCTAATGCAATTTCTTAAAAATACAGTAATGATTCAATTTAATTTCCTGTGAGGGTCTCTAGGTTCAACCTAATGTAATTTCTTAAAAGCCGGTAATCCTTTCAGTCTACTTTCCCACCAGATCCTCTAGATTCAACCCAATATAGTTTCTTAAAAACCAGTAATCCTTTCAGTCTACTTTCCCATCAGAGTCTCTAGTTTCAACCAAATCGAATTTCCTAAAACCGGTAATCATTTTAGTCTGCTTTCAAATAAGAATCTCTAGGTTCAACCTAATGTAATTTCTTAAAAACCAGTAATCCATTCAGTCTACTTTACCATCAGTCTCTAGGTTCAACCAAATCTAATTTCTTAAAACCAGTAAACATTTTAGTCTACTTTCAAATAAGAGTCTCTAGGATCAATCTAATGTAATTTCTTTTCTACCACGTAGCACAAAAATCCCAAGGGATAGAGGTGGTCGCGTCTGTAGTTTTCCTGTTGATGGAAACTACGAGATATCGAGAATGCCACTGGTTATGATCAGTACGAATTGCAGTTGAGGTGAATTCACACACAAGTTAGCCCACGTAAAGTTATGTAAGGAAAACTAGTAGTAAGTATGTTCTTGGTGAGGAAAACAGGCTACCGAACACCTTCCAACTAGCCGCAGAATGCAAGTGTCTAAGGTGGACCACGTGTCGTGGTTTCATATCTAACAGCAAAATTTCTGCGTTAATTTGGATGACAAATTCTATGAGTATCATGCATACAGTCGTGCCTGTTGCTCTTTGTCATGTGTATGGTGAGCTGAAAAAACGTCATCGCAGTATCGCATGAAGTGTAACATCATATATTAAGTCCATTTCATAAAGGGCCAAGTGATTGAACAACAATGGGGAACAATGTTAAAATAAAAATGCATTTCTCTCGTTACTTTAACATTGTCTTGTTTTTTCGATCAAACCTAATAAATGGAAAGTAATAATTTACAGGAGAGGATTTTGTGAATCGCTGGCCACAAGACAAAATAAAATGGGACTAGCAGGCAACATCATAAAATAGAACAGAGCCGGCGGGCTACGTGACAAAATAAAACAAAATACGTGGTGGGCTGCGTGACAAAATTAAATGCGTCTACAAACTACCTGACGAAATCGAATAGGATAGGTGGGCCACATGAAAAAGGAGTGTATTAATGACGCCATAGCAAGTCATACTGACTATCCTAAATGTTGACTTTAACATTGTATTAAGGGGATTACTAGAATTAAACTTTCTATCCGTTGTCACATTTTCGGGCTACACATTAACCCATCGTCGTGGCTGACTCAAGAGACCAGGTGTTGCCATTCATGTGATAATTTGCAGCATATCTTTTCATTATTTGTGTCTATTCCTTCTTCGTCTCTCAATTAATACACCTTCGCCTATCGTCTGAAAACGCGATGTGGTTAACAGGATACTTATATTATAAAAAAACCACGAAGCACTACCCTTTTTTGGATTGGAGGTTTAACGACCACCGTGAGCAACTCAATGGGCTATAAGCGTCGCCCGTCCCTAATTTAGGGTCACTGGTTCCAGGGAAGGGAGAGAGCCAGTGCCGTAAGACAAACACAACATCCATGCCTGACCGGGATTCGAACCCGGACCCCTTACGGAAGAAAGATCAGAGGCCAGCTCCCCAGACCACTGCGCCACCGGGGCGGCCCATATTTTTAGCACTCCTTAAAAGTTTAAATTACACACTGTGGTATCAGCAAAATATAACCACCCCAGAAATCACGGTCTACCCGTCCAGGCGCATCACACAGTGCACGTGACAAGGTCAACCACACGGAGATATAACCTGCCGGCCAGAACAGATGAGCCATAGTGCGTTACGTGAGAACAACGGGCAGAGGTTGTGTTTCGACGAACGTTCAAAAAGGAATAATCATCGGCTACCGCGCTATGTGTGGAATCATCTCAGAAACAGCAAACTTCGTGGGCTGTTCGCGAGGTGCTGTAGTAAGGGTGTTCCATGAATGGATCGCTGTCACCCCGATTAGCTCCCGACTTCATAGCTGTGGAGCCCCAAAGGCCACCGACGTCAGAAGAAAATTTCGCCTCCGTCGACTGGTGAAGGGAAATCGACGCGCAACAGTGCAGCAATTGACCACACAAATGAAGGCTATGGCACCAAGGTACGTGTCCCCGATAACAGTAGAGCGAACCCTGTTGCGCATGGGTCTCCAGAGTTGATGCTGCGTCAAGGTGTCTATGTTAACCCAAGTCCATTGGCAACAGCACCTGCAGTTCGCACAGCACTACCCTCATTGGACAGAAAATGTTGCCTTCTCCGACGAATCGAGGTTTCTACTCCACAGAAGTGAAGGGCGGTGGCTGATACGGCGTCAGACATACGAGAATCATCATTCGGACATGCTTGTAGGTCAATTACCGGCCGGCGGTGGCAGTATGTATGTCTGTGGGATGTTTTCCAGGTATGACCTTGGACCCCTAGTACAATTGGATGGGTCAATGAATGCCAATCGCTACCTATCCACCCCCGCTGACTCCATTCATCTCTTCATGTTGGACTTTTACCCTGGTGGTATTGTGTCTACCTACCGGACATTGCGCCCTATCAGGTCGCTAAAGTGGTGCGTTACTGGTATCGGGAACACGATAGTTATGTCTCCGTTCTCCCTTGGCCGGCGGAATCGTCCGATCTCAAACCCATAGAGCCTTGTGGGACTATTTGAATCGACATGTTCGACGTGCAGGAAGACACCAAGGCATCTGCGTTACTGGTATCGGGAACACGATAGTGATGGCTCCGTTCTCCCTTGGCCGGCGGAATCGTCCGATCTCAATCCCATAGAGCCTTGTGGGACTATTTGAATCGACAGGTTCGACGTGCAGGAAGACACCACGTCATCTGCGGGACCTCCGTGCTCTGCTACAGTCCAAATGGACTGTAGCAGAGCACGGATTAGGTTTGTTTATACTTTTATCCTGATTTTACTTGATATGCCCTTTCTTTTTCTGTCAGCGAAAGGGCAAACTTGCTCTGAGTGCTCAATTTTATGAAAGCTTTTACTTGCACTTTAGCATGCGAATGAAAGTTCAAAACATTTTAAAATTAGAGTTTCGTCATCTTAACAGGTGTAAAAATATGAATTTCTAACATGCATGTAGTAAAAATTAAGTAACACTTTACCTCTTATGAGTGTTGCAAGTTTTTTCAAACATTCTTCTTTTAACTCTGGGGTTTCGTTGAGTTTCCAAGCTGGCCAATTCATTCAGCTCTTCTTCAGAACGTTTATCACTGAATAGGACTGAATTCTCTGTGTCAACTGCGCTGTTATTTGACGCCATCATGGAAGTTCTAAAGCTAAATGCAAAATGTTTGTGAGTTAGCTTAATGCACTGGTTCCCAAAGATTGTAGCGAGAGTAGATAGCAAGTGTGCCAAAAATATTCAATGTCATTTACTGTGTTCAGCAAAGAAACTTCTATTTTCGCATTCATTTGAAAGATTGATATTTAGTATTATTGCAAAATAGCTACTGCGACGGTCATTTCTAGAACAATTTAATTATTTATTCTGGAAGCTAAAGAATGCAGGCGATTAAAACCGGATATTGCGTAGT
Source organism: Macrothele yani (assembly GCA_039090855.1). Lineage (NCBI taxonomy): Eukaryota > Metazoa > Arthropoda > Arachnida > Araneae > Macrothelidae > Macrothele > Macrothele yani. The sequence goes on along the minus strand of CM077010.1, from coordinate 72,476,170 downwards.
ATAGTGAAGCCGCCTCGAAGCCCACGGCATTGGACTGTTTTTTACGCTTTCCAACCGTAGGTTGAAGAAGCGTATATGCTCCAGCTTTTTCCGTCCGTCTGTCCGTCCGTCCGTCTGTCCGTCCGTCCGTCCGTCTGTCTGTCGGCACGATAACTCACGTAAAAATGGTTCGATTTCGATGAAATTTTAGTATGTGGTAGGGGACCACCAGGGGACGAACCCTATTGAAAATGGGCGAAATGAGGTCAAACGTCAGGACACTGGAGTGGGTGGGATCCATTCCATTGCCCTTGTGCATCATAACTTACCAAAAAATGTTTCGATTGCGACAAAACGTTAGCATGTTGTTCTGGAGGTATAGTGAGCCGGTTCTGTTGAATATCAACGAAATGGGGTCAAAGGTCATTGCACAAAAGCAAGATTTATTCCACGGTAATTATTCTCATAACTTGCGTAAAACTGCTTCTATTGCGATAAAACTTTAGTATGTTATTCTTGAGGTGTACTGAACCGGTGCTGTTGAATATCATCGAAATGGGGTCAAAGGTCAGGACAAAGGAGCGAGATTTATTCCACAGCCATTATTCTCATAACTTGAGTAATAATTTCTGGTATGTTGGAAAACGTATCATAATCAATGCATTGCATGATTTTACTAACTTGTTGGATATACAACCAGAAAGAGTATCCACGTACCTCTTCAAGAGAATTAGCTATTCTTCAACTGTTTTCCACGACATATTATTGTGGGCAGGGATCTTCAGCTCTGTCAAACATTAAAGACCAGAAAAGTGAAATCTGTGTTGATGAGGAAATTAAAGTTTGTTTGTCTCAAATTAGACGTATATAAATCAGATTCCACGACTGAAACAAGCTCACAACTCTCATTGATTCTCTATACTTACTTAAAGTTACATATGTAAGAAACTCGCCTATAAGTATATTTTGGGAATGAATCATGTCTCTTTGAAGTTGCATTGTTTTATAATTTATACTTTCTGGATGCCCCATGATCATATTATAAAGTAGTGTTCTATTATTATGAATCAGCGCTACAAGGTGTTTTTTGTTTCTTTTTTTTTCATGTATATCTATGAGTCATTACATTATGACCATCTACCTAGTAAGTTGTAGGACCCCTCTACCCTTTAGCCCCCAAAACAGCAGCTACACGGTGAGGCATCGAATCCATGAGGTGGCGATAGGTATCCTGGGGTATCTGGTACCATAATGTCAGCAGCTCGTCTTCCACTTCTCGTACATTTCGGGATGGTAGTGATTTAGCTTAGCGCGAACTCACTTTTCGAAGTCGAAACACAAATGTTCGATTGAGTTAATATCAGGTAAATTTGGAGGCCAGGGCATTAACAGAAACTCCCCACCATGTTCCCCGAACCATTCCTTGACGATTCTGGCAGTGTGGCATGAGGCATTTTCCTGTTGGTAATGGAAATCACCATCAGGGAACACAGTTGCCATGAACGGGTGAACGTGGTCCACAACGATGTTGAGATACCTGACAGCTGTCAGGTAGTGTGCTATTGGAATAATGCGGCTTAGAGTGTTCCAAGAAAACATCGTCCACAGATTAACACCGCTGCCGCCGCTGCCGCCGCCGCCGCCGCCGGCCTGTTTCCATCCAACAGTGCATCCAGGCTCACAAACTGGAAAGGATGCAACCGTTTCCGTTACATGCCACCACACCCATGCCGTAAATGGTATCGTCCGAAAACGTCGTACATGTAGAGGCACATATATCCGCAAGTTCAAGCAGCAGAATTCGCAGTTTACATGACAGCTTATCTAGATTTAAGTGATTTCGAACGTGGTACGATAATCGGCGCCCGAGAGATGGTCACTCCGTTTCGGAAATTACCTCGAAATTTGGGTTTACTCGGTCAACAATTTCAAGGGTGTGTCTGGATTGCATAAACTCAGCGATAACATCCAACGTGCGAATCTGGTGTGGCCTTCGAAAGGCCCTGGACCATCAAAGATAATTGCATCTGGCATGTATCGGAACTTCGACCCGGCGTGCACAAGGCTCTGCGCCTCGCCTGGGCTCGGAAAGACGGCCGTTGGACGCAAGATAACTGGAAACGTACAGCCTGGTTCATTTTCATCTGTCACGCATTAGATCCTGTAATGCGTCTGCACACCGGTGGAAACTAGGTAACCATCGTAAGGGAACATTTGCAGGCGTTCATGTCATGCAACCACTCCGACGGGTGCGACCTCTTTGAACAGGACAGTGCACCACGGCGCACTTCCATAGTCAGCCGATTATGGGTGGAGAAACTTTTCACGAAATTTGGCGGCCTGACTTGGTAACCCGCTACGGATTTAAACGCAATCAAACACATTTAGGATGCTCTTCTACGTGCGTCAATGACAGAGATCATCCACTAGTATTATATAATTGTAGGACGCTCTTCAGAAAACAGGGTGTCCTCTGTCTCGACAGTACTGCAGAGTGGTCGCGGAGTCCATTTTCCGTCACGTTGCTGCTGTTAACCGATCGCGAGAAGGACCAATGTGGTACTAAATAGGCATCCCATTTCTTTTCGCACTTCAGTATAAACATAGATAGATAGATAGATAGATAGATAGATAGATAGATAGATAGATAGATAGATGATAGGTAGGTAGATGATAGGTAGGTAGATAGATAGATAGATAGATAGATAGATAGATAGATAGATAGATAGATAGATAAACAGAAATAACGCCAGCCAACACACTACCTACATCAACAGACAGTGCTTACAAGGTATTCAGGTGCTTTCTGGCCAAGTGATCCCCGAATTTATGTTCAGCATCGAACGTGCACGACGCCATTAACAGACGACTTAATGTTTCTGCGTAAACACATCGCAATGTCGATCGATGAATATGGACAAAGGTAGACAATACATTGTTAGTGATACCTCGACACAGAGTCCGGGGACTTTTCCAGTCGCTGCCACGCCGTGTTCCAGAATATACACTGAAGAGCAATTGAATTAAAGATAGCTGTCTAGTAACGTGTAGCACCACCTTTCGCCCTGATGACGGCGGCGATTCGTCTCGGCATGGACTCGACAAGACACCGGAAGCGTTGGGAAGCCATACGGATCCACGACCCCTGAACAAGCTCCCACAGTTCACGAAGATTTGATAGAGGAGGGTCAGAGCCTCGAACATCTCTCTCGATGGCATCCCAGATGTGATCGATGGAATTGAGTTCAGGTGACCTAGTTGGCCAAGGAAGCGAGGTCACGTCGGTGGAGTGTTCATTCTACCATTCGGATAGAATTCGGGATCGATGGCACGGTGCATTATCTGTTGCAGGATGAGGTCCCCAGTGGGATGTTGAAGACTCACAAACGGGAGCAATTGATCGTCCAGGATATCCCGGTAACGTTGACCTGTGAGAGACGATGTCATACGTACCATGGGTCTCATTTCAGTCCACGTAAACAGTCCCCAGACAAGAATACCACCCCCACCAGCTTGAAGAGTACCCTGCTGGCAAGAAGGATCCACTGTTTCATGTGGTTTGCGACGTACTTGTATCCTGCAGTCCGCATGCACCAACGTTAATCTCGACTCATCAGTCCAGGCAACATTTTTCCACGTGGCTAGGGTCCGGTGGCGATGTTCCCGCGCCCATGCTAATCTTTGCACCCTGTGATGTGCGGTAAGCAGCGTTACCCTCGTCGGACGATGGCTTCTGTACGCCATAGCGAGGAGATGGTTCTGGATGGTGTGGCTGCTTACACATGTTTGTGCACCAGCGTTAAATTGCCGAGTGATTTCGTGCACTGTGGACCGACTATCCGCTGTTACAATGCGAGCTAGCCAACGATGTCCCCGCTCATTCACACGCTGTTGTCCACGGCAGTTGACCCTTGCAGGGATGGTTGTACTGGATTCGATGTACTCACGGTGCACCCGTGACACAGTGGCTCGTGAAAATCCCAGTGCCTCCACGATTTCCGAGATGGAGTGGCCCATTCTTCGGGCCCCGACAATTTGCCCACGATCAAATGCGCTAAGATCCTTCGTCTTGCCCATACTGCGTCCGACTCTTACTGATTCCCGTCGCATCACTCCTTATTTTGTCGGATCGTTCCATAAGTCATGTCGTTTCCGTTTACAAGGTCGCCCACAGCTCCACATTTGCATAACGCCAGCTGTCTCTAATTTAATTGCTTTATAGTGTATGTATATAGCCTAGCATGGAGTAACATGATGTACTGACTCTTGCCACATTATCGTACTGTCTCTACTTGTCAGCATGTGTGGTAAACTTCATCTCATTCGGTGCACTCTTTCATGGTGTGACATTTTCTCTCTCGAAGGTTACAGTTCGTTTGGTGGAAAACATTAAACCCACCGACTGCTTTCAATCATTTTCCGCACAGGCCGCAATGTCATCTCTGAGAATTATTTCTTTCTTCCGAGAATTATCGCAAATAACGTTTTTTGAAATGATATGCAGCATACTGCAGTTAATACATCGCATACTGTGTGAATCATTAAGTTCATGTGAAGTACGAGAAAATTGCAGTTCAAAGTAGTTACTGCATGTTATTTTCCTGTAATCCACACAGCCTCATCAGTGGCGCAGGGTCTAAGCGCTGGCTTGTGATAACTGAGCAGTCGTATATTTCGGAGCTCCCGATATTATTTTGTGATTTCGTGATTTTTGACAGTTTTATACTAATTGCTTCGTGTTCTTGAGTTTTTTTACTTACCTTATAGTTCATTAGTTGGGTTAGTAGATCACTACAATTACGTGGTTCATTTTTTTGCTTTTGTGGCTGTTGCGAATTGCAACACTGAACTTCGTTAGGGCTAGAGGCTGAGATGGCTTTAGCCCAGCATCCAGTTTTGTCTTCGTCTAGTGTTTCTGCTGCATGTGGATCATTAAGTGCTTCTGTTTCTACTGCTCCCATTGACGTCTGGCTTGTGGATATGTCTACTGCTCTTCCTTCTACTGATCTTGTGTATAATGCTGTGCCGCAAGTTCTGGGTGTTGGGGATGGTGTAAACACTCCTCTTCCACCCCTGTTTCTTCATATGCTGCAGCTGCTGGTAATAATAGTGCTTCTAAAGTGCATTCTATGATGGCTGGTTCTACAACTGTGATAATTTCTCGTGATGCTGCTGTGCTGAACGTCAAAGATCCAGAGATGCTTGAGGAAGGTAAGAGCTATTCTAGTGCTTTACTTTTGAGCGTATACTTTCCTACATTACGTGACACCCCCCTCCCATTATACCTTGATGCTATTTGCCAACATGTTACATCCGAAAGTATTGTTTCTGTGATACGTATGGGATGGGGAGTGATTGCTCACTTCAAGGTTCGACCTGCTGTTGAAAAAACTTTACTCTTGGGCATTGACATTGGACCAATTCATCTTTCAGCTATTCCTTGCACACAGCGACCGATTACGGTCACGCTTTCACCAATTCCTACTGCCGTCCCGGACTGAATCCTTATCAGTGCTTTGGGGTCCCTGGGCCGCATTGTGTGCCATACTAAGATTTTGTCAGCAGTTGGGAAAGACTCTCCTATCGAACGTGCCGGGGGGGGGGGGGGGGGAGACGACAATACCGAGAAGTGTTTCCCAGCGAAGACCGTTTTTTACGGAGACCATCGTTGCTTTTGTTGGATTTGGCTCCCATAAACTTACAATCAATTTATTTGCAGGAGTCCAATGTTTCAGCTGCAAAGCTGAAGGGCATGTAGTACGAGAATGCTTACGACGTTCCTCTCCAGCAACTAATAGTTTTGAAAATCCTCAAACCAGCACCCCTGCTCCTAAAACATTTGTTTCTTACCAGCCAGTTTCTAATCTACAGAGTTTCACCCCACTAGCTCATGATGTCAGTCCTGTTTTAACTGCTTTGCCCACTGAGGTCGCGACCACGACTGAAGTTTTCTTTGAAAAGCCTCAACCGGGTCCGAAACCATTATCTCCAACATCTGAAGTGCTGCATATTGCTTCCATGGACACTGACTTTCCACTCCTTCCACTAAGAGATACCTCTACTTTTGTTATTCCAGCTAAACGCTCTGTCCAGCCAGTTTCACCTCCACAAAGCCGGTCCCGAACCAGAGGTAAAAAAAGGCGCAACAAAGTTAATTCTTCTTCACGCAGTTCTCCTGTTTCTTCCATAGCTGACAGCGATTCCTCAAACTTAACCACTTCAAACAGATTTACCCTACTTAGCGATGCTGATGACTGTATGGACATTACTTCTGTTATTTCTGATACTGAACTTACAAGGAGTGTGCCAGAGGAAGATACTGGGGAATGTATTACCCCGCACGAGATCCTCAAACTTCCTACATATTTGGAAATTTCCACAATTCCTATCTCACCATTAAATCTTGCTGAATTGATGCCTTTATATAGTTGTCCAAAAAAATGCTCTCTAATCAAATCCACATGCATTCGAAAGCATCTAAGTAATTTGCCATAAGTCATTCATCAATTATCTTTTGTTGATGAATTATTTGACAATACTAAACTGTCAGATTGGTCGGTTCAGTATGGTCGTCGCACCAAATATGTTTTAAAAGTGCTCAACCAGTAAGTTGATAGTCACTTATTACAGCCACCGTAATTGCGAACAAAATTACTGTTGTTACCTTCAATTGCCGAGGTCACGCTGTTTTGGCAGCGAATGCCCTGGTTTTTGAGGATGTCAGACACTTGAAGACCAATATAATCATGTAGCAAGAGACAAATGTCTCTTTTACCACCAATACCTCCTGTTGGCGACGTTGGCCATATCAGTTCTTTCATAATTTCCGTTCTCATATTGGTTCTGGTACATCTATTGGCTTTCATACTCGCTTCCTTTCTTTAATCTCTGTTGTTCATGAGTCACAGATCAGGCTGGGTATTATTCAATATATTTCCTTTCGTCTCCAATCAGTTTATTTTCATTTGCTCAATATTCATGTCCCCCAAAATTCTACTGAAGCTGAATCTCTTATTACTCATGTTGCTTCTATTCTTACGGTTATTCCACCTGCCTACATATGACAGAGTCGGTTCCACGGAATCAGGTCATTTACTCGTTTCTCAACTTACTCAAGTTATTTCTAATTTCAGCCTTCAGGATGCTTTCAGATTACTTTATCCTACAGCAAAAGAATTTACTTCCCCCCCCATCTCCCGCTGCTTCTTTTTGTGTTCCTACTAGATTAGATCGGTTTTATGCTTCTTATTTTTTCCATTCTGCTATTAGTTCGGTTTCCCATATTCCCAGCGTTTCTTCATATCATCGGCCGGTTGTTCTCGTCTTTTTCCCTTCTATTTCCGTCACCCCGCACCCTCATGTTTGGACTTTTGATAATTCCCTTCTTAAAGACCCAGTTTTTGTTCCAGCAGTTAAGACTATTATTTCGAATGCCGTTTCTGTTCTGCCCTCCATTGATGACCCAGCTGCTCTGTGGCTTGCCACGAAAAATTAAATTGTTTTATTTTCTCGGGATTACTCTTTTCAGCGTCGCACGATTCAGTCCATGGAACTTGCTTCTTTGAATCAAGAACTACTTCAAACCCCGTTAACGTCGCCAAATCATGAGATACTCAAGGCTAAACTTCTTTTTCATAATTCTTCTGCTTCATCTGCCCTTACCCGACTCAAGTATCCTACCCTTCGTTTTGATGATAACCCCTTTGATAATCTTCGCCAGTTGGAACGCTCTGCTGTTAAGAATAAAACCATTACTTTTCTTACTCTTCCCGATGGATCCGAATCAAATGACCAATTCAAAATTTGTGAAGCCACTTTTGATTTCTACAGACAATGCTTCAGCCCTAATTTGACTCCACTTATTCAACATCTTCCGCAAGTTCCTGATCATTTCACTACTCACCTTTCCTGATCTGCCATTAAGGCTGTAATTCCATTTACAGCCTTAATGACAGATCTGCCTCAGGAGAAGATGGTCTCCCCCTTCCTTTTTTAAAATTCTTTCTTCCAATCTTTCTTACTTTGTTTGGTTTCTGCTTATAATTTTATTTTTCTACTCCACACTTTGATTCTTTCAATTTTTCTTTTGCAACTCTCCTTCTTATCGCCAAATCCAGTAATCTCAGCTTTCTAACTAATTGGCGGCCCATCTCGGTTCGTAATACTGATTACAAAATCTTTGCTAAAATTCTCGCCCTTCGCCTTAATCCTGTTCTTTCTGACATTATCAACCCAGACCAAACTTACACGGTTCGGTCCCGCTCGATCTCCTCTAATATCCTCACTACACGCAACCTTTTCTCACTGGCATACAGGCTTTCGGAACCCCTGGCAATTTTCTCCCTTGACCAAAAACAGGCTTTTGACTCAATTAACCATTCTTATTTATTCACTGTTTTACGCCACTTTGGCTTTCCTCCTACTTTCATTACTGCTATTTATAATCTCTATACTGACGCTTCCTTTCGTGTTCGTATCGCCATTTTTTTTACTTCCACCATTCTGTTTACTAACGGGATCAGGCAGGGCCTTGTCTGGTAAACTTTGTTTCTCTTGTTTTTGAACCATTGTTGATTGCTCTTCGTTTCCGAATTTCTTCCACCATTCCACGAAATATATCCTCCAAGCGACACCATCATATTGTTTTAACAGCTTATGCCGATGACCTCACGATGTTTCTCCGTTCCACTGATTCTTTTCAAGTACTAGCTCTGCTTTGAATGTCTCAAAATGCTCAGGACTCTGGGCCGGTACGTAGATCTCCCAAGGAGACTGCCCATGGGGAGCTCAATGGTCTTCTTCGATAATCAAAGTGCCTGGTATCTACGTGTGCTTTCCGGTAGCGGTTACAGCGGCAACCTGGACACCGCTTATTCAGAAAATTAATAGAAGTCTTGTTCCATTTCGTTACCTTAAAACTAAACTTTCCTTCTTCAATCGAGCTTACTTAATCAATACTTTTATTTTACCGATGTTTTTTCATACCTGGATTGCCAACTCGCCGCCGAAGATTTTTTTGAAGAATGTTCAACGCGTGTTTACAGATTTCATCTGGAGTACCATTCACTGGGTTCACCGATCTACTTTAACTCTTCCTCTGTCGTTTGGCGGCCTTGGTCTTGCTGATGTGTCTCTGAAATTCCAATCCTTTCATCTGTTCAATTTTATTCGTGAATTCTCCCTTCCTCTGTCTTCTTCACACACCATTATCGATACTCTGCTTTTCCCTCGTAGCCCATTTCTTACTGTCTCGACTTTTCTGCAGATGGACCTTTTCCCTTTTGCTCCCAGGCATTTCTCCGATACTTACATTTCTGTGCTTTCCGTTTGGCGCTCCTTATGTACAGTCCGGCTCCCTCCCTCCACTACTAATGATTTATTGGCAGAACTTCTCTGGTATATCAGGCCCCATAATGTCAACAGTATGTCCTCCAATTCCCGTGTATTTCGGTGTTGTGGTGATTTAGCGCGAACCCGCTTTTCCACGTCGAACCACAAATGTTCGCTTGGGTTCATGTCAGGTGAATTTGGAGACCAGGGCATTAACAGAAAGTCACAAGCATGTTCCTCGAACCAATCCTCGACGATCCTGGCAGTATAGTACAGTGCATTATCCTGTTGGTAATGGCCATCCCCAGGAGGAAATACAATTGCCATGAATGGGTGAACTTGGACCCCAACGATGTTCAGATTACTGTTGTCAGGGCTTGTGCCATTGCCCAGCAAAAACACAAGTTTTGGGAAACTGTTGGCCACCAGCTGGCAGCGATGGGTCACTGCTGGCTTAAATCTTCCGCTCACGGCCCAGTAGCGGTCCGTTGGTGGCAGCGCCATCAGTTGGCAGCCATTCATGGCCCTACAGCATCGCCGTGAATAGCTGGCCTCCAAGTAAGTACCACTAGTGGCCCGTAGCTGGCAACCGATGCAACTCCAACACCAGGTGGAATCAACGAAACTGCGCATGCGCAGAAGCAACACGTGCTGTGTCTCTTGTGGTACGAGTAGTTAGTTGAAGACGACGCTATCGCCATCGTGTTATTTTAGTGGATGTTAAGAAAAAAAATCCATATGTAGAGAGGCGAATTAATTTCCTAATGAAATGTAACGTCGACGAAGAAAACAACTTAAGCCATAAAATACTAGATTACAGCCATGAAATACGCCCACTGCATTCCCATGAATAACAAAAAGTGATTTCTGTGTAGTCTTTCGTTTTAACATACACTAAACAGCTTGAAACAACAGTCCTGGGAAAACATAAAATAAAGGTTTGTCGGTAAAAAAATTCGCGTACAAAATGTTTCAAAAATTTGAAACAAATAAAGAAAAAGGACACTATGTGGATATAATGTACTCATCCATGGGTTTAATACACAAGATTGGGAGGAATGAATTATCTTCTAAAAATAACGAGAAGTAAAATAAAATATCTTTCCTCTTTAAAACAAATGTAGCTTCGCATAGCGGAAAGGAAAGATACAGCTTTTTTATAACGAGGAACAGATAAAACGTTAAAAATGTAAAAGAATGTGACATGAACAGGTAAATATATTAATTCAACAATCGCCTTTCAAGATGACAAGGACAGCATAAAATTTTGGAAAGCGCCTTTAAATTGGTACACTCCTTGAAAATGAGTGAAGTTCCCTTAAGGTAAAATATATATATATATATCGTTAAGTTAAAAAAATAAATTTATCAATTATATGAAACTGAAATTTATGAAAAATACCTCGCAATATTGTAAAATTAAAGAGAAAGAAACATTCGATTACACATTCCGCAGGAAAGAGACTCAGCTTCAAGCTAATGCTCGTGAGTGGCAAATCAGTCCCGTTGGTATAGAGAGCTCGCATCTCACGCGTGAGTAGCAAATCAGTCCCGTTGGTAGAGAGCTCGCTTCTCAAGCCCACAGCCCTGGTTCGTTTCCCCCAGATCCAAACGGGCGTTTTTCAGGACCTGTTGAGAAAATTTCCCCAAAGTAGTGCTGTAATGCAGAAGTTTCGTAAGGCGACAAAAAAGTAGCTGTAGCTTCGGGAAACTGCGGTTAAAATTATTTTTTTTATGGCTACTACTGGGAAATTAGCGGACAAGATTCGGAAAGCCATCAGTTACGTCACGTGATTGACGGCTGCCACTGTCGGGAAACTAGCGGACCACATTAGGCTAGCCATCATTTATGGCACGTACTTTCAGGGCCGTTGAAGGGCCGAAAGTACGTGCCATAAATGATGGCTAGCCTAATGTGATGGATAACTGATGGCCCTGTTGTGGCATATGACAACTAATGGGGGTGTCAACTATTGGCCAGCTGCTGGCGTCCACAAACGGACTGCTACCGGGTGCCATCGCCTCCGTTGTTAATCGCGTATCCGCGCTCGCCGTCTGCGTGATACACCAAGAATCTTGATTCTTCAGACCAGGCCGCTTTCTTCCAATCATCCACTGTCGAATCTCGATGATCTTGGGCACATTTCATGCGTTGTTGGAGATGTCGTGCAGAGAGCATGGTAGCCCGGCTGGATCTTCGGCTACGCAGGCCCATGCGCAGAAGGCTGCGATGAACTGTGTACTGTGACACATTGCACTGATCAGTACTGTTGTAGCCGCGATTGATTTGTCATACTGTGGCCCTGCGGTCGCTGTTAATAATGCGCGACAGTCTGCGCTCCCCTCTGGCGTCAATGAGCTGCGGATAACACACGGCTGGACGATGGTTCGTCGTTTGGCCATCTGTGCACCACTTTTGATACGTACTCACTACAGCGGCAAGGGAAAACACCAAGAACCGCGCGGTTTTGAGATTGTAGTTCCGAGGCCCTGTGACATCACAATTTATCCCTTATTAAACCCTTACAAATCATCAGCTTTTCCCTTAAACCCTTACAAATCATCAGCTTTTCCCTTAAACCTTTACAAATCATCAGCTTTTCCCATTGTGACTCCAAACACTCTACAAACCGAAAGCAGGTCCTCGGGTTGCATATATATACTGATCTGTGAACTTAATCTGCGCCACCGTTCTGTCTCCAGGTGAGCTCATTCTTCTAGGCTGGGAGTGGTCATAATGGAATGGCTTATCATTGTATATTATGATTGGGTCAAAACTGGAAAATACACTGGCGGAAAGTGAAAAAAGAACACCAAGAAGGAATTAGCGGACGATCATGAAATTTACATATGTTAATTGGGTCGAGTTTACGTAGGTGTGATGTTATTATCGGGACCAACCGGTAAGCGTTTACGCCACAGCACGGCATAATATGCAAATTATCGTCGGTGGTATTTAAGGAGTACGGCGAAGTGAATGTAATCAGTCGTCGGCGTACGGACACGTGCGAAGACCCTGAAGAAGCTACAATGCCTGGACATGGAAGACGTGTACGGTTTCAGCAGTTATCGGACTTTGAGCGAGGTCATCCAGACGGACTCCACGAGGCCGGGTGGTCGTATCGTCGTATTGCGGAGCGAATTGGACGGGAAGTATCGGTGGTGGTACGATGGTGGCGTAGATGGTCCGAGGAACATTTCCCATGCGAGAAGACGTAGAACCGGGAGTCACATAAGGACTGATGAGCGGACCGATCAACGCATAAGAAGAGCGGCGTTGTCAAGCAGAATATCCATTGCGACGCAAATCCGAGCTGCCGTTGCACCGGAGGTGACTGTGCGAACAATCCGCAACCGTCTACTGGATGCAGGACTACGTGCACGTGTGTCTCTGGCATGTGTACCTCTGACGCCATCCCACCGTCAGGAACGGCTGCAGTGATGTCGCCAACGTCTGCACTGGAGAACGCAATGGCGATCTTTCGTGTTCATCGATGAAAGAAGATTCTGCTTGGGAGCCTCCGATGGCCGTATGCGTGTTCGCAGACGCCCATGGGAGCGTCTCCACCCTTCTTTGCATCCTCCAGCGACACACAGGGCCTATATCTGGTCTCCTGGTGTGGGGAGCGATCAGCTATCACTCCCGTACACAACTAGTGTTTGTACCGGGTACGTTAAACAGCACCTCCTACATCAACAACATCATTCATCCCGTTGTTGTGCCATTTGTAAGGTGGTCCATCGTGTTGTTTTCCAGCAAGATAACGCACGCCCACACACGGCACGTGCAACGCAACATGCACTTCAGGGTGTGAGACAACTTCCATGGCCAGCACGTTCACCGGATTTGTCCGCCGTTGAGCACGTGTGGGATTTTATGGGACAACAACTTATCCGGTCTCCACGGCCAGCCACGACCATCCCCGATTTACGCGTCCAGGTTGAGGATGCTTGGAACTCAATACCTCAAACCTACATCCAACATCTGTACGACAGACTCCATGCCAGAATTGCACAGTGTGACGCAGTTCATGGCGGTTCAACCTCGTACTAACAATGTTACATGGAAATGTTATTTTTCAGTTTACCGCAAACACAGCTGTATTTTGTCATAATGTTTTGATCACGTTATCCTCTGTATTCCGTTATTATGCTGTATAAATTTCGTTGGTATCAGACGTCCCCTTCTTGGTGTTCTTTCTTCACTTTCCGACGGATGTGGAGGGAATGAGAAGAACCAAGGAATTTTAGTGTTTGTATTGTTCCTTAAGTGCTATGATACTTCATATTGCCGTCTGCAACTGCATTTAAGTTGCCACTTCCTTTTCTGCAAGTGGCTCTCAGGGGTGTTGTCGTGGTTCTTGTTGGTGTGTCTACCGTTTATTGTTGTTTCCTGTGAAAATCACTTTATATCTCAAAAGATTGTGGCCATCTGCTTGCCAGTAGAATGAGCTGCCAGAAAGTTCTTCGAACGAGGAGTTGTGTTGCTGCTGCATGGATCGTCGTTTCTTTTCAGGAGTGATGTAATGAGTTCATCATCTGTGACCTGTGGGCCAATCAACAACATTCGGAGAACCTATTGTGAATGGCAGTCAATTTACGGTATGACTGAACCGCACTGTGCACACTTTCTTCATTTGCAGTTCCTCATGGATGATTGCATGAAGCGTTGAACGGAGACCTGGTGCATGCTCGAATTTCTCAGTCGTTATAAGTCTGTTTTACATGGTGACCTCATAAATTCTTACGTTGCACGTATTCTGGCTTCAGGGTTGTGCCCTGTCGAACTATGCTGACTTCGTTCGTTATATTACTGTTTCCGCGGATGAAATCTTCCGCTCACCGGAAAACAGTGTAGCTGACAGACCGGGCTTCAAAACATACTGCCTTTAACCAATGGTGAACTTCCGCTAACCGGGAAACAGTTTAGCTGACAGACTGGGCTTCAAAACATACTGCCTTTAACCAATGGTGAACTTCAGCTCACCGGAAAACAGTGTAGCTGACAGACCGGAATTCAAAACATACTGCCTTTAACCAATGGTGAACTTCCGCTCACCGGAAAACAATGTAGCTGACACACCGGGCTTCAAAACATACTGGCTTTAACCAATGGTGAACATCAACAGGTGAAACGCGTTCCTCCCATAGGTACCATGAGGTTCACTGTTCTCCGTGGCAACATCCTTCCATGTCGCTGTTAGCCCTAGCATACGACTGATCTGAGAAATGCGTATACTTCACGAAATGTAATCAACTCAAAGCCGCCATATTGTGAGTTAATGTGCACTCACCTAAGAATATCAGCATAATGACAGTACCCTCGTCCTCCTAGATGCTAGGTGTCACCCAGTTTTCCCAATATTCTTATTAATTTATGAACGACATCGTGATATCACAGCAAAAAACAGCCTTGCTGGGGCAACACTGGCCCAACATTATTTTGCCGCTGCTGAACCGTCAATAAAATGCCCGGGCGGCCAACAGAAGGACCAGCAGCTAGCACCCCCATCAGTTGTCATATGCCACAACAGGGCCATCAGTTATCCATCACAGGCAACAGCTGCCACAAGTGGCTCTTCAGTGGCCCTTGTAAGCACGTGCCATAAATGATGGAAAGCCTAATGTGGTCCGCTAGTTTCCCGACAGTGGCAGCGGGCAATCACGTGACGTAACTAACGACTTGCCGAATCTTGTCTGCCAATTCCCAAGTAGTAGCCATAACGAAGAAATAAATAAGCAAAGGATAACCGCAGTTTCCCAAAGCTACAAGCACTTTCTTTTCTCCATTCGAAACTTCTGAATTTTAGCATTGCGCTGGGGAAATTTTCTCAACAGGTCCTGAAAAATGCTTGTGTGGATCTGGTGGGAAACGAACCAAGGACTGTCTGCGTGGGTAGCGGGTGCTCTACCAACTGGACTGATTTGGCATGAACGAGCGTGGCTTGAAGCTGACCCTTTTTTCTGCGGAATGTGTAACGAATGGTTCTTTCTTTAATTTTATAATATTGCGAGGTATTTTTCACAAATGTCAGTTTCGTATAATTCATGAATTTATTTTTTCAACGTACGAAGTTTTTTTTTTTTACCTTAATGGAAATTCACTTTTTCAACGAGTGCACCCACTTTAATGCGCTCGCCAAAGTTTCCAGCTGTCCTTGTCGTCTTGAAAAGTGATTGTTGAATTAATATATTTACCCGTTCATGTCACATTTTGTTATATTTTTAACGTTGTATCTTTCCTTTCCGGTGTCAGAAACTACATTTGTTTTAAAGAGGAAAGATATTATATTTTACTTCTCGTTATTTTTAGAAGCGAATTCCTCGTCTTGCTTATTCAACTCATGGACGAGTGCATTATACCCACATCGCGTTGCTTTTTTCTTTTTTTTTTTCAAATAATTGAAAAATTCTGTACGCGTATAATTCTACTTTTTTTTAACATCACGTTTTTTTAATATTTTTCCAGGATTTTTGTTTCAAGCAGCTTAGTGAATGTTAAAACGAAAGATTACACAGAAATTATTTCTTGTTATTCATGGGAATGCAGAGGGTATATTTTATGGCTGTAATCTAGTATCCCATTGCTTAATCTGATGTCTTCGTCGACGTGGCATTTCATTATAAGAAATTAATTCGCCTCTATACATATACGTTTTTTTCTTAACATCCACTAAAATAACACGATGGCGATAGCGTCGTCTTCAACTACCTGGTACCACGAAAGACACAGCACGTGTTGCTTCTGCACCTGCGCAGTTCCGTTGCTTCCATCTGGTGTTATGGCTTTATCAGTTGCCAGCTACGGGCCACTAGTGGCCCTTGCTTGGTGGACCGCAATTCTCGGCGATGCTGCAGGGCCATCAATGGCTGCCAACTGATGGCGCTGCCACAAACGGACCACTACCGTGTCGTTAGCGGCAGATTTCAGTCATTCAGTGACCCATCACTGCCAGCTGGTGGCCAGCAGATTTCCAACACTTGTGTTTTTGCTGGGATATAATTGTTTATGGTTACAAAACAAGCAGCTCGACATAGCAAATGCCACACTAGGAAATGTTTGTCGGAGCACCATGAAAATTGGTGGATATGTGTCATGAGTGATATTATTATATACAAGGGAAAAGCCCGTCAACAATGTGTCTGATTCTTTAGTCATTTAGTTAAGGTGTATCTCTACCCGATCTTTTTCATTGGAGTTTATTTAGCATATTTCATATTTGAAATTATCATCTCTGGGTTATATAGCCTGCCAAAACAGTAACCGCGTTCTTTGCTTGACCAATATCTGAAAAAAAAATTACGATTCAAACAAAATTTTAAAAAACAAAGATATTCTTAAAAACACATTTTTCTGTGCTATCGGGGGCTAGAAACAAGTAGGCTAATTTCCTTGACTAGAAAACTGGTGATAGCGATCTGTGCTATCGGTGGCTAGAAAAATGGTAATAGAGATCTGTGCTATCGGTGGCTAGAAAACTGGTAATTGCGATCTGTGCTATCGGTGGCTAGAAAACTGGTAATAGAGAATTGGGAATGACTCCGTGTTAATCCTGTAGCACTTCATAAAATGGTTTTCAACATATAATGAGCATCATTTTGTATATATGTTGTGAAATGTCGTTGAACACAAATATGTTGTAGCTTGGTATAGGAATATGAAGTCATTGGAGTTCGTAAGAAAGTC
The DNA here is from genome assembly GCA_039090855.1 of Macrothele yani. NCBI lineage: Eukaryota > Metazoa > Arthropoda > Arachnida > Araneae > Macrothelidae > Macrothele > Macrothele yani. Next base: position 72,459,174 of record CM077010.1, on the reverse strand, counting down.
ATCAGTGCTCGAAGCCTAACAGGCCTGTAAGGAAAATCCACTCGTTTTTCATTTCAAACGTTTCAGCTATGGGAATCTACATCTTATCGGTTTTACCCATAGTCAAGCACTTGAAACGGTAGCGGCGAAAAGTAAGGCGACGGTTGAGATGCACGTTATTTGAACAATGAGCGGAGTTATCGAAAATTGGGCTTTGGAATTTTGCATAACAAACAATTTCATTGTTCATATTTTCTTTGCGGTTCTTTCTCAGTGATGCCAGTAAAACAGAAATGGCTTATAATCTGAAAATGATATCAGAGTGGAAAGTGAGTTTAATTTTGCAATATATCCTACGTGAATTAAATTAACTCATTTTCACCTATCCCACTGTTTGGACCTTTTTTTTAAAAAACTTCATTTTATTCCCTAAGATGCTCTTCAATACAAACACTGCCACTACGAACCTGATAAGCTGATCGCATTCAAGAATTTGGTAATGTGGTACAAAGTTTAATCGGATTTGCGTGTTTTTCAGCTTTGCAGTCCGATACAATTCGTAAAGGTACAATGCTGAACTTTGTAAGCTATATCTTCTGAGATGTGATAAGACCAATTTCACGAAGTAAAAATAACGTCATGAACAGTTATACTATGATATGAAATGTCTTATTTAGTTTCATCGGTAATATCATTTTTTATTAATGCGAAAAGTATATTTATTTCTTCAAAGACAAGCCTTTCCGGTACAAAAATATTATTTCTGGGTTCTCAAAATTTTATATATGTTTTCGCACAAACGTTGGAATAAAATGATAATAATTATTGCCGCTTGTTGATTTTGAATTGTTGGATGTCCAGCCCTGCAAAAAAGAAAATGCTTTTATGTCTTCCCTGGGTCAGTTACCGGAACATGAATTTGGGAAAATAAGATTTTTGCAGAAATTAATACACTTGGCGTAGTCATGCACTGAAAATTGTAGAATTACGAACACTGTGTCTTTAGGAAAACAAAGCTGAGATGTGATGGAGCAGATGTGTACAAAATATATGAGTAAAAAGAATTTCAAAGCTGATGTGACACAACAGGCGAACAGTGAGATTTTGGAAGAATCATCATAAACAGAGATGCTATCGAAGTATGGTCTAATAGTACATACAGAAGGTGAAACTATTCAGTTTTTTCTTTAGATCGATCATAAAATGTGCCCTGAACTTTTTTAATGGTAGAAAATTTTAAGAACAGCGTGCGTTATGTTCATTATTTTGTGGGCCCAGAAAACTTTTATTAAAATTGAATGTATCTTATATTATAACCAACGAGATGGAAATACGAGTGTCGTTTCAAAAGTTTTGCACACTGTGGGTTATCTCTTAAAAAACGAATTTATTTCGCAACGTACCTTTACAGGCCTTCGAATTAATCTTCCTGTTTCTTTATGACAGCGACACAACGTTTGGGCAAGTCTTGTATTCCAGTCAGGACACCTCTATTGCTGAGGCGTCGGATTACTCGTGTCACCTCATCATAAACAACCTCAATCGTACTGAATCTTTTCCCGTGGAGTGGTTTCTTCAGTTTTGGGAACAAGTCATAGTCTGTCGGGCTCATGTGAGGCCTGTATGGTGCATGGGGAAGCAATTTCCCTCCATACTTTTCCAGAAGTATGTTGCCCGTACGGTAAGAGACAATGACACCAGTTTCGAACATGTCGGGTCTTCTTTGGCGAATACAAAACATTTTGCAGAAACCTGCTGTTGTATTCCACTGTTACAATGGTCCCCTCGGGCACTATGTCTGCTGCTATAGCTCCAACTTGTCATAGGTCATAATCATCATCAGCTTAACCTCCGATTGTTGGCGGCGGAATTTTTTCTGGCGAGGAAATTCTGGGTGTTTCCACTGAACGGACTGAGATTTCAGCTCTGGTTCAAAATCTCGTATCCAGGTTTCGTCTATAGCAACAAATCTGTCCAAAAACTGATCCATTTCTGTCTTCTGTCTCATACTGCTGAAGCAATTTTTCTGCGTTCCCTTTTGCGAACTGCTTGCTGCTCTTCACTCAAATTATGCGGAACCCATTTGACATCCACTTTTCTCTTCTGTAATTTTTCAGTTAGTATTTTGAAAACCGAAACGGTAGACATGTTTGTTTCATGTGCAATATCTTCACATGTTTTCCGTCGATGTTCCAAAATGCTGTTGACGATAACCTCAGAAGTGTCGTCCGTTATACCTGAGGGCCGGCCGTTTCTTGCGTCGTTTTCAATGATTTCTCGATCTTGGCGGAGACAAGAAGCCCATCGTGATATTGTGCTACGATCCACTACGATTGCCTGACACACTTCACACAAAGCTTTATCAATTTCGGTAGGGGAATTTCCTCGCAAAGTTTCAATTTTAATGTCGGATCGCTCGTCGCTACGCGATTTCTGACCTTACTTATTTTCTTCCTCCATTTCTGAGAAGAATGTTTCGTAACAGGAACAAATTAGCCAGCAAAGGTAGACAAAGGTAGACACAACTTTATATACTGAAGTCTGACTCATAACCGGCGCAACGATTGGAGCGATTATATCATCCTACGGGCAGCATCTACGCAGTGTGCAAAACTTTTTAAATGACCTGCGTAGATAGAGTGTTTGAGAAGGCGCGATGTTTGAACGAAATTGAAAGAGCAGCGGCCATCACAATGACGGGCGGAAAGGGAGAACCGGGAGTCTGAATAAGATCTCTGCCAGTGTGGAAACTAAGGTAAACATCAAACATTCGCACCAGTTTAACCTAAAACTAAATGCTTAAAACATGTATATAGGTAGTAAATACGCTTAAAATTGAACATAATAAGTATTTCCGCTAAAGAAGTTGTGTTCGTATGCAACGCAAAACAGCGGTAATGTTCTTTTATGCCTGTGCTAGATAGAGTCATTAGTATTGTTTCATTCTGAAAAACATTACTACATAATGTTTTTCAGAACAAAATCCTAAAAACACATGCTTATGTTATGACTATTTCCGTCGGTCTGAGGGCCCCACATACCTGCACCTATTTGACCGATTTGTAAAATTATACTTGCATTGCGATGCCTGAATTGTAAGGATGGTGGTCCTTATCTTTTGATCTTTCTCCGATGCATAATTTCGCCTCTGTGAGAGTAATGCAGACACAATCAAATTCAAAATATATTTTATTCAGGATCATTGCTTCTAAAAACCATAATGTCGCTCCCTTGGCAGAGCTGTCTGAGGTGTTAGCTTCAGATATTTCTCCCGAGTTGGTCACGGGTGCGAAACCTGAAGTATGGATATTTGACTTAATTATTTCAATCTGGTTTTCAAATGCCCAGATATTATTGCAAATGCGATTGCAATAGAAATATGAACCTACACCCTCTAGTCGCAAATTGTACGTTACAAAACATTAAAATGATAGGTAAAATATTCCTCACCATAAGCGTTGTTCGACAAACCAAGAATTTTGAAAACCGGACTGTTAGAACCAGAGATTCCGAGGAAAATATGATTTACTCCTCCGCCCCCTGGCGACAAAACTGTCATTGTTATGAACCTAAATTTTGCGCAAAAAGTTTTTCTTAGTGACAGAAGTTTTTCTATTTAAAGGAAAAAATCTTTTTTCAATAACGTTTTTAGGAAAGCAGATATTACCGAAACCTATTGGAAAGAGAAATATACCCTTACGCCTCCTCCCATTATTACTGTTATAATAGTAATTTATTTTAATAAATTTAGCCCATGATCCTTTGCGAGGTTATTTCTGAGCTCTCTCTGAATCGATTGGTGGTACAGATGTATGTTGTATAAGAAGCTGGCATAATGCTATATCTTTTCTTTAAAGAAACACACAGCTATCATTGAAATGAATGTTAAAAATCCACAAGGATGCCGACCATAATGTTGGCGTCGGGATATTAAACGTCCTTCACATCAGCTGCACCTCTCAACCAACAGGGTGATATTTTGAAAGTGACCATAATTAATTGAGATTATGGTACTTTTTATATTATCATTTATTGCGTCAATCCTGGACCTTTTCAGACGTAGGTTGTATCTTAACAAAAGCACTTTGCCCCATTTTTTCGGTAAATTCCAAATTTCGCGTCAGCGCTGTAGCCTTTTTTCTGAAGTCTGTAATGATTCCTCAAACAGCCCAAATTACACCGTCCTGACTTTGACACTTTCCAAACTCTACGGAAACCCGAATTTTAGAGATGTATCAATATTACACACTGCTCAGAATCTTCACAGACTTTCATGGGATTCTAGAAAAAGGCTTGATGAGCAATTCATTCGCTCACTGAAACTTCCATTAATACAGATGCTTTATATGAGGGTTGTACCGAAAGTAATCTAAAAGTGGGCATAACGTTTTTATTAACTGACAGAGATAGTTCAAATTGCACATATTTGTAGAGTAACTCTTTCCCTATACAAAGGTATTATTCAAAGTAGTCTCCATCACAAGCGGTGCATTTGCGCCATCGTTGAACCCAACTCTCAAATCCTCTTTGAAAAAATTCAGGTAAGAACTGTTGTACCCACTTCTTCACAACCACTTTCACCTAGTCTGCGTCATCAAATTGTTTTTTGTTTGTTTGTTTGTTTGTTTTTTTTATCGAGGTTTTACAACCACCGTGAGCAACTCAATGGGCTATAAGCGGCAGCCCGTCCCGAATTTAGGGCCACTGACCCCAGGGAAGCGAAAGAACCAGTGCTCAAAGACAAACACAACATCAATGCCTCACCGGGGTTCGAACCCAGATCCATCTCGGACGAACGGTCAAAAGCCATCGTTTAGAACACTGCGCCACCTGAGCGACATCAACTCGTTTTCCCTGGAGACTGTCCTTCATTGGACTGAAAAGGTGTAAATCGGAGGGGGCCAGCTCTGGACTGTACTGTGCATAGGGTACCAATGACCAACCTAATTTGCTGATCGCCTGATTTGTTGCCAAATATGCGTGTGGTCCCTCATTGTCATGGTGAATGTGGATCCTTTTCAGATTCTTGTTCGGTCTCTTTCTTCTTATATCTTCTCTAAGACTCACGAGTGTCTTAATGTACTGCTCGCGGTACGGCCGCGTTCCATAAAATCAAGTGAATGGCACCCCTGTCATCCCAAACAACAGTCACCCTGACTTTCTGTGCTGATCACTGACTCTTGAACTTTTTAGGCCTTGGTGAAGAAGAGTGACGTCATTCCATGGATTGATTCTTCGTTTCTGGATCGAATACTGTGGAATAGACCGAACAAGAATCCTTTTCAGATTATTGTTCGGTCTCTTTCTTCTTATGCCTTTTCTAAGACTCACGAGTGTCTTAATGTACTGCTCGTGGTACGGCTGCGTTCCATAAAATCACGGAGAATGGCACCCCTGTCGTCCCAAAAAACAGTCACCAGATTCTTGTTCGGTCTCTTTCAGATTCTTGTTTGGTCCTTTTCAGATTCTTGTTCGGTCTCTTTCTTCTTATGGCTTCTCTAAGACTCACGAGTGTCTTAATGTACTGCTCGCGGTACGGCCGCGTTCCATAAAATCAAGTGAATGGCACCCCTGTCATCCCAAACAACAGTCACCAGATTCTTGTTCGGTCCCTTTCAGATTCTTGTTTGGTCCTTTTCAGATTCTTGTTCGGTCTCTTTCTTCTTATGGCTTCTCTAAGACTCACGAGTGTCTTAATGTACTGCTCGCGGTACGGCCGCGTTCCATAAAATCACGGAGAATGGCACCCCTGTCGTCCCAAAAAACAGTCACCAGATTCTTGTTCGGTCCCTTTCAGATTCTTGTTTGGTCCTTTTCAGATTCTTGTTCGGTCTCTTTCTTCTTATGGCTTCTCTAAGACTCACGAGTGTCTTAATGTACTGCTCGTGGTACGGCTGCGTTCCATAAAATCACGGAGAATGGCACCCCTGTCGTCCCAAAAAACAGTCACCAGATTCTTGTTCGGTCCCTTTCAGATTCTTGTTTGGTCCTTTTCAGATTCTTGTTCGGTCTCTTTCTTCTTATGGCTTCTCTAAGACTCACGAGTGTCTTAATGTACTGCTCGCGGTACGGCCGCGTTCCATAAAATCAAGTGAATGGCACCCCTGTCATCCCAAACAACAGTCACCCTGACTTTCTGTGCTGATCACTGACTCTTGAACATCTTAGGCCTTGATGAAGAAGAGTGACGTTATTCCATGGATTGATTCTTCGTTTCTGGATCAAATACTGTGGAATAGACCGAACAGGAATCCTTTTCAGATTATTGTTCGGTCGCTTTCTTCTTATGCCTTTTCTAAGACTCACGAGTGTCTCAATGTACTGCTCGCGGTACTGCCGCGTTCCATAATATCAAGTGAGTGGCACCCCTGTCGTCCCAAACAACAGTCACATGACTTTCTGTGCTGATCACTGACTCTTGAACTTCTTAGGCCTTGGTGAAGAAGATTGACGTCATTTAATGGATTGATTCTTCGTTTCTGGATCGTAAAAATATTGACAGGTTTTTTCATCCCCTGTCACGAGACAGAAAACACGTGTCTTCATTGGCTTCAAACGCTTTCAGCAAATCAGAGCAGACTTCCATTCTTCTCTCCTTCAAATAGGGTGTCAACTGCCGAGGTACCCACTTTCACACACTTTCCGATACCCTAAGTCTTCCACCGTCTTCTGTGTGGCATTGTGACCACAGTCCAGTTGTAAAACAAACTAAGGATTGTGACTCGTCTCTCCGCGCGAATCAATTCAAATTGAGTATTATTGTCAGTGATCGCAGATGATGGTCTCCCACTGTGTGGTTTGTCTTCAATACTGATTTCCCCTTCTTTACATTTCTTCATCCATCTGTGCACATTGCTCTTGTCAATGGTGTCATCTCCGTAAACATTCTGTAGCCTTCTGTGGATGTCGGACAGCTTGCACCCTTCCTTCGTCAAGAACTCAATGACGGCATATTGCTTCTGCTTAGAATCAATTATTTACCTGCAATGAAGAAGAAGAGTTACTATAGAGAAAGAGTTACTCTACCAGCATGTGCAATTCGAACGACCTCTGTTAGTTAATAAAAAAGATTATGCCCACTTTTGCATTACTTTCGGTTCAACATTCGAATTTACTGCAGTATCCATTAGCACTGGATATTGCTAAATTTTCAATTTACTGAAATTCATCATTTAGTAGTTGGCTGTCTCGCAGTTTGTCAGGAGATTCTTGTGAGATAGGAAGTTTCAGAAAAATTACGTCGCTTTGGTTTGGAACTTCGTGCATAATACAAATATCGAATATTATTTTATTGCACACAATTTGGTTTTAAACTTTTTAAACACAATTGAAACTACATTGTGTGTGTGTGTGTTACAAACTTTTGCAGATCTGCCGTCACAGTCCACATTTGCTATATACACTGGTGTTAAAAATTAAAGCAACAACTTTAGTCAGTTGACAATAACTGACAAAGTAATGAACATAGGGAAAGGAACGTAATGTATATTGTGTGATACAGTATCTCCCACTTGTCAACACAAACGTACGTACTGATATGTACCGAAATGTGTCTAAATTACCAGTATGTGAAAAACATCAGTGAAATAAGGCAAGAAATTATATCACATAAATCAGCAAACGTGGCACCACAGGCCTTAATGTGGAATGTGATCACCACGGGGAACGACTCAAACTCTACAGCGCCGAACAATACTTTGAATGAAGGTGTTTACAAGTTCCATTCTTTAAGAAGAGCATGCCGTAAACCCTGTAGAGTTGTGAGAGAAGGCGGATGACAGAAATTCTCCGACCTAAAGTGTCAAAAACATGCTCAATGGAATTAAGATGTAGTGACGGTACCAACAAATCCATAAGCTTAAAATCTGCTCTCTGAACCAGCAAAACCCTACGATGTCGGGCGTTGTTGTCCATCAATAGGAAATCCGGACCCACTGCACCGTTAAAAAGATGAACATGAAGATCCAGAATCACGTTGAGAAATCGGGAGAAGTTAAAGCTCCACAGTTTCTCCTGGTTATAACGTGAAGCGGCGGATGAACGTTCATAAAGATTCCGACATGAATTACTATTCATTACTTCCCAAGTGGTCTCGTTCCTGAACATTCATCGGATGTTATCGTGTGTGTCTTTCTTGCCAGAGAGATATTCTGCGAGAATCTCGTTGCAAGGAGAATCTGCTCTCATCGATATAGAGTACGTTTGTCTATTCTTCGTGGGCCAAATGAACATGTTGATGATACCACTCACAGCAGGGATACGCACAAAGAAACACAAACAGCAGACCATCTTGCATACAGACCATTGTTATGTAATCATCAGCACACGTACGTATAGATATACGTACGCTCAGTTGCTTCAGTGACCGCTTGGGTCAATCGGCGTGCTGTGTTGCTTGGACTGCGGCCTAATAGTCAACACCAATAAGTGGCCTTATGGAGCAAAAGTCACTCCCTAACATCCTTTCCCAGGGTTTTTTTTTTTTTTTTTGATTGGAGGTTTAACGACCATCGTGAGCAACTCAAATGGGCTATAAGCAGTCGCCCGTCCCTAATTTAGAGTCACTGGTTCCAGGGAAGGGAGCGAGCCAGTGCCGTAAGACAAACACAACATCCATGCCTCACCGGGATTCGAACCCGGACCCCGTTTGGACGAATGATCAGAGGCCATCGCTTAGACCACTGCGCCACCTGGCTGGTCCCAGGTTTTCTCGAGATGCTTTCAGTGTCTTGAAATGATTTCCAGAGGTGGCAGACGACAGATTGATCCACATGTAACCATCTGGTCTCTTCAGCTTGTGACTGTCATGCTTCTAATCTCCCTGCAGCTGCCTATCGTATGAATAATCTAAAGGAACTCTTTGAGACATAATGATGTCATATCACTGCATCTGACAGTGCAAATGCCAAGATTACCCACGTATTTGAATCTAATAGCTTATGTCATGTGTGTGGCATATGCAAATTTTATTGTCACGTGGTTTCTTATGGTGCCTTTATTCGTTTATTGGGTACAGGATTTGCTGCTTTATCCGACCGGGTTCTTGTAACATATTTACGCGCAACATTAGAGCAGGGTAACTCTGATATTTACGATTTTGTGGTTGTTGCTTTAATTTTGAACACCAGTGTGTATAGTTAACACAGTTAATTTGTAAGAAAATAACTATTTCTCCGTAGATTCAGGCAAAATAGATGGACGGTGTAGATCTAGGTGCTAGATATCTTAGCATATGAATCGCAAATACTATTAGTTGCCTTCAATTTAATTTAGTATACGTACATGTGTGTATGCAGGTTATCGTGCGTAGGTTATTCAACTCTGTCTTTTGATACCGGAAACAAAATGCGTTCTATAGTGTCGAACATGGATAAGTTACACACTTGATGGAAAGGAGTAAATTTCCGTAAGACTTTTAGATAGGTGGTGTAAGTTGTATTTGCATAATGCTGTATTACGGGTACAAGAACGGTGACAAATTTATCAAGTTAAGGGAAACCCATTCGTGTAGGACAGAATTTTTTACTTTAAAGCCAGTCAAGTGCCTGTTTTTCGAATAGTCAGAATCAGTGTTTAAAGGAATTGCTGATTTTGTTGTGCAATTAAAAGGAATGATGAGTTAATGAATTCATTTAGATTCGTACTATGGAAATTCAACCATTTCTACTTTCTTGTAAAAATAAAAAACCGCGAAATGTGGTTACTTGAGGGCCCTTGTGCACATACGCAAACTCGTGATAGCTTGAAAGTTGTGCCTTTTTTTGCTTGTGAAATTCGTTTTTGGAAATCCGAGCAAACTAGCATTCGCGAAATTTGTAGCTTATATTTTAAACTCCATATTTGAGTTCTATGCACTTATTTTAATCCAGGCTCTTATTCATTATTTACTTAGACCATTATTAATTCTAGGATTTTGTTTATAAGTGTATAAGACACTTAGACACAGAACTTAGTTTCAAATAACATAGTGCCCATACTATGTCTTAAATACAAACTACAACATTTAAACCACTTTTATTTTATTCATAGTGACTTATGACAAGAAAATTTATTTTCACCTTAGAAGAAATTTTGAACCTACTGTGGAAATTTAAGTTTTCTAAAGAAACTCGGACTCTAGATCAATGGAAGCGATTTGAAAATCCCCCATAATGAAATTTAAGTTTTTTGGAACATCAGTTACTACTGTTTCTTTCTTAGTATTTTAAGAAATCTGAACGAAATAAATATTGGAATGTTGGTCTTTTTACTTCAGAGTTATCTTAACACTGAAGAATATGGTTGAGGACTGCACAAACAGGTGTACGTTTGAAGATTGTACATCAGAAACAAAGTACGTCACTGATCCGTTGTCCATTTTCTGTAAGCGTAGAAGTTCTCGTAACTTGATTTTTTTAAGAGGGCTGATGCTCCCATGAACATCTACAGCTGTGAGGAATCTGGTTTTTATTAAGAGACCTCCCATAAACATCTACAGCTGTGAGGAATCTGGTTTTTATTAAGAGTCCTCCCATAAACATCTACAGCTGTGAGGAATCTGATTTTTTTTAAGAGGACTGATGCCTCCCATGAACATATACAGCTGTGGCGAATCTCACGTCCTTAATTTCAGAACCATTGGTTCCTAGGAAAGCAAGAAACTACTAGCACCAGGACTGCAAACAGTATTCACGCCTTTCTTCGGGATTCACACCCAGATGCAGCAGAACCATGATCAGATGCAGACATCCGGAATCGTTTTAAATAAACCACTCGGCAATGAAGAAAAATTGAGTACTTAGAAATAAGACTCGCGACAATGGAGAAATAGAGTATTTAGAAATAAGAAGCTAGGCAATGTACAATGATATTTGTTGCCTCAAATTTCATTTAGTGTACATGCGTTTGCAGGTTACCTTACGTGCATACACATACTGTGTATTCAGAACTCATGTAATTTAAAAGAATACAAGTGGAGAGAAGTCATACATGACGGAGTTACCAATATGAATTTATAGGCAAGGAAAACTTGCATGTCGTTAGAAATAAGCCATCTCAGTTTATAGTTTTTGATCTCTTTACAAATATGATATGTGAAAAACCATTTCCAGATATGAGTTTGGCCAATTTTAGAGAGAATATGATGGATTGACGATGATAAGGACTTCAAATTTAAATTGGTAGTATTATACAATAATCTCTGCATTCAAGGTTTTCAGGAATTCCGTGTTTGTGCATATCAACGACTCATGGGTAGAATTTGAGGAAATTGTAGTGAATCTCCGACGCATAGATAGTACAGAGCACATTGTGTACGAAGCGAAAATTTAGATCTGTGATAATATCCCCTCTGATGGTACAAGCTAAAGAAGGCAACACGAGTCCATCCTTGTCTTCAAGATCAGTGGCATCACAAATAATTTCCACCAGATGGTAGGGGAAGTATTTCTTGTGTTCTTGGTGTTCTTCAGTATTTCTCTGTGTTCTTGCACAGTTAGGGTCTTTCTTCTGCCAGTGGTGTAAAAATAAGTTGTTGTCGCGTATCGTAAAGTGGATCATTGAGCCGGAAAGGGACCTTTCTATTGTATTGGGAAAAACATGCAATGTTTCAAAAGTATCTATTTAAAAGTGATACCCAAATCGCCGAAATGAGCTGTGCATTGCATTCTCCCACGCTGAAGATGTTTTCTTATGGAATGTTAAAAGACCAAGAACAAGCGATCTTTCCTCTTTACAAACTAATTATAGCACAGGGAATCAGAACGAATACATGCCATTAGTATAGTTAAATATGAGGCATAACTTTAGCTAAGTCTCAACATTATCTTTTACGGATCTGCTGCTTTCCCAGATAACTGCTTTTATCATATGTTAAAAACTTTCATAAGATTTCATTTACGGTAACGTGACTTTAAATTCTGTCACAGAGCTTTCCACACACATAACTGCTTCCAATAAATTTACTTTTGATAATTCGGTATCACAATTTCGAACTGCGACTTATACAAACATTTCACACATTCAAAATAGTGCATATATTGTTTTAATCATGTGCATTCACCAAACATTTGTTGAAATCATGCATTTATTCTATTATAATTACATTGAAGCTTTAGCCATTCTCCTAATGTATATTTAAGCTACAAAATACGTCGATGTATATTTAAGTTACAAATACATACTCAAGGTACATATTCACCAACACCGTATAATGCGTATATGTACATTATTACTCTGAAAAAAGAGTTGATTAAAATGTTGACCCATAGCGATTAAATTTAGTTGTTTTAAACAATAATTCCAGATATACGCTTATGTTTGGAGTTATTATTTAAACAACTAAATTACTTTCACGTTTTTATGTAACTTTAGTGAATACTTTTAAGTATTGTTTGTCATAAGGAACTTCTTTTTCATCTCGCAGTGGATTGTTAAATACTTTAGCTCGCATTTCTGTCTTAAAATTTGCTCTTCTTACCTGTAATTCATATTCTGTTTGAAATTTGATATTATTTTAAACATCGCTGCACTTAAATAAATTGATAGTATATTTTTTCTTCTACCCTTCCCTTTTACGAGATCTGAATTTTTGTTTAATTTTCTCTTTTTTTATCCTAATCTTTGTTTAATTTTCTCATTTTCTCTCTTTCTTTGTTTTGTTTAATTTTCTCTTTTCTTTTGAAAGAAAACTTTTTTAGATGTATGTTAACTGTTCCATAAATGTTAAATGTTTTCCACGTCAATACATTGATATACAAAATCACTGTTAAATGATTGGAGCTTTTAATTCTATTACTCCTGATACCACGTATTTACATCTATAGCTTCGATGTCATGAAGGAAGGTGTGTCAAAACTCATGAACATTATGTGTAATCTAAGTACAGTTTGAGTCGTTTATTTCTTCCATAAGACAAGAAATTGTAGTCTTTTATATTTGGGGAAATATTGCTGTTTCAATTAGCAGAAAATACATCAAATACTCGAAAAGAAAAAAATGACAAGTATTAGGATGAAAAAATAAAAATAAAATTTGATTTAAAAATATTTTTATTATGTTCTCGTACAGTAGGCAAAATAAAAGAGTAGGAAAATTAAATACTGAAAGTTAACTCGGTAGCATGAAAGAATTTGTAAATGGAGAAGAACACGAAGACAGCAAATAAAAGAAGAGGAAATAAAGAGACAGCTAAAGAAAAAGATCCACAAATTTATTGCAAGGCATTAAGCCTACTATGAATCTTAACATATGTTTAGCAAAACTTGATCCACACTAGGTTCTGTTTTAGGATTGCAATAAATTAACATCTCTTTTTGGTACAAATACGTTACAAAAAACTCTTCTGAAATATTTAACACCTCAACCATTTAAATGCATTAAATTCCCAAGAATATCAATATATATGCGAACACTGTGCCCGTGATCTTCCAGAAGGCAGCATATTTGGCGTGACTTGCAGATTTCAGGAATTTTCAATTAATAATATGTGGATTTAAAATTTTGATTTTTCTTCATGGACATCCGATACATTTTGAAAAATTAAAAAAAAAAAACATTCTCGAAATCCTTCTAGTCACTGAATTGATACTCAACTTTTCAAATCATGTGCTCGGTGTTTGGCAAGTCACATACGTGAAACTCTCAAAGTCCGCTAGAAGGTATTGCAAAATATGATTTCGTTAGTTTACAAAAGTCTCTTTCACGTACATGACACTCAGAAGGATTACTAGGGTGAAATGCAGCATATGACTCCGTTACTTTGCAAGTCTTTTTCACATACAGGTCTTGCACAGAATAATGTGAGCACTTAGAAAAACAAGGTTCTACGTGCCTAGTAGGTTGTGGGACCACCTTTGGAATTCAATACCGCCTGCATCCTCCTTGGAAAGAATGCATACAAATCCTGGATGGTGGTTAATGGGATGTTCATGCAAAAACTGCTTCAGGTCCTTGAGGGATGCAGGAGCAGGATAACTGTATCTTACTCTGTTTTCTAACACAGACCACAGTGGCTTGATATGTTTATTGGGGAGGCCAAGTAAAGTGTGAAAGCTGGTCCTCGTGTTCTCAAATCATGATTGGACATTCGGAGTTCTGTGAATTGGGGCGTTATCATCTTGATAGATGGCATCCCCTGCAGGAAGCAATGCCTCAGCCATTGGATGGACTTTGTCCGCCAAATTGGTTTTCATACACCCTGCCAGTCATCCGTCTTTTCAAGGTTATCAGGGGACCTGCTGAAAACCACGATATGACAGCCCAGAGCATGACAGAACCACCACCATGCTGCACTGTTGGGAGTAGACAGTCTGGGTTGTACGCTTCTGATGGTGTTCTCCTTCCGTAAGCACATCCTGTGGGGGAGAATAGTCTGAATGTGGATTCATCCGACCACATTACACGCTTCCATGCATCGGCAGTCCACGTTGTATGCTCCTGTCACCCCTGCCGTCGCCGTTGCATTCACACGGGTCACCAGAGGTTTTGCAATAGCATCTCCGCCAGGAACATCTTGTTTATGCAGTTTCCTGCGCACTTTTTTCGTTGATACTGGGATCTGAAGATGCAGATTGAGCTCCGCAGTAATTTTCGGCGCCATGGTCTTTTTATTATGGTAACAATCCTCTTTGATGCTCTCCTGTCTCTATAAGTCAGGGCCATTTTTCGCCCGCTCTTGTATTTTGCACACGAGGTTTTGTCATGAACACGGTATGTTGTCATGACGCTAGGCACAATAGCTCTCGATAACCCCACTACCCTGGCGCTGTTGTCACCAGGGCACCAACTTGCCGGCCACCAACAATTTAGTCCTCTTTCGAAGTCCGTTAGGTCGCTCATTTCGTTATTACCCTGAAAGACATTTTTCAACAAGACACTTTAAATGCGCTTAAACAGGACCTTGAATACATGGTATGTACGAACATTGCGTAACCGTGTTCGTACCACACCATACCTGTATTAAAGCAAAGCCATTACAACCAAAAGGTGGCGGATACCTTTGCGCATTACGACGTACGCAGCTCCATTAAAAGTCGCGTCTCT
This sequence comes from Macrothele yani, assembly GCA_039090855.1. NCBI lineage: Eukaryota > Metazoa > Arthropoda > Arachnida > Araneae > Macrothelidae > Macrothele > Macrothele yani. The sequence continues at coordinate 72,444,174 of CM077010.1, read as the reverse complement.
GAGCTTGGTGTTCACATTATCCTGTCCAACCCCTGTACATGAAACTCAGAAAGATCACTAGAATAAAATGCAGCATCTGATTTCGTTACTTCGAAACGTTTTCAGTCTCATACAGATGAAACGGACAGAACTCACTATACTGAAATGCAAGATATGAGTTTTACCATTCGTCAGTGATGAATATCAGTTCTTTGAGCCAACAATGTTGTGTTTGTCGGCACTGGCTCTCTCCCTTCCCTAGAACCAATGGCCTTAAATTACGGACCGGTGATCGCTTACATCCCGTCGAGTGGCTCAGTGGGTCATTAACGCCTATCAAATAAATCTGATTTCCTTACTTCGCAAAAAGCCTCTCCCTTCTCTTTCATTTTGCTGCTATTCGTTGTCAATATATACACTGAAGAGCAATTGAATTAGAGACAGTTGGCGTTATGCAAATGTGGCGCTGTGGGCGGCCCTGTAAACGGAAACGACATGACGTATGCAGCGATCCGACAATATAAGGAGTGATGCGACGGGAATCAGTAAGAGTCGGACGCAGTATACGAAGGATCTAAGCGCATTTCATCGTGGGAAAACTGTCGAGGCCCGACTAATGGGTCAGTCCATCTCGGAAGTCGTGGAGGCACTGGGATTTTCACGAGCCACGGTGTCACGGGTGCATCGTGAGTACATCGAATCCGGTAAAACCATCACTGCAAGGGCCAACTGCCGTGGGCTACAGCGTGTGGATGAGCGGGGTCATGGTCGGCTAGCTCGCTTTGTAAGAGCGGATAGATGGCCCACAGTGTAAGAAATCACTCGGCAATATAACGCTGGTGCACAAAAACGTGTAAGCAGCCACACCATCCAGAACCATCTCCTCGCTATGAGGTACAGAAGCCATCGTACCACGAGGGTACCGCTGCTGAAAGCACATCACAGGGTGCAAAGATTAGCATGGGCGCGGAAACATCGCCACTGGACCCTAGACATGTGGAAAAATGTTGCCTGGACTGATGAGTCGAGATTCACGTTGGTACATGCGGATGCTAGGATACGAGTACGGTGAAAACCACATGAAGCGATGGATCCTTCTTGCCAGCAGGGTACTCTTCAAGCTGGTGGGGGTGGCATTCTCATCTGGGGACTGTTTACGTAGACTGAAATGGGACCCCTGGTGCGTGTAACCTCGTCCCTTACAGGTCAACGTTTCCGGGATATCCTGGACGACCATTTGCTCCCGTTTGTGCCTTTTCAAAATCCCAGTGGGGACCTCATCCTGCAACAAGACAATGCACCGTGCCATCGCTTCCGAATTGTATCCGAATGGTTGGATGAACACTCTACCGTCGAGACCTCGCTTCCTCGGCCGGCTGGGTCACCTGACCTCAGTCCCATCGAGCTCATCTGGGATGCCATCGAAAGAGAGATGTTCGAGGCTCTGACCCCCTCCATCAAATCTTCGTGAACTGTGGGAGCATTTTCAGGGGTCGTGGATCCGTATGGGTTCCCAACACTTCCGGAGTCTTGTCGTGTCCATGCCAAGACGAATCGCCGCCGTCATCGGGGCGAAAGGTGGTGCTACACGTTACTAAACAGGTATCTCTAATTCAATTGCTCTTCACTGTATTTATAGTTATACAAGTACCGAGAACATATTTTTTGATAATCTACAAAGAGTAGACGAATAACATATATGTTGAACATGAAATGAGATTGGCGCAATACTGGAGAAATTGAAAATTTTAGATGTAGAAAATTACGGTAATCTACAATGTCATAAGAATGACAACGACTGACTCTCAAGCATATCAGGAGCTGCTTGAAGTGGCGGATAAGTGTTTGATAAATGCAAAAGTTCTCACATTCTGTACACATGGAAAGTGAAGCTGGTTTTACTTACATAACGCTTTATTTCGATTTATTGCGAAGTCTGCAGCCCGGTAGCATAGTGGTTTGACGCACTGACTTCTGGCGATTCCTTCGAGTTGGAGTGGATTCGAGTCCTGAATGGTGCATAGGTGGTACGTTTGTCCATTCGCACTGGTACTGTCCTTTCTCTTGAAGCAGTGGCCTGAGATAAGGGATGGCTAACTACTTACAGCCATTAAAGTTGCTCACGGTGTTTGTTAATCCTGAAGCAAAATCCTTGTGCTGTCTCCATTATTAGCGATAAGCCGTTCCCATCGTTTCAGTTAGCTGTTTAATTTCCCTGTCAAAGAAAAGAGTGTCCCAGCAGTAAATTAATGTTTGAATAGCCGTTTTGACCACTATACGGTATTTAATGGTTTTGCCAGTCATATTATTCTGCAGTGACTGGAACAAGCGAAAATATATTGGGGCTAACCCCGGTGAATACGATGAGTGAAGCAAAAGTTACAATCTAATTTCCGGCAGTGTGTGATGTCTTACATAACCACACGTGGTCTGGCATTATCTTGATAGAAGGCAAAATCCTGACAATAATAGATAGAAAATGATGGATTAGCTTAGTAGGTTATGAAAACCTGATAGCCGCCCCGGTGGCGCAGTGGTCTAAGCGATGGCCTCTGATCATTCGTCCGAACGGGGTCCGGGTTCAAATCCCGGTGAGGCATGGATGTTGTGTTTGTCTTACGGCACTGGCTCTCTCCCTTCCCTGGAACCAGTGGCCCTAAATTAGGGACAGGCGACTGCTTATAGCCCATTGAGTTGCTCACGGTGGTCGTTAAACCTCCAATAAAAAAAAAAGAAGAGAAAAGAAAACCTGATATCTGATTGGTCATAAAGAAGCCAAATTCGACAGTCCTCACACAAGTATTGCCTAAAAAATTTTAATGTCTTTCTGTTCTTGAAGTAACTTCTTAATTTTGTTGATTGTTCTCTCGTCATTTCTTTTTTCTGACGCCGGATAGCGACCTTTTCTTTGGAGATCTAGAATAATTACGTTAAAAGCGTCGAGGAAGAAAAGAAGACGCTAAATTTAAAGACCTGACAGCAAAGCCCTGGACGCTTTGCACGTTGCTCAGAATAAAGACTCCCAGTGACAGGTTGGCTGGGTGCCAGCACCTCATGTCGAATAATTCCCTTCCAGACCCTCCAAATTCGGATCATGTCCTTTTTGTGTAGATCAGTTTTTGGAGTCGTTCCTGGAACATCTTCTTTTCTACACAAATGTTTGGTGCTTTTATTATTGTTGTACCGCACCAACGCTTTGTGTTCAGTCATCATTCCGTCCTAGAACGGACAGGTTTTATACCGAGCTGCCCTTATCGTCTCTTTATCCATTCAGTTCTTAATGGCAATTGTTATGGTATGCATTAATCCAGATTTCTGACCATTCCATAACCTGAATTCTCCTCATGGTGTCTGTTCTACGATCTGGCAATCTATCAACAATATCCTCTTGTATTTGATTAGCGCCTGAGAAAATTATTGCAAATATTTCTTCAGCCCACACCGCACTTCTGAAAGGCGTCCAGAACGGGATTTATCTTCAAACGTCTCATCACCCAAACGAAACTTCGCGAACCAATCTCGGAGTGCTCTTTCATTTACAGCGTCAGTTTCGTATACATCACATAATGTATGTCAATATGTACATCGTGGGCAGTACTTTTTTTGGAATGCAAAAAACAAAGAGTAACGAATGTGTGCTTTCACAATATTCAAGTTAACACCTTACACTAAGTGAACGGAAAGTAACTGAAATTGTGATAGCTGCTGTTTTCATCACAACGAAGCTACACCAGGTTAACTGGATAGTGCTTACACTTTTGCAATGTTTTGGAAGCCTTAAAGCTTCTTTCTAAGGCAGTCCTAAATAGCTAGAACTTGCGAACTTACCAAACAATAGAGCGTAAAAAGCTAAGATATATAAACGAGATGTATTAAAAGGCACCCAATATTTCTATAGCCAGAGCTGAAATGACATGAGATATATAATGATTATAATCATGGTTCAAACAAAAGGCGATTAGTACAAATTATATTGTTTACAACTGACAAGAAATTTTATACTTTTTCTCAGGAATTCGAAAGATTACCCGTAAATTCATAACAAATTAATTTCTCAGTGGATTCTTTCAGAATATTAGTTCACAGTTTAGTTACTTTATATAACACTCTCATTGATACAAATCTACCCCACTCTCGTGAACTAAGTCTTCATGTTATATTCTTCGTTTGCAAGAAAGGTATCATTCTAAACTTCATAACAGAGGCCTGTAATGCGACATACACTGCTACTATAAATGCGTACTCTCCTCTTTAAAAAAGAAATGTTGTTCCTCTTTCAATTTTGGTAAATAATCCTCCATAATTTTAATCAGATGGACGTTCTTCAGTGGACCGCTTGTTCCTCCGAACTCTTCTGGCAAAATAGCAGGTGAGATGTGTTCAAACAAAGTTTCTTTGCCTTTTTCATGAAATATTACCTGAAAAGAAAATATGACGATATTGAAATCTTGAACATTTAATTTTCTTCATTTTTTTCCTGACACAATTTAGCAATATTGCTAGCAAATAAGTTAGGAAGTACTATAATTAAAAATAATATTAAATACATCTGCACAAAAGTTGTTTTACCAAAACTTAAAAATCCCGCGCGATGTTTCTCCGTTCTTTTACGAAAACGTTTTCTCTTGATCTAAGGTAATCTTTCAGATAATTACGTACATTTCTAAGTGAAATAAAATCCCCATGTGTTGCACAGAACAAACAAGTTTAGTAAATTGCTTGTTCTCATGCAACAGGTGTCCTCAGGAAACAGGAAAGGAAACGCTTTAACAAACGCAACTAATTTCTAAAAATGTTATATCTAAGAGAAAGTCGGCGTTACCTAATCTGCCACCCATTTCCCGCGAAGCAGCTCTTCATAACACAGTATATTTTTACTGTGTTATGAAGCTTCATTCTTAACACAATGAACATATACAGTATCAAATATCAAACAAAGGTCTTCCCTCTTTCCACGTTTATAAGTGAGTCACGGAAACACTCTCATTGGCAGCCACCGGGAGTCGAACCCAGGGTCTTCCAGTTACGCGCCGGATATGCTTCCGTACACCACAGTTGCCTCGAATTTTTCCAGATTCACACACGCTAACTGCCAAGCCAAGTTGGCAGGTTGCTTCTTGGAGCCCCGCACAATGCTGGGGATTCACCAAAGATGGTAAGCAGCAACTGAAGAAATAATTAGAAGGCGAATGAATAATTAATACAGACATTTAACGTGGACCAAGAATATCAAACAAAGGTCTTCGCTCTTTCCACGTTTATAAGTGAGTCACGGTAAAACTCTCATTGGCCGCCACCGGGAGTCGAACCCAGGGTCTTCCAGTTACGCGCCGGATATGCTTCCGCTACACGACAGTGGCCTCGAATTCCTCCAGACTTATACACGCTAACAGCCAATTTGGCAGGTTGCTCCTTGGAGCCCCGCACAATGCTGGGGATTCACCAAAGAGCCTATTCGGCGCGAAACTGGAAGACCTGGGTCCTACCCCCGGTGGCGGCCAATGAGAGTTTTTCCGTGACTCACTTATAAACGTGGAAAGAGCGAAGACCTTTGTTTGATTTTCCTGGTCCACGTTAAATTATAACGAAGTGAATTTCTCCGTCATTTTTATCCGCGCCGGGGTTCGAACCCGGGTCCACTCATTCCGGAATAAGTTGCTCTACCAATTAAGCTACGCGGACATTTTATTCTGATTCCTATCTGCCTTTATGTCGTGTGCGTCCTTCTGGCAGGTACGTCACATCATCTCTCCCTTATTCTTTTTTTTTTTTTTTTTTTCGAAGTGCTGCTCTTATTTTTCCTATCTCGCGGTGTGGAAATAACATCACACCATTGCGAGATTGTGAACGGTCGGGTCATCCGGATAGTTCGGGCGCCATTATAACGAAGTAAATTTCTCCGTCATTTTTATCCGCGCCGGGGTTCGAACCCGGGTCCACTCATTCCGGAATAAGTTGCTCTACCAATTAAGCTACGCGGACATTGATTCTAATTGCTATCTGCCTTTATGTCGTGTGCGTCCTTCTGGCAGGTACGTCACATCTCCTGGTACGTTACAAAATGTCTGTATTAATTATTCATTGGGCAGTTAGCGTGTGTGAGTCTGGAGAAATTCGAGGCAGCTGTAGTGTACGGAAGCATATCCGGCGCGTAACTGGAAGACCCTGAGTTCGACTCCCGGTGGCGGCCAATGATAAATTTTCCGTGCCTCACTTATAAACGTGGAAAGAGCGAAGACCTTTGTTTGATATTCCTGGTCCACGTTAAAAGTCTGTATTAATTGAAAATATACAGGGTGTCCATAAAAGTAACCAATTTCAAATAATCGTAAATTGTTTTCATATAGATGATCTCAATACACGACTTGCGTTAATTGACAGAAAAGATCATGAACTTTTGTTGTAGACATTCGACATTGGCACCATTTCTCCCCCGAACAATGTCTAAAGAGTATTCCAGTTGCAAACATGTTCGTTCGAGAATGTCCGTATTCACTTTCTGCAGTTCGTGCATGATCCTACTCGTTAGGTCAGCAATGTCTGCAACACCAGTGCTGTAAATTTCCCCCTTGATGAATCCCCACAAAAAAACACGTCATAGGTTGTTAAGTCCGTAGAACGTAGGGGCCATGCAATGGGACCACCATGCCCAATCCATCGATTGAGAAATTTGGTATCTAGAGACCTCACAATCAAAGCCAATGAGGTGGCGCCCAATCTTATTGGAAAACGACAGGAGTTTCAAGTTCATCTAACTGGGGATACACAAACTGCTCAATGATGTCCAGGTAACTATCAGCCCTCACGGTCGCTTCCTGAAAGAAAAAGGGTTCAATAACACGGCCTACTATTATGCCACACCAAACATTCACCTTTGATCTAGCATGTTAATATTCCATTATGCACTGCGGGTATTCAGTGCTCCAAATTCAAATTTTCGTTTTATTAACCTTTCCAGAAACATAGAAAGTGCACTCATCCGAGAGACAGATTTGTCTCAGGAGAGATTCAGCATCTGCTATGTTTGAAAGTGCACTCATCCGAGAGAAAGTTTTGTCTCAGGAGAGATTCAGCACCTGCTATGTTTGAAAGTGTACTTATCCGAGAGACAGATTTGTCTCAGGAGAGATTCAGCACCTGTTATGTTTGAAAGTGCACTCATCCGAGAGACAGTTTTGTCTCAGGAGTGATTCAGCACTTGCTATGTTTGAAAGTGCACTCATTCGAGAGACAGATTTGTCTCAGGAGAGATTCAGCACCTGCTATGTTCTCCAACATCTCTTCAGCAAACTGTTTGCGTTTGACAGGATCATTTGTGGTTATGTGATGAGTTATCTGCAGTTTATACGGGTGCATTCCCAATCTATGACGTACAAATTTGTGCACTGGCGACTTGGGGATAGCTAGCTGACGTGCTGCTTGCTTGATTGACTTTCGAGGGCTACGAGTGAATGTTTGCCTCACAACCTCCTTCCTTTCTGGAACCAGCAATTTTCGTCCAGGACTTTTCTTTGTAAGGACGCTACCAGTTTCCTTGAATGACTTGTTCCACTTTCTGATGCTATTGCATGTGGGCTGTTTTTTCCCATAATTTGTTTCGAAATTCCGCATAACCTGCGTTTCGGATCGGGTTTCAATAAACCACTCCACAATCTGTGCTTTCATCGCAGAATCCCTTGGGCACACTTCTAGAAAACTTGAGGGTATATCTTATCACCTGCAATAAACATAATGCTGATATTAGTTTTGTATCCAAAGTTATAGTCATTTTAAATTGGTTAAACCTTTTTGGGGCACCTTGTGTATTACTATTGCTAGAAGGTTCTGCTGATTTTCCTCTTTCTTAGGGGTTAGGTGAGCCCCAAAGGCAACTTCAGGAATGTCCCATCATATGATGTCATATTGGGAGTCTTTTGATAGGGCGGTGTTAGCTGGGATTCCGCGTGACGCGAGGTGAAAAATAGTTCATTTTTTCAGCTCGCCTCAAGCGGAACCCCAGCGAACACTGACCTATCAAAAGACAAATGCTCCTCAACTAGAAACATTAATGTACTGAAATGTTCTTATTAAAAATAGCTCATAAGAACATTTCAGTACATTTATGTTTCTAGTCGAGGAGCACTTTAAGTGATTAGCTGCTCGCTGGCTGTGGACAGCTCTTTAATGTAAGCAATTAAGAGGACGAACGGAGAAGTCGTTCTGCGTGAATGAGTTGCAAAACCTATAGCTTTTGTAACGTATACTCTCGATTCACTTTCCTTTTGGTTTTACTATCTCTGGTTATTTTATTTTTCTATGTAAATTATCTTCTTACTGAACCAGATGTTATTTCACCCGCTGAATGAGATCTGGCAATGAGTGTAAGTCATGACGTGGTGGTAGCCAGTATAAATAGGCGCGTTCAACGATATGTAAGGAGAGCGTTTGTTGTTGTACGGAGAGCGTTTGTTGTTGTACGGAGAGCGTTGGTTTATGTGAAGGAGAGAATTTGTTGTTGTTGTATTGAGAGCTTCGTTCTATGTGATTAGTTTGATTCTTCATTATTGTGAAACGAGTTGTGTGTGTGCGTTGGATGATTCCAGAGTTATATAATAAAAGAGCTTTTCGTAAGTACGTCTTTCTCAATTCATAGTTCTTGTCAGATCTCTGTCTGGCTGTTAGGTTTATGTCATTAGTTTATTACTATTAACAACCAGCGTTAAGACTTTATTCATCCTAATTACTGCTACAACATTACTACCAGTTATAAGTTTGTTCAATACTATTACTACACTACTAGCAGGAGACTTTATTCATGATCTTAATTAACTAGTAACAACAACCATTTGAATTCACTATTTGAAGCTTAGTACAAGCATATAATTCAGTAGCAGAAGCATTATACTTAGCTTAGTTGAAAGCTTTATTCATTATAATTAGCTTAGCTGGTAAAAGAGTTTACTTCGTTATAATGGCGCCCGAACTATCCGGATGACCCGGCCGTTCAAAATCTCGCATTGGTGTGATGTTATTTCCACACCGCGAGACAGGAAAAATCAGAGAATTCCTTCTCCAGCGCTTCGAAAAATAAAAATGTGTGATGTTGCATTCCACACAGCAGATTGACTGGGAGTTCTCAAGTGCACGTTCTACAGTGGATGGCTGCCTGCAACGATTCATGGTCACGGCTGACCCGTGGGCCATGCCCCGGCCCTCTTTCAGGGGGGGGAGATGTGACGTACCTACCAGCAGGACGCACACGACATAAAGGCAGATAGGAATCAGAATAATCGTCTGCGTAGCTCAGTTGGTAGAGCGACTTGTTCCGGAATAAACGGCCTCGGGTTCGAATCCCGGCGTAGACCAAAAATGACGGAGAAATTTACTTCGTTATACTTTGTACTTGCTTTGTTGAAAAGAACACGTAAAGTTTGCCAAATTGAATGAAGTGAAAATATTTCGAGAGTTTAAACTTCAGAGTACCAAAACGCATCTTGGCAAAAGCGCAATACTAAACAAAAACTTGTTGTTGGGTAGTCATAGAGCACACAGCAAAGTTTTGATTTTCCGGAGAGTATGCTGCGAAGTTATGACCCCATGAGTCTGAGCTGACGTCTACATCTTTGTAGCATTCGTAAGTTCTCCGCCGCTGTGGCGTTGTAGTATAAGCGCTGGTTTCTGATCATTCGCCCGAGGTGGATCTGTGTTCGAATCCTGGTTAGACATTGGTATTGTGCTTGCCCTACGGCGCTGGCTCTCTCCCTTTCCTGGAATCGGTGGCCCTAATTTCGGGACGGGTGACTGCTTGTAGTCCATCGAGTTGCTCACTGTGGTCGTTTAGGCTTCAACGAAAAAAAAAAGGAAAAAGAAAAAGAAAAAAAGAAGAAAGTTCTTATTTTCGTAATTCGTCCTGTTTGAGAACAGAATGTGTTGTCTAGTTAAATGAGAAAACAGCGGCTGAATTAAGTCCAAAATGTGAAATTCAGATATTAAGTGCCAAACCAAAGAACAAGTGCCCGGATAAGGATACAATTCCTGGACGCTGTTTACCGAGAAATACGACGACAAAGGGAAGAATTTGATTCTGGAATCAATGCAAATGTGGAGGAGCACCAGGAGGATAATTAACTATTTTAAGAAGGGTAATAATTTAAAATAATTATTGAGGAGTCAGCCTTCAACTGGCCCTTATTCAGCCGCGCATGGTGATTGCACCGGACAGTTTTACAGCCAGTGTTTACCTTTTTTCATCAAGGATTATTAACAAGAGGCTCCCGCCTCTGACCATTTGGCAACCGTGGAGAGATGGAAACGGGTCAACGGGTCGGTAATTTCTTGCGGGTTCAACGGATCGGGTCAAGGTGTTCCAGACTGAATTTTGGCCCGGTTTTACTCCCGTTTTATTTTTGAAGAGAGAAAATATGTTCCAAAGAAAAATGCGCATTGTGGAATTCTGTATTCGATACTGGAGTGAATAGTGACTTGCCATGCAAAATTATTGTCGTCTCTTGTTTAAAGCAAAGGAGCTTTCCACCGACCGACATCAGAGACACCGACGCTGCATCGTAAAAAGATACTTTCATTGCGTTCTTTTACAGTGCGATTGTCCAGGGAAAGGTACAGACAAACGCCATTCGCCTGCTTCTCAGCAGATTCACTCTCTCCATGCGAAGTTCACTCTATGACTAAGAGTTATTCTTCACATCGCATCTTTTACATTGAGCATTCAGAGGTTTTCGATTGATGTCTGACATCCCGTTCCCATGACATATCATGTCAAAATTAACTCCTTATTTGTTAATATGGATGAATTTAATATTAAGGAGATTGAGAAAGGCGTCGAGGCCAAGAAATACGTGCTTGTTGAAACCCACAAGGGAAAGAGTGAATGCTGGAAATTGTTTCGTCTCATTAAGGAACCAGTGAATAATTCTATGTTGTTTGGTCTTGCTCGTTGTTCAAAATTTGGAAAGTGTGTAATTGCAATGCGCACCTCCATCAAAGTGTGGAAAGAGTGAACAATCTAAATACATTTTAAAAAATACATTTGTGCAATCGTAAATAATGATTCCCATTTGTAATCTACTCCATGGTAACGGTTACAGTTAGCAATTACTTCTGGATTGCGCAAAATAGCGGCACTAAAAATGGCACTAAAACTTAGCAAGTAACCAAATTTTATTTTTAAAAAAGGATTTCAGTTATTAAATATCAAGCAGTTATTGGAATGAATATATAAATATATATATTATGTTTATATGCATATAAAGATGTAAGGTCAGGTGATGCGTAACATCACAGCCTCTCCTTGACAAATGTCAACCCCGCCTTCTCGTGGTGCATCCTGTTCCCACTAAAGGGCTCTGACGACCGCCCATAGCGGTATAAATATACCATCGGGATCAGAGGAAATGCTATCCCACACTCACCAACCCGCTTGGCCAGCGTGGTGAGTTATGGCCAAACCCCTCCAAAATGATTCCATAACTTAAATCTTGGCCCTCAGTCTCCGGCAGCTGGAATGTACTCTGGCCAAGGCAGCGGCCAGTGCGACATGAAGGCAGAGGGTGCTAAGAATCCCCGGAGGACCGGACTAGGCTGCCATCTGATGCTGACCTTGGCTACTTACAATGGACGCTCCCTATCTTCTGATTCAAGGCTTCTTGAATTGGAAGAGGAACTACAAAGGATCAAGTGGGACATCGTGGGGCTAAGTGAGGCAAGGAGAAAAGGAGAAGATCTCATCGAACTGAAAAGTGGACATCTCTTCTACTATCGTGGGACAGATACTGGCAGAACTAGTGGTGTTGGATTTATAATAAACAAGAAACTGAAGGACAAAGTTGTAGAAGTTGAAAGTTCCTCTGACAGAGCTGCACGACTTGTTATCCAACTCTCGAAAAGATACCAGGCTCAGATTATTCAAACTTATGCACCCACCACAAGTCATCCTGAAGAAGAAATTGAAGAATTTTATGAGGAAATTTGTCATCTAAATAATAAAGGTAAGCAGCATTTGAAGATAATTATGGGAGATTTCAATGCAAAAATAGGGCAACGGCAACAGAATGAAACTTCAGTAGGTAAATTCGGTCATGGCAACAGAAACCAGCGTGGAAATACTCTCGTTGAGTTTGCAGAGGCAGAAGGGTTTTTCATCTTGAACTCCTTTTTCAAGAAAAAGCCACACAGGAAATGGACATGGAGACATCCAAATGGGACGACAAGTGAAATTGATTTTATTATGTGTAACAAAAAATTCGTCATAGAAGACTGCAGTGTGCTAAACAAGTTCAACACAGGTAGTGACCATAGATTGGTGAGATGTAAGATGCACCTCAACACTAAACTTGAACGTGGCAAGCTCATAGGACAAACAAAATCTATTGACATAACCAACCTTAAAAACACCATAATACCTTCAAGTTAGAACTGAAGAACAGGTTCTCTGCTTTAGAAGGCCTAACATCGGAAGAAGTGGACATCTCTGAAGTTAACAGAAAAGTAACCAAAGCTCTTATGGAAACAGCAACAAAATTAGCTGGGTCTAAGAACAAGTTGCATGTGAACAAATTATCAGGAAAAACCAAAATCTTGATGCAAAAAAGAAGAGAGATGAGGACAACTAAAGAAGATGTGACTTCCAAAGTGGAATATATAGAGCTATGCAAGACAGTAAGAAAAAGTATCACTGAAGACGTAAGGAAATTCAACTGTGAACTAGTGAGGAAAGCAATTGAAAACAACCAAAGCCGAAAGATAGCAAAGGGACATCTCAGTAAGGGAAGAAAACAGATTATGGCACTGAGAAAAGAAGATGGTTCTGTAACAAGAAATAGAGGCGAAATTTTGACAAGAGTGAAAGATCTACTCCAAATTATATGAAAGGGATGATATATGCACTCCAGACATCATGAAAGATACCAGTACCAGAGTTCCTCCAGTCCTTCCAGCAGAAGTTGCACATGCAATCAAGAACATGAAGCGAGGAAAAGCTCCAGGAGAAGATGGAATTACTGTAGACATCATACAAGAAGCAAGTGGAGAAATCGAAACAGTACTCGCCCAAATTTTCACTCGATGCCTTAATGAAGGAAAGATTCCTGAGGATTGGAACACCGCTACAATGATCCTGCTACATAAGAAAGGTGACATTGAGGATCTCGGAAACTACAGACCTATCAGCCTCCTATCAGTAGTTTATAAAATCTTCACTAAAGTTCTTTCACACCGCTTGAAGGTAACACTGGACATGGCTCAACCGAGAGAACAAGCTGGATTCAGGAGTGGCTACAGCACAATAGATCATATCCACGTGCTGAGAGAACTAATTGAAAGAGCGAGGGAATATGAACTTCCATTGTGCATGGCTTTTATCGATTATGAAAAAGCCTTTGATTCGGTGAAACCATCAGCAGTTACAATGGCTCTGAAAACCTGCGGTATTGAAGATGCATACATTAATATTATTAATAACATCTATGAAAATGCAAGTGCAAAGATTAGGCTGTTTGAAAATACAACACTCGTAAAAATTGGGAAGGGAGTGAGACAAGGTGACACCATATCTCCGAAGCTCTTTAATGCCACATTGGAGGGTGTTTTTCAGTCACTGAGCTGGGAAAACAAGGGGATAAAGATTAATGGAGATTATCTAACCCACCTTCGTTTTGCTGATGACGTAGTCATTTTTGCAACTACCCCATCAGAGCTGCAGAGTATGATCCAGGAACTTGCTGACAAGAGTAAAGAAGTGGGATTAAAAATGAACTTTCAGAAGACAAAAGTGATGTTCAATGCTTTTACAAGAAATGAAGATTTATCGATTGATGGAGAAAAGCTGGAGATAACAGACACGTACGTTTATCTTGGACAGCAGATATCAAGTGAGGGTCACATTGATGAAGAAATTAATCGGCGTACAAAACTTGCCTGGAGAGCTTTTTGGAAGAAACAGCATAATTTTCAAGAGCAATATGCCATTATGTCTTAAAAGAAAAGTGTTTGATCAATGCATACTTCCAGTGCTTACGTATGGTGCAGAGACGTGGACCTTAACTAAAAGAGACATACAAAGGCTGCAGACAACTCAAGAAGCATGGAGAGGTGCATGCTTGGTGTAACCAGGAGAGATAAGAAGAGGAACTCGTGGATCCGAAAAATGACAAGAGTGGAAGACATCATGATCAGAGTTAAATCCCTGAAATGGCAATGGGCTGGACATACTGCCAGAAGGACAGATCATCGATGGACAGCCGAAATTTTAGATTGGATTCCAAGGGACAGGAAAAGACCCAGAAGAAGACCACATGGGAGATGGGTGGATGAAATTCGAAAGTATGCAGGGGTGACATGGAGGAGACTGGCACAAGACAGACCGTTGTGGAGGAAACTTGGGGAGACCTTCGTCCAGCAGTGGATTGATAATGGTTGACAATGATGATGATGATGATATGCATATATACATAAATTGATTTTCGAATTTATAGTTAAACGCAGATTTGTCCGGATCAGTTACGGGTCTAGGTCGGGTACAGTTAGGGGACGTCCAAGTCGAGGTGCGAAATTTTTGACCCGTTTCCAACTCTGGCTGTGTGTTGCAGCTCTTCATGTATACCTGCTTTCCGGCAGGGGGCCGGCGAAAGCTCATATCATCTGGTTCGAGATTTATTCTATCACACATCCCTACTTCTAAAAAAATTGATTTAAAAAAAAAAATTGGAAGGCTTTCACTCTGAGGTACATTTCCTAATTTAAACAGCAACATTTTTCTTTGCGTTCTTTTACAATGCGATTGATCCAGAAGTAGATATTGACTCTTATATCTCTAGTTGGTGCAGATGTTCATTCTTATATTTTTAGTTGTTACCGGTCCTAAACATCATATTAGGAAATTTCCCTTTTGTGAGGCAGTGCGCACTCTGAATAATATTTTGTTTCTGCTACGATTGTTCTGCCTCTAAATCTGGTAAGTAAACATTCCTTTTTTGTAGCTTTGTTTTCTCTTTTTAAAATTATTTATTAAACTCAGTTTCTCGGATATCGTACGTCATGATGAAGGTTTTTGCGCATATTTTCTGTCTTACAAAATGTAATGTATAGTTGACATGACAGACGCAGTGAATATACTCTGGCGGAAAGTGAAAAAAGAACACCAAGAAGGAATTAGCGGACGATCATGAAATTTACATATGTTAATAGGATCGAGTTTACGAAGGTGTGATGTTAATTTCGGGACCAACCGCTGAGCGCTTACGCCACAGCACGGCATAATATGCAAATTATCGTCGGTGGTATTTAAGGAGTACGGCGAAGTGAATGTAATCAGTCGTCGGTGGTATTTAAGGAGTACGGCGAAGTGAATGTAATCAGTCGTCGGCGTACGGACACGTGCGAAGACCCTGAAGAAGCTGCAATGCCTGGACATAGAAGACGTGTACGATTTCAGCAGTTATCGGACTTTGAGCGAGGTCATCTAGTCGGACTCCGCGACGCCGGGTGGTCGTATCGTCGTATTGCGGAGCGAATTGTACGGGAAGTATCGGTGGTGGTACGATGGTGGCGTAGATGGTCTGAGGAGCATTCTCACACGGGAGACGTGGAACCGGGAGTCACAGACGGACTGATGAGCGGACCGATCGACGCGTAAGAAGAGCGGCGTTGTCAAGCAGAACGTCCACTGCGACGCAAATCCGAGCTGCCGTTGCACCTGAGGTGACTGTGCGAACAATCCACAACCGTCTACTGGATGCAGGACTACGTGCACGTGTGCCTCTGGCATGAGTACCTCTGACTCCAGCCCACCGTCAGGAAACGGCTGCAGTGGTGTTGCCAACGTTTGCATTGGAGAACGCAATGGAGATCTGTCGTGTTCAGCGATGAAAGCAGATTCTGCTTGGGAGCCTCCGATGGCCGTAAGCGTGTTCGCAGACGCACAGGGGATCGTCTCCACCCTTCTTGCATCCGCCAGCGACACACAGGGCTTACACCTGGTCTCTTGGTGTGAGGAGCGATCATCTATCACTCCCGTACACAACTAGTGTTTGTACCGGGTACGTTAAACAGCACCTCCTACATCAACAACATCATTCAGCCCGTTGTTGTGCCATTTGTAAGGTCGGTCCATCGTGGTGTTTTCCAGCAAGATAACGCACGCCCACACACGGCACGTGCAACGCAACATGCACTTCAGGGTGTGAGACAACTTCCATGGCCTGCACGTTCACCGGATTTGTCCCCCATTGAGCACGCGGGGGATTTTATGGGACAACGACTTATCCGGTCTCCACAGCCAGCCACGACCATCCCCGATTTACGCGTCCAGGTTGAGGATGCTTAGAACTCAATACCCCTACCTTACATCCAACATCTGTACGACAGACTCCATGCCAGAATTGCACAGTGTGACGCAGTTCATGGCGGTTCAACCTGGTACTAACCATGTTACATGGAAATGTTATTTTTCAGTTTACCAGCAAATACAGCTGTATTTTGCCATAATGTTTTGATCACGTTATCCTCTGTATTCCGTTGTTTTGCTGTATAAATTTCGTTGGTATCAGACGTCTCCTTCTTGGTGTTCTTTTTTTACTTTCCGCCAGTGTATGTAAAATATCTCTAATTTTGTCCTCTTTTGAAATTTCGTTCTTAAAATTTGTTTTTATGGCGCGTAGCATCCATTTTGAGAAATATTTCATGTACATCGATTACTTTTGTATTAAGCCCTCCGTTTTCACTAAAAAGTCAAATATGCGCGTTCTAAATTGCTAGTTGATAAAGTACAATTGCATATGGTACTTGTCAATGAGACAAATATTTATGAACAATTTGTACTTTTAATAATGTGCAGGGTTTCCTCTAAGGGGCATGACTTTCTCTTGGCCATTATGTTTCTGCTATTAAGAGTAAAATTTTAAAATAACAAAATGAATCTAAGATTTTTATTTCCAACATTTTCAATCATTATTTACTTCCTCTCATGCAAGGTACGGTAAATTTATTAGTTTATGCACTAAAGCAAATTTTTCACAAAACCGATTAAAAAATTGCCTTCCTACATCGAGCCGCATTCTTTATGACGAAAGTTTGTTTTGTCTATATTTTCCAGTTCCTGCGATATAATATCTTCTGTTCTTTTTATGTCTCCTTGCATTCCTACTTCTAAGAATTGTCTGAAAAATCCTGCAAATCACAAAAGTTTCAGGATGTGGAACATTTCGGATAGTCTTTTTTTTTACGCCACGTTTAGTTCTTTAATTAGAAGGGACAAATTCCTAATTTTTTTAACAAATACATGTCAGTTTGTATAATTATTAATTACAAGAAAACACTATTTCGGTCATTTCGTCAAAATGCCACTATTCGCAGTTTGTAATTTATAACAATAAAGAAGATTGTCTGTGTGCGTGTGTGTGTGTCATAACTCATAGGAAAATTGATTGCCTTTTTTTCTTTGTTTGTGTGTTGTCGTCTGCGTTGCAATGGGCTGTTTCATGTTAAAATTTCAAACACAGGCTTACTGAAAGCAAATATATTTATCACGCTATTCCTACTGGAATCAGAGACAGCTGAGAATGCGTGTGTGGTCATGAACGCGTATGCCTGCTCTGCCATTGTCGACTGAAAATGCTCTTGTCACGTGAGTATCGCGAGTAACACGACAGCTGTTCAGATTCAGGAATTATTGTTTTATCGATGGTTACAATCTTTGCTATCAAAGAATGTATCTTACTGATTCGATGGATGCAGTGTTTTGCTACCAGTTTTGAGTTGGGTTAATTTTTTACTTACGGTTCATAAAGGATTATGTTGAATGTGTTTGTCAAACTCATTTTTACTACATTGCTTTTGGAAAAGAAAATTCCATGGCTGCAGTTAAAATTATACACAGTCGAGTCCCATTATTGTGACCACCTCCTACTTTTCACGTCAACAGCGCGTAGCCAGTAAAAGGAGGCACGTGTCGTGAACTGTCTTGGAGAGTATATAAGGTGTGCTGTAGGTATTCTGAAAACATAGCACTCGTTGCTGTCATGGATAAAATGAGTGATTTATCAGATTTGCAAAAAGGGATGATTTTCTTCTTTTGGGCCAAGGGTGGCAGTATTTCTGAAACAGAGCAGTTTGTGAACTGTTCGCGTGCTGCTGTGGTTAAAGTGTATCTTGATTGGAGAAATGGCAAAATTGCGAATAAGCGACGGAGAAACTACCGAGCACCATGTGCTATTGATGTGAGAGTTGAGTCGGCTGCGAAGGTGCGTGTGGAACGATCGACGCGCAACCAATGAACAACTCACTGGTTGAATGAACCAAGTGGCTACCGGAAGTGTGTCTGAAAGTACAGTTCAGCGACCCCTGCTGCGTATGGGTCCCTGATGCAGATGAATCGTCACTGCACCTGTGCTAACGAAGGTGTATTGGCAGAAAAGGCTTACTTACATTTGCACGGCAGTATCGGAATTGGACCAACGCGGATTAGCAAAGGATTGCCTTCTCCGATGAGTCACATTTTCTGCTTCATCGAACGGATGAAAGTTGGCGCATAAGGTGAGAAACATAGGAGAACAAACACTCTTCAACCATTACTGAGAGAACACAAGCTAGTGGAGGTAGCGTTATGGTCTGGGGAATGTTTTCGTGGCATTCACTGGGTCCACTCATGCCTGTGGCAGGCACGTTGGACCGACTTGTTATGAATCTATCCTTGCAGACAACGTATTTGCGTGCTCATTGTCTTCCCTGGGGCAGATGGGATTTTCCAGCACGACAATGCGACGTGTCACACAGTTAGAAGTGTCCGAGAGTGGTTGGAAGAGCACAATGAAGTATTCAAAGTACTTCCCAGGCACCCTAATTCCCGTGACTGAAACCCGATTGAGCATCTGTGGGACGACCTCGATCGTGTTGTTCGCTCTATAGATCCTCTACCACGCACCCTCCAGCAGCTGTCAGATACACTACAGTCAGCATGGCTCCACATACCGGTAAACACCTTCCACCACCTTATTGAGTCACTCCGAGCCCGTATAGCTGCTGTCCGCGCTGCACATGGCGGTTAATCTGGATATTAGCTGGTGGCTGAAATAATGTGACTCGACCGTGTCTAAATGGCAGAAGGAAAATGGTAGAAGAAAGATTATTTTGACACCTACTGAAAAAACGATTTGTAACTGATAAATTTTCTACATTCATATATTCCTAAGATATTATTATTGCATCTCTAACATAATTTATAGAGCGAGAGTGCATTTAAGACAAAGATTTTTCATGATTAAAGGGTTCAGGAAGTAGTACTTAAAAGACAATCATTCACTGATATAGAAATCATAATATTCAGGCTGCATCTCAAACGTTACAACTTGTTAAAGGGTTCAGGATGTGGTACTTGGAAGACAATCATTCACTGAAGCAGAAATCAGAATATTCAGATTGCGCCGTGAACGTAACATCTGGTTAAAGGATTGAGCATGTGGTACTTGGAAGACAACAAAATATCCATATCAGGTTAAAGGCTTCAGGATGTGGTACTTAGAAGACAATCATTCACTGAGGTAGAAATCAGAATATTCAGATTGCATCTTAAACGTTACATCTGGTTAAAGGATTGAGCATGTGGTACTTGGAAGACAATCAAATATCCATATCAGGTTAAAGGCTTCAGGATGTGGTACTTGGAAGACAATCATTCACTGAAGCAGAAATCAGAATATTCAGATTGCGTCGTGAACGTTACATCTGGTTAAAGGATTGAGCATGTGGTACTTGGAAGACAACCAAATATCCATATCAGGTTAAAGGGTTCAGGATGTGGTACTTAGAGGACAATCATTCACTGAGGTAGAAATCAGAATATTCAGGTTGCATCTCAAAGCGTTACAACCGGTTAAAGAGGTCAGGATGTGATACTTGGAAGACAATCATTCACTGAGATAGAAATCAGAATATTCAGATTGCGTCGTGAACGTTACATCTGGTTAAAGGATTGAGCATGTGGTACTTGGAAGACAATCAAATATCCATATCAGGTTAAAGGGTTCAGGATGTGGTACTTAGAAGACAATCATTCACTGAGGTAGAAATCAGAATATTCAGATTGCGTCGTGAACGTTACATCTGGTTAAAGGATTGAGCATGTGGTACTTGGAAGACAACAAAATATCCATATCAGGTTAAAGGCTTCAGGATGTGGTACTTGGAAGACAATCATTCACTGAAGCAGAAATCAGAATATTCAGATTGCGTCGTGAACGTTACATCTGGTTAAAGGATTGAGCATGTGGTACTTGGAAGACAACAAAATATCCATATCAGGTTAAAGGCTTCAGGATGTGGTACTTAGAGGACAATCATTCATTGAGGTAGAAATCAGAATATTTAGGTTGCATCTCAAACGTTACAACCGGTTAAAGGGTTCAGGATGTGATACTTGGAAGACAATCATTCACTGAAGCAGAAATGAGAATATTCAGATTGTGTCTTGAACGTTACACCTATAGTTAAAGGATTGAGCATGTGGTACTTGGAAGACAACAAAATATCCATATCAGGTTAAAGAGGTCAGGATGTGGTACTTGGAAGACAATCATTCACTTAGATAGAAGTCAGAATATTCAGATTGCGTCGTGAACGTTACATCTGGTTAAAGGATTGAGCATGTGGTAATTGGAAGACAATCAAATATCCATATCAGGTTAAAGGGTTCAGGATGTGGTACTTAGAAGACAATCATTCACTGAGGTAGAAATCAGAATATTCAGATTGCGTCGTGAACGTTACATCTGGTTAAAGGATTGAGCATGTGGTACTTGGAAGACAACAAAATATCCATATAAGGTTAAATGCTTCAGGATGTGGTACTTGGAAGACAATCATTCACTGAAGCAGAAATCAGAATATTCAGATTGCGTCTTGAACGTTACATCTGGTTAAAGGATTGAGCATGTGGTACTTGGAAGACAATCAAATATCCATATCAGGTTAAAGGCTTCATGATGTGATACTTGGAAGACAATCATTCACTGAGATAGAAATTAAAAAAATCAGATTGCAGCTTTAACATTATTTGAGGTTAAAGTGTTCAGGATGTGCGGTACTTGGAAGACAATCATTCACCGAGGTAGAAATCAGAATATTCAGATTGCATTTTAAACGTTACATCCGGTTAAAGGATTCAGGAGGTGTTGATTGGAATAGAATTATTCATTGAAGTAGAAATCGGAACATTTATATTGAATGTCCAACGTTATTTTTGGAAAGCTCAGGGTAGAATTCAATCAGTTAAATATGTTTTTAAAAAGTGATTAAAGCACTTTTGGCACAGCAGTTCATGAACACTGACTTACTACATCCCATAGTTGGGGCTATTCTTTTCATTTGTTTCATTCTGTTGGTGTTGTTTTAGCAAATAGAAGATATGTTTGAAATGTTATAAGAGCAAATACTGAGCTTGGCATGCCGGGAAAAATACGCAAAAGACATTGATCATTCATTTTCTACCTACGTATTGTGATATTGTTGCTAAAACAAAATATATCAAAACAATATATGCCATCGATAAGTATAACCAGTGATGTAACTTACCCTACTTTTTATTTTTTCCGATAAGAATGGCTTCACTAGATTATACTCCAGCTGCTGTATATATGTAGTATTCATTCCATGAAATTGCGCATACTTTCCTGGAAAGCATTTCTGGAAAGGTGAAAACAAAAACTGAAGCTTTCTTGTTTAAATCTGCAAAAAATTGCTTTCAACCGCATAAACTAGAATTTATGATGTAAAGTTCCTACATTATAAATGCTAAAATGTTTTTAAAAAATAAGTAAATGCTTTCTGCACAGTTTCACATACGAGAAATATTCTGCAAAAATGTCTCAAAACAACGGTACCTACGCAAAATGCCTGTTATACGTAAGCATACATATATGTAAATACATGTACATTTATACACCGATTAGCCATTATGTTATGAACACCCCCAGCCTAGAGAAATGAGCGCCTGGAGACCGAACGGTGGCGCAGGTGAAGTCGACAGACAGTACATATACATCCCAAGACCGGATTTCGATTAGTAGAGTGTTCGAAGTCAGAATGGGTAAAGCTGCCGATTTATAGGAGTCTGATAAAGAACAAATTGTGATCGCACGGCGCCTCGGAAGTACGATCTCGGAAATGGTGCGACTTGTGGATTGTTCACGTGCCGCTGTAGTGAGTACGTATCAAATGTAGTGCAAGATGGCCAAACGACGAACCGTCGTCGTTTGGCCTTGTGTCATCCGTAGCTCATTGATGCCAGAGGGGAGTTGAGACTGTCGCGTATTGTTCACAGCGACCGCAGGGCCACGGTGCGACAAATCGCCCACAACTACAACATTGGTGATCAGGGCAATGTGTCACAGCACACAGTTCATCGCAGCCTTCTGAGCATTGCCTTCTTAGCCGAACACCCAGCCGGATCCCCAAGCTCACTGCACGTCATATCCAACAACGCATGAAATAGGCTAAAAGTCATCAAGATTGGACCGTGGAAGATTGGAAGAAAGTAGCCTGGTATGACGAATCGAGATTCCTGGTGCATTACGTAGACTGCCGAGCGCAGATGCGCCGATTACCAACTGAGGCTATGAGACCTGAATGCACTCTTGCGTGGAAACAGGCCGGCGGAGGCGGTGTTGTGCTGTATGCGATGTTTTCTTGGGACACTCTTGGCCTCATTATCGCAATAGCACATTCTCTGACAGCTGTCGTGGTATCTGAACATCGTTGCGGACCAAGTTCTCCCATTTATGGCAACTGCTGGTAATGATCATTATCAACAGGATAATGTGCCATGCCACAATGCCACAATTATCAAGGAGTGGTTCCAGGAACATGAACCATTCCTTGATGATTCTGATTTCTGTTTGAAAGACATGAACCATTCCTTGATGATTCTGATTTCTGTTTGAAAGACATGAACCATTCCTTGATGATTCTGATTTCTGTTTGAAAGACATGAACCATTCCTTGATGATTCTGATTTCTGTTTGAAAGACATGAACCATTCCTTGATGATTCGAACTTTCTGTTAATGCCTTGTCCTCCAAATTCACCTGACACGAACCCAATCAAACATTTGTGATTCGACTCGGAAAAGCGGGTTCGCTCTAAATCACCACTAACCCGAAATGTACGGGAACTACAGGACCTGCTGTTGACATTATGGCACCAGATACCCCAGTATAACTATCGCTACCTCATCGAATCGATGCCTCGCCGAGTGGCCGCTGTTTTGCGGGCCAAAGGGCGTTCTACAGCTTATTACGTAGGTGGTCATAATGTAATGGCTCGTCGTTGGGTGTCCGTGTGTAATTCAAGAACAGTCGCAAGTAATTGTTTTCAGAACACTGTGTAGAACGATGAACAGTGTAATCAAATTTATCTGGTTCCCGCTAAATTGAAGGTAACAGTGAATATTTTTCTCTCATAAGGTTAACTTTTTAACGAATGATCGAATGAAAAACTGAATTACAGTATAAATGTAAAAAATTTGAGAGCTAAAGTGTTAAATTTTAAATTCTACTCTGAGTTTTTAGAAAGTTATGCCTCGATATTTTCATACAAACCGAGTGGCAAGATGTGAAATTGAAGCAAAGCTCATAATTTCTACTTTAATTCACGTATTTATTTTTCTACATAGTCCCCCTTACGCTCGATACAGATAAGCCAACGTTTAGCAAGTTCTTTAAACCTGTCTGCAAAAATCTGCAGTTTGATCTCGGAACTATTTCCTCGTAGCGACTTGATCATTTCGTCACAAGAGAACTGAGTTCCTTTCAGATGTCTCTTGAGAGCAGAAAACAACCAGAAGTCGGACGGCACCAAATCAAATCTAGGCTGTAGATAGGGTGTTCAAGAACTTCAAAACGATTTTTTATGAATGACCTCTGAAGTGAAAGCACTGGCGTGGGGTTTGGCGTTTTCAAGTTGCAGAATCATTGGTTTTTTCCCCAAGCACGCGGTTTATTCTTTGCTCAAACTTTTCAAGGTGTGCGCGTAGCTCTCAGAGTTGGTAGTCGTACCTTTGACCATATAATCCTGATGAATAATGTTTCTGTAGTCCCAAGTACCGGCATAAATTTGAGTTTTGAATTTTTTCGATCGAGGAGAAGAAGGGTATCGGTATTCCAGCGATTTATTATTCATTTCTGTGTCATAATAGTTAACCCAACTCTCATCACCAGTCACAATGCTTTGTAGAGAACCACTCCCATATTTTTCATAGAATGCAAGCAACCTTTTGGCATGTTTAAAATCTTGATTTCTTCATTTCAGTTGTTTGGTGACGGGGTAACAAACAAGCACATACCTTGTTGTATCCTAAAACCTTACCAATGTAATTTACACCACCTAAATTAATATTCAGCTTACATGCTATGGTTTTCTGAGTTATTCTTCGATTTTTCCTCATGAGCTCATCGATATTTTGTTTGTTCAAATCGCAAGTTACGGTTACGGGCCTCCCACTCCGCGGCTGATTCTTTACGGCCAACATTCCTCCACTGGCTTTTGATTTTCTTACCCAACGACGAAATGTATTCATGTCCAATGTTCCAGAAACATAAACTGCCACTAATCTAGTGTGGATTTCTTTGGGAAGTGCATTTTCATGAACTAATAACTCCCTAACTGACAGTTGTTTGATATACATTCTTGTCCAAAAAATCGAAGCTACCCGAGAAAATCGTTCGATCTTGATGAAACGCAGCATCCAAGTACCGCAGGGTCGAATAAACATGTGATTAAAAAATAACGACCAAGGACAAAATAGTGGTCCTCCGCAGCGCATGGGAACCGCGCATAGAGGAGAGTATATCAAGAGCAAAGCCCGCTCGCAAGGACCACTGTAGCAGCGAATAGCTTTTGCATTAACCTCCACGGATTGTGAGGATGCCTCGACGTCGTATCCGTACACACTACGAGCAGTTGAACGAGTTTGAGAGAGGGCGTATAATTAGGCTGCGAGGATCGAGCGATTGTGTGAGCCGCACGAACACAATCGAATTCGTCGCTCTCAACCAAACTGTCCGCGGCCATGTTGTGCAGTATACAGGTACGGAACTGGACATACACCTGGACCATTGCCAGACTACTTGCGGCATACGTAGCACATTCGAGGAGTTTACTCCGTCGCCTTCGGGAGCAGGCGAATTTATCGAAAACGAATTCATGGGAGATTAATTCATCGAAAACAAATTCATCGAACGCGAATTCATCGAAAACAAATTTTCGAACGAACAATTTACCGAAAGACGATTTAAAAGACATGGCGCCGTGAATTGTTGGCCGCTGTTTTGTAAGGTTAACGCGCTCGGCTAGATATCGAGAGATTCGGGATTCAATTCCCCAACGGCGGCCGAATAACTATTTTTCGGTTGCTGTGCATTGCTTAACGTGGAAGGAGCGATGGATTTATTTATTCGAAAGACGCTTTTTTCGTAAAAAGTGAAACGAATTCATTAAATGGAGTTTAAGACAAGTGGCCACTAAACAACAGCTGACCAAACGGACAAGTGCATACACCCAGTTTGGGGGCCTCATAAAAATTGCAGTTTCTTGGTTTCAGACGTGAGCAAAGGCCTACGGATTAATATTTAATGCCTTAAGGTGGACGTCTAGTAGTTTTGCTTCCTATACTTCCAATGGAAAAACTTCTGTACACATTTTCTTCACAATTAATGCGTTCCGAAGGATGAAAATTTGAGCATCGATTAAAATAGCTTCATTTTATAACTTGGAATACCTAATATTTTTTAAAACATAACCATAATCATGCAATCCAGCATTTGTTTGTCTACTGACGTCATCAAAGTACAGGTCGTGCCATCTTTTTTCAGGTTTCAGTCCCACCAAAAGAAAAGGGTTTGATTTTTCATATAATTATGGTTATGTTTTGAAAGATATTAAGTATTGCAAGTTATAAAATGAAGCTATTGTAATCCATGTTCAAATTTTTATCCTTGGGAACGCTTTAATTGTGAAGAAAATGGTGTACAGAAGTTTTTCCATTGGAAGTATAGGAAGCAAAATTACTTGACATCCACCTTAATAATATGGCAATAATACTAGTATTTGTGTCTAAACCTAATGAATCTGAGCACGAGGCAATATATTCAGAAGGTTTACATAATAAATCAAGATTATAATGCTGCGCTTTTACTTAAACATCAAATACATATGAATTAACAGGCCTAGGCCTTTTCAACAGTTTTTATCCCGTCGTATTCATATTCATAAGGTTTAGGCACCAAGTTAGTATTATTGCGCTTTTACTTACGCATTAAACACACTCATTGTCATGCAAACCCGCGCACCAAGAAAAAACCGTGCGATTAACGCGAAACTCTGCAAATAGCTACGGAGAGGGCAGACATGCAAATGATTAAAGTTTCGTGCGATTCCGCATGCCCGCCCGTATAAGACAGGCGCGGCAATCGCAATCCTTGGGGCTTATAAGGCGCTGAGCAGGGGACTCCACATTCCTGCCGAAGTTCAAAGTAAGAGCCAGGTGAGATTCCTGACCGATAGACATGCCGATGAGACACAGTAGATGTGCGTACGGGAAACTGACGGAGTTTGAACGAGGCCGTATCGTCGGGATGAAAGAGGCAGGATTGCCGGTGGGCCGAATCGGCCTCCATTTGGACCGGTCGGACAATACGGGGCGATCATGTTAGGAGCAATGGACACGGGAAGGCACCCAGAGACAGCGGATAGGCTGAGGACGACCCAGACACACCAAAAGCAGAGAGGACCGTGCCTCTCTTTTGAGTTGTCCGCAGCTTCTGTATGTCCTTGAAAGTTAATTCCATGTCCTGATGTAAGAGTAAGAAATATAAAGATGCATTTATTAAATACTTTTCTTTTCAAACAAAATGGTTAGTTTGCTCTTGAAAGATATGTTGTTTCTTCCAAATACATATAACACAAATTTCGTGCCCCTGTTAATTATACCTTTGATGTGGCCCTCATTTGATATTTGTTGTCCAAGGCACGTGTAGGTAGGTAGGCATCACTTACTTATACATTCACAGAAAAAGTCATGCATTGAAAGGCTTCCAAGTCTGGGAAAGTTATTGTTTGTTTCCTAATTTTTATTTTTGTTTTACCTGTTTCATATCTACACTAATTCTTATAAAAAATAATAGTAGGTTTAATTTTTGTCTTTCGTTTTCTAAAAGTATAATTTCTTTAGCACTTCTCTTTTCTCCTCCTTGAGTCTTTTCCAGGCTTAATTTGTTAGCTCCTTACTATAATATTTCTCCTTTTAGGGTCAAATCAGATCATTAATTTCTAAGCACATTTTACTATTTATTTGGTATTTTACTTTTATAACTTATTGCTCATTTCTCAGAGTTAGAAATTCGTTGTTATTCTTAATTCAGTTTTGGTTTTCAAGCCGAAGCTCTTTAGTTTTGCTTTAATAAATTCTACCCTACTATTCCGTCCTCAGAAGTAAAGTTCTTTTCTTTTAAAATTATTCTGAAATTTTCATAAGTTGACTGGAAATGCAAAAGTTTTTTTTTAACTTTCTTCTTTCTTTTTTGTTATTGAGGTTTGTTTTAAAACAGGTACGTGGCTACAATACTATACTGTGCAAATTAATTGGGACAAAGTAAAAAATCACTCTTTTTTTTCCAAAACTATGACTTTATATCATTCTATGCCTGGATATACACTGATAAATACCTGTATTAGTATGAAGTATGTCCTCCTTTAGCAGAAATGACATCTTGAATTCGTTTTGGCATTGACTCCACTAATTGAGTGCACATATTTTTGACTTCATAATCGTGGAACCACACTTTTACAGCATTCGTTATCATGCGCTATTTGGTTGTACAGTCCATTTTACCTAAACGTCTCTTCAAAATATTCCACAAGTTTTCTATGGGATTTAAGTCTGGTGAATTTCTAGGCCAATCAAGCAAATGAATTTGATTATCCATCATGAAATTCTTGACCAATTTCAAATTGTGACATGGGGCCAAGTCATGTTGAAATGTCCCGCCAAAAGTTTGAAAGAATGGAACAATCCTACGTAGTAATATTTCTACGTACTTGGCTGAATTCATACCTTGAACAGGAACTAAGCTTCCAGTGCCATTTGATGTGAAAAAACTCCAAAAGATCTGTTTCAGAGGGTGGTTTACAGTTTGACATGCTCAGGTCTTAAAGGTTCACAGCTGCTTCGTGTAACGACATTTGCTTGGTAACCCTGCACAAATAAATGGGTTTCATCACTGAAAATTACCTTTTTCCAGTCGTCAGCAGTCCATGATTTATATTTTTTGGCCCATGCTAAACGTTTTATCTTCATTTTCGCATTCAAATATTATTTTTTCGTTGGTCTTCTTGCCTTCCGGCCAACTTCCAGAAGCCTACGGCGTACAGTTGAATCACTAACATCACAACCACTAGCCAATAAATCTCTTTGAAGGTCGGTGCTTGTTTTTTTGGGGGATTCATTTTACTAGTTCTGATTAGATATTTATCGGTTCGTTTAGTTGTTTTTCGTTTTCTTCCGCATTTACCTCTCCCTTTTGGAGACAATGATCCAGATGCATTGTACCGCGTAAGCAGTTTTGATACACTTGATTTGTCTACACCAACTGCAGAAGCGATATCTCTCACTATCATAGAAGTGTGATCCTTCAGAGCAATTATTTTTGCACTCTTCTTTGCGGAAATATCCATTTTTTAATACACGAAAGCAACACGTACTCACAGAGAGCAAATACTATCATCCACCTGTCACACACGATAGCTCACAACTGAAGCTGAAGTGCCTATTTCCTGTTTAAAACCGGTCAAACCACATTCTTACTATCAAGTTCTAACAGTCACACCAACTCACAGCTGATAAAACTGGTTTTCGTGGGTTTCCGACATCAACTGGCGATCACATTACAATTCTGAAAATAAAGTAGCTTGTCCCAATTAATTTGCACCGTATAGTAGCTAATTATGTTTTTCTAATGGTCTCTGAGTTTATTTTTCGTCTAGTGTGCTAAACATTTCGATAGTTATCACAAGCACTAATTCAACACTAAATTCTTCGTCCTTAAGGACGAAGAATTTTATGAACTTGGTTCGGTAAACGAAAAGCGTTGTACACAAGAAATCAATTTACCTTGTGCAAAGAAACTTTTTTAAGTATCGAAGAAATTGGAAAGGAAAATAAAAGTGTACGTGAAGTGGTTAATAAGCTTCCTTTAGTTGGCGGACAAGGATTCAAAAAATGCAACTGTTCAAAGAAGTGTACAACGAAGATGTGTTTGTTCAAAACAGCCAATCGACTTTGTAACGCCAAATGTCACAACAGTTAACCTTGCTGTAACAAGGAAGTTTAATTATAATTTGATATTATTGAAGGACATCCTGATTAATGAGTTACTTTTATTTCATGAACATTTCATTATCATACATTAATTAAATGTAGTAAAATAATAAAGCAGTCATGTTTAATGTTATTCTGGACATTATGTTTGAAATTGAAATTTACAAAGGCAAATTATTATAATGTATTAGTTTAACAATGAAAAATATAGAATTTCATCTCGTAATATAATGCTATTGTAATTTCGTATTTCAATTACACATTTTGAATAAACAGTGATAATTAAAAATATGGGCCCAGTGCAACAGATATCATATAAAAAAATTATACGACATAAATGGCTGTTTCAATATTTTAAAACTTAACAGACAAAACGCACTTTTACCAATTAGTGTTGGTAAATGGTGGCATTTACCGTAATGGTTTGGTAAAAGCCCGAAATGCAAGGGTTTACAAGTATTTTTCGGACTGTTACCACCTTAGTATGATAAATGCCAGGATCTACCAGTAAAACTTAGGATTTACCAATGCTCTGGCTTTTACAGTAACAGATAATCCAAGAGAGTTGAACAAACAATTGGCTGTAACTTAGGATCAAAATGCAGTTCCCTTCAATTCCTGAGTATAATGTAATCCTTAGAGAAAATGTAACCCAAATTTATAGCTAAGCTTAACACAGATTTTATCTATAGTATTTTTTTTACATTGCAAAACTGTTGCGATATGCTAGTTTTTAATACACTAGTCGCCAAATGTTATGGAAATTGCGGTTTCGAAGGGAAAGCGTCATCACATGCAAATTTAGCAACTACCGTTCGGTTATCAGCATGGGTAGCTAGCAACAACATATGTAAATCGGCACCACGATAGAACAGCACGTTGCGTGCGAGGTCCGATAAAGGTACCCTGCGAGAAGTGGGAAATGGGCTGTTTCACCGCTTGATCTAGAAGTTTGCTGAATGTATTACCTTCAGTGTGGGATTAACCTGAAACGATGTCCAGACGACGTTTAAGCATTGACAACAAAAATAGGAAAAAGTATAATTTAGCTGTCTAAAAACGATGTCAAACTCACCAAGTTGAAATTGCAAAGTAAAAAATACGGGTACTTTATTTACAATTAAAACGAAGGTAAGTTAAGATACGTAAAAGCGAGATCTTTCGAGGCCACCTTCGGCCTCATCATCAGGATTAGTGCCACAGTATACAGCGCAAGCAAGCAATAAACACACAAAGAAGCAATACCATGATGCAATAGTCACATGAGTCCTCGTTTCCAAACGTGAGCAGTGGGAATTCTCAAATACATGAAAATTACGGCAGGTGTTTAACTTCCGCTATGTGAAACACTGATTCGATGAATAGCCTCCAAGGGCGTGGACCAAAACCGGGAAGATTAATCTATATTGCAGCTCAAATCACCAAATTTAATAATATGTAAGCTTTCAGATAAAAGTAATAAACGCCTGTTAGTTGCTGACGCCATGTTACAGGCATTCACGGCACATCGTTATGGCTGCTGCTTTAGGAGTTAAGCGTTGTAATTCGACTACACACAAGATTTCTGAGGAATAATGGAAATTATGCAGATTGACAGAGGAGTGGCCGCCCGAGGATAACCACAAGGGGACAAGATCGCTACCTGGCAGTGCGGGTTTGAAGAAAGCGTAGTGTCACCAGTAGCCAATTCCGGGAATCACATTGATCTGCTTCTGGTGTCACAGTGTGTACTCAGATGAGAGGAAACTGTCTTCACGAGTACGGACGCAGAGTAAGGAAGGGCATTGGCATCAGCCCATTGTCGACAAAGTTGTACCTGGATCCAACAGTGCATGCCCTGGAATACAGTGCGGCACCATGTACTTTTCACAGACGAATCCCGTTTCGCTCTTTATCCTGATACTCGACAAGGATACCAGTGGAGGAGAACAGACATACAATGCCACCACACTATGTGCAGACCGTCCACAATTACCAGCGATAGTCAGTTCTGGTCTCAGCAAAAGTGTGTTTTAACGGACCTACTTCGCTGTACGTATGTCAAGGCGACATGAATGCCTTAATGCACCAAAATGACATCATTGTGCTCGTTATGGCACTGTTTCACGACGCCGTTGGACATATGTTCCGTTTTCTCGATGACAGTGCAACCAGTCACTGTGCCTGGAAAATTATGCGATCTAATCGTTACAGCTGCATTGGAGATCTCCTGACCTTAATCCCATTGAAAATATTTGAGACGCTGCACATTAGGGTGGGCCGAAAATGCACTTTTTCACCAATTTTCGAAATCAATAACAGCCGAGAGATTGGAAAGTTACTCCTTTTGTTGTTTTTGTTTCCGTGTAAAATTTGTTTGAATTTCGGCAATATCTTCCGGTGCCGCTGACGCCTTAAAATTCGAGAATTTGGGCTGCAAGAGCCATGTTTTCCCGAAAATACAGTTTTTGCGGATTTTCGAATTTGTTGTGAGCCGAATGCGGTAAAGTTGTCCCTTAGAGTGGTTAGTACAGGTGTAAATGTTTTTTTGAAATTGGACAATATCTTCCGGTGCCGCTGGCGTTTTTAAATTTCTGCTATTCAGCAGGAAAAGTCATTTGAGTCGAAAAGCCAGTTTTTGTAGAATCGACCATTTCATGCTTCGTTGAAATTCCCAAATTTAAAGGCGCCAGCGGCCCCGGAAAATATTGTCCAATTTCAAAATAAAAATGAAACGTTTACTAACCAACCCAAGGGGCAACTTTACCACACTCGGCTGATAATGATTTCGGAAATCCGGAAAAAATTGTTTTTTTCGGGAAAATGTTTCTTGTTACCCAAATTGCCGAATTTAAAGGCGTCAGCGGCACCGGAAGATATTTTCCAATTTCAAAAAAAAATTACACGGAAACTAAACAACCCAAGGGGCAACTTTTCCATACTCGGCTGTAATTGATTTCGAAAATCGGTTAAAAAGTGCATTTTCAGCCCACCATACTGTACATTGACGTCTGGTTAACCAAATGACATACCCCAGTACACTCGCATACCACCGTGACGTGCTGCCTGTAACATTCGGCGAGATGTCTAGACACTCATTAATAATGTCATTGCAAGTATTCCTCGTAGTTTCAAGATGTTCTTCGACACTGAGGTGGTGTTACCGCATACTGAAATCCAAAGATACGGATATTCTCCGAATTTACCATTTTGTCTGCATTGCAGTGGTACTTTGCTGTGTGCAGAAATTGCACAATGAATTGTTTTTGTAAACGCACTCTTTATCATTTGTCTTACGTTGCCTCAATTATTTTAGTTCATTCCGAATGTGACGTACCTGCCAGCAGGACGCACACGACATTAAGGCAGATAGGAATCAGAATAAACGTCCGCGTAGCTCAATTGGTAGAGCGACTTATTCCGGAATGAGGGGATCCGGGTTCGACTCCTGGCGTGGACAAAAATGACGGAGAAATTTACTTCGTTATACGTATTACTTGAGTCAAATACATACATCCTTCATTTCATGCAATATTCCTAATTTTTTGTGACCAGTCTGCAGTACACTCACGAACAATCAAATTTGCTCTCCAAGAAGGAAGCATCGGATTGAACTGAAACTTTATGGACGTAATAATACAAATGAACGATACACATGATGGCAAAAACAGAGCTGCAGGACAGTTACAGAGGGATCTGTGGTATACAGTCCGGTGATCTTCAATAGTGCGTCGCACTGCCTCGTTCGGTGATACATGCAGCAATACAGTCCGGCATGGAGGCGAATAGGCGTCTGATGTTGTCCAGCGCCAGACTGGCCCACACGTGTTGGACGGTGTGCTCAAAATCCCGGATAGTGCGGCACGGCGGCAGCTGGCGTTACAACTGGTCCCATACATGCTCAATAGGGTACATATCCGGGGATCGCGCAGGCCATGGAAGTGTCTGGATATGACGTAGGCAGTCCTGTGCAAACCGAGCCGTGTGTGGGCGGGCGTTATCCTGTTGGTATAACGCATCTGGAATCCCGGCTAGGAATGGGAGCACATGTGCCCGTAAGATCTCATCCACATACCGCTGGCCCGTCAATTCTCCCCGTACAACTACCAGAGCTTATCGGCTATCGTAGGCTATGGCTCCCCGGACCATAATGCCTGCATTGGGGGAGGTGTGGCGTTCGATAGCGAGGTTGGGATTGTGACGTTGACCCGGGGACCTCCACACCTGGACACGATTATCATCTGTCTCCAAAAGGAAGCGGCACTCATCGCTAAACAGCACACGTCGCTCTAGGCTGGCACCACTGCAAACTGAGCCGGCGATTATCCGGCTTTAATGGCAGTACATGGCAAGGGGCGTCGGGAAATGGTTCATGTGCACACAGGAGCTGCTACATCTGCCTGTATAGTGGACCGGCTCCTGGTGGGATCCGTTCATGCCTGGCACACGATCCGTCGATGCTCTCTACTGGTGGTCCTCCTGGTCCGTCAGAAGCCGCTCCGCCGTGTAGCAGTGCCGTCACGTGTTCACTGCTCCCAACACAATCCGACGGTATGGTCAGAACGATCCACGTGGCTGTTTTCAGCCCGATGATCTGGCCTCTCTCAAAGTCCGTCAGTTGCGTAAATCGACGTCTCGGGCGTTTACCTGGCATTCTTGTCACTCTGTACTTTGTTTGCTTCGGCCGGTGCTTTTCGCTTCCATGGGGCATCGACTACACGCCCATTTGTAAGGCTGCCGGTTCCTGCGTGCAGCGCCACCACAGCGTGATGCGCAATCGCACCAAAGGTGGATCTATTGCATATCAGCACGCACTGTAGCTATTTGCAAAGTTTTTTGTTCGTGAGTGTAATTTAACGACATATAAACATCTAAACTATGTTTCCGCATTTTGTACCAAGCAACAATAATAATAGCGTGATTTAAAGTTCCGCCATCGTTTTATCCTGAAAAATAGCATTTCGAATACGTGAACTTCAGCAATGGTAATGGCTTGAAGATTTTACTTGGGATTTACCTACTGACGCTTTCACGATGTAGTGTTTCCCTGTATTGAACAGGAAGATTATATGCAAATCCATTTGATTTGTTCTGAAAAGGCTATTCTAGAAAGTGGCATTTTCAGGCATAAAGCGGATTAAAATGTACTCAAATACTTACAAAAAAATAAGAAAACCAGAGATGGAAATGGCGAAGGGAAGCGATAGTTTCTGCAATGGTCAAGTCAGAGTTGTCTATTAAAACTACTATGCCAAGTATTTGCGTCATCGGATCACTTGCTACGTAGTTCAGAAACACAAATGCGGCCGTTGCTGCTACTTCAAATGCACAGATGTAATGCTTCCAAGTTCCTTAAAAACAGAAAGACATTGAAGAATTAATTTACGTAAGCTAAAATGGCAAATTATAAAGGATAGAACGAGAGATCAAACTTTGAAAGAAAAACGAGTGATTTTTTTTTAATTTAAGATTCGTGAAGTTCATTCTGAGATAAAAAGAACTATCAACTGCCAAAACTAAATGAAATTTCCAGAAACTGAAAAAAGAATCCTCATTGAATTCCTACGAATACTTTCCAGATGTCTACTGTATTCTTTAAAAATTTTGTGTGGCGCACAATAACGTAGGATATGCATCTGCAGACTTCACGGTCAAAAATGCTTTGCTTAACATTTTAGCGCTCTTGGAGAAATGCTTTCTTTTATCACTTCGTTGCACTTAAATTTACGCACCGGTTTAAAATCATGTTAATTTAACTCTTTAAACGGCCGACCTACTTGAAGAGAATGGTAACAAAAATTTTCTGCGCACCCCAAAGAGAAATATTTACATAGGGGCCATAATTTACAAAAGTTACGGAAAAAGAATTCCTATCCCATTCCATCTCAGCAGTCTCGACAATATACAGGGGTTGTTCAAAATAATGGAAACACCTCCCTGAAAGCAGTGACTTGGGTATGTGCTGTTTTTTGAGTAAAACAACATGTAGCTACAATTTGTTTTGTAAAAAAGTGTTGCTTATAGTCTCAAGGGTCTGTGTGATTTCATTTGAAAATCGAGGTTTGCATAATTTCGTGCCAGGTGAAGGCACAATGAGTGACCTGTCGGAGTTTCAAAGAGGGCAGATTGTAAGAGCCCGTCTGGTTGGTGCGTTGGTAACCACAGTGGTACAGGTATTGGGGGTATCGAGAGGTACAGTGTCGAAGGTCATGACAGCATACAATGTTCACGGAACATCATCTGCGAGACACAACTGTGGAAGGAAAACCAAACTCACTGCGAGAGACAGGAGGGCGTTAAAGAGGATTGTGACCGCAAGGAGGAAAACCACGGCTACGGAAGTGACTTCTGTGCTTAATGCACATCTCCAAAACCCAGTGTCGACCCATACCGTGCGAAGGGAATCGCATAAGCACAATATTTACGGTAGAGCTGCGATTGCAAAAACCCTGGTGTCACATGTCAATATGAAACGGATATTACAATGGTGGCAGGAACATAAAACGTGGACTGCGAATCACTGGAAACATGTCTTGTTTTCCGGTGAATCAAGTTTCTCACTATTTCCCACCACAAGACGGGTTTACGTGTGGAGAACCCTCGCAGAAGCCTACAAATCAGACGGTCTTCTTCCTACAGTGAAGCATGGAGGCGGTTCCATATTGGTTTGGGCCATGATCTCGTGGTTTGCAGCAGGTCCCATTATCACTTTACACGGAGGGATCACTAGCGGTGACTATGTCACTCTTTTGGCCGACCATGTGCATTCAATGGCGCGGGCATTGTTTCCGTCAGGGAATTGCACCTTTTAAAATGATAATGCTCCGATTCACAGAAGTCGAACTATTCAATCATGGTTTGAGGAATATGAGGATGAAGTTGCATACCTTCCTCGGCTTGCACAATCACCGGACTTAAACAACATTGAGCCTCTGTGGTCTGTGTTGGAAAACAGGGCGCGATCCCGCTATCCTCCTCCGACGTCTCTCAAGGAATTGGAGCAGTTTTTGCAGTGCGGATGCAACAACATCCCACTTACCACCATCCAGGACTTGTATGCGTCCATTCCAAGGAGGATTCGGGCAGTTTTAAAGGGCAAGGGTGCTCCCACACCGTATTAGGTGCATAAGAGCTATTGTTTCAAGGTGTTTCCGTTATTTTGGACAACCCCTGCACCTGCCACAGGTGATAAACGCTCCTTTCTAGTTCTTCATTCTCTTCTCCATGACACAAGGCATGATCGGAAGGACTAGTCCCCCTGGTATGGGCATCATGTCAAACAAGTACCTCAAACATTTAACTTTTTCTCAGGTTCCTCGTCATTGTTGTTGGTCGTTTAGCAAGTAATCAGTGTGAAGCTATTAATATCAGTCATCCCTAATCAGTTTGAATAACAGAGCTAAGGGGAAAGCACTGCCTTCTGGTGCAAAGGTTCGCTCGATCCAGCTGAGTTGTTCCACTGCTTAGACAGCATTCGTTCCAGCTAATTTCAGCCCACTTTGTTAACCCCGAGTTAATCCGTGCCAGCAGGTTAAAGGCTTAAGGCAAACTACACAGTGTGGCAAAGAATTTTTAAGACTGGGTCTGTAAAATGAAATAGAAACAAGAAATTATCATTTGTTTTGGTTTGTTATTCAAAATACGTCCCTCCGGCTTCAACACACTTGTTACAGCGATTTAATAATGATTCGAATGCCCGTTCCAGTTCACTTTGCGGAATTGCCTCCAAAGCACGCGTCGAAGCTGTTTGTATGATTGAAATATCATCAAAATAACACCCTTTTAACGTCATTTTAAGTTTTGGGAATAAAGAAAAGTCGCAGGGTGCTAAATCAGGCGAATGCGGTGGATGATTCTACACACACAGACGTTATTTTTCGCCAAAAATCTACGAACAAGAACTGAGGTGTGACTGGGTGCATTATCGTGCAACAAACACCAACTGTTTTCATCCCGATATTCTGGACGAATGCGACAAATTCTGCCCATCAAACGCCTCAAAACATTTAAATAAAACTCACCAGTAATTGTTTGTCCACTTGGAACAAATTCTTTTGTTTATAATACCCTTACTATCGAAGAATGTAATGAGCATTGTTTTGATTTTCGATGGAACTTTTCTTTTTTTTTGGCTTGTGGGGAGATTTTTGACTTCTATTCCGCACTTTGTTGCTTTGTTTTAGGATCGTATTGAAAAGACTATGTTTCATCACCTGTAACAATCGATTTTAAGAAGTTTGGATCATTTTCAGCGGTTGAAATGATGTCTCTGCAATGTGCACTTCTCTTTGATTTTTGTTCATTGGTTAACGTGTGTGGAACAAATTTTGCACATACTTTTGTTTTCCCCAAATCTTCATGCAGGATGGTTCGAATCGTTTCTTTGTTGATGTTTAAAGACTCTTCCATCATTTTTAGTGACGCACATCGATTGTTTTCCACGAAATCACGCACTTTTTCAATAAACTCAGGTGTCCTAGATGAACTTGGTCTTCCGGTATGCTTATCATCTTCTAGCGTCTCTCTTCCGTCCAAAAAACGTTTGTGCCACAGGAAAACATTTGATCTACTTAAACAAAACTCACCGTGAACTTGTTTCATCATTTGGTACGTTTCCGAGGCACTTTTACCATATTTTGCGCTAAATTTAATAACAGCCCTTTGTTCAATCTTAATAATTCAACATGAAAAAAATTGTACTTCTCTAATGAACGGCCGTTTCGTTTGAGTTACTTTGACAACTGCGCAGTACGTTTGGCAGAAAGCAAGCAGATGGTCACGGTTTATAACGCATTCGCGATTTCACTGGTGGCGCCACCGTAGGCTGAAATCTAGCACCAGTCTTAAAAATTCTTTGACTCACTGTGTATGTACGTCATTTTATTTTTATTTGTTCATTGTACAGGATGGTCTGCTCAGGATTCACTTGGTTCTTCTTATAAACCCCTAAGAAGGAGAATGTTTTCGCCATATCTGCCGTTAATGGTGTTCTTACTTTTTTCCCACATGAATGAACTTTCAGGTCTAGCGAAATAACCATAATTATTTTTGAGTTATGGAGTAAAAAAGATTTTGTGTCGGTTTCTATACCGGGCAGTCAACTAAGGTGCTGACTGCAAAATTTACCTTCAAAAACTGATCTCTCCCAAACAAGCGTTAGTTAGTTCCTTCTGGTTGTGTGGTGACTCTTGTTCTGAAGGCTGTTATTTTATCAATGTTGCTTCGTTTCGGAGAAGTATTTTACTTTATTTGGCTTTGGCTGCTGCGATATGCGCTATATGATGAAAAATATCCGCACACACTTTTTAGCGCGTCCTTTGTAAAAAAAAATCGTGCTTATGTTACCGGTTTGTTCGTCCGTCAGTCCGTCTGTTCCCACAATATCTCTGCAACTATTTGTCCGATTTAAAAAATTCTTTTTGCATTGGGAAGCTTGAAATGTGCGAATGATGATCCTTTATTTCGTTTTTTTTTTACGATGTACAATTTCGCCGCTAGGGGGCGTAAGTGCAGATGATGTCGAATTCAAAAATACGTTTTACTCCACATATTTGCTGCTAAACATCCGATTCAAAAAATTCTTTTATCTTTCGATTCCATCTATGACGAAGAGTATTTTAGATATAGTTACTTTTTTCATATTCCGCATAGATTTTTCGCTAGGGGGCGTAAAAATAAATTACATTTTCCTCTATAACTCTGCTTCTAAAACTCCGATTTAAAAAAATTCTTCAGCGGATACACCTCCTGGTGGAAAATCTTTTTCATATAATTTCACATTTTTGGTAAAGAATACTTTAGCCACCAAGGGGCGTAAGTGCTAATTTTTACTTCTGATGTATTTGCCATAAAACCTGAGCTTCTAAAATAGCGATTGAAAAAAATTCTTCCACGGACTGATGCCACTCACGACGATAAACATTTTCGGGATATTTTTGTCTTAAAATATTCTACAGTTTCTCCGCCAGGGGCGTAGAAGTATATCTTATTTTTGTCAATATCTCTACTTCTAGGAGTCCAATTCGAAAAATTCCTTCTTTGTTGTATAGTGTTTCCAATGTGACATGTTTTTCATATAATATCAAAATGTTCAAGTAATTCATAGACTTTCCGCTAGGGGGCGTATAAGTAAATTGCTTTCCCCCTATATCTTCGATTTGAAAAATTCTTTCTGCACCGGATACAGCTCCTGATGGGAAATCGTTTGCACATGATTTCTAATTTTTATAAAAGAAATGGTTTGGCCACCAGGGGGCGTAAATCTTAATTTCCACTTCTGATGTATTTGCAGCAAAATATGAGCTTCTAAATTCTCGATTGAAAAAATTCGTCTTTTGTAGACCGATAGTACTCATGTCGACAAAGTTTTTAGAAACCTTTTCTTCTTAAAATAATGCATTGTTTCTACGCCAGGGGGCGCAGATGTATATCTTATTTTTGTCAATATCTCTACATCTAGGAGCCCGATTTGAAAAATCCCTTCTTTATTGGATAGTGTTTCCAGTGTAACATGTTTTTCATATAATTTCAAAATTTTCAATTAATTGATAGACTTTCCGCTAGGGACGTAAATGTAGAGAGAGATAATTCCTATCTGAGGTTGAGAGACCCGAACCCTCAGCGCTCTGCGCCTTTTGTCAGGTGAAAAAGAGAAATATTAGATGTTTGGGAACAGATTTCCCTGATAGAATAGTACGAAAGAAAAGTATGGAAATATTAGAGGAGAGGGAGTAGACGGTTACCCGTTAAGAAGTGAAGTTGTAAGCTGCCCTACATACTTACCTGTAACAACAAGCCATTTCAAGTGCTATTTCTCTCCGCAGAAAAATGCCGGTACATCTGTGCCACAGAAGAGCACAGGGGGATAGGAAGGAAAGGACACGGGAGAGGGGGAACCTGGAAAAAAAATTATCACACACAGAACATCTTTCCCAGAGAAGAATCGTCTTTGAACTCCGGGTAAGACTAAACTGGCCATTCGCTCAGTGTTGCTCGTCAGCCAATGAGAGAAAAGATTTTTCCCCATTGGTTTACAGAATTTTTTCACTGGTTTACTTTTGTTGATTCTTGACAGGCATGTCAGATTAACCATAGCTAAGGTGGTGTGATCACAAAGTTACACCGATCGAGGTTTCAGATGCAACATTTTGCTCGGCTCTTAAAAGGGCCTTTTTTTTTTTTTGTTTTGTTTTGTTTTTTTAATTAAGGAAAAACAACAACAAATTTTAACATAAAAGGCAAGACCAACAATACCTTGTTTTATTTTTAAGAGGCAGAGATGTTTAGTACAAAAAAGATAAATCTTTTATGCAACATTTTGCTCGGCCCTTAAAAAAGCCCTTTTTTTTTTTTTTTTCTCATTTTAATTTGACTAGGTTTCTTCACATGGGTGAAGTATGTTTTCAAAACAGAGTACGGCTCTTAGAGGATCCCACCCCCCCCCTTTTTTTTTTTATTTAACGAGATTAATTCACATGTGTGAAGTAAATTTGCAATCAGAGTAAGGCCCTTAAAAGAGCCTTTTTTTTTTTTTATCAGAAATTCTTCATACGTGAGAAATAACCTCTAAACCTAGTCCCAATTATTGTTATTTTTTTTGCTAGGGTAGCTGTGAATTGGGTTAAAAAATTCTGTGAATTGGTTTACAGAATTTTTTCACAGGTTTACTTTTGTTGCTTCTTGACAGCCATGTCAGAGGAACCATAGCTTGGGGTGGTGTGATCACAAAATTACACCGATCGAGGTTTAAGATACTCGTTTAGAGTATGCAACATTTTGTCGGCCCTTAAAAGAGCCTTTTTTTTTTTTTTTTTAATCAGAGAAAAACAGCAACAAATTTTAAAATAAAAGGCAGGACCAACAATACCTTGTTTTTTTTTTTTTTTAGGGGCAGAGATATTTAGTACAAAAAAGATAAATCTTTTATGCAACATTTTGCTCGGCCCTTAAAAGAGCCCTTATTTTTTTTTTTTTTCTCATTTTTAATTTAACTAGGTTTCGTCACATGGGTGAAGTATGTTTTCAAAACAGAGTACGGCTCTTAGAGGAGCCCACCCCTTCTTTGTTTTTTTTTGTTTTTTTTTATTTAACGGGATTAATTCACATGTGTGAAGTAAATTTGCAAATCAGAGTAAGGCCCTTAAAAGAGCCTTTTTTTTTTTTTTTTTTATCAGAAATTCTTCATAGGTGAGAAATAACCTCTAAACCTAGTCCCAGTTATTGTTATTTTTTTGCTAGGGTAGCTGTGAATTGGGTTCATTTCTGGAACTTTATTCAAGATAGTTTTTGGCCTTTTTATAACTGTCAGTTTCATTGACAGTATAGTTAATGGCCGCTCTGACTAGAGGATTAGGATGAATCTTAGCTTTTTCATAGTATCTATAAGCTAAGTCATACATCGTGTAATGGATGGAGTTAATATTTAGCATGCTTCGGATAGCATGGTTTGAAGTTCTTCCATCAAGTCCAACCATATATCGTAGGGTTTTTATTTTGAAATGAGGTAATCTTATTTTTCTGCTGTTTGTTGCAGTTACCCCAGATAGGACAGGCATAAGTAATAACAGGGCTGATACAGGCTTTCCATATCAAAGTTTTGTTTTTCCTGCTAAGCCTTTTATTTTTTATTATTGGCTGGAGACTTCCTCTGATCTTAAGAGATTTGGACACAGTTTCTTTAATATGCTTGTTCCAGTTTAGGTTGTGGTCCATGAAAAGTCCTAAGTATTTAACATCATTTACCCAAGGTATTTTTTTTTTTTATACATTTCTATTTCAAAGTCTGGATTGTGATTGCATTTAATCCTAGAAAATAGAATTGCTTGAGTTTTTTCGGTATTGATTTTAATTTTCCAATCTAAGAAATATTTCTCAAGTTTTTCAACATAATGTTGCAACATGAAAGTTGCTTGATTTTTATTTTTGGAAGTATAAGCGAGTGCAGTGTCATCAGCATAGAGAGCTGTAGTCAGATTCCTGTTATTATAGTTGGGAAAGTCTGACGTAAAGATAGAATACAGCGTTGGTGCGAGTACACTGCCTTGAGGTACACCAGCTTCGATTTTTTTTTTTTAACGATTTTTTTTCCCATTGATTTTTACACAGAATGTTCTGTTAGTGAGGTATGATTTGATTATATGTATAATCCAGGGTGGGAAATCATGTGCTATTAGCTTGTAGATAATTGCCTCATGTGGGCATTTATCGAATGCTTTTGCCACATCCAGAAATATGGCTGCTGTGTGTTCCTTTTTTATAATTCCTTCAGCACATTTTTCAGTTATTCTAGAGAGTTGGTGCACCGTGGAGTGTTTATCTCTAAAACCTCCTTGAGTAAATGGAATTACTGGGAATTCCTCACAGAATTGTTGCATTCTAATAAGAATTATT
Organism: Macrothele yani; assembly: GCA_039090855.1. Classification (NCBI taxonomy): domain Eukaryota; kingdom Metazoa; phylum Arthropoda; class Arachnida; order Araneae; family Macrothelidae; genus Macrothele; species Macrothele yani. The sequence goes on along the minus strand of CM077010.1, from coordinate 72,401,471 downwards.
TTTTCAAAGATTTTTCCCATGGTTGGGAGCAACGAAATCGGTCTGTGATTTTCAGGAATTGCCGGGTTTTTGCCTGGCTTGGGTAATAGTATTACCTCTGCTGTCTTCCAAATATCAGGGAAATAATTTAATTTAATGGCACAATTGTATATTTTAGTAAGGGTTTGCACATACTCTTCCGGTAATGTTTTCATAATTTTATTATTTATGCCATCATTGCCTGGTGCCTTTTTATTTTTAAGATTGTTAATATGAAACTTAACTTCCCTTTCACTGATGGGTAGTGGTTTTTCAAAGTCAGGAGGAACAAAAATTTTTTTTTGGCCCTTAAAAGGCCTTTTTTTATTTCTGATCTTTTCAGTTTCTGGCGTTCCGGACCCGCGAGAGGTCGTAGCACCTTTAACTTGTCTATCGGACGTAAAGGAGACCGTAGCATTTTTTGTACTTTTGGCTGTTGTTTTCTTTGCCTTGTGCTTCTATTTTTTTTAAAAGAGATTTTCTCTTTGCTTTTAATTGGGGATGTTAATACAGGTTTTTTTTTTACTAGTAAATTCTTCATAGAGTTGTGCACTTTGGGCGATGACTCTAGAATTTTCTACATCCTCCGCGTGTCTAAAATAAGTATTCAGGGCCTTTTTCATTTTAATGGCTACATCAGTGTCAGGGATGTCATTTATTTTAAACTGTTTTTCTAGTGAGTTTGCAAAAATTTCTGCTTTTTCTTCGTCAGTTCTAACTACCGTCCCATCTTCTTTTTGAAGGAGTGGGAGTAATTTGACATTTTTATTTTGCAAGCTCGACGTAAGATTCCATAGAGTCATTTTGTTTTTTTTATCCGAATTTTCAGAGTAGTCAATATGAGCCTCCTCTAATACTTGACCCCATGCCCCATTCTCGAATTTTCTGATTTCTCTTTTAATTTGTCTATTTATGCAGCAATAAAGGTCATAGAACGTTTTATTTCTTGTTCTTTGCCACTTGCTTCGGTACCTATTTTTTTTTTTTTATAAGTTCCAAAATTTCTTTGGGTAAATAGTACGGATTTTTTTTTCTCTTTAGCAGGAGTTTGACATTCTTCCATAATTTTTTTAATGGCGAGGTTAAAGAGTTTAATAGCTGTGTCAGTTTCTTCTTTGCTATTACAGTCTCCAATTACTGGGGTGGCACCAGTTTAATTTTCCCTTCAAATTGCTTGAAGTTAGTGACCATTTTGGGTGCTACCTTCACAGTTTTGTCAGTATAAAGCTGGAGGTGAACTGGATTGTGGTCAGAGGAGAGTGCCGCCTCAGTATGAATTTCAAAGTAATATTTATTATTCTTCAGGAGTGCAAAATCTAGTATATTGCTAGTTCCTCTGAGCGCCGTTCGTGTGGGTTCAGAAGGCGCCCCCAAGTCAATGTTTTGGTTTAAAAGATATCTGAAAATATTGTTCCCACTTTTATTAGCTCTTGGGCAGTGCCAATAGCGGTGTTTACTATTAAAATCTCCCGCAATGACCGTAGGAATATTTTCCTCGAAAAGCTTATCTAGAGCTTCCCTGGTAATAGTGTGTTTGGGATGATTGTATAGTGCCGTAAATTTAATCGGGTTATTTTTTGTTTGAATTATAACCGAGTGCGCTTCCATGCCATCCTCTGTGTTGCATATCGCTTCACTTTGCTCTAGTTTATCTTTCACTGCAATCAAAATTCCCCCACTTTGGGAGGTTTTGTCTTTTCTGTAAACCTTGTAGTTGGGAATTTTGAATTTAATTCTGTCCATTAGCCAGGATTCATTAATTAGCGCAATGTCAATTTTTTTTGTATTTTAGGTAGGCTAAGAATTCTCTATGCTGCCTTTTGATGCCTTGCGCATTCCAAATTAATATGTTAAGTCCATTTGTTTCAGAGGAAAAAAATTCATCCTCGGTTTTTTTTTCATCATTTTTTACTGTATCAATTTTATTTATATTGCTGTTAATTTCGATAACTTGGTCAGAATTACAATTGATTGCTTCCTTGCTTTTGACCAGTTTGGCAGCTAATTCTGCTATTTGATTGATGGTCCATTCACCATTTTTTTGTTTTTTATCGGTTTCTCCATTCATTTTTTTTCCGTAAGTTTCTCACTCGTGGACATTCCTTTAACTTTTTTAATTAATAGGTCAAATGTGCTTTCTTCCTCAGAGAATGAGGGAAAGGTTTCACTAAGAGGGCGTTTTTCTTCTTCAGAGAAGGAGGAAAATGAAAATGATCGGCCCCTAAAAATGCCGTTGTTTTTTTTTCCCCCTTTCCTCAGAGAAGTTGGAAAATGAGAATGAACGGCCCCTAAAAATGCCGTTGTTTTTTTTTCCCCTTTCCTCAGAGAAGGAGGAAGATGAGAATGAACGGCTCCTAAATATGCCGTTGTTTTTTTTACCCCCTTCCTCAGAGAAGGAGGAAAATGAACGGCTCTTAAAAATGCCGTTGTTTTTTTTTTTCCCCCTTCCTCAGAGAAGGAGGAAAATGAACGGCCCTTAAAAATGCCGTTGTTTTTTTCCCCCCTTCCTCAGAGAAAGAGGAAAATGAACGGCCCTTAAATATGCCGTTGTTTTTTTCTTCATCGTTGTTATTAGCATACTGCAATTGAGCCTCTTCATTACAGTTATTTTTTTCTGCCTCTTTAATTTCTTTGCTAAGCCTGCCAGCGAAATATTTTGGTTTTTCCACGGTTGGAGTAACCAGTTTTTTTTGCTTATGCGTAGCATTTTCATCTATATTTTTATCAACATCAACAATTAATTTCTCTATCACTTTTGTGTTTTGGAATTTTTTTTTGCGATATTTTTTTATTTTTTCTTGGGGCACAGAATTCTGTATCAGGCTCTTAAAAGGGCCTTTTTTTTTTCTCGCCTAGATATTTGTCAACATCGGCAATCAATTTCTCTGTCACATTTGTGTTTTGGAAATTTTTGCGATGTTTTTCAATCCTTTCTTTTAGCACAGAGTTCTGTACCTTGCTTTTAGGGACAACTCTTTTTTCTCTGTGTAATAAATTAATATTACGCAGGTATTTATTTGTGTCATTTTTCATTAATTCTGTGTCATTTACAGCATTCTTTATTTTTGAGCTTAACTTATGCTCATAAGATGACTGAGGTTGTTCTTTTATTTCAACCCTTTTTGTGTTTTGTATTTGCACAGTAACTTTATTGAAAAAAGTACTCGGCCCCAAAAAGGGCCTTTTTTTTTTTTTTCATTGCAAAAGCCTGACGCCGAAGCTGTCTCAGGTCTGTTTACTATAAAACCTTCCTCTTGGGTAAGATTGTCCGGAATTTTCTCGGACTTTTCATAAATCATATCTGGTATTTTCTCAGATATTCCATCGCCCGGGCATCCCACCGGTGTTTTATTGAAATCTGAAAATTTTACAAATATCCCATCGCCCGGGCATCTCTCCGGTGTTTTAATGATATCTGAGATTTTATCAGATATCCCATCGCCCGAGCATCTCTTCGGTGTTTTAATGATATTTGTAATTTATTCAGAAATCCCATCGCCTGGGCATCTCACCGGTGTTTTTTTCATATCTGATATTTTCTCAGATATTATGTCTGGAATTGGCACAGACATACAAGAGTCATCGACAACTTTTTTGTCAGATGACGTGCCTAGAATTTTCTGAGGCACAGAATAAGAAAGTTTTTTACCTACCAATCTTCTTCTTGTTCTTTTTGGATACTATGACAAAGTTCCGGCGGAAGGTTCTTAATTCTTCTAGATCTTCTTGGATCTGGCTTTTCAGTTGACTCCGGATTTCCCGTGAAAGTAGATGTGGAACGGGAAACGGCATCGCTTTTCTTGGCGTCAGGCTTTTGCTCTACAACATCAGAACTTGAAATTCTCTTAATTTTTTTCGATGGGCTTGAAGCTGAAACGAAGAGAAGTGGATTCGAGAAAATTTTAATTGAGCTTTGAAAAAAAGCTTAACAACTAAAAGATCCCCTAACCGGACTGATTCGGATAGACTGGTAACCCAGAAACTATCTAATCGCAGAACAAGACGAACGGCCGACGACGACGAAAAGCTTGCACTAAAGTTCACTCGCAGGAGCTCACACAATGTGCGACCTTCCTGCACGGAATCCAAAGGGCAACTGTGATAATGTATAATGAGGGACGTAAATGTAAATTACTTTCCCCCTATATATCTGCTCCTAAATCTCCGATTTGAAAAATTCTCTCTGCACCGGATACAGCTCCTGGTGGGAAATTCTTTACATATAATTTCTAATTTTTGTAAGAAATGGTTTGGCCACCAGTCAGGGTTGGCAAGGTATTTTACTCGTTACATATTTTACGTAAATTACGCGTAATATACAGGTAATTTACTTGGCGTAGAAAACCAGTTTTTGACGCAGACGTAAAAAACTAATTTTATTTCATGTGTGTGTATAAATAATATAATATAAAAAACACTTTAATTATATTACATTTTAAACTTAAAATTTCTTGTACATTTCTCTACGAAATCATTATTCTCTTAAGATTAATCATACAGCTCAGTCACCTATTAACAGATTTCTTTTTAGAAATTATAATGTATCTGTTCTTTCTTGTATATTAAAAATGAAGAAAATAATCTACCTCTTGCACTAGCATCGATAAAAATCCCAATGTATATTGAATAGAATTCAAGATTATGAAGAGGTCGACCGCCGCGATTCATAGTGGGAAGAGTCTTCAATTAGAATGTTAAGCCTCCTTCTAGCGAGGAGGGGAAAAAACGTTGTTTATTAAGAACCCTCCCAGCTTTGAACTGAAGCCAACACTAAAACCTCCCACATTTAAATAACAGAAAAAATGTGTAATTCGCATAGTTATAGTTTTACCGCCAAGTCAACGAGAAGTTGCCGACCTTGTTGAACTTCTGCGTCTGCCTAGCAGTGAGTCCCTGTAGAGACAGGAGCCGCCAGCCGTCAGCACGCGCATGGATATCAAAGGCGAACCGCGAGGCAACGTCTCATTTTGATTATTCCTATCGTCTCGTTTCACTTTAACCTACACCACGGCGTGGCTTCTGACGTCCATTGCCGAACATAATATCTGAAAGTGGGCCCAACACTAATTATATCATAAAGAAAAGGATTTCCCCGTGTGCATATGAAGGCTAGGAAAATATATATATATATATATATAACGTGATACTGATGTGTATGTGGTATCCTGGTGGTATGTCACGTGGACGTGGCAGTTTGCACTGTTCCAATAAGATCATATAAAATACCGAAGGGTATGTTTGTTTTTGAAGGATCTCCGTTTTATGTGGTATTCGTACACAGCAAGTTAATTAACAGCAAAAAGCCATGATTTTTTTTAGTTTTTTTTACGTATTTTACGCGTTTTTACGCGTAATTTACGTGTCACGTAGAAAACCTTTTATTTACACGTAATTGCACAACCCTGCCACGAGGTGGCGTAAGTCTTAATTTCCGCTTCTGATGTATTTGCAGCAAAATATGAGCTTCTAAAATCTCGATTGAAAAAAAGTGGTTTGTTGACCGATACTATTCATGTCGACAAACCTTTTAGGAACATTTTCTTCTTGAAATAATGCATGGTTTCTACGCCAAGGGGCGTAGATGTATATCTTATTTTTGTCAATATCTCTACTTCTAGTAGTCCGATTTGAAAAATTCCTTCTTTCTTGGATACTGTTTCCGATGCGAAATGTGTTTCCTATAAATTCTAGACTAATTTTTTTTTCTTGGACCTATACCGCTCATATGGAAAAACCTTTTGAGAAGACTTTCTTCCTAAAATAATGCATGGTTTTCCCACCAGGAGACGTAAAGTCACATCTTATTTTTTTCGATATCGCTGTTTCTAAGAGTCCGATTTGAAAAATTATTTCGGTGTTGGAGATCGTTTCCAGTGCGAAATGTTTCTCATATAAATTCATATTTTTCTTAACGCACAAGTCTGCAACCATAGGGCGTAAGCTCACGATTCCGTTTACAGCAATATTTGAGGAATTAAACACCTGATTAAAAATATATTTCTTTCGTCAGATACTATTCTTTTCCATATCGGTTCCATTGACTTTGAATAGCTTTGATAAATTTAATTTGCGTCAGAACGGATTCAAAAGACGTGCTCATTACGCCCGAAAATTCAGTGTCATCTTTCTTCTTGAGTAGCGGATTTGCCCACATCCGACGCAGCTGTGGCTCATACAGATAGAAAAAGACGCACGTGGTCTGGCAAATACTATAGATAAACATGAATAGTAGAATGGGCCGTACATGTTACAATCATAGGATGTCACCTTGGCAACAAGACAGTTCAGGAAATTTCTGCCTTGTTGCAGCCCCAACAATCAACTGTAAGTAAAGTGATTAAGGAGTACATGCGTCATGGAGTACCAACCACGCAATCGGAACCTCGGTGGTCATGTAACTTTGCAGAGTGGGACTAAGTGCTTAAGCTGGTGGTGCAACACAATGCATGTCTTCGATTGCAAAATTCATCATCAAGTTCCAAAATATCTTTGGAAACAACTCCAGCACCATAACGGTGCGCGCCCGCTCGTTTTAGAAAATGGTACGCGCCCGCTCAAACGTTAAGTGGGTGGTGCAACAAAATGCCTGTCTTCTATTTCAAAATTCATCAAGTTCCAAAATATCTTTGGAAACAACTCCAGCACCATAAAGGTGAGCGCCTGCTCGTGGCAGAAAATGGTACGTGCCTGCTCAAATGTTAAGTGAGTGGTGAAAATGCCTGTCTTTTATTGCAAAATTCATCATCAAGTTCCAAAATATCTTTGGAAACAATTCCAGCACCATAACGGTGAGCACCAGCTCGTAGTAGAAAATGGTACGTGCCCGCTCAAAAGTTAAGTTGGTCGTCCAAAAAATGCTTGTCTTCGATTGCAAAATTCATCATCAAGTTCTAAAACATCTTTGGAAACAATTCCAGCCCCATATCGATGCGCGCCCGCTCGTGGTAGAAAATGGTAAGCACCCGCTCAAAGGTTAAGTGGGTGGTGCAACAAAATGCCTGTCTTCGATTGCAAAATTCATCATCAAGTTCCAAAATATCTTTGGAAACTCCAGGACCATAACGGTGAGCGCCCGCTCGTGGCAGAAAATGGTACGTGCCTGCTCGAAGTTTAAGTGAGTGGTGCAAATAAATGCCTGTCTTTGATTTTTTTTTTTTTTTTGATTTGAGGTATAACGGTGAGTGCCAGCTCATAGTAGAAAATGGTACGTGCCCGCTCAAAGTTTAAGTGGGTCGTGCAAAAAAATGCCTGATTTCGATTCCAAAATTCATCATCAAGTTCCAAAATATCTTTGGAAACAATTCCAGCTCCATATCGGTGCGCGCCCGCTCGTGGCAGAAAATGGTACGTGCCTGCTCAAAAGTTAAGTGTGCGGGTGTACACCATCTCCCAAAATCAAAGCAGGCCATGATGCTCAAATTTCGAAAATATGGTAGCGATTATTCCTAAAGTTACTGTGTTAAGTGTGCTCAAGTTCAGTGGGCTCGTGTTCAGAGGACAACGGTCCGGTGTACAAGTGTCAGGGTGGGCAAATGTCCGACACCCAAATTGTCGTTTAGGGTGGTGTGTAGCTTGGCGCCATTGCAATCTGGGGCACCGGAAACGCGTTTTCTGGTAATGGGCTAGTATTAAGTATGTTAGGTGAACGCTACCTTCCCAACTGTGCTGTGCCAACTGTGAATTTCTGGTAACGGGCGAGTGTGAGGGTTAAGAATGTCAGGTGAACGTTACCTGCCCAACTGTGCTTTGCCAACTATGAATTTCTGGTAACGGGCTAGTGTGAGTGTTGGGAATGTCAGGTAAACGCTACCTGCCCAACTGTGCTGTGCCAACTGTGAATATTTGGTAACGGGCGAGTGTGAGTGTTAAGAATGTCAGCTGAACGCTACCTGCCCAACTGTGCTTTGCCAACTGTGAATTTCTGGTAACGGGCGAGTGTGAGTGTTAAGAATGTCAGGTGAACGCTACCTACCCAACTGTGCTGTGCCAACTGTGAATTTTGGTGGAGATGACATCAAGCTCTGCGGCTGTTTTTAATTATTTGAGCACGGGACCCTATCGAGCAAGGGAACCTAGTTCCAGTGCCCGGGAATCTTAACGCGACGCGTTTAATGATATTGTACATGATTCTGTGCTTTTAACGTTATGACAACCTTTCGCTGAAGGCCATGCTTTTACGAACATGACAATGCCCACGTTCACAAAGCTAGGACCACGCAGTAATGGGTCAATGAGGTGGGTGTGGAAGTACTCGACTAGCCAGCAAAGAGCCCAGATCTCATCCCCATTAAACACCTTTGGGGTGAAATGAAACGTCGTCTCCTAACCAGGCTGAACCACTCAACATCAGAGACTGATTTGTCTAATGGTCTTGTGAAAGAATGGAAGGCAATTCTCGCCGCAGTGTACCAAGATCTAGTGAAAAGCCTTTCTAGCAGAGTGGAGTCTGTGAGAGCGGCACAAGCAGGTGTAACAATTTGATATTCATTCCTTTCGAATTACAGGGAGTTTGTGGATAGGCAAGTGTCTGGATATTTTTGATCAGTACGTTTATCTCGTGAGTTGGAATTCCTAAACTCAGTGTTGTGGAATTTTCTAACGTCATGGTCTTGCCTAAGGCAAACGCTGCTTTTTTTTTTTTAATAAATTAAATTCAGTTTTCAGATTTGTTGTCACATTCGTCTCCATGTTGTGCAGTCTGATATTTGGGCATTTATAAAACACCGACGTTTCTGATTGGATTGTGTTGTCAGTACGTACCACGATTTTGAAAGTAATTTTTTATAAGACTTCCGACGCGAAAAACGTCGCCATTTAAACCTTTTACTTCTAGGAAAATGAAAGAAAAATGGCATTCTAAATAAACTGCTGTCTGTTGAAAATTCAACACTGAGAAAGACGTGAGAGAACGCAATATCAGTTCTTTTTGGACCCTCCACGAGCAACGATAACGGCTCGTACTCGGCGTTGTATCGACTGGATGGGTTTTGGATTTCTCACTGCAGAAAAGTTTTCCATGGTGTCTCGATTCTTGCCAAAGTTCATCTTGGGTAACTGCCATTGGAGACTGGCGGGCTAGGCTTTTGGCGCCTGTATCTCACAATTTTTCAATGGGGGACAAATCAGGCAAACGCCCTGGCAAATGACGTGGCGCATATGAGGCATTTAGCAGCTGTGGAGCTGTGGAGCTGTGGAGCTGTGAGCATTCTGCAGCACACGTGGTCGAGCACTCTTGAAATATGGCACCGATGACCATCTGCAGATATGGCAGGACTTCAGCCTCTACAAGTTCACTGATGTACTGTTGGCTTTCTATGGTTCTTGCAATGCGTAGGTGGCGGGAACGTGAATGGAAACCAGTAGAACCCCACATCAGAACGCCCTGCTGTGATTAAGGGTCAAGAGAAATTGAAAAAACGGACGGTGAGTGACAAGGCTTCTTAAAAGCAAACAGCGTCGGACAAAGCTTTCAGGCATCTCTTTATGTGATACAGATCTACACTGTTGAGCTGATTCTGGAGACGTGGCTCTTTCAACGTTATAAGGTGTAGACAGCGGTATTCCAGTTCGTTCGTCTGTCGCTGGATTTGAAACCCTTCACGTTGATGCGTCAGACGTTTCTCTTCCCACTAACACCATATTAGCCTCACTTTGCTCTCATTTCGTCGAACACAAATGGTAATATGGCGGAAGTAACTTCCGCCTTTCCGCAGTCCAACATATCGTGCTTTCTCTAAGTCGGTCAGCTGTACGTACGGGTTTCGTTTGCTGTGGTGGTGCATACTCAGTTACTGCCGCAGTTCCCACAAATTGACTATGGTAACTTGTTCGGTGCGCTCTGATTCTATACCTCCAGCGGGGGAGCGCTCTGCTTCTATACCTCCTTCGGCAGAGCTCTGCTTCTATACCTCCTGCTGGAGAGCTCTCTGCTTCTATACCTCCTGCGGGAGAGCTCTGCTTCCATACCTCCTGCAGGAAAGCGCTCTGCTTCCATACCTCCTGCGGGAGAGCTATGAAGTGGTAGCTGCAACAATCATGTATGCGCGCTGTGGTTGTAATCATTTGTACCTCCTCACGTAACTTACGCATCCAGCGAGTTTCAGTCCTGTCGCCTACGTTTTTCTTGTTGTTGCATTTCAGCAAACAGCATTGAATCATTTATTATCGTGGAAACAGGAAAATAATGTGTACCCAATTGTTCTTCTCTTTACAATGTTTTGCGTTAACAAGAATAAAAATAAATAGAAAAATGTTTTGTTTTTTTAACTTCTAAATGCCATTTCTGAGAATGATGCATCCTATTCGTCACACGTGAAATTACCGATACGTATTTTTTTTTATTGGAATTTTAACGCATTTTTAAGCAGTCGCCCGTCCCTAATTTAGGGTCACTGGTTCCAGGGAAGGAGAGAGCCAGTGCCGTAAGACAATCACAACATCCATGCCTCACCGGGATTCGAACCCGGACCCCTTTCGGACGAATGATCAGAGGCCATCGCTTAGACCACTGCGCCACAGGAGCGGCACCGATACGTATAGATTTTTTTTTTTTTGATTGGAGGTTTAACGACCACCGTGAGCAACTCAATGGGCTATAAGCAGTCGCCCGTCCCTAATTTAGGGTCACTGGTTCCAGGGAAGGGAGAGAGCCAGTGCCGTAAGACAAACACAACATCCATGCCTCACCGGGATTCGAACCCGGACCCCTTCGGACAAATGATCAGAGGCCAACGCCTTAGACCACTGCGCCACCGGGGCGGCATACGTATAGATGTTACTGTTCTGCAAGTTTCAACTTTATCCATTTCATAAGTTTGCATCTGTCGCACAGTTACACCAGTTAGAACGAGCCGTCACCGCTCCGATGGCGCAGTGATCTAAGCGATGGCTTATGATCATTCGTCCGAAAGGTGTCCGGGTTCGAATCGCGGAGAGGCATGGATGTTGTGTCTTACGGCACTGGCTCTCTCCCTTCCCTGGAACCAGTGACCCTAAATTAGGAACAGGAGACTGCTTGTAGCCCATTGAGTTGCTCACGGTGGTCGTTAAACCTCCAATCGAAAAAAACAAACAAACGGTGTAATGGTGTATTTACTACATTGCTTTCCTTATGCGTGAATTGGAAACAGTGTAGAAAATTCAAATTAAATTTACTTTCTGTTTCTGAATTTAGCGATCACCCTGTTAAACTCTTTGGACAATAAACAATCGCACATCTCTAATGTAGGAGCATTGTTCAAGGGAAGGAAAAGAGCCAACGCTGTAAGTCAGGCACATCTGGGACCCTGATCCATCTCGGACAAATGACCAGCAACCAGAGCCACAAGTCACTCGGTCATCAGGGGTGTTCTAAGATGATGCAGTGATGTTTTTGGAGGTTTTTAATTTGAATGAAGAGCTTTCAGTCTCATGGTTGAAACAGTTCAGTTTCCGTTGGAGAATAAATCAAAGTCAATGAGTTTCGATGTACCAGCTCTTATACTGCATCTGTAATACTTTTTGTTGACTAACCGCATTTCTCAGCAGGATCAAAGAACTACCACTCAGTAATGAAAGCTCAATCCTTCAAGAAACTTTAATTCAATAAAAGTTTATACAATTCTATGGTATTCGAATATGTGCTTGCGTGACATCAGATAAGGTGAAAATTCATAACCGACCACAAGACACCAACTAAAGAGAGACTTTTGAGGAACTGTTACTCCATCCATGCTACAGTCCAGAGGGTGTTTCAAATGATTTTCATCGATATGGAGCGTTGAAGGATACGGTAAGGACATGACTGCATAGATACACATCTCTGAGAAAACAAGTACTCCAAGTTTCTCTTTGGTACAATGACGAGTATTTTACCTGTTGCAAGAATAAGGCCTCAAATGGTTCAATGTTGTGACAACTAGAATAAATTATCAACGTTTATTCACAATTAAATGTTTTATTAGCATCGACTATGGTTTCGCAGAGCGTTTGGTTCAGCATCATTTGCTGTTTCCTTACCCCCACGTGCAAAATCAAATCACCCATGGAAACAAAAAAAAAATCTGCTTTCTGCACATACGTATATCGTGCAATACATATATGCTCAACTGAAGATTCCTTACAGAAAAAACCTGATTTTCTGAAACTAGTTGCAGAACACAGAGGACATAGCACTTCCGTTATGGACAAAGCTGTTCAAATATTTAGGAAATCGTAGTCTGTCTGCTCGCTCACGCCAACAAACCTCCCAGTACGAACAAAATGGGCGGTTATCCTATTTGCTCCTCAGACATGCTACGTAATTTTAAAAAAATCCCAAAAGTTTTAATTTCAGAGTTATTTTTAAACCCGTAATCAAGGTAATGTTTTACAGAACAAAAGATCACATCGAAGACATAAATTCCTGGGGAATTTATTACATACCTTGTGAATGTGGAGCTTCATGTATAGAACAGACTCGCAGGGCTTTAAGTTTACGTGTGAAGGAACACAAGATTTAAGTACGATAACGTTTGCGGACATTTTGACGTAACCGTAAGGTTTCTGAAACATTACTGTTACATTACTCAACGTATCTGAAAAGTCTCAATGTTTCAGTGATATGTACTTGTAACATATACGAAATATTCTGTGCTGTGTATACGAAATATTCTGTGTTATTGATGACTTCAGTTCATAGTTCCGTATACGGAACTATGAACTGAAGAAGTCATCAATAGCCCAACATTGTCACGAAAATAACCATAAATGTTTGTTTGGAAACGCTACGCTTTATTGATAAACCTGATTCGACTATTAAGCTTAATTTATTAGAAGCTTTCTACACATACCGGAACTCTCCACGACTTGTCAACGACATAACTTCTACGCCATTACTTTCAAGCGCGTGGAAATAACTCCTCAAAACCCGTGACCGTCAAAACCTCTGATGATGTCACAATGATTTGAATGTTTACACTCCATTCGTCCTGATGATGCCTGCCTATAGTAGATGTTAATAAAACATTCAATTGTGAATAAACGTTGATAATTTATTCTATCTGAACATCACAAGTGTATTGTCTTAAATTATATATTGTGACAACTTTAAAAGAGATTAAATATGTAGTCGTGTGGTTGTTACCTAATCTGCGGAATATGATAATCCTTCCGTTAGAGTCACGGTAAGGAAGAACGCCAAAAACCATCTGTTCCAGCAAAGTCTTCAGTACATTTAGATCCAGTTGTATCAAATCATCGTGACGTTCTGCCCTCTTTTGTGAGTAGTTCTTAAGTAAGTCAAAGCTTCGTTGAATATCGAACTTCCCTGTTCTCAGAAAATTCAGAAGAAAGTCATCATTCATAATACATGGCACGTCGCTCTCTGTTAAGAGGAAACATTATAAATTTTTCTAATGAGCACAAAACGTCTAATATGCATTTCCAATGAAAGTTTGAAATAAGTACCAACAATTTAAAAATGTAATTTTATATAAAATACAGCGTGATTTATAATTATTGTCGGGATTTCCGTTACCTGGTATGGTAAAACCGTAACCGATCAAATAAAAGTGCCTACAGTATAAACAAGTTCACCGCGGAAAGTTTTATATGTCAACACGGTACCCGCTGAATGGACGTCATACTTCAAAATGGCGACTGCTCAAGAAAACGCAATGTGCGTACTCGTTCTTCGAAACAAAGCCAGTTATCAGAACGCAGTATGGCAGAGCTCCACCTTCCGATAATGCTATCCGACGTTGGTTAAAGCAGTTTCAAAAGACTGGTAGTGTGCAGCATCAAAAAGGAAGCGGGAAGACAGAACACTTCGCATAAAGATGTTGATCGCGTCCAGAAGGACTTTTCTCGAAGCCCTCATAAGTCAACGAGACAAGCTGCGTAGCAATTAGGTACGCCACAAGCGACTATTTGGAGGGTTCTGCATAATCGCCTACTACTCCGTGCGTACAAACTGCAGATTGTACAGGCTTTACAGCGGGACGAAAAACCCCGCCGTTTCTAATTTGCCCTAGACATTTTGTCCAAAATCGAAGCTCATGAACATTACCTGCGGACATGGATATTTAGTGATGAATCAACGTTTTTGATCACAGGAAGGGTACATCAGCATAACTGCAGATTATGGGGTTCTGCAGAACCTTCCAAACAGGATATCTTACGTGCCATGAAAGGTGCGCATGTCGAAGTGGTTTAGCAATCTGATGTATCGATTCTACAGGTAATAAAACTTTTAGTTGTCATCTGTCGTATTCTGTTTGCGGTTTTAGTTTACTGTTTCCCGTTTTCTGATTATATGCCACTGAAACGCTGAAAATAATTATGAATCACCTTGTACTTTAGCGTACAAGATTTTAATTGGTTACTCGGTAATAACAAAAATTAATTTTCATATTTATATGACTTACCTTACCAAAGTTCGTTGACATGAAATTAAAAAGAATTTAAACACTCGTTTTGAAAAAGAAAATTCGAAGAGTCATTGTTTTTGAAGTGTGCATTTAAAGAATTTAGTGCTCTAAAGAAATGGGCAAGGTACTATGAAATTCAATTATGAAGATGCTGCATCACCATACCATGTGCCTCTTAGACGGAATTTAGAAACTGGAGTTAGCACGTTGGCCACCCCGAAGGCCGAGTGGTTAGAGGCCCAGGTTCCTGGCTGGTCGTCTGGGCTCGGCAAGGAATTGAATCTCAGATAAAGCGTGATGAGTGTGCTTGCCTTTCTACGCGGAGGCTCTCTCTCTCTCTCTCTCTCTCTCTCTCTCTCTCTCTCGCTCTCTTTCTCCACTGGAAGTAGTAGTCCCAAGCTAGTAATGGGAGAGTGCGTATAACCGTGTAAGTTGCTCATAGTAGTAGTTAAACTGTTAAAACAAAAAATAAAAAAAAAAAAGGTAGAAAGACCGTTTAGCTCTTGACGAGTCGTTTCGCTCAGGAACTCAAACAAGATGTTGATTCAAAAGTGTCAGAAGCCAAATTCAACTTCCAATAGTTTTGTTTGCCGTTTATGGTATGCCCTACAGAATTTCAAATGCACCTACGAATAAAGTTTTGGGCTGCTTTAATGGACCCTATTTTCGAACGTTTTTGTCTGGTCTGAAGCCTCAGATACGGAAATTCCATGATAAACGATTGAATAAAGAACTATAGGTTCTATCACTGTAACGTCCTGTTTTATTTGTTAAGTGCATTTCGTAAGAGCGTATTATTCTTAGAAAAGCAAAAGAAGCCATGAGGAACCTAAGTTTACACGAATTTATGTTTTGAACGCAAAGTTCTGATTTAATCTAGCTTTGAGTTCCTTCCGTAAGTTTTTAAACAGATGTAGAAGAAAAACTGCATCTTAAATTGCTAACAAATTCTGTGTTCTTCTGTTAATATCTTAAAGGATATCAAGTCAACTTGTTGTAATTGCCTATTACTTTCATCTTAGCATTTGATAATAATGAAACGTTCCTCTTCGGCTTTGCAGTTTTTGACAAGTTTGAAACTTCATGAAATATTGCGAGAGCTCATTTCTAAGACTACTTTTTTCATGGGACTGTATCCGACCTGTTTATTCTTTATACCACTTTGAGCGAAACTGTGATATTGCGCTGTCGGGACAAATAAATTTCGAGAGAAATTAATTTTCTAATTAACAGCAGTAAGGTGTCGAGCTTTTCGATCTCCGTATCTTTTCCGCTCTTCCAGGGAGAGATACGGAGATCGAAAGAAGTTGGTATGGTTCCCACATTATAACTGAAGGCACTACTTGATATGAAACTAAAAAAAAGGTATGAGTTTTTTTTTCTTTGGACAGATCTGCCTGAAAACCACGCCTGTACATGTAAGAGGAGGCGTACTTTCTCCCATTACAGATGCAGTTGGGAAGACATCGTTACGTCATGCAGCCATTACGGATAATTAATTCTAATAGAAAAGGCGACTGGTTAATGCCAATGTGATCAAAAGTGATAGTACACTTGCCTATCCACAGCCCCTCTGTAATAGAATAGGAATTAATATAGAGTTGGTCCATCTTTGCTATCAGAGCCTCCACTCGGCTGCAAAGGCTTTGCAGTAGATTTTCGTAAATTGGGAATCATCTTCCATTCTTCCACATGAGTATTATTCAAGTCGATCACCGATATCGGCAAGTTCAGCCTGGCTGGCAGTCAGTGTCCAGGTCATTGTAAATGTGTTTCACGTGGTATCGTGGTTCTGTGTAAGCCAGTCCAGTTCTTCTACGCCCATCTTATTAAACCATTCCTACACGGTCTCGTTTGGTGTACGGAAATGTTGTGCTGTTGGTAAAAGAAATCATCTTATTAAGCCGTCGCCATAATGTTGGAAAAATAGAATTGTCAAGAATGTCATCATAGGCGGAAGCGTTAATATTCCCAAGAACTGGAACCAGGAAATCCAGATGAACCATGGAAATCACCCTAAGAGTATGATGCTTCTTCAAGCAAACTTTACATTTGGCACAGCACAGTCGGGCTGGTGGCGTTCACCTGGCACTCAGCCCACCCAGATCCATCCGGCAAACTGTCACATGATGAAGCGTGATTCATCACTTCATAGAAGGTGTTTCCGCTGCTCCTGAGTCCACTGGTGCCGAGCTTTACGCTACTCCAACCGATGCTTGGCGGGGATCTTGCTGATGTTAGATTTGCATGCTGCTACTCGATCATGGAATCCAGTTCTCTTTAACTCTCGGCGAATCGTTATGGAGCTGGCGTTGCTTTCGAAGGCATTCTGGAACTCGGAGGCGAGTGATGCAACCTAAAACAGGCGACTTCTTTGCAACAGAGTTGGGCAGGAATGCATTACAAAGTAATGGAAGCACAGATTACAATTAACTTGTAATGCATTACAAGGTAATGCAGTAACAGGTAATGCATTACAAGGTAATACCTAGTATGGTTTGCACAAGGTAATGGAATTAATCTGTAATGCATTACAATGAAGAGGATATAGCTAAATTATTTAATGATGTCATTCAAACGCAATGGAATTATTTGGTAATGAAATTGCACAATTTAAAATAGGGATTAGGGAATAGGAAAATCCTACCTTGTTTTGTGACAAGCCACCTAGATATTCTACTTCTATTTTGCAATGAGGATTTGTCATTTCTTTACTTTGTGATGATCTAGTTGCTCATTCTTTCTGTTGTACTTGTAGTTCACTTTGTGGTTTCCATATTTTGTAGCAATCAGATCTTTCATTCCTTCCATTTCAAGGGATGTAGTCTCTCAGAGTGGTTTCCATTGACGTTTAATGCACAATTTGTTATTTCCTGACTGTTTTTCGTGTGCTTCAGTGAATTGTTCTTTGTTGAAGAGTAAGAGCACATGCAACGGTATTGATCTTTCTTTTATTTTTGTATCATTCTCTAACCGAAATAAATATCCCATTCGCACTTACTTCAAATGTATTACTTCGTTTAAATCACTTTTTACTTGCGGCGAAGACGTGGCAAATACTCATGTCATGCACGTACAATCTCCAATACCTACATACACGCATTTGAGGTCCGAGGGATGGAACAATTGTCAAATAACCTACTCAACGTGTAAGGGTGTACTGGTTGCTGGTTTATTCACGATGTATTGTTACCCATAAGTTACTGGTTAATTAACAACATATAGTCAACCATCAACCATTACGATTATAATGGGTAACTGCTACATGTCATTAGAATTACCATGTAATTCTAATGACTAGTTCACCATTACCATGTAATGGTAACGCTAAATTCTTGTTCCCATTACCATGTAATGGTAATTGTAATGGAAACAAACACTTAGCGAACTTTTTTGAAGTACGCTAAGTTCTTGTTCCCATTACCATGTAATGGGAATTGTAATGGGAACAAAAACTTAGCGAACTTTTTTTGAACTATGCTAAGTTCTTGTTCACATTACCACTACGCTGTAATGCATTACCGATTAATTCAGTTACGATTTTGAACAACTCTGCTTTGCAACAATAGCTTTAGCACTCGGCGGTCTCTCTCTGTCATTTTACATGGCCTACCAGATCGCGATTCTGTATTTGTTGCTCCTAGGCGTTTCCACTTCATAACAATGTCGCTTACATTTTAGCGGAGCAGCTCCAACTGGGCAATTTCCCGAACTCACTTTATGCTAAGATGGCATCCTATGACTGTTCACGTTGAAAATCACTGTGCTATGACGTAATGCCCTTCCTACCAAAGGCCGTTCCATAAAAACTGATACCTTTTTTGAGTTGGCAACAGTGCGAAGGGGAAACAACCACTCAGACGACTAACTAAATTAAGGAAGCATCTATGACAACAGTTATTAGCCGTGGCAGACGATTCTGGTTCTGTTATTGCGTAGTTGTTTAATGTACGTCTGCATTTCGCCATACAACTCTGGAGGTGAGTGATTCAGAGTTAAGAAGTCAAACGTGTTTTACGATAAACTTTTGCTATCGTTTGGGTAAAACGGCTACAGAAACAGTTGATTTAATGAAAAAGCTTACAACGATAAATGTTTGGGTGAGTCAATGATTTTTAGATGGCACCATGACTTCAAAAAATGGCGTTTGTAGGCAGAACCCATTCCCAGGCCTGGTCGAAATTAAAGTGTTGTTACGGAGCGTATTGTTAACACTGCTTGGGGCAAAATTGCAAGAAGATCGACGAATGAGGTGTGAAGATATAGCGGCGCCAAATAATACTTCAAAACCATCGGCATTCCGCATTCTACGTGACAAATTACTACTGCATCATATGTGTTCCAGATGGGTACGTCATCACCTGATGAAAGAACAATAATTGTTAACCAGGGTTCAGGTGTGTCATGAGTGGGAACAAATTATTGCAAAGGATCCAAACTTTCTAAATACAGTAATAACTGCCGATGAAACATGGGTCCACTCTTCCGACCCCCCTCACGAAGCGCAACGAATGTCTGGAAACACACAGGCTCGCCTCCTCCGGAAAAAGTCCGCCAAGCCAAATCAGCTGGGAAGGTGATGATGATAATTTTCCTTGATCATAAAGGTGTATAGTCTATCAGCATGCCGTTCCTCCACAAATTACGGTCAACGCTGAGTATTACATTTCAGTCTTGAAGCGTCTGCGACGAAACATATCGATTAAGCGACTGGAATTGATTGGCAAGTGGACCCTACACCATGATAACGCCCGCCCACATATGACTGCTCGTGTTCAACAGTTTCTTACAAAATGCAGGTGGAAATCGTGCCACAGCCTGCAAACACAACAGTCCTGACCTCGCCTTGTGCATTTTCTGCTTGTCTCCAGCAGCTTTAAAGCGAAGTTCCGTGGCGCAATATTCAGCACAGACGCTGACGCTGTTCAAGCTGAACAGGGGTCGCTAAACCAGCTTCCGAAAAATGCCTTCGTCACATGCCTTGAAAAGTGAACTGAACGATGGGACTGTCGCATATCATCTGAGGGAAGATATTTTGAGAAAGAATAACAGATAATTTAGTACCTATATTTCTTCATTTTGTGTGATTTTACTCTCAATTTTTATGGAACAGCCTTTGTACTGTTCATGCTTCTCTATGATGTTTGCCTGGTCACATGCACGCTTTCATATCAGTATGGGCATTGGCTATGATGTATATGGGGAAATCCACTCTCAACAAAAAATTGGTTTTATGTAGGAAACGATTTTTAATACACGTTGATTACATTCGTAAATTCAGTGTAACCTCTTTTGTTTCATATTACCTGTTCTAAGATCGCTCACACAGTTCAACATTTATTATGCACCCCGGTTTCAAGCCTTTACTTGCACGACTTAGTTCGACGAAAAGAGATTAGCGCGGTGATTAGCGCGATAGTGATTTTTTTAGATTATATGGCTAGATGTATCATGTTATGTATCGGAAGATCTTTTCGTATTTTTTGTTTAGATATTCTGCCGACGCTGCTAATTTCTCAATATATAGTGTTCTTTTGATTCATGCTCTAAAGCAGACTCTCAGCGTGGATGACAGTGACCAAAGCCTTGTAATATCTGACTTGATTTGTATTCGCTACTAATCCCAAAATGGCTGTCAATTGTCTAGGCTGTATATAAAACAAGGTTGCAAAGCTAATATACAGGTATACCGCACTCTTGAACGATCATGGCGATGCCACCAATATTCACTTTGCAAGAATTTGTGAAATTTCTCACATCTTTACAAAGTGAGCGTCTCCTGAATTTCCGTATTCAGTTGCTTAATTTCTTTTTCATTATCTTTGAAATTTCTCAGATCTTTACAAAGTCAGCGCTTTCTGAATTTTCGTATCCAGTTGCTTAATTTCTTTGTAAGAATCTGTGAAATTCCTCAGATCTTTACAAAGTAAGCGTTTCCTGAATTTTCGTATTCAGTTGTTTAATTTCTTTGTAAGAATCCGTGAAATTCCTGAGATCTTTACAAGCTGAGCGTTTCCTGAATTTTCGTATTCAGTTCTTTAATTTCTTTGTAAGAATCTGTGAAATTCCTCAGATCTTTACAAAGGGAGCGTTTCCTGAATTTTCATATTCAGTTGTTTAATTTCTTTGTAAGAATCCGTGAAATTCCTCAGATGTTTCCTGAATTTCCATAATCAGTTGCTTAATTTCTTTGTAAGAATCTGTGAAATTCCTCAGATCTTTACAAAGTGAGCATTTCCTGAATATATTCAGTTGCTTAATTTCTTTCTAAGAATCTGTGAAATTCCTCAGATCTTTACAAAGTGAGCGTTTCCTGAATTTTCACATTCAGTTGCTTAATTTTTTTCTAAGAATCTGTGAAATTTCTCAGATCTTTACAAAGTGAGCGTTTCCTGAATTTTCGTACTCAGTTGCTTAATTTTTTTGTAAGAATCTGTGAAATTTCTCAGATCTTTACAAAGTGAGCGTTTCCTGAATTTTCGTACTCAGTTGCTTAATTTTTTTGTAAGAATCTGTGAAATTTCTCAGATCTTTACAAAGTGAGCGTTTCCTGAATTTTCGTACTCAGTTGCTTAATTTTTTTTGTAAGAATCTGTGAAATTTCTCAGATCTTTACAAAGTGAGCGTTTCCTGAATTTTCGTACTCAGTTGCTTAATTTTTTTGTAAGAATCTGTGAAATTTCTCAGATCTTTACAAAGTGAGCGTTTTCTGAATTTTCGTACTCAGTTGCTTAATTTTTTTGTAAGAATCTGTGAAATTTCTCAGATCTTTACAAAGTGAGCGTTTCCTGAATTTTCGTACTCAGTTGCTTAATTTTTTTGTAAGAATCTGTGAAATTTCTCAGATCTTTACAAAGTGAGTGTTTCCTGAATTTTCGTACTCAGTTGCTTAATTTTTTTGTAAGAATCTGTGAAATTTCTCAGATCTTTACAAAGTGAGCGTTTCCTGAATTTTCGTACTCAGTTGCCTAATTTCTTTGTAAGAAAATGTTAAATTTCTCACATCTTTTAAAGTGAGGTTCTCGTGAATTTTCATACTCTGTTACTCAATTTTAGGTGTTTTTGCGAGTACTTATCCTGATTTCATTAACGTTCATTAATAAGTATCTTTTTCTCTCGTTTGTATGCTTTAGATACATAATTCAACAGTTACTCTACTCTCCATATCTTAGTTCTATGCTATTTCATAATTCCTTATTATTTTCAAGGCAGTGTTTCTGTTTTTCAAATAAATGTACAGTAATACTAATATTTTGAGATTCTGATATCGACAATTGGAAAAAAAGGAGATATACGCTACCTATTATGAGAGTTTTCAGTTGTCTCAGACAATATTCTCTTAATTCTGGAGTTTCATTAAGTTTTATCCTGGATTTTTCTTCGAGCTCATTTTGGGGAACCTTGTCACTGAAGAGAAGATAATTTTCTTTGACATCTGTGCTGCACTTTGACGCCATCGACAAAATCTGAAAGAGCATAAGAATTATAATTCTCAATGTTGTTTTTGTAAAACGCCAAACCAATAGCGTCCTCTATTATTTTAGTTACCTGCTCATTAATTTATTAGGAAATAGTCAAAGTTGCATGGCAGAAAATCTCATTCACTGAAATCAGAAAAATTAAGTAACATTCAGTGGAGCAAGCTGAGCTTTACTAGTTGTTATTCCTTATTGCTGCTTCTTTCACCAGCACATTGGTCTACTAGAGGTCTGCATGAGCCGCCTTGTCCGGCCCGTGCTTCTTTTCCATGAGTTAATTACAGGTTTTGTGCTCGAGCCAGGCCTGTGCTGGAAGGTTTAACATTTTGCTCCTGCACTAAGAAATCTTTTCGTCTTACAAAACGGAGACTATCTTGCCAAATAATCAGATGGCGAAGTTCTTTGAGTGAAACGAATCTGCCACAGAATGCTTGGTTAGTTAGGCTTAAACCATCAAATGGGAGTGTAAGGTGAGAGTCTTAAATGGGACGGTTTATTTCTTAAAGTCGAAATCAAATTCCGTTTTCACGTCTTTGTCCTTAGCGACTAACACACGAGGCATTTTTCTTTTCCAGAGTTGTCAGCTTCTCGTACATAACAAAAACCAAAACGAATTTGTGGTGCCATTCATTACCCCAGCGCAGATGTGGAATTTCGAAGTATTTATTTACATATTTTGGGATCGAGGACTACATTGTATGTATTTAAATGAAGAAGAGGAAAAACCTTTACATTTGCATCGAGTATGTAGTAAGGCCGAAACCTCAACCATATGAGGCATTTCTACAAGAAATGGCATGTTTCTTTGCGTGACGGAGGACGCTTGATGAAAGTATAAAGCGGGTCGGGCCGGGCTTTCCAAATTAAGGCCAGTGCAGACCTCTAGGGTCTACCACAAACGGTCACTTGGGATCCAGTCGTAATGTAGACTTTTCCACGGTCAGCAAGCTCTTTTTGAGACGGGTTTGGTTCTAAGAGACATCTAGTTGTGATTTATACATGATAACCAGTGCTCGATATGGGCCGGTATACGCCGGTATGGCATACCGGCACTTAATTTTTCCGGGCACTTAATACCGGAGCTTCGGCATTTTTTTTACCAGGAATTTACATACCGGCACTAATTTTAGTTGCGGGAACTGCAGAAATGATCTTTTTTTTTTGTCTCTGATTTACCAACTTACGAGCGCGCATTCTTAAACATAGAAACTTTATGTCCGTCGTGCCCTTAAAAAATAGCTGTGTGGGAACCGTAAAATCGTAGAGGAGTGGTGTACACATGAGCTGTAAGTTCAGGCTTTCAAAGGATGGAAGTGAAGCTACTCATAGTGCATCATCACATTTTGCCCAAGCCCCAGATCATCCCAATAAAGATGTCTGTAATTTTTATTGAATCATTAATTTAATACTGTATGTTTCAATCTTCGAAAAGGTATAACTTTTAACACTCTGCACGTTGTGCTGCCGGAGTTCACGTCGTGATGGAGAAACTTTAAGAAGAAAAATTTATACTTCTATTACTAAGTTATTTTTATGTTCAATGCTTTATTGTAGAATGTTCTAGTTGAATAGTTTATTAAAATTTTACTAGACACATTGTCCAAAGAAGTTGTATTATTGGCAAAAACATTTAACAAAATTTCTTGCCTTCAGACGTCTGATTAAAGACACGTATTCTAAAAGTCATTATTACGGTACATACTATGACCAAAACATTTAAACCACTAAAAATACCAAAGATGGTTTGTTATGTTAATTATAAAAAATCACCTTCACAATGCTGTCGTTACACGATTTAAAAAAGTAGGTCTCAGTTGCAATTAAAAATGAACTTTATTTACATCTAAAACCATCACAGGAAACATGCTAGTACTTTCGGAACCACACTTGGTCCATCATCGGGCAACATATTGGGCCGAACTCCTGTTTATAAGGAGATGGTTCGTCACCAAAATCACTGGTCGGATGACGTAGTTCCACTTAAAGCAAGCGCACTTCAGCATAACATACACATACACAAATGAAAATCACTACAGGTTAATATGATGGTATGAGTTATGAATTGTGATAAAAAGTACAATGATTAAAAATGAAATGTCTCCATGACGATGGTAATATACATGGTGAATCATCGTTACAGCATTGTTATGTTAAGTTTGCACTGTCATTCGAATCTTATTCTGTTAGCCCTAAATGGGGGAGTTGATTGGTACTCTTCAAACATACGATAGCAATTTTACCCAGGGCGTTTTCACATGATGAACAATATCATCATATTCAGGATAATAATTAACAGTCTTGTACTCACATTATTGAAGTGTCTTGCTATCTAAAGAAAGTTTGTTGTCGAGTCGTCATAATCAAGGTGTTTCGGCGATGTACTTACTGTAAATCTATGTAGTACACTTCATATTATTCTATATATCCAAGGAATACTCCTGTATTTAACATTTGGCTGTAGTGTTAATCCGGCAGTTGTCGTAGCGAGGGAACGTACTGTAGGTAGTTCCTTACTTAGTCACTGTAGTGTCCTCCATCGCGAAACTCCAAAGGTCCAAGTAATCCATCACAATATTGGAAATGTGATGACAGTCTGATTATGCATTTCGGTATCAGCTTATACCATCTTCGAGCCGATGTTTCCCCACTTCCCATTATCGGGTTGTGATTTATAACTTTCTGGTGGTATAACGAAGTAAATTTCTCCGTCATTTTTATCCGCGCCAGGATTCGAACTCGGGTCCCCTCATTCCGGAATAAGTTGCTCTACCAATTGAGCTACGCTGACGTTTTATTCTGATTCCTATCTGCCTTTATGTCGCGTACGTCCTTCGGGCAGCTACGTCACATCTCCTGGTACGTTTCAGTGGACGTCCCTGATGTCGACGTCAATGATGCAGTCCACGTGGTGTCCGTCAATGTGCGTGGTTGACTGTCGGGCGGGTATCGTAACTTCTTAGAGGAATTGTTAAACAATTTGTTTTTTCATTATTAATTACTAATTTCCAAGGTAATGAAAAATCTATAAAATTGGAAATTAGTAATTAATAGTGAAAAAGAAAAAAAAAGAAATAGTAAATACAAATTCTTTAACTATTCCTCTAAGAAGTTACGATACCCGCCCAACAGTCAACGACGCACATTAACGGACACCACGTGGACCGCATCACTGACAAATACAGGTGCACATTTAAATGATCAACCGGGTAGCACATATGGAAATCATGTAGGGCAGTGACGCCCCCAGGAAGTCATATAAGAGTGTTGAACAAGGAGTCGGCGTTAACCACTTGAAGTGAGTTTGCTCGCAGTTCCTGGCCACGGAGAACTGCAGCATTCTCCGTCGACGACAACGGAAGCACTACCAGCAAGTTTCCGACTTCGATCATGGCAGAATTGTGGCATACCGGATTGCGGATTATCACTCCGAGACATCAGTGCTTGTGTGGGACGGCATGCGGTCACGGTGGGGGAACATTGTGTCAGTGGATAGCGGAGGAACGAATCCCAAAGGCCCGACATCTGGTGTGCAGGGCTCTGACGGATCGCACAGCCACATCGACCACCGTAGCTCAACAGTTCGGATGTGTGGTAGAACACCCAGTCTCCGCACGGACAGTTCGATGTCGTCTTAAGCAACGGGGCATTTTTGCACGGAGCCCATTGCTTCTGTTACTTTTTACAGTAAACACCGTCGTCTGCTACTTCAATGGTGCCACGAACGTTGCGGATGGTAATCCCAACTAATACCGCTTCAGTTTTCAGCGCCATGATTGACGAATCCATGTCTGGCGATACCGCGACGACGGGCTGAGTGAGTCCTGCACTATGCTGCGCCATACCAGGAAGGCACCCGGCGTTATGATGTAGGGTACCATTGAATTCCACCCCCGCACTCACCTCACCCGTATTGCCGGTACGTTGAACAGCCATCGTTACGTAACTGAAGTGTTGGAGCCTGTTGTTGTACCACATCCTCAGGGACTTCTTGGTGCCATTTGACAACAATATTATGCGCGACCGCTTGAGGTACGTAACGTCCAAGACATCCTGGATCGCCACCAGGTGCCAGCTTGAATCTCTGTTCAGTGATAATCAGTAAGACTCTCAAACATTTCTCTCCACTAGTCTAATGAAATGAAAATGAGTGAAACTTCGAAGAAAGGGTGAATAAATGCGTTCCTGTAATGGGCCCTCGGGATTCTCAGTTCTATAAATAAAAGGACTTTTTTGCCAGACGTATGGCATCCCTGCATAACAACCCAATGTAACTTTACGTTGTTCTCTTAAAGTTTCCACGTGATGAACAGACTAATGGAGTAAAACAATTAAGCCAAGACTGTCACAGTGGTAGGGGTCTCCGTACTCAAAAATCGATTTCCCAGGTTCTTGTCGCATTATCACCAAAGCAAAATTGTAGTTCGGAATTAATTATCATCAAAGCAAAATTGTAGTTAGGAGCAACATTGTAGTTCGTTAATCTACACTTATAATCGGAATTAAAACAATTTTCTTCCCTTCGCTCAGAAAGTTCCAATTACATTTTCTCGTGCCATAATTTCCGTTTCTGCAATATATTATCTCATGCAATAATCTTTATTTTTAAAATACAGAAACATCCATAAGATGGACTGCAGTACGAAAAACTTTCCAAAATCTCCATTCCATTACGAAACCTCATTACATAAAAACAACTTTCTAATGTCAAATGGAGCTAAGATCACAGGTGCTCAGAATTTCCACCTGCAAGATTTTCCCTAATCCTGAAAAAGATCTCAGCACATGTAAAACCCCCCAAAAAAACACGGATAGAAAAGTTGTGATCAGATACATTTTATGTCTGTAACACTCTGTCCTGTTTTAAGGTATTCTTACTTTAAATGAATGTTTAGATCTAAAGACATTTTTTAAACTAAAGTGCATATATTTAAATATAACCACTGGAAGCTCGAAAAATAAATTGGTAGATATATGGATAAAAGAATAAAAATATTCTTAACCCATTTTTGTACCACTTATACACGGTCGAGTGACATTTTTGTGACCACCAGCTAATATCCAGAGTAACCGCCGTGTGCAGCGCGGACAGCAGCTAGACGGGTTGGGAGTGACTCAATATGGTGCTCGAAGGTGTTCACAGATATGTGGAGCCATGCTGACTGCTACGCTATTCAGCAGGTGCAAACACCTAGTTTAATAAATACACGATCCTTGAGATGTATAAAACAAAACAATGCAATTATTAAAGTTAATAAAAATCCCAAAGTGGATCGTAAATTACAATATGAATCTTGAATTAATCTAGAACGAAGTCAATAAAAAACTATAAACACCTTAATAAACAATCCTGTATATGCAGTAATAAGAACTATCATAACACTAAGTAATTTCAAAATTGAAAACGATAATAATAAACCTCTGAAGCCGTGAATGTACGTGCCACATGTTCTAAATTCGAAAAAATTATTTATCTAGACCCTGTTCTTTAATAAAGGTCTAATTTCTTCAATCCTTTTATATTACAAATCATAGTGCATTTTTATTAGATCAGGTGTAGGATTGTTCTCGATAATAATCCAATGAAATATGCTATTTAACAGTGAAACACATTGAGGCAAGAATTATCGATGTCTATCCAAGAACGCTGCAGAAACTGGGCGAGCCTGTTTTGTTGGAATGAAAAACCGATTCACATAAAACGAATCCATTGGACTGAGTCCCTCTGGATAAGTCGCAACTAATTCATAAACAAGTCGATACCGCGGCGTCATATCTTCCATTTTCTGCCATTTTTCTTCGGAAAGTGTGTCAGTCTTTATTTGAGGCATGAATTTCGGTTTTCCATCACTAGGTACATCGGATATACTACGTTTAAGCTGGTCCCCATAAACAATACTAGAACGTTTAACATGAGCTTCTACACACTCATGAACAATCACTGTACAATCTTTCGTTACCTCAGTATTCGATACATCAAGCGATCTTGTAAGCTTAACACCAGAATCTGGAGAAACGGTATTCACACAACAAATTTTTCGTTTAATCTGGTCACTATTTGAATTAATACTAGCACTGCATTTAAGTTGATCCTCTTCAGAAACAATACTTGAACGTTTAAACCCTAGAGATGCAACATTGTTCTTTGCTCAAACATGATCAATCACTGAACAATCTTCCATTACACCAGTATTCGATACGTCAGGGGATCCTGCAAGTACATCGTCAGGATTTAGAGAAACACGGTTCACCAACACGGCCTGTCCTATTACTTGGTCTCCATTTGTATTAGTACCAGTATGTTCAGATACTATTGGTGTGCTTATGTGATTTACACCATGTTCTGAATCTATCTGACCTTTCAGCACATCTGGTCTTTGTTTAGAAGAGCCCAATATATATCTCTTCTTAGCTGGACGATGCAACGATACACACTGAGTTCGTATGTGACCTAGTTCATGAAAGGCAAAGCAAATTATTAAAGTATAAATATTAAATACAAAACACCGAGTGTCTATCACCACTTCAGCTTCCGTAGGGCACTTCTGCAACGACAAATCATCAGGAAACACTACTCGTAAAATCCTTTTCTTTCCGGTAGCATGGTTGTAAGCTGAGTTCTTAGGAGCATCTCTTACTCTTTTAACGACCGGCCGTTGTCAGAGGCTGGTTGAGTGAGTACTGTGTGATTGATTGCGAATCAGATCGACTGCCGTTCCAATAGACTCTGTTAGCAGAGCGAGGGGAGTTGTTTTCTCCCCTCAAAAAACTTGATTTTTCTTCTCTTTCGTTTTTCAAAACGAAGGGAAGAAAATTTTTTTTTTTCATTAATTTGAAAAAAGTGTTTTGGTGCAGTCAGTTCGGACTTAGAAAAACTGTCCTTGTAAGGGCAAAGTCCGGGCTGCGGTCAAGGCACGGTGCGCAACTGTGACACACGAACGGGTACGTCGTCGTCGTGCCGGTCCCCCTGATCTACGGATCAGGCCAAATCCCGCACTCAACCAGGGTCAAGTGCAGGTTACAGCGGAAGAACCCTAGGGTACCGCTGAGCACTTGACTGTCGAACGTACTAAGTCTAACCGACCAGGGACACAGGTCCCAGGGCTTGCACTCGGTTAGCAACCCGAGTAGAGAGATGGCAGAGGACGCAGGGGCTCAAACCCCCGGTCCAAGTGAGCCCGTTGAGGCAGACTGCGGCTTGGCAATTCCGTCGGAATTCGCAAGCGCAGTCAACTCCTTCTTCCAAGAGTTGGAGAGGATTATTGAGAATCCAGCTAATAAGGTTCTGGTTAACACCAGGACCAAGATTAGAAAGGTAGCGAACTCGCTACAAGAGGCTTGCACCAAGCAAGTGATAGAAATGAGTCTCGCCCAAGAGAGACTCAGGAGAGAAGGAGAGCGCTAGCGCGGCTCCAAAATCGTACGCAGATGCAGTACGAGCACAGCCTACTGAGGGGAGCAAGGCCCCAAGGCAAAAAGTGGCTAAGAAGCCAGCCGGGAAGAAGCACGAGAAGAAGCACGTACTTCTCGTGTACCCGGTATCAGACAAGGGCTCTCCCACGTCTGAGGAGGTCAAGGTGGCACTGCAAACACAGATTTGCCCCGCCAAACTCCAAATTGGAGTGAAAAGTGTCAGGAAGGTGAACGGGGGAGGAGTGATGGTGGAGTGCTCCTCCGCCCGAGACATAGAGAAATTGGACTCGGAGCTTAAGAGCAACGAAGTGACCAAGGAAAACCTTCGGTCGCGGTTGCCAGCGAAGAGAAACCCGAGGTTCATAATCTATGGGGTTAATGAAAACCTGTCAAGGCAACAGGTCGAGCAATGTCTCGTAGAACAGAACCCAGAGCTGGAGGAGAGCAGCCTCCAACTCAAGTTCTCTTTGAAGGTGAAGGGTGGGAAACGCCACTGGGTAGTAGAGGCGGACCCACTAACCTTCAAAAAAGTAATGAAGCGAGGCAAGCTCGGGGTGGAATGGTCCGTCCACTCAGTAAGGGAATACTTGAGGGAGGTCCGTTGCTACAGGTGCAACGGGTTCGGGCATTTTAAGGCAAGGTGTACCGAAGAGCAGGATAGGTGTGCCCGGTGTGGGGAAACCGGGCACAAGCGCCAGTATTGCAGCAACAGCCCGGTCTGCACTAACTGCCTGGCAAACAACAAGAAATTTAGGCGTCGAGTGGATATAGGCCACTCGAGCCTCGACAAGGAATGCCCAAGCGTTGTCAGAGAACTGGCTCTAATAAAAGAACGCACTCACTATGGATAAAAAACCAAAGAGAGGCGTTAAGGTGCTGCAAATCAATCTGCACCATGCAAGGGCAGCAACAACACAGGCCCTGGTGACAGCCACTGAGCAAAAAGCTCATCTACTGCTTCTGCAGGAACCGTTTGGACAGGGGGGAAGAGTGGTGGGCTTCCCTAACTCCTACCGGATCTACCACCCCAGAGTGGAGAAACCCAGAGTGGCCACGGTTGTGAAAGACCCGTCCCTAGCGGTTCTCGAGGTTAAAAGCTCCGAGAACGTGGTCGCCCTGGGGGTGGAATGTGGAGTCGAGAAATTCTTAATGGTGAACGTATATAGTTCTCCAGCAGGCGATTTGAGAGAAACGCTGAATGAGCTAATGGCTCTATTAGGGGAATTCCCCAGTCATGAGATAATAATAGCAGGCGATTTCAACGCGAAGAGTCCTCTCTGGGGTCAACAAGAGGAGGATGAACGCGGCCAGCTACTAGTGGACTTTTGCCAACGCGGCAGACCTGAGGGTCTTGAACGATCCAGAGAGCACCCCGACCTTCCAAGGGGCGAGGGGCTCCTCTTGGATCGACGTGACTCTCGTCAGAGTCTCGCAGCGCAGCCTCGTCCAGGATTGGCAAGTACTGGACGATGAAAGCTGCAGTGACCATCTAGCACTATCTTTCGTTTTGGGATCGGAAAAGCCCATCCGACCCAAGCGCAAAAGGTTCTTAATGAAGAACCTCGACTGGTGGGCTTTTAAAGCCAAACTAACTACCCTGTTGGGGGGTAGGAGGGCAGAAGAGGCCGGAGAAACATCGGACCTCAACTCCCTCTTTGAAGAACTTACCAGTGAAGTCACAGCGCTATGCGAGAGTAGCAGGGGAAACAAAAGGGGAGCCAAGGATCCCCACCCCTGGTGGTCGGAGAAACTAAAAGCTCTAAGGGCGAGAGCTAGGCGGAGTAGGAAAGCTCTGCAAAGAGCGAAAGCTACACCGCAAGACAGGGAGTGCACAGAAGTGCACAAAAAGGCTCGTTCAGCATATAGGAGAGAATTGAATCTCTCGAAAATCTCTTACTGGAGAAAACTGTGTGAGTTCCAAACTCCGGCAGACCCTTTCGGGATCCCCTATAAGATCTCGAGGGGATCCATCACCGAACCGCTAAAACTGGCAGCGGTCGAAAGGGCAGACGGTAGCCTATCAAAGACTCTTGATAGTACCATAGAGAGTCTCTTGGATTACCACTTCCAAGGAGACGAGGGAGAAGGGGACTCCCCACGACAAAAAGAAATAAGGGATGAATGTCGGATCCCACCGGACACTGGTGAGGACCCCCTTCACAAGAGAGGAAGTGGAGAACGCCCTCTCCAGTCTTAACACTGGCAAAGCACCACGCAAGGACGGGTTCGACCTCAGCATAGTCAGAGAAATCTACTATGCAAATCCCGGGTATTTTGTGGCGCTCCTGAACGAATGCCTCGGGAGGGGAATCTTCCCAGACTTGTGGAAAACAGCGGTGCTAGTTCTTTTCAACAAGACCGAAAAGGACAAAAAGGATCCCGCAGCCTACAGGCCTATCTGTCTCCTCTCAGCGTGGAGCAAGGTGCTGGACAAGCTCATAACGAACAGAGCGCTTAGCTTCCTCATGGAGCAGGGAAAGCTAAACAGGAACCAGTTTGGTTTCCTTCCGGGGCGTTGCGCAACGCAGGCAATTCGCAGCCTCAGAGAGAGGGAAGAGAGGAACAAAGCGGTGGGGCTCCACACCTGCTTCATCTCACTAGACGTGAGGGGGGCATTCAACAGTGTCTGGTGGCCAATGGTTTTAACCAGACTAAAAGAACTTGGCTGTCCAAGGAACTTGTTCTTGTTGATCAGCAGCTACCTGTCTGATAGAAGGGTCGAGTTCGAAGCGGGGAATGGGCAAACCTCGCGCTCGTACCACAGAGGGTGTCCGCAAGGATCCAACTCCGGACCCATTTGGTGGAATATAGTGGCAGACGCAGCTCTGAATCTAGACCTGGGTCCGGCAGTGGAAATTCAAGCCTATGCGGACGATTTCGTTCTCGTGGTCTCCGCCTCAGGGAGACACGTGATCGAAAGAGAAGCACATAGCGCCTTGGATGTGCTAGACAACTGGAGCAAAGAAAATAAACTTTGCTTTGCTCCTGAGAAGACCACTCTGCTAGCAATAGCTAAGAGTGGAGTAATGAAAACACCACCTAAGTGCAAATTCCAAGGGTGCACTATCAAAGCGGTGCGTGAAATGAAGTACTTGGGTGTGGTCCTGGATCAGAGTCTATCAGGGCTGCCACACCTGAGGCATCTTAGAACAAGGTGCACGGTGATTCTCAACAGATTGAATGGCATGAGGTTATCGGGCAAAACCAAGAAGGCCATCTATCAGAGAGGAATTGAAAGAATTCTGACGTATGCAAGTGGAGCATGGTGGACTCCCACAGTCAGAATGAAGAAGGGGATAAACCAAATCCAAAGGTTGGCGCTACTAGGGATAACCGGTTGTTTTCGCACAACGTCGACCCTGGCACTCCAAGTGCTGGCGGGGTGCGAGCCGGCAGACCTGGTAGTGGAAAGGGAGGCAGCAATGCACTGCCTTAGGTCAGGCGAGGACGCCTACCTACTCGGTGTCCCACATCGAGCCTCCAACATGGAGCTGGAAAGTGTGGATTGGCAGATCCACCCGGCCGAGGAGATTTGCCCACCGTGGGACAAGGAGAAACCCACGGGAGTTGGGCACGAGCTGTTTACGGACGGCTCAAAGTGGAAGGGGCAAGTGGGGGCAGGCTTCTGTGCGTTCTCGGATGGGAACGAAGCCACTGCAAGATGCGTGAAATTATCGCAGAACGCTTCTGTCTTCCAGGCAGAACTTCTGGCGATCGAAAAGGCACTCACCTGGGCACTCCCCAGGCGTAGTGACGAAAGGATAAAACTCTACTCGGACAGTGAGGCAGCACTGCAGGCTCTGAGTAGATTCAGGGGAAAAAACCCCATCGTCCAGAGGATCAAATCCCTCTTGAGGGCAGAGGGAGATGGGGCAGTCAGTTTCCACTGGGTACGAAGCCATGTCGGAACCCAGGGAAACGAAAGGGCGGATCAGCTGGCGAGGGCAGCCACGCTGAAAGAGACGGTTGACGTGCAATGCAGAACGCCGCGAAGGAGCATTCGCGCAGCATTAGCACGACAGACCATGACCGAATGGCAGGTCAGATGGGACACGGGAGAGACAGGCCGGAAGACACACAGAGTGTTTCCAAAGGTCTCGACCAAACGTTCTCAAACAAACAAGCTCCTGAATCAGGTACTCAGTGGCCATGGCATCAGCCCTGAATACCTGGGCAGATTTGCCATCAGGAACTGCACTTGACCCTGTGGAAATAGAGCGGCAAGCATAGAACACTGCGTGCTCGAATGCAGTGGCTTCGCCGAATGGAGAAACACACTGATCCCAGGTGTGCAAAGAACGCGAAGATTGGATCTGCTCATCCAATCCTCCGTTAACAGGAGGGGGATAATAGCCTTGGTTGAGAGGCTGACCCTCCAGCAACATACGATCTTCCCCAATCAAATGGGGACCGAAACGCAGGAGGTGAACGTGCACACCGAAAGCGATTCGGAAGATCAATGAGGGCGAAAGTCTGTAGGCAAGCAGACGATGAGACCACCAATGTAAATATTTTGTAAATAAATTTTTTGCTATCTCTTGATGTTGTGAGTCCTAAGCATGAGGACAAGTGTATACATGTGTGTAGATGTTTTGAAAAAGAAAATAAAGGGAAATTATTCCCCAAAAAAAGTTCGAGGGCAAGGAATCTTCCAGTCAACGATAAAGTAAGAAACGACCTATCCCGCCAGACAGAGCGGGAACCCAGACAAGGTATACTAGGTCGCCTGCCAGCACGTCACCACGGGCTGGTCTCTAGGCCATTGGGGTGGCCAGGGTCCGAATCAGTGTCTCAAGGCAGGATAATTGTCGCAACATGTCAAAATAACATCCAAGGTGCTCAATAAGTCCCCGTGGAGCCAAGACAGATTGGCGGAACGGGACAATGAAATCAGTATATTACTCTTTTAACAGGACCAACTATCCGGCAACTCTGAGAGACAAGCCGTTTCAACGCCAAATCCGGCACTTCCAAGGCAACCGGATGAAAGTTTAGGGTAACAAGGTTTATGCGGGCATAAACAGGATACAGGACTTGTTTACCTAGAGTAATTCCTCGTTGAACAACGCGATCAGAATCTGTATCACAAAAAGAAAACCGCAATCCTCCGATCACTTAGTTCAATTCCATCGATAAATTCTTTCGGTACATGATCTTCCAACGGCTTCATATAGTCGGTTAATGGTGTCAGTGACAGCACTTAAGAAATAGCTGTTCGCTCTAAAAGATCATAATATTCAGCACATACCTCAGAGTCCGCTGTAAATGTAAGCCGAAATTTCCGTCTCTGGGTCTCAATTCCTGAAGTACTCTGGCGATCACAGATTACATCCGAAGACAACCCGTCAGTAGCAGAAGCCCAACTACGTGCTCTCGTCATAGAAGAAGAAACACCTTGCACATTAATTGCTAGAAGTAATCCCGTCAGTAGGCACACACGAAGATAAGAACTGTTGATTTGTAGAATCGGTCTGGTCACTCGAAATTGTCCTTCCTGCAGAACAGCTGACGATCTTCATGGCGACCTTCTCGGAAGGCAAGTAAAGAGAGTTCTGAGGTGCTATCGATGACGTTCCAATACCGGCTGCCGTACGCCGATCTGCTTCCGGTCGAAAACTTCGTTCTCCCTTATAAGAGGGAGCCGCCATTTGCAATCTCGCCAAAGGCAAACGGAAGCCCCAAACGACCCAAAAACACTTCGTAACGGAAACCCAGACCACCAAACAACCTGTAGCTTCATGAAAAGCTGCAATGAACCTTCATAAACACATTACATCACTTTAAACCGTTCGACTCAAGGGACATCTGTGCATACACTCGAAAACAAACCAAGAGCTCGACAAACTGGTTGTTCCACTGATTGCAGTGCATCTGACAGCTGCTGGAGGGTGCACGGTGGAGGATCCATAGAGCGAACAACACGATCGAGGTAGTCCCACAGATGCTCATTCGGGTTTACGTCTGGGGAATTAGGGAGCCAGGGAAGTACTTCGAAGTCTTCATCGTGCTCTTCCAATCACTCGGACATTTCTAGCTGTGTGACACGTTGCATTGACGTGCTGGAAGATCCCATCCACCCCAGGGACGACAATCAGCATGTATGGGTGTACGTGGTCTGCAAGGATGGATTCACGCCGAATTCGGTCCATAGTGCATTTTCTGTGAATATCTTTTTCGGGATCTGGAAGTAGTTTTCCTTGTTCTGGCCCATGGACTACTTTATCTGTGACATCATCAAACCGTCGAACTCGTGACAATTTAACATAAAGTTGTCCATGGCTAAACACTGGTTCAGGAAGTTACAGAGCTACTTTCTCCAGTGTTGGACCTTGAGACTTATTAATAATCATAGCAAAGGCGATGTCTACAGGAAATCGTCGTCATCTTAATGTGAATGGTAGGTCTATATCAGTAGCTGCTAGGTCAATTCGCTGAATAAAAACAGTTTTACCACATGCTGAGCCTGTGAGTAATTCTGCAATGATCAAATTGGGATTTAGTTCTTTAATAATCTGTCTTGCTCTATTGCAGAGGTTACTGAGGAGCATGATAATAGCTCCAATCTTCAATTTTAGTTTGTGAAGTGGCACTCCTGATGGCGTTTACTCATTTAAAAGCTGTACAGGATAATGCTGTTCAGTTATTTCTTCGCCTTCAGCATCAATTAAATCAAAGCTTAAGTATGTGCTTGTTGTCCCCTTTAAGCGATCATGAACATTTTCATTTAATTTGTCAATATCAGAGTTTTTGGGACACAGAATAGGTTTCTTCCCAAATGTTTTAAAATCAGAAATTTTCAAGTTCTCATCAAACATTTCTTTGGCTATATCATCCTTAAATAAAATATGTGTAGGTATCTCTATCATTTCCTCTGGTAAACCACCAGCTGTTGCATGGGCACCATCACCAAGTCGTAAAAGCCATTCACTGAATGACGAATCAGCAGATCGAACATTACTTTTGAGTCTTGAAATCTCAAACTTCTCCCATAATTGGCTGAATTTAATGCTGGCTTCGAGTATTTTGGTTCTGCCACCATGTTTGACAACAATGTAAGTTTGTCTAAAGTTTCCTCCAAGTAAAAGGACTTTGCCACCAAAAGGTTTCTGATTTCTCCTAATATCTTTCAGTATTCGGTCAACTGCAAATAAAGCAGTACGGATGGCCATTGTAGCTTCGTCCCAAATGATGGCTTTCGCAGATCGAATGATTTCGACGTCTGTGGAATTAATCTTTATATTCGACGTAGACATGTTTCATTTAAAGGTGTCTCTAACTTAAACCTTCTAACATATTAGCAGCAATTACTGTAGATGCAACAGGAAAAGCTATGTTTCCTTCTCCACGGATAGTACTGAGGAAGGCTTTATACAAATATTTTTTTTTTTGCGCCCTCCGGGCCATGTAATAGAAAACATCTATGAGAAAGATCATCATTAGTGGTTGCTGCCATAATACTGTCATACGCTGCTTTTTGCTCTGCATTTAAAATACTTGCCATTTCTGTGGCATTTGGTCGTTCTGCAGCACTGTCGAAATAAACATCCGGATTTTGAAGAACGTTATTTGATGGAATTGAAAGATTATATTTATCGCATGAGCTGTTGTTAGCTTTAAGAGTGTCGTTAATCTCTTGAAGGGTCAAATTCAAGCAATGTTCACAACCCTCAGTATGCACAATGTTATGTCTATGTGCAAAATCTTCCCAAAAATGGGATTTATATTTTTCAAACAATTCTTGTGCGTTGGGTGGTGAAACATAGACAAGAATGTATGCAAATAAATCTCGTAGTTGCCGAGGCATGCTGCAAACTGATGCTTCATCGAAGATGTTCTCCCATATTTCATCATTCTTAATTAAACCTTTCCGCAATGCAGCTTCTTCGAAGGTATCATATACACTGGCGTGCAAAAATTAAGGACGAGATGCTTTTTTCGAACGTAACGTCGTGCAGAAGTGCTCCACATCGTCTCAAATCATACCATACAGTCTCCAAGATGTAAGAATGTGGGACAAGTAAGCAAAACCGTCCAAACAAGGAATCCAAAGGATACAAAGGCACTTTATTGAAAAGGTAGCTTCGAGCACAACTGGACAGAAGACAGAAACGTCCATGTGACAGGCGGCTGCCAAGAAAAATCCAGTCTTTAGTAGGGGATATGATCGCCCCTGACTGCGTTGCAGGATATACGACGTCTGTCCATGCTGAGGACGAGGTTCTGAAGGAGCTGTTGAGGCATCGCGGCCCATTCCTCTTGTAGCGCCAATCGCAGCTGCGGAATCGTTGCTGGTGGCTGGTGAGGTGCTGCCAAGCGTCTCCCTAGAAGGTCTCACACGTGTTCGATTGGATTTATGTCGGGGAACCTTGCGGGCCAATCCATGCGTTGAATATCTTAACTTTCCAACAGCTCTGAGACAGCCACTGTATGATGAGGTGTAGCGTTGTAGTCCATGAAGAGGAACTCAGGACCCACAGCACCTCTAAACAGACGCACGTAAGGCAGGAGAACCTCGGTACAATAGCGGACACCAGTGACTGAACCTCCTTGGAAGATGTGGAGGTCAGTACGTCTACCAAGCATGATTCCACCCCAGACGAGAACTCCGCCACCTCCAAACCGGTCTTTTTCGATGACGTTGGAGGTGTGATTACATGTTCCCTGCTCTCTCCAGATGTGTATATGTCCAGAATCGCTCGTCAGACTAAATCGGCTCTCATCCGTAAAGAGAACTCGACTCCATTGCTGATGTGTCCAGTTCTAGTGTTTCTGGCACCACACAAACCGCCGTCTCCGATGAGCAGGCGTTAATGGCACACACCGTACTGGTCGTCGTGCAAATAGACAACCTTTATGCAGCCACGGTAAAACGCGATAACGGAAGTTCAGTTGTCTGTGGCATATGCCTTGCGATTTCTTCCCCTGTCTGCCGTCTGTCTCTTTTCGCCTGTAGGACAATATACCGGTCATCCGCCACCGTGATTACTCGTGCACGACCACTGCTAAACTCTCGGACAGCTTTTCCTGTCGTTTGAAATGCTCTCCAAGCTGGTAAAATTGAGCTGTGAGCGATCCCGAACTCCTCGGCCACACTAGTCATACTTTGAACTTCTTCCAACTTCCCAATGACGCGACTTCGGGTAAAGCCATCCAAATGTCGTCTACTGGATTGCCTGTTGGCCGTATCACACGGTGGCAACAACTCGACGTCGTTCAAACCGATGTACACTGTGCAATGGCTTTCACCGAATTGCTGAGCGTATACCGCCCGTGTGCTAAATTTATACCCTTCCGACACCCCCTACCCTACGTCATGCTGCATATATGCGCATGCCCTACCGTACCGGAACCTGGTCTATCTATGTCCTGAGTGGTCTTTCGGTCCGTTCTGCCTGCTCGTTCCGCTGTTATGCTAATTTCTCCTCTTCGTCCTTAATTTTTGCACACCAGTGTAGAATTCCATTTACTGTTCTTAGATCTGTAAAGCTTTTCGCTCTTGACACATGAAGTAGCAGTAGTCCCAAATAATATCTTTCTGGATCAGAGCCAAGGTTGACTGAATACATTCTTCCAATCACATTACCTCCACCACGTTTTCGTTGGACCCATTGTCCTTTTTTTTATTGTACTCATGATGTCTTGGCATGTTCGCAATATGAAATGCATCGCGCATCTTCATTGCCCTCATTTAGTTTGAACCATGCCGTCAGCATTGTTTCTGTTTGAGCATTATGAACAACTGCATTTCGATAATTGTATAAACGCTCAGGATTAAAGGTAATATTCTGTTCTTCAGGAAGGTGAACAGGTAATCTAACTATTGTATGAGATTTCTGATGCATATCATAACCCAGTATTCACCACAGTTTCTCAGGTGCACTAACGTATCGGGAATCAACAAGACTTTTAGTTCGTCGTATTTGGTGTTGTGCTCTGTTATATGTACATTTGCACAGTCATGACTTTTGTATACGTGGTTAGTGTTTGTATATGTAGTTGGAACACTTTTTATAGTTGCGCGAACCTCGACATTAATGTGGCAATTGTATTTTAGCAAAAGATACGGATTATAAGGGACAATCCAGCTGTTATTAATAATTGTACCACGGGCATTTGTGATTGCACCATTCTTTTTACGGGGATATACAGGATATCCGCTTTGTTAGCTACTGTTTCATTTCGGAAAGACTTCGGAAATTGTTTGGTACATATGGCATCTTCCATTCAGGGTGAATTATGATAACATTCACCACACGGGCCATGAACCATGTTTTCACAACAGGTGCATGTAAAACTGGTAAATGCTCTTTACCTGGAAGTTCTACCAATAAAATTTGGTCAATTTTCTCACGCAGTGCTGGTTTGTCCTCTTCTTTCACAATCCAGATTATATGAGCACGGGGAAGCCCTTTTTTTGGAATTCGATCACATGAACTTTGGCCACCAGAAATTCAAAAACATGCCTTTTGGTTATATCGTCCATTAATTATTTCAACTTTAATTGGAAGCTTCTTGCAACTAAATCTGGACGCTTTTCGACAGATTGACCGTTCAAGTTTTCAGCAATTTCTTTCTATTTTGGGTTGCAAGTCATAGTAAAGAAAAGATCAGGCTTGCCATACTTTCTGACAATCACCACTGCATCCTAATAATTTTGCATTATATTTCGTGGACTACTTTGAAATGATGATTATGAACTAAGAGCTTTTCCAGGAAGAAACTAATCATCTCCAGCATTCTAAATTTGGTCCATCAGACTTTTGTACTTTTGAGCCTTAACTAAGACTGATTTTGTCGTATGTATTTCAGTCTATTAGCTTCCATGTTTACATACGCATCAACCATGTATTGCTGCGTAAGCTTTCCTGCGCTTAATAATGGATTGAATTCTTCACGGATAGGAAGACGATATTGATAGTACTACATTTGTGTGACCTTTGATCGTGGCTGTGTACATTGGTTAACAACACTTAGTAAACACGTTGGTCAATGTTTCAATGGAATGTCAATGGCCCAACTTTGATCACCATATGAGAAAAGAAGAGGATAAACCAAAGGCTGTAAATTTGGATCGAGAATGCTGATTCTTTCTGTTTTTCTACTGTTGGTGTTGGTACTTGTACGGCAATGAATCAATAAATCACGTTCGAGTGGAGGTTCACCATCTGTATTTTCAAATATAATGGCGACCTCATTAGATCTTGGAGCATTATAACGCCTCTGATCATTTCTACGTTCTTGAATAATAGCCATTGATACATCAGAAGGAACAGCGTTATTCATTTGAGCATCTTGCTCGACTTCATAAAGCATTTTACATGCTTCTACAAATGGATTATTTTCTGTCAAGAATGTACTCAGTGTTTGTAACAGATATTTATTGCCCCCACTATTTTCTCGCACTTGCACTATTTGGGCAGCAGCCTCATCAGGATCCAATATGTTCAATTGCGCGTATTTTGCTGTTCACCATTACGAGGATGCAATGCTCCTGCACGATGACAGATTGATCTATTTATTTTGAAACTATAAGGCCCATAACCTGATGGAGGAGCCATTTGTGCTCCCATCGATGCAAATGCAAGATAACTATTAATCTATAACGTTTAAAGCCACATGGCGTGTAGCATTTGTTTGTTGTTTTCGGTTCTTTTATTTTATCTGAACCTCTTGAGCGCAGAGTTCATTCCTTTGTTCGGGGTAATATTTTGTGTTTCTGCAGTATGAACAGTTCTCATGCGCTGAGATTCAGCTTAATTATGTTCCGGCGTCATATTAGTATGACGATCACGCAAACGTGGAATTTCAGAATTTCTTTCAACTGAACTGCATTTTGTCTCTTTTTTCTGGCATATTCGGCAATCCAACGGTTAACTTCTTCTCTTTCGACTGCAGTGCGTTGTTTGCGCCTTGCTCGATCGTAATCGGCTTTGCGGCGTTTATCTTCAATCTCTTCATCTTATGAAAGAGGGGGCATAGGTGAGGCTTAAAAACAACAGTCAAGTTCGCAAAGGACACTAACGTTTGTCCTAGCCTTACTGAAATAAAAGTGATCCAAGTCGTCGTAAGTACGTATTAAAATTAATAAATTTCATAAATATTAACGGCCATTAAATATTTTTAGGAGGAAAATGCATGAAAAAATAATAATCTTTTAAAACATCTTAGAACCTAGAGCTGCACTTCCATTGCACTCGAAAAAAAAACAACTCTAACTTCGAACGAAAGAAAAGAGATGTAAACAAAATATTAAACATGAACGGTCACGCATAACACTGTGTGAACACCGGAATATAAATGTTCGTCTTTTTCTCTTAAACAGCTTAATAAAGCATATCAAGGGTATGTAAAGCAGAACCAAAATTTCCTGACGTAAAATTTTTCTAGCTCTAAAGAGCTGACCATGTGACGTAACGCTTCTCTGACGTCATGAAAGAATGATTTGGATGAGATGACAACAGACCAGCAGCTGTGTTCTTTGTTGCTATGACAACAAAACAAAGTGATATATGCGTGCACTGTGCGCGTGTGGATGATGACGTCACCTACACGAAAACGCGAGAAGCTAAGCGTGACGTCACAAACATTTGCTTTTCCGTTGCTGCTATGACGACTTAAAAAGTGATCCACGTCGTCGCAACTTAGTTTTTTATATATTAGGATTAGATGCGAAATTTAATAGAGATTTCAAAAATGTCTTAGTTTCTCATGTAGCAACTTCTGTTTTTAAGATATGACATAAAATATGGGGTTTGACAAACACATTGAAATTCACACTAGCTGGAATGATTTGTTACAGCCAATCATAGGCATTCGTTTACCTGACTGGCTGCTTCCTAATGCTCTTCTAATCCTACTCCAGCCTTTATAAGGGTTGACGCAGAGCTACTAGAGCATTGCAGTAGTCGTTTCTTGTTATTAGGGTTTAATTTGTGTACATTCTCAATAATGGTTAAAACTGCGGAATTCGTTCACAGCGGACAGAGTAAAAGTAGTTGTTCTGCATGAAGAGGGACATTCTTCAAGACAAATCGCTGAAGGAGTGGGCTGTAATCAATCTACAGTCATTAGGCAACTGAAAAAAGTAAAAGACACTGGTGATATTAAAAATGTGCGTCGCACTGGAAGGCCCAGGTCCACTACAACCAGGTAAGATAGAGTGCTCAGAAAGCTAAGGTTGGCAGACAGTAGTCCTAAATCACCCGAATTACTTCGAAAATGGTCTGAAGTGACTGGTGTTACTGCTAGTAATTCTATGTTACGATGAGGCTGTTTCACTATGATTTACTTGGCTGCAAGACAAGCGTAAACCACTGTTAACTGCAAATCAAAGACAGCCTAGATTTCAGTGGGGCAAAACAGCATGTCTCATGGACAACCAAGCAATGGGAAAATGTTCTTTTCAGTGATGAATCAAAATTTTGCCTTAATGGGAATCAGAGTAGTTCCTATAGTATGTAAGGAGATTTCCATCAAAGTTGCTTAGTGACTACTGTTAAGCATCCGGTGTAGGTCATGGTTTGGAGCTGCATGTGTGCGCATGGCGTTGGGAACCTCCATATTGTTGATGGTATACGGTAAATGTCCAGAAATACATCTGGATATTAGAAAACAAGTGCTACCATCATCTAGAAGACTTGATGACGGCAATTTTATTTTGAAGATGACAATCCTCCCTGTCATAGTGCTAAAGTAGTGAAGAAGTGGTTTCAGTAAAATCAAATCAGCACCTTGATTGACCACCCCAGTCACCGGACTTAAACATGATCGAAAATTTTTCTTTGAAAGTGTCGCATGAACTATCAAAAAAGAAACCAACAACTAAAATTCAACTCATTGAAGATGTAATTCAAATTTGAAATCGTATTATTCAACCCAATCTTTTACAAAACTTGTTCACAGAATGCCAGCTTGACGCGAAGCTGTAATTAAAGCTAAAGGCTGGGAAACAAAATATTAGGTACATTTTATAATTTTGTTTCAGTGTATTTCTGTATTTAAATGTTATTTCATTTCCTCTAAATTAAAAAAAAACGGTTTATTGATGTAAACTTAAGTATTGGATAAATGATCCTTTTCATAATAATTTCGACTTTGTCATGATTTTTGTAATGTATCTTAAGAACAGAAGTATTTACAGAAAAAACTAACACATTTTTTAAATATCCATTAAATTTTGCATCTAATGACATATAAATGATGAAATAACTATGGAAATTATTTAAGGAAAAAGTTAAACTTAGAAATTTACGGTTTTTGCAGGTGATGCATTTGCACGCCACTGTACAAGTATATTTAAGTGAATGCCTCAGTGTAAATATCTAGTAGATACGTTATAAAATTTTCATGCATTTTGGCATCGTTTAACATATTAATTAAACACAGACAAAGCCTGTTAGTGACAACAAGCGATACTATTCTCATGGCGTCCTTTTTCGTTGGTGATATGCAAGGCTTTCTTCGATTTCCTAGCACAAACCTGTATGATACATAATTATGTTTTAGGAGAGGTTAATCAGGAATTTTAGATGAAAAGGATATGAGAAATTTACATGATTTTTCTTGTTAGTGGTAGAGGGAAAATCAGTTCATTTCCTGCTAGGGAATCCGATAGAGATATGTAATTACCCTGGTTTTCATAAATTAAAGAAAAATCAGAAAAATCGCTATAACTGAAAAAATACAAGGTGAAATATTATGAAATTTGGAAAATATCTGTATTATATCGTGCGTCAAAGAACGACACTAAAATATTTCGTAAGAATTGCTTCATTCCTACAAAATCAATCATATACAAAACCAGGTAAAGAGTTAGGTGTATCAATAAAATGGCCAAAATACCTTAGAGGGAATTTTGTCACCTCTCACACCAATATAAGCCTCACAGCGATGTTTCAGGCTGTTGATGATGGTGTCTAGGAGCTCAGTAGGCGGCAAAGATCGTTTACAGTTTTTATTGATCGGAATAGAGTAAAATGGTTTTACAAATACTAAAGTTTTGGAAGTTGATGGGGTAAATCTACAAGTAAGCGATGCCAACGTTTACCTTGGAGGAAAGATATAAAGCGAGAGCCACATAGAAGAAGAAATAAGTAGGAGTATAAAAAGTGATTTGAGAACTTTTGGAAGAAACAATACAACTTTTGAGAGCAAATTGCATTATGTCTTAAAATGAAAGTGCGTGTAATCAATGCATCGTTCTAGTTCTAATGGACCAGAAACTTTGATTTTAACTAAAAAAGACAGACAGAACATGTCGACAACTGGAAGATACATGGAGAGGTGCTTGCTTGGTATGACCAGTAAGGATAGGAAAAAGGAACTCATAGATCAGAGAAATGACTCAAGCTGATAATTTCATAATCAAGAAAGAATCCCTGAAATGGAAATGGGCTGGACATATTGCTAGAAGAACTGACCACCGTTGTAAAACAGAAATACTAGGATGGAAACTAAGGAGACAGAAAACAATCTGAAAGATATCACGTGAGAAATGTGCAGATGAAAAACGAAAGCATGCTGCAATGAATTAGAAGAGACAGACTCAAGATAGAAGTTATGGAAAATACTTGTTGGGAGACTTTCAACCAGCAGTGGATTAACAATTATCAATAATATATATAAGGACAACA
This sequence comes from Macrothele yani, assembly GCA_039090855.1. Lineage (NCBI taxonomy): Eukaryota > Metazoa > Arthropoda > Arachnida > Araneae > Macrothelidae > Macrothele > Macrothele yani. Next base: position 72,356,546 of record CM077010.1, on the reverse strand, counting down.
TCCATTTGTCTTATATATATATTGTTATCGTTTGGGTAAAACGGCTCCAGAAACAGTTAATTTAACGAAAAAAGCTTACAAAAATAAATGTTTGGGTGAGTCAACGATTTTTAGATGGCACCATGATTTCAAAAAAGGGCGTTTGTCGGCAGAACTTGATCCTAGGTCTGGTCTAGCTTAAATGTTCTTACGGAGAGTATTGTTAACACTATTAGGGCAATCCTGCAAGAAGTTCGACGAATGATGTGTGAAAACATTGCAGCCTCAACTAATATTTCAAAACCGTCAGCATTCCGTATTCTACACGGAAAATTATTGCTGCATCGTGTGCGTTCTAGATGGGTACCTCATCACCTGACGAGAGAACCATTCTTTATCTCAAAGCTAGGTCAATACCTAAGCTAGGTCAATACCCAGCGAAACCATCGTCGGCTTGAGAAAATAAACATTTGCGACAACTACGTTGTATTATCTTAATCTATATAGAGAGAACCATTGTTAACCAGAGTTCAGGTGTGTCATGAATGGAACCAAATGATTGCAAAAGATCAAAAATTTCTAAACACAGTAATAACTGCCGATAAAAGATGGGTCCACTATTTTTCGACCAACTCACGAAGCGCGCAACGAGTGTCTGAAAACACACAGGATCGCCTCCTCTGAAAAAAAGTCCGCCAAACCAAATCATCTGGGAAGATGATGATGATACTTTTCTTTGATCATAAAGTTGTAGTCTACCAGCATGCCGTTCCTCCACAAATTATTACTGTCAATGTTGAGTATTACATTTCAGTCTTGAAGCGTCAGCGACGACACATATCAATTAAGCGACCAGAACTGGTTAACAAGGGAACCCTGCACCATGATAACGCCCGCCCGCATGTGGCTGCTTGTGTTCAACAGTTTCTTACGAAATGTGGTATTGTAATCACGCCACAGCCTGCCTACAGTACAGACCTCACCTCCCGCAAGTTCTGGTTGTTTCCAACAATGAAAGAAAAGTTCCGTGGTGCAACATTCAACACAGATGCTGACGTTATTCAAGCTGTACTGATGTCGCCGCGGAAGCAGCTTCTACAAAATGCCTTTGCGTCATGCTTTGAAAAGTGGACTGAACGATGGGACTGTTGCATATCATCCGAAGGAAGATTGAGAAAGAATAGCATATATTTTACTGTACCTATATTTTGTCATTTTGCGGTATTTTGCTCTCTGTTTTTATGGAACGGCCGTGCCGGTATACGCCGGTGGGCATACCATTAGACTTTTTCAAGGAAGGTACTAAAAATGATGAAAATTTAGCACGGCTAGCAGCAGAAACTGTAAATGACCAGCTAGTGTAAATCCCTCTCTTGACGATACGAATTTTTATGATAACCAAAAACAACGCATGGAACATATTTTGACGAACAATGACACACGAATACCCGAATGGACGAATGTCTTAGATCCTAAATGTTGGCCACACAACATCGAGGAAAATATAGCATTCGGTGAGTTGGAAGTAGCGATTTTGTGTATGCGACCTGTGTATCCAGAAAGACAGATACTAAGAAGTTTCAGTGACCGCTTAGTCTACAAGGGATTACTACCTTACCCTGTTGCCTCTTATAAATATAATAAACAGCATACCAATTTCTAGCAGCGTGTGGGATCGTGGCTTCTCGCAAATGAATCTGATTGTAACACAAACAAAGGCATTAATACACCTGAAGACTGTAACTTTCATGGTGTTCATTAAGTAGGTCAGTCATCCTCTATGTGTGTTTCGACCTTTACCATACGTATGTTCCTGGTTCCTGAAAAGTAGACATCCAGCAACTGACACTAAGGGCAAGGCATGAACACTTGAAAATGGCAGTAACAATGCATTGATGGCTTTTTGGAATCTGGTTTGATATAAGGCACTCATTTTTTTTATTATGATGATGATTATTATTAAATAATAATAATAATAACAATAATAATAATCCCCACCGAGGGTGCCACCTTGTCGCGGTGGTGGGGCTTGTGTGTCCCGATGAGGTTGAGAGCTATGCTGGCGGTAGCATAGCTACCAGCAGGGCCACCCAAGCCAGACAGGTCTTGACTGAGGAGCCAGACTAATAAAAGTACCCAACAACCATCAATCATGATGAGACGAAAGAAAAAGAATTCCATACCGGATCGGTCGTCGCCCGGGTCAACAAGGACCGCGTCAGGTGCTTTGGTTCCTGGACACCTGTCGACAAATGGGCTTCAGGGCTCAGCAGATCCTGTTGAGGAACCAGGACAGGCTGCTGCAATGCTACTGGAACAAAAGAAACGGAAAACTTGGACAGTTGCTGAAAATCGAGAAATCATGAAATGCTTTTACCAGGCAAATCCATCAGCCTGCGGTTTTCAAAAAAGAATGATGCAAATTTTAAAAAGGAAAGCATCCAGACAGTGGAATAACAGAACAAAGATAATTGAATCAGAGAAGGTTTATCATCAGGAACAAGATATTTACAGAACTGGAATTGCAAAAGATGGAGAAATTGGCAAAAGAAGGACCAACACAAAATAAGAACCACGTCGTGGAAAACTTTGTGCTGGTAAATCCTGAAGATCAAGTAGCAGAAAGTATTTTACCTGAAGAACAATCTGTGAAACGACATGACAACCATGAATTGACACAACAACAAAATCTCCTGAAAGAGAAAATTTTAATCCATATGATGCAAGGTGAGGAACGACAAAGACTTCCTGTAATTCGACAAATACGAAGCAAACAAGTGAAACATTTGTTAAAAACTGCAAATGATGTCGTGGACAAAATTCCAACTCATACTTTAAAGGAAGCAAACCAGCTCATGTACAGTACAGCTGCCATAGTAACCATGGAATTTGGTTAGAAGATGCCAAAAAAGAAAATGCCTGGCACTCCTAAGTGGAAAATTCGGCTAGAAAAAACTCCGTAGTGACATTAGTAACTTAAAATGCCTGAAAGATGGGAAGCTTAAAAGTAGAAAAATAAAAGATGGACTCTGCAAAAAATACGACTTAGAAAGAAAAAGAATTGTTGAAATTATGGAAGAATTAAAACAACGAGTAACAGCTACTGCAAAGAAAATTGAAAGATATGACGGACGCATAAAACAATACAAAGAAAATGCTCAATTTCGGAATCAGCAACAAGTATTTTATAAATCTTTGAGACAAAAGACAATCCAAATAAACATCAGGCCATGCAAGAAAGATGCCTTGACATTTTGGAAAGGAGTTTGGGAAAGCCCAGTTGAACATAATAAAAATGTCTTGTGGATCAACGATGTTCGTAAAGATTTGAAAGAATACACATGGATAATCTGATGATAACAACTGATATGATTACACAACAAGTAAAGAATGTGAAAGCATGGATTTTGGTTGAAATATCTTACAAGTAAAGAATGTGATTGCATGGATTTTGGTTGAAATATCTTACAAGTCTTCATCAACGAATAGCTATGCAATTCAATATAATGCTATAGAATTCTGCCACAGAAGATTGGATGACAACAGGTCGCACATTCCTTATAATGAAAGTTCAAGAAAAAGGCAATGAACCTACTAACTATCGTCCAATTACATGCCTCCCAACAAACATTCAAACTTTTCGCAAGAGTACTAGCAAGATCAATATATGACTACTTATGAGGAAACAATTTGTACCCATTAGAACAGAAGGGGATCTTCAAAAGGTCAAGAGGCACAAAAGACCAGCTGCTAATTGACAAAATGGTACTAAAAAACTCCAAAAGAAGAAAAACGAATTTGAATATGGCATGGATAGATTATAAAAAGGCCTTTGACTCATTGCCCCACAGCTGGATTAACACTTGTTTGGAACTATTTGGAGTTAGCAAAAACATCTGCCGATTCCTCAAATAAAATATGAAAAACTGGAAAACAATGTTTCATGCATATGGTGAAGAACTCGGAGAAGATAATATCAAGAGAGGCATATTTCAAGGGAATTCTTTGTCGCCTTTATTGTTTAATATCTCTTTAATTCCATTGTCAATGATTTTGAACAAAACAAAAATGGGCTACCACATTTCGAACCAACATGGAAAAATAAACCATCTGCTGTACATGGATGACCTTAAATTGTATGCAAAAAGTTCCGCCGAACTTGAAACATTGCTGCATACAGTGCAAATATTTAGTGATGATATACAGATGGAATTTGGAACTGGAAAAATGTGCTGTACTATCCATGCGCCGGGGAAAAGTCCAGAATATAGATGGAATAGAACTAGAAAATGGTAATGTAATGAAATCATTGTCAGATAATGAAAATTATAAATACCTTGGAATTCTTGAATCAGATAACATCTTACATACAAAAGTCAAAGGTCTGACTCAGAGTGAGTATATCAAGAGAGTAAGAAAAATATTGAAATCAAAACTAAATGGTGGAAATACAATCAAAGCCATAAATACATGGGCCATTCCAGTAATTAGATACCCAGCTGGAATAATTGGTTGGACCCAAAGTGAATTAGAAATACTGGATCGGAAAACTCGAAAATTATTGAACATGCATCATGCATTCCATCCAAAAAGTGATGTTGACAGATTGTATTTACCTCGGAAGATTGGAGGTAGAGGGCTACTACAAGTACAACATGTAGTAGAGGAAGAAAAAAGAAGCCTGAATGATTACGTCAACAGAAGCAGAGAAAAGCTACTTCAGGCAGTGAATAATGAAAATATCTGTAAAACAACAGAAAACAAGGCTGAATACAAGAGGACTGGAAAAATCAGAATGAATGCAGGACAGTTTGAAAGCAGATTAGACGGCTGGAAGAACAAGCCACTGCATGGACAATTTCTAAAGAATATTGATGAGAAAAGTGACAACAACTTGACTTGGGCATGTCTGAAATCGGGTTCCATCAAGAAAGAAACAGAAGGTCTGATTTTTGCTGCACAAGAACAGGCATTGCAAACAAATGTTATGAAGGCTAAAATCCAGAAAGTCAGTGATAATCTAAAGTGTCGACTTTGTCAAGAAAAAGATGAAACTGTGTCTCATCTAATATGTGAATGTAGCAAAATTGCACAGACAGATTACAAAGTTAGACATGACAGGGTTGCACAATTGATTCATTGGTCATTATGCAGAAAGCACAATCTGCAAGCATCGAAAAACTCATGGGAACACAAGGCTGAGAAAGTTATAGAAAATAATGAAGTCAAGATCTTGTGGGATTTCAGAATTCAAACCGATCGACACGTAGAACATAATACACCAGACATAACAGTCATAGAGAATCGGAAAGTCTGGCTAACTGATATAGCGATCCCTGGAGATGCCAGAGTCAATAAAAAGAATTGGAAAACATGACTAAATATACAGACCTGGCCATAGAAGAGACCCGGTTATGAAATAAACACACAACGGTAGTCCCCATTGTCATCGGGGCACTTGGAACAATGTCAAAAAATTTTATGAATCATTTTGAAAATTTGCAGTTTTCTGATATGCCACCTATAAAACTGCAGAAGACAGCTTTACTTCTGACATCATATATTTTACGCCTATTCTTGACTGATACCTAGGTCTCCGGTGGAATCTCGTATCAGTTCAACAATACCAGTCAATGATAATTTGCTGTTTATTTTGTTTGTCAGAGGCTGTGATTCGTATATTTCGAATAAAGAAATAATAATTTTTATCGTTTACACTGTACCAGTGAAAACAATGGAGCTGCGTAAGGGGTGAGAAGACAGAGTGCCAGTAAACTTTGTTACTTTATTTTAGAAATAAAGCATTGTGTATATATCTATATAGTATATATACACTGAAGTGCCAGGAAAACCAGTACACCAGTCTAATACTTGGTAGATCCCCCACGGGAGCGCAGGACTGCAGAAATACAACGGGGCATGGCCTCCACTAGCTTCTGGAAATATGCTGTAAGCAATGCACACCGTACTTCCTGCAGAGCGTTCCACAATTCGGGTGTATTCCTAGGTCTCGGATTCCTGTGTTCGATAGCGAGTTGCATGGGATCCCAAATGTGTCCTATCACATTCAGATCTGGGGACTTGGGTGGAAATTACAACACCCCAAACTCAGATAAATGCTCCTCTCATCATAATGTGGCGTCCCGACACTTCTGTGGAGGTGCATTGTCCTGTTGGAACAGGCCCAAACCATTAGTATAAATGCAGGATATGAACGGGTGTACCTCGTCAGAAAGGATGCGCACATAGCGTTGGCCTGGCACAGACGTTTGTAGACGTACCAGGGGTCCCAGTGAAGTCCAGCTAAACACACCCCATTCCATTACGGACCCCCCACCAGCCGGTACAGTTCCCTGTTGACAGGCGGGATCCACGGCTTCATGGGGTTTGCGCCACACACGAATCCATTCTATAACGAAGTAAATTTCTCCGTCATTTCTGTCCAAGCCAGGATTCGAACCCGGGTCCCCTCATTCCGGAATAAGTCACTCTACCATTTGAGCTACGCGGACGTTTTATTCTGATTCTTATCTGCCTTTATGTCGTGTGCGTCCTTCTGGCAGGTACGTCACATCTGGTACGTTACATCATCTCCCCCTTATTATTATTTTTTTTCTGAAGTACTGGAGAAGGAATTCTCTTATTTTTCCTATCTCGCGGTGTGGAAATAACATCACACCATTGCGAGATTTTTGAACGGTCGGGTCATCCGGATAGTTTGGGCGCCATTATAACGAAGTAAATTTCTCCGTCATTTCTGTCCACGCCAGGATTCGAACCCGGGTTCCCTCATTCCGGAATAAGTCACTCTACCAATTGAGCTACGCGGACGTTTTATTCTGATTCTTATCTGCCTTTATGTCGTGTGCGTCCTTCTGGCAGGTACGTCACATCTGGTACGTTACAATTCATCTGCCCGATACAGTTGGAAACGCGACTCGTCAGACCAGGCTACTTGTTTCCAGTCATCAAGTGTCCAGTGGCGGTGTTGCCGTGCCCACGCGAGGCGCATATTTCTGTGTCTTGCACCCATCAAGGGGACTCGAGTTGGGCGTCAGCTCCTAAAGCCCACATCGTGCAGGGTACGTTGCACAGTCCAGACTCTGATGCTTGTTGAGGCTCCAGCATTGAATTCCGATGATACCTGTGAGTGTGTTTCACGTTTATCGCGTGAAACGATTCTTGACAGCCGACGATGGTCACACCCAATGTCTTTTTACGGCCACACTGGTATCGTAGGTTGGAGGCTTTGCCGGAACTCTTGTAGTCACGCTACACGCTCGCAATGGTCGTCCGTGAAAATCGGAACTTCGTTTTTACCTCCGAAATACTATGGCCCATCTCACGAGCGCCAACTATCACACCGCGTAGAAAATCGCTTAAATCGTTATTACTTGTCATTCTCATGCCGAAAATAGCTCTGACAGCTGGCAAGGATGTCTATCGCTTTATATACGCACTGGTGGACGCAACCGAGTACGCGCATAGGTGACGTTGCTATACATTTTGCATAAACTCGTCTGTACCAGTTTTTCTGGCACTTCAGTGTATATATACCCAGGTATGAGATAACCACATCCATTAATCTTCAGATCTGTTTGAGGCGAGGGAATATGAACTCCTATTATGCCCATTATGTATAGATTTTATTGATTAGGAAATACTTTTGATTACATGAAAACATTAGTAGTTGTAATGTCTTTGAAATCCTGCTGTAACGAAGATACCTACGTCAGTATTATTAATAACATCCATGAAAATGCAAGGGAAAAGATTCGACAACTCGAGAACACCGCAAAAGTAAAAATTTGAGAGGTAGTGAGACAAAGTGACAGCATATATCTCAAGCTCTTCTGTGTTTCAATTATGGAAGTGAGAAGACAAGGGGATAAAGTTTAATGGATTATATTTAACACACCTTCGTTTTGCTGGTGACATAACCGTTTTTGGAAGTGCTTCCTCAGGGCTACAGAGTATGGTGCAGGGAGCGTGCTGAAAAAAGAGTAAAACTGTGGGATTAAAAATAACCTTTCAGAAAACAAAACTCATGTTCAGTGCTTTTAAAAGAACTGAAAATTTAGCCATTGGTTACAAAAATCTAGAGACAACCGATAGCTACATTTACCTTGGACAACAGATGTCAATCGAAGATTACATTGATGAATAAATTAATTGTCGTATAAAAGTTGGTTTGAGAGAATTTGGTACAAGCAGTACAATTTTCCAGAGATAATGACCATTATTTCTTAAACGAAAATTTTTTAATCAATGCATCATTCCAGTTCTTACCTTTAGAACAGACACTTGGACTTCGTGTTAAAGAAATATACAGACACAACAAACAACTCAAGGAAGTATGGAGAAATTCTTGTTTAAGATGAGGAGCTCGCGGATCATAAAAATGACAAGTGTGAAGACTTCGCGACCTAAACGAAATTTCTGAAGTGGAAATGGGCTGGATATATTGCTAGAAGGACAGACCACAGTCGAACAACTGAAATATTAGACTGGATACAAAGGAACAGAAAAATCCCATAACAAGACTACGAAGGAGAGTGGTGGGCGAAATTTGGAAAGAATGCTGTAGAAAGATGGTGAAAACTAACATCTTTAAAAAAACTTAAGGTGATCCCCATTCAACAGTTACTTATGAACGATTCAGTGTGTGTGTATGTGTGTGTGTCTGCGTGCGTGTGCTTGTACGCTTTTATATACACTGATGGCGAAAATTAAAATCCGGAAAGCACTCGCAGGTATAAATGGGAAAACATGGAACAGCAGGTAAAAACTTTTGGCATGTAAGGAGACAGTCATATGGTTAATAAACATTTTATAATATACGTATTTTTATAACACATAAATATATTCACATTTCGCCTATACAGGGTCACACCCACAAGTGTCGTCAAAGTGAGATGTAATAATACAACCGAAAAACGTTTTAATAAGGAATGTGATCTTCTCGTACTGACGGATAAGTCTCACAACGACGATTCATGCTCATTACTAGGTTGTTGATGAACTGTGGTTGCAAAGAATTCTGTTACTTGGCGAGGGCTGTGTGTGGCTTGGAGAGGTTTCTGGGAGGTGTCTGACGAGCAGCTACACATTGTCTCAGAGCATCTAAAGAATGCTCTATATGGTTCTGGTTCGGAAACTTAGCTGGCTAGTCCATACGCCAAATATCCTAGCTCTGCAGGAAATCATCGACAAGCTGATCCCTGTGCCATCAAGCATTATCATTCATTAAAAAGATTACATGACCAACAGCTTCTGGAAAAACGTCTGACATAGGGCTCTAGGATCCCGTCTCTATAGCACTCAGCAGTCATATTGCCTTCTGCGAACACTGTTCTGTGCGGCAATTGAGCATAATGCTACTCGACAAGAGACTCTTTCGCAGACGTTTACGGGATCATTACGGATTGCTTGTTTTCTCCAGTTGAAATGGCGAGGATAATCCGCTTATACACTTAATCTCGTCTGGTCTGTAAAAAAAACCGGTCCACTCACCTGGGTTCATGAAGGATGTTGACTGTACCAGTTCAGGAGAGCTGTCCTGTAAGATGTGGATGTGCGGAAATCTAAGCTTTAGCGAAACTGTTAGGGGAAGAATCTCTCTGAAGAATCGCTTAGAAGACTCTTTACGATGGAGAGCGGTCAGTAAATTTGAAAGTAGGGCATTCTCAAACTGAGGTTGCGAGATGTCTCAATGCATCGAATCAGATGGTCTCTAGGAAAGCGGAAGAGTAACAAAAGAGCCCGGACAGGAACACCCACGACCCACAGAAAGTCAAAACGACCGGTAGTTGTCTATTATAACTCACCGCTATAGATGTCGACAGGCAGGAAACTCTCGCAGGATTTCTCCTCTGCTACGGGAACAGCGATTTCAATCCAAACAGTTTACATCAGATTCCGCGAGAGAGGTCTGTATGCAAGACCATTGGTCTGTATCCCATTCCCCACATCACATAAAATGGTCCGTCTGAGAGAATAGGGCCGGACAACATCGTCTTTGTACCTGTGACCAATGAGCCTGTATTCTCTTCAGTGATGAGTCCCGGTACAACCAAAACACGGATGCTAGACATCTGTACGTTTGAAGATAGGTGGAAAGCTGAAATCTTCCTTCCGCCATTAAGGAAATTGACTACTATGGTAGTGGAGGACTCCTAGTATGGCTGGCATCATGTTGGACGGACGGCCGCGGCTGCATTGGTTTCCAGGAAGCTCACTGACTGCTGCACACTACAGGATTGACACCCTAGACCCCTATGTAGGGATTTTCTGGGTAGCTGTTGGCCTACAGATCCATTTTATGGACAATAATGCCCGTCCTTATAGGGCTCGGCATGGGGACAAATACCTGGTGAGTGAGAATATTCACAGGATGGAGTAGCCCGCGTGATCTTCCAACCTGAACCTGATGAAGCACGTCTTGGGTTCCTTGGAAAGAGCAATTGCAAACCAGCAGCTCGCACCCGAAACCCTCCCGGGACTATGACCAGCCTTGGTGGAAGAGTGGCACCTATTACCCCAAACTCATTCACAGCCTTATAACCAGATTGAGGGTTCGTTGCGCTAACTGTAACGCTGTTCGGTGTAACCACACTCCGTATTAGCCTCTCAAAATTTGCGCCACTTCTTACATCACTCTTGTACTATCATGCTGTCATGCGCATATTTGTGTGTGTGTCTGTGCCTGTGTGCCGATATCAAGGCGAACTTACCAATTCTTCAAATTAATCTCTATTTTTTCATTATAAGAGCAGTTGATAATTTCACATTTGTCCTGTAACACATAGTTTTTATGGCATGATATTTAAGAAAATATTGAATTAAGAACTTCTATCAATGAGCTGTAACGTTTTGGAATAGATCAAAACTCTCCCGATGTTGGCTGCGGATTATCAATATTTCCTTTACATGTTCTGTTGTTTTATGTCACCTAAAAAGTATTAAGGCAAGAAAACCTCTTGACGCTTTTGAAATTTTTATAGAAAATATTATGACGAGATTAATAAATGCTATGCAAATTTTTATTTCAAAACTTAGGTGGAATTTTTAGGGTTTTGCATCGTGAATGCATCACATTTCTTTGATATTTCTTATTTTTGTTTCTAACGAAACAAATTTACGAATTCCGGCTCAGACTACTAATTTCAAATGAAAGCAAATGAAAACCTCCTCAGGTGTTGAAGAAGTTGCAGAATGATTTAAAATCCCTTCGTGCACTTTTTAGTTAAGTTAAATAGAATAATTATTTGATCTCCTTCAGGAGCTTCTATAATTTTGTATTTAGAATTCGAAGCCAATCACAGAAACTACTCCTTATGCTCCTTGTGATTCCTGTATGATAAATATAAATGCGTTAACAACTCACAGAAAGGAGTAAGACTACTTATTTCTATCCTCTGATTAATAAAATTGATAAATAAAACGGTATATTTATTGACCATAATTATTTAATAACAATTACCGAAGAAAATACTACAAATGCCACTTACCTACAGGTAAGAGAGAGAGAGAGAGAGATTGATTATATATTCTTGCTGGATAAAGACTGGTGAAAACAAAAGCAAACAGCAGTGCACAGGGATTGCGAACGAAATTTAAAACTATACGTCTTTTCAGATTTAAAATGCGCAAATAAATATTGAGCAGGAAAGATCGCAAATGGACCAATTACGAAATTATAATGATCCGGCGCGTGCTTTCTGAGCCAACATTTCCTCCTAATACTAAAGCGATTTTGTAAACAACAAATTATTGAAGACGATAAACTCGTTTCTGAGGACAAGTGACGATAGAACTGTCTGTTTTGCTCCTGCTTCAAATTTCCGTCATTCATTTGACGACAGAGCTGCAGATCCGTTTCCAAAAGTTTCCCTGCATGCTCATCAGACCACAGCAAAATCACTCTTCGTGTTACACAGAGTATCTAAACGCGTTCTCTTGCGAAATCAGTAAATTTTCATTCTATGTTTCTTCAATCCAGAAAAAAAAATTAATTACCGTGAGGATTTCGAAATTTTCATATTTTTCCTTCAGTTATTTAAGTTTTCCTTTTACTTTAATGTGATATGGTTTTCTTTATCGATTGGTAAATAAATTAGCCACTACTTCATTAATATTATAAGTGGTTGGGTGGATAAGTAAGCTTATCATAAACCCAAGCGATGGTGATTTCCGCATTTTTCCCTGAATTCTAAATGCACAATATGTGTGGATGAATATTCGAGCATATTTGTTATATTTACTCAATGCACATTTATCTATGCCGATGAACCATTCCATTATGACCAGCCCCAGCCTACAAAAATGAGCGGCCCTGGAGACTGAAAAAATTTGAGAAAAAAACTGAGCGAATTTTTAAGACACTCAGTGCCTTAAAAATCCGCTCACCAAGAAAAAACGGTGAGATTAACGCGAAACTCGGCGAATAGCTACGGGGAGGGCAGACATGCAAATGATTAAAGTTTCGTACGATTCCGCATGCCCGCGCGTCCAAGACCGGCGCTGCAATCGTAATCCTTTGGGCTTATGAGGCGCCAAACAGGGAACTCCACATTCGTGCCGAAGTGCAAGGTAAGAGTCAGGTGAGATCCCTCAGCGATGGACATGCCGTATAGCCGCCGATTGTGTGCGTACGGGCAACTGACGGAGTTTGAAAGAGGCGGAATCGTCCAGATGAGAGAGGCAGAGTGGCCGGCGCTCCGAATCGGCCGCCATTTGAGCCGGTCGAACAGTACAGTCACAGTGCGATCGTGTCGGGAGCAATGGACGCCGGAAGGCAATCAGATTCGGCGTACTGGCTCTGGACGACTCAGACACACCACCAGAAGAGAGGACCGTTTGATCGTAAGAGCAGCACGCACAGATGCAAAGACGCACTCGTCCTATATCCAGAGACATGTGGCGGCTGTACAAGGGACTCCTGTGTCCGCCAGAACCATTTCAGACGCCTGGAAGAGGCGAATCTGCACTCTCGACGGCCCATGCGTTTTCTGCCATTAACACCCGACAATCGCGGGCAACGAGGAATGCTACGGACTGGCGATTTATAGTGTTCAGCAATGAATCCCGCTTCTGAATGGGAACGGACGACCGCAGTGTCAAGGTGTGGAGAACCACAGGTGAGCACTATAATCCCAACCTCACTGTACAGCGGCACTCGTCCCAAACTGCAACCGTGATGGTCTGAGGAGCCATCGCGTATGACAGCCGGACTTCCGTCGCAGTGATCCCAGGGACGTTGACAGCCCAGCGCTACGTACAGAAGATCCTGCGGTCTCATGTGCTGTCTTCCGGGAGGGGTGACCCGAAACCATTTTCCTACAAGATAACTCTCGTCAGCAAACGGCTTGTGTTTCCCAGGACTGTCAACGTCGTACTTCGACGCTTCCTTGGCCTGCGAGATCGCCTGATCTCTCTCCCATCGAGCATGTGTGGAACCAGATGGGACGCCAGCTTTTTCTATGTCCCAGTGTTCGTGATTTAGAGCGTCAGTTGTAAGAAGTGCAGGACAATTTGTCCCAGGATAACATACGGCGTCTTTTTGACACTATGACGGACCGTATCACCGCATGTATTCAAGCACGGGGCGGTCCGACGCGATACTAACGCTGACCGGAATGTGTACCGTATGTCCGCGGGAAAGCGCTCTGCTGCTGTGATATTGTAATCACTTCTGTCTTTGGTATGTACTATCTCACTACTACAATCCCATTTCAATCGGACACCTCCTTTCAGGTGCGTGGATTTTTATGACAATGAGTGTACAACCGACAACGAAGACTGGCTTTCAGTTAGTAGAGTGTTCGGAGTCAGAATGGGAAAAGCTGCCGATTTATCAAAGTTTGATAAAAGACAAATTGTGACTGACACGGTGTCTCGGAACTACGATCTCGGAAACGACACGGATTGTGGGTTGCTCACGTACGGCTGTAGTGAGTACGTATCAAAAGTGGTGCACAGATGTCCAAACAACGACCTGTCGCAGCCCATTGATGCCAGAGGGGAGAGGGTACTGTCGCGCATTGTTCACAGCGACAGCAGGGCCACAGTGCGACAAATCACCCGCAGCTATAACAATATTGATCAGGACAATTAGCCATAGCACACAATTCATCACAGCCTTCTGCGCATTGGCCTGCCTAGCCGAAGACCCAGCCGTGTCACCATGCTCACTGCACGTCATCGCCAACAACGCATGAAACGTGGCTGTGAGAATCAAGATTGGACCGTGCATGATTGGAAGAAAGTGTCCTGGTATGACGAATCAAGGCTCCTGGTGTATCATGTAGTCGACGGAGCGTGGATACGCTGATTACCAACGGAGGCTATGGAACCTGTTTGCGCTGCTGTTGGGAGAGAAAAAGGCCGTCGACGGTGGCGCTATGCTGTGGAAGATGTTTTCTGGGGACATTTTAGGCCCCATTATCCCAATAGCACAATCCCTGACAGTTGCAGGTACCTGAACATTGTTGAAGACCAAGTTCACCCGTTCATGACAACTGTGTTCCCTGCTGGTGATGGCCATTACCAACAGGATAATGCGCCATGCTACACTGCCAGAATCTTCAGGGAGTTGTTCGAGGAACATGCTCTGACTTTCTGTTAATGCCCTGGCCTCCAAATTTACCTGACATGAACCCAATCGAACGAACATGAATGTAGAATGTAGGAAGAAAATTGTATGACTTGATGACGACCTGCTCTCAGATTCTCAGGTGTTTCGGGTGGGTATTCTGAATTACACACTGCAGTTTCAAACATTTTGCCTACCTACCTAGTATCAGTGATCCGCCACCACTGCAGCAATACGGCGATGCATGGAACTGGAATTCCTCTGAAGGGTCCGCCCTTTTTTCGTACTATATCGGCATAAATTTAGCCTGTAGCTCGTCCACTGTCCGTGGTTGTTGTTACATACGCCGTAGTTGCGAATCCATATTTTCCCAAATGTGTTCAATCTGGTGCATTTAAGTACGATAAACGTCTCTCGTGTTTCAATAATTTCTCGGCAGATAATATGCGAAGAGGGTTTCAAAGACCTTTCACTGTAACGATATGTTACAGTGAAAGGTCTTTGAAACTTCAACATACCAACTTGATGTTACTGTTACGTACTGAAAGATATTTGCAACTTCGTTACCTTACTATTACGTATTTGAAAGATATTTGTGACATCATCATATTACTGTTACGTATTTACTACGTTGAACAATATAATCGTTAAAGAGAAAAGTCTTGGTTGACGAAACCCTCTTCGCATATTATCCTGCACACTGCGTTTCCATCGTTAAAATGTTTCCACCACTTCAATACAGCCAACCTGCCTAAGGCTTCTGCTCCATATGCTTCTTGAATCATCTGATACGTTTCTTGGCCACTTCTGCGTAACGTTACACAAAAATTCAATCATTCTTTGTCTGGTAATTAGCGGTATATCCTGCTCATCTGCAATTGTAATGCACACATCATGTGAACTATTACACTACATCTACTAAGAAAGGCTGCACATAGCGTTTACTCAAACTAACACCAGTTCCCGTAGTTCTGTGCCAGACTTGGTCGATAGCACGTGTTGCAGTGTATATTCTTCAACCTTACTGGATCTGCCATTTCTGGGACCATCAGACAGATCCCGTGCACCAGTCCCGAATTTGCTATACCAGTCTCTCTCCGATGATTTCGCAACCATACGCGTTTCGCAATTTTCCAAGTGCTTCTGTAACTTTCGTGTCATTCAAATAGTCACAAAGCAAAATTGCACGCACACCTTAATTCGATATCGCTATCGTATCGCCACCAGGTCCAACTAATCTTCTCCACGTCAGTAAGTCAATTAGTTCTGTCTTTAGAATGCATTCTTTCGCGCGCACACATCACTCTGGGATGTGCACGTTACCGCAGGCCCGCAATATCTTGCATTACACACGCCACATACGATATTTTCGGGAAAATATCTTTACAACCTGATGGAAGTAGAACTATTCATAAACCAAAAACTATTAATATGCAAGATTTCTCATACAAAAACTTACGTGGAACCGGACTTCCTCCAAGGTTCACTTTGACCAAAGCCTGCGCACTCGCTGTTGAACCGTGCCACAAAATGAAGCACAATTCAATTGAATTTAATTAAAATAGGGAAACATGTAGGACTTCACTAAAAGAAACTAACGAAATCCTGCTCTAAAATAATTTTTTCACGTCGGAGATGATTCAAAAGACGTGCTAATTACTCCCCAAGATTCGGTGTCATCCTTCTGGTTGAATATCATAATCATCATCATCATAATTGTCAACCATTATCAATCCACTGCTGGACAAAGGTCTCCCCACGTTTCCTCCACAACGGTCGGTCTTGTGCCAGTCTCCTCCATGTCACTCCCGCATACTTTCGAATTTCATCCACCCATCTTACATGTGGTCTTCTTCTGGGCCTTTTCCTGTCCCTTGGAATCCAATCTAAAATTTCGACTGTCCATCAATGGTCTGTCCTTCTGGCAGTATGTCCAGCCTATTGCCATTTCAGGGATTTAACTCTGATCATGATGTCTTCCACTCTTGTCATTTTTCGGATCCACGAGTTCCTCTTCTTATCTCTCCTGGTTACTCCAAGCATGCACCTGTCGATGCTTCTTTGAGTTGTCTGCAGCCTTTGTATGTCTCTTTTAGTTAAGGTCCACGTCTCTGCACGATACGTAAGCACTGGAAGGATGCATTTATCAAACACTTTTCTTTTAAGACATAATGGCATATTGCTCTTGAAAATTATGCTGTTTCTTCCAAAAGCTCTCCAGGCAAGTTTTGTACGCCGATTAATTTCTTCATCAATGTGACCCTCACTTGATATCTGCTGTCCAAGATAAACGTACGTGTCTGTTATCTCCGGCTTTTCTTCATTAATCGATAAATCTTCATTTCTTGTAAAAGCATTGAACATCACTTTTGTCTTATGAAAGTTCATTCTTAATCCTACTTCTTTACTCTTGTCAGCAAGTTCCTGGATCATACTCTGCAGCTCTGATGGGGTAGTTTCAAACATGACTACGTCATCAGCAAAACGAAGGTGAGTTAGATAATCTCCATTAATCTTTATCCATTTGTTTTCCCAGTTCACTGATTGAAAGACATTTTCCAATGCGGCATTAAAGAGCTTGGGAGATATGATGTCAACTTGTCTCACTCCCTTTCTAATTTTTATGTGTGTTGTATGTTCAAACAGCCGAATCTTTGCACTTGCATTTTCATAGATGTTATTAATAATAATAATGTATGCATCTTCAATAACGCAGGATTTCAGAACCATTGTAACTGCTGATGGTTTCATCACCGACTCAAAGGCTTTTTCATAATCGATAAAAGCCATGCACAATGGAAGTTCATATTCCCTCGCTCTTTCAATTAGTTCTCTCAGTACGTGGATATGATCTATTGTGCTGTAGCCACTCCTGAATCCAGCTTGTTCTCTCGGTTGAGCCATGTCCAGTGTTACCTTCAAGCGATGTGAAAGAACTTTAGTGAAGATTTTATAAACCACTGATAGGAGGCTGATAGGTCTGTAGTTCCTGAGATCCTCAATGTCACCTTTTTATGTAGCAAGATCATTGTAGCGTTGTTCCAATCCTCAGGAATCTTCCCTTCATTAAGGCATCGAGTGAAAATTTGAGCGAGTACTGTTTCGATTTCTCCACTTGCTTCTTGTATGATGTCTACAGTAATTTCATCTTCTCCTGGAGCTTTTCCACGCTTCATGTTCTTGACTGCAAGTGCAACTTCTGCTGGGACGACTGGACGAACTCTGGTACTGGTACCTTTCATGATGTCTGGAGTACATGTATCATCCCCTTCATATACTTTGGAGTAGAAATCTTTCACTCTTGTCAAAATTTCGCCTCTATTTCTTGTTACAGAACCATCTTCTTTTCTCAGTGCCATAATCTGTTTTCTTCCCTTACTGAGATGTCCCTTTGCTATCTTTAGGCTTTAGTTGTTTTCAAATGCTTTCTTCACTAGTTCATAGTTGAATTTCCGTACGTCTTCAGTGATACTTTTTCGTACTGTCTTGCATAGCTCTATATATTCCACTTTGTAAGTCACATCTTCTTTAGTTGTCCTCATCTCTCTTCTTTTTTGCATCAACATTTTCGTTTTTCCTGATAATTTGTTTACATTCAACTTGTTCTTAGACCCAGCTAGATTTGTTGCTGTTTCCATTAGAGCTTTGGTTACTTTTCTGTTAACTTCAGAAATATCCACTTCTTCCGATGTTAGGCATTCTAAACCAGAGAATCTGTTCTTTAGTTCCAACTTGAAGGTATTATGGTGTTTTTTAAGGTTGGTTATTTCAATACATTGTGCTTTTCTTATGAGCTTTCCACGTTCGAGTTTACTGTTGAGGTGCATCTTACATCTCACCAATCTATGGTCACTACCTGTGATGAACTTGATTAGCACACTGCAGTCTTCAATAACGAATTTTTTGTTACACATAATAAAATCAATTTCATTTGTCGTCCCATTTGGATGTCTCCATGTCCATTTCCTGTGTGGCTTTTTCTTAAAAAAGGAGTTCAAGATGAAAAACCCTTCTTCCCCTGCAAACTCTACAGGAGTATTTCCACGCTGGTTTCTGTTGCCGTGACCGAATTTACCTACTGAAGTTTCATTCTGTTGACGTTGCTCTATTTTTGCATTGAAATTTCCCATAATTATTTTCAAGTGCTGTTTACCTTTATTATTTAGATGACGATATTCCTCATAAAATTCTTCAATTTCTTCTTCAGGATGACTTGTGGTTGGTGCGTAAGTTTGAATAATCTGAGCCTGGTATCTTCTCGAGAGTTGGATAACAAGTCGTGCAGCTCTGTCAGAGGAACGTTTAACTTCTACAACTTTATCCTTCAGTTTCTTGTTTATTATAAATCCAACACCACTAGTTCTGCCAGTATCAGTCCCACGATAGTAGAAGAGATGTCCACTTTTCAGTTCAATGAGATCTTCTCCTTTTCTCCTTACCTCACTTAGCCCCACAATGTCCCACTTGATTCTTTGTAGTTCCTCTTCCAATTCAAGAAGCCTTGATTCAGAAGATAGGGAGCGTCCATTGTAAGTAGCCAAGGTCAGCATCAGATGGCAGCCTAGTCCGGTCCTCCGGAGATTCTTAGCACCCTCTGCCTTCATGTCGCACTGGCCGCTGCGTTGGCCAGGTACCTTCCAGCTGACGGAGACTGAGGGCCAAGATTTAAGTTGTGGAGTCATTTTGGAGGGGTTTGGCCATAACTCACCACGCTGGCCAAGCGGGCTCGTGAGTGTGGGATAGCATTTCCTCTAATCCCGATGGTACAATTATACCGCTATTGGCGATCGTCAGAGCCCCTTTAGTGGGAACAGCATGCACCACGAGAACGCAGGGTTGAAATTTGTCAAGGAGACGCTGTGATGTTACGCATCACCTGACCTTGCATCCCTGGTTGAATATACACCGACAAAAGTCCTTTTCTGAATGGGTAAGACATACAAAAAAGGAATTTTTTCGAATAACCGAAATACATATATATATGACCAGAAAATAAATTCCTCGTCTTCTCCCTGGATACCAAAGTATTTTTATTATCCTCAGAAAGATGTTTAATCAAAGGGCATTGTCAGCTTTGAACAATTGTTTGAAGAAAATATTAATATGTAATATTAAACAAGCCCTTTGATATTTCCTTGATTGGCTATTCATTCAGGCCACTTTGGTATTAATACTGACGTTTTTGATAAAAGAGCTAGTTTTAATTTTATTGCTATTCTTATGAGTAAATGGTTTTCTAATCTCTCAATTAAATAAATGAAAAGATAAAAGATAATCTGTGTTTATTGACATATATACATATATACATAAATATATATGTTTATTGGCATATATACATAAATTCTTTCTCCGTCAACGGACGGCTTTTTCAGGCGGTTATTATGTTAACAGCACAGAATCAAATGAGAATTAAAATATGTGATAGAAGTGATAACAATGTGAGGTAAACGTAAATACCGACGCGTCGCACATTAATATTCACAGAAAAATTATTATTTCTCAGTTTTTGAGAATCACTAGGATTTGTAATAATACATTAAATACTACCAAACAACTTAAATTGCTTTTTTCTGTTTGTATCAAAAATAATTATCCATATAATTTTTGTTTATTTCATTTTAAAGATCTCTTAAACACATTTAATCAAAATAACGCATATAATATCAGATTATTTAATACACTGGCGTGCAAAAATTAAGGACGAGACGGTGTTTTGAATGTAACGTCGTGCAGAAGTGCTCCACATCTATTCAAATCATACGATAAGATCCCCAAGATGTAAGAATATGGGACAAGTGAGCAAAACCGTCCAAACAAGGAGTCCAAAGGATACAAAGGCACTTTATTGAAAAGGTAGCTTCGAGCACAACTCGACAGAAGACAGAAACGTCCATGTGACAGGCGGCTGCCCAGAAAAATCCAGTCTTTAGTAGGAGATATAATCATCCCTGACTGCGTTGCAGGATTTACAACGTCTATCCATGCTGAGGAAGAGGTTCTCTGAAAGAGCTGTTAAGGCATCGGGGCCCATTCCTCTTGTAGTGCCAATCGCAACTGCGGAATCTTTGCTGGCGGCTGGTTACGTGCTGCCAAGCGTCTCCCGACAAGGTCCCACACGTGTTCGATTGGATTTAGGTCCGGGTACCTTGCGGCCCAATCCATGCGTTGAATATCTTCACTGTCCAACAGTTCTGCGACATTCTCTGTATGATGAGGTGTAGCGTTGTCGTCCATGAAGAGGAATTCAGGACCCACAGCACCTCTAAACAGACGCATGTGAGACAGGAGAACCTCGGTACAATAGCGGACACCAGTGACTGAACCTCCTTGGAAGATGTGGAGGTCAATACGGCTACCAAGCATAATACCACCACAAACGAGAACTCCGCCACCTCCAAACCGGTCCCTTTCGATTATGTTGGAGGTGTGATTGCGTGTTCGCTGCTCTCTCCAGATATGTATACGTCCAGAATCGCTCGTCAGACTAAATCGGATCTCATCCGTAAAAAGAACTTGACCCCATTGCTGATGCGTCCAGTTCTTTTGTTCCTGCCACCACAGAAACCGCCATCTCCGATGAGCAGCCGTTAATGTCACACACCGTACTGGTCGTCGTACAAATAGATCACATTTGTGCAGCCTCCTGGCCACGGTACAACGCGATAACGGACGTGCAGCTGTCTGTTGCATGTGCCTTGTGATTTCTCCCGCTGTCTGCCTGCCGTCTGTCTCTTCTCGCCTGTAGGACAACATATCGGTCGTCCGCCGCCGTCGTTGCTCGTGGACGACCACTGCTAAACTCTCAGGCAGCTGTTCCTGTCGTTTGAAATGCTCTCCAAGCTCGTGAAACGATTCTGTGAGCGATCCCGATCTCTTCGGCCACACTAGTCACACTTCGACCTTCTTCCACCTTCCCAATGACGCGACCTCGGGTAAAGTCATCCAGATGTCGTCTACTGGATTGCCTGTTGGCCATATCAAACGGTGGCAGCAACTCGACGTCGTTTAAACCGATGTACACCGTGCAATAGCTTTCACCGAATTGCTGAGGGTGCACCGCCCGTGTGGTTTATATGCTTCCGACACTCTCCCCCCACCTACGCCATGCTGCATGTATATGCGCATGCCCTACCGTACCAGACCCTAGTCTATCTCCTGAGTTATCTTTCGGCCCGTTCTGCCTGCTCGTTCCGCTCTTATGCTTATTTCTCCTCTTCGTCCTTACTTTTTGCACACCAGTGCATGTGTGGAAGCTACCCCGATGGCGCAGTGGTCTAAACGATGGCATATGACCATTCGTCCACGAAGGGCCCGGGTTTAAATACCGGTGATGCATGGATGTTGTGTTTGTCTTACGGCACTGGCTCTTTCCTTTCCCTGGAACCAGTGACCCTAAATTAGGGACGGTCGACTTCTTATAGCCTACTGAGTTGCTCATGGTGGTCGTTAAACTTTTAATAAAAAAAAAACAAAAAAAAACGCTGAGCCTGATATTTGAAAAGAGCTAAAGTGCCAACCGAGGGAAGAAACGGAAAGTTTATGAGATGGTTGGAAGGGCGAAAAGATGCCAGAAACCAGCCATGGGACGTATGTTAGCCATAATAAATGTGTTTGGTGACTAGTGAGTTCATTGACCGCATATTTGAGAGTGGCTATTAACATTCTTACATCGTAAAAAAAAAGCTTTTAAGGAGCAATTAAAATGATAACTGAATTACGACAACACTGTAATGCAATAAAACAGACAAAAAGTGAATATCGGAGGAGAAGAGGAAGTCTTGATTAGCCCTTGAGAGAGATACGGCTGGAAGGGAAGACTCCGTTCTGCGATGGATTCCTAAGAGTGAGGAAGTTCTGTCGTTACGGCCTGGAGTGTTCGTGGAATGCTACGATGACCAATGGGATGGTTAATGTTATCGCAAAAAAGGAGTTTCTAGATACCCCTTCCCTGGTGCGTGATTGCACGTCAGCACTAGAGACATAATGAATTTTTTTTCGGAGCCTCTTGAAGGAGTGGGCTGAAGAAGACTTATAATGAGGAGAAACTTGTCTTTAGCTGTAAGGAGCTCGTACGCCTGGACCACGCTCTCCTAGTGAACGGCATCGTCGACCTCTACATTAGTCCACTTCGATGATAACGTTGCGTCATACTGGTGACTACAGTCAACTAGTGTGCGTGCACTAGTGCCCACGTCGGGTAGGGTTTGACTCTCCTCTCCGTCTTCCATAATGTGCGTTTTAATTTGTCGTGCCTGATGAAAGTTAAAACCAACCAATGGTGCTCTTTTAATGAGTAGTAAATTCTATATGTAGATATACACTGAAGAGCAATTGAATTACAGACAGCTGGCGTTATGCAAATGTGGCGCTGTGGGCGGCCCTGTAAACGGAAACGACATGACGTATGCAGCGATCCGACAATATAAGGAGTGATGCAATGGGAATCAGTAATAGTCGGGCGCAGTATGTTTAAGACGAAGGATCTAAGTGCATTTGATCGTGGGAAAATTTTCAGGGCTCCGAGGAATGGGTCACCCCATCTCGGAAGTCGTGCAGGCACTGGAATTTTCACGAGCCACTGTGTCACGGGTGCACCGTGAGTACATCGAATCCGGTAAAACCATCCCTGCAAGGGCCAACTGCCATGGACAACAGCGTGTCGATGAGCGGGGTCATCGTCGGCTAACTCGCATTGTAACAACGAATAGACGGGCCACAGTGCAAAAAATCACTCGGCAATTTAAAGCTGGTGCACAAAAATGTGTAAGCAGCCTAACCATCCAGAACCATCTCCTCGCTATGGGGTTGAGAAGCCATCGTCCCACGAGGGTACCGCTGCTGACCGCACATCACAAGGTGCAAAGATTAGCATGGGCGCGGGAACAACGCCACTGGACCCTAGACATGTGGAGAAATGTTGCCTGGACTGATGAGTCGAAATTCACGTTGGTACATGCGGATGGCAGGATACGAGTACGGCGCCAACTAAATGAAGCGATGGATCCTTCTTGCCAGCAGGGTACTCTTCAAACTGGTGGGGGTGGCATTCTCGTCTTGGGACTATTTACGAGGATTGAAATGGGCCCCCGGGTACGTGTGACATCGTCCATCACAGGTCAACGTTACCGGGATATCCTGGACGACCATTTGCTTCCGTTTTAGCGTCTTCAACATCCCACTGGGAACCTCATCCTGCAACGAGACAATGCACCATGCCATCGCTCACAAATTGTATCCGAATGGTTGGATGAACACTCCACCGACGTGACCTCGCTTCCTTGGCCAGCTAGGTAACCTGACCTCAATCCCATCGAGCCTATCTATGATGCCATCGAGAGATATGTTCGAGGCTCTGACCCCCTCCATCAAATTTTCGTGAACTGTGGGAGCTTGTTCAGGGTTAGTGGATCCGTACGGCTTCCCAACGCCGCTTCCGGTGTCTTGTCGATTCCATGCCGAGACGAATCGTCGCCGTCATCAGGGCGAAAGGTGGTGCTACACGTTACTAGACAGGTATCTCTAATTCAATTGCTTTTCAGTGTACTTTACCCGAATAGCAGTATCTGTGTAAGTACATTATTTCATTATGCATGCCTGTTTCGTGGTAAATAGCTTTCATCAGACGAAAGAGACTTTCCTTGACTAACAACTATTTAAAACCGGACAGTATATGCCAGCGAAATATCGTTGAACTCTAACGATGCATTCAGCCTAAGAGCTACTATAAGTAGACGAGGTTATTTGAATCAGAGTACCGCCATTTACTTGCGTTGTTTCGATTTGATCTTTAGCCAATGAAAACCAAGTATTTTGTAGATTTTGATTGGATGAATTGGTAGGCTAAATTCTCTTTACCAATAATTAAGATGTCGGCTACAAAAAAATCACAAGTAATTATTTCTAAAATCTAATGTCCACCTCCGGGTTGTCTGCCAATGCTGAACACACTACGAGTTAATTTGTTAAAGTGATATTTTGTTTGATAGGCTGGCATCCGGGCGCAACAATATGAAAGATTTCTACGGCACATTTTTGACAAGTACTGGAGTATATATCGCGTTTATCTCTACTGCTGATCTTTTATCATTTTTCAATTCCAGAAGGAAGGCATTACAGCTGATGTTGCTGTTCGGAATCATCAATGAAGAGATTGAGAACATTTTTCTGGGCCATTCTCTAGGACTGAAGCAGCTGAAAATTCTGGTTATGCAAAATGTGTAGAATTAGCAATTCATTTGAAGAGTGTCCGGACATTTTTAATGTAAGTTCCCATTTCCTTCGTAAAGCATGTTTTGAAAGATTTTAATTCTTAATTTTAATGCAGAAGAATGTTATAGAAATCTCTGCAACTAAATGTACTTCTATTTTTAGAAATAAATAAATAAAACATTATTTAAATTTAAAACATCAATTTGAAGACTTCTCCAGTCAAGCAGGTAATAGTAGCAAACCTAACATGAATTTATAATATGATGATGTGTAACATTTCCCCCACATTTCGACAAGACCTATATAATATGTAACGTCTACATCGTGCTTCGCGGATCTACTGTCGCAGCTTCTACTACATGTATGTAATAGTATTACGGTAAGCATGCAAGCAGAATATTAGAATATCATGATATTAGAATGCGCACAATTCCATTTATAAGCTCTTCTAAATACAATTTATTAATTAAATTTTATGGAAAAGGATATAATAATTTGAAAAGCAGTATTTTTAATAGTCCTATCTATTGAGAGTTTTGCTTCAAAATCTTAAAATGAATCTCCGCGATTTAACTCAGTAACGATTTTTTAATCTTGTGAAAGAGCCTTGTGGGGTTGTTTTGAAGACAGAGTTTACGTCAGCGGACGACGAAAAATAAAATCCTCAGAAATTTCCTTACATGCCGAATTCTCTGTACCTGGCAAAATACAGCATCGATTTTGATCTTCATTTTGTGAATGTTGGTTGTTTCCTTCCTCTCGTGCAGATATTTTCCTGAAGACAACTTGATTTGATAATGACGCTGCTGTGTGCCCTATCACCTTGAAACACAGACATATGCAATTTGTAAATACTGATCTTGTAACTCGGAAAATTCATTCCTCGAACTGTTTCCTTAACCTATCTGTTACAACCATAAAATAAATTCCTTAGGTATAGAAGTTCACTCAGTGCCCAATTGCACCTATAGAATTTACTCATTAAGACCTGCAACCAAGAGCTTTATCATTCGCAGAAATTAGATAGTGAGTAATCAAATCTCTGTTTGAAAATATTTCCTGGATAATCCATTACTCCTTCATGAAATACAATGTGTTGTTTGATTGCAGAAACCTTTGATAAAGCGATTTCGGACTTGATGGAGTTCAAACATAACCGATCGTCCGTGAAATGTAAAGTACGGGCTCCAATGGCTCCGACAGTAACATGAGCATGCCATAAACTAGATCTCACTAGGTCACAAAACACATCATGAAGTATGGCCTATTCTTATCGCGTAGTACGCAAAGTATCTCACAGTTATTCGACATTATAATTTTGTGGGTCAGCTTGCCGGACGATCCGTTCGACCTTCTACATTTTTTGTTGAAGGTTTATATATATGAGAAATTTGGCTCGCTGAAGGCATTTGAATCTATCCGACTGTTTTCCCAATCTTTTCCGAACAATATCGTCCTGACGACATAGTCCATTATTCTTCTGGAGACACCTTCGACATCAATAAAGAGCAGTAGAAGATGTGACATTGACGTCAAATCGTTGTGCTAGAGTTTTCAGTAGTCACAATACGAATCAATGTATATAAACAAACATAATCTTCTAACCATAAAACCATCGTCAGTAGTCAGAGATTATGCACTCCTGACGTTTTTGGGAGCCGCACACATTTTCTACAATCATCATGATTCTAGCAGAAATGTGAGTCGTCTGAGCAGCAAACTTTTCTTCGGTCAAGTTTTTGTTCTTTGACTTATGGAATTTGCATCTGCCCGTAACGTGCACTGAGGAGGTTGTGTGAAGCTGGTTTTCTGTAGTTAAACCATAGCATGTGAAAGCATGTAGCATGGGTTTTGTTTCTATAGATTGTTTTTTTTTCTGTGAGTGACTCCAGTTGCTCTTCCAGGCATTTTGCTCTACCGAAACCGATCTATTGTGACGACGCATAGTATCTTCACCTCACTCGAGTTACATTTTCAAAAATATGTTATTCTGTGAAAGCGAGTCCTGACAGACTTTCACCGGATCACATCCTGTGCATTCTGTTCGACGCACCCTTTTAATAATCAAATTATCTATCTTTCATGGAATCAACAATCATTTCACTTCAAGACTCAGTTAAACCGCGAAGTTCATCCATGTTGCTCTCGTTGAGAGCTCTATCAATGAAATAAACGTGCAAATTTTGAAGATGACAATCCGATTTTTGGTGTAAATGTGACAAGGATGGTTTAGTCAGATATATATCCGAAAACTTCAAAATTTCATCATCCTGGGGCGGGACTCGAACTCGCGTCTCCCAGATAGCGCCCGGGTATGCTAACTGGGAGAATACACGTAATATCGTGCATCAACTGGCAATAGTCTTTCCCAGAGCAGCTTTAATTGTTACGCGCAGTCCACTTTGACTCGATTTATATTTTCTATATGCTCCGGTATTTTTCTGAGCATGTGTTTAGAACGTTGCAACTCATCCGTATAAATATAAATGCATGATGAAGAATATCGCTAAAAACCGGTACTTCCAAAGTGTAACTAATTAAGAATTTTTGGGGTGTTCCTAAAACAATTGGGTTTCTGATGAAGAAATGTACATTTTCAGCCAAGGTTTATTCTGTACATCGTTCGACATGAAAAATACCATACCAGGAAATTTTGGCAGCCCCGGTGGCGCAGTGGTTTAAGCGAAGGCCTCTGAGTATTCGTCCGAAAGAGATCCGGGTTCGAATCCCGGTGAGGCATGGATGTTGTGTTTGTCTTACGGCACTGGCTCTCTCCCTTCCCTGGAATCAGTGGCCCTAAATTAGGGACGGGAGACTGCTTATATCCCATTGAGTTGCTCACGGTGGTTGTTAAACCTCCAATCAAAAAAAATCTTTGTCATAGCACCATACACATTAGTGGATATAAGTTTATGTTAACAATTGGTTAATGTAAATGATTCTCTTTGAGAACATCACATTATAAGTGGAGGAGATAAAAGGACAAAATCGCTCGGCCAAGCTAAGATTGATCGTCCTCATGTGCGTTTTTGTAGCACTGCGTCGGAGTGACGTCGGTGCAGAAAGCACGTGGAAGAAGTGAGAATGACTGTGTGACGTCATCAAGAAGCCTACGATCAATCGAGCAGCTTTACCAGTTGTTTTATCGGTAAATGTGTACTTTAGCGTCCTAAAGTATTTCGTTGGAAACATATAACTGTGTGGGAAAAGTGCGATGTACGATTTTTAAAGCATACAAAATAATGTGGAGAGGTGCAAAAATATAGTATTTTTAGATAAAAGGAAATCATTTTTCCGAAGTATTAGCCTGCAAGTACGATGATTTGCAGCAGTTCGGGAGGCTAAATTGATGCTAACTGCCACGACGTGAAGGGACCGTGCGTCGGAAGGGAGTAACAGCTGGTAGTGAATGCGCGGAAGAATACAACAAGAGTAGGGTGTATGTGTCGGAGGAGTTTGGTGCGTCGTGTAATCGTGTGCAAGAAGTATTTCAGAAATGTTTCATTAATTATTAATTAAGAAATGTTCTAAATGTTTTTGGTTTTTTTTTTTTTTTTTTTTTGTAAAAATGTCTGGGAATGTAAATAAATGAAGGAATGTAAATGATATTATGTGCGGCAAAAGTTTTAAGTTAGAAGTTTTGGTTCCGGTTGAACCCTAAGTTTTGGTTATGGTTTCGGAGATGTTAAGAGTCGGTGATTTCTTCAAGCACCTCATTTGTAGTTCTGCTGTTATTCCGTCCAGCGTTCATCCTTTTTTCCCTCGTGAAACGGATATTTTGGAAAATAAAAGCTTTTCTCATCATCAGGAATCGGCAGAGAGGACCAGAGCTTCGTGTCGAATTGTGGGGATGCTGAAATTTTAAGCCTTTTTGACAATTTTCTACTTACGATTTCGCAAAATTAGCCTTGAAAAAATTATATTACAATGCAGCATAAAACCAACCTCCTTTCTTCAGCGTATTCCTACAACCCGCTTCGATTACTACGTAATGCTGAACCGTTTCCGCCGCCCCGGTGGCGCAGTGGTCTAAGGCGCTGGCCTCTGATCATTCGTCCGTAAGAGTCCGGGTTCGAATCCCGGTCAGGCATGGATGTTGTGTTTGTCTTACGGCACTGGCTCTCTCCCTTCCCTGGAACCAGTGACCCTAAATTAGGTACGGGCGACTGCTTATAGCCCATTGAGTTGCTCACGGTGGTCGTTAAACCTCCAATCAAAAAAAAAAAAAAAAAAAAAAGAACCGCTTCCTTGGGTATTCTTCCGCGCATAACTTGCTGTTCTCAACGACGCTTCTATTCACCGGACTCCATCCGGAGACTCTTCGCATTCCGCACGTACTCTTCCGAAGAACCTTCGTACTCCAAGGTAAGTTCTTCGGAAAAACGTTTTCCTTTCATGTAAAAATACTATATTTTTTCATCTTTCCCCATTATTTTGCATGCTTAAAAAATTGTACGCAGCACTTTTCCCACACAGTTAAATTTTTCCGACGAAATAATTTAGGGCGCTAAAGCACACATTTACCGTTTTATCATATAGATATGGCTGGTTCGTCCTTTCGTCGCATCGCGTCGAAAACACGTTGATATGTAACAACTTTAAACGACAGTGGTTGTAGGAATGTACTATACGCGTCGCCGTAGTGAGACTGATGCACCTAGGCGGAAATACTGACGTCAGGAGCGATGCATTGGACTGCAAGCAGTAGCATCCTCAGAAACCACGGCGAATGATCTTCGACGAGTTGTGCGGGGAGCTATGGACATTCCCGTACAGACATGGACTGGCTGGCTGAGGAACTTTTGCTCTCTTGTCAATCATTGCGAGGACTCATACTCACGGCAGCATGTCTTGTCAACCATTCCGAGGACTCATACTCACGGCAGCATGTCTTGTCAACCATTCCGAGGACTCATACTCACGGCAGCATGTCTTGTCAACCATTGCGAGGACTCATGCTCACGGCAGCATGTCGTTGCACAAGTATTGCGAGTACTCATACTCACGGCATCATGTCATGTCAACCATTGCGAGGACTCATACTCATGGCAGCATGTCGTTGCACAAGTATTGCGAGGACTCATACTCACGGCAGCATGTCTTGTCAACCATTGCGAGGACTCATACTCACGGCAGCATGTCGTTGCACAAGTAGCAGTGATGCCGTTCCAGATATTCCTAACGGGATGAATAAAGTTATGTCTTATGGAGCAAAGATTCTGCTTTCTGTCTCAATGCCTACGATCGCCGGTTGAGAGTGTGGAGACGACGTGGTCACAGGGCTGATCTTGTTTCTGTCCCTGATTGTCTTAGGACTCTTCAGCATTATGACCTGACTTGGGACGCAATCAGTTACAACAGCCATTTACCTCTCGCACGCAAAGTAGATATAATGACATTTAGTGGGGTGCTGCTGCGGGTTTTGTTGGTGTATCGCTGTGGTATTCCTGATGTCAGTTTCAACAAGATAACGCCCGACTGCACACTTCCAACATCAGAAGTCAGTGTCTGGAGGGTGTGAGGTGCTGTACTTCCCAGTGCGATCGCCGGACTTCTTTGCAATAGGGGCCGTGTGGGGCTTTATTAACAGACTACTTAAGACCCCGTCGCATTGTCAATGAAGGTGTCTTATACAGGGTCCCTATGACATGGCCTCGTCGCGTTGTCAATGAATGTGTCTTATACACGGTCCCTATGACATGGCCTCGTCGCATTGTCAATGAATGTGTCTTATACACGGTCCCTATGACATGGCCTCGTCGCGTTGTCAATGAATGTGTCTTATACACGGTCCCTATGACATGGCCTCGTCGCGTTGTCAATGAGTGTGTCTTATACACGGTCCCTATGACATGGCATCGTCGCATTGTCAATGAATGTGTCTTATACACGGTCCCTATGACATGCCCTCGTCGCATTGTCAATGAATGTGTCTTATACACGGTCCCTATGACATGGCCTCGTCGCATTGTCAATGAATGTGTCTTATATACGGTCCCTTTGACATGGCCTCGTCACGTTGTCAATGAATTGTGGACACTGGTCAACGATGCATGATCAGTGATACTTCAAGGCACCATCCGGAGACTCTTCCCCTGTATGCCACGCCGTGTTACCGAATGTGTAGCCCAGCATTGCGTCCTACAACCTACTGGGTCAGGTCAAATTACGTTATCTCCTAGTCGACTGCATTTATTTAACCTATCAGAATTTATGCCGGTTTTTTCGTAACTAATTATCTACATGTGCGAAAAGTTTCGTGCGTGGTGTGACATATTCAGTGTCCAGCAACTTATTTCGAAATATGTAACATCTGTTTAAAACGTTTATATTCATGTTCCTTCAGGGTGGTCGATTCTGGCCCGGCAACATGCCTTTAGATTAGGGGCACATAACTTTGGACACACGCGTTTGATTTCGTCCGAATGAACGAAGTGCCTATCACGGTGAAAAGGAACCATACCCCAAAAAAGGGGATAACAGGAAAGGGAGATGTCTGAACTGTACCCTGTGTGTAACAGTAGCTCGATACCATTCAGTTTCGTTCAGCTATACTTCAGTTCGACTGTCGGTTTGAAGTTTGGAAATGTCTTGTTCAAGATGCACCTTGATTAAATCAAGATATTGTCTTTTCAGTTTATCACACATCCGATCCGGTTGCTCGGAATGCAATTTGGCATTGATAGCCCGTCTGTTAAAAACGATCTCAAAGCGGATCACATCTTTTTTAATTCCACTAGGGATACACAGTATGATCTCTCTGTCGAAACGTCCGCGTCTGAGGACGAGTGAAGCTGGTACATCTCGGTCCCATTACTGGTCGGAGGAGAGGTAAATCATCTTCATTTTTAATATTTTGGCATACATAACGCGTAACTCCACTGTGGAAAGAAAGAAAACTGCTGGCCCTGTTCACAACTTTTAGAGGCTCCTCGTTCAGAGTAATCCCTATCAACGAGGATTGTTCGAACTCCTCGTTTACAGGGATTACAGAAATTATCAAGAGATCGGATAAGTGCGAAGATATTGTGTCTATCGAACTACCAATACCGTGGAACTCCATTGTCAACAAGCACCCACCTTCAGACAAACAAAGACCGGTATATTATACTACTTGAATATTAGACCCAAATAATGATGTCTTCGAGGTCTTCGGTACATTATACTACTTGAATATCAAATTCTTCGGTACATTATACTACTTGAATATTGACTCAAGTAATGATGTCTTCGGTAAATTATACTACTTGAATGTTAGACCCAAGATATGACAATCGCAAACACATGCGTTTGTATTGTTATACACTGGCGGAAAGTGAAAAAAGAACACCAAGAAGGAGACGTCTCACACCAACGAAATTTATACAGCATAATAACGGAATACAGAGATAACGTGATCAAAACATTATGGCAAAATACAGCTGTATTTGCTGGTAAACTGAAAAATAACATTTCCAGGTAACATGGTTAGTACGAGGTTGAACAGCCATGAACTGCGACACACTGTGCAATTCTGGCATGGAGTCTGGCGTACAGATGTTGGATGCAAGTTTGGGGTATTGAGTTCCAAGCATCCTCACTATGTACACGTAAATTGGAGGTGGTCGTGGCTGGCCGTGGAGACCGGATAAGTCGTTGTCCCATAAAGTCCGATACGTGCTCAATTGGGGACAAATACGGTGAACGTGCAGGCCATGAAAGTTGTCTCACACCCTGAAGTGCCGTGTGTGCGCGTGCGTTATCTTCCTGGAAAACACCACGATGGACAGACCTTCCAAATGGCACAACAACGGGCTGAATGATGTTGTTGATGTAGGAGTTGCGGTTTAACGTACCCGGTACAAACACTAGTTGTGTACGGGAGTGATAGCTGATCGCTCCCCACACCAGGAGACCAGGTGTAGACCCTGTGTGTCGCTAGCGGAGGCAAGAAGGGTGGAGACTCTCCCCTGTGCATCTGCGAATACACATACGGCCATCGGAGGCTCCCAAGCAGAATCTGCTTTCATCGCTGAACACGACAGATCGCCATTGCGTTCTCCAGTGCAGACATTGGCGCCACTACTGCAGCCATTCCTGACGGAGGGCTGGAGTCAGAGGTACAAATGCCAGAGGCACACGTGCACGTAGTCCTGCATCCAGTAGACGTTTGCGGATTGTTCGCACAGTCACCTCAGGTGCAACGGCAGCTCGGCTTTTCGTCGCAGTGGATGTCCTGCTTGACAACGCCGCTCTTCTTATGCGTCGATCGGTCCGTTCATCAGTCCGTCTGTGACTCCCGGTTCCACGTCTTCTCGTGTGGGAATGTTTCACGGAACATCTACGCCACCATCGTACCACCACCGATACTTCTCGTCCAATTCGCTCCGCAATACGACGATACGAACACCCGGCCTCGCGGAGTCCGACTAGACGACCTTGCTCAAAGTCGGATAACTGAAATCGTACACGTCTTCCATGTCCAGGCATTCAGCTTCGTCATTCCTCTTCGCACGTGTCCGTACGCCGACGACTGATTACATTCATTTCGCCGTACTCCTTAAATACCACCGACGATAATTTGCATATTATGCCGTGCAGTGGCGTAAGCGCTCACCAGTTGGTAACGAAATTAACATCACACCTACGCAAACTTGACATCATTAACATATGTAAATTTCATGATCGTCCGCCAATTCCTTCTTGGTGTTCTTTTTTCACTTTCCTCCAGTGCATTTATGTGTTTTCGAATCTAGTTCGGTTCTCGGCATTCTACTTTTAAACAGCAAATGGATTATACACTAAAGAGCAATTGAATTAGAGATACCTGTCTAGTAACGTGCAGCACCACCTTTTGCCCTCATGACGGCAGCGATTCGTCTCGGCATGGACTCGACAAGACACCGGAAGCGTTGGGAACCCATGCGATACCACGACCCCTGAACAAGCTCCCACAGTTCACGAAGATTTGATTGAGGGAGTCCGAGCCTCGAACATCTCTCTCGATGGCATCCCAGATAGGCTCGATGGGATTGAGGTCACGTGACCTAGCTGGCCAAGGAAGCCCAGGTCACGTCGGTGGAGTGTTCATGCAACCATTCGGATACAATTCGGGAGCGATGGCACGGTGCATTTCCTTGTTGCAGGATGAGGCCCCCAGTGGGATGTTGAAGACGCACAAACGGAAGCAAATGGTCGTCCAGGATACCCCAGTAACTTTGACCTGTGAGGGACGATGCCACACGTACCAGGGGTCCCATTTCAGTCCACGTAAACAGTCCCCAGACGAGAATGCAGCCCCCATGAGCTTGAAGAGTACCCTGCTGGAAAGAAGGATCCGTCGCTTCATGTGGTTTGCGCCGTACTCGTATCCTATCATCCGCATGTACCAACGGGAATCTTGACTGATCAGTCCAGGCAACATTTTTTCACATGTCTAGGGTCCAGTGGCGATATTCCCGTGACCATGCTAATCTTTGCACCCTGTGATGTGCGATCAGCAGCGGTACCCTCGTGGGACGATGGATATTGTACCCCATAGCGAGGAGATGGTTCTGGATGGTGCGGCTGCTTACACGTTTTTGTGTACCAGCGTTAAACTGCCGAGTGATTTTTTGCACTGTGGCCCGTCTATCCGCTGTTACACTGCGAGATAGCCGACGATGACCCCGCTCATCCACACACTGTTGTCCACGGCAGCTGGCCCTTGCAGGGATGGTTTTACCGGATTCGATGTACTCACGGTGCACCCGTGACGCAGTGGCTCGTGAAAATCCCAGTGCCTGCACGACTTCTGAGATGGAGTGACCCATTCGTCGGACCCCGACTGTTTTCCCACGTTCAAATGCGCTAGATCCTTCGTCTTACCCATACTGCGTCCGACTCTTACTGATTCCCTTCGCATCACTCCTTATATTGTCGGATCGCTGCATACGTCATGTCGTTTCCGTTTACAGGGCCGCCCACAGCTCCACATTTGCATAACGCCAGCTGTCTCTAATTCAATTGCTCTTCAGTGTATATCCGTCTAATGTATCTTGGCTTCATAAAGCCTCCCGTTGGCAGACGAAATCTCGGCGAAATAAAATATCGTTTTTGCTACTCCCGTTACGGATTTATGCGACTTTATAGCATTTCCAGTCAGTGATCTCAGTTAATTTCAAATACTTACGGTGTCGTTATTACACACGCACCGGAAATGCGGTTTCATTATATTTCGTTGAGTACTGCACACCATTTGTTAACAACATTCTTAAAACTGCACCTCTGACAAATGTTTGTTACTTATTT
Organism: Macrothele yani; assembly: GCA_039090855.1. NCBI lineage: Eukaryota > Metazoa > Arthropoda > Arachnida > Araneae > Macrothelidae > Macrothele > Macrothele yani. The sequence continues at coordinate 72,321,496 of CM077010.1, read as the reverse complement.
AGTTCTCTCTCTAGTAGTAGTGCACATGGAATAAAATCATGTACCTACTTTTTAGATGTGTTTTACACACTACAGGTGTGTCTCACAGATATTCTATGTATTTCGTACGTTAGACCACAAGAACAGTAAATTTGAGAGTATATACTAAGATTTCCAGGCTGACAAATCAGACACGTACGTACATGAATAAAACATATTGGAAGACTTGTTACCCAGCAAATCCTCTTGTGCACCGAGAAAGTTTTTGGAGTGCAGAACAAGCACTTATAATTCTTTTTTGTGTTTTAGCACCAGGAAATTAGCAGTCCTGCTTCTACCTGATTGCCAGCTATTAGCGTCTAGTAGCACAGAAATGAACTTCATACCAATGTACATCTCGGCAATTTTCTCCTTCTACCTGATTGCAAGCTATGGGTTGTGGGAAAAGTCATGACGTAATTTAACCATGTTTTGCAAAGGTCATTTATTGATAGAAAGAACAAAGATCAATCAATGATGTAATGCCTGTTTTGTTCGATATCTCTTGCCATCATTCAGTGAGCTGCAGAATGCCTCGTTCATAGAAGAACCTGTCTTTCGTGGCGAAAAACTGTACAAAATGCTGATTTACAGCCTGATCTGAATTGAGTGTTATACCAGGCAAGGAATGTTGAAGAGAGCGAAACAAGTGGAAGTCTGACCGCGCAAGTCAGGCGAGTATGCTGGGTGTGGCAACACATCCCACTCAAGCTTCAGTAATTTTTGGCGGGTGATCAAACTTGTGCGTGGTCTCGCGTTGTCGTGATGGAACACAACACCTTTACGATGAACGAGCTCTGGACGTTTCTGGATGATGAATTTGTTCAAACTGTCCAATTGCCGACAGTACACATTCGAATTGATTGTTTGGTTCCGTGGTAGGAGCTAGATAAACACGAAACCTTTAAAATCCCACCACACAGAGACCAGAACCGTCCACTGATGAATAAGCGAAGCAGCACGTCGGGAGCAAGACCGTTTGCGCAGCACGTTGATGTACACACTCCACTTTTCGTCACCAGTTATCAGTCGCTTCAAAAAAGGATTGTTTTCCTCACGTTTAATGAGCATATCGCAGATGTTTATACGCGCCGTCAATTGAGTTTCTTTGAGTTCATGAGGAACCCCACACATCGAGCTTGCTTACGTATCCCAGCTTCTACAGGTGGTCGCGAACGCTTGAATGCTTGATGTGCGTTGTGTCTGCAATCTCTCGTGTCGTGTAACGTGGGTTTGACTCTATCAATGCCTTGATTTGGTCGTCATCAACCTCGGTGGGCCTCCCTGACCGAGGAGCATCGTTGAGGTCAAAATCACCAGCACGGAATTTTGCGAAACACCGCTGGCACTGCCGTTCTTGTAGAGCATTATCACCGTACACTTTACGCAACTGTTCACAAGCTTGACGCACGTTTTTCCCTTTACGGAGGTAAAACAGTTAAATATGGCGAAAATGCACAGTTTGGTCTTCCATCTTCAACTTGATGTCAAATCTCCGCAAATCAACCAAATCGCTCACTATTCCTTTTAGACTTCAGCTAGAACTGCCCCCTGTCGAATGCCATAACGATAACAGAGCTGCGCATGCCTCTATTACTTCCAAAACCACCCAACCGCTATCAGGTGCCAAAATACGTCATGGCTTTTCGGACAACCCAGTATTAACGTCTAGTACTAGAGAAATGGACTTCATACCAATGTACATTTCTTCAATTTCCTGCTTCTACTTGATTACAAGCTATTAACGTCTAGTAGTAGAGAAATGTACTTCACAACAATGTATATTTGTTTCATGACTAAATGCGGAATGAGTGAAATTTTGGTTTTAAAGGCTAGGCATCGTACGTGCATTGATCAAAAGTGTTTTCCTTATGTATTCATGGACTGTAATTTTCATTATTCAGTTTTACCCTGCTGATGCACCCTCTATTGATGACAAAAGCAGTGTTACAAAATTAATATGGGATATTATTTTTCCGTTTTTGTTTCGTATGTGAACTAACGAAAGAATCAAAAGATTAATAAACGATAAAACACTAGGTTTCTGTTTTCCCGTTTTGTGAAATTTCGTCCAACTCAGTCAAAAGGTAAGTGCAAATGTTCCGTGTGAAAATACAAATTTACCGGTGACGATGGTCGAATCCATATCCTTCTGCTCCGAAGCCAAATACTTTTCCAATTAAGCTACACTAACGGAATAGGCCGTTTCATAAAAACTGAGAGTAACTTTTTTGAGTTGGCAAGAGTGCGAAGGGGAAAAATAGCCCACGCAGACGGCTAACTGAATTAACCCTTTAAGCGACCGATATATGTGAACCAAACAGTACCCAAAATGTTTGGCCCTCCTCAAACAGAACTGTTGACATAATGGCCGGGTTATACGAAAGCTACGATAAAACTGTTCCTTTCTCTATCTCATCTCAGCAGAATAGACTATGTATCCGTTTCGGGTAGTAAGTGATCCCTTATGGTCTTTAATCTTATAGTCTGTAGTATAATTCCCTTATAGTGCTTTATTCTCTGCTCTATGACCCAGGGGATGAGTGGAAAGCGATAGTCCCCCCCCCGACACGGACATCATGTCCCTCAAACATTTTTTCTCTCCTTTCTTAGGTTTTTCGTCATTTTTGTAGTATTTTGGAGAGAATGGGTAATATGATAGGAAGGATTAAGGAAAGTCATTCGCCTTAAATGAACATTTTGAATGACAAACCGAATGAAAACGCAACATTTTCTGATGTGCAGGTTCACTCGTTCTTGTCAAGTTCGGGGCCACTTATTAGACAGTGAATATATATACATTCGTTCCAGCTGATTTCAAACAATTTTGCTAACCAACCCCCCGTTAATTCGTTCCAGCCGGTTAAAGGATTAAGAAAGTATCTATGGCAACAGTTATTAGCCGTGGCAGACGATTGTGATTTTATCATTGCGCTGTTGTTTAAGGTACGTCTGCATTTCGCCATACAGCTATGGAGGTGAGTGATTCAGAGTTAAGAAGCGAAATGCGTTGTGCGATAAAATTTTGCTATCGTTTGGGTAAAACGGCTCCAGAAACAGTTTATTTAATGTGAAAAGCTTACAAAAATAGATGTTCGGGAGAGTCAACGATTTTTAGATAGCACCATGGTTTAAAAAAAGGTGTTTGTCGGCAGAACTTGCTCCTAGTCCTCGTCGACCTCAAAATGTTATTACGGAGCGTATTTGTTAACAATGTTTGGTTAATCCTGCAAGAAGATCGACGAATGACGTGTGAATACTTAGCGGCATCAACTAATCTTTCAAAAACGTTGGCATTCCGCATACTACGCGAAACCTTACTGCTGCATCGTGGGTGTTCCACATGGGTACCTCATCACCTGATAAGAGAACAGTTGTTAGCCAGAGTTCAGGTGTGTCGTGAGTGGAAACAAATGATTGCAAAGGATCCAAAGTTTCTAAACACAGTAATAATGGCAGATGAAACATAGGTCCGCTATTTCGACTCCCACACGAAGCGCGCAACGAGTGTCTGGAAACACACAGGCTCGCCTCCTCCGAAAACAGTCCTCAGAACCAAATCAGCTGAGAAAGTGATTATGATATTTTTCTTTGATCATAAATTTGTAGTCTACCAGCATGCCGTTCCTCCACAAATCACTGTCAATGCTGAGTATTACATTTTAGTCTTGAAGCGTCTGCGACGACACATATCGATTAAGCTACTAGAACTGGCGGGCAAGTGCACCCTGCACCATGATAGCACCCACCCGCATGCGATTGCTTATGTTCAACAGTTTCTTAGGAAATGCGGTATTGAAACCACGCCACAGCTTGCCTACAGTCCCAGCCTCGCCCCGTGCGATTTCCGGTTGTGTTCAACAATGAAGGAGAATCATGAATGGAATACGTAATCGCACCGTACAATAAAAATTTCGAAGATAACAATCCGTTTTCTAGTGTAAATATGACAAGGATGGTAAGTCAGATAATATCCGAACACTTTAAAATTTCGTCGTCCTGGACTGACAATTGAACCCGCGTCTCCCAGATAGCGTCCAGGTGTGCTAACCACTACACCATTCAGAACGTCCAAGTCTCAAGTTTCCGATTAATTTGAATATATAACAATCACAGGATTCGCTAGTCATCTGCGTGGAATATTCCGTAGCGCAACATTCAAGACAGATGCTGACGTTATTCAAGCTGTACAGGGGTCGCTAAAACAGCTTCCACAAAATGCCTTCGCCACATGCTTTGAAAAGTGAACTGAACGATGAAACCGTTCCATATCATCCTAAAGAAGATAATATGAGAAAGAACAACATATATTTTGCTCTACCTGTATGTCTTCTCTTTGTGTCATTTTACTGTTTTTATGGAACGGCCGTTGTACCTCTGCAGCTTTGCCGTCATGAAATGTACTTCAGCTCTGTAGTACGTCACATACACTGAAGAGCAATTGAATTAGAGATACCTGTCTACTAACGTGTAGCACGACCTTTCGTCCTGATGACGGCGGCGATTCGTCCCGGCATGGACTCGACAAAACACCGGAAGCGATGGGAAGCCATACGAATCCACGACCCCTGAACAAGCTCCCACAGTTCACGAAGATTTGATAGAGGGAGGTAAGAGCGTCGAACATATCTATCGATGGCATCCCAGATAGGCTCGATGGGATTGAGGTCAGGTGACCTAGCTGGCCAAGGAAGCGAGGTCACGTCGGTTTAGTGTTCATCCAACCATTCGGATACAATTCGGGAGCGATGGCACGGTGCATTGTCTTCTTGCAGGATGAGGCCCCCAGTAGGATGTCGAAGACGCACAAACGGAAGCAAATGGTCGTCCAGGATATCCCGGTAACGTTGACCTGTGAGGGACAATGTCACACGTACCAGGGGTTCCATTTCAGTCCACGTAAACAGTCCCCACACGAGAATGCCACCCCCACCAGCTTGAAGAATACCCTGCTTGCAAGGAGGATCCATCGCTTCATGTTGTTTGCGCCGTATTCGTATCCTGCCATCCGCATATGTACCAACTTGAATTTCGACTCATCAGTCCAGGCAACATTTTTCCACATGTCTAGGGTTCAGTGGCAATGATCCCGCGCCCGTACTAATCTTTGCTCAATGTGATGTGCGGTCAGCAGCGGTACCCTCGTGGGACGATGGCTTCTGTACCCCATAGCGAGGAGATGGTTCTGGATGGTGTCGCTGCTTACACGTTTTTGTGCACCAGCGTTAAATTGCCGAGTGATTTCTTGCACTGTGGCCCGTCTATCCGTTGTTACAATGCGAGCTAGCCGACGATAATCCCTCTCATCCACACGCTGTTGTCCACGGCAGTTGGCCCTTGCAGGGATGGGTTTACCAGATTAGATGTGCTCACGGTGCACCCGTGACACAGTGGCTCGTGAAAATCCCAGTGCCTGCACCACTTCCGAGATGGAGTGACTCATTCGTCGGGCTCCGACTATTTGCCCACGATCAAATGCGCTTAGATCCTTCGTCTTACCCATACTGCGTCTGACTCTTACTGATTCCCGTCGCATCACTCCTTATATTGTCGGATCGCTGCATACGTCATGTGGTTTCCGTTTACAGGGCCGCCCACAACGCCACATTTCCATAGCGCCAGCTGTCTCTTATTCAATTGCTCTTCAGTGTATATCCCACCCTCCTTCAGAAAAGGCTGGGACGGAATCATTAATTTCCGGGTCAGCCAGCAAACCAAGTTTGACGTAGCTCCCTGAAGAAGAAGGAATTCTTATTAATTCCAGCCGGTGTGTGCAAGAACCATCACAGATTTTTGAAGTGTTGAAGAAGGAATTCCCATTAATTCCAGGCGATGTGTGGAAGGATCATCATATGTTTTTCGAAGTACCCAACGGCCACAATCTGACGCCAAAGTGGAAACACAAATTTGCCTGCGACGGAGATCGGAACTGCATCCTTCTTCTCCGGGGCTGAATGTTTTCTCAATCAAGTTACACTGACTGAATTTATCGCTTCAATTTTGCCGTCTTGACATGTAGTGCTTCACCTCTGTTGTACATCACAAATTGATAGCTATTAAAACCAGAAGTAATTATGGGTTATTCGTCGGAAGTTCATTCTCATTAGAATTATTTCAATACCAAACATAACAATTCAGGTACAAATGAAGCGATTGCGAATTACTTAATCCGGGATTTTCAATTTTTGTATGAGTTAAATAACTGTGGATGTATGAAATATTTCTTGAGTGATGTTAATATCTCAGGAACTATTAATACACACAATTGACGTGGACTAGGAACATAAAATAGAAGTCATCGCTCTTTCCGCGTTTATGAGTGAGTCACAGAAAAATTCTCATCGGTCGCCACCGGGAATCGAACCCAGAATCTTCCAGTTACGCTTCGGACATGCTACCACTGCACCACAGCGGCTTCGGATTCTCCAGGCTCACATACGACTAACTGCCAAACCACATGGAAAGAGCGATGACTTCTGTTTGATGTTCCTAATCCACGTCAATTGTCTGTATTAATTATTCATTCGCCTCCTAGTTATTTGTTCAGATTATTTGTTCAGATGCTGCTTACCATCTTTAGTGAATCCCCAGTATTATGAGAGGCTCGAAGAAGCAACCTGCCATGTGGTTTGGCAGTTAATTGTATGTGAGTCTGGAGAATTTTAGGCCGACGTGGTGCAGTGGTAGCATGTCCGGCGCGTAACTGGAAGACTTTGGATTCGATTCCCGGTGGCAGCCGATGAGAATTTTTCCGTGACTCACTTACAAACGTGGAAAGAGCGATGAATTCTATTTGATGATCTCAGGAACTGTTTTTTTTTTTTTTTTTTTTTTTTTTGGAGTTTTTCTTGAAGTATTTGAACACACACTCTCTTTTTATTTAAGAAATCATATAAACATTATTACATGCGATTATGAACATCATGTTAGCAAACATCATTTTCATAAACTGAAAAAATCTTTCATTCAGTATGGAGTTTGGAGAAGTCTCACGGCGTACTAGTTCGTATGAATTTGACAACTTATTTCACTGATTACATATGTTTCTTCAGTATTTTTACATCCAGGAAAATTGCTGCCCTAATATACAATATCGTTAGAATAAATTGTGCGTCTAATTTATTTATCCCTTGCATTTTGGAAATATTGCACTGATTTTTTTTTCGACATACTCCCTCGTAACTTTAATGTATTTACTGCATTTTTCCCCAGACGTACGAATTTTTGGCAACAAAACAATTTAGTGTCTCACGCCTTTGTGGAATTTTTGGACACGTGGCGCTCTTCTCACGCTTCTAGTGTGTTCTGAAAAACGAAATACGCTTCAAAATCAATGAAGAGCTCTAGAATGCAATGTTGCATTATCTCTTCTGGAACTAATCATAAGCTAAGCTCTGAAATACTGAACGGAAGAAATGTTTTACACTATTTTTCGCTTTTCTTTCGATGACTTCCGTGAGTATTTAAGATTATGAGAAGTGTCCTGTTTCTAATTTAGTCTCATTGGTTCCATGAAAGAGGCAGAATCAATTCAGTAAGATAGGATACCACGCATTCCTTACCCCGATCCAGTTTGAAAAACTTTCCAGAGATCCGAGCCTCTGGACCACCAGAGAGGCTCGTAAGAAGATCTACTGTTTTCATGACTCTGTTGGGTTACTGTGGTCAGGAATAATCTCATCTAATGGGAAAGCAGTGAGATAAATCAATCACCCGAAATACGGCGCAAAATGTACTTCATGGATCAAATTAATCACTGCCAGCAACAACACACTTTTGCCAATGAGACACCAACTTTTTTATGCCGTCGTGATAACATATCGATCTTCGGGGTGCGACAAACTAATGTTTGACTGGGATATGATTTACTAAGTGGGAAGGTTCCCAGATGCTTGAGAAGATAGATGACAATCTTACGGGACAGCTCAGGTCAATAAATCGGATGAGGTAAGGTTTCGTATCCTAACTGGTGCAGCTTCTGAATCTTATGGTGTACAACCAGGAGTATAGCGTTATCATGTGGAAATACGCATTCATTGAGTTGCACTAATGCTGGTTGTTTGGTGGAGGGTTCACCATGTACCCTGGCGTGCAAAAATTAGGAACGAGACGGTTTTTCGACTGTAACGTCATGCAGAAGTGCTCCACCTCGACTTAAATCATACCATAACATCCCCAGGATGTAAGAATATGGGTCAAGGGAGCAAAACCGTCTAAACAAGGAATCCAAAGGATACAAAGGCACTTTATTGAAAAGTTAGCTTCGAGCACAACTGGACAGAAGGCAGAAACGTCCATGTGACAGGCGGCTGCCAAGAAAAATCCAGTCTTTAGTAGGGGATATGATCCCCCCTCACTGCGTTGCAGGATTTACAACGTCTGTCCATGCTGAGGACGAGGTTGTCAAGGAGCTGTTAAAGCATCGCGGCCCATTTCTCTTGTAGCGCCAATCGCAGCTGCGGAATCGTTGCTGGTGACTGGTGACGTGCTGCCAAGCGCCTTTCGAAAAGGTCCCATACGTGTTCGATTGGATTAGGTCCATGGACCATGCGGGCCAATACATGCGTTGAATATCTTCACTCTCCAACAGCTCTGCGACAGCCACTGTACAATGAGGTGTAGCATTGTCGTCCATGAAGAGGAACTCAGGACCCACAGCACCTCTAAACAGACGCACGTGAGACAGGAGAACCTCGGTACAATAGCGGACACCAGTGACTGAACCTCCTTGGAAGATGTGGAGGTCAGTACGGCTACCAAGCATGATACCGCCCCAAACGAGAACTCCGCTACCTCCAAACCGGTCCTTTTCGAGGATGTTGGAGGTGTGATTGCGTGTTCCCTGCTCTCTCCAGATGTGTATACGTCCAGAATAGCTCGTCAGATTAATCGGCTCTCATCCATAAAAAGAACTTGACCCTATTCCTGATGTGTCCGGTTCTTGTGTTCTTGACACCACAAAAACCGCCGTCTCCGATGAGCAGGTGTTAATGGCACACACCGTCCTGGTCGTCCTGCAAATATACCACTTTTGTGCAACATCCTGGCCACGGTAAAATGCGATAACGGACTTTCAGTTGTCTGTTGCATGTGCCTTGCGATTTCTCCCGCTGTCTGCCGTCTGTCTCTTCTCGCTTGTAGGACAATATACCGGTCGTCTGCCGCCGTGGTTTCTCGTGGACGACAACTGCTAAACTCTCGGACAGCTGCTCCTGTTATTATTTCTACATTTCTACTCAATATGTCGACATTTAAACTTGGTATCTGAATAGTGATGTCAGGGTTTTACCGAATGTGTTCACAAACAGCAGTGATGGCTCACTCGCATACGGCATCCTTCAGTCTTCCCGTATGAGGCAGGTCTTCGAAATGCAACCGTCTTCCTTAAAATGTGGACATCCGTCCTGTAACAGAGTCAGACGAACAGGTGTGTTTCCCATATACTTTTGATGAATTGGGAAATTTTTTTCGCCTCGTCTTAAAGCTGCATCCTTGTGAAAATGTAAAATCTCTTCCCTTGCTTAGCATGCTCCATAACAGAATCGCATATAATTTACAGACAGAAATTCAAGCGCTGCCACCGAAGAGTGGAATGGCGGTGCTGTGTTTATTTTTCATGCGCAATGACAAGCTTAACCAATCTTTTAAACAACACGTAATTCAGGTATGCAGATGATGCTTTCTTTGTGTGGGCTCACAGGCGAGATATGTTTTTTTATTGGAGGTTTAACGACCACCATGAGCAACTTGTAACGTACCAGGAGATGTGACGTACCTGCCAGAAGGACGCACACGACATAAAGGCAGATAGTAATTAGAATCAATGTCTGCGTAGCTCAGTTGGTAGAGCTGCTTGTTCCGGAATAAGCGTCCTCGGGTTCGAATCCCGGCGTAGACCAAATATGACGGAGAAATTTACTTCGTTATAATGGCGCCCGAACTATCCGGATGACCCGACCGTTCAAAATCTCGCATTGGTGTGATGTTCTTTCCACACCGCGAGATAGGAAAAATATGAGCAGCACTTCGAAAGAAAAATAAGGGGGAGATGATGTAACGTACCAGGAGATGTGACGTACCTGCCAGAAGGACGCACACGACATAAAGGCAGATAGTAATTAGAATCAATGTCCGCGTAGCTTAATTGGTAGAGCAACTTATTCCGGAATGAGTGGACCCGGGTTCGAATCCTGGCGTAGGCCAAAAATGACGGAGAAATTTACTTCGTTATAAACTCAATGGGCTATAAACAGTCTCCCGTCCCTAATTTAAGGTCACTGGTTCCAGGGAAAGGAGAGAGAGCCAATGCCGAGAGACAAACACAACATCCATGCCTCACCGGGATTTGAACCCGGACCCCTTTCGGACGAATGACCAGAGGCCATTGCTTAAACCACTGCGGCCGGGCGAGATTCGTTGTAGCAGTTTCTGGCCATTATCAACGCATCACACAGAGAAATCAAATTGACTATAGAAATGCGGGGCTTATGGTTCTCTGCCTTCCTTGCACGTTCTTGCAGCGAAAACGGACACTGTAGCTCTTTGCACTGAAATCTACTACATGCCTAAGTGTACACTGTATATCAAGTGTTATTATCGCTACATCTGTGTACCAGAATGCACACAAATATGCTCTCTTTAAATATAAAACCAGAAGAGATTTGTCTGTGACCAAGTTACCCTTGAAGCTCAGATTTATGATTTAAGATCGCTCGCTTCCTCTGCTGGGTTCGATTTGCGGAAGATCAACAACATTTTCATAAGAACCGAGGCTGCTGTTAGTAATCGCAGCCCTGAATGCCATCCTTTTCATAACATTGGGTTTCTTACTTCAATTCCTATTTTTTTCTTATTCTTATTTTCTCAAGATCTGTCTTAAGAAATTGAATTTCGGTATCGAAATAAAAGCGCCAACTTAAACATTGGCCTGGAGGCCTCGAATACAGAACGTAGCACCTTAACTGTAGAAGCTGGTGTGTACTCTATATTTTAGAGTACTTGGACAGAATTGGTATGACAAAGAGATATTTTAACACAAGACTGAAAGAGTACACATCATCACTGCTTTAGCACGACAAGTCAACACTACAATGCTATCACCAAGTATTGTGAAATTAAGAAGGTCGCCCCGTATATAAACGTAGAAACCAGGGAATACACAGAAAAGTTGCGATCCTCACCAACTGGAAGGTTTTAAACAATTACATCTCTACCTACTTTCACTTTGTTTGGCATGTGCCTCTGGATGTTCATCTCGCTTAAAATCCTAAATGTAGAATTGATTTCTGCCCGCGCTGATGGGTGCGACTCGATACTTTTTGTGCAAACTTTTTACCCATCTTGAACGACGAACTGCAGTCACCGTGTATCTTGATATTGTAGGTAGCCAGATTAATTCTATTGTGCAAACAATTTACCTCGCAGAGGATACTATCTTTTTTAACGCTCAAATACATACAATCAGATGTATCTAAATTTGGAAAGAGGAAAATGAAAGTGGAGTAAAATACTTCCGTCGGCCTGCACATTCACCAGACTTAAACGTTATTCTGCTCATGTGAACAGAGTTGGACAGCAGAGTAAGAAGCACATTTCAACCACCCTTTTCATTCCAGGAGCCTCCATGACGAATGGTCTAATATCCGTTTGAAAACTGTTCATTATTTCTTTAAATCTATTCAAAATTTAATGCATTGTGTTGCAACAGCAACGCTGGTTCACGCCCTATTAAAGCATATCTGTAGATATTCTCACAGGCGTTTCGATTGCTTCCTCTAACCACTATAGATCACGGTGGAAAGACATCGCAATTTTTCCTTCAACGGAATTTCACGAAAGTTTTTAATGTAGTTATTTATTTTTCTTACATACTTATTTTTCCTGATTAAATCGTTTAGGAGCATAGACACAGAGGGTGAGTCGAACGTTTTGCAATATTTTGATAACTTTATGTCTTCATACGTACCTTTATGACGAAATTTCACTAGCAATCAAAGTATAGGCCATCGTGTTGCACCGCCTTTAGCCATCTGTCTGCCAGTTCTTCGATTAATACAGAGGGTGAGTCAAAAGTTTTGCAATATTTGTATCACTTTTTGTCTTCATACGTACCTTTATGACGAAATCTGACTAGCATTCAAAGCATAGGCCATCGTGTTGCACCGTCTTTAGCCATCTGTCTGCCAGATCTTCGATTAATACAGAGGGTGAGTCAAAAGTTTTGCAATATTTGTATCACTTTTTGTCTTCATACGTACCTTTATGACGAAATCTGACTAGCATTCAAAGTATAGGCCATCGTGTTACGCCATCTTTAGCCATCTGTCAGCCAGTTTTTCGATTAATAGAGAGCCCGACATGATCCCAATAGAGCACTTGCTTGTCGTGGTGGAAAGATCCATTCGCAACCAAGATCCTTCACCTACAAACACCAGGAAACTCTGGTTGGCTGTTCAGACGTCATGGCTCAACATCTCTCCAAAGGTCTTCCGGCCAATTGTGGAATCCATGCCACGTCGAGTTGCTGGGCTTCACCAGGCTAGAGGAGGTCCTATACGATACTAAGTGCGTATCCCATGAATTGTGGCATATATGCGTTCTTTTTTCAGAGGCAAGGATTTGAAGTGCTTGTTTTGAAACAAACATATTAGTGGTAGGGTCTCCGTACATAATATTTTGAAGAACTTGGAGTCAATGTCAGTAGTTAATTTAGTACCAGACCTATCTCGGACTAAGAAGTCAACGCTCAGACCACTACGCCACTGGTGGCGACAACTAGAAGCTGACAGATGCATATTTTTTAAGTATTTGGTAATTTATTATTTAAATATTCAGAATTCTATTTGGAATGTTTAATGGTTCTGGAGTCTTGGTAATAAACACAAAATATGATTATCTTTCTTTATAATTTATCACTTTATATGCTAAAGGAAGCCCTGTTATTTACAGTGTCTAAGATGTAGATTATTGAACCAATCAGCATGAAGCTTTAGTGCACGGTGTGGATTTATTTTACGTTCACAAGTGGCAGTAGCAATAATTCTTGAAGAGTTTGTTTAATATGATTCAGTAATCGTTATTGATAAATATAGTATCTGAAAAAGAGCCACCTTCTTCTTATAATAACAAAATTACCCTGTCTGTCCGTCAGTTGCCTACAGAGAAAACTGCTGAACGTAACGAAAAGAAATTTTGGATGAACATGTAGTAATATTGTACACCTTGAAACCATTCTAGAAATCTGAAATTGACAATTTCTAATTAATTAATTCAATTTTGAAACCTTTCAATCATTGCTAAAGAACCCACTGTTGAAATCTGATCTTGCAGTTTTCTGTGTCACAGACTCATTTCTTGCTACGCAGTATTGTTTCTTTGCACTCTTGCATAACAACAACTTATTACACTTTGAATAAACGAAACAATATTTCACCGCTCTGTTGTGCCTAAAGTATGAGAACTCCACTCTCGAGGTGGATAGATCAGGTGGATTAAGGACGAGGTCACAAACGTGAAGTTTTTGAGCAGTTGATTATCACGCCCCGTGAGACGCTGCGATAACTTTTTCATCATTTTTTTTACAGATCCTTAAGTTGAAATTTAAAGATATAGAGCGAAATCTCGGTAAAGGGCAGTTCCATCCTCAACGCAGTGTGGTGCTTTAATCTCAGTCGTCTCACTAACGTGACGGCAGTGGCTGTAACGTTAAGATCGTGACGCTTCTCTGGCTTCATTTTGATTACGCGAGATGAATCGGCGGTTCCTTACTCCAACTTTTCTAACCTCCTTCTGTACTCCAAACGCGAGAGAAGCTGCTGTAGGATCCCGTTTTTTATTGGCGTAGCAATTTATGAGAACCAATCTGTCACACACTTACAGGTGGTTTCATCGAGGCACACTAATACTACAAACCTATGTCCTGGAAACACCTACGGGAAATCAGGAGTGGCAATGTTATTTGGCTACCCTAAAACATTGGAATGTTATTTGGCTGCTCTAAAACGTTGGAATGTTATTTGGCTGCCCTAAAACATTCCTAAATATTGGGGATGCTCTTCCGACATGTTGTGTGTATCTTTTCGCTACAGTTGCCTGCTGGTTTGTTTACGTTTTGGACTGCGGCTCTCCGTGTATTATCACGCACTATAAATAGTTCTGGGATATTTCTATGGGAAGATTTGCACGCGGCTTCTTCAACCAATAGTTCGAATTAGACATAACGCCCACGATTTACAATTAGAAATTTGATCTTGTTATGCACTGAGTTCGGCTTTCAAAGTGTTACAGATATATTTCCGCAGCAGTTGCTAGCGGAGTTGTTCACGTTTCAGACAACGGTTCTCTCTGTGTTGCTACGGGTTAAAAATAGTTTCAAGTAATTTCTAAGCAAAGATTTTGACTAGGTCTCTTCAACTAATGTTTTCGAATTTGACTCTACGCCTTTCAACTAGCCATTTTAAATTGGATTTTGCTGTTTACTGTGTTAGAATCCGATGCAGTTACCAGTGGGTTTCTTCTTGTTTCAGACCTCGGGGTCTACGCGTGTTACAACACGCTATAAATAGATCCAATATTTAAACGAAATAGTAACGCGATTGCTTTAGAGAGGAAATATATTTCAATGAAATTCAAATAGAGTACAAGCAATTAAATGTGACGAAAATGTTAATTATCTTTCTTCAAATCGTTACTCTTCCATTTGCTGCCAATTCTACCACCTCATGTTCGCTATTTGTTCATTACATCTTGACATAATCTGGATCCACCAACACCCGGCAATGCAACCGCGACTGACTGTCAAGTAACGACGTAAAATGGTGTCAAAGCTACCATCATGTCTATGATGCTGCAGAAGGCAATGTTTTTATTCTAAGTATTCCAGTCGTGCCATCTGACCTTCCATTTCAGTTTAAACGACTACAGTGCCTTTTTCGACTCAGTGTCACCATGATTATCAACAAGCAAAAGGTCGATCGTTGAAAGTTGTTGGACTGAAAGAGTAAACTCATATTCAGCTCCATGTCGGTTCCTTCATATTTGGCAAAAATTAAAACCTCTTCATCTTGGCACCCAATGGAAAAGAACTCTCAGCGTCTTTGTTCCCAGAAGCATTTAAAGAATTAACTTATTTAAGCTTAAGAAGAACTGTGCATTACTCTTATCGAAACTCAATAGAAAAATGAAGATGTTTCAAATATTTCGAATTTCCTGTGTTTGCACTCAGTAAAAACTGTTGGTTTCATTCAATTTTAGCTGGCAGAAGTATAGATTGTATTCTCTTTTCAATTTTTTTCTTTTTACTGTTGGAACATATTTCAATTAAATGTTTCCGTGCATTATACCCCAATCTTACTTTTCAGGAAAATTTAGTCCCAGACTGTTGATTTGTTTGAGGATTTTACGTCCACCGTGAGCAATTAGATGGGCTGTAAGCACTCGCCCGTCCCTAATTTCAGATAGCTGGTTCCAAGGAAGGAAGAGAGCCAGTCTTGTAAGACAAACATAGCATCCATGCCCCGCCAGGATTCGATCTCAGGCCTATCTCGGATGGATGGTCAGAATCTAGCCTTTGGACAACGGCACCACAGTGGCGGCAACTAGAAACTGATAGATATATTTTTTAACCCAGACAATTCCCTGTAGCTTTGTTAATAACTATATAAAATGCCATTGTTCAAATTCAAAGCTATCTGACAACTTGAAACAATTAAAAGCTCTGGTATGTGTAGAAGCCAGTCCTGTAACAATTGTATGACTTTGAAATATTTAAGAAGCAGGCGAGGGAGCCTTGATTCGAGAGTGTTTTAAAGGAAAAAGTGAAATATTAGATGAGTACATTACAAGAGGATGGAATAATTAGTTTATACTGTCCCCTTGAAATTAAATTTAAAGCACTTCACCCTAACAATTTTGAACATCACGTCTTAAGAGGAGAAAACAACAAGGTAAGGGTAGAAAGGGGACTTTAGAAGAAGTGAAAAATCTTTATTATTTATTATGAAAAGTTTGACTGTTAGTAGGAGGAAGAGAGGGGTGACCAAACCGAGCTTGATGGTTTCGATCTAACAACTATAGTTTGAGCCTCCTTGTCTAGCGAGGATGAGTCATATATGACGGCCAACCGTACACGACTTTTGAAATGCGCTGGATTAAATATATTTAATGAAATTTTAGAAAATGAATATTGAAGAAAAAAAAATAGAAAATGAACATTGAACCTAATATTGAATATTTAGGTTTGCTTTCAGTAACAATGATTCTATAAAACATATAAATTAAGAAAAATCAATAGCTAGTTATTCATATAAGCCTGTTTGTATACTGGGTGATTCAGCTAAGCGTGTACAAACTTCTAGGAGGGGTAAGTTGCGCAAAGAAAAATCGGAATCACATAGGAATGCAGAGTCGGAAACGCCATCTTCATATGTTAGTGTACAGAGAGGACGAGAAATGAAAGAGCAGCACGCAAGAGAACAAAATGGATTTTATTACTCACAAGACATTTGAGAAATGCATTGAGGTTACAGAAGATCTTCAAAGTTTGCGACCATGAGCTGTAACACACGCTTGACATCATCAGCGCATGGAATCACGTACATTTTGGAAAATTTTAGGCTTGTCTCTGACTTCCGAAGCAGTTACAGGGATGCGTGCTACAAGGTGCTCAACGCTTTCAACAGGGGTGTCGTACACCAGTCTTTTTATGTAACCCCAGAAGAAGTAATCAAGGTATGTTAAGTCCAATGATCTTGAAGGACAATGAACGGGACAACCACGTCTGATCCACTGATGTCCGAATGTTATGTTTAAGTGATGACGAACGTCATCGCTGAAATGGGCTGGGGCCCCATCGTGCTGGAATCACATTGCACGGCGCAGTGGCTGAAGAGCCTGTTGTTCTTTCAATAGCTCTGGAACGACGTCCTCCAGAAATATCCGGTAACTGCTTCCCTCCAGAAATATCGGGTAACTGCTTCCCTCCAGACAAGGCAGCATGAGGTATGGGCCAATTAGTGGTCCCTGACAATGCCGGCCCAAACGTTAACAGCAAAACGGTTTTGTGCTGCACGTGGTCGCACGGCATGGGGATTCTCCACCGCACATCCATGCGCGTTATGTGCATTGAAGCGACCTTCCCGTGAAAACCAAGCTTCGTCTGCGAACAGCACAGAAACAGGAAATTGGGGTTCTACCTCACTCATCTGCAGACACCATTGCGCAAATGCAATGCGCTGAGGATAATCCTCAGGGCTTAATGTCTGAACGCGCTGCACATGATATGGATGCAATTGGTCGTCGTGCTGAATCCTCCATACGGTGGATTGGGACAGACTGAACCGATGGGTAATTAATTGCTCGTGTGCTGGTACTTGGAATGCCTGCTGCATGACTTAGCACATTTTCTTCGATGCCAGGAGTGCGTACCCATCGTTTCCGTCACCTGGCAGGCATCTGGAAAGAACCAGTGTCGCATAACTTCTGATGCAGCCTTGCAAACACTTGGTGGTTTGGCACTCGTCTCATTGGGTACCGTTCCTGGTACAGTCGCACTGCGGTTCGTCCGTTGCAGTCAGCTGCTCCGTATGCGAGGTGCATATCGGCCATTTCCGCGTTCTAGAACTCAGCCGTCCTACAACCTCTGTGAGCGGTTTACAAATGACGGTATCCTGAAAGAACGTATGAGTAGTCTCGCGGCCAAACAACGCCATCTACCGCATCAAGATGGCGTTTCCGACCCTGCCTATGTGATTCTGATTTGTCTTTGTGCAACCTACTCCTCCCAGACGTTTGTACACGCTTAGCTGAATCACCCTGCATAAAGACGTAGACAAAAGTAACCGAATTGCAATGCGTTTTCGTTCAAATGATTTTCTCTATATAATTTCATAAATTCTAATGACGTTTAAGTTCGAGGTTTATGTTTCGTGTCATAAATTTCGTCTCACTGCTGTCTTCACCAAAATTATCCAGTTATACAGGCAGATCCGGAAAATCGGCGTTCAACTGTTGCAGTATTTCTTAATGGAATCGTTGATTGAAACAAAAACATTAAAGAATAACAAAATAAAATTTACTCCAGCAGCCAGAACCCACAGGACAGGATTTCCGATGAAGGCAGCCCGAGCTCCCAGAGCTAAAGCTTTAAAGACATCGCATCCATTGCGAATACCTCCGTCTATGTAGACTTCCACTGCAGGATAGAGTTGCTGAATGACAGCTACTATCCTCGGCAGTGTGTCAATCTGTTGAAGACAAAAGAAAATCGTCAATAGCATGGAACACTTTCCACTCTGCAAAGTTATTGGTTGAAAACTCTTTTTGAAAACAAGCTTCTATTCTGTAAGATTATACAGCATAAAATTGGCTTAGAGTTGTCTATATATTTCATATTAAGCATCATAGATAATACAGGGAATCACATTTAAAGGAAATAATGTACTCAAATCCAATAATTATTGGATTTGAGACGGCTTGATGGATTATAGCCCAACAAGCCGTCCTGAAGGAAATTTAATGTTAGCTGTCTATAGCTAATGCCTTTGTCAAGGATAGCATAGAAATAAAGACTGATTACAAATTCACACAACTTCAAGTACTATTTGGCTAGGAATACATGACATATAAATAAAATAAACGAGCAAGATTGTTGTATTAAATGTTAAAAATATTTAGAGCTTCGTATACAGTATATAATTTTTCCTCATGCTTGGTTTATCCTGATGTTTCTTTAACCAACGCTCTGGGTTAGAATTATGGTTGGTGCATTTGTTTTTCTCTAAAATAACAGTTTCCCTAAGCTCTCACAAAAACGTTTACGTAAGCACTCATGAAAAATCCAAATCAAAAACAATTTTCCCAAGCAAAAGTCAAAGCAACCCTACCTCGCTCTCCAATACTTTGAATGCAAAATCGAACGTCTACTTTCATATTTCAGTTTCAAGCTGCAATAAACTCATTCAGACAGTTAGCGTGATATATGCATTTAAGGTCCACTTGTTGTGCACTGAATTACAACCATAGATAATTATTTCAGTTTGGAAAGGTGACTTTTCTTACACTTCCTCAGAAGTTTAACTTTGTTTTAGAGGTATGCAATGCCCGGGATCCAAAAGCGGAGACGCATACACCGGAAAGCTAAAACATTATGACTACCAGTCTAATATGACGTTAGTCCTCCACGTGCCGCGAAAACAGCTCTTACCCGGCGAGGGATAGACGCTACAAGATTTCTAAAAGAGTCTTATGCTGTCTGGTACTAACACGTTTCCAACAAATGCTTTCACCCTTTTAAAGTTACGTGGTTGAGCTGTCGCAGAACGGATTTACGTTCCAACACAAATCACACATGCTCAATTGAAATGAGATCTGGGGAATTTGGAGGACAGGGCAATACCTGGAAGTCTTTCTCATGTTCTGCGAACCATTCTCGAATAATTCGTGCAGTAGGAAAGCCTACCAGAGGATAATGACTTTCAACTTAAAACCATTAAAAGCTCTGGTATGTTTAGTCCTGCAGAATGAAGGCCTACTATAGGATAATACCTTTCAACTTAAAACAATTAAAAGCTCTGGTATGTTTAGTCCTGCAGAAAGAAAGCCTACTGGAGGATATTGCTTTTGCCATGAAATGATATACCTGGTCGAAAATGATGTTTAGGTAAATATCAGAAACCATAGTTTCCTGCACATGTATGACTGGACCCGACTTGGTTTCTTCCCATATTGCATCCTGGGGCACACTCTTCCCCAGGTAAACGAAGCGCAAGTACCCAGCCCTCCATGTGGTGCAACTGTGACGTTCTACAGAGGTAAAGCCCGTATCAAGACGACAAATCTGCAGCGATACTTTTCGTCTGTGTAGCTTAGCTGGGAAAGCAACTTACTCCGGAGTGAGAGGGCGCGGTTTTATTGTCACTGACAAATTTTTGTTTTCACACAACAAGAAACAAGATTCATGGGACCTCATCAATGCCAGACAATTCTACCAATCTTCAGTTTTGATGCTCGCACTCCCATTCTAAGCGCTTTCGACTGTGAACCGATGTTAGCATGGACACCTAGAATGGGCATGCGAGCATCAAAACTGCACTTTGAATGATTGGTAGAATTGGCTGGCATTGATGAGGTCCCATGAACCTCGTTTCTTTTGGTGTGAAAAGGCAAATATTTTCGTGACGAAGATCAAGATCGTACCCCCTGACTCCGTAGTAAGTGTGTCTTCCTTCCAACTGAGCTACCCCGACGAGAACTATCGCTGCAGATTGGCCTTCTTGACACGTTCTTTACCTCTTTAGTACGCAACATCATCCTCTTCTAATTTTTTTTTAAGCGAAGAACGAATTTTGATTAATTATAGACGATGTGTGGAACAAACATCACACATTTTTCGAAGAACCCATCGGCCACAACAGCCATTTTTAAGCTCGGGCGCCCATCTAAAACCACAAATTTATCCGTGACGGAGATCGAAACCCCTCACTCTGGAGTAGTACTTTGCTCTTCCAACTAAGCTACACGGACGGAAAGTTTCGTTGCATATTGGTCGTTTCGACACGTGCTTTACCTCTGTAGTACATCACAGTTGCACCACGTGGAGAGCTGGGTACCAGAGTTCAGTTAGGGCTCAATTTTTGGAGCCCGAGCCCTTCCGAGCTCGTGACGTATCAGCCCGAGCCCACCCGAGCCCGAATATTATACGTATTTCGAGATAGAGCCCGGGCCCGAACGAGCCAGAAGACTGGCTAACATGTTCAACCATTAATAAGAAACATCTTCTTTTCCACACTTTCACTGTCTCTTTCTCCTGCAATTTACCAATGTATTTCTCAAATGAGGAGTAGGGAAGGGACCTCTATCTATTTTGATAGTGAAGCTGTACGATTTTTTCTTTGACCGTTAGTTTACACCTGAAGTGCTTCGGGCGGTGCTGCAATTGCATGTTGCTCAAATAATGCTAATATTATCGCGCCATAATGCGCTACCACATCTACGTTGCTAAATAGAATTAGCAGGAAGCTACTGCGTGGAGACAGGGGGTTAATTATCGTCGGTAAGCTATCAACTATCAGATATCTATAGTTCTTGAAAAAGGCTTTTCTTCTCTGCAGGTAGGAAATGCCATAAGCCACACTATTGTGCGGCTTATGGCATTTCCTAACCAATCCTGGAACAAATAGCTGTCTGGAATGCCCGCTCACCAACCAGAACCAGTTGCCGAAGAATTCCTTTTACCAAGTTTAAAGTGTCTTATTTGCTAAATCATATAAAATCACATTTATATATAAAAAAATTCTCTCGCTGTCCCTAAGAGTCGGAGCCCGGCCGATCCCGAACCGGAGTAAATATTCTACAGCCCGAGCCTGATTAATGCCCGGGCTCTGCTTCGGGCTTTCGGGTTCGGGCTCAGCCCATCTCAGCTCTTCTGGGTATTTGTGCGTCATTTACTTGGGGAAGAGTGTGCACCAGGATGCAACGTAGGAAGAAACCAAGTCCGAACCAGTCATTCATGTGTAGGAAAGAGCATTTCCGAAGCCACGTGCGGCTACGCTGCCCCATTATCAGGAAGTTTCAATGTATTGTGGGTTTTGACACATTAGTTCCATCACAAGCATTCAAATTAACAACGGTTTGTGTCATAGCATCCTTTCTGTTGGCTGAAGCCATATCGGGTAGCATTCGCTCACCTCTGGCATCGATGAACCGTGGTTGGCCTACAACTAGCGCCGGTTCGTGGTTCTTCTGCCTTCGGATAACTTTTTGATGGTACTAACCATGGCTGCCGGTCTGCTCCCCTCAAGCCTTGCTGCCTCGGAAATGCTTTTACCACAGCTCTTGCATTAGAGTTGAGACCGTCTCCGCTCTGGCGAGACGGGCTGAGCCCGAACCCGAAAGTCCGAAACAGAGCCCGGGCCCGATTCTGGCTCGAGCTGTAGAATATTTACTCCGGTTCGGTCTCGGGCGGGCCCCGTCTCTTAGAGAGAGCGAGAGAATTTTTTTATATAAAAATGGGATTTTATATAATTTAGCAAATGAAACACTTTATAGTTGGTAAAAAGAATTCTTCGGCAACTGGTTCTGGTTAAAGAGCGGGCATTCCAGACAGCTATTTGTTCCAGGCTTGGTTAGGAAATGCCATAAGCCGCGCAATAGTGTGGCTTATGGCATTTTCTACATGCAGAGAAGAAAAGGCTTTTTCAAGAACTATAGATATCTGATAGTTGATAGCTTACCGACGATAATTAACCCCCTGTCTCCACGCAGTAGCTTCCTGCTAATTCTATTTAGCAACGTAGATGTGGTAGCGCATTATGGCGCGATAATATTAGCATTATTTGAGCAACATACAATTGCAGCACCGCCCGAAGCACTTCAGGTGTAAACTAACGGTCAAAGAAAATCGTACAGCTACATTATAAAAACAGATAGAGGTCCCTTCCCCACTCCGCATTTGAGAAATACATTGGTAAATTGCAGGAGGAAGAAAGAGTGGAAGTGTGGAAAAGAAGATGTTTCTTAGTAATGGTTGAACAGGTTAGACAGTTTTTGGGCTCGTTCGGGCCCGGAGTCTATCTTGAAATATAAAATTCGGTCTCGGGTGGGCTCGGGCTGATATACCACGGGCTTGGAAGTTCTCCGTGTCCAAAAATTGAGCCCGAACTCAGCTCTGCTGGGCATTATAATTTGGCATTTGTCAAACTCTCTTAAATCCGCTGCCTTTACTCATCTGAAGAGCAAGAATGACACTGATTAACAGAGCTCAATATCAGGTGATATTTACACCGTTTCATGACCTTCACACACGCTGACCTTTACACCCGTTTCATGACCTTCACACCCACCATCGTTTACCAGTAGTTGTTTTGAGTTTCTTAAAAGAAAAAAGCTGGTCATAATGATTCAGATCATTGCTGTATTATTGTAATACTATCTTGAAATATAAATGCAAGTGTGCTATCATGAAATATACATAACAAGTTGTGCTAATCGTACAAATTAAGGCCAGGATTAAGGGGATTGATTCATGGAAGATAATTGAAATGAGAATATGTTTTGAATGCTCATCCAAAAATAGATGAAAGTTTTAACGTAAATACTTTGTGTGGTAGATCCAGTATCTTCAATTCTTGTTGATGTTAGTTGCGCAAAATTGTCGAACCCAAACAGCCGATCGTTCTGACATAACGGAGGAACACATGACGAAATCATGATGAAATATTTTGGTTAAGTTCTTATAAAACACCTGTACGTATAAAATTCGAGGCGTTTCTGTGCGTTCCATGTGAGTAGAAAATTGTATACGTATTATTTTGCAGTGTTGATACTTCATAAATATTTACATTTACCGTAGATCCCAGCTTCAGTTCTAATAGGTTAGTTACAAACCAAATTTGGTAGTTTGTTCAGATCACTATATACTTTTGCTTTCCGACTCTTGATGTTGTAGTGTCTTGGATTCTAAAAGTGCAGTAAATTCAAATTAAAATCGAAACAAACTAGAGGCGTTCTAGCTTAGTTTTCGAATTTTTTGAAGAATTGGTCACGCAAAAGAAAACTTATTCCGTAGCTTCTATGCTATGAAAGAAGACACAATTTGTTGTTGCTTTATCTCGTAAATAAAATTCATGTAAAAAATGAAAAGTAATTCCCATACAGCCCACTATTGCGCAATTCCCAGAGTTATTAAATTAAACTGGCCTGTGGGTGCCCTTATTTTTATTTTCCCGGTTCTTCTTTTTTTTTCTTTTAATTTTCTTTCCTTCATTTTTCGAATTTTCTACAACAGTATTTATTCCAATGGCCGCTCAAAATGAAACACCAAGAAGGAAGCATCCGATTGGCGTGAAATTCTCAGCATGTGGCGCCCACGAGAGGACATGCAAACGACTAGCATTGCAGAGCATATGCAAATCATGTGCGCCCGACACGCCTCCGAGAAGTACTATAAGAAGGAGGCACAGAAGGCGGGGTTAAGTAGTGGAAGTGTGTCGTGCCGCCGGACCTGTGCAAGGGAAGCTTCCCGATGCCTCGTCGCAGAATACGGCAGTCATTTCAGTACGTTCCGGAGTTCGACAGAGGACGAATAGTGGCTTATCGCGACAGCGGTTTATCGTACCTAGACATCGCCGCCCGTGTGGGTCGACATCCAGCAACAATGAGGCGAATATGGATTCGGTGGGTGCAGGAGGGACGGACGGACCAACGTGAGCGATTGCCGCAGCCGCGGTACACCACCGAACGAGAGGACCGGCATGTTGTGCGGCGAGAATTGACGGCTCGCAGAGCCACATCACGAACCTTAGCGCAGGAATTAGGGTGTGTTGCGCAACAACCTGTGTCAGAACGTACCGTTCGACGTCGTCTGCAGGAGCTGGGGCTTGTCGCACGGCACCCATTGCTCCGATTACCATTGTCGTTACACCACCGGCGAGTGCGGCGGCAGTGGGCCGTTGAACGCCGCACATGTACTACGGAATGGCACGACATTGTCTACTTCGACGAATCCCGCTTCTGCCTGCAACCCCACGATGGTCGGATCCGCGTGTGGCGGCTCCGTGGCGAGAGACTGTTTGACGCCTGCATTATGCATCTCCATACCAGTCCGTCGCCTGGCGTTATTGTTTGGGGCGCCATTGGATATGACACCCGCACCCCTCTGGTACACATCGCCGGTACACTCAACAGCCACTGCAACATCTCCGAAATTTTGGAGCTTGTAGTCCTTCCCTACCTGCAGAACCTGCCAGCGGTCACGTTTCAACAGGAATATGCGCGCCCGTACGTGGCACGCGTCGTTCAACAATTCTTCAAGGCCCACCAGGTGTCACTGCTGCCGTGGCCCACCTGTTCTCCCGATATGTCGCCCATCGAACACGTCTGGTCGCTGATCGGCAACCGATTGGCCCGGCAAGCACCAACCGCGGCTACGCCTGATGAACTGTGGCAACGTGTGGAAGCACCCTGGACCGACATACCCCAAGCTCACATGCCAAGCCTCTTTCGCTCGATGCCGCGGCGTGTAGCGGCAGTTATTTCCAGCCATGGGGTCCACACGAACTATTCATATCTGCGTGTTCCGCAAGTCGTACGGGTCTGCAAGCTCAATTTTTTCATCTTTGTATCTGATGTTATGTATCCAGTAAATATGGCTTCGCTATCTCGTGTCCTTCTTGGTGTTGCATTTTGGGTGGCCAGCAGTGTAGAATAAAACTCTGAGTGTAAACTGAAGTGAAACTTAAAAAAATTCCTTCTTAAAGTTCGTTTCTTGATTTAAAAAAAAATCAAAACGTAATAAGTTTTTTAATCTCCACTTTTGCAAAGTTGGATGTACTAAATTTTGCACTGATTGCAATGAAGAAACCAGTACCATTGCATGATACGATCTAAGTACCAAAAACTCGATTTTTTTAAGTTCTTAGACGAAGTTTTTGAAAGTTCTTTTTTCATATTATATCATCCTTCGACATTATCAAAAGACAAGAGTGCGAAAGTTTTAAAGCTTGTTAGGGCTGTTTCTGAAGTTCCTCTCAGGAAAACACTGAGATGTGATTTCCAAAACGAAGATTACAGTAGCCAGAAAATAGGGGGAAAATTACACTGAATTTACCAGCTGCAACGTGGAAAAAATCATCGTATACTGGGGTGCAATAATTAAGGACGAGACGGTTTTTCGAATGTAACGTCGTGCAGAAGTGCTCCACATCGACTCAAATCATACCATAAGATCCCCAAGATGTAAGAATATGGGACAAGTTAGCGAAACCGTCCAAATAATGAATCCAAAGGATACAAAGGCACTTTATTGAAAAGGTGGCTTCGAGTACAACTGGACAGAAGACAGAAACGTCCATGTGACAGGCGGCTGACAAAAAAATCCAGTCTTTAGTAGGGGATATGATCACCCCTGACTGCGTTACAGGATTTACAACTTCTGTCCATGCTGAGGACGAGGTTGTCAAGGGGCTGTTGAGACATCGCGGCCCATTCCTTTTGTAGCGCCAATCGCAACAGCGCAATCGCTGCTGGCGGCTGGTGACGTGCTGCCAAGCGTCTCCCGAGAAGGTCCCACACGTGTTCGATTGGATTTAGGTCCGGGAACCTTGCGGGCAAATCCATGCGTTGAATGTCTTCACTCTCCAACAGCTCTGCGACAGCCACTGTACGATGAGTGTAGCGATGTCGTCCATGAAGAGGAACTCAAGACCCACAACACTTCTGACCAGACGCACGTAAGGCAGGAGAACCTCGTTACAATAGCGGACACCGGTGACTAAGCCTCCTTGGAAGATGTGACGGTCAGTACGGCTACCAAGCATGATACCACCCCAAACGAGAACTCCGCCACCTCCAAACCGGTCCCTTTCGATTATGTTGGAGGTGTGATTGCGTGTTTCCTGCTCTCTCCAGATGTGTATACGTCCAGAATCGCTCGTCAGACTAAATCGGCTCTCATCCGTAAAGAGAACTCCACCCCGTTGCTGATGTGTCCAGTTCTTTTGTTCCTGGCACCACAGAAACCGCCGTCTCCGATGCGTAGGTGTTAATGGCACACACCGTACTGGTCGTCGTGGAAATAGACCACCTTTCTGCAGCCTCCTGGCCACGGGAAAACGCGATAACGGACGCCCAGTTGTCTGTTGCATGTGCCTTGCGATTTCTCCCGCTGTCTGCCGTCTGTCTCTTCTCGCCTGTAGGACAATATGCCGGTCGTCCGCCGCCGTGGTTGTTCGTGGACGACCACTGCTAAACTCTCGGAGAGCTGTTCCTGTCGTTTGAACTGCTCTCCAAGCTCGTGAAACGATGCTGTTAACGATCCCGAACTCCTCGACCACACTAGTCACACTTTGAACTTCTTCCAACTTCTCAATGACGCGACCTCAGGCTAAGTCATCCAGATGTCTTCTACTGGACTGCATGTTGGCCATATCACACGGTGGCAGCAACTCGACGTCGTTCAAACCGATGTACACCGTGCAATAGCTTTCACCGAATTACTGAGCCTACACTGCCCGTTTGCTTTATAACCTTCCGACCCCCCCGTAATGCTACATATACGTGCATGCCCTACCGTACCGGACCCTAATCTATCTCCTGAGTGGTATTTCGGTCCGTTTTAGCTGCTCGTTCCGCTGTTATGCTAATTTCTCCTCTTCGTCCTTAATTTTTCACACCAGTGTATTTGACAACGCGCAAGCTCCTTAACCATAGAAATAGAGTTTTCTCGAAAGGGTCGTAAAGTCTTATATACAACTTAGTTTTAAAAACCAATTTCTCAAATCTGGCAGGAAATCGTCTATAGAATTTTAAGGATTTTGGATAAATCCGGTTTCTGATTTAAGAGTGACAGTTCTTCGCCTTCATCAAGGACAAGAATAACGCCCGCAATTCGCCTTAATAGCAGTTGCCTTTATATCTGAAAATTAATTTTAATAAATTTGTGAACATAGAGATAACCTAAATATTTCGCCGTAGTGGTAATAGTTATTTCTGCAACGCATTAGATTTCTGCATAGCTCAACATTAAAATTCTCATATTCAGTATGCTGAATATCATCCAACGGCTGGTGTGAACATGCAATTTTGGTCTGCTGCTACATGGGATATAGTCACACACAGTCTGTTCGAATTACAGTGTTCTAATGAAATCTGTAGAATCCCCAGGTTTGTAACATCCTGTAAACAACTGTGCCTACTGGTTAAAAATATCAATTCAATCTGGTGATTTAAATGCTTTTTTGAAGATTTGCAGTAAAAAATACTTTCTTGAAGATTATGCCCAGTAAAAAACCTTGTTATGAATATTTAGACATATTTTCCAGCCATAAAAGGCTTCGTAAATGGCTGTCAGGATGTAGCAATACTTTTAAATTGTTCGGTAACTATACTTTTATATTGCTCAGTAACTGTACTTTTAAATTGCTTGGTAATTGTACCTCTACAAGGAAGAACACATCAGAGATAATACTATATTTAGGAGTGTTAAATATCCATCGTTTGCTTACTTTTTTCGAACCAGCAAAGATTGCCTTGATATTTTCCTTTAGTTCAATAGCCGGAGTGGAATACACCGCAAAGGTTTTAGCTTCGTGCAGATCGAGTACTTCGGTGAAAACTTAAAAAAAATACAACGCCTTATTGGAGTCCTGTAACCCAGAATGTTGACATCAGTCAAAAACCTTGGATGTGCGTTTGCTTTAAAATCAGTTGGTCCTGGAAAAGATATTTTTTTCGAACGCAAAGCACACGAATCAAATAACCCCAAAAAGAGGAAATTAGTCCAAAATGTCTGAATGTGTAGCAGATATTCAGAAATTTGTTTGGCATTAAATCAGTTATAGTCGTAAAATAAAAAATATAATTTATGAACAAGCTCTGTGCGCAAAAGATGTTTTTCACCTCTAACGAGTGTTTTCAATTGCTTCAAATATTCTTTTTTGACTGCTTCCGTTTCATTAAGATGAACCTTTGCCAAACTTGTTCTTTCGATAATCGCACATCAGAGCGGAATGAACAAAGCTGTTTCAATCGACGGAATTCTGAAAATAATAAATACTCATATAAGCCTCGTTTTCCATTTACGGCATACATATTTCAACTTATCCATGTAAGAAAATATTTTTGCTTGTCAATGAGCCTGTCAGTATAATAAGAAAAGCGAAAATAAAAAAAAAAAGGCATTTTGTACATTGTATAATTTATATCTTTCAAGTTATGTTTTACAGCGAAGGTTTCTGAGAGTTCGTTTTCTCCGATTCTTTGCAACCCTTGAGGTGCCATGCAATCATTGTTTACAAAAATGTTTTTTTTTTTTTTTTGGAAAATTATGATACATCTCATTGCTTTGGCTAAGATATTTCTAAGAATCTACGAATGTCTAATGCATGGCGATTCAGTTTTTCCTTTGATCTCACACAAGTGTCACTTGATCAAATCTTTCATGACGGAAATATTTTCCTTTCTAAACGCCTCAGGAGCGATGTTTCGATTCCTTCTACTTATGGATGTTTCTGAGATCACGTAGCTGAAAGCTTATACATATTTCTAACATAATTAATTCATTGAATTTCGCAAATAATTTTTTTTCTATTTTTTGTAGGTTCTTCCTCGCCATGAAGTGAAATTTAAGCATTGATGTCCTCTCTTAACACAGCCACGATAGGAGCCGTTCCTCTGAGTCGATAACTGTTTCATTATTCACAGAAGTGTTTGAAAATATAGATCAAAGGAGCTAAAATAAACATGTGATTTTATTGGACTTCAGTTGCATATGTTTTAAATTTGATAACCATCAAAAAACGTTAGACGTTCTGTGTCGCTTATTTTCTAATGTAACTTTCAATTCTAGGTTTCTGTTCTTATTTAGTTAACGTTACTTCTCGCGTGATATCTCCCAACAGCTTACGTATTTGAAAAATCCTGGGAGAGAGCCAAGTCAGAATGACATGCATGAAAAGGATGTAAAGAGCAGTTGGTGTGGTATGTGTGATTCAGCTGTCGCGCTTCTCACTTTGAGCTATTTTTCTCTGTTAACACCAATAACTCGAAGCCGAGTTATTGGTGTTAACAGAGCCCGATGGCCCAATGTCAGGGACATCGTTAGGATTCCCATCAAAATATTATTTGAAGTGTTGCAGCAATCTTTTCAGAAGAATAACTAAAAGTTTTGTAAAAATCGAAACTGCTGTTTCAATGAAAGTGTTAGGGACTGAATGAATATCCGATAATGCTGAACACTGTTTAAAGAAATAAATAAAATAACTACGTGAACAAATATTTGAAGAAGGAAAATATTTGGGGTTTTTTTATTGGGGATTTAACGACCAACGTGAGCAACTCGATGTGCTATAAGCAGTCATCCTTCCCTAATTTTGGGCCACTGGTTCCAAGGAAAAGAGAGAGCCAGTGCCATAAGACAAACACAGGATCCATTAAGAATAAATTATTAATGCGTATTCATAATTAAAAGCTTTATTGGCATTGACTATATTTTCGCAGAGCTTCTGGCTCGGCTTCATCAAGACGAATGAAGCGTAAACATTCAAATCATGGTTACATTAAAGTTCTGACGGTCACGGTTTTTGGTCAGTAATTTGAACTTCTCTCTCCTCAGCTTCAAAAAACAGTTGATTCTCGCAGATAGAGATTTCGTCAAAATCGAGATTAGGAACTGGGATTTAAAGTTCCTGAAGTAAAGTCAATATCGGTATTAGATGAGTCCACAAGATGGAAGCAAAGCAAGATGTTGTATTGCGACTCCCGATGTCGGTTATATGAGTATGATTACGCACCAAATGTAGTCAAAAGTCCGGTTGACACCTAGAATGTACATAATTCAAGACTACGCACTTGTGATGATGATTAAGAATAAATTATCAACGTTTATTCACAATTAAAAGCTTCATTCGCATCGCAAAACTATAGTCGATGCTAATGAAGCTTTTAATTGTAAATAAACGTTGATAATTTATTCTTAATCAACATCACAAGTGTGTAGTCTTGAATTATATACAGCATCCATTCTTCACTAAAATTCGAACATAGACCCATCTTGTCAGCGCTTAGACCATTGCGCCACCGGGACGGCAATATTCGCTTTAGCATGGATTTTAGGGTACTTTTAAAAGAACGCATCCAAAGTTTTTTGGGAGTGCATCAAGGTTGACTCACCTACACCCTGATTAGAGAACAGGTATACCACGTAGGTCTCTTCTCACTTTCTTAGCTACAAAACTCGTAATAACATCATCAAAATCAAATTTGCATATAAGAATCGAGTTTTCTAAATCAAATTTGAATATAGGAATCAAGTGTGCATGGTACAATTGGAAACATGATAATAAGTCCAGTAATTATTAGATGTCACTTCGGAGGCGCAGTGTTCTAAGCTCTGGCTGATGACGGTTGTTCCGAGAAGTGTCCGGGTTCAAATCCCGATGAAACATGGATGTGTTACGTCACCCATGGCTCTTTCTACTTCCCTGAAACCAATGACCCTAAATTAGGGACGGGTGACTGCTTATAGCCCATCGAGTTGGTCACGGTGGTCGGTTAAACCTTCAATTAAAATTAATAATAATTACATCATTTATGAAAAACATTTTTTAAACTGGGATCTGTTGGACCGTGAGGGAATCAGGCCCTGGGAAGCGTTCGTTGATAAATTTTCCTTGATTTAATTGTTATTGGTCTTAAAGTTTTCGTCAAGGATTGTGCCTGTTCCTTTCTTCAACTACAAATGTTTGCAACTGAAAACATGGATTTTGGCAAGTACAATAACGAAAGGTATTGTAAGTTTTCACTAGCTCATTTATTCTTTCAGCCTTGTGCAGCTAGAGGCAGCACAACAAAATTCCTGTAAGGACGTGACAGATGTACCATATATCAATTAAATGAATAATTGCTACGATATGAAAGTTGCAATCGCGGTATTACTGAAGTTTTTCCATTTCTTTCTGTGCCTACAAATCAGAAATATATTCTGCCCATAAAAAATACGTGCTGTTCAATAGTCGTGACTTTCAGTAACAACTGGCGCCCTTGAAGGAAGGCAGAGCTGCGCAAATTTTTGTATGAAGGAAGGTCAGTACAAAGGTCTGCCGCGAGGACAAGAGTTCAGAGATCAGATCTACCAGTTTTAGAAGCAATCTACAAAGTTTCACACAATAATATATACTATATCGAAGCCCCTTCTGTAGACGCATTAACTGATGTTTATCCTGTTCATATAACGGATGCTACATGAGTAAAATGTTCTCGCAATTCTATCTTCACGATGTATCCTGTATCTCTTTTGAAAACAAAACTAACCGATAAATGTACACCAAACACGTTTGCCTTGATAGATCACGAGTTTCCAATCTTTGTTCTGCGAAAAATAACCGTGAAAGACGGGTGTTCTATTTAGGCATCATGCCTGTCAGTCCCGTGATTTGTGGATTTGTGTTTCGTTGATCACGATCCCTTTACGAAATTACGCTCAGTTCTTCATAAAGCCAGTATGACAATCAGCTATTTATCACACCACTCCTTACAGACTCATATGTGTATATACACTGACGGAAAAAAATCCCAACACCAAGAAGGGGTTGTGTTAGATAAACAACAGTTGGTAGGCGGTGAGAGTACATCTGTAAGATGACTTCTATGCGAATTTCGCGCTCGGCGCATACGTGTGGCGCTAGTAGCGCCCCTCGGAACATGCAAAGCAGGTTTATTGTGAATACGCGCTGTAACGTTCGTGAGCGTTAGTTATCGTGGAGATTCGACGTAGAGTGTTGATGTTAGTCAAGAATGCCTTTAAGAAGACGAAGAAGCCATTATCAACAGCTCACAGAGTTTGAACGAGGTATGTAATAGGGCTACGAGAAGGTGGATTTTCTTTTTGCAATATTGCAGAACGACTTGGCAAGAATGTAGCCACTGTGCATGATTGTTGGCAGCGGTGGTAAAGCGAAGGTACTGGCTCAAGAAGACCGGGTTCCTGCCGGCCACGTGGCACTACTGGGAGGGAAGACCACCATGTACGGCGTATGGCCGTGGCGCATCGTACCGCGTCTGCGGCAGCAATTCGAGCTGCAGTTGCCACCACAGTGACACAACGAACTGTTACAAATCGGTTACTTGAAGGACAGCTCCGAGCCAGACGCCCTGTAGCGTGCATTCCACTTACTTCAAACCACTGCCGTTTGCGACGTCAGTGGTGTCAAGCTAGAGCTCATTGGAGGACGGAGTGGAGATCTGTTGGGTTTTCTGATGAAAGCCGGTTCTGCTTAGGTGCCAGTGATGGCCGTGTGTTGGTTAGAAGGATTCCTGCAACCAACCTGTCTGCGGCCGAGACACACTGGACCAACACCTGGAGTTATGGTCTGGGGAGCAATTTCCTATGACAGCAGGAGCACTCTCATGATTATCCCACGCACCCTGACGGCAAAGTTGTACGTCGGTCTGGTGATTCAACCTGTTGTGCTGCCATTCATGAACAGCATTCCAGGGGTGTTTTCCAACAGGATAACGCTCACCCGCATACCGCTGTTGTAACCCAACATGCTCTACAGAGTGTCGACATGTTGCCGTGGCCTGCTAGATCACCAAATCTTTCACCAATCGAGCACGTATGGGACATCATTGGACGACAACTCGAGCGTCACCCCCCAACCAGCATTAACCGTTCCTGTATTGACCGACCAAGTGCAACAGGCATGGAACTCCATCCCACAAACTGACATCCAGCACCTGTACGACACAATGCATGAACGTTTGCGAGCTTGTATTCAACCTTCAGGCGGTTACACCGGTTATTAATGTACCAGCATTTCACATTTAAAATGGCTCTTCTCGCGCTTACAATAAGCTGTGATCGTGAGACCTTAATCGATTAAATATGTTACCAATACAAATGTATTGCCGCCATTTCATTCCTCTACAACTATTTTTTCGTGGTGTTGGGATTTTTTTCCGTCAGTGTATGTACATGTATATATCATCATCATCATCATCATTGTCAACCATTATCAATCAACTGCTGGACGAAAGTCTCCCAAGTTTCTTCCACAACGGTCTGTCTTGTGAAAATCATCTAAATACGTGGCATCAGTTGAAAAAATAAATCCATCGCTCTTTCCACGTCGTCTCCATCTGGTGGGCATTAATGGCACTGGCTATATATAATATATATAATTATAGCAATAATCCAAAGGGCGAGATCCAAGGTAAAAATCATCTAAATACGTAGCGTCCGTGGAATAAATAAATCCATCGCTCTTTCCACGTTAAGCAACTCACAGCAACCGAAAAATTGTTTATGCCCAGATGTAGACATCTCAGTAGCTGAGCCCATCTTACGGATTTATGATGTCATATGCTGACTGAAAAAGAAAAACACACATAGCGCCGTGAATTGTTGGCCGCTGTAGTATAAAGCTAACGCGCTCGGCTAGATATCGAGAGGATTCAATTCCCCGGTGGCGACCGAATAACAATTTTTCGGTTGCTGCGCGTTACTTAACGTGGAAAGAGCGATGGATTTATTTATTCAGTCTGTCTTGTGCCAGTCTCCTCCATGTTACTCCCGCATACTTTCGAATTTCATCCACCCACCACCCATGTGGTCTTCTTCTGGGTCTTTTCCTGTCCCTTGGAATCCAGTCTAAAATTTCGGCTGTCCATCGATGTCCTGTCCTTTTGGAAACGTGAACTTACGCCCTCTAGTGGCTCACTTGTGCATTAAGAAATATTTGAAACTATATGAGAAGCACCATACGTAAGCACTGGAAGGATGCATTGATCAAACACTTTTCTTTTAAGACATAATGGCATATTGCTCTTGAAAATTATGCTGTTTCTTCCAAAAGCTCTCCAGGCAAGTTTTGTACGCCGATTAATTTCTTCATCAATGTGACCCTCACTTGATATCTGCTGTCCAAGATAAACGTACGTGTCTGTTATCTCCAGCTTTTCTCCATCAATCGATAAATCTTCATTTCTTGTAAAAGCATTGAACATCACTTTTGTCTTCTGAAAGTTCATTTTTAATCCCACTTCTTTACTCTTGTCAGCAAGTTCCTGGATCATACTCTGCAGCTCTGATGGGGTAGTTGCAAAAATGACTACGTGGACCTTAACTAAAAGAGACATACAAAGGCTGCAGACAACTCAAAAAAGCATGGAGAGGTGCATGCTTGGTGTAACCAGGAGAGATAAGAAGAGGAACTCGTGGATCCGAAAAATGACAAGAGTGGAAGACATCATGATCAGAGTTAAATCCCTGAAATGGCAATGGGCTGGACATACTGCCAGAAGGACAGATCATCGATAGACAGCTGAAATTTTAGATTGGATTCCAAGGGACAGGAAAAGACCCAGAAGAAGACCACATGGGAGATGGGTGGATGAAATTCGAAAGTATGCAGGGGTGACATGGAGGAGACTGGCACAAGACAGACCGTTGTGGAGGAAACTTGGGGAGACCTTCGTCCAGCAGTGGATTGATAATGGTTGACAATGATGATGATGATGATGATGATATGAGAAGCATTTCGCACCAGAAACGCTCTCTAACACAGAAATAATTTTTCAAATCGGACTCTTAGAAACAGAAATATCGACACAAATAGGATGTGACTTTACGCCCCCTGGTGGGAAAACCATGCATTATTTTAAGAAGAAAATATTCTCAAAAGGTTTTTCAATATGAGCGTTATCGGTCCTGTAACGTATACTCTATATTCACTTTCCTTTTGATTTTACTATCTCTGGTTATTTTATTTTACTATGTAAATTATCTTCCTACTGAACGAAATATTATTTCACCCGCTGAATGAGATCTGGCAATGAGTGTAAGTCATGACGTGGTGGTAGCTAGTATATAGGCGCGTTCATCAGTGTTGAGTTGTGTTGCGTTGGAGAGAGCGTTGAGGTTGATGTGTTGGCGTTGCGAGGTGTTGTTATGAGAGTGTGTGTACTATAAAAGGAAAGTTTATTCATTATTATGTACAAGATATATGAGTGCCTTAGTTGACCAAGAGTCTTGGAAATAAACAAGTTTTGCAGTAAGTTCAGTCTTTCTCAATTCATAGTTTTTGTCAGACCTCTGTCTGGCTGTTAGGTTTATGACTTTGATTACTTAATATAAATAACCAGCGTTGAGACTTTGTTTAAGTTCATAATTAACGAGTAACAACACCCTTTTGGGAATTCACTATTTTGAAGCTTAGAGCATTATTCATTCATAATAATTAGCTTAGCAAAAAGATTATAAAGCTAATTCATTATAGTCCAAGAAAAAAAAAATTAGTCGAGTTCTCAGGAGCCTAGATTTTGATACAAAACATCAGAAGCAGAAATTACCACTTAATCCCTCTGGTGCCCAAACCATTCCTTTACCAAACATTAGAAATTATATCAAAAATATTTTTCATCAGGTGTTGTATGCGATACAGGAAGAATTTTTCAAATCGGAGTTTTAGAAGCAGAAATAACGCAGAAAACGTAATTTACCTTTGTGCCCTCTAGCGTAAAGTTTATGATTTACTTGAAAATTTTGAATTTATAAGGGAAAACATTTCGCATCGGAAACACTATCCAACAAAGAAGGAATTTCTCAAATCGGACTCTTAGAAGTAGAGATATTGACAAAAATAAGACATACATCTACGCCCCCTAGCAGAGAAACCATGGAATATTTTAAGAAGAAAATATTCCGAAAAGGTTTATCGATGTGAGTAGCATCAGCCCACTTAGGAATTTTTTCAATCGATAATTTAGAAGCTCAGATTTTATGGCAAATACATCAGAAGCAAAAATGAACACTTATCCCCCCCCCCCCCTTGTGGTCCAAGTATTCTTTACTAAAAATTAAAAATTAGAAATTATATGCAAACGATTTTCCAACAGGAGCTGTATCCGCTGAAGAAAAACGTTTTCAAAACGGAGTTTTAGAAGAAGAGTTATCGGGGAAGAAATGTAATTTACTTTTACGCCCCTAGCGGACAATCTATACGTAATTTGA
This sequence comes from Macrothele yani, assembly GCA_039090855.1. Lineage (NCBI taxonomy): Eukaryota > Metazoa > Arthropoda > Arachnida > Araneae > Macrothelidae > Macrothele > Macrothele yani. Next base: position 72,284,976 of record CM077010.1, on the reverse strand, counting down.
AAAAGTAACTATATCTAAAATACTCTTCGACATAAATGAAATCGAAAGATAAAAAACGTTTTTCAATAGGATGTTTAGAAGCAAATATGTGGCATGAAACGTATTTTTGAATTCGACATCATCTGCATTTACGCCCTCTAGCGGTGAAATTCTACATCGCAAAAAAAAAAAAGAAAAAAAAACGAAATGAAGGATTTTCATTGGCATATTTCAAGCTTCCCAATACAAAAGAATGTTTGAAAATGGACTAATAGTTGCAGAGATATCGTGTCTACAAGCGGACGGACAAACCGATAACATAAGCACGATCTCTTTTTACAAAAGACGTGCTAAAAAGAGGACGGGTACCAAATCTATACCTTTTGGTCATATTCCTTAAAAGCCCCTCTAATGTGACACAAATGGATTGTGCCTTCGGACTGCTACAAAGAGGCCTTTCGAAACGCAGACCTGAAACAGTGATCGTACTGTGGGAGGCAGTGGAAGAACAGTGGAATGAAATACTGCTACCAATTTTAACCGTTTAACCGGCTGGAACGAATTAACTCGGGATTAGCAATATGGGCTGAAATCAGCTCGAAGAATATGTCTAGTTTCTAAGAAGTGGGAGGAATGCGGCTGGAATGATTGAACATGCGCATCAGGAAGAGTTGCTTTCTCCTTAGCTTTATTGTTCAAAGTGATCTGTTAGGGATATGACTGTCACTAATCCATTCTGATTTATTACCTATAAAAATGTCTATAACAAAGATATAAACCCTAAAAATAAAGAAAGATGTTATAGTTACTTGCTTCTACACAGTACTTCACCAGCATGCCTAGAGTCATGAAGGACTAGAACGGAGCAGACTAGTCCTTCGCCCGCATGCATTGGGTGATAAAAATCTAGAAAAAAGCGCATATAGTCAGGGACAAATTTTTGGCCTGCATTGCTCAAATGAGAGAGAAGGAGGAGTTATTGTCGTAGCTTTCGTAAACCCCAGCCGCAAAAAGGACATTTTTGTTTAGGGTGAGCAGAACATTTTGAACACCATTTGTTTCAGGGACATCGGCCGCTTAACGGGTTAAGAAATGCCCTGTTATCTTGGAAATCTAGATGCAGGGTCATAGTCCAGATAAAAGGCTATCAGACAGAACATTTAAGAAAGAAATAATTTTATTTCAAACATTAATTATATTGCTGGAAAATTGTTCAAAAACTGTGTGAACATGCTCCGTAATATGTTCTTTCTGGATAATAGATTGGTACCTGAATTACCGTAAAGCATTCCATACACAGTAACGGCCTAAAACTTGGTGAGGTGTGCCAGAAAGTTCATGTTGTTGATTAAAGTACGAAAAATTAATAAGGAGCAACCTGTGGCACAGCAATTACTATGTTCTATCGAAAATTAGTCGAATTACTCTTGTTCAGGATACCACTCTCAAACAAAGCAAAAAGTCATTTGTGGGAAACATGTCCCTTAAGACGTCGTGGTTTGACATTGCTGTGAAGCAGTTGTGTAACATTGCATGAGATTTCATCTCTTTTGCAATTATCTTAATAATCCTTTATATACTGACGGAAAAAAATCCCAACACCAAGAAGGGGTTGTGTTAGATAAACGACAGTTGGTAGGCGGTGAGAGTACATCTGTAAGATGACGTCTATGCAAATTTCGCGCTCGGCGCATACGTGTGGCGCTAGTAGCGCCCCTCGGAACATGCAAAGCAGGTTTGCTGTAAATACGCGCTGTAACGTTCGTGAGCGTTAGTTATTGTTGAGATTCGACGTAGTGTGTTGATATTAGTCAAGAATGCCTTTAAGAAGACGAAGAAGCCATTATCAACAGCTCACGGAGTTTGAACGAGGTCGTGTAATAGGGCTACGAGATGGTGGATTTTCCTTCCGCAATATTGCAGAACGACTTGGCAGGAATGTAGCCACTGTGCATGATTGTTGGCAGCGGTGGTAAAGGGAGGGTCCTTCCTCAAGAAGACCGGGTTCCGGCCGGCCACGTGGCACTACTGAGAGGAAAGACCGCCGTGTACGGCGTATGGCCGTGGCGCATCGTACCGCGTCTGCGGCAGCAATTTGAGCTGCAGTTGCCACCACAGTGACATAACGAACTGTTACAAATCGGTTACTTGAAGGACAGCTCCGAGCCAGACGCCCTCTAGCGTGCATTCCACTTACTCCAAACCATTGCCGTTTGCCACGTCAGTGGTGTCAAGCTAGAGCTCATTGGAGGACGGAGTGGAGATCTGTTATGTTTTCTGATGAAAGCCGGTTCTGCCTGTGTGCCGGTGATGGCTGTGTGTTGGTTAGAAGGAGGCCAGGTGAGCTCCTGCAACCAACCTATCTGCGGCCGAGACACACTGGATCTACACCTGGAGTTATGGTCTAGGGAACAATTTCCCATGACAGCAGGAGCACTCTCGTGGTTATCCCATGCACCCTAACGGCACAGTTGTACGTCGGTCTGGTGATTCAACCTGTTGTGCTGCCATTCATGAACAGCATTCCAGGGTGTGTTTTCCAACAGGATAACGCTCACCCGCATACCGCTGTTGTAACCCAACATGCTCTACAGAGTGTCGACATGTTGCCGTGGCCTGCTAGATCACCAAATCTTTCACCAATCGAGCACGTATGGGACATCATTGGACGACAACTCGAGCGTCACCCCCCAACCAGCATTAACCGTCCATGTATTGACCGACTAAGTGCAACAGGCATGGAACTCCATCCCACAAACTGACATCCAGCACCTGTACGACACAATGCATGAATGTTTGCGTGCTTGCATTCAACATTCTGGCCGTTACACCGGTTATTAATGTACCAGCATTTCACATTTAAAATGGCTCTTTTCGCGCTTACAATAAGCTGTGATCTTGAAACCTTAATCGATTAAATATGTTACCTATACAAATGTATTGCCGCCATTTCATACCTCTACATCTATTTTTTCGTAGTGTTGGGATTTTTTTCCGTCAGTGTATTTTGTGGTTTATGGGTTTGTGGGCTTGATTTCACTCTTCATCGAAATTCTTATAATATTTAATTTGTAAATGTTACTTATGAAATACTTCTGAAGGGTAACATAAGGGAAAATATGAAAGAAAAACCGCCTTTCTTTTTTTTTTTACCCTCGAAAAGGCGATAACTGTTTCGACAAATGCCTTTAAATAATTATTTTTCATACCTGCGTAAATGAACAGTCCCAAATATACATTTCATATCTGCTGAAAAAACTTGATTTCTCAAAATAAAAATCATTCTCTCTTTCAAGAGTTTGGACGCCGAATGTTTGCTCATTTGAAGAGATTACTCATTTCATCTTAGCACTCCTAGGTTACGGAGCACATGATCAGATTGCGCAGACACGTGGGATACAGTTTAAATTGGATAACAGTGGTTTCTCCGTCACCAAAACTCTTGAGGTTATTCGTTGTCTGAAACTTTGGAGTTCTTTCATACTATTGAAGAATGTCATTGGGGAAACATTTCACTACAATTTCTTCCTGAAAGATCTGTTTCTAGCGATAACGTTTCAAAGAAATGAAAGCAAATTAGCATTTTTACTTTAATAGTGAGAAACGGAAGTTACTAAAGGCAACAATTTCAAAATTCTTAAATTATTTTTCAGGGCAGTACGATCGCACAAGTTTATATATTCTTGGTATTCGAATTTCGTGATTAAGTGGTGTGTAGAATATTATTAGAGTTTAGAGCAACAGTAACCTCTATCAACGTCACCTACAGCAACCTAGGTCTATTTTAACCGAACGAGCCGCCAGCAAAGTCATACATTGCCACAATCAAGGTAGATTGAAGCACTGCCTCTTGTTTACGCTTTTTTTTTTTTTTTTTTTTGATTGGAGGTTTAACGACCACCGTGAGCAACTCAATGGGCTATAAGCAGCCGCCCGTCCCTAACTTAGGGTCACTGGTTCCAGGGAAGAGAGAGAGAGCCAGTGCCGTAAGACAAACACAACATCCATGCCTCACCGGGATTCGAACCCGGACCCCTTCGGACGAATGATCAGAGGCCAACGCCTTAGACCACTGCGCCACCGGGACGGCTGTTTACGCTTTCCAACCGTAGGTTGAAAAAGCGTATATGCTCCAGCTTTGTCCGTCTGTCCACACGATAACTGGCGTAAAAATGGTTCGATTTCGATGAAATTTTAGTATGTGGTAGGGGACCACCTGGAGACGAATCCTATTGAAAATGGGACAAATGGGGTCAAAGGTCACGACGTAGGAGCGGGATCCTTCCATTGCCCTTATGCATCATAAGTTGCGTAAATATGGTTCGATTTCAATGAAATTTCAGTATGTGGTAGGGGACCACCTGGGGACTTACCCTATTGAATGTGGACGAAATAGGGTCAAAGGTCAGGACATAGGAATGCGATCCATTCCATCGCTCTTATCCCATATTATTAAGGTGGACGTCAAGTAATTTTGCTTCCCATATATACTTCCAATGCGAAAACTTTTGTACGCATTTCCTTCACAACTAATGTGTTTCCAATGATGAAAATTTGAACATCGATTAAAATAACTTTATTACAACTTGGAATACTTAGTATTTTCTAAAACATAACCATAATTGCATTAAAAATCCATAACTTTTCCTTTGGTGGTGTTGAAACCAGAAAAAGGATGGCGCGACCTGTACTTTGATGACGTCAGTAGGCAAACAAATGTTGGATTGCATAATTATGGTTATGTTTTTAGAAAATATTAAGTATTCCAAGTTATAAAATGAAGCTATTTTAATCGATGTTCAAATTTTCATCCTTGTGAACGCATTAATTGTCCAGAAAAAAGATGGCGCGACCTGTATTTTCATGACGTCAGTAGACAAACAAATGTTGGATTGCATAATTATTATTATGTTTTAGAAAATATTAAGTATTCCAAGTTATAAAATGAAGCTATTTTAATCGTTGTTCAAATTTTCATCCTTGTGAGCGCATTAATTGTCCAGAAAAGATATGGCGCGACCTGTATTTTCATGACGTCAGCAGACAAAAAAATGTTGGATTGCAAAAATATGGTTATGTTTTAGAAAATATTAAGTATTCCAAGTTATAAAATGAAGATATGTTAATCGATGTTCAAATTTTTAATTTTGGGAACGCATTAATTGGGAAGAAAATGTGTACAGAAATTTTTCCATTCGAAGTACAGGAAGCAAAATTACTTGACGTTCACCTTAAAGGAGCAATTTTTGTATGTATGTAAATTTTATTTTAAAAACGGCTATGAGGATTTTGATGAAAGTTGTTAACCTACCGTTTTCTGGTACTAGAAATCAATTTAGCTTGATCTCGACTTTAAGAAAATTTGTTTAGTGAGTTAAATAACCACCCAGAATCACCAAGTTTGTAGAGTGGTGTCATGGCGTCGCCGTTAGATGTTGGCGCGCGGTCATGCCATCTATCTCATTACGTTACGCGTTGTTTGTGGATCCTATTAAAGTTTTATGACGTCACACCTTGCTAGCAGATAGTCGCGATTCCCATCTGCCTCATTACGTCACGCGTTGTGTGCGTATGTTCGGCCGCACAATAACTTGCGTAAAAATTGTTCGATTTCGATGAAATTTTAGTATGTGGTAGATGAACACCTGAGAAGGAACCCTATTGAAAGTGAACGTAATGGGGTCAAAGGTCAGGACATAAGAGCGGGATCCATTCCACTGCTCTTATGCGTCATAACTAACGTAAAAAAGGTTCGATTTCGATTATATTTTAGTATGTGGTAGGAGACCACCTGGAGACAAACCCTATTGCAAATTGGCGAAATGGGGGTCAAAGGTCAGGACATAGGAGCGTAATCACTTCCATCGCCCTTATGAGTCATAACTTACGTAAAAATGTTTCGATTTAGATGAAATGTTGGTATGTTGTAGGGACCTTCCTGGGGACGAATCCTTTTGAAAATGGGCGAAATGGGGTGAAACGTTAGGACACAGGAGCGGGATCTATTCCATAGCGCTTATGCATCATAGCTTACGTAAAATTGCATCTATTGCGACAAAACTTTGTCATGTCATTTCGGAGATATACTGAACCAGTTCTGTTGAATATCATCTAAATGGATCAAAGATCAGGACACTGGGGTGAGATTCATTCCACAGCCATTTTCCTCATAATTTGAGTAATATCTTGAGTAATGATTTCTAGTATATTGGAAAGCGTATCATAATCAATGAATTGCTAGATTTTACTAACTTGTTTATCTTTCGAGTCGTTTATGATTATTTACTCTTCTATTTGGTGATAATTACACAGTATACCGATTGATAAGGAAATTGCGCTTACCAACAAGAGCGAGCCAAAATTCACCACAAACACAGAACTGAGATAGATAATACAGGACTTAATTTTCAAGACAGTACATTAGTTAGACAAACTGTAAAACAAAATCACCAAACAGCAATCAGTACCTTCTGTAACAACAATGTTGTGAAATTCAATCTGATATGCTGTGCGATACGCCATGATTAACCTCTCAAATTGTGTCATACGGTACCTGCGATCATGCATCGTTTATTCGGTCCCATAATTCAATGATATACCACGGTGGCCAAGGAGAGACTTGTAAGCGACTTCCACTGAAGTCAGTACCTTGTCGATGGGTGAAATCTGTAGTGATTTCTCTGGATATTGCTGAGTATATGGACCCTTGTAGCGGTGTGTGGTCGATCGTTATATTGCTGGAAAGGTGCTCCGCGAGATACCACACTGAAATTTCAAAATCACCGGCTCTGTAAAACGGCATCCGCTTAAAGCCGGGTTGTCACAGTGCCCATTATGCGTCAGCATAGGTAACAGGCTATTGTAGGCAATGGAATCCAGTACAAGGAAGCTTTGTTGACGAGCAATGTACTTCTTGAGGATAACAGGAATACTCGGTGTCGATAAGTATGGACGGTCATCGACATCAAGGCAGAATCAGGAATAACCACTGATCACGGAAGGGTGCCACTCCTGTCTCTACGCAGCTCTACTACAACACAATGCCAGCAAAGGACGTCAATGACTACCGGGAGTGCAAACCTTTCTCCATCAATTTCCGTTTACCGTCCAAGTTGTTACGGTGATGTCCGTAGTCACCGCGAAAATTGGTCAAATGGTCTGTGCAGTAGCTTGCGGCGGCGCAATTGTTTCGCAACGAATGCACATATCGAAGCTTGCTGACGACCGAGTAACTGAGCCTGTCCGGCTATGGTGACCATCTTTCAAATGCTATTGCAAATAAAGTTCAAGTGTTCTTTTATCCCGATGCACATGAAGCGAATCGACCAACCAACTTCTTAGAAGCATATGATCTTTCCTTTCTCAAGTGCCTCCATGTGGTGATAGGGTAGGGACACTTGATCGAGGTTGAAGCTCCGAGGCTAGGTCCGATACGTAATGGGAAAGAAACTCGTTGAATTTTAAAATGTATCTCATGCTGTATCTCATGACATCAGTATCTCATAGCATCAGTATCTCATAACATCAGTATTTTACTCTAATATCTCATAACATCAGTATCTCATGACATCAAATGTATAACATCAAATGTAAAAGTATCATCAAATGTAGAAGTATCATAACATCAAATGTAGAAGTATATCATAACATCAGTATCTCATGTATCTCATAACATTAGTATCCCATGTATCTCATAACATCAGCATCTGATGCTGAAAAAGTAACCTCGTAGCTTAAGAGGAGCGAAAGACGCTGCTCAACTTTATCTTGAAATAATGTTAGATATCAGCACAGGTGGCGCAGTGGTCAATGCGCTGGAATATGACCATTCGTCCAAGAGGGTCCGAGTTCGAACCCTTGTTATTCATGGATGTTGTGTTTGTCTTACCACACTGGCTCTCTCCCTTCCCTGGAATCAGTAACCCTAAATTACGAACGGGCGACTGGTTATAGCCCACCGAGTTGCTCACAAAGGTCGTTAAACCTCCAAACCAAAAATCTAGCGATAGCGATAAATACAAATTCCCTTTGTTTCTCACTGTTAAGCCTAGAACTCGAAGAAATGCAAATTTAGATCCGTTCTGTGTAAATGCACGTATCAATCTGCCCAAACTGTCACGATTATGTCAGAAACGATGAAATGCTGTAAACTGGTAAGTTAATATATCATGGACATATGATATATTAACTTACCAGTAAATATATCATATGTCCATGTACTTAATGCATCACATCTGGTGAAACTGGTTTTCAATATGGTGAGACCACTTCTGTCGGAAAAGATAAAAAACAGAGTAAGTAAAATTACAGGTAAAGGGGAAACTGGAAAAATCACGAATATCTTGCTAACATATATTTTTCTGTGATACAAGTATTTTCCTGTCAGTCACACAGACTCACAGAAAGCGGGTGTTCAGTGTGTTTCTAATACTTTTTCTGCAGACAGAATTGTAGTATTTGTAGTTACATAATTTCAAATATGGTACGTGCCCTGTCTGGTACAGCAGCAATAGAACGAAATGAGAATGACAACAATTTCATTCCTAAGTATCGTTACAACGCCTTTTCCTTTTGAACAAACTACGCACCGTAGTTGGTTCAAAAGGTTTTCCAGCGCGCTTTTCTTTTAAGTTATAAACGAACGATCGCTTGTTTCCTAATGCAAAATGATTGCCTTTCTGAAAACTATTTGATTGAGGTTATGATTTAGTCTGACATATCGTTGTAAATGCAAGCACCTCCCCCCCCCCAACCTTTCCTTCTCTTCCTTACATGGATAGACCCGTGAACGACAAAAAAATGAAGAAAATATATGCGGGATTTTCTTCACAGTGCAATTAATCGGGCATGAAGTAATTTTAAGTAATGCTTTGCACCTCGACTTTTACAAGATGAGAAAGAAACACAAATGAATACATCTATACATATGAAGTAAAGTGGGAAAAAGGGGAAAATGCGAGTGATTCCGTCCGCTAATTATTCAACACCTGAATGACCTAGAAATTTGAAAATTGCTATGCTGGTAGAACTTAACGTCGTTATAGCCAAAAAAAGTCCGAAAACCAAAAAAAAAAAAAAAAAAAAAAGGTGGCTTTGGAGCATTGCTTGAAATTTCCGTGAATTCTTCGAACATTTCTAAATGACCTACAGGTCTGAAAATTGACATACTCATTGATCTTAATGTCCAGTTACCAGAAAAAGACCGAAAAAATTGGCGACTTTGGAACATTGTCTGCTAAACGTTTTCGCGAATTGTTTGATCACTTTTAAATGACCTAGCGACCTGAAAATTGGCATGCTGATATGCCTTAAGATCCGAAAACCAAATACACTGCTGTCCACCCAAAATGCAACACCAAGAAGGACACGAGATAGCAAAGCCAGATTTACTGGACACATAAAAACACATTGTGACGTACCTGCCAGCAGGACGCACATGACATAAAGGCAGATAGGAATCAGAATACATGTCTGCGTAGCTCAGTTGGTAGAGCGACTTGTTCCGGAATAAGCGTACTCGGGTTCGAATCCCGGCGTAGACCAAAAATGACGGAGAAATTTATTTCGTTATAATGGCGCCCGAACTACCCGGATGACCCGACCGTTCAAAATCTCGCATTGGTGTGATGTTATTTCCACACCGCGAGATAGGAAAAATCAGAGAATCCCTTCTCCAGTGCTTCGAAAAATAAATGTGTGTGACGTTGCATTCCTCACACCAGATTGACTGGGAGTTCTCAAGTGCACGTTCTACAGTGGTTGTCTGCTTGCAACGATTCATGGTCACGGCTGACCCGTGGGCCATGCCCCCGGCCCTCTTTCGGGGGAGATGTGACGTACCTGCTAGCAGGACGCACATGACATAAAGGCAGATAGGAATCAGAATACATGTCTGCGTAGCTCAGTTGGTGGGCCACGATTCGTGCCACGTGCGGGAGCACATTGTCCTGTTGAATCGTGGTCGCTGGCAGGTCGTGCAGGTAACTGAGCACTACAAGCTCCAAAACGTCGAAATGCAGCGATGGCTGTTGAGTGCACCGGCGATGCGTACCAGAGGGGTGCGGATGTCATATCGAATTGCGCCCCAAACCATTACACCAGGCGACGGACCGGTATGGCGATGCATAATGCAGGCGTCATACAGTCTCTCGCCATGGTGCCGCCACACGCTGATCCGTCCATCGTGGTTTTGCAGGCAGAAGCGGGATTCGTCGGTGAAGACAATGTCATGCCATTCCGTAATACATGTGCGGCGTTCAACGGCCCACTTCCGCAGCACTCGCCGGTGGTTTAACGTCAATGGTAATCGGAGCAATGGGCGCCGTGCAACAAGTCCCCGCTCCTGCAGACGATGTCGAACGGTACGTGCTGATACAGGTTGTTGCGAAACACACCCTAATTCCTGCGCTAACGTTCGTGTTGTATCGGTGCGAGCCGTCAATGCCCGCCACATAACATGCCGGTCTTCTCGATCGGTGGGGTGCCGCGGCTGCGGCAATCATTGAAGTCGGTCTTTCTGTCCTTCCGGCGCCCAACGAATCCATACTCGCCTCACTGTGGCTGGATGTCGTCCCACACGGGCGCCGATGTCTCGGTACCATAAACCGCTGTCGCGATAAGCCTCTATTCGTCCTCTGTCGAACTCCGAAACGTGCTGGAATGACTGCCATATTCTGCGACGAGGCATCAGGAAGTTTCCCACGCACAGGTTTGGCAGCCCAACACACTTCCACTACTTACACCCCGCCTTCTGTGTACCTTTCGTATAGTGCTTCTCAGTGGAGTGCCGGGCGCACATGATTTGCATATGCCTTGCAATGCTAATCGTTTGCATGTCCTCTCGCGGGCGACGCATGCTGCGAATTTTAGGCCAATCGGATGCTTCCTTCTTGGTGTTGCATTTTGGGTGGCCAGCAGTGTAAATCAAAATGGTGGTTTCGGGATACTATCTGTTTGAATTTTTCTTCGCTGTTCAAAATGCTGATAGGTTATAAGATGGTACCTGGAAAAGTCCGAAAACAAAGAAGCAAAATGGCAGCTTTAGAAAATTGTCTGCTTGAATGTTTTTACCACTTCTACACCTAGAAAAGTCTAAAAACCAAAACATTGTATTGGGTGATTGAGATTTACTGTTCAAAATTATGGTAGATCTTAAGGTCCAGATACATAGAAAAGCCCGTAAACCAAAAAAATCAAAAGAGTGGTTTTGGAATAGTGTATGCGTGAATGTTTGAACTACTTTTACACCTAGAAAAGTCTGATAACCTAAAAATTCAAAAGGGTGTTTTAGCTTTACTATTCAAAATGCTGATGAGTTTAAATATAATTATGTCGGAAACGTTGAAATGCTGTAAAAATTCCGTGAATTTTTTATTTAAATTTAAGATGCGTCAAAGCCTGCTACTGTTTTACATCAAACCGTATGCATTAACATCACGACTCTGTTCTAAATTCTAAATCATAAAACGATTACGTATCTAAAAACCATCATTCGCCAAATTATAATATAAAAAAGTTCCCAGTTATAATCCAAACTGACTGAAAACTTGCCGATTCTCCCAAAGTTCGATTCAACGCCGTGCTGGAAAGGATCACAATGTGCAAATAAATTAGTTACTGATCCGATGTATGATGATGACATTGCGAGTATGTTTGCGTGCATGAATTGTTCGAATACTTATAAATTTACATGCTCAATGGGCTTCGAATTAGCAGTTCACCAAATAATCTGTTTTTAGCACCACCAAGTAAGACATAAAGTATTGCGTATAGGGAAGTTATAAATTAACCTTCAATATTCAGTTGCCTGTTTTTCTGTCACCTGTTTCATGCGAAGTCTACATGCAACACTTAAAGGGCCAACTCTTTCAGCTTATTACATTCAACTTGTAGACTCAATATGTTGATGATACTTTTGTTCGCTGGAATAGCATGAATTCGGAAGTACCTAAATTAGCTGAACTTATCAATTCAATTGATCCTCATATACAGTTTATATGTGAGACTGAAAATAATGGTTGCTTACCATTCCTGTATGTCTTTGTGTCACGCTCTGAAAGTTCCTTTAGCACAACAGTTTATCGAAAACCATTTGCTGTTTCCTTACCCCCACATGCAAAATCAAATCAGCCATGAAAAAAATTCTACTTTCCACACATACGTATATTGTGCAATACATACATATATAGAATGCCTTACAGAAAGCCCTTGATTGTCTTAAATGAACTGCAGTGCACAAAAGATATAACCTTTCCGTTATAGACAAAGCTGTCCAAAAATTTAGCCACCCTGGTGGCGCAGTGATGTTCTAAGCGATGGCTTCTGATCATTCGTCCGAAAGGGATCCCGGTTCGAATGAGGCATGAATGTTGTGTTAGTCTTACGGCACTGGCTCTCTCTCTCTCTCACTCTCTCTCTCTTCCCTGGAACCAGTGACCCAAAATTAGGGACGGGCGACTGCTGATAGCCCATTTAGTTGTTCACAGTGGTCAATAAACCTCCAATTAAAAAATAAAAATTTAGGAAACCGAAGCCTTTCTAATCACTCACGCCAATATAAATCCTAGTACGAACAAATTGCGCGGTTATCCGATTTTCTCCTCCGATTTGCTTCGGAATTTCAAAAATTCTTAAAAGTTTTAATTTAAAAGTTATTTTCAAACCATAAACAAAGTGAATTTTTACAGAACAAAAGATTACGTCGAAGACATTAATTCCTGGGGAATTTATCAGATACCTTGTGAATGTGGACTTTCATATGCAGGACAGACACGCAGGGCATTAAGTTTCCGTGTGAATCATTTAAAATTCCCGTAATTAAACCCAATACCCCTGAAATTTCATTTATAGTAATTAACACAGAAATTTACCATATTTTGTATATTTATACTCCATTTTAAATTATCCTCAATTATTATTCTCAAATATTTAATATTATTGACTATTTCAAAGTTACAATTTCCTATGGTCACAATCTCTCTATCTCCCTTTTTTAAAATCATAATTTTAGTGTTTTCAATATTTAAACACACAAAAATTTGTATCTGGCCATTCCATGAATTTTTCAATAAATGTATTACATTTTATTTTTGCCTCACTTATATCTGTACCTATAATCATAGCTGTGGCATCATCCGCAAATAAAATTAAATCCTGATTAGGTTCATTGTTAAAATTATCATTAATATAAGTTTAAAAAGTAATTGTTCCATAATTGAGCCTTGCGGTACTCCTATTTCATTAATTAACTTGGGCAATTTTGTTCTATTAATCTGTACATACTACTTCCTGTTAGGTAAGTAGTATTCTAATAAATTGCAATATTGATTTCTTATTTCTTTATTATCGAACTTATCAAAAGTATCCCATGATCGACCGTATCAAATGTCTTTCTAAGGTCTAAGAATATTGCATATTTTTATTATTTAATATGATTTTCTGAAATGTCAAATTGGCTATTTCTGTTGATTTTACCTTTTGAACCCGATACTGATTTTTATTATTAATTTGGTATTTCTCAAAAAAATTACCTGATCTTGTAAATAATGGTTTTTCCAAAACCTTAGCAGAAAAAGATAAGTTAAAAACTGGTCTGTAATTATTTATATTATCCCTGGACCCAGTCTTATGTTTTAGAATTATTTTTATGATTTTTAATTCTTCAGGTATTTTTTCCAAATTCAATAATAACATTCAATATATGAATGAGAGGTCTAGAAATTATTTTGGAAACCCTTTAAATAGCCCTTGGAAGTAGGCCTATGTCGTCTGGTCCAACAGACGTTGATTTAATATTTCTTGTACATGCCTCAGTTTCTGCTACTGTAAAATATTCAAAATAACACGAATTTTTTTATGTTTTATGTTGGCAAGTAGTTTTTAATTTTCTTTCATTATTAGTTTTAATTTTATTTTTTATTTTTAAGGGCATTTATAAAATAGCCATTGAATTCATTTGGCATAGATTGAGCATCAGAAACCTTCTGACCATTTATACTCAACGTAATTCTTTCAAAGTGAAAATCCTCCAAATACGTGACGTCAGTGAATAAACAAAGACATCGCTCTTTCAGTTGTATTTTTTCCCTTCCCAACATCTCATTTATATTTTGCCAACTAATTTCAGTCGATTGAGTATTAATTAGATCGTTATAGTATATTTTTATATTTAATTTCTTTACTAAGCAAATTTCAATTTTTTTTAATTTAATAAATCAGTTGGTTGTCGAGTTGAACAGACAGATGTAAATTGATGAAGAAATACAATATATATTTTTTCTTGAGAATCACATATTGTAATATTGTTCCAATTTATTTTTTGAACTGATTCATAAAGTTTGCCCATATTAACCTCACTTATATCTCTGATTTCATATTTTTTTTTTTACACTGCTGGCCACCCAAAATGCAGCACCAAGAAGGATGCATCCAGTTGGACTGAAATTCGCAGTATGCGACGCCCGCGAGAGGACATGCAAACGATTAGCATTGCTGGCCATATTCAAATCATGTGCGCCCGGCACGCCAACGAGAAGCACTATAAGAAAGGTGCACAGAAGGCGGGGTGTAAGTAGTGGAAGTGTGTTGTGCTGCCGGACCTGTGCGTAGGCAGCTTCCTGATGCCTCGTAGCAGAATACGGCAGTCATTACAGCACGTTTCGGAGTTCGACAGAGGACGAATAGTGGCTTAACGCGACAGCGGTTTATCCTGCCGAGACATCGGCGCCCGTGTGGGACGACATCCAGCCACAGTGAGGCGAGTATGGATTCGGTGGGTGAAAGAGGGACGGATGGGCCGACGTGAGTGATTGCCGCAGCCGTGGTACACCACCGAACGAGAGGACCGGCATGTTGTGCCTGCGGGCATTGACGGTTCACACCGCCACATCACCAACGTTAGCGCAGGAATTAGGATGTGCTGCGCAATAACCTGTGTCAGCACATACCGTTCGACGTCGTCTGCAGGAGCGGGGACTTGTCGCACGGCGCCCATTGCTCCGATTACCATTGACGTTACACCACCGGCTAGTGCGGTGGCAGTGGACATTTGGACGCCGCACCTGGACGACAGAATGGCACAACATTGTCTTCTCCGACGAATCCCGCTTCTGCCTGCAATACCACGATGGTCGAATCGCGTGTGACGGCACCACGGCGAGAGACTGTATGACGCCTGCATTATGCATCGCCATACCGGTCTGTCGCCTGCATTATGCATCGCCATACCGGTCTGTCGCCTGGCGTTATGCTTTGGGGCGCAATTGGATATGACACCCGCACCCCTCTGGTACGCATCGCCGGTACATTCAACAGCCACCGCTACATCTCCGACGTTTTGGAGCCTGTAGTCCTCCCTTACTTGCAGGACCTGCCAGCGGCCACGTTTGAACAGAACACTGCGCGCCCACGAGTGGCACGCATCGTGCAACAATTCTTCACGACCCACCAGGTGTCACTGCTGCCGTGGTCCGCCTGTTCTCCCGATATGTCGCCCATCGAACACGTCTGGTAGCTGATCGGCAACCGAGTGGCCCTGCAAGCACCACCCGCAGATACGCCTGATGAACTGTGGCAACGTGGGGAAGCAGCTTGGACCAACATACCCCAAGCCTACATCCAAAGCCTCTTTCGTTCGATGTCGCGGCGAGTAGCGGCCGTTATTGCTAGCCATTGGGGCCACACGAACTATATATGTTTGCGTGTTTCGCAAGTCGCACAGGCCTGTAAGCTCAATCGTTTCATCTTTGTATCTGATGTTATGTGTCCAGTAAATCTGGCTTTGCTATCTCGTGTCCTTCTTGGTGTTGCATTTTGGGTGGCCAGCAGTGTAGTTTAGAAAGGTAGTGTTATTTTTTATGAATTAAATAAGTAGGTAAATGATCACTTATATCGTAATTTAAAGCACCAGCATATATGTAATTGGTATCAATGTTAGTTATGCATAGATCCAAAATAGAACTGAAAACGTTAGTGAGTCTAGTAAGCATGTCTATATAATTCTTAAATCCATAGGTTAATAATCTTAATCTTCGAGCATTCATATTTATTAAAACAAGATCTATATTAAGATTCTCTATAGTTATGATTTGTTTATTTGATGATGCTGTATATTCAAGATAGTTAGCAAATGGAAAAAACTAGAGACATTTTCCTTAGGTTGTCTACGATAGACAGTAATAATATAAATATAATTTTCAATAGTTACAATTTCCATGTCAGGATTTATATAAGTGCATTCCTGTATTTCTGAGAAAAAAACATAATTATTTTTAAGATAAATAGCCACTTCCTCCACCAACCCTGTCAAATCTATTTATATTATACAATCGATAGTTATTTAAATGTATTTGATATTGTTTAGATGGAAATCAAGTCTCAGTAACACAATAAATGTCTGTATTTGAATTTATAATTTAATTAAAATTTCTAACAATATGAATTTATTTATCAAACCTCCAGCGTTAACATGAATTAGTTTTGATACACTATGTGAAAAAGTAGGAAAACATGTATTCAAAGAATTTATTTCAATGTAAGTATATATATTCTTTTTCCTACTCATAGGTTATCACAAATAAATATTACTTGAATGAGTAATATTATTCATTTCTTTCAAGACATCTTCATATGCTGAAATAGCATGTACTCTGTCAGAATATGTATTCCTAATAAGAATGTTTCCATGTGAAAACCAAACATATTTAAAGTAATGTTCAACTGCAAAATTTTTAAATGTCCAGAATGGTTCTCTATTAAATGGAGACATGTTTTCATTAATGTATACTCTAGACGAACCGTGAGACACTCCAATCGTTGAATTTGTAATTTTTTTCTTTCCATCAACTTCTTATCGCGTTTTGTCCTTGTTGTGAACTGAACTACTATTTTCTTAAATTTTACCCTCCTGTTTTGACGGTATATCATGAACAACATCAACATCTGGAGATTGATAATCATGAATTTTTGTGCTAATATGGTAACAATCGCTCTGAGTTTTCCTTCAGTAGTTTTAGGCTCCGAATCCAATCCATGTATTTCTGTTTCTGCTATATTGATTTAACAGATTTTGATTTTGTATTATATTATTATTTTTGGCATGAAAGTTTGCTTTTTCAACTTTCACATTTTTAAAATTCAATATTTTATTTTCATTTTCTAGCTCAGTATCTCTTTTAGTCAAGTCATGGTTCACATAGTTCTTAAAATTCCCATAGTTCTTACACATAGTTCTTAAAATTCCCATAGTTCTTACACATAGTTCTTAAAATTCCCATAGCACACCTCAAGTCATCTAATTTTTTTATTTCTGATATGATATCTAGTTTTTAATTTATTTGTATAAGTGCCATATTAATATCTTCGTGGTCAGAATTTCTTTCTATTTCCCTATTATCTTTTCCCTATTACTGTATCAGGTCCATTAAACTGCAAATTCTGATCTCCACCCATTTGTCTGATTTAATCTTCCTTATCATTATTATCAGATGTTTGAGCTTGCTTATTTATACATTTGAAACATCTATATTTCTTTTTATTAACATTATACATATGTCTGAAAAGAATTTCTGGTACTCCAAGACATAAAAGATTATATTTTTATCACATTTTGAACATTTTAAATGCTCTGGATTCATAGTATGCTGGGACTCTTTAAATGCTCTGGATTCATAGTATGCTGGGACTCTCTGAGGCACACACATCACATTTACTTCTTGAAGACATATTATTCCTCTCCCTATTTAAATGAGCAATGTATTGTAATTCAAGTGCGGTAAGCGAAATATACAATACTACCAAGAAACAGAAGAAATTATAAGTTTCAAAATTTTTCACCAATAACACTTTTAAGACATATTCAGCTAATAAATGATTCCTTGTCCTATAAATATTTAGTAAACAGTATATCCACTATATATCATCCATAACCAATGAGCATGTAATGTTATCACATACAATAACTTCTCAAGGACAAGTATCATAGTCACAGTCCATAATGAGTAGTCAAAGTGTTTACTTGACATTATCCTGTAAAACAGTCCTCTATACAAACCCAACAAGCCGCCCCGCCCCGGTGGTGCAGTGGTCTAAGCAATGGCTTCTGATCATTCGTCCAAACGGGGTCCGGGTTCGAATCCCGGTGAGGCATGAATGTTGTGTTTGTCTTACGGCATTGGCTCTCTCCCTTCCCTGGAACCAGTAACCCTAAATTGGGACCGGCGACTGCTTATAACCCATTGAGTTGCTCACGGTGGTCGTTAAACCTCCAATCACAAAAAAAAAACCAACAAACGTATGACACTGTTCTAATCTGTATACAGTACACTGAAGAGCAATTGAATTAGAGATATCTGTCTAGTAACGTGCATCACCACCTTTCGTCCTGATGACGGCAGCGATTCGTCTCGGCATGGAATTGACAAGACACCGGAAGCGTTGGGAAGCCATACTGATCCACGACCCCTGAACAAGTTTCCACAGTTCCCGAAGATATGATGGAGGGGGCCGGAGCCTCGAACATCTCTCTCGAAGGCATCCCTGATGTGCCCGATGGGATTGAGGTCAGGTGACCTAACAGGCCAAGGAAGCGAGGTCACATCGGTAGAGTGTTCATCGAACCATTCGGGAGCGATGGCGCGGTGCATTGTCTTGTTGCAGGATGAGGTCCCCAGTGTGATGTTGAAGACGCACAAACGGGAGCAAATTGTTGCCCAGGATATCCCGGTAACGTTGACCTGTGAAGGACGATGTCACACGTACCAGGGGTCCCATTTCAGTCCACGTAAACAGTCCCCAGACGAGCATGCCACCCCACCAGCTTGAAGAGTACCCTGCTGGCAAGAAGGATCCATCACTTCATGTGGTTTGCGCCGTACTCGTATCCTGCCATCCGCATGTACTAACGTGAATCTAGACTCATCAGTCCAGGCAACATTTTTCCACATGTCTAGGGTCCAGTGACAATGTTTCCACGCCCATGGTAATCTTTGCACCCTGTGATGTGCGGTCGGCAGCGTTACCCTCGTGGGACGATGGCTTCTGTACCCCATAGCGAGGAGATGGTTCTGGATGGTGTGGCTGCTTACACGTTTTTGTGCACCAGCGTTAAATTGCCGAGTGATTTCTTGTACTGTGGCCTGTCTATCCGCTGTTACAATGCGAGCTAGCCGACGATGACCCCGCTCATCCACACGCTGTTGTCCACGGCAGTTGGCCCTTGTAGGGATGGTTGTACCGGATTCGATGTACTCACGATGCACCCGTGACACAGTGGCTCTAGAAAATCCCAGTGCCTGCACGACTTCCGAAATGGAATGACCCATTCGTCAGGACACGACAATTTGCCCACGATAAAATGCGCTTAGATCCTTCGTCTTACCCATAGTGCGTCCGATTCTTACTGATTCCCGTCACATCCCTCCTTATATTGTCGGATATCTGCATACGTCATGTCGTTTCCGTTTACAGAGCCGCCCACAGCGCTACATTTGCATAACGCCAGCTGTCTCTAATTCAATTGCTCTTCAGTGTATATGAAGCAAAGATCTGTTAGCACACGCTTGACGCATTGGAACATTATCACAGTTGTAGGATAATATCAGTACCACATATTAAATCCTAGTTTGTCTTTTAACGTTTTGTCCACTCTCTCCTTTCATAACATCAAACAGAACCAACTAGCCCGATACTCTTATAGATATTTACCATAGACTACTTCCGAACTATATTCCATTTGACGTAGGCCTGATACATATTTCTTAATACATACTAAGAAGAAATTTACCAGGACAGAAGGTAAACAAACGGCATCCATTTGCAATAGCTTGACTTGATTTTGGAAACTCCGTGCTTCTTACACTCAGGCAGGTTCATTAAATTGGAATTTACTATAATGCTCAGTACCACAAAGCTGACACTGTTCTCAGACGATTTAAGGAAATTGCATTTCAGCAACTGGCCGGAGTGTCCCAGATTCCGAATCTGAATCGCATAGGACGCCTTTAGGACAAGACGTAACATTGGCTGAGGACAAGATCCAATATCCCTCTTGCATTGGACAGCTTTGGACAAGCCGGAACGTTGGATCAGGGCAAGATCCAACATCCCAATCGCATAGGATACCATTGGGACAAGACGGAACGTTGGTTCAGGACGAGATCGAACATTCCTATCGCGTAGGACACATTTGGGACAAGACGGAACGTTGGCTGAGGACAAGATCTAATATCCCTGTTGCATGGGACAGCTTTGGACAAGACGGAACATTGGTTCAGGACGAAATTGAACATTCCTATCGCATAGGACACTTTTGGGACAAGACGGAACCTTGTCTCAGGGCGAGATCCAATAATGCTATTCCCCTGCTAACGTGACTAATTCAATGAAAGCAGAATGTCCCAAAGTTCCATCTCCCTACTATCGTAAATTGGTCGAACAAGTTCCACAAAGAGTCACAGGTGTCATTTTACTTTTGTCTGAATATGTTTGAGAGAACACTCTTTTATAAATGTTGGGACTCACACATAGCTAGTACAGGAGGAATGTCTGGATTTTTTTCACCGTTGTGAAGCCATCCAGTAACATTTACGTTCTTTCGCATGAGTCTCTCAGTTGCAGCTTGGTCTGAAGTGACGTCTTCCATCTCCTTATTCTGATTGAGAAGGTTTCAATTCCCAATTACAAATAGATCTTGTATTCATTCTCATGTAACTGATAGCAGTGCCATGTCTTTGCTTTTGGGAACAATGTCCATAAATTTGTAACGAGCGGCACATACTGGCTACAATTACCCATGAGTTTCGTTTAATTTCAAGGAAATAAAAATTCGTGAGTTCGCGTTCCAAAAAAGTTGCTCCCTTTCTGTAAGCAACAGAATAAGATCTTTTGGCGACAATAACTAGCAGTTGAAAAATATATTTAACGTTCTTCTGAATCTGCCAATCGTTACAGGTTTCATATGGTTTTGCTAATGTGCTTCATTTCTCGTTCTCTACACCGGCAGAAGAACTGTGGCGACGAATTAAGATAATTAATCAGCTTCCTAACAATGAAAAATACAGTTCCTGGCCAACTCGGCAACATAAGTGGGAAACAAATTTCTGACGTTTAAGAGAGACATTCTCATGATCGATTACAACGGCATCGTACTGAATGTTACACTTTTGGCAAAGGTGTTTTCATACTGCTGCATAGTTAATTCGTTACTTGTAGTTAAAACCCGCACTAGAGCAAGAACTAAGTCAGCATATCAAGGTCATCTAATCTTGATATGATAACGTGGTCTTTGGTATGGTATATTTCTTATACAAATAATTTAGTGACCGCCAATGTTCCCCCTAAGCTGCGCGCGCGCGGCCGCGCGGCGACTTAACTTCCTCCAGGCAGTAAACATTTTAATTTAAAATTCCCAAATTATTAATTTTTTTTCACAAATCGACAATCAATTACCTGCAAAAGTAATAATAAATAAATAAAATTCGGGCTCTCAAAAGTCAAAACAACACTTTTCTTAAATGCCGTTCGCCTTCTTCCAAGTTCGTCAAATTGTCATCTTTATTTTCAAAAGCTTCTTGCAAAGTTGCCTCGTGCGAGCAGGTGGTGAACGCGAGAATGCGGAGTAGAAGCAGATATTGAGTCTATTACCGAGAATGAGGCAGATATTGAGTCTATTACCGAGAATGAGGCATATATTGAGTCTATTACCAAGAATGAGGCAGATATTGAGTCTATTACTGAGAAAGAGGACGATCATGAGCCTATTACGGAGAAAGAGGCAGATATTGAGTCTATTACAGAGAAAGAGGCAGATATTGAGTCTATTACCGAGAATGAAGCAGATATTGAGTCTATTACCTATAAAAAGGCAGATATTGAGTCTATTACCAAGAAAGAGGCAGATATTGAGTCTATTACCGAAAAAGAGGCAGATATTGATTTTATTACCGAGAATGAGGCAGATATTGAGTCTATTACCGATCAAGAAGCAGATATTGAGTCTATTACCGAGAAAGAGGCAGATGTTGAGTCTATTACCGAGAATGAGGCAGATATTGAGTCTATTACCGTATTGCCGAGAAAGAGGCAGATATTGAGTCCATTACCGAGAAAGAGGCAGATATTGAGTCTGTTACCGAGAATGAGAAAGATATTGAGTCTATTACCGAGAATGAGGCAGATATTGAGTCTATTACACAGCAAGAGTCAGATATTGAGCCTTTTCTCAAAACAACACATCAGCGCCGGCCGATTACAGCAAACCGTTACCAAGTTCATTGTACTAACTAATGCGCCCATGCTAATTGGCGGGAGAAAGGCATTCTGGTCGGTTAAATTGTAAGCCGCTGGTAAAAGGGTTTTACTCAAAACTTTGCCAGATAATAAGGCAGATTTCTTCCAACATCAAAGACGTTTCATTTTATTTAAAATCAATTGCGGTAAGATCGATGATAAAAATGGGGGGATTATAAAAAATAAGAGTTCCAATCCAAGTTCCAACTTGTACTGCATTAGTAAAAGAAGCTAAGAAAATTAAAGTTTTTGCCCAAGTGGTTTTGATGCCTTACCAGCTCATTGGGTTAGCAGCGCATTGCCCATGGCCGTTCTGAGGGAATATTGTTGAATGCAACACCCAAAATATTCGAGTACTTAACTTTGCAATAATGTAATTCTTTACAAAATTGTGAAGATGGCAATCCGATTTTTGGTGTAAATATGACAAGGATGGTAAGTCAGATATTATCCGAAAACTTGAAAAAACAAATTTTTTCATCGTACTGTAGCGGAGCGCGAGTTATCGTCTCCCAGATAGTGCCCGGGTATGCTAACCACTACACCACCCAAAGAGGACGATAATGAGTCTATTACCGAAAAAGAGGCAGATATTGAGTCTATTACCGAGAAAGAGGCAGATATTGAGTCTATTACCGAGAATGAGGCAGATATTGAGTCTATTACCGAGAATGAGGCAGATATTGAGTCTATTACGGAGAAACAGGCAGATATTGAGTCTATTACCGAGAAATAGGCAGATATTGAGTCTATTATCTAGAAAGAGTCAGATATTGAATCTTTTCCCAAAACAACACATCAGCGCCGGCCAATCACAGCAAACCGTAACCAAGTTCATTGTACTAACTAATGCGCCCATGCTAATTGGCGGGAGAAAGGCATTCCGGTCGGTTAAATTGTAAGCCGCTGGTAAAAGGGTTTCGCTCAAAACTTTGCCAGATAATAAGACAGATTTCTTAACATCAAAGACGCTTCTTTTTTATTTAAAATCAATTGCGGTAAGATCGATGATAAAAATAGGGGATTATAAAAAATAAGAGTTCCAATCCAAGTTCCAACTTGTACTGTATTAGTAACAGAAGCTGAGAAAATTCAAGTTTTTTGCCCAAGTGATTTTGATGCCTTCCCAGCTCATTAGGTTAGGCGCGCATTGTCTATGGCCGCTTTGGGGCAATATTGTTGACCGAAACATCCAAAATATTCGAGTACTTTGCAATAATGTAATTCTTCACAAATTTCGAAGATGACAATCCGATTTTTTGTGTAAATGGGACAAGGGTGGTAAGTCAGATAATATCCGAAAACTAGAAAAACAAACAATTTTCTTCGTTCTGGAGTGGGATACGAATCCGCGTCTTCCAGATAACACCCGGGTATGCTAACCACTACGCCACCAAGAACGACCAAATCTCAATTTTCCGATTAATATTATTTATTAATATACCTGGGCGCTATCTGGGAGACGCGGAATCAAGTCCCGCTCCAGGACGAGGAAAAAAGGTATTTCCTCAAGTTTTCGGATATTATCTGACTAACCATCATTGTCACATTTACACCAACAATCGTATTGTCATTTTTAAAATTTGTATTAAATTGTGTTATCTCGTATTTCTTTCATGGTGTAATTCTTTGTTTTCTATATAATGTTTCACGAAAAGGACAAAACTACTTTGCATGAATACATCTCACCTAACATTTTGCCAGAGGAGTTTGGAGGAACCAACGGGCCACTGAATAATGATCACCTGATTAAGATTATGGATGATTATCTGCAAAAATTAAAGGAGGAACAACATTTCTTTTTTAAAGAACAATGTACGCATTTCTAATAGAGTTAGAAATCTTGCATAACTGCAAGAATTTGTATTTTACTGCAAGTCCTACTTTGTTTTCCGTAAAAAAATGCCAGAGTTCATATGCTCATGAAAATTTTGGATTATTCGTTAGAATGTCGTGTGTATGTACAGTATTAGCCCGAATGCTCATATATGTATTTACAATTAAATCCGAATTTTGAAAAATCAACTGTAAAACTTAACCATTTGCGAAATTACTGGTAATTATAAGAATGGATTAAATAACTGTTGTTTCTATTATGATTTGTTCCGATTTTTCTCAAAACCATGATTAATACCCGTGTCGTGTCA
The DNA here is from genome assembly GCA_039090855.1 of Macrothele yani. Taxonomy (NCBI): domain Eukaryota; kingdom Metazoa; phylum Arthropoda; class Arachnida; order Araneae; family Macrothelidae; genus Macrothele; species Macrothele yani. Next base: position 72,260,566 of record CM077010.1, on the reverse strand, counting down.
TCTCTGTGAAAAGCAATGTTTGATTTCTTGTATCTCGTGTACGTTTCTTTGTATATGATATCTTCTGTTTCTTTAATGATAAGCAATTCAGAAGAGATCGTAAACTGTTCAATGTTCAGTCATTTTCCTTGTAAACTGTTTTCGAATGTCTTACTTTCGTTACACGGGTTTCGAATGCCGTGGTCTTTCGCACAGAAATATTTAGTTTTCGTGCAAGCTACACGAAGAATTTCCTTTTCAATTATTCAGGCTGACATGACGATACCATGCGGGGCTTTCGTAAGAGTAGGGATTTCAAATAACGTAATAATTATGAAATTAATTGCTGCTTTGTTTGGACAGGACGTTAATCCCGGGTTCGGCAGAGGAAAGGGTATTATTTGATAATTTTTCAATAAGAACTTTACAACTGTTTAGTTCGTTGGTTTCCGATATTCATCGGGATCTGCAGGAAAAATAGTCAAATTCTCCTTGAGAATGACCTATCATTCGATCCACACACACGCACACACACACACACACACACACACACACACACACACACACACACACACAGAGTTAGCTTTGCATTAGCAACACCTACCTAATAACGCGTTGGTCCACCTTTATCTGCATTCACGCCTCGCAGACGCCTAGAAGTGGCACGTTAAGCCGTCAGACCTCGGGTACTGGACCCCGGTAATAAATAAGGGCGTCTTCCTCCACCTTTCTAATTCGCTCCCGTCTCACTTTCCTATCAGGCACTCTAGCTCAAATCTCCTAGTTTCCTATTTCTAAAGACCTGGGGCCGCCCCGGTGGCGCAGTGGTCTAAGCGATGACCTCTGATCATTCGTCCGAAAGGGGTCTGGGTTCGAATCCCGGTGAGGCATGGATGTTGTGTTTGTCGTATGGCACTGGCTTTTTCCCTTCCCTGGAATCAGTGACCCTAAATTAGGGACGGGAGACTGCTTATAGCCCATTGAGTTGCTCACGGTGGTCGTTAAACCTCCAATCAAAAAAAAAAAATAAAGACCTGGGGTCAGACACTCCCTTCCTAAAATTCTCTGCATATGATCTGATCACATCTGACGCCTAGGAGCAGATTCTACACGGAGTTGAGCATCTTGCAAGTTTAATTGAGCCATGTCCACTGCAGCAGCTCCGCAGTTCACGCTGATTCTGTGGATGAAAGTCAGCAGTTCTCACACTCCGTTTTAGCACATTCAACAAATGTTCAATTGGGTTACAGTAAGGGAAGTTTGGGAGCCAAGACAATGAGGCGAATTCTTTGTCGTGTTCTTTCAACCACTCACTAGTTATGCGAGCCCAATGGCATGGTGCCTTGTCTTGTTGATAGATCGCACTGTAATCTGGGTAAACCTCCTGTATATATGGATTAAAATGGTCGGCTAACAGGTTCCTTTAGCGTCCATCACTTAGTGTATGATAGATGATAACCAACGAATCAAGGGCTTGCCAGGAAATAGCTCCCCAAACCAGAACACCACATTCACCGGCTCGTTGCGCCCCAACTGTGCAAACAGAGGATTAGGCTTCATGCTGTTGACGCCAAATGCGAACCCGGCCATGGTGCAGAAGGAAACGGGACTCATCTCTCCAGACGACCTTCTTCCACCTGTCGAGCGTCCATTGGCGATGTTCCTTGGCCCATGAGAGGCGTTGTTTTCGATTACTGGGCGTCATCATGAGTACCCCGGTTGGTCTCCGGCTGTGGAACCCCAGGAAAAGCAAGGTGCGCCGCATGGTGCGTGTAGAAATTGGTCGAACTGCACCGCTGTTTTGCAGGTGGGTGAGCTGGGTGAATGTTACACGTCGTTGCTGAAATACCATTCGGGACACCCGACGCTTACCTCTAGGATTACCCCCGTGTGGCTAATCATTGAGAGCCCTTCCCGTGTATGTCTGTCCATGGTTAATTCAGTCCTGTTTCACCCTTGATACAGTAGTACGGGAGCATCCAACAATGTCAGCTGTTTTTGAAATACTGACCTCTGTCCTCCGGGCTCCAAACACTGGCCGCCGTCAAATCCACTTAAGTTGCCACGTTCCCCCATTTCTAGCAAACGCTTTCTGATTACGTACAGAGGAGAGGTGTGCACAATTTATAGTAGCTGGAAGTGACGTTGATATCACATGGTACTTCGTTATCGCTTCGAATATGTAAATCGGAGGATGTTCCTAATGCAAATATAACTGTATGTACGCACTCAAGTGCAAAAAGTCATGGGAAAGCAGTATGCAAATTTTTAACTAGCGCTGCTGTCGTATAAAGGCTTCAACGCGTGCCATGTTTTCATGTTTTTTATCAGTCTCGTAAGTCAGGTTGAACAACCACCAGTAGGATTATAGCAAGCCGACGTAAATTATCGGAGCTTGATCGGGGCATGGTACTAGGAGCCAGACCGATGGGACATTCAATTTCTGACGTTTTGCAAATATTCAACATTACCCGATCCACGGTGTCACGTGTTCACTCAGAATACCTTATGGAACACATTAACACCCACCTCGAACAGCGGGGTGGCTGACCGCGGGTGCTAAATGAAAGCGGCCAGCGGCGTCTGACCAGGATGGTCCATGCTAACAGACAAGCAACACTGGCTCAAATAGCATCCACATTCAATGCAGGAGATACCAGAGACATATCCAGCAGGTCAGTGCAGCGTAATTTAGCGTCCATGGGGTATAAGAGGAGAATCCCCGCCAGAGTGCCTTTGTTAACACCACAACATCGAACACAGCGCCTCACCTGGCTCGTGAACACGGCATTTGGATCCTGGAAGACTGGCAACATGTGGCGTAACCCAATGAGTCACGCAACAGTTCTTACGAGTTAATGGTAGGATTCAGGTATGGAGAAGACCCAATGAGTCCGCGGACCCAAGCTGTCAACAAGGCACTCTGCAAGCTGATGGTGGTTTCATACATGTGTACGGTGTCTTTACGTGGAACGGTTTGGGTCCTCTGGTCCTCGTAAACACGTCATTAACCGGTAATCGCTTTGTTGCTCTGCTGGGTGACCATTTGCAGCTCTTCGTGAACTTCATGCACCCTAACAACGACGGGATTTTCCAGGCGGACAATGCACCATGTCATAGAACCCAAGTTGCCCAAAATTGGTTTGAAGAACATTTTGGACAGTTTCGAAGGATGGTGTGGCCACCACGTTTGCTCGACATGAAGATAATAGAGCACTTATATGGGACGTGGTGGAAAGGTCCATTAGCACCCAAGATCCTGCACCTACAAAAAACCAGGTAACTGTCGGCGGCTGTTCAGACGGCATGGCTCAACATCTCTCCAGAAGTCTCCCGGCCACTTGCGGAATTGATACCACGTGAAGTTGCTGCACTTCGTCCTAGGTATGTATCCCATGACGAACTTCAATACACACTGCCTGACAGAGAAAATGCCACACCAGGAAGATGTGAACGCAGCGCCAAGCAATTTGCAGGGTGGGGGCATACGTACAAGTTATGCAAATGATTGCATTTGCAGGCCAATCGAACGAACGGCGCGCGGGATATAAGCGGACAACCAGCCCGTGAGGCCATCAGTCGAGACGTCGTCACGACCGCAAGAAGTGAGTGGTTCTGCTGTAACCGTGTCTGGAGAATGAGCAAGAGGTACCAAACCCGTTAAGATGCCGTCGTACGTGATTTCGTCAAATGGATGAGTTCGCGAGAGGTGTCGCCGTAGGCCTTCGTACAGCCGGATAGTCCTTGCACCGTATTACGGAAGAAACGTAACGAGATCCCACAACCGTCAGTCGCATTTGGAGACAGCGGTCCCAGGATAGAACTGTGCAACGACGTAGGGGGACCGGAGCAAGGAGACGGACGTGCGAGCGCACCGATCGACGCATCGGAGGTAATGCTGTAGCGGACCCACAGTCCACAACGGGCGACATTTTACGGAGTGTACGGGGATGCTTGGATGCTCCGATATAGACGCGGACAGTTTCACGCTAATTGGCTGCGTTTGATTTGCTGTCCAGCCGTCCGTTGCGGAGGCTACCCTTAACAGCGAGACATCGTGTCACCGCTCGGCGTGGTGTCGCTCTAGAGCTACGTGGGGTGCCGAATGGAACAGTGTGGTGTTCAGTGACGAATCGTGGTTCTGTCTTACGACGGATGGTCGCCGTGTGAGATTCTGGAGGCGAGTTGGCCAACGGACCGATTCCTCTGCCATTGTGAAGCGACACACGGCCCGGCAACGTGGAATCATGGTGTGGGGGCTATCAGCGTCAACAGCCGCTGACCTCTGGGTCTCATTACGGGCACATTGATGGCTCACCGCTATGTTGACGAGGTGCTGTAGTCCGTGGCGCTACAGTATCTGTAGGGAATCCCAAACGCCGTTTTCCAACAGGATAACGCCCGGCCGCCTACCGCTAGGATCCGCCTGAATGCTTCCGTGGACATCTGTGGGACACGACTGGACGTCGGTTGAGTATCCTCCCATTACCACAAAATGAAGATGAACTGTGGACTCGGATCAACACCACATGGTCCACTATACCCTAGAACTCTATTTGGAATCTTCTTGCCTCGAAGCCACGTCGGATTCAACGCTGTATCGCCCAACATGGGGGCCACACTCCTTATTGATCATCCTGTATATTCGGCTGCTGGAGCCTAGTCTGTATGTGACGATTAAATCATTTGTTCAGGACCTACTTGGCTATATGTGTGTGTAGTTTGGTCTGTTTTCGTGGCATTCCTTCATGGTGTGGCATTTTCTCTGTCAGGCAGTGTATATATACTGAATATATATACATATGTATGTATGTATGTATGTATGTATGTAGTTGCGTTCCAGACCAGCGAAAAGAACGCTGTGTTTGCGGAAGTTGCTGACGGACATTACAAGATGACATTTTCAACGGCACAACGGGTATTTATTGTGGAAGTGTATTTTCAACAGCAATCATATGCATACGTACGGAAGCAATTTCATCGAAAGTATCCTGACGTGCTTGCGCCCAACAAATCAACAATTATGTGAGTCATCAGCCGTTTTCGAGAGACTGGGAGTGCTGGTGACAAGAAGAAGGCGAGAAGGTCCCGTGTGTTAACGGGCGCCAAACTCGAGGAGGTATAACGAAGTAAATTTCTCCGTCATTTCTGTCCACGCCAGGATTCGAACCCGGATCCCCTCATTCCGGAACAAGTCACTCTACCAATTGAGCTACGCGGACGTTTTATTCTGATTCCTATCTGCCTTTATGTCGTGTGCGTCCTTCTCGCAGGTACGTCACATCTCCTGGTACGTTACATCATTTCCCCCTTATTTTTTATTTTTATTTTTTTTTTTGAAGTGCTGGAGAAAGGATTCTCTTATTTTTCCTATCTCGCGGTGTGGAAAGAACACCACACCAATGCGAGATTTTGAACGGTCGGGTCATCCGGATAGTTCGGGCGCCATTATAACGAAGTAAATTTCTCTCTCATTTTTGGTCTACGCCGGGATTCGAACCCGGATCCCCTCATTCCGGAACAAGTCACTCTACCAATTGAGCTACGCGGACGTTTTATTCTGATTCCTATCCGCCTTTATGTCGTGTGCGTCCTTCTCGCAGTTACGTCACATCTCCTGGTACGTTACATCATCTCCTCCTTATTTATTTATTTTTTTTTTTTTTTTTTTTGAAGTGCTGGAGAAAGGATTCTCTTATTTTTCCTATCTCGCGGTGTGGAAAAAACATCACACCAATGCGAGATTTTGAACGGTCGGGTCATCCGAATAGTTCGGGCGCCATTATAACGAAGTAAATTTCTCTCTCATTTTTGGTCTACGCCGGGATTCGAACCCGGATCCCCTCATTCCGGAACAAGTCACTCTACCAATTGAGCTACGCGGACGTTTTATTCTGTTTCCTATCTGCCTTTATGTCGTGTGCGTCCTTCTCGCAGGTACGTCACATCTCCTGGTACGTTACATCATCAGAAAAACGTACTTACTAGAACAACTTTTTATTAAGGAAACTCTTGATATGATCCAACATACACTTCACCGGACACACAGCTACTCAATAAAACGTAGCTCCTTGCACATGAACGAAGCTCTACTCACATAAACGAAGCTCTCCTTACGTATATAACGAAGATCTCTTGACACATGAAACAAAAAGCTCTCCCTACGCACATCAACAAAAAGCTCTCTCACGTAACACAAAAGCTCTCCCTGGTATCGTTGAACGCGCCTATTCATACTGGCTACCACCACGTCATGACTTACACTCATTGCCAGATCTCATTCAGCGGGAGAAATAACATCTCTTTCAGTAAGAAGATAATTTGCATAGGAAAATAAAATAACCAGAGATAGTAAAATCAAAAGGAAAGTGAATATAGAGTATACGTTACAGAGGTACGGGTATCATTACAACATTCGCCAACGAAGAGTTTGCGTAAACTGGCGGCACAACAACAGATGTCGTATGGGAGTGCACACAAGACTACAAAGAAATTATGTCTTCGTTCGTACCGTGTCCACTGTGTGCAAGAACTCATAGAATCGGACACGCACCAACGAATTGCGTACTGCTAACGACATTGGTGAGATGTCACGGAATAGGCCTGTGGATAAAGTGTTTTTCAGTGATGAGGCGTATCTTCACCTTAGTAAATACATCAACAGTCAGAACAACAGGTATTGGTCGACCCACATGTGTTGCACGAAACGCCGTTACATGCATTGAAAGTCGTGGTGTGAGCAATTTCACGACGATGAATAGTGGAGCCCATATTTTTTGGCACGACCCTCAACAGCCAGTCGTACCAGGACATCATTATGAAACTTGTTTCACTTCTGGAAGCAGACGAACGTTATTGTTTTTGCAACATTATGGGACAACGTCTAATACGTCTCATGACACCCTGCAGTTTCTGGACGATATGTTTGATGACCGCCTGATTTCAAAAGGTTTGTGACCCCCCCCTCCACCCCCACCCCCAGATCACCTAATTTATTTCCACAGGATTTTTTCCTCTGGGGGTATCTCAAAGGTTGTGTATAACGACAGAATCCACGTAATATAGACGAACTAAAGCGGCGCATTACCAGCGAGATTATGTCTATCAACTGTACTCTCCTACGGAAGGTGGCATCCAACATGGTTAAGAGGGCTCGCACCTGCCTTGCAGCTGCAGGTGGACATTTCGAACACCTCCTGTAAACTAGTGCGTATGTCATTTGGTGTCATTTGTTGTCGGTATCTCTTTTTGCTATTAAACCCATGATATGTCCGTATTTCACTGGTTTTCTACATATTGAACACATTCTGAATGCCGGGCTGTGTGATAAAGTGATCACTCTGGATAGATAGATAGATTATTTAACTTACCTTCGTTTTGCTGATGACGTTGTCATTTTTGTAACTGCCTCTTCAGAACTACAGAGTGTGATACAAGACCTTGCTGACAAGAGTAAACAAGTGAGATTAAAAAGAAATAAAGATTTTGCGGTTGATGAGGAAAGCTGGAGATAACCGATATCTACATTTACCTTCGACAGCAGATATCAAAAAAAGGTCACATTCATGAAGAAATTAATCGGTGCATAAAATGTGGTTGGAGAGCTTCTGAAAGAAACAGCATGAGTCTTAAGATCAATATGCCATTATGTCTTAAAAGAAATGTGTTTAATTAATGCATCCTTCCGATACTAACGTAAGGAACAAAGACGTTGACCTTAACTAAAAAAAGACATACAAAGACTACAGGCGACTGAAGTCATAATACTTTATTATGCTAATGAGCTAAAATATACATAAAGCATTGGCAGCTTAAAAGATTAAATAAATGTTAGTGCATGAAGGCATGAAAAGATGAAACCTTGATTTATAAAAACTGAAGAGTTAGGTCCGTTAAAACATTACTGTGCCACTAAAAATAAAAATAAACATGTTGCGCAGCTATGAAGAATGGTTTTCTTAACACGTGTTAGGAGCGCGAAAGTAGGTCAAGCACTCAAGCCACTAAAACAAAAAGAAGAAACCATCGGGTGCTGAAAAGTCATCCATACACACCTGCAATGCATTGCACGACTGTTGTGATGAGAATCTGGCAGTTCTGACATTTTACAAGCAATAACTTATTTCATTGTACAATAGCAATAATATACGTGAATAAACTAACTTAAATGGAAGAAAACAGGTATTAAAACACAAGTGTTGTGTATAAACGTCGAAAAAATAAGAGACAAGCATGGAGATATGCATGCTTGGTGTGGCCAGAAGACATAAGAAGAGGAATTCATAGAAAAGGGAAATGACAAGAGCCTGAAAACATCATGACTAGACTAAAATCCCTGAAATGGCAATGGGCTGGTCATGTTGCGAAAAGAACGGACCACCGATGGACAACCGAAATCGTAAACTGAATTCTAAGGAACAGCAAAAGACCCAGAAGAAGACCACATGGTAGATAGTGGATGAAATTCGAGAGCATGAGGGAGTGTCGTGGAGGAGGCTGGCGCAAGGCGGACCTTTGTGGAAGAAACTTGGGGAGACCTTCATCCAGCAGGGAATTGATAATGATGATGATGATATATATGCGGGGCCGCTACTAGGGTATATGTGGCACCGAGAAAATATTTTTTGAGGGCGCGCCTGTCTATACAAACAATTGATTAAAAATTTATTGCGAAATTCATGAGCCCATATGAGGTATACTGATCTATGGATAAACATTTAGAAAAAGAGTACAGAAGAGGTACTTTTTAGTATTTGTTTATTTTCTAATCAGCACTCTGTTGAACTCTTTACCCTATAATCATTGCATTCCTAGAATGTGATCTTTTTCAGTGTTGACCACCGTCTCTCTAGGTAGGGATTTATATACAGTAAAACACGCTTATAACGTGCCAGTATTTAGCAAAATCTCGGGTTCAACGAGCAAAACAGGTGCTTTTGTTTGATATAATGCTAATTCGAACCTACTTTGTTCTTCTTTAACGACTAATAAAGCCCCCCCCCCCGGATTTAACGAGAGAGAGAGAGAAAAGCTAAGATGATCACTTTTAAAAATCAAAGTAACAAAATTTAATGAAATTACATATTTAACGAGGCAAGTTGCACACTGTGCTGTAATGGAGGAATGAAAATGGTGACATGCAGGACGAAATTACAGTAGCACAGAGGAATCCTGGTGTGCTAGTGGAAGAATGTTGGTTGAAAAACAATTGGGAGGCTGCACATCAAACAATCAATAGGAGAGTTGCGCAAGAGACTCTCTATCTCTCTATCTCTCTCTCTCTCTCTCTCTCTCTCCTCAACTCCAACGGGGCTATACCTCGGATGTATCGCATAAGCAAAGTTGAAAGCAGGCCACCTGCTCCTTGGAAAACATAGGATGCATGGGGCTTGCTCATATTAAAGTGGATTTCTGGGAAACAATTACTGAGAGGGATAGGAGAGTAATGGAATGATGATATCGCCGGAAGGGAAACAGGAGATAACAATTCCGGGAATTGTATCAATTTCTCCTTTCATCCACCAAATGAGCGTTGCATTGGGACGATCGGTGCTGCTTTTACTTCCTGTGTGTTGTGTAGTTAAGGAGCGGTCAATTTCATTAAGCCGAGTTCAATGTAATGCAAAGATTTAAATAATTAACTACAGTACTAATACAGTTAAATAATTAAATCCTTGAAATATATCCAATTGTTATTGATATTATCATCATCATCATCGTCGTCAACCATTATCAATCCACTGCTGGACGGAGGTCTCCCCAAGTTTCCTCCACAACGGTCTGTCTTGTGCCAGTCTCCTCCATGTCACTCCCGCATTCTTTCGAATTTCATCCACCCATCTCGAATGTGGTCTTCTTCTGGGTCTTTTCCTGTCTCTTGGAATCCAATCTGAAATTTCGGCTGTCCATTGATGGTCTGTCCTCCTGGCAGTATGTCCAGCCCATTGCCATTTCAGGGATTTAACTCTGATCATGAGGTCTTCCACTCTTGTCATTCTTCTGATCCACGAGTTCCTCTTCTTATCTCTCCTGTTTACACCAAGCATGCACCTCTCCATGCTTCTTGAGTTGTCTGCAGCCTTTGTATGTCTCTTTTAGTTAAGGTCCACGCCTCTGCACCATACGTTAGCACTGGAAGGATGCATTGATCAAACACTTTTCTTTTAAGACATAATGACATATTGCTCTTGAAAATTATGCTGTTTCTTCCAAAAGCTCTCCAGGCAAGTTTTGTACACCGATTAATTTCTTCATCAATGTGTCCCTCACTTGATATCTGCTGTCCAAGATAAGCGTACGTGTCTGTTATCTCCAGCTTTTCTCCATCAATCGATAAATCTTCATTTCTTGTAAAAGCATTGAACATCACTTTTGTCTTCTGAAAGTTCATTTTTAATCCCACTTCTTTACTCTTGTCAGCAAGTTCCTGGATCATACTCTGCAGCTCTGATGGGGTAGTTGCAAAAATGACTACGTCATCAGCAAAACGAATGTGGGTTAGATAATCTCGATTAATCTTTATCCCTTTGTTTTCCCAGTTCAGTGATTGAAAGACATTTTCCAATGTGGCATTAAAAAGCTTCAGAGATATAATGTCACCTTGTCTCACTCCCTTTCCAATTTTTATGTGTGTTGTATATTGTAATATAAACGCATGTATAAATTATCACGCATGCATATTTTTACATGGTGCGAATTTTTACCCCAAAAACGGATATAGGGACGCTCGGATTTAACGAGGGTTTCCGTCTGTCCTGAGCTCCTTGTTGTAAACGGGTTGTAATGTAATAACCGTGACCACGCGCATCTTCCATTGCGCTCTACAATGAAACAAATGTCAAAAAATGTGCTTAATTTACTTGTTCTCGGAATACCAAGAGAAAACTTGTCGCTTTAATAGGCAGCAAGCCTTACTGCAATGCGACGAACACAGTGATGTGAAATATACGGGATGTAAGTCTGAAATCCAAATTGCAAAATAGAACTTTTCTTTTTTATACAAGATTGAGTTATGTTTAGATGTTCTATACATAAGCCAGGGGACATAAGATATAAAATTACATAAAAAAATTCATAAATCATCACAAGTTTATTCTAAAAAAATTATTTTCCTCGCCTTCGTTTCAGCAAAATCATTAATTATAATGCTTTTATCCAGATTTTTACAAAATATTAATGCATGTTCTATTGAAAGAAACGCCAAATTAAACACCCTTTTAATTGAATCTTCATTTCAATTTCGAGAAACTTCGCTCTACTGGCATGTAACAGGATTTGTTAATGAAATTCCTAAAGCAATAGGAAATTTCGAAATAATTGTAAATTTAATAATCTTTAATCATTAATGGTATTTCATACGATAATTACAGCAAATATCAAATTTTCATTTCATCAAATAAATCGCTGCCGCTTAAATCGCGATCATTCCTGTAGCCTAATGTAAACTTTAGATTCATACAATGTTTCTTCAGTTTCTTTCAAAATTTTCAAAGCTCGAAGTATTAAACATAAAAAGTTTGTTTTAAAATTTTCAACGCTGGAAATATTATACAGAAAAAGTTTCAAAATTTTCATAGCTAGAATATTACACAGGAACTCGAAAATAGCAGTGTGTTGCTCAATTTGTTCAAACCTTTCTTCTATCGAAACTGTACCTTGATCTATAATGGCCAGAAAGTAATCTCTGGAATAACATAACTAGTGCCGAGATCTTTTGAACGTGATACTTACCCTTCATAGTCAGGCAGATGTTTTCGTTTTCTTGTTTTCGTTTCCGTATATATTATTGGAATATCACTTTTATTGCATATTTCATCGCCGACTTCTTTCGATTTAAGAAACCATTTTCTCTAAAATAGTTTAAAACATTTTAATCTCTTTAAAACTGTAATAGCTAAGCTTAGATCAGTCTCTATTTTGTAAACTTTTGCTAATTTCTTGAATAGCAAGCAGCAGTTCATACCAAATAACTGTTGATAACACGAATTCAAAATCAATATCATTTTGTGCCACAGACCGTGATTCAGTAATGATTTGAGGATCTTGTGATGCTTCCCTTAACTCTTCTAGTGCGTCGCGAATATCCACCAAATAAACTCTGCATTAACAGCGTCTAATCGCTATTCTCATCGTATGTCCGAGATTGGTTTTAAAGTCGTGTCTGATACATATTTCATCAAGGAGTTCCACCTTTGAGCAGATCCAGAAGATATCATACATAATCTTTGAAGTGCGATAAACAATGTCATTGTCCTAGGAGCACTTAAGTCCATGTATCTTACTAACAAATTCAAACTGTGACTAATGCATGGAACCAAACATACTTCAGTATTTTCAGCTAAACTTCAATCCTGTAGATTTGTTTCTTTACCAAACATATCAGCTCCATTATCATAGTGCTAATATTGTATTAATTCACTCCAGGAAGACGGTGTTTAGTATTTGGTAGTCCGCAGATGGTGTCATTCATTCCTCCTTCTTACAACTGGGTCAAGCCACCACAGCGGACCGGTATCATCATGAACCTGACATTGTGCACAGCTGTCAACCATGCAGCAGGCATTAGTCAATCTCCATGGTCCCATACTTCTCCATTAAAACGCGGGATTCCAATTTGCACGCCAGACAATCCAGAAACGGTACCAGTTGAGGAAACTAAACCTCATACATTGTATTCGACGGATACGTCCTCTTATTATGCCTCATACTTCATCCGCTTTATTCGACGGATACGTCCTCTTAACTGCCCTCTTATTTTACCTCATACCTCATCTGCTTTATTCGACGGATACATCCTCTTAATTGTCCTCTTATTTTACCTTATACCTCATCCGCTTTATTCGACGGATACGTCCTCTTAATTGTCTTCTTATTTTACCTCATACCTCATCCGCTTTATTCGACGGATACATCCTCTTGATTGTCCTCTTATTTTACCTCATACCTCATCCGCTTTATTCGACGGATACGTCCTCTTAACTGTCCTCTTATGTTACCTCATACCTCATCCGCTTTATTTGACGGATACGTCCTCTTAACTGTCGTCTTATTTTACCTCATACCTCATCCGCTTTATTCGACGGATACGTCCTCTTAATTGTCCTCTTATTTTACCTCATACCTCATCCGCTTTATTCGACAGATACGTCCTCTTAACTGTCCTCTTATTTTACCTCATAACTCATCCGCTTTATTCGACGGATACGTCCTCTACGATATACTTTAAGAACCTGGACATCTTTCTACAAAGTACGTCGTTTCCAAAACAAACATTACAGTTGAACCTCATTCCATGAGTTTACTCAACATTCAGGAGCTCGACATTTTATCACGACGGCGTACAGAAGCTTGTATCTCGTTGACAAAAGTGTGTGTTGATGCTGGCGGTGATTATTTTGATTTATAAAGTTTATTTGGAACCGTAAGTTGGGTGCTTAAACTTTCCATCCATATTCTGGCGTGTCATTTGCAAAGACATAATATATTACAAAACTGATTTGGCCGTTACCCAGGAATTAAACCAAAATGAACAGGCATAAATTTGAAACTTCCTGGATAAATCATCAAAATGTTAAATATTTTGATGAAGCATTAATCGAAATTGGCAGTTATCAGGTCAGTTAGGAAAACATGAAGTACGCGAGTTTATATTTTTCTCTTGGAACTAAAAGCGTAATACCATGTCGCGAACAACGTTATGGGCATGTTTTGAATCAATACAAAACGCTTGCAATAAAACGCTCTGGTTTTCGTTTCTACATTTTGATTCGGGGTTTAACGGCCACATGAACTACTGTAAGGCCTACAAGCAGTCGTACATCCTTAAAATTTGTGTCTGTTGTTTTTAGGGATCGAACAAAGTCAGCGCCGTGGGACAAATAAACCACCCATATTTCATCCGGGACTTAAACTATCTACCATTCAGAAATCTGATGACCGCTCCTCTAATGAGATGTCTTTCATATCTTCTGAAAACGTCATGGGAAAATATATCAGTAAGAGAAAAAAATAGATTATGGAACTGAGAAAAACAGATATTTCTGTAACAAGAAATAGAGGAGAAATTTTGACCAGAGTGAAAGATTTCTACTCAACCCTATATGAAAGGGATGATACATCTTCTCCAAACATTACGAAAGGTACCAGTACCAAAGTCCTTCCAGTCCACCCGACACAAGTTAGACATGCAATTAAGAACATGAAACGGGGAAGAGCTCCAGGAGAAGATGGAATTACCGTGGACATTATACAAGAAGCAAGTGCAGAAACTGAAACTACACTCACCCTGGTTTTCATTAGATGTCTCAATGAAAAGAAAATTTATCAGGATTGTAATAATGCGCTACAATGATTCTGTTACATAAAAAAAAGGTGACATTGAGGACCTGAGGAACTACAGACTGGTCAGCTTACTATCACTGATTTATAAAATTTTCTTTAAGGTTTTTTCACTTCGCTTGAAGATAACACTGGACATGGCTCAACAGAGAGAACAAGCTGGATTCAGAACTGGCTACAGCACTATAGATTATATTCATGAACTGAAAGAACTAACTAAGGAAACTGACTGAAACAATGAGGGAATATGAACACTCTTTAGGTATGGCTTTTCTTAATTATGAAAACACCTTCGATTCTGTGAAACTATCAGCAGTTACAATGGCTTTCAAATCTTGCGGTAATGAAGTTGCATACATTTACATTATTAATAACATCTATGAAAATGCAAGTGCAAAGGTTCGGATATTTGAGGATACACATCGCAAATAAAAATTGGATAGGGAGTGAGACAAGGTGACGCCACATCTCCCAGACTGTTCAATGCCGCATTGCAAAATGTCTTTCAATCATTGAACTGGGAAAACAAAGAGATGAAGATTTATGGAGATTATTGAACTCATCTTCGTTTTGCTGATGACAACGTCATTTTTGCCACTACCCCTTCATAGCTACAGACTATGATCCAGTAATTTGCTGACAAGAGTAAAGATGTTGGATTAAAAACGAACTTTCAGAAAACAAAACTGATGTACAATGCTTTTACAACAAATGAAGATTTATCGATTGATCGGGAAAAGCTGAACATAACCAACACCTACATTTCCCTTGGGCAGCAGATAAACGAGGGCCACATTGATGTAGAACTTAATCGGCGTATAAAAGTTGGTTAGACAGCTTCTGGAAGAAACAGTACAATTTTTAAGAGCAACATGCCATTATGTCTTAAAAGAAAAGTGTTTAAGCAAGACATCCTTCCAGTTCTTACATATGAAACAGAGACATGGACTTTAACTAAAAAAGACATACAAAGACTGCAGATAACTGAAAGAAGCCTGGAGAGATGCATGCTTGGTGTAACCAGAAGAGATAAGAAGAGTAACTCCTGGTTAAGGAAAATTACAAGAGTGGAAGACATCACGATCAGAGTGAAATCCCTGAAATGTCAGTCACTTTCGTTTCGGTAACTTTGTACTTTGCTATAATGAGAGTACAAACATTTGAGATGTCGCTGAATATTGCAATACAGAAAATACAAAGAGGAAAATACAGGTATATCCACAATACAACACAAACTGGGGAACAAATATGAAGAGCGTATTACATTAGTATCAACAGAGGCGGAATCAGAGGAATGACACCAACGCCAAAGAACAGCTGATCGAGAAAGATAAACAAATAAAGTGTCAGATCATAACATCAGGGAGCCGACAGTGTGAGGCAATGCCGGCAAAACATCAGTTTTGCACATATCGTAAAAATACAATGCACAAAAATTAGGAATAGCATAACGGCATATAATTCGATGCGAAGTAACACAAGTACAGTATTATGCGCATATGTACAAGAGTATTATAAAACACCAACCGATAGAACATAACGACGGTCAAAATGCAAGGCACAGTACAGAGATACAGCATCTATATGATGAGAACAAAATAAACGATGGTAGCACTAATATAAACCGCGACGGAAGAAAGCACTAGTACAGCAGGGACATACAATGAGAGCAAAAGAAAAACACAAAGCACAATAACAAAATCAGGAAAAAAATTGCAATGCGAGAGTGATAGCATGAAGGGAACAGCACAGGATTAGTGAAACAGTAGATGAAGGAACGCGAAACGTAAAAATTCCAGGCGACCACAAGGTGGAAAACGTCGCCAAAGAGAACGAAAACTGTTGGGTTCACGAGGAGTGCTAAAGTTAATCGGTTTGAGGAAGTACGGTGTCACAAAATTGTTTATCAGCGATGTGTTTCAAGGAGGAGAGACGGCGAATGTATCGTCTCAAGAAACCCTGGTACCTTGATCTTTAGATTCTGTGACACTCAGAGATTTTAAAAACAACACATAAGCTTCAAATTGAATCTACGCTGCACACAGATCAAGATCAGACGAGTGGAGAAATTCTTCAGTGCAGACAACCGTACGAGCAGATTGGAAGAGGTGTAGAATGTGCTGTGTATGCAATAGTCCAGGAACTAGAGGAAACTTATCAATGACCTGTATAACCCCATCATCCGAGGGAGGATGGACAGAATCAGAACGGAGATTCATACTGTTCGAAGAGTCATCAATCGGAGAAACGTCTAAACAGGAAACATCGGGAACACTAGATGAGGCCATAGAAGGAGTAACAGAAAGATGTTTACACACTTTCTGTTTCACGGAGCCTTTGGAAGTTCCACCCAGTTTCGAAGACGAAATGGAAGCTGTTGAATCCATTGGCTGATATGGAAGAACACCCGGAACTGGAAACGAGAACAGAGGCTGCGCCGAGGAATCACTATGCACCCGATCAGTATCTTTGGACCCTGGTACATCAGCCGAGGCAGCCGGAAGCTGCAGCAACAGGGGAACAGCAGACATGGTCATAGGTGGAGATCCGATATGCGAGAGACACAGAGGAGAGCCAGTCAGCTGGAATGCCGAAGCACCACTCGATAGATCCAAGTCGCAACACTCCCCAGAGACACATCAGCAGTGGAAGACATCTGTGCTAACCTAGATGGAGGATGCACTACCTTTCATTGTGGAAGAGGGGAAAGGGATCATTGTCCTTGACTGGAAGGTACGTCTGACGGAGAGAAGTAGAGTTCACGTCCGGCAAAACACTAGAAGTCGGGATGGTAGAAGGACCAATGTGATAGGCATTGGAATGGGACCTGGAAGAAAGACCACGGCGTATGCGCACACAGGAGGCAGTGATGTGATCCTGTGTAAGACAGTGAGTACAATAGTGAGTGGTGAAAATATTAAAACTGTACGTGCGGGAGACAATTTCAACAGTAGCTTCTGGAGGACAATCAGCCAAGGCGTTCTCCGTGTGAAGGAGGACAAAACAACTGACGAAAAGGTTCTGTAGCAAGTGCAAGTCGAGTTCCGCGTGGAGCGTCAGAAAGGCGACGGACCTTGCAAACAATTTTACAAACATGATTGACAAGGAGAGGAAACGCAGTATCGGGCACTTCTTGTTGAACAGGATAGAACGTCATGTCCATCGGACGCTCGGAAAGAGTCGAAGGGGGAGATGATTTGTTCCAATCGAGAATCCGTGTGCAAGAAGAACGGCAGCATCTTTCTTGCACTGTAACTGCACTGAGATACACCGAGCGGTACGAGAAATTCCGGAAATAGACGCGGAAGACACATGACCTGACAGTGCCTCCATGTAGCGTGGCAAAGGAGTTCGGTAGGGCATGAAAGAGCACACCTATATCCAGGAGATTATGGAACTCAAGACCAATCTGCGAATTTCCATCAATCGTTACTTTCACCTTGTGGTTGGATACCTGAATAATAGGTGTCGATTGCAAGATACCATCAGGTTGAGAAGAAGCTGACGCAGAAGCAGTTTCTCGCTGCACTGTAGATGCAAATGACATCCTCGGAAGAGCAGTCTGTGCTGAGCCGCCTGACACAGAAGGCAGTGGGGAAAGAGGAGTTCAGGCAGATGACAAGGCAGTAGTCGTAGTAGTACCCAGGGAAGGCACGGAGGCTGAGGCAGAAGCAGAAGAAGGAGGCACAACCAACTACAAGAAAGGCCCTGGAGCAGGTGTACCACTAACTTGGGAGGCAACTGAGCAGACACATATGAGGACGATAGTACGTCAACTCCATAGATGTGGGAAGTGCGACTTTACGTGCCTCCTCCACGCCCAGAGATGATAAGGATAGACCGGAAGCCTCCATGTCGGCAGCTCCCAAACGTAAACAAACTAGCTAACGATATGAAAACGGAGGAATATGAACAAATACAAGGACGATATCACCAGAAACGTAGTATATCAAAACGTACACAGTATCTTTACATAGGCGGGGCACGCAACAGGTGAGTGCCGAACGAGGTGCATCACACTAGAATGCATAAAATGTAGGAGCCACCAACACAACGTCTGTCAAGATCGAGAAATGGGCTGGACATATTGTCAGAAGAGACCACCGATGTACAACCAAAATTTTTGACTGATTCCGAGGGACAGAAAAAGACCCAGAAGAAGACTACATGGGAGATGGATGGATGAAATTCGAAAATATGCAGGAGGGTGGCTAAAGACAGACAGTCAGTTGTGGAGAAACTTGGGGGGACCTTCATCCAACAGTGGATTGATAATGGTTGGCAATGATGATGATATATATCATGACCAGTGCATCTTTATGAAAATCGAAGCAAATGCAGGTAAAAAACAGAGTGTGTGTAGATCGTGAAACTGTATAAATAACAACTGATTCTGATTTCTGTTAATCAGTGGTATTCTTGTTCTGCAGATGGAAAAGGCAGAAGACTTAAGCGAGTTGGACAAAGGCCAAATTTTGATGACGAGACGACTGGATCAGAGCATTTCCGGGACAGTAAGGCTTGTGCGGACCTCACAGTTAGCCGTGGTTAGTACCTTCAAAAAGAGGTCCGAGGAGGAAAAACCACAAACTGCTGGTTAGGCGTGGGCCGACCCTGGCTCATTGATACTAGTTCTGAGTGAAGCTATCTAGTATAGTATAAGATAACAGAACGGATACTCTGGCGCAAATTACCGATAATTTGAATGCTGGTGACTAGAGTAATGTGTCACAAAACTCAGTACATCGATCCCTGCTGAAAATGGGGCAGAGTAACCGCAGGCTGCTCCAAGTGTCCATGCTAAACCTCAGTTTACCGCTTAAAGTGCCTACAATAGGCACATGAGCATCAAAATTGGACCTTGAATGATTGGAAGAATGTTGTGTGGTCCGGGGAATCTCGTTTTCTGTTGCACCTTGTGGACTCCTGGTTACGTGTGCGTCGTATACCTGAGGAAGTTGGCACCAGGATGCACCGTGGGACGAATACAAGCGGGTAATGAAGTGTGCTGGGAAATCTTGGGTCCAGTTCTTCATGTTTAGGAAACTGCGGCGTCTACCACCTACCTAAACATCACTGCAGACCAGGTACACTCTTTCAGGACAGTGGTATTCCCCTTCAGTAGTGCCTCCTTTAAGCAGGATAAGGCGCCATGACCCACTGCGCGGATTGTTCGAGAATTGTTTGAGGAACATGGAAAAGACTACCAGGTATTTCTCTGATCTTCAAATTCCCCAGACATCAATCCAATCGAGCATCTATGGTTTTTGTTAATTTTTAAAAAAGCATCAATTTTCGATAATAAAATGAGCTTCTCTTTTTCTCACTCTGATCTTCCTTAGTGGACAACTTAGGCCTTGCACTCTGTTTTTCTATTTCCAGACAGGGAATATAGTGAGACCGCAAAGATATGGAACCCCTTCCTAAATGGCAATCGTCATAATTCTTATTGTTTGTGGTTTTTGTTGGAATATCAAATCTTATTTGCGACGGCTCAACCACGTAACTTATAAGAGTTAATGGATCTTCTGGTGTAACGTGTTTATACCAGGTACCACAAGACACGTTTTGAAATCTTGTAGAGCCTATGCCTTACCAGACAAGAGCTGTTTTTGTGGCACGTGGAGGGCCAACATCATGTTAGTCAGGTAATCATAATGTTTAGGAGCTTCGGTGTGTGGGAAGTTAACTTGAAATCACTTCATGGCGAAAATAAAATCTATAATCATTCAAACAGGTTTTCAAATTATTTCTCCCATTTTATTTTGTGACTTATTGGTTACAATGCTCTATTAACAATACTTTTCGTACCAAACTCATAAATAGGAAACGCTCAATTTTATCTAACACGTAATAGGAAATGCTTAATTTTTTTTATCTCCGTACTCACGCGTTGGGACAAAGAAAAGCTTGAGGCAAAGAAAACCGGAAGCAAACGAGAGAGAAAACTGAAAAAAAAAATTTTAAAATTAAAAAAAAAACGAAAAAAAAAAAAAGGATACCAAAGACCTTGGTGAGAGAGGTAGACTGGCAAACGCAATGCTGGCGCTTCGAAAGCGATGGGCATCAATTGAGATAGCAGCGCCATCTGTGATTGGGGGGGTTGGTGGAAAATAGATATAGCTATTGGAAAGGTACTGTGTTTGATTCAACGAATAATAAACCGTATAAATAGCGTAGGAGGAATATTCCCGAGCAAACGAACACATTTCTAGATCAAAATTTAATTAGTAAGTTCTCAATTTCGATGAAAATTAGCTATGAAATAGAAAATATGTCGTTGCTTATAGCGAACCCGAACACCTGATATATGAAGTTACAGCAATGCGAATTTGAATATACCGCATTGCCGTTTCTTCATATTACCTATAACCACCCGATTCTGTTCCGCAACCTGTTTTATTTAAAAATATTTTTAAACAATGAGTTAATGCAAAAAACATATCGTGGAAAATAAAAGAAATTAAAAGAAGAGCTCCATAGATTTCATGTTTACAAAACTATCAGTACTTTTCCTCACACATGCCATGTTCTTCATATCTATTATTAATTGCAGTGCTGCATTTATACTCAATAAACTAATTTTAGAAGCTAGCCCTGCATATTTGAAAGAACAAAACAGCACTTTAATCTAATCTAATTTTCTAACCAAGAACTTTTATGCCTCAGTAAATACTGTATGTTCTTATGAAGCAAGTGAAGAATTAATATATCACTCAATCTAACTGATATATGCAAACAGAAATCCTTTTCTTACTTTAATTTTTCTCTGACAACAGACCTGTATGAACTTTTCTTTTTTTCTTTTTTTTTTTTTTTTTTGCTAAGAACAGATAAATATATAAAAAATGTTTTTTTTTTAATCATCTTTGCCGCCCCGGTAGCGCAGTGGTCTAAGTGATGGCTTCTGATCATTCATCCGACAGGGTTCCGGGTTCAAATCCCGGTTTGGCATGGATGTTGTGTTTGTCTTATGGCACTGGCTCTCTCCCTTCCCTGGAACCAGTGGCCCTAAATTAGGAACGGGCGACTGCTTATAGCCCATTGCGTTGCTCACGGTGGTCGTTAAAACTCCAATCGAAAAAAAAATTTCTTTCTTATAAAAGATCAAAAAGCAGAACACAGCACAAGACAAGCACCGAAGGATTGAAATAGTAGTAAACAAATTTTGGTTTTCTTCTTGCAGTCATGATTTAGTTATATGCTAACTTTAATATGAACTGAAAGTCGACAAACTGAGTTCAGCGTAATAGAATCTAAATAGTAGAAAAGTAGCTTTTTTGTCTTCTTCTAAATGTAGTTTAATAATAAGGTAAAAAGCTTGTTTACAGCTGCGTGATTGACAATAACCATTATTATAAACAGCAGCTTCACTGATGCAGAAATGCGTAGCCTTGACATCCTTTTTATGATATTTTCTGCTTTATTTTTTTGAAAGGTGGAGTGGCTTTATTCTAATATAATTAAGCATTGTCACTTTTAATAAATTTGCATAATAGCTAAAATATTCAACACAAGTTCGTTTGAAATTTAGAAAAGTGTTTGTGTGGAAGTTTTTCATGCACTGCTCTAAATTGTTTTGTTTCTATATTCTGCTCTTGTGATGTACCACCGTGCCTCTGGTATTTTTTAAAAATATTTTCCACTATACTGATGATCACATAAACACTGCCTGATAGGGTGGTTAAAAATATCTTACTATGATTAAAAAAACTAAACTAAACTGAACAGTTTAGTTTGAAACTAAACAGTTTTCTTGATATGATAAATATTTAGCAGTATCATAATTGGTATTTGATATTGCTAAATATTTACTTCAGAAATATTTCTGAAGTGAATTAATATGCTCTTCAAGAAATTCATGCAGATCAGGTTAAAAATTATTTTGTGTTTGTGTTTCAAGAAGCTTCAGGTTTCTTTCTAGTAGGAGGGATGCAAAGGAAGTTAAGGAAATCAAGTATCATAGTGGCTGATTTCTCAATAAATGAAAATTGTAAGTTTAAGAACATGGAATCACTGCTGAAACATCCTTTAAGGGAAGTCACTGAAGAATGAAATTCTGAGAAAGTGAAAAAAGAAGCTGATTCGCCACAACACATTATTCCAAATGCAAGCAAAGATTACTAGCTTAAAATATGTTTCCCAAAATTCATAGAAGGTTCCAGCATTGAAAGACATTTACAACTGTATACAGATGAAAATTCTTTCCAGTATGATGTGTGTTTCCAGAAATTCACACACAAAAAAGGTCTTTTAAAAGATGTGAAAAGCCACAGTGGTGAACAATCTATCCAGTGTGATATTTGTTCCAAAACATTCACCCAAAATTCTAATATTTCAAGGCACATGCTCCTTCATACTGGTAAGAAGCATCATCTATGCAATTTACGTTTCAAGAAATTTATTCAGAAAACTCATCTTTCAAGAATTATACTTCTTCCCACACCTAAGACGTGTTGTTCACTGAAATGGGTCAATTAAATGAAAATTCACATGAATATGAGTAATAAATATCTACTTGTTTTGCATTTCCCTTCCTACGTACCGTAGAAGAGCTCACTATTCGAGAGACGTTAAATAATTCTGACGACGAGTTCCTTTTTTTTAAATAAAAACAAATCCATGTTTCTGCGATGTCCTCATAAAAATCATTATATTGCGATCGACTTTCCACACTAGTCAGAAAAGCCTGAATACTGCTGTTTAAAAGGAATGTAAGCAGCCCAAGACAGTAATGGAAGAATGACAGAACTAGCGCACATACAATTGTATCCCCCAAAACCATTAACCTTGCACAAAAATCAGCGATTTTATTAACAAAAGAACACCAAAACACAGCAAAAAACAAGGGAGATGGGCGCAGGTACGATTATACACACTAAACCATTAAAATCCCACAAAAGTAATCAATTTCTTCAACAAAAAGACGACCGAAGAACAGCTGAGGGAAATGTGCCCCTACTCATAACTAATTTAAAAATAGAATAAATTTTAAAAACGATAAAGGAGTGGGCCCAAAATGGGCCCATCCAAATTTAAAAGTTATTTAAAAAAGCCTCTAATTTTACGTCATAATATTTATAATTAACTTTGCCATTATAACATAAATAATAATCACCTTTATTCATTTTTAATTGCTTTATCAGATAATGTATTTCCATATCTTTTTGGATGATAAAACACTTTTTCTTCATCTCCAATTTTTGCTACAATAATATCACTATATTTAGTCTGGATTTTTTTCAACGAAATTAGTTTATGTTTCCCTGTTTCCAAATTGCTCAAATTATGGGTTTCGAGATAAGATCTGATATTATTGAATTAGTCCATTTATATCGAATTATTTTTACAAATAATTTCTACGTACCTTATTGAATATTTTAATGCATTTTTTAAAGTTTTTCAACATTTTCAATTTCACTAATTCATCTCTTTAATTCTTTTGAATTTTTCAAAAATACCTTATAAAAATCAGGAAATGTTTTTATCATAATCGTAACAGTGATACATCAAATCTTCACAAAATTTAGCTATATAACATACACTGGCGGAAAGTGAAAAAAGAACACCAAGAAGGATATGGCGGACGATCATGAAATTTACATATGTTAATGAGGTCGAGTTTACGTAGGTGTGATGTTAATTTCGGGAACAACCGGTGAGCGCTTACGCCACAGCACGGCATAATATGCAAATTATCGTCGGTGGTATTTAAGGAGTACGGAGAAGTGAATGTAATCAGTCGTCGGCGTACGGACACGTGCGAAGACCCTGAAGAAGCTGCAATGCCTGAACATGGAAGACGTGTACGATGTCAGCAGTTATCGGACTTTGAGCGAGGTCCTCTAGTCGGACTCCGCGAGGCCGGGTGGTCGTATCGTCGTATTGCGGAGCAAATTAGACGGGAAACATTGCTGGTGGTACGATGGTGGCGTAGATCGTCCGAGGAACATTCCCACACGAGAAGACGTGGAACCGGGGTTCACAGACGGACTGATGAGCGGAAACATCGACGCATAAGAAGAGCGGCGTTGTCAAGCAGAACATCCACTGCGACGCAAATCCGAGCTGCCGTTGCACCTGAGGTGACTGTGCGAGTAATCCGCAACCGTCTACTGGATGCAGGACTACGTGCACGTGTGCCCCTGGCATGTGTACCTCTGAATCCAGCCCACCGTCAGGAACGGCTGCAGTGGTGTCGCCAACGTCTGCACTGGAGAACGCAATGGCGATCTGTCGTGTTCAACGATGAAAGCAGATTCTGCTTGGCAGACTCCGATGGCCGTATGCGTGTTCGCATACGCACAGGGGAGCGACTCCGCCCTTCTTACATCCGCCAGCAACACACAGGGCCTACACCTGGTCTCCTGATTTGGGGAGCGATCAGCTATCACTCCCGTACAGAACTAGTGTTTGTACCGGGTACTTAAACATCACCTCCTACATCAACAACATTATTCAGCCCGTTGTTGTGCCATTTTTAAGGTCGGTCCATCGTGGTGTTTTCCAGCAAGATAACGCACGCCCACACACGGCACGTGCAACGCAACATGCACTTCAGGGTGTGAGACAACTTCCGGTGCCAGCACGTTCACCGGATTTTGTCCGCCATTTAGCACGTGTGGGATTTTATGGGACAACTACTTATCTGGTCTCCCCGGCCAGCCACGACCATCCCCGATTTACGCGTCCAGGTTAAGGATGCTTGGAACTCAATACCCCAAACTTACATCCAACATCTGTACGAAAGACTCCATGCCAGAATTGCACAGTGTGGCACAGTTCATGGCGGTTCAACCTCGTGCTAACCATTGTTACATGGAAATGTTATTTTTCAGTTTACCAGCAAATACAGCTGTATTTTGCCATAATGTTTTGATCACGTTATCCTCTGTATTCCGTTATTATGCTGTATAAATTTCGTTGGTATCAGACGTCTCCTTTTTGGTGTTATTTTTTCACTTTCCGCCAGTGTATATCACCAGCATGTTCAATATCATCACGAAAACAAAAATTATTTCAAAGGATGTCATGATTTTCATGTAAATCCGTAAATATCCATTTAAATAGAATTATTTTTTGTAATTAAACCTAAATCAATATAATCTTCAAATCTTATGAAATTTTCTGATAATTTTGGTTTTTCTGAAATACAATCCCAATTAACATCATCCTTTAAATTCTCTTATAAAATTTTAGATAAATTTGATTTTATGAAATGGAATCCTAATCAACTTCATCTTTAAATTTTCTTATAAAGTGTTCTGGTATTTTTTGATATTCTGAAATATAATCTCAATCAACTCTATCTTTTAACTAGCCTTTAGTCCTTCAGATAATGTGTGATATTCTGAAATTCAATCATATTTTACTTTATCTTTAAATTCTCATATAAAATTTTCTGATAATATTTGTTATTTTGAAATATTATGCCATTTGACTCTATCTGTAAATTCTCTAATAAAATTTTCTGACAACTTTTGTTTATATGATATAATATTCGAATTAAATTTATCTTTAAATTCTCTTATAAAGACTTCTGATAATTTCTGATTTTTGAAATATAATACCAATTATTTTCATCTTTAAATTATCTTATAATATCTTCTGATAATTTTTCATTTTGCAAAATATTTTCCAATGAACTCCATCTTTAAATTTTCTTGTAAATTCTTTCATAAACATATCTTATAATTCTAATGCTTCATTTTTAACATTTTCATTTGTTTTACTTATTAATACAACAGTTTTTTTACGATATGTATTAATCATTTTAATATCACGATAATACTGATTTTCAGAAAGATATATTGCTTTCTCATACTTTTGATAAAAGTTGTATTTCCCTACTTTCTTCACGATCAGTAAAAAGATCTCTCATTTCTTCTAATAAATCCATTTATATAAAATTATTTTTGTAAAGTTTTATCGCATCTCATTCATCTCTAAATTATTTTATTAATCCTTCTGATAAATTTTTGAAATTCTGAAAAGCAATACCAGCAAACTGCATTTTGAAATTCTTTTATAATATCTTCTGATAATGTTTGATATTTTGAAATATAATCCCAATTTACTCTTTTTTTAAATACTTTTATGAAATGTTCTCGTTATTTTGATATTTTGAAATACATGCCCAATTGACTTTATCTTCAAATTCTGTTATGAAATCTTCTGAAAATATTTGATCTTATGAAATATAAAACCAATTAACTTTATCTTTAAATTATATAATGAAATTTTCAGATAAAAATTTTTGATCCGTTGAGATATAATCCCAATCAACTCTATTTTTACATTTTCTTATAAATTGTTCCATAAACTTATATATTAACTCTAATCCTTTAACTTCATTTTTTACTAATTAAATATACGGATTTTTCAGGTATTTATTAATCAATTTAATAATAACAGGATGTGTTTGATTTAGCTGTGTGAAGTCTTTACATATTTTTGATGAATGTTGTATTTCTTCACGATCAGTTAAAAGATCTCTGATCTCTTCCAATATTTATATAGAAGTATTCTTGTATTATGATTTTTATAAAATATATATTTATACATTAAACATCCAGATCGAAAAAATTTAACACGTTCAAATTTTTCAAATTCTAAGAAAAGAATTTCGTTCAGAATTTTTCCATACCTTTATATGCAAATTTGCCACCGTATTGTTCATATAAATTCATGAAACAGTTTTTAACTTCATCTTTTTTAATCCATAAATTTTTATCATCTGGATATTTTCTAAGTTTTAAACCATGAAAATGTCTAGTACATTTATTTATAATTCTTTTTTTTTCAATTAATTTATTATGAGGTTCAAAATCTTGAATTATTTCACCAACTGGTAAAGTGTAAATGACATCAATTTATTTCTCTAAAAATCATTTTATTGGGTAAAATGAATCCTTGAAAATTCATTATCAAAGTAATATCTTCCATTTATATATCATAAAGTTTTATAATGACCTAATACTAACGTATTTATTCCATTTTCTGAAATAAATATCTTATCATCTTAATATGAAAGCTATTTTATTAACTTGTGCAGAATAAATGTCATGTTTAAAAGCTCTAATTAAATTCATAAATGGTTTTGTATTTTTCTTTTTTTATTGAATAAACAGTGTTTATAACCATCAAATGAAACTCTATTTTTAATTACATATTTCTTAATACCTTTTGATTTTTTATTTATTTCATCTTCAGTTTTCAGATCATACATTTTTGCTCCCAAACCTACAAATTCAGTCATTATTTTACCATTATTCACATCTTTCATTTTACCTAAAAAAAATTATTTGCTCTTCAAATTCCATATTAATTGTGTTCTTTATAATATGAAGCACCAAAATAATCAATCATATTTTTCATATCTTTATAAAAATTATGTGTTTTAACATCATAAATACATGAATCAGTATCTTGCTGAAATAATTTAATGTTTTCATCACATTTTGGTTTCATAATATAATGAAATTCATATGTTAAATATTTTGATAAATCTAATATACTCATTCCAACATTAATAGGTTTATTAAAATATACCTTTGTTCTATTCATATGAATAGCTACTAAATTTTCATCAAATATAATTCTATCATTGAAATTAGGTTTAGCTACTAATTTTTCAACTTTTTTAGTATCAGAACATAATCTTATGTCAATGCTTCTTCCGATATTTTCCAGTCTTACCAAATACAGAATTTTTCATTAATTTATAGAAATCTTTCTCAAATTCATGGTTGCTTTAGTTCTCATTTCAGTATTTAAATCTATATATTTCTTAAACACATTAAATTGCATAAATTGAAATAATCTATGTACCTTTTTCAATTTCATTCCCACTTTTAAATATTGTTTTAGATTTCTATAGTGAAAAACATGAATATTTTTATGATATAAAGTAGTTAATAATTTCAATTGTTTTGATCCATTTTGCATTCTATTTTCTGGAGGTAGAGGTAAATCAGAAAGTTTATTATGAGATTCTTGAGGATATTCTAAATTTACTTCTAATATATATTAAATATCTGAATGATCTGGAATTTTTTCAATTTCCTATTTCATTATAACACCATCGGAATTTATTGTATGGTAAATATTGACACATGGCCTACATATATAAATTATTTGCATCTAAATATATTAAATAATTTGTTTCTTTATTGTTATCATAATCTTTCATATATTTGTTATTTGCTTTTCCGTATCTATTAAAACATTGTGAAATTCCTCCTCTAATTCCCTTTTTCTAACATTAAAATTTTGTCATAGTTGTTTAACAGTTCTAATCTAATTTCAGTTGTCTTTAACATATCATCCCATGTTAATCCAGGAACTGCATAATACCAAGCTGGAACTAATATAACAGTTTTTAAAAAAATCTCTAAAATTTTCAAATATATCAACTATTATTTAAACATCTCATTTTACATGTAAATCTTAATATTCTCCATATTTTAAATATTAAAATATTTCCAAACATTTTATGCAAGTTTACAATTTTCTTTAGATATATTACATTCATATAATTTACTATAAAATTTTTCTATTGGTGGTAATTTTTTATTTTTGCGTTTTTCTTCTGAATCCGTATAATCATAAAGATAAACTCCTTTTCTAATCATTAGATCTATATTTCAAAAATATTTAGGACGTTTCTCCATGTTGTTCTTTTTTTAAATTTTCCAAAAATTCACTATACTGTCTGCCATAAATCTAAATGTATAAATCTTATTTTCATATTTCCAAATTTTTGATCAAAGGAAATATATGTTTTTTTTCAGTATTAGGAATAATATGTAAAAAAAATTTTCTCTTCAGTATTGGAATAATATTTTAAAAAATATTTTCTTCATGATTTCCAAATGCTTTAATAAATAAATGTGCATCATAACCAGATACACTATGTATAAATACATGTGCATGTTTAGGATTCTGATACGATAACTTACATATTTCATGTGCAGGTCCTCTATATTTTGCTGTTAAATGATCATGATCTCTTACTTTATGAATCATATTAATTTCTTTTTCAAATACATGACAAATATTATTATTTTCAAAATCTATCTTATCTTTTTCTGTCATAATTATTGGTCTAATATCTTTATATAATTTTTATTTTTTCAATTTCTTTTTTTTAACATTTACATAAATTTATTTACAACATTTGGACCTATATAAATCACTGGTTCTTTATAATCATTATTTACATATTTTATATAATAACTAAAATTCATTGGTTCATGATTTTGATATTTCATTGTATAAGAATTATCTGCATTTGGTTGACAAGTATCGATTTTTCTAGTTAAACATTGAAAATCCGCATACATATATAAAGGGTAGTACTCATAATGAATTTTGAAATTTTTTAAAATAAATATATTCATATTTTTAGACATTACTATTTTTATAGAATATTTACAATAAATTTCATGATTTTTTTCTTATGTTTCCTATGAATAATAATAACGTAAGCATTTTTCACATGGATAAATTTTTCCATCATGTTTAGTTATCTATGAATTAATTAATATAGACATATTTTTAATCCAACAATAATGATCAATTTCATTATCTTTAATATGAAATAGATTTACATGTTTTCTAATTTATTTTCAGTAATTTGTAAAGGGTAAATTTTGTATTTTATATCACAAATTCTTTTTTATCAATTTTTCTAGTTAAACATTAAAAATCGGCGTATATAACAAATAGTACTCTTAATGAGCGATTGATTGAGCGATTAGAGTACCATTTTAGCCATTAGAGTACTAAATTAAATAATTTGGAAACAGGCAAATATAAACTGATTTCGTTGAAAAAAAACAGGCTAAATATGGTGATATTATTGTTGAAAAAATTGGAGATGAAGAAAAAGAGTTTTGTCTTCCAAAAAGATATAGAAATAAATTATTTGATAAAGCTATTAAAAATTAATAAAGGTGATTATTATTTATTTCAAAATGGTAAAATTAATTATAAATATTATGACATTAAATTAGAGGCTTTTCGAAATATATTTCAAATTTAGATGGGCCGATTTTCTCCATTTCTTTGCTGTTTTTGGTCGTTTCTTTTTGTCGATAAAATAGATGATTTTTGTGTGATTTTATTGATTTAGAGTGTTTAATCTTACATGCGCTGGGCCCACCCCTCATTTTTTGTTGTTTTTTTTTGTCTTTTTTTATTGTTGTTTTTGATGTAATCGATAATTTTTCTGCGATTTTAATGGTTTAGGTGGTAAAATTGTATGTGCGTTATTTCTTTTATTATTCCACTGCTAAAGACAATTTAAACAACAATGAGCAGAACACTTAACGTTAACTATCTGCAGAAAGATATCGCAGTTTCTGACGTCCGCTGGATTCAATGGACGATCCAGCTTTACTCTTACTTCTATAAGTAATATAATATTTTACCATATTTAGTATTTATAGAAACTATTTGAAGCACGAAATGAAACATCCGCGCAGCCCGCCAATATACATCAACCGCTTTACGTCCACCTTAATGGAGGAACATCCTGTTTTCGAAGAATGTAGAAAATAGCTTGCTCTTTGCCACTCTATTCTCTTTCAAGGTCTTTGAAAGCTACAGAGTGACAACTGCAACAGTCCTTGAAACTTTACATCTCGAGTAGAAGACGAAATTTCGCAACCCATTTATTTCCTTCCTGGGATGATTTCAATTGTCTTTGAAGGCTACAGAGTGGTAATAAAGTCATATTTTTTAATCAGACAACTGCAAGAGTCCTTGAAACTTCCCATCTCGAGTAGTAGACGAAATTTCGCAACCCATTTATTTCCTTCCTGGGATGATTTCAATAGTTACATCTGCTTCCATTTCCGAACCACAGGCAACGGAGAGGTTTGCAAGTATCCAAACGAAGCTTATGTTGAATAACTGCTGCAGTTATTTTCAGTAGATCCAAATAAATTTAACAGCCAGTACTTTTGTTTGGCTAGGAACACGTTCATTAGTTTCACCAGCCTGTTTGATTATTGACACTAAAAACTCCAAATTTTACTGATTGAAATAGCATTTCATTTGGTCGCTTTTCTTAGTGCTGAAGTAAAATATATTCTTCAAAAGTGCAGTTTGAGGTTCTCGGTAAGTCGGGGTTATTTTTATTTTGTTTTTGTTTTAAATTAGCAATACCTAAATGCTACCAGATAATCACACCTATGGTCGTTAGAAATGGGCAAAAAACTACATTCTGTAAGTTGTGAAAAGCGTATTGAAAGAATGTATACACGGCACAGTCGATAGGAAATATCTTTTTTCTTTTTGTATTAAAATCTTATTTTTCAGAAAGCAATGAAAATATTTTTATTTTGGCTTTTATACAATTATCAATATTAACATTTTAATTTCGACAAAGAATGGATTAGCTAGGACGAGTTGACGGCAAGGATTCCCAGCATGGTCATTTGTGTACAACATTAGATTTATAAATATTCCGATATACAATGGCATGTTTTAATTTCAGGTGAGGTTTTTTTCTGGGAGTAAATATGATGTTTTTATGATATCAGTTGTTCTTTGAGAATCTCAAATACTGAGCATGTTTATATTTCTATTGTTGTTTCATTGTTTCTTCAAATACTTTGGACAATTAATTTTGATTTTCAATTTGTAGAATATTCGAAGCTGTGAGTAATGCGACGGTATATGAAAAAATTCAACCATAAAAACCAGCATACACAGTGCGGCAATTTAGTAATGAAACTGATTTTTTTTCTTAAATGGAAAAGCGGGAAAACTTATGTGAATATATTTTATTAGAAGTACATTTCACCTGCGTTAATACAAGTAGCGGCACGATCAGCCAATGAAAGGAAGGACTTGTAGAGGTCATCTTTTGCTGTGGAGTGAAAACATGATGTCACAGTTCTTTGTATGTCTTCAGTGTCTTGAAAAGCTTATCCTTTTAAAGGCAGCCATAATTTAGAGAATAGAAATTAGTCATACTGTGACAAATCTGGAGAATAGGGGGATAGTTGAGTATACGCAACTGTTTTCGTGCCGGAAATCGCTGTACGTTGAGTGCTTTGCTTGCGGGTGTATTATCGTGAAGAATGAATCATAGCACGTTTTTGTAATCAGGCCTGACGCGAACAATCCTCATATACAGTCGTTCCAAAATCGGTGTGTAAGCATTGATAGTAGCAGTTGTGCCTTCAGGAATGTACTCGTGATGCAGAATTCTCTTGTTGCCGTAAAAGCACACAAGCATTGTTTTGCTTTGGGACTTCTGTAGCCTGATCTTCTTTCTTTTGTGTGACTATTGTGACTTCCACTGAGTGCCCTCACACTTCGTTTCCGGATCAGAACGAAAACACCTTGTTTTGTCACCTGCCCCAATGCTTTGGATAAAATTTTGCCCTGTTTCTGCAGTTTCCAGGATGTCTTGTGCGTACTCCACTCGTGCATTTTCTAGTCATCTAACAAAAGATGCATAACAAAACGAGTACACCCCCCCCCCAAGTAGGGCACTAAAATTTGACGAATCGTCTCTTTATTAACACCAATGCAGGAGAGTGCGTGATGGAGGATCCATAGAGGAACACCATCGAGGTGGTCGCGCAGATGCTCAATTGGGTTTACGTCTGGGGAATTAGGGGGCGAGGGAAGCACTTTGAAGTCTTGATCGTGTTCTTCCAACCACTCTTTGACATTTCTAGCTGTGTGACACGTCGCACTGTCGTTCTGGAAGATCCCATTCGGCAATCAGCATGTATGGGTGTACGTGGCCTGCAATGATGGATTCATAAAGAATTCGGTCCATACTGCATTCCACAGGTAAGAGTGGACACGGGGAACTCCACGAAAACATTCCCCAGATCATATCGCTGCCGCCACCAGCTTGTGTTCTTCCAGCAATGGTGGAAGAGTGTTTATTCACCGACGTTTCTCGCCTTATACGCTAACGTCCATCCGTCCGATGAAGCAGAGAACGTGACTCATCGGAGAAGCCAATCTTTTGCAAACCAACGGAGGTCCAATTCCGGTACTTCCGTGCAAATGTAAGCCTTTTCTGCCAAAGCACCGTCGTTAGCATAGGTGCAGTGACCATCCATCTGCATCGGAGCCCCATACGCAGCAGGGTTCGCTGAACTACCGTTTTAGACACACTTCCGTTACCCCCTGGTTTTAGGCTAGTGAGTGGCTCCACTGTAGCATCTCTGTGTCGATCGGCCCCCACGCACCTACGAAACCAACGTTCACCTCTCACATCAATGACACGTGGTGCTCCGCAGTTTCCACGTCGCATATTCCCAATGGTGCCGTTTCTCCAATCACGATACACTTTGACCACAGCAGTACGTGAGCAGTTCACAAACTGCGCTGTTTCAGAAACACTTCCGCCCTTGGCCCGACAGCCGATAATCATCCGGTTTTTTTCTTGCAAATTTGATAAATCGCTCCTTTTATCCATGAACGTAACCAGTGATATGTTTTCAGATTGCTTACAGCACCCCTTACATACCCTCCAAGCCAGCTAACCACACGTTTCTTCTGCCATTGGCTAATTGGCTATGCGCTGTTGACGCCAAAGGTAGGAGATGGTCACGATTTTCTGGCTCGACTGTATATATATGTATATATATATATATATATATGGGAGTAACATGAAGGAGACTGGCACAAGACAGACCGTTGTGGAAGAAACTTGGGAAGTACTTCATCCAACAGTTGATTGATAATGGTTTACAATGATGATGATGATGATAATGAGGATATCATCATCATCATCATCATTGTCAACCATTATCAATCCACTGCTGGACGAAGGTCTCCCCAAGTTTCCTCCACAACGGTCTGTCTTGTGCCAGTCTCCTCCATGTCACCCCTGCATACTTTCGAATTTCATCCACCCATCTCCCATGTGGTCTTCTTCTGGGTCTTTTCCTGTCCCTTGGAATCCAATCTAAAATTTCGGCTGTCCATCGATGATCTGTCCTTCTGGCAGTATGTCCAGCCCATTGCCATTTCAGGGATTTAACTCTGATCATGATGTCTTCCACTCTTGTCATTTTTCGGATCCACGAGTTCCTCTTCTTATCTCTCCTGGTTACACCAAGCATGCACCTCTCCATGCTTCTTTGAGTTGTCTGCAGCCTTTGTATGTCTCTTTTAGTTAAGGTCCACGTCTCTGCACCATACGTAAGCACTGGAAGGATGCATTGATCAAACACTTTTCTTTTAAGACATAATGGCATATTGCTCTTGAAAATTATGCTGTTTCTTCCAAAAGCTCTCCAGGCAAGTTTTGTACGCCGATTAATTTCTTCATCAATGTGACCCTCACTTGATATCTGCTGTCCAAGATAAACGTACGTGTCTGTCATCTCCAGCTTTTCTCCATCAATCGATAAATCTTCATTTCTTGTAAAAGCATTGAACATCACTTTTGTCTTATATATATATATATATATATATAATGTTTTTCTATATACACTGCCAGCCCTCCAAAATGCAGCACCAAAAAGGACACGAGATAGCAAAGCCAGAGTTACTGGACCCATAACAACACATACAAAGATGAAACGATTGAGCGTACAGGCGCGTGCGACTTGCGGAACACGCAGACATCAATAGTTCGCGCGGCCCCCATTGCTGGCAATAACGGCCGTTACACGCCGCAGCATCGAACGAAAGAGACCTCGGATGTAGGCTTGGGGTATTTCGGTCCAGGCTGCTTCCAAACGTTGCCACAGTTCATCAGGCGTAGCCGCGGGTGGTGCTTGCCGGGCCACTCGGTAGCCGATCAGCGACCAAACGTGTTCGATGGGCGACATATCGAGAGAACAGGCGGGCCACGGCAGCAGTGACAAATGGTGGGCCACGATTCGTGCCACGTGCGGGAGCGCATTGTCCTGTTGAATCGTGGCCGCTGGCAGGTCGTGCAGGTAACTGAGCACTACAAGCTCCAAAACGTCGAAATGCAGCGGTGGCTGTTGAGTGCACCGGCGATGCGTACCAGAAGGGTGCGGATGTCATATCCAATTGCGCCCCAAACCATAACGGTAGGCGACGGACCTGTATGGCGATGCATAATGCAGGGATCATACAGTCACTCGCCGTGGTGCCGCCACACGCGGATCCGACCATCGTGGTGTTGCAGGCAGAAGCGGGATTCGTCGAAGAAGGCAATGTCGTGCCATTCCGTAGTCCAGGTACGGCGCTCAACGGCCCACTGCCGCCGCACTCGCCGGTGGTGTAACGTCAATGGTAATTGGAGCAGTGGGCGCCGTGCGACAAGTCCCCGCCCCTGCAGACGATGTCGAACGGTACGTGCTGACACATGTTGTTTCGCAGCACACCCTAATTCCTGCGCTAACGTTCGTGATGTTGCGGTGCGATCCGTCAATGCCCGCCGCACAACATGCCGGTCCTCTCGTTCGGTGGTGTGCCGCAGTAGCGGCAATCGCTCACGTCGGTCCGTCCGGCCCTTCTGCACCCACCGAATCCATACTCGCCTCACTGTGGCTGGATATCGTCCCACACGGGCGTCGATGTCTCGGTACGATAAACCGCTGTCGCAACAAGCCACTATTCGTTCTCTGTCGAACTCCAAAACGTGCTGGAATGACTGCCGTATTCTGCAACGAGGCATCAGGGAGCTTCCAACGCACAGGTCCGGCAGCACAACACACTTCCACTATTTACACCCCGCCTTTTGTTCACCCATCTTATAGTGTTTCTCGGTGGCCTGCCGGGCGCACATGATTTGCATATGCCCTGCAATGCTAATCGTTTGCATGTCCTCTCGCTGGCGACGCATGCTATGAATTTCAGGCAGATCGGATGCTTCCTTCTTGGTGTTGCATTTTGGGTGGCCAGCAGTATATATATATATATATATACTAAAGAGCAAAACTGAAGACTAAGGAAAAAATTTTAGAATTTAAAACGAAGGGTGCAAAATACCTGTCTATGCGCTGTTTTTTCAAAGTAGTTAAGTTCTTAATAACTAATTAATTATGCACTTAAAGCACTGCTGAAATACTTTGTACATATTGCAACTAACTGTTTAAGGTATATAACTTTCACAAAGTTTTCTTTAGTTAATTATTATCTTTAACTTATTCTCGTTTTCGTGCTGTCATAAGTTGTAGAGTAGGGGTTTTAGACTCAAGTTTTCTTTCAAAAATCTGTTCGTTATAAATTAACATTTCCTTTTTTAATTGCAATGTAAAATTTGGATTTCTTTTGCATTGTTTTTCAGGTTTAAATTCTCTCTCAAACGAACTTGGAATTTCGTTATGGCTGAAAATCATTTCTAATTATTATGTCACTCTCACAGCTTGAGTTCTCTTTAATCTTCTTCTCTCTGTTTAATAGTAACAGATGAAGAGTATGGGTCGGGCCAGGAAGGTTAATGGATGCAAGCGAAATTGTTAACTAGTGCTAGGTCATGCAACTCTAAGGAGGACATGACTTATATTTATATTTTTTAAACTATTTTAGGTGGGAATGTTACTTGCATCTATGGCCTTGCAGAAACCCATTTCCAACTAGGTCTTTGTGGAAGTGAGAAAATGCAGAGTTTTTGCTGGTCCTTGATAAAGCCAAGGCTCAGTATTCTCGACACCTTCTACATTCAGTTGTTTTATTTTATTTTTTTATTTTTTCCTTTTGATCACACAGGTAGATACATAACCTTTTCTATGTTGTACTAGGTGTGAGTCAAAATTATATATGAATTTTTTTGCTTAGGTATCTTCTTTATAGAATATATATATATATATATATATACTGACCGAAAGTAAAATTTTGATGTTTGAAGTCAACTTATACAGCCAAATGCTAAAGTCAGAAATATATATTATGCATCATTTTAAAGGGCATTTTATGCTGAATTCAAATATTTTTACATAATGGTATTACCAGTAGTAGAAGTGAAGTTTCAAACAAAAATGCGCAAGTGAGGAAACACAAATCCAGTTCTGAAAAAGTGTTCGCTCTCTCCTAATCAACTGTAGTTTTCTCCGACGTTCGCTAGTGAGATATAAAAGGATATATAATCGTCTGCCGACTTAGAACGCAGCTGCTTGTAGTCAGTTGATGGACGTTTATGCAGAATTCCTGGTGATATTTGAATTTCGCAATGTCAAAGACCCGAAAATTGGTCTTGCCTCTTCAAACCAGGGTAAAATTCTTATTTTTTTATTGAACTTGGATTCAGTAGTAGTAAAATTGCTGTTGAATGTGGTTGTGATCATTCCACTGTCTTGCGCACCATTAAAAGGGTTGCAGAAACTGGATGTGTGGAAAACAGAAAAAGAACAGATCGACCAAGGCTGTGTACTGAACGTGACGATCGCATGTTGATTCGTCGTTCCTTAAAATCAAGGTTTAAAACAGCCACTGATTTAAGAAATGAGTGGGCAAATGAAGTAGGCGTTATTGCATCTGCACGTACAGTTCGACGTAGGCTACAAGAAAATAGACTGACTGCACGAAAAGCTGCACCAAAACCTTTCCTTACTGAACAACAACGGTTCAAAAGAATTGCTTGGGCCAAGGAACCCAAAAATTGGACTGTTGATGAATGGAAAAGTTTTATTTTCAGTGATGAAGCAATTGTTGCTATTTCCGCTAATAATGGAAATAATTATGTATGTCGTCGGGCTGGTGAAAGATATAAGGCATGCTGAACCCAACCAACAATCAAGCACGCACATTCGGTGATTTTAGTGTCCTGCATTTCAGCCACTGGTGTTGACCATCTGCGCATTGTTGATGGCACGCTGAATGAATCGAATTATGTGGATATTTTGGAGTCCAGACTGCTACCATTTGCACAAAACATGGGTCTGTGTAATTTTACTTTTCAGGACTATAACGCGCCATGTCATCGGCCAAAGTTGATTGACGAATGGTTTAATCGAAAGTTATAAGAAAACTTCAGTGGCCGGCGCAGTCACCGGATCTTAATCCCATAAATAATCTGTGGGTGAGATTGAAGCAAAAGTTCCATCAACAAGAACCCACATCTAAAACAGCAGTAATTGAGTCTGTAAGGTTCGTATGGCACCGTGTTATCACCAATAGGCAACTAGAGGAGCTCATAGTTCCATACCAAGAAGGTGCACTTTGTTACTAAGAAACCGTGATTATGCAGTTAAATATTAAAGCGTATTTTGCTTGTTGGTAAGTTGTTTAAAGTGTCCTGCAAATTTCTATAATGTACTGTACAGTAATTTTACGTTAAATGCATTGTACACTAATTTCACAAATTCCACTATTTTTTGCTTTTTACGACTGGAAGTACTTTTGCTTGTAACTTCACTTCTGTTACTGGCAATAACATTCTGTAAGTATATTTTAATTCAGCATAAAATTTCCTTTAAAATGCTGCATAATATGTATTCCTCATTTTATCATTACGCTGTATAAGTTGACTTCAAACATCAAAAATGGACTTTCGGTCTACTGGCGCAGGACTTTTGGCCACGACTTTATATATACACACTCAGTGGCCACTTTATTACGACCACCTGATAGTTTTAAGCAAATGAGCTATGGGTGAACGCTGTTGCCGCCAGAGGACGAGGCTAGTATAAAAAGGGAAAGCTTTCTGCTTGCGACAGTAGTAGAAGTGATTTTTGGGTTACGAGACGGATAAAACATGCGACTTGACGGACTTTCAAAGTGGGATGATTGTAAGAGCTCGGAGCCATGGAGCGAGCATCATCGAAACTGCCGCATTCGTGAAATGTTCCAGAGCAGCTGTTGTTAAAGTGTTTGAAGGCTGGACTGTCAGCCAAAAAACTGGGTCAGTACGTGCAACGTGTGGTCGTCATCGACTAGTGACTGCTCGGGCGGAACGGAGAGTGTCCAGACTGGTAACAGACAACAGAAGAGTAACAGTGCAGCAAATTACAGACCATCTAAATCAAGGATTCCCTCAAATATCTCTGAATGCACTGTTCGCCGTACACTGCATTGGATGGGATATGGCAGCCGAAGGCCTGATAACTTTGCTGTCTGCAGTTAACAAGAGAAAACGTCTCCAGTTCGCCCAGGAGCACAAGGATTGGACAGTCGATAATTGGAAACAAATTATGTGGTCCGATGAATCACGTTTTCAGTTGCACCATGCCAATGGCCGAGTAAGAATTAGGCGGAAACAGCACGAAAGCATGGATCCCAAATGCATTGCTACAACCCTTCAAGCTGGTGGAGGCAACGTTATGGTTTGGGGAATATTTTCCTGTCATGCTTTGAGCCCTTTAATTCGTGTTGATCGACGTCTGACTGGCACATCATATCTAAACATCGTTGCGGACCAAGTGCATCCTGTCATGTGGATGGGTTATTCCAATGGCGATGGCTACTTTCAACAAGATAATGCGTCCTGCCATAGTGCTCGTATTTTACAGGATTGGTTTCAGGAACATACCGGTGAGTTTACGTTGCTTAGGTGGCCCCCACAATCTCCAGATCTTAACCCTATTGAGAATTTGTGGGATGAAGTTAAACGATCCATCAGACAGCTGGATCCACAACCCTGCAATCTCACACTTCTGGAAAGTGCTATTCATCAAAAATCTTCGAATCCTAACCTACATTCTACAGCTACAGATTGTAACTCAAATAAACTCTGCAAAGTCTACAACACCATTTATAAGCTTACCTGTCCTGTTTGCAGTCTTAGCTATATTGGCCAAAGCAAAAATCCTCTACATCTTAGGATTAATGGTCACAGGTCTCTTGTTAACAAGTTCAATTCCAATAAGGTCAACCCATCGCAGAGTGCAAACCACTATTCTACCTTTGAGTTGGAACATTTCCATAATCATGGGTTTGACAAGGATCAAATCGAAGTTTTGCATAGTATCCCTGACCTTTTTGCTAGACTTGAAGCAGAATCTCTTAAAATTCTGCAACATGAGTCTCTATATCCTTATGGCCTTGATTCCACTCTCTCTGAAAATAAACTTGCTCATCAAAAACTTTTCGTTCGTGAACTATTCTTTCCTGTGACCAACAAGTCTGCTCTAGGGGTAAAAGAGGTCAAAGGCTTTTTCGTACTGCTAGCAAGGTAGATTTTTCTAATCTGCAGCAATCTCTTTGTAGGTTTAAAAATAATTATTAGTCTTTTTTTAAATGCTTACTACTTTCTTAAATCCTTTAGGCACTCTGTCCTGAAATGCTTTTTCAATTAGACATGTTTCTGATTTGGTTCTGGATATTATTAAACATATCCTTAAAGAAAAAATCACCCTTAAGGATTTTTCTAAGAATTTTGTGTCTATCAGGTTTCTCGATAAATGCTATGATCAACTCAATATCAGGAAATTGTTATACACTGCCGGGCAATTGCTAAGGACGGATGATAATAGCAACAATAGCAACCATAAAATGGAAGGCAGGAAAATGTGGAAATTAGCATAAGTGCGGGATACAGTAAGACGTGTTGTGCGTATTCAAATTTTAGATTGCCGAACTTGTTCGTGACGTCATAGCGCTGATAAGAGATATAAAGGATTTGACGCGTATTGACCGTTGTTGTTCAAACGCGAATTTGAAAGGGAAAGAATCAATTGACGAAATTGCAAGTTTCAGTATGTCTTCCCGACATCACCTAGATGATTTTACGCGTGGCCGTATTATTGGCAAGATTGAAGAAGGGCGAAAAATAAC
Source organism: Macrothele yani (assembly GCA_039090855.1). NCBI lineage: Eukaryota > Metazoa > Arthropoda > Arachnida > Araneae > Macrothelidae > Macrothele > Macrothele yani. Next base: position 72,219,580 of record CM077010.1, on the reverse strand, counting down.
AGATGTTGCCAGGGATTTCGACGTCAGCCACAGTGTTGTTTCAAGGCTTTGGAAATCATTTCAAACAAATGGAGAGTGTAGCAAACGTCACGGGGGAGGTCGTGTTCGCAGTACGACACCTGCAGAATATCGGTACATAGTGCTATCAACAAAAAGACACCGGCGCAGCACAGCTAGTGAGGTAGCAAATCAGTTTATGGCTGCTACTGGCAAGCGGATCTCCCGAAAAACTGTCGCCAGACGTTTGCATGAAGGAGGACTATACGCCCGCCGTCCTGTTGTGTGCATCCCATTGTCCAGACGTCACAGTACCGCCCGTTTGCAATGGTGCCATCAACATCGCAAAATGGACTGATAACGACTGGTCTGCTGTCCTCTTCTCAGATGAGAGTAGATACAGTCTATCGTCTGATTGTCGACGACAACTGATCTGACGTGATAGTGGTACTGCATATTGTCCAGCAAACATACAGGAAAAGGACCGATATCCGACATGTAGTGTCATGGTATGGGCTGGCATCATGATCAATGGCCGTACGTCCCTCTATGTGCTTCCAACTGGGACTATGACTGGCCAACGACACATTAATGATGCTCTGCTACCTCATGTTCGCATGTTCAGTGGTGCTGTCGGTGATAGATTCATTTTCATGGACTACAACGCAACATGTCATCGAACAGTCGCTGTCCAGGAGTGTCTTGAGAGCGAGGATATTCAACGTCTCGTATGGCCAGCACGTTCTCCAGATCTGAATCCCATTGAAAATGTGTGGGATGCTTAGGGAGGAGTCTTGCTGGTCGCCAATGCCCTCCAATAAACAAGGACACCCTCATCCGTGCACTGACAGAGGAATGGGATAAATTACCCCAACAGCTGCATGATAATGTTGTGCAAAGCATGACACGACGTGTGGAATCTTGCATCGCCCTGCATGGTGGCCATATCCCGTACTGACATCTTACGCCGGAACGCCTGCGGATGGTAATTGCATTTTTTTCACGTTTACGTATTCTGCACTAAATAGCCTGTTTGTCCCTTGAACACGCTCTAAAGCCTTCTGGATTTCAGAGCACAATAAATTGTCTTTCTTGTAATGTCCTGGCATTCAGACATTATTTTATTTCACTTGGCATCCAACCACACTTACTTTATTATGCGCTATATAGCCGTTTATGATCCGTCGTTAGCAATTGTCCAGCAGTGTAATAGAGTAACCTATGAGCCTCTCAGTTACAGCACCAAACAACATGATAATCTGTTTAAAGCTTACTACAGGAAGCTTAAAATTTCCTCAGTTATAGGCTATGAGCCTGAATTTCCTTTTCTTTTTCCTACTGCAAAGTTTCATAAAGATTATGTGAAATTCAGGTTCATAGCCAGGGGCGTCTTCTGAAAAAGGTATTGGAACTTATTAGAAACAGTACTAATCTGCTGAACAAAGATTTTTGGTTTATAAATAACAATTCCGAAGTGATTTTCTCTATTCTTAGCTTAAGGCCCATAGATACTAATAGTTATGATTTCAAGAACCTATATAGCAATCTGCCTGTTTCAGATATTATTTCTACATTTAAGGAGTTGTTTGTAGAATTTAAAACTAACCAACTTGTTAAAGCCAATACTTGGAACACTTTACTTATTTGTTGTGTTAATAGTAACCATATTCTTTATAATCAAACTCTCCGTAAGCAAATTAATGGTATTCCTATGGGATGTACACATTCCATCAGGGTCTGTAATCTTTTTCTGTTCTATAAGGAATATAAATTTATAAAATGTAGGTCCTTGAACTCAGATAGCTACTTATATATCTACAGATATATTGATGATTTGCTATGTATTAATAACTCTGAATTAATAGAGAATGATTTTATTTATATCTCCCCTAGCTGTTTTAAATTAAGTAAAAATAACCAAAATAACCAGGAGCTTGATTTCTTAGATTTAAGCATAAAACTTAGCAAAGGTAGCCCTACCATTAGTCTATTTGATAAAAGAAAGAGTTTTCCTTTTAAAGTAATTAAGTATTTACACTGGACAAATAATATCTCAACCAAAGTAATAGAGAATGTACTTATTTCGCAGGTACTTTGATTTTCCAGAATCTCAACAATACTTCTGATTTCCTTGAACACATTAGTATCCTATTAAATCGCTTTCTAAATAACCAAGTACCAGCTTATATCATTGAAACAGCCTTAAGAAAAATTGTTCTCAAAAATAGAGTTAGGTTAGCAGATCTAATATAATTGCATCACAGTTAATAAAATGATTCTGGCCAATGAAAGCGTTTTTGGAAGTTGATCTAGAGGATGTATATTAACTAAATTTTAGGAACCTTTACTGCTGCGGATAAAACAGTTGTTTTATAAAAATAAAAATAATAAAATATTAATTAAAAATCCAAAAATATTTATAATTAAAATCCCCCAAAAGTTTCAAATGTTAATAGATATTCGATCTCAAGAATAGCTAACATAAAAATAGTAAAAATTAAGAAAAACTATAAGAAACTGCATCTTATCTGAAAGTTTTACTATAAGGTATTTTAATACAGATGAATATTATTAAATACACATCGGGTGTATTTGATGATATTTTACATGTATTCCGGTGAGCTTCTGCTCTTTCCAGACAAACTGTTTATCTCTTTCACTTGGAAATTTTCTTATTGGTGTACTAACGTTGTCTGCGGAGTGCTTTTTGTGCGGGACTGCCTTCGTGACTTCTCTTCATCAAATGCGGGAATTTTGTCGGCGATTTGCAATTCTGGCTACGTATAGATGGGAGGCCTAGCAGGTAGGTCCTTACATTTTTTTTCCTTTTGGAGGTTTTTGGTTTATTTTCTCGTTTCTGTGCCTGCTGAAATTTTTTAATATTCTTTTTTGGCTTTGCTTTTACTGGCGTTTTTATTTGCTGTTAGCCTTTTGTTTCCCTTGTTCTCGTGCAGTAATCTGTTCAGGTTGCATGCAGTGTTCTTGGCCGCGTGGCTTCGCGTCTCTTCCGTTCGTTGTTCGGAGGGACATTTGCTGTATTTGTACTTTGTGTAAAGCATTCTTATAATACTGTGTACATATTGCAACTTTTATATTTTAGTTTTAAGTACGTTTTTAATGTTCTATATTACGTTTCTTTTGTTAAAGTTATGCAGTGTATCGCGAGAATTGTCTGTACAGAATGTTCTGGGTTTTTTTTTTTGCTCCTGTTCTCTGTGCTATTTTCCCAAGAGTTTTTAGTTGTTGTTTCTTAGCCCAGGCGTTTGCTTCATTTTCATTTGTCTCTTAACTTCGTGTTTTGTTTTTGCCGTGGTTCCTAGTTGGTTTCCCTCAGGTAGCAAGCCACGTGTTTTGTGCCACGTGGCACTGCTGTCGAAAAACATTTTTGGAGCTGTGCCTTCAAATAAAGTTTTATTACATTTTTTTTTTTTTTGTCTTCTTCCAAGTTGGGCAATTTTACATTGCTGTGTGCTCCTAAAAACATTTTTGTTCCTTTGCAGCTTTTTCCCAGGTTTTGTTTTTCGTTTCATTGAATTCTACGCCATTCTTGGAATATTTTTGGACTCTCTACTGAAGTTTTTGTTTTTCGTGGACGATGAGGAGTTATGGGTTGGGTCAAATATGCCATAGATGTAACACTAAATTCAAACTTTTGCTTAATTTTCAAGTTTCTGAGCCTACGTGAGCGGTTATGTTGTTGTTTTTGTGATGTTTGGGGACTTGTACCTTTTTCATTTATGACATAACAGAAACCCATCTTCAATCAGGTCTTTTTGGAAGTAAATAAATTCGGAGTTTTGCTGGTCCTTAATAAAGCTAAGGCTAAGCATTATTAAAGCTTCCTGCATTCCACTTTTTTCTCCTGGCTTGTTTGCTTTGATGTTTTTTTATTTTACCTAATTTTGTTTCCTATTTTGACTCCTGATGTAGATGTTTCTGCTTGCTGTAAGTATATACAACTGTATATGTATATATATATACATACATGCATATATATATATATACACTAAGGTGCCAGAAAAACTGGTATAGACGAACTTATGCAAAATACATAGCAACGTCACATATACGCGTCCTCTGTTGCGTCCGCCAGTGCGTATATAAGCGATTGACATCCTTGCCAGCTGTCAGAGCTGTTTTCGGCATGAGAATGACAAGTAATAACGATTTAAGCAATTTTCAACGCGGTGTCATAGTTGGCGCTCGTGAGATGGGCCAAAGTATTTCGGAGGTAGAAACGAAGTTCGGATTTTCACGGACGACCATTAAGAGGGTGTACCGTGACTACAAGAATTCCAGTAAATGATCCAACCTACGATACCATTGTGGCCGTAAAAGACATTGGGTGAACGTGACCATCGTCGGCTGTCAAGCATAGTTTCACGCAACACTCTCGCAGGTATCATCGGAATTCATTGCTGAAGCCTCAACAAGCATCAGCGTCCGGACTGTGCAACGTACCCTGCAAGATATGGGCTTTGGGAGCCGACGCCCAACTCAAGTCCCCTTGATGGGTGAACGACACAGAGCTATGTGCCTCGCTTCGGCACGGCAACACCACCACTGGATACTTGATGACTGGAAACAAGTAGCCTGGTCTGAAGAGTCGCGTTTCCCTGTATCGGGCAGACGGAAGCATTCGTGAGTGGTGCAAACCCCATGAAGCAATGGATCCTGTCTGTCAACAGGGAACTGTACCGGTTGGTGGGGCGTCCGTAATGGTATGGAGTGTGTTTAGATGGACTTCACTGGGACTCCTGGAACGTCTACAAACATCTGTGACCGGCCAAAACTATGTACGCATCCTTTCTGACGAGGTACACCCATTCATGTCCTGCATTCGGGCCGATGGTTGGGCCTTTTCCATCAGGACAATGCACCTCCACACAAGTGTCGGGACGCCACATTATGATTAAGGGAGCATTCATCTGAGTTTGAGGTGTTGCCATTCCCACCCAAGTCCATAGATCTGAACGTCATTGAATACATTCGGGATGCCATGCAACGCGCTATCGAACACAGGAATCCGACACCTTGGAATACACCCGAATTCTGCAACGCTCTGCAGGAAGTATATTGCACATTGCCTACAGCATATTTCTAGAAGCGAGTGGAGTCCATGCCCTGTCGTATTTCTGCAGTTCTGCGCAACCGTGAAGGACCTACCAAGTATTAGACTAGTGTACCAGCTTTTCTGGCACTGCATTGTATATATATATGATGACAAAAGTCACCGGACACTCCTTCAAAAGCAATTGAACGGATCTGCTGCGTTGTTAAGATGCGCGGTACAGCTGCAAACGGTATAAAAACAAGCCTGCAACTGACGGCAATGATATCACACTGTAAGGTTGAGTTAAAATGTCACGGCGGGTTGACTTTGAGAAAGGAAAGATTGTTGGGTGTTATATCAGTGGGTTGTCCATAAGAGAAACAGAGAAGCGTTTAAATATGCTCAAGTCAACTGTTTTGGATGCACTGAATAAAAGGAAAACACATGGCGCGCCTGAAGCAGCAAAACGTACCGATGGACCAAAGAAAATCAGTGATAGAGTACGTCGAAGCCTCAGGAGAGTAGTTACAGCTAATCGACAGAGTACTCACAAGACCTCAGTGTACATGTGAATAAAAATGCTGTAATCTCGGTATGTACACGTACCATTCGCAGAGAATTTCATTCCATGGGTTACCGTGGCCGTGCGGCTACTCATAAGCCCTTCATCTCTACTCGGAATGTTATTCGTCGTTTAGCATGGTGTAAAGAACATTTATCGTGGACCGTAGATCAATGGAAACAGGTCCTATGGACTGATGAATCCAGATACACGTCTTCCAGTCTGATGGCCGTGTGTTTGTATGGCGGCAGCCTGGGAGACGCTATTTACCACAGTGTACTGTTCCTACGGCCAAGTTTGGAGCTGGCAGTGTCCTCGTGTGGGTATGCTTTTCGTGGTATGGTCCCGGTCCATTGGTTATCGTGGACAAACCTGTTAACCAGCACCTCTACCTCGATATTCTGGACATATATACCCTACCAACTCTGTGGCAATACTATGGAACCGAGCTTTGTTGGTACCAGCAGAAAATGCGCTGAACCATAAGGCAAGGACTGTTGCGGCGTGGTTTGACGATAATTCCGTATCGTGTGTGGACCGGCCAGCACATAGCCCTGATCTTAATCCCAGAGAGCACTTATGGAAGGAATTAGAGCGCAGCATAAACAGTTTCGTACAAAGGCCTACTGCTAAGCAACAGTTAGCGGCAGCTTTATGTACTAAATGGGAGCGCATACCTATCGCTGCATTCCGAAACCTTGTCGAAAGCCTGTCTCGAGGTGTCAGTTCATGCATTAAGGCCAAAGGTAGACCGACACCGTACTAATGTATGTCAATAAATGCCATGTTGTGTTTCTCTTCAAGGTGTCAGGTGACTTTTGTCAATATAGTGTATATACAGGATTATCAGAATCGACAGGAAAATAAACCTACTGGACGATTCCTTGTCGAGAAAGAAGCCGAAATTCGTTGTCCGTTGTCCGATCGGACGTAGCATTCCGGAGCTATACCCGACAAAATTTCGTGACGTCACATCCGGAAAGAATACAGACATTAGAAATAACTTACACAATCATTTTGACAGAAAACATGTAATTTATTGATGTGTACAACTACAACACAAATGATAAAATACGGGGATTTGTGTCAGATTACAAAATGCGTTCAAAATAATCACCTTGTAGTGCGGAACAGGCGGCAGCCAGCCGATGAATAGACATCTGCACGCGTTGCAGCATAGCGGGGGTTACAGTTGTGAGGGCCACGTGTAAGGTGGCCACTAGGTCGTGCAGGCTGTTGACAGGCCATCGATATACCAGTTCCTTTAGATGACCCCAGAGTATGAAGTCCAATGAGTTAAGATCTGGCCATCTAGCGGGCCATGCGACAGGACCGCCACGGCCAAGCCATCGACCAGAATATTCCGTATCCAGACACTGGCGAACATTTTTAGCGTAATGCGCAGGTTCTCCATCATGCTGGAACCATAGATTGCTGAGAACAGCCAATGGTACATTTTCCAGTAAGTCCGGCAGAGCATCAAGTAGGAACACCATGTAGTTGGTAGTTGTGACACGTTCGGGAAGAAGATATGCTACCGCTGGGATATCGCCCACAATACCACACCAGATATTAACACCCCACCGGTTCTGGTAAGCGTCTTCATGTGTTGCGTTCGGATTGTCCAATGCCCAGACATAACTATTATGGGTGTTGCAGATACCCTGTAGTGTAAACCTTGCTTCATCAGTCCACAAGATCTGGCGGATGAAACTATTATCGGCAGCATGTTGCTGTAGCAGCCACTCACAGTATGCGTGTCTTCAAGGATAATCCTGTGGTAATAGACCTTGCACCCGTGTGATGTGACAATACCACACCAGATATTAACACCCCACCGGTTCTGGTAAGCGTCTTCATGTGTTGCGTTCGGATTGTATCGTTGCCTTATGGTTCAGCGCATTTTTTCGTCGTGTTGAACGGAAAGTGCGGTGCTTTCGTGCACACCGAACTGTCGCGCTATTGCACGGTTGCTGGTCGTTGGCTCCTCCTCTTTGAACTCTAGTATGGCGTCTTCGAGGGATGGTGTTCTCACGGAGTGTCCAGCGCCACTCTCTACACTTGGACGTGGTGCGACATCGCCTGTGTCACGCATTCGAGCGTCAAGCCGCCGTATGACCTGGGCGTCCGGGTGCCTCCTTGGTGGGTATCGCTCGCTGTAGGCCCTTGCTGTATGCAATGCTGAACTATGGTATTCCCTCAGTAAGAGATACATGTCACAATACTCTCTCAAACTGTACGACATATCGCTACCCACACTACTGTCAAATGTACCAACGCAGTATGAGCTTACCTGCTACCGTCGCCAACCCTTTTTATCCCTACCTGTCATATCGCGCAGGCGTACAACCGATGGTTTCACGCCACCACGTTCTTCGAATTTGCATACCCACCCCGAGCCACGTTTTTAAATGTTGATTGCCTTTGTTTTGTTTTTCCTTTATGTTTTTTAATTGGAGGTTTAACGACCCCCGTGAACAACTCAGTGGGCTATAAGTAGTTACCCATCCTTAATTTAGGACCAGTGGTTTCAGGGTAGGGAGAGAGTCAGTGCAGTAGGACAAACACAACATCCATACTTCACCAGGATTTGAACCTGGACCTCTTTCGGACAAATGATCAGAAGTCTTCGCCTTAGACCACTGCGCTACGGGGGCAGCTTGATTGCCTTGTGATACGTGCGTCTGTATAACTATCCACGTCGCTCTTCAACGAGCATGTGCGTTATCGGATGCAACGCCACGAAACTTTCGTCGCGTATATCTCCGGAATGCGACGTCCGATCGGACAACAGACAACGGCTTTCGGCTCCTTTCCCCACGAGGAATCGTCCGGTAGGTTTATTGTGCGGTCGATTCTTATCACCCTGTATAGTACTAGATATATAACAAGATTAACATCACACCTCAGTATTATCTCTATGTACAGATACAAATTGGTACTGTTTGTGCTGCTTGTCTCAACTACACTGAAGTGCCAGAAAAACTCGTGCACCAGTCTTATAATTGGTAGGTCCCCAACGGGAGCACAGGACTGCAGAAATACGACGGGGCATGGACTCCACTGGCTTCTGGAAATATGCTGTAGGCAATACTCACCATACTTCCTGCAGAGCGTTCCACAATTTGGGTGTATTCCGAGGTATCAGATTATTTTTTTCGATAGCGCGTTGCATAGCATACCAAATGTGTTCTATCACGTTCAAATCTATGGACTTGGGTGGGAATGGCAACACCCTAAACTCAAATGAATGCTCCTCCAACCATAATGTGGCGTCCCGACACTTGTGTGGAGGTGCATTGTCCTTTTGCAACAGGCCCAACCCATCAGCACGAATGCAGGACATGAACGGGTGTACCTCGCCAGAAAGGATGCGCACATAATTTTGGCCGGTCACAGACGTTTGTAGACGTTACAGGTGTACCAATGAAGTCGAGCTAAACACACCCCATACCATTACGGACGCCCCACCAACCGGTACAGTTCCCTGATGACAGGCGGGATTCACGGCTTCATGGGGTTTGCGTCTCACACAAATCCTTCCATCTTCCCGATACAGTTGTAAACGCGACTCGTCAGACCAGGATACTTTCTTCCAGTCATCAAATGTCCAGTGCGGTGTTGCCGTGCAGAAACGAGGCAAATAGCTCTGTGTCGTTCACCCATCAAGGGGACTCGAGTTGGGCGTCGGTTCCCAAAGCCCATATCGTGCAGGGTACGTTGCACAGTCCGGACGCTGATGTTTGTTTGGGCTCTAGCATTGAATTCCCATGATACCTCCGCGAGTGTTGAACGCCTGTGGCGTGAAATGATTCTTGGCGGCCGACGATAGTTATTTTCACCCAATGTCTTTTTACGGTCACACTGGTATCGTAGGTTGGAGGTTTTGCCGAAATTCTTGTAGTCACGGTACACTCTTGCGATGGTCGCCCATGAAAATCCGAACTTCGTTTCTACCTCCGAAATACTATGGCCCATCTCACGATCGCCAACCATGACACCGCGTTGAAATACGCTTAAATGGTTATTACTTGTCATTCTCATGCCGAAAACAGCTCTGACAGCTGGCAAGGAAGTCTATCGCTTTATATACGTACTGGCGGACGCAACCGAGTACACGCATAGGTGACGTTGCTATGAATTATGCATAAGCTTGTCTGTACCAGTTTTTCTGGCACTTCAGTGTACTTCGGACGTTCGTCACTAGGTCAAACGGACGGAATGCAGCTCGAAATGGTAGCTCGCACACGTACTAATGATCAAATAACCATGAGAGAATTTTCAATAATGTGAACGACATCAAGGTGCGTATTTATGTAGACCAAGGGGCCTGGACCCTCCCCCAATAGTGCTTCACTTTTTTTTTTTTTTTTGTTAAAATGCGACTTACATTAGAAGAAATGGTTTAATTTAATGAAATGCATCAACTTACATTAGAAGATAATGCTTTGATTTTTTGTTTTGCTTTTCATTAACTTTTATTTAGCACTGGCGGATTTCAGAAACTTCTATTTTCTGTAACCCCCTTCCCCCAAATATATATACTATGCACGTACCTGACGACATTCTCATCTTGCAACGAACGTACAACACCGCCTGCTCCGCTTTGACTTTTGAACGCAGACAACTAATATGCCCTGAGCGTTTTAAGAAATGGAAATATTAAGTTACCAAGCCAACCGAAACTGGCGAAACGTATTATAAGCAAATCCTGTGAATGGACGGATGATAAAGAATGGCGAAAAAAAGCTGTCCGTTCCAATTGCGCAGTGGTCTAAGAGCTGGGTAGTGACCATTCGTCCGTGATTTTTTTTTTTTTATATTTGGAGGTTTAACGACCACCGTGAGCAACTCAATGGGCTATAAGCAGTCGCCCGTCCCTAATTTAGAGTCACTGGTTCCAGGGAAGGGAGAGAGCCAGTGCCATAAGACAAACACAACATCCATGCCTCACCGGGATTCGAACCCGGACCCCTTCCGACGAATGATCAGAGGCCAACGCCTTAGACCACTGCGCCACCGGGGCGGCCTTGGGAACTTTGCCCCCTTAGGCACGGTTTTTCGTTTTAAAATAATCATAGGAGGTAAACGTGACCCGTCTGCCATACGACACAAAATCACTGTGAATCTAGTCTTTTCATGACCAGTTGTTTTAACAAAAACTGTCTTCGCGCCTTTAAGATATACAGTTCGATTCGAAGGCAAATCGAAGGAGACAGGAGTTTCGTCCATATTGCTAATTTGGCACAATTCGAAATTATATTGCTTCCGGAGCTGGATAATAAATTTTTGAAACGATTCAACTTTCATTTCCAACTCTTTCGGCAGTTTTTCGGAGAGCTTACTGCGGGTTCGTAGACTCAAGTAATATATGTTCATGAATCGATCGCACAATCCCACGGAAGCAATGAAGTCCACTGGATTTAGTTGCAGGAATTCAGGGTCTTTCGACCTATTCAGCGCCCTGATTCGGATATTTGTTTTGTATAATAAACCCAATTGAATTGAAGTCATTTTTGCAACTACCCCATCAGAGCTGCAGAGTATGATCCAGGAACTTGCTGACAAGAGTAAAGAAGTGGGATTAAAAATGAACTTTCAGAAGACAAAAGGGATGTTCAATGCTTTTACAAGAAATGAAGATTTATCGATTGATGGAGAAAAACTGGAGATAACAGATACGTATGTTTATCTTGGACAGCAGATATCAAGTGAGGGTCACATTGATGAAGAAATTAATCGGCGTACAAAACTTGCCTGGAGAGCTTTTGGAAGAAACAGCATAATTTTCAAAAGCAATATGCCATTATGTCTTAAAAGAAAAGTGTTTGATCAATGCATCCTTCCAGTGCTTACGTATGGTGCAGAGACGTGGACCTTAACTAAAAGAGACATACAAAGGCTGCAGACAACTCAAAACAGCATGGAAAGGTGCATGCTTGGTGTAACCAGGAGAGATAAGAAGAGGAACTCGTGGATCCGAAAAATGACGAGAGTGGAAGACATCATGATCAGAGTTAAATGCCTGAAATGGCAATGGGCTGGACATACTGCCAGAAGGACAGACCATAGATGGACAGCCGAAATTTTAGATTGGATTCCAAGGGACAGGAAAAGATCCAGAAAAAGACCACCTGGGAGATGGGTGGATGAAATTCGTAAATATGCGGGAGTGACATGGAGGAGACTGGCAAAAGACAGACCGTTGTGGAGGAAACTTAGGGAGACCTTCGTCCAGCAGTGGATTGATAATGGTTGACAATGATGATGATGAATATGATAATAAACCCGCTCTGCCGTAACTCCCTAATCTACTGCGCCAATTTCTTCTCCGGTTCAGGAAACGTCGGCGGACAACCACGTGAAGCTTTCTTTGTGCTCGGCATCATCATAAGTTCCGACTTGTTTTTCCTCCACTCACGCACTTGCTTTTCGTTGACAGAGAAATGACGAGCAGCCATCGAATTGTTCGATTGCTCGGCAAAAGTGACGACTTGCAGCTTAAAGTTAGCGGCATATGCAGTCCTTTTTTGTCCAGGCATCTTTCAATGCAAGGAAAGTTAAAATTGCGAGGGAAACTGAGGAGTTGAACAATTTCTAACTATCATAAAAACAGAGCAATACGATAAAAAGAAAAATTTATACTTGCTTCAGAAAGGTTACCACGATTGAATTGAAGCTATCGTTTCGTTCGCTCTATTTCCTTAGCAAATCAAAAGCATTACCGTGTGGCTGGGCATCCACTTTTCTTAGACTGGTTGGTGGGAAGGAACAACGAGCAGATCGTATTTCATGGATGCGGGGAGGGTGTATCATTCATTTTCTGACACTTTGTCCCATTAAGTGGTGCCCGCCGTTGCCCTCTCTCTCACTCTTTGTGGAGGGGAAGGCTGGAAGTGAAACTGCAATCTTTCGATTCCTCATCCCCCCCCTCACGTAAAGAAAGTAGGATTTGGTTCGTGTGTGTGTGTGTGTAAGAAAGAGAGAAAAGAGAGAGAGAACCTGTGATAGAGTCTTCCCTGTCTCTTGTGCGGGCGCCTGCTTAACATCGGGCAGAGGTCACGTTACCCTCCTTATATAAACACAACCAAGATTCACAAATGCTTATAAAGTGCCGCGGATGGCTTAGTGGTTAGCGAGTCAGACTATCAATGCAAGGTCCTGGGGTTCGAACCTAGGCTGATCTTTCAGAGATGGTGTGATTTACTAACAATCGCTGAATATCCGCCGTGCATCGGGCGAGCACGTTAAGTGACGGCCCCCAGGCTGGACCCACTGGTTAAATGGGTATCCGTTCCTATGCTCCCCATTAAATTCTCTTACCCCTCTGCGTGCAACATCGTACTTGTACGGTGGCGCCATCTACTGTACTCTAATCTCACTACAACTGTTCTGTCAAAGTCGCTAGACTCCTTCCGTTTCTGTGTCCTGCCCAAAAGGCGATCTCGCTGTAGGTGGCTGGGACCTAAACTCTACTCACTGTGGACGGAAGTCCTACAAGAAAATGGCAAATACTGTGTGGTTTTAGCTGAAGCAAATGCTTAAAGGTTACAATCGGCTTTTAATCCTCAGTCCAATATCTAATAAGATGGATTACCGTAGGGTTGTTTTTGCTTCTGTAGTGTGTAGCTGCAACTTAAATCCCCACACATGTAATATCCTGAGATGAATAATATGAGAAGTTTTGTAACTTACACGGTAAACGAGGTTTCGCTTTTCGTCAAATTTATGCAACGAAAATCGTACTCTCGGCTTACACACGAGTTTTCGATTTTCGTCAAATTTATGCAGTGAAAATCATACTCTCGGCTCATACACGAATCGGCTTATACACGAAGATATACGATGTTTCCGTTTTTGATTACAATTTCTTTTTAAATGCGATAGTAGTCAAACAACAACAAATTTCGAAAAAAAAATTTTTTGTTTGAAGTGCTCTAGATAAATTTTAAACTGCTCTAGATAAATTTTAAACTGCTCTAGATTCGGATATATTTCGTTCAAGTTACGGGAATCACTTCACTTTTAGGTGTACATTATCCAAAACGAAGAGTTAGGTTATTAGCACTTCTTTCACAAAAAAAAAATGACACCGAATTTTTTAGTTGCTCAATACAACCGAAATGTTACTCTTTTGAAACGTTTCTGATACGAAATAAGTTCACCAAAGTTATTCAAAGTCAATGCAACTGGTTAGGAAAAAAATCACAGCCGGCCGGACTTCTACAATCGATAAAACATCCAGAAATAAAACCTGCTACATACTTCCAACAGCGGATAAAAGGAATTTTACGAAAATTAACAAATGGCGCACAAAAAGTTTCTCATAGAAAAAAGAAGGTATCGAAGAAAAACAGATTTTCAAATCGAACGGTTAAAAAAAGAAATATAGAAGGAAGCATGATATAACTGTACGCCTTCTTGCGGAAGAATTTTGCATAATGTGAAAGTTGAAAAACAGGCGATGGAAAAAGCTATGATAAGGGAAAAAAAACTTTTCAGATGCACCTCCCGGAAGTGGAGACACCGAGAAAAAGGTATTGACTTTTACGCCCCCAGCGGGAAACCTGTGCATTACTTAAAGAAGATAACGCTCCACATCTCTGTTTTAGCAAATGGCATACTGTGAAAAAGAAATTTCTCTATAGGATTTTCAGAAGCGGAGTTATAGCTGCAAACAGAAGTACAAAAAAGCCACCTGGCGAGAAAACTGTGAACCACAAAACTCCTCAAACCCTGATATTAAAGTGTTCCACCAGGTTAACGGCAGGGAAGCACCAAAGGGGGGTTCCCCGGGTCCGGAACCCCCTCCCCCATGAGGCCAAATGTTTTGTAATATGATTGCGACACGAGAGATTCCTATAACTGTTCTCCAATTTTCCTAATTGGTGAATTTCAATTTTCATAATTACTGAAATTACGCATTACATAATTTGTTCTATAATAAAATACATTCTCTGAAGCTATTATGTAGCAGTAGATGAAATAATTATATTTGTGGTTAACTCGTTTTTTTTTAAATATATATTTTTATTAAAAGTAAATACGACAATGAAAACACCTATTGCAGCTGGATAATTCATGAATAGAATGTATTAAATTATTTCACAGATCAAAGCATTTATTATAACAGCCACTCGCATAAGTACACATACATAAGCATTTTTGCTTGCACAGCCGGACCCCCCCCCCCCATTAACGGTATCAAGTATTGAAAGAATTTATTAAATATTAAATCGCACATTTACAGTAGAAACAGAGATATTAAGAAAAAGAGATTAAAAGTTAGCACCCCTAGCGGCGAAATTGTGTATTATTTTAGGAGGAAAATTACACAAGGTTTTCATAGTCAGCAGTATCTGACTGAAAATAATTTTTTCAATCGGGTTTCTAGTCCCTCAGATATTGCTGTAAACCGGAACATGAACTTACGCCCTCTAGTGGCGAACTTGTGCGTTAAGAAAAATTTGAAATCATATTAGAAAGATTTCAGAGCAGAAACGCTCTTGCCGCCCCGTTATCGCAGTGGTCTAAGCGATGGCTTCTGATCATTCATCCGAGATGGGTCCGGGTTCAAATCCCGGTGAAGCATGAATGTTGTTTGTCTTACGGCACTAGCTTTCCCCCTTCTCTGGAAACAAGGGCCTAAAATTAGGGACGGGCGACTGCTTATAGCCCATTGAGTTGCTCACGGTGGTCGTTAAACCTCGAATAAAAAAAAAAAAAGAAACGCTCTCCAACGAAGAAAGAATTTTTTAAATCGAACACTTACAGGCAGAGAGATCAACCAAAATAAGATATACATCTTCGCACTCTGGCGGGAAGACATTGCATTATTTTAAGAATAAAGTATTCTGAAAACATTTTTCGCGGTGAGTGGTATCGATCCACCAAAAAAAAATTTCAATAGTTTTCGGAAGCCCAGATATTACTGCAAATGCATCAGAAGCAGAAATCAACACTTACGCTCCCAGGTGGCCAAACCAACCTTATCAAAAATTAGAATTTATAATAACAAACATTTCACAGCGGGAGCTGTATCCGATGCAAGAATAATTTTTCAAATCGGAATTTTAGAAGCAGAGGTATCGAGGGAAACGCGATGTACGTTTACACCCCTAACGAAAAATCTATGAATTACTTGAAGATTTGAAATTTCATGAAAAATATTTCGCATCGGAAAGGCTCTCCAACAACAACAAAAAAAGAAATTTTGCAAATCGGAGTTTTAGAAGCAGCGATATTGGGGAAAACGTAATTTACCTTTTCTCCCCCTAGAGAAAGATCTATGAATCACTTGTAACATTTGAAACTGTATGAGAAACATTTCGCACCGGAAAGGCTTTCCAACAAAGAAAGAATTTTTCAAATCGGACTCTTAGAAGCAGAGACATCGAAATAAATAAGGTGAACATCCTTGCCCACTGGCGGGAAAACTGTGTGCTATTTCAAGCAGGGGGTGTTCTCAAACGCTTTTCGATGTGAGCGATATGGGTCCACGAAAAATGTTTTTCAATAGATTTCCGGAAGCTCAAATTCTACATCAGAAGCAGAAAGAGTCGCTTACGACCCCTGTTGGCCAAACCATTCCCTACCAAAAATTAAAAATATATGCAGAACATTTCCCATTGAGAGCTCTATCCGATGCAAGAATAGTTTTTCAAATCGGAATTTTAGAAGCAGAGGTATCGAGAAAAACGCGATATACGTTTACACCCCTAGCGGAAAATCTATGAATTACTTGAAGTTTTGAAATTTCATGGAAAATATTTCGCACCGGAAACGCTCTCCAACAAAAAATAAATAAATAAATAAATAAATAAATAAATAAATAAAAAAGAATTTTGCAAGTCGGAGTTTTAGAAGCAGCGATATTGGAGGAAACGTAATTTACCTTTGCGCCCCCTAGCGAAAAAGCTTTAAATCACTTAGAAATTGTATGAGAAACATTTCGCACCGGAAATGCTCTCCAACAAAGAAAGAGTTTTTCAAATCGGACTCTTAGAAGTAGAGACATCGACAAAAACAAGGTGTGCCACCCCGGTGGCGCAGTGGTCTAAGCGATGGCCTCTGATCATTCGTCCGAAAGGGGTCCGGGTTCGAATCCCGGTGAGGCATGGATGTTGGGTTTGTCTTACGGCACTGGCTCTCTCCCTTCCGTGGAACCAGTGACCCTAAATTAGGGACGGGAGACTGCTTATAGCCCATTGAGTTGCTTACGGTGGTCGTTAAACCTCCAACCAAAAAAAAAAAAAACAAAAAACAAACAAAGTGTACATCCTGGCCCCCTGGAGAGAACACTGTGCACTATTTTAAGCAGAAGGTGTTCTCAAACGTTTTTCGAGGTGAGCGATATGTATCCGCGAAAAAAGTTTTTCAATAGATTTTCGGAAGCTCAGATTGTGCTGCAAATACATCAGAAGCAGAAAAAAAACGCTTACGCCCCCTGGTGGCCAACCCATTCCATACCAAAAATTAAAAATATATGCAGAACATTTCCTATCTGGAGCTGTATCCGATGCTTGGTAATTTTTTCAGGCCGGACATTTAGGAGCAGAGATATCGGGGAAAACGCAATTTAGGTGTATACCCCTAGCGGAAAATCTGTGCATTACTTTAAAAAGAAACTGTGTCTAAAATATCTTCGTTATAAATGGCATCGAAGGGAAGCTAGAATTTTTTCAATTGGATATTTAGAAGCAATTATATGCAATAAAATTTATTTTGAATTCAATATCATCTGCGTTTACGCCTTGTCGCGACGAAGTTGTGCGTCGGGAAAAATCAGAATGCAAGGATCATATAATTCTCACATTCCAGGCTTCCCTATGCAAAAAGATATTTTTTTATCAGACTAACAGTTGCAGATGTGGTGTCCACAGACGAATGGACGGACGGACAAACCGATAACATAAGCAGGACTTTTTTACAAAACACATGCCGAAATTACTTGCTTATGATATCACTTTGCCCATCAGTCTGCCGACATTATGTCTCTCTAACTATTAATCCCATTTGAAAACTTATTTTTACATTAGGAAGCTTAAAATGTTATCCTTGCTTTCCGTTTTTATCCCCGATGCATAACTTCGCCGCTGGACGGCGTAAATGCACATGCTACAGAATTCAAAATACATTTTACTTCGCATCACTACTTCTAAATATCCGATTGAAAAGAATTTGTCTTCCCTCCGATACCATTTGTAACGAAGACTGTTTTGGCCACAGTTTCTGTTGCAAGTAGTACCCAGTTTTTCCGCTAAGAGGCGTAAAGTTAAATAAAATTTCATTGATATCGCTGCTTCTAAAAGACCAATTTGAAATCTTTTTGCATCGGATAGAGCTTCTGGTGGGGAAATGTGCTGTATATACCGGGGATCCAAAAGTCTTGCACATTTTGAAAACGTAATAACTCGCAGAGTTTTGAGAGTAGGGCAACGCGGTTTGCGTAGAAATGATCAGAATGATATCGGGTTTTTTATGAAATCACATAAATTTTTACTCATTTTACTTACATTTTTCATCACCAGATGGCGCCATAGGCGAACAGGTCTGGGATAGTGGGTATAAAAGCAGCAGCTGGGAAGTAGCCACAAGTCACAGGGGTCCGTCTCAGTATGCTGTCATTGCGGGCAAAGCGCTCTTGGTAAAATTGTTCTATTGCAACGCTGAATGTGCGAGTGCTGCGTTGAGAGCCTACCGGTCACTGAAAGGTGATCGCAGTGGGAAAGGACCGATGGAAAGATCTGCGCTGCGGCGAATGGTGAAAAAATTCGAGTAAACGGTATCTTTGGCAGCACGCCCACGAAGAAACGGTAGACTACGAACGCGTGCTGCTGCAGCAGATACTATTAGGCAGGAAATGGATGTGATTGCAATGTCATCCGCACCTGGCGACTCCAGTGCTCGCCATGTTTCTCGGCAAACAAACATTCCACACGGAACTGCATGGAGAACAGTTCGGCGGATTCTGCACAGATACCCACACAAACTGCAACGGCATCACGAACTGCAAGCTGGCGATTACGGGCAGCGTCAGGAATTCGCAGCATGTTTTTTTCGACAAGTGGATGTCAACGAGAACTGGCTGATGAACGTTTTATGGACTGATGAGGCGCACTTTTGCCTAAACGGAGCGGTAAACACGCACAACTGTCGTATCTGGGCTAAGGAACATCCCCGAGCAGTCGTTGAAGCGCCACTTCATCAGCCGAAAGTGACAGTGTGGTGTGGATTCCTTCAGTATCGGTCCTTTTTTTTTTTTTTTTTTTTTTTTTTGAAGAGGTCTGCAGCACCTCCTTCGAAACTGTTTCAGTGACAGGTGCACGTTATGCAAACATGTTACGAACGTAAGTTATCACTAGCTTGTAAGAGCGGGATGCAGTGAATCTGTGCACATTTATGCAGGATGGAGCACCACCCTACATTGCACGTTCCTTTAAGCAACTGCTGCAAGAGACGTTTGGCGCAAATCGTGTGTTGAGCCGACACTTTCCAAAGGCCTGGCTTCCTCGGTCACCAGACCTGACACCCTGCGATTTCAGGCTATGGTGTTACGTAAAATAAAAAGTGTACGGATGTCACCCCACTTCATTGGTCATGCTGAAAGCTGCCATTCGACACCATGTGGCAGCTATAATACCGGACATGCTCTTCAATGCCGTCCATGGAGTCTTCCCTCGTCTGCAGACAGTGCTGGAACAGGACGGCCATCACATTGAACCCCTGGTACAATAAGGTGTCTAACCTGGTACAATCAGGTGTCTATTTTTCTCGACACTTCCAACCTGTGGTTGCTGCGCCATCTGGCGATGAAAAATGTAAGTAAAATGAGTAAACTTTTATGTGATTTCATAAAAAACCCAATGCCATTCTGATCATTTCGACGCAAACCGTGTTGCCATACTCTCAAAACTCCGCGAGTTATTACGTTTTCAAAATGTCCTAGACTTTTGGATCACCCGGTATTTCTAATTTTTGGTGAAGAACGGTTTTGCCACCGTAGGCGTAAATATAATTTCTATTTCTGATGGATTTGTAGCAGTATCACCTCTCACCACGAAAGACGTTTTGAGTATACCTTCTGCTTAAAATAATGCATGGTTTTATTTGGCTTGGGGCATAGTTGTATATCATAGTGTTCTCGACATCTCCACTTCTAATAGTCATATTTGAAAAATTCTTTCTTTGTCGAAGAGAGCTTTAGGTGCGAAATATTTTGTATGCAACTTTAAAACTTCCTAAACTTACAAGTTTAGCACTATAGGGTATGTGTTCATGTTTCCGTTTACATCATACGCCAATATCTGCGCGTCTAAACACCCGACTGAAAAAATCAGTCGGGTGAAAAAAAATCTTTTTTCGGTAAGATACTGCTAACTAGCAAAGCACTTTGTGTCATTTCCTGCCCAAATAATAAGCAATTTCCCGGCTACGGGTGCGAACATCTTATCCTTTTGTTTTCTATTTCTCTGCTTCTGAAAGTCCGATTCAAAAAAATTATTTTAACACCACATACCATTCACAACGCGGAACACTAAACATGTACTCGTCATGTTTTTAATTCATGGTTATAACGCTAGATGGTTAAAGTGTTTATTTGTGTTTGCAACCTTATCTCAGCTTCCAAAAACCTATTGATTTTTTTAACTGTGTGCCGTTTGTTGCAGCAAAGATGGGGAACATTATCCTCTTCAAATATTGAACCGTTTTCCCGCTAAGGCTGTAAATGTCAGAACGTTTTTCTAGCTATCTCTGTTTTCAAGATACGTATCTGAAAATAATATTTTCTTTTAACGCAGCATTTGCTACAAAGAGTACTTTTAGCCTCGTTCCTACTTTTCCATTATTCCAAATTCTGCCCCCAGGTGACGTCAGCGTACATTTGTTTTTGAAAGAGCCAATTCGATTTCAAAAATCCCTTAGAAAACCTTTATTTGGTAGTATACCCTTCTTGTATTTTAAACCCATTTTCTTCTTTAAGTAAAAAAAAATCGCTATAGGACATACAGTTATGTTTTTCTCTAAATCTATTCTTCTAGCATTTCGATTTTAAAATACCCTTTGTCTATGATATTTTCCCTCCGCTATGAGAAACTTTTTGTGCACAATTTGTTAATTTTCATAACAAAATTTTCAGCCCTTGGTGAGTATAAGTAGTTATTTCTATGCTGGATATTTTATCGATTGCAGAAATCCGACTATTTTTATTGTTGTTGTTGTTGTTGTTTTTATCCGGTTCCATTGACTATCACTAGCCTTGCTTTCATTACATATTTTTAATGACACACAGTTTTTCCCATGATGGTGTAAGTGTATTTTCTGTGTTGCTGAATTTTTAGATTTTCGAGAAATCTGATTTGTACTATATTTTTCATATGAGAAAGAGTTCAAAGGACGTGCTTATTACAACCGAAAATTAGGTGTCACCTTTCCTGTTCTCCACTTTTGATAAATACAAAAATGACATGCGTGTTTTTCATGAGGGTAGGTAAACATTTTATGTGCGTTAAGGAATTTGAAATCATGGATGTTTTAAAATATCATGGGGTTTTTTTATACAATTAGTATGTTATCCGTACATTTTTTGTGAACATAGGCTTTTCTCTCATATTTTACATTATTTTAGTCAAATGGCGACACCAGAATGCAAAACTTCAGGAAGAATGTGAGCAGTATTACGTGTACGTGCTCAGGAATGAACCTAACGTGGAAAAGGACCCTATGCCTATTTCCTCAGTGTTTCCGAAGAGAAAAGCAATAGTTTTACAGCCTTCGCCATCTCCATAAATATGTTTAATTTAAGAAGTAAGTATTTTGCTTTTTAGCACTCTTTTGCAAAAATACTGCATGCTTACGGTACATCTTACACTTTGTTCGTCCGTGCGTATGTAAATACTATACCTCTGCGACTGTTAGTGGCAGAAATAGTGAATTTCCGCAGTGATTCACAGCTCGCTCATAAAAAAGAAAAAAACATTCACAATCGTGCAAAGCAGCGACGTTGAAGTATCACGTCACAAACAGTCATCAAGCTGCTATAAAGACAAGCCGTCTTCGGATAGACGTGCAGTTTACCCAAGGAGGTTAGAATAATTGATATCTGGAGGTGCGCTTGTTAATGGAGCAGTACCACTTTGCGTGAAGCCTATAACCGCGAGAGACGGTCGTCAAAGTGTGGGAAAGCTCATCGTTTCCAAGGCTATTGCAATGCATTTTGTGTTGGCCGAATCGCCTTCTTTTTTCGCAAATATTTCCAATTCTACATCGTAACTTGTTGCCAATGTGAGAGAAGATGCTGGATTTATAAAATTCTTTATTATTTTCAGGCTCGTTCCCATTTTTATTTAAAACTGAAACACGCGAACATTGGTGCGAATTCTAAACAAAACATAAAGTTAAAATTGTAAACTTCGTTTGTGAAAAAAGTATAATTCATTCCGGTTTGATATTAAGACGGTTTCTGCAACCAAAACCCACTCAATTCCAAAATACAAACAGATGAAATAACATAGGTATCGTGTAAACAATGGCTAATTCCCGCACATTGTTGCTTCATGGTTAAGAGGCCAGGGCATCTCCAGAAGTATTATTCTAACCTCCTTGAGTTTACCCCGCAGTATAGCCAGGAGTATATCTCGGAGTATGACCTGTGGAGTATGACCTGAAGAGCCCGAGTCAGATGTCGACAAAGTCTGGTGTCTTCGGAGTTTGAAGGAATTATGAAGCCCCTTTTGGATAATGACGACGGATCCAGCTCATGTTTTTAGCGGAGTTTTTTTTCCGATCAAGGTGACAAGTTAATGTCTTCCCGATGTCTCTAAGAACAGTAAGCCTAAAGTATTTTATCAACAAAGTTGAATTCGAACTCTTTCTGATAGTGTATTGTACAATATGTTTTATCAGTCATTTCAACTGAACGTCATTCTTATTTTTATAGTTACAACATGGTAACAGAAGTCTATAGCTTAGGTCAACTGTACAATGTATATGTTATATTCATTTAAGCTTCAGATAAAGCTAATTTTTGTTCTCATTAATGCGTCGTCATTTTTAGCAGCTTGTGTCAAAATTTACTTAGTCAGTATTCTTGTATTGCTAAAAGTAACTGCGCCCTTCAAAACAACAGTCCTATTTGAGGAATTGTTCTTGCATTGAGAAATTTAAATTGTGAGAACCATGATCTTTGCCTTCCGGTCCTTTTCCAATTGACAATTTTTCCGCTAGAAGGTGCAAATGCAAATGTTATAGAATCCAAAATACATTTCGTTCCATATCTGTACTTCTGATTATCTAATTGAAAAAAATTCTTGCTTTGCTTTGATATTATTTATAATAGAGATTATTTTGGGTAGCTGTTTTTTTTTTTTTCAAGTAATGTGCAGGTTCTCCGCTAGGTGGCGGTAAATTAAATTGCAATTGCTTCTAATCTCTGCTTATAAAAGTTCGACTTGAAAAATCTTTCTTGCCGCTAATAGAGTTTGTGGTGGGAAACGTTCTGCATGTAGTTTCAAATTTTGGTGTAAAGCTGTTTTGCCACTAGTGGTGGTAAGTGTAAATATATGTTTCCGATGTATTTGCAGGAATATACGCCATGTTAGAAACTCCTTGAAGCTTCTTTGGTAAAGTTCCTTTACGATCGGATACCACTCACCACGAAATCCTTTTTGTGCATATTTTACGCTTAAAATAATGCAGTTTTTCCGTCAGGGGTGTAGATGTACGAGGGCTATTCGGATTTCTACCCCCACGATTGCAACGTACTCCGCGATGCAAGCACAGTAGCTAGCTCGCGCATGCGCGACAGCATCACGTGATGCGTACTCCTTTCCACACGCCTCGCGATCGGCCCTCTGGCGTTAGTTCTCACTATCGTACGGATGAGTAAACATGTGTGCTGCAATCGATGCTCTTGCCAGCTCTGAAATTCGCGCTGCGATCCGTTTTTTGTTTTAACGCTGAATGAAAAAGTGCCGCAGAAATTCATCGATTAATGAATAGAATGTACGGTCCATATTTTATGAGTGAAGAATGTGTGAGAGAGTGGTGTAGAAAATTTAGAGATCGGCGAACGAACAGACGTGCATGATGAAGGGGGTCAAGGTCGGCAATCCTTGGTAACTTATGTGCTTGTTCAAAGTGTTGACCAAAATGTGCGCGAAAGACGTCGTTTCACAATATCAGAGGTGTCTTGTGATTTCCCCCAAACTTTTCTAACTGTTCTGTACGAGATCATTACAGGTAGGCTAGGTTACAATAAGTTCTGTGCCAGATGTATTCCAAAAATGCTTACCGATGTGAACAAAAAGCAGAGAATGGGATCAGCTTTGACATTCTTGCAGCGTTACAGCGTAGCTTGGGATACATTTCTTGACTGTATCGTGAAGGGTGATGAAACGTGGGTTCAATTCGGGAATGTCGAACGCAAAGAGCTGTCTAAGCAGTGCATGCACACACATGTTCATCAAGCAAGCCTAAAAAGTGCAAACAAAGGTTTTCACAGGAAAAGCTGATGGCCACCGTCATCTGACATCGGAAAGGAGTGATTCTGACTGACTTCATATAACCAGGAACCACAATAACGGTAAAAAGGTACTATGAAACACTAAGAAATTTGTGATGGGCAATTCGGAATCACCATCCTCATTATTGTCAACAATTATCAATCCACTGCTGGACGAAGGTCTCTCCAAGCCTCTTCCACAACGGTCTGTCCTGTGCCAGTATCCTCCATGTTACTCCCGCATGCTTTCGAATTTGATCCACCCATTTCCCATGTGGTCTTGTTTTGGGTCTTTTCCTGTCCCTTGGAATCCAATCTAAAATTTCAACTATCCATCGATGGTCTGTTCTTTTGGCAGTATGCCCAGCCCATTGCCGTTTCAGGGATTTCGCTCTGATCATGATATCTTCCCCGCTTATCCTTTTTCTGACCCACGAGTTCTTCTTCTTATCTCTCCTGGTTACACCAAGCATGCACCTCTCCATGCTGCTTTGAGTTGTCTGCAGCCTTTGTATGTCTCTTTTAGTTAAGGTCCACGTCTCTGCACCATACGTAAGCACTGGAAGGATGCATTGATCAAACACTCTTCCTTTAAGACATAATGGCATATTGCTCTTGAAAATTATGCTGTTTCTTCCAAAAGCTCTCCAGGCAAGTTTTATACACCGGTTAATTTCTTCATCAATTTGACCCTCACTTGATATCTGCTGTACAAGATAAACGTACGTGTCTGTTATCTCCAGCTTTTCTCTATCAATCGATAAATCTTCATTTCTTGTAAAAGCATTGTACATCACTTTTGTCTTCTGAAAGATCATTTTTAATCCCACTTCTTTACTCTTGTCAGCAAGTTCCTGGATCATACTCTGCAGCTCTGATGGGGTAGTTGCAAAGATGACTAGGTCATCAACAAAACGAAGGTGAGTTAGATAATCCTCATTAATATTTATTCCTTTGTTTTCCCAGTTCAGTGATTGAAAGACATTTTCCAATGTGGCATTAAAGAACTTGGGAGATATGGTGTCACCTTGTTTCACTCCCTTTCCAATTTTTATGTGTGCTGTATTCTCAAACAGCCTAAACTTTGCACTTGCATTTTCATGGATGTTATTAATAATATTAATGTATGCATCCTAAATACCGCAGGATTTCAAAGCCATTGTAACTGCTGATGGCTTCACTGAATCAAAGGTCTTTTCTTCACTGAATCAAAGCAATACGGAATAAAATTAGAGTAATGCTGTCGTCAGACGTTGAGCTCTTCCACAACAACGAGCGATCACACACGGCTACACATACACAAGTGCTACTGCAAAAGTTTGGATGGGAGGTGTTCGACCACCCTCCGTATAGCCCGGATCTGGCACCGAGCGATTATCACCTCTTCACCCACATGACCTGATTCGGATCGATAGTGTTAAAATAACCTCATAAGAAAGAATCGTGCGGATTATTGTTCTGAGAATCGGGTGGCCAATCCACCCAGGTGCCATAGTGTTAAAATGACCTCATAAGAAAGAGTCGTACTGATTCAGGTCTTGAGAATAGGGTAGCCAATCCTCTAAAGTGCCATAGTGTTAAAATAACCTCCTAAGAAATAGTCGTACGGATTGAGGTCCTGAAAATAGAGGTGGCCAATCCACTCAGGTGCCATTGTGTTTGCGATAATCCAAAGCAATGACCCGTTCTCCGAAATGTTCTCGGAGTAGTGAAACTACCGGTGCTGTACAATGCGGCCGTGCAGCGTCCTGCACGAAAACGTGACCTCGCAGATCGCCACCAGTAAAATTCTGCAGTTATAAAATGAAATCCGTTTCCGACACTGTCCAATATCTCACTGATGTTAAAGTTTTATTGATAAAAATGGACTCGAAGATTCCACATCGTGACAAAAGACAGTCCCTTCACTCAATGCTGCAATCCACGTTACCAATTGCTGCAGCACACAGTGTGTGACATAGTCACACACTCTGTTCTGCAGCAAGAGCAAGATGTGGGTTTGTGTATCAACAAAACCTCCACTTTTTTGTTTCTTGACAAAGCCGTCGAATTGGAAATGAGCATCATCCGAAAACCAGATGAGCCCTGTTTCGATTATTTTTGCCTCAATTCTGTGCAACAATGTCTTGGCAAATGCCAGCATTGCAACTGTATTCCTTGTTGTTAGAGGTTGTCGTGTCTGGATCTTGTGTATGAACAGATGCAGATCTGTTGTGAGAATGTCATGAGCACTGCTGCTTGTCAGTCCCTACTGTTGCACAGCTCGTCGGATAGACTTTTTCGGGCTTCTGTCAAATGTTTATCGCACTCTTCCAACGGTAGTGTCCGTCCTTGACGTAGAAGGCCTGCCACTTTGAATCCGATCATCCATCACCGACCGCGCTGTGTGAACTTCGATGACGACGTTCCTTGTTGGTTTCTGTCTGGTGCGGCTTTGACACTGAATTTTCTGTAATGCCCTCCTCATCTTTTCAGGACTCTCCGATGATCGATAATACAAGTTGTTTCAAAATGATTTGAACGATAACAACACGTTCCATTTGGAATACAACATTGCCAGAAATCGAATATCCGGTGAAATACATTGGAACACATCCGAAAGTTTATTTCTGAACAGGCCCAATAGTTTATAATTCTACCGCCAGGTGGCAGGTGGATTAGTTGTGCAAATGACAGTCAGTGATGAGGAGAAAGCATTTTGCGTCTTACAATTTCATGCGAGTAGGTCAGTGTTGAGTATGCAACATCAGTTTCGTACACAATTTCATAAAGAACCATCAACAAAGAACTCTATTCCAAGTTGGTGTGATTAATTCCAGTGAGCTGGCTGCCTTTGTAAGGGCAATCATCTGACAGACCTTCGACTTCTGAGGCCGATGTGGCGAGAATTAGGGAATGTTTTCAGCGTAGCCCTCGAAAGCCTACAGCAAGGGCGAGCTGGGAGCTTGCAATTTCCGAGACAAATGTGTGGCGCGTATTGCGTAAGTGTCTAAAAATGAGCCCTTATCGAGTACAGTTGTTGAAGCACCTAACACCGGCGGACGACGCCACCGGCTTCCTATTGAGAGAGTCATTTCAAGAGTTGAGCAGTGACGATGGTTTATTAGAGAAGTTGCGGTTGAGTGATGAGGCTACATTTTTGTTAGTGGGAAGATGAAGAAGCAAAATATTCGCATTTGGGGGACTGGAGTGAGTTAGATTACCGCATTGACGTTTTCAGAGTGACAAATAGAGTTCACATTGTGCATCTGTGGCAGCGAGCTTCATGTTACCCACTGACAATAAAACTTGGAGAGTTCCATTACATATGTGTAAAATTATATCTTGTTTTGACGATTTATGAAATATATATAACAATGTGAAATCGTCCAAATCATTTTGAAACACCCTGTATACTTTCACGATGAGTACAAGTTGGTCTGTGGTATACGTTGTCATTTTCTCGACTCCTGCAAAGAAACGGAAACACTAGAATTTCAGAAATTCCAAATATATCTGAGAGTATAATGTTAAATTTTCTTTTCATTCTCTGCAACCGTTGTGGTATTATCTACGTTTAAACTTGATAGGTATCTTTTGGGACACCCGGTACATGCCTGCAGACAATACATGCTGTCAGTGTGATCATCAATGGTACGCTGAAGTATGGCATTCAAAGCAACAATGATCTGGGCACGTACCTGTCGAGGGAGCCGGACGCGAAACCCAATGACGTACTACACAAACTCGATGGGCGAAAAGCCCAGTGAGTTTTTCGGCAATGGGAATGAGTCCACACAATAGATATTGTCCCTTGTAACACGAGGAGTGTGCAGGAGGGCTATATTTCGCTACGGAATCTTTCCTGGAGTGGTGGAAAGGAAAGGTCGTATGACCCGATTGATGATGACGTCGACATAGCGTCTTGCCGACATATTGCCAGGAATGTTTATAAGGGATGCGTGCTAACTCACAGGATTCTCCTTCCCAGACCAGTGCATCTAAACGAGGCGTTGTATGGTAGATTATGGTAAGCATCTCTTCATGTCTGTGTGTCGCCATCCGGCACGCTGAAGCAGAACTTCGGCTCGTCTGCAATAGCACTTTTCTCCATCCCACAGTTCACTGTCATCTGTCTATGCGCCATTCACGGCTGCGAGTGCTGAGATGTGATTGATTTCAACCTGCCTAAAAATGCTTCGATTGCTGCGAGTGCTGAGATGTGATTGATTTCAACCTGCCTAAAAATGCTTCGATTGCGATGATATTTTATTAGGGGTATGCAAACGTTTCCACTGTTTTAAGGAGAAAGGAGACAGGAACAATCAGGAAACCAATACACATTTAGTCAACGAAATATCGGCCGTTAGCATCAATGATTATTTGCCATTTTTCAGGCAACAAATGAATACCCCTGTGATAGAAGGACTCGGGTTTTGAGCTGAAGAACGCAGTGACGAAATTTTCCACCTCTGAAACTGTAGTGAATCACTGTTGGGCTAGGGTATGCTGCATAGAGCGAAACAGATGAAAGTCTAAGGGTGCAATATCCGGGGAGTAAGACGGCTGCGGTAAAATCTCCCAGTGTAACTGTTCAAGGGTTGATTTCCTGGTGGCACCATGGAGGTAGGAATAAGAGGAGAACTGATGACGTCACAAACTTGAAGCTTTTTTTTAGCAGACGACACTGACGGTGTGACGGCCATCTTAAGCCTCTGATTGTGGTTTTGAGCCATTGAGTTACGTACGTGACCAGTTTGATTTTCGAAATTTGAAGACATTTTTATGTTTTAGAAATGTTGTGTTGTTGCGCAGCACAACATTTCCTGGCAACCACCTCCTGGAGTTACTTTTCACAGGTAAACAACGGAGGAACATTTAATATGAAGTCTCTTAATTTCCGAAGAGCAGTTAGTAGTAAAGCGTGCCTATGAAGTCAATTTAGATATGGCCAGCTTAATTTCCCATTTTGATTGACAGAATGGCACTGAAGAGCATGACATTTTGTTGTGCCAACAGAGGGAAAAATTCTAATAGAAACTCGGAAAAGTTATTTTTCGGAGCATATGCTTATGCACACAAGTGAAAAGCCTTACAAATGTGATGCATGTTCCAAGCAATTTACTCGAAAAACTGATCTTTCGAAGTATTTACTCATTCAGACGGGGGGAAAGCCTCGCCAATTAATTCATGCTCCAAACGATTTGCTCGAACAAGTGTTCTTTCAAAGGATTATTTACTCATACACATGGAGGAAAAGCCTCACCAGTGTGATGTATGCTCCAAATGATTAGTGATCTTTCGAAGCATTTACTCGTTTAAGCAATTTCCTCGGAAAAGTCATATTTGCAATGTAGAAATGTAAGGATTTTATATTTCTTTTGAAATTGTGCCCTTCCTTGGTTAAAGACATATTTTCTTCATAATATATGTAACATAAATTAATATTGGTTTATTACAGCTTAACATAAGTTTGCGTACACTATCATATTTCATTTTAACAGAGCAAATCACTGTGAAACGTCGCTAAACTTAGATTATCATACACACCACTTTAAAAATTATGAAATAACACGGCGGTTTTACCTACAGAATTAGAAAGACTCTTGTACGTACGCTGATCCCCTAGAAGCTCGCCAAATTGTTTCCTAAATTCTAAATACCTGAAAGTAGCGGTAATGCCCTAAACATTGATAAATCAACTAGTGATATCCTTAAGAACAGTATATCAAAGATTAATATAATAAAGAAGAGCAAATATATTAATATTAAGAGCTAATTGCCAACTTCATGACTCGCACAGCGTTAACAGCTATTGCATATTCTACTCATGTCAGCCTTAAGATGGCTGCCGTGACGTCCCAGGCATGACGTTTCGCTGGCTTCTCTTGGATTGCATTGAGCCAACGAAGAGTGCTTTCTCCCCTTATTCCTACCTCCATGGGTGGCACCAACATGTGGTCTGGCATTATCGTGTAACAAGATAACTGGGTGGCGTTCTTTACCTGTCCATGGGCGTTTTTGTTCAATACGGCGTTCAGTTTCATCAACTGATCGCTATATCGTTGTGTAGTGATTGTTTCGCCCGGTTTCAACAGTTCGAAGCACAGCACTCCACGCATAACCCACCACACACACACATCAGCACCTTTTTTCCCGTGGATATCCTGTTTGGAAGTGGATGTTGATGGCTGACCTGGGTCGACCCAGGATCGCTTCCGAACGGAATTATCGCAATAGGCCATTTTTCATCCCCGGTGACAACTTTAAACAAGAAATTCTTCCCTTGAAAGCTCTTCAGCAACGACATGCAGATGCCCAACCGTTGACTAATATTACGATCCATTAAAGTATGTGGAACCCAGTTGCCAATTTTTTGGATCTTCCCCAAGGCCTGTAGACGCCGTACCACCGTCGATCGAGCCGCTTCCAAACATTTCGCCAGTTGCGTGATCGATTGTGTGGCATGGGGTGTGTTTAGCTGGACTTCACTGGGACCCCTAGTACGTCTACAAATGTCTGTGACCGGCCAACGCTATGTGCGGATCTTTTCTGACGAAGTACACTCATTCATGTCCTGCATTCATGCTGATGGGTTGGGCCTGTTCCAACAGCACAATGCACCTCCACTCAAGTGTCAGGACGCCACATTATGGTTAGAGGAGCATTCATCTGAGTTTGGGGTGTTGCCATTCCCACCCAAGTCCCCAGATCTGAACGTGATAGAACACATTCGGGATGACATGCAACGCGCTATCGAACACAAGAATCCGAGACCTCGGAATACACCCGAATTGTGGAACGCTCTTCAGGAAGTAGGGTGTGCATTGCCATATTTCCAGAAGCTAGTGGAGTCCATGCCCCGTCGTATTTCTGCAGTCCTGCGCTCCCGTGGGGGAGCTACCAAGTATTAGACTGGTGTACCAGTTTTTCTGGCACTTCAGTGTACAATAAAAGCTAATAAAAAGAGATTAAACAGATCGATTTTTTTATTTTTTGTTGGGGTTTAACGACCTTCGTGAGTAACTCAGTGGGCTATAAGCTGTCGTTGGTCCGTAGTTTAGGGCCACTGGTTCCAGGGAAAGGAGAGAGCAAGTGCCATAAGGCAAACACGACATCCATGCTTTACCAGATTTCGTCCCTGGATCCAACTGGAACGAATGATCATAAACTATTGTTTAGACCACTGCGCCACAGATCGGCATTCAGATGTTTACAAGGAACCCGGACCGCGGCCTTTTTAATAAATTTGGAGTTACCACCTAAATATTTGGGACTTGTAAACATGCAATAAAAGCTAATAAAATGAGTTCAGAGCATAAGTCTTCAAATATTCACAAGACATCTTGGCCGCCGGCCCGTTTGGAAGATTTGGAGTTACAACCTAAATACCTGTTTTGTATAAAGATGTAATAAAAGATGCTAAAAGGGGGCTCTCATCAGTACAGCTTCAAATTGTTTACAAGGTATCATGGCCTCCAGCCTTTTTTGGATGATTTGGATTTATAACTTACATATTTAGTATGTGTACCTTTTAGTATTCATTAAAACTTCAGAAAATCTCCACTCCCACTTAAGCTGGTTTCGGAGTTAATCTTTAACATACGTGGGCTAGCTGCGAACGAACACCATTAAGCTTGCGTTTTTCACATTAACGCACCCTTGAAAAATCCCATTGCTACACAAGACAGGTACAATACACTTCAAATACTTATATAATAAAACAACTGTAATGCGGTTAATCGCGTGTATCTGACAGCAACAGTTTCTTAAAACATGCTTATTTCGTCCCCTCTGCCCCAAAATGGCGCAAACAAAGAAACTCCACGTGGGGATGAACATATGCATACATATTTACAGTTATTTTTTATGACTTGGGGGTTAGCGAATCTTACACACCAGTCTACGACTAGAGGGCTTAAGTTCACGTTTTCGTTTACAACAATATCTGCGGGACTGAAAACCCCATTGAAAAATTATTTTTTGGTCAGATACTACTAACTATGACAACTGTTTTGCGTGTATTTTCTATTCAAAATAACGCACAATTTCATCGCTAGGGCGTTTGAATATTTAATCTGTTGTTGTCATTATCTATGCTTCTACACCGCGATTTAAAAAAAATTCAACACCGGATGCCGTTTTCCTTGTGAAACACTTTAGGTTTGTGTTTGTGGAGTTTTTTAGTTCATAGTTCTTTCGCTAGGTGTTGTTTTTGTACTTCTGTTTACAACTGCATCTCCATTTCTGCAAATCCTTTTGGGATTTTTTTTTACTCTAAGCTAATCATTAGAACAGAGGTATGGAGCATTATTTTCTTCAAATAATGCACAGATTTCCCGCTAGGGGCGTGAAGGTAAAAAACCATTTAATCGCTATCACTGCTGCCGGGATACGTATTTGAACGCATATTTTTGTTTTTCCTTAGAATAGCTTTTTCCACGAAGAATATATATTTTTCGCCTATTTTCAAATTTTCCATTTGTAACGACCCTCACTCCTTTCAAGCTCTTTACTCAACATAACCCCGATCCAGTGAGAGCCGTCACATAATTTTGTTTTGGTTCGTTCCGTAGTAGAATCACCCACTTGAAGAAAAATAGAATTCAGGCTCTTTTTTTTACAATAACAAAGACAAACAGTTTACTTCTCTAAAACTATGTTACTTGGGACCTCTCGATGGACAGGTTAACGGAATGCTTTACTGGCTTCGTTCCCGATCGTGCTACCAACACTAGACCCCGAACTTCGTGTTCCCTTTCGTAACCCACCGCTTCAGCTTTGTGACGCTATCCCCGACGCTCTCCGGAAACAAATCGTTTCCGACAACTCCAAAACTGGACGCTCTCTCCAACACTCCAGTCCCGTCGGCCTCGCTTCCTCTTCCAAAGCAAAAAGTGCCCGTTCTCTTTTAAAACTTCAGAAAAGCTAACTATCGGATTTTCCACGTTAGTTTTCCCTACCTGGAGCTGGCTGTCACACACTTAAACTTGTGTTTCACTCATTAACGAGCCTTTGAGATAATCCTATTGCCACACAAGACAGGTACAATACACTTCAAATACTTGTGTATCAAGCAGATTGTAGTGCGGCTTATCGCGTATATCTGACAGCAACAGATTTAACAAGCTGAATTCGTCCGCTCTGCCCCAAAATTGCAAGAACAAATAAATTCCTCGTGCGAATCAACATATACCCACATAATTACAATTAGTTTTTGTGACCTGGGGTCTGACGACTTAACGTGCCCATCCACACCACAAAACTACACCACTATGCAAAATTATCCCGCTAGAAGGCGTAGTTATACCATGTTTGCTTCTATGTTTCTACTTTTAATTGTCCGATTTGAAATTCGATTGCCACCTCGGTGGCGCACTCTTCTCAGCGCTGTCTACTGACCATTCGTTCGAGACGGGTACGGGTTCAAATCCAGATGAGGCACCGATGTTGTGCTTGTCTTCCATCCTGCTAATTGTAAGACCGTCTACAAAATCTCGGTAAAAGTCTAAATGTCAACCCTGGAAATTTCCCCCACCCTGTCAGCTTACAAAGTGTAAGACCGTTTTTTACTGTAAATTACGGTAAAAGTCGAAATGCCCACCCGGGAATTTCTTCTCACCTTGTCAGCGTGATACTTGTAAGACCGCCTGTTGCTATAAACTGCTGCGAAAGTTGAAATACATATGGAACATGTGTAAGTTGTGGTAAAAAAAAGAAAATGCCGGTCCCGAAAATTTCGCTCACGTATATGTACGGCTACATCTTATTTTAAATTGCGTGCAAAGCAAAATGGTGATCCCGGAAATCTCACCCCCATTAGATGTTTTGTATAAAATGTAATTTGTGCACGGTCGCTGACTGAAAAATGTGTGAGACTTTTCCGGCGAGAAACTTTTCCTCTAGGGGATTTTTCCGTGCATCCTATAATACACTTAATATCTCAATTTAAAGAAAGAAGAAATTATGAGAGTCGTTGTGAATCACAACTGAGACTGTTTACAAGGAGCAGTTAAAAGGACAATTAATATACCGTCCCCTAATATTTTTGCAGCTAATTATCCGGTGGTCATATTGAAATTTCAGTGCCATTAAATTGTTCTGAATAAATAAATATCGTGTGGCTATATTTCCCACTACTTGAGCAACTATTGTTCCCCGTACGGGGATAACTGGTTTTCCAGTTATTTGGGGAGCGGCGCCCCCACGGCCTGAGCTGACCTTTTGACTGGTCAACATCTGGTGTCATACCACTGCTTGTTTTTTTGTTGTTTTTTTCGGTGCTGTTGGAGTTTGCAGGGACGGCTGTTCATCCAGCTGTTGGGGAGTCGCGCCCCCACGATCCCGAGCTGGTCTTGTGCCTCGCTTTTTCGTTTTTATTTATTTTCTGCACTGGCCAGTTGCCCGTGTTGTACATTGTACACTCTACCTAATCACTACCACGCTATGTACTAACACCCCGGTCTTGTGGTTTTGTTACCCTCCACTACTAACTGTTTATATTAACCGCTCAGTTCGTAGGTTGCTGAGATTCCGTTTAATTTCCACTCCAGGGTTTTATCTTCCTTGGATTTCTTTTTCCCTTTTAGCTGGTTTGGGTGCTAGACCTACCTGCATGTTTGCCGCGTGCGGAGACCCATGTGGCGGAAATGGGATGTCTGGTGGCTGAGGTCGCAGGAGACCGGAGAAGTGCCTCCTGTGTACCAACACTCCTCTTCGACCCCGACTTCGCTGTAAACGGGAGGCTAGAGACTAACCCACCTCTAGTCAGAAGTCTTGTACCAAGTTGTGTACAGGGTTTTAGCGGCTTTATTGTCGTATAGCACGGCAGGGTAAGCCCGGGGGCTGTGGGATCATGCCAAAGGCGTTGGCATGACGGACCTCTGGAGGCCGAAGAGTCCGCCGAGTGCGTGTGATCACAGCCAACGGACTATATCTGCAGCGTATAAGCTCCAGAACTGTGTCCAGCGTCATTTTCGTGGCTTGCAGACCTCCAGTTCTCCCTTGTAGGGCTCGGTGGTAGGTGGAGTAGTGTGCAGACGAATCCTCCTCCTTTTTCCATGGGTAAAAACAAAAACAAAAACTCCAAACTCAAGTCACCTGAGAAAATGATAGTTGACAACGACTCTCCTTCGTCTTCTCAACCTACCAAGTCCCATAACCTTAAACGGTCTTTAGATCATAACCAGGACCAAGAACGTGGAACCTCGTCTTCGGCAGCTGTACCAGTCGCTCTGAAGCGTCGTCTCCTCTCGATTGCTGTGAATACGCATGCTACACACTTAGTTGTGGAATCCATCGATCCGAATGAGAGACTGTCCACCAGATCTCCCTTTTTCATTTCTAAAGCTTTGGACGCTGCGGTTGGATCCTTGAAGTCTGTGAGGAAGCTGCGCTCTGGGGACCTGCTTGTCCAAACTTGCAGTGTTTCTTAGAGTAACACTCTTCTGCACCTCACTAGTCTTCAAGGCATTCCTGTCAAAGTGACACCTCACCCGTTTCTTAACACCTCTCGGGGTGTTATTTCTGAGTTTGATCTCTTGGCATGCAGTGAGGAGGAATTGGTGAGTGAACTAGAGATGAGGGTGTTATTGCTGCACGTCGTATGATGTTCCGGCGCGATGGTTCTTTGATTAAGTCTAAAAATGTAATCTTGACTTTTAACTCCCAGAAAGTTCCGACCGAAATCAAGGCTGGCTACTTGGTCTGTGGAGTTCGCCCGTACATTCCCAATCCTGTGCGCTGTTTCAGGTGCCAGAGGTACGGGCTTCACAACGTTCATGTAACAGTTCCACTCGTTGCGCAAATTGTGGCTCCAGTGAACATGACGGGGAAGGTTGCACTTCTGTGGCCTGCTGTGTTAACTGTGGTGAGGCCCATGCAGCTTACTCCCGCAACTGTATGAAATGGAAGGACGAGATGGCGATCCAGCGCCTCAAGACCCTGGAAGGCCTCTCGTACCCTGCTGCCAAGGCCAAGTTGGGTATTCCCAACAACCGACAGCGTACTTTTGCCGCAGTAGTTCAGTCTCTGCCACAACACTTGCAGCCCTTTGTGCCGCGCCCTGTAGCTCTCGCCGGACTTGCCAAAAGATCTACAGCTGAACAAGCGACACAGGTGGATTTCTCTTATCTCCAGCTTATTCGACCAGCTGACTCTGCGCCTACTCTTTTGAAGACGACCGACTCTTCCAGTTCCCAGCAGAAAGCTTGCACGTGTGGAAGAGCTGGCTCTAAATCCACAAAGGTGTGCAGTGTCCATCCAACTGTCGCGGTCCAATTGACCAACATTGCAACTGTCCCAGACTCAGCGAGGTCCCCACCCTCAACCAACATTATGGGGGAACATAAGGGGAGGAGAGTGACAGTTCGTCCCTCTCCTGTGACTCATCTTACGTGTAGTTGTGTTCGTTTCCGTGATGTGTGTTTTCATTTTTTTTGTTGTTGATAGGGGACGCCGCTCATTCTCATTTGTTGAGCGGCTCCTAAATGACCACTGCGATACTGCTGCCGTGTTTTCATTTTTTTAAACAAATTGACTTTTGTAAACGTATCTGGATTATGGCCCTATCATCATTCTCATTCCTGAGTTTTACTTAATCAGCTAGTTTTTAACCATTGTACCATGTTTTTAATACTGTTTGTTTCATTGTCTTATTTGGCTTTTCCATCATTCTCATGGTTACTTGGTCAGCCAGATTTTGGGATTTATGCCGCGTTTTTTTCCTGTTTGTTTGTCTTGTGTCTGGCGCTCTTTGGCCAAACATGGCCCTTGCGCCATTAAAATCTACTTACCAACCAACCAACCAACTATTGTTCACAAAACAAAACTTTTTTTTTAATATTTCATTTTCAATGAGAAATTTAGACTTTTCCATGATTTTGGGCCAAAGACAAAGAAAAAGAACTGACCACCGCAGAAGTGGCCACCGGATAACTGGCCACCCAGAGAACTGGCCTCAATAATTTTAAGGGGGTCGTATGAAAATTGCGTTCTTGACTGCTCCGTGGCCACATCTCCAGCGGTTTGTTATCTGACTACATGAAGTTTTCGTAATTTCTTACTTTCTTAATTACTACATGTAATTCTTTAAAAAAATGTTTATAATCTACAACTCAACAGAAGAATTTCAGGGTTTATAAATTACAGCTCAACAAATTCTCTGTGGGCATGTAGAAACGCAGGAAACCTGTCCTGGGGTGAACGGGGGGCTTAATACCAAAAATATAAAATATAAAGCATTTCTGGTCCGATCACGATATTTTGAGCTTATATATATGAGGGCACGTGCAAACGCAGCCACACAGAATTTGTTGAGCAATCATTTATAAACCCTGAGATGTTTTTGTTGACTTGTCAGTCATAAACATTTTTATAGAGAATTACATTAAATATCGCAATTAAGAGAATACGGAAACTTCATGTGACTCAGAAA
The DNA here is from genome assembly GCA_039090855.1 of Macrothele yani. NCBI lineage: Eukaryota > Metazoa > Arthropoda > Arachnida > Araneae > Macrothelidae > Macrothele > Macrothele yani. The sequence continues at coordinate 72,182,052 of CM077010.1, read as the reverse complement.
ACAAACCTCTGGGGACGTGGCCATGAAGCGGTCAAAAACGAAATTTTTATACTGACCCTTATAAATTTTGTGGCCAGTTCTACACCCGACTGGATTCCCCGTTTTGGAGGGAAGCTGTAAATTTCAGCATTTGCAGGGAGGGGGACGTCATTCGATAAAAGCGCACTGTTTCACACAATTTGCACGTCCGGGCCGCTGATGGCTTAGTGGGCAACGTTCGTGACGGCCACGGAAAGGACCTCAGGTTCGATCCCCGGCAGGTACGAACGCTCGATCCACTAAATATCCGCCGTGCGTCGGATGGGCACGTTAAGTCGTCAGACCCCAGGTACTGGCCCCCCGGTAATAAATAAGGGTGTCTTCCTCCCCTTTCTACCTCGCTTCCGTGTCACTTTCCTATCAGGCACTCTAGACCAAATCTCCTAGCTTACTATTTCTAAGGGTTGTTTTTTTTTTTTTTTTTTTTTTTTTTTTTTTTTTTTTTGATTGGAGGTTTAACGACCACCGTGAGCAACTCAATGGGCTATAAGCAGTCGCCCGTCCCTAATTTAGGGTCACTGGTTCCAGGGAAGGGAGAGAGCCAGTGCCGTAAGACAAACACAACATCCATGCCTCACCGGGATTCGAACCCGGACCCCTTCGGACGAATGATCAGAGGCCAACGCCTTAGACCACTGCGCCACCGGTGCGGCCCTAAGGGTTGTTTAAGACCTGGGGTTAGACACTCCCTTCCTAAAATCCTTTACATTTGATCATTTAATCAATTTACACATCCGAGTGCAAATAACAGAAACATTTACTCAGCTGTGTGAAAGGTCAAAGATGTTTCGATAATGTAATTCAAAGAACAACTTATATTGTTCATTTGTGTCGGACACATTTCTTTCCTTTCGATTCAATTTCGTTCTCGTTTCTTAGATCTGCATACCGGGTGATCCAAAAGTCTTGCACATTTTGAAAACGTAATAAGTCGCAAAGTTTTGAGAGTAGGGCGACGTGGTTTACGTAGAAATTATCAGAACGACATCGGGTTTTTATGAAATCACATAAATTTTTACTCATTTTACTTACATTTTTTATCGCCAGATGGCGCAGCTACCACAGGTTGGAAGTGTCGAGAAAAATAGACACTTGATTGTACCAGGTGTTCAATGTGATGGCCGTCCTGTTCCAGCACTGCCTGCAGACGAGGGAAGACACCATGGACGGCATTGAAGAGCAAGTCCAGTGGTATAGCGGCCACATGGTGTCGAATGGCGTCTTTCAGTATGGCCAATGAAGTGGGGCGACATTTGTACACTTGTGATTTTAGGTAACCCCAGAGCCAGAAATCGCAGGGTGTCAGGTCTGGTGACCGAGGAGGCCAGGTCTTCGGAAAGTGTCAGCTCAACACACGATTTGCGCCAAACGTCTCTTGCAGCAGTTGCTTAACGGAACGTGCGATGTGGGGTGGTGCTCCATCCTGCATAAATGTGCACAGATTCACTGCATCCCGCTCTTGCAAGCTAGGGTACGTTCTGTTTGCATAACGTGCGTCTGTCACTGAAACGGTTTCGAATGAGGTGCTGCAGACCTCTTCAAAAAAAAAAAAAAAAAAAGGACCGATACTGAAGGAATCCACACCACACTGTCACTTTCGGCTGATGAACTGGCGCTTCAACGACTGCTCGGGGATGTTCCGTGGCCCAGATGTGGCAGTTGTGCGTGTTTACTGCTCCGTTTAGGGAAAAGTGTGCCTCATCAGTCCATGAAACATTCATCAGCCAGTTCTCGTCGACATCCATTTGTCGAAAAAACCATGCTGCGAGCTCCTGACGCTGCGCGTAATCGCCCGCTTGCAGTTCGTGATGCAGTTTGTATGGGTATCTGTGCAGAATCCGTCTTACTGTTCGCCATGCAGTCCCGTATGGAATGACCGTTTGCCGAGAAACATGGCGAGCACTGGAGTCACCATGTGCGGATGACATTGCAATCATATCCATTTCCTGCGTATTCGTCTCTGCTGCAGCAGCGCGTGTTTGTGATCTACCGCTTCGTGGGCGTGCTGCCAAAGATCCCGTTTCCTCGAATTTTTTCACCATTCGTCGCAGCGCAGCACTTTCCATCGGTCTTTTCCCACTGCGATCACCTTTCAGTGACCGGTAGGCTCTCAACGCAGCATTCGCACATTCAGCGCTGCAATAGAACAATTTCACCCAGAGCACTTTGTCCAGTAATGACAGCATACTGACACGGACCGCTGTGACTTGTGGTTGCTACCCAGCTGCTACTTTTATATTTTTCAAATTGTGCAAGACTTTTGGATCACCCGGTATATTGCTTTTTTTTCCTTGCGTTTAGTGCTTATAAATTTTTGATTTTTTTAAGTGCAAACGTTAAGAATACTCAGGATTTATTTCAATCGTTGATGACTGTTGTGCGTATAACACGCATTACAAGCGTGAGAATATCACACTGATCCTAATAATTAAAAATAAATGACACTGAAACTATTAGCGTAAAAAATTATGAAATTTCATGTTCGCTGCAAGTACTGCCGACTGAAACATTGTGAACGATATGTATGTTTTTTTGGTTTTGTTTTTATTTTTCAATTTATACCAAGGGGCTTAGATAACTAAAGTCAACAAAGTACGAAACATACTTTCACGAGAAAGCAAAGTTACAGTAATTGTTAGTAAATAAAAGCTTAGTTTTTCTTTCGTAGCTAGAGTTTGTGTTACGTTTGTTTTTTCTCTGAAGGAAGCAATTATAAACTCTACGAAACTAACATTCTACATAAAACTTTGAAAACATAAAAATTAATACTTTTTTGTGCGATTGTCTTTACTAGTGTGTGTCAACTGTCTACGTGTGTGCGTCAGAAAGCAAAGCTGGTACCCTGCCTGCTATTACCGGGGCCAGGAAACCATTAGCCTAATCCCATTGTCACTGTTTCGCCTATTCTTGATTGGCCTATTCTTCGCACGTCGAAATTTAACGGGTTCCGCAATTTTAGGCGAGGAAAGAATTCTTGATTCGCCTATTCTTGTCTGACCTACAACTTTCACCTGCTAGAAGGGAAGGATTCACCTGGAACAAATTTCTTGATTCGCCTATTCTTGTTTGGCTTGTTTTTCGTATGTCGAAAGTTAATGGGTTCCGCCATTTTAGGTGAGGAAAGAATTCTTGATTCGCCTACTCTTGTCTGGCCTACAACTTTCACCTGCTACAGGGAATGGATTCACCTGGAGCAAACTTCTTGATTCGCCTACGTCGAAAGTTAATGGGGCGAGAAAATGCTATTACATTATTTCGCTTAAGCTTTGACGGAGTGATTTAAAAAAAAGATTCATCTTTACCTCCCGTGGTTGCTTTTTTTAATCAAAACACAAAATCACTAAATATTTCTTGCGTTAATGTAGGAGATATCAAATGATGAGTAAAAAGTAAAAAACAAAAGGTAGTCCTCACAGGTAGTCGTCAGCGTGATTAAGGTATTAAATGTGTCGTCCAATCAAAATCGAGAGAAACTATAGTGAGGGATGAGGTAGGGGTTATGTGTGTGTAAGGCAGAATTCAAGAAAGTGCTGATAATGAAAAGGTAAAGAAAAATAAAGGGTAGAGGGAGGTTGATGCGTGGTCTGGACGAAATTCAACCGGACACTGGCTCACTCGGATATTTGCCCACTATGAATGATTCGTATTCGGAGGACGCTTCCGGTATAGTCTAGAAAAACTGATCACATAAATATTTACCGACCGTATAAAAATTGCAGTTTGTTTTAGAAATGTTGAAATTTAAGGGGGTTACCCCGAACCTAGCCTAATATATATATATTGCCTTTGTTATGTGTTCAAAAAGCTCAAACTTGAATCACAAACAACGCTATCAATAGGCGAACAACGCCCTTGAAAATTTGGAAAAGTTTAAATTTAGGGGGTGTTAACCCCCAAATGCAAACTAACATATATAATATTTTTCATGAGCTCTAAAAAGCTCAAAATTATGTCATTAGACAACGCTGTCAATAGACGAACAATGCACTTGAAAATTTGGAAAAGTTTAAATTTAGGAGGCGTTAACCCCCCAAATGCAAATTAACGTATGTAGTCTTTATCACGGACTCTATAAGTAGCTCAAAATTATGTCATCTACTTGATGGGCTGCCATCGAACAGGTGAAGCAAGTCTATTCTATATGCTACCGTAGTAGCTGGTGGTGATTTCTGTACACAGGGGTTCATCATTGTATATAGTATTATGCATGCGAATAATAGGAGTTTTATAGGAGCGGGGAGCAGGGAGAAAGTAGGAATAGTAGACGTCGGTTTTCTATACTCTAGAGGTCAATAAAACTGGACTTGTTTTCACGTCGGGAAGGAAAATTTCAATTTCGATGCCGCGAGGCAGTCAAATGATTTTGCCCACAGAATTTCATACCAGCTGTTTTTATTTTTTAGTTCAGAGAACTGGTAATCAATAAATCCCAATTTATTACTGATCATATAGTGTTCCAGGAGCCGGAGGAAAATGCCTTGCTTTGAGCGTGGTGGCAGGTTTGACTGGGCAGACGTATAATAGCCGATGTTGATAGAGATCAGAATCATATCTGTTTGTGCGCTACTAATCTGTAACATAAACTACCTCCATTATGAATAAAAAAAATTATTTCAAAATCGGATTTTATTTTTTAACGAAATTTTAGCGCGAAAGTACTGGCGAACAAATCTCACGCATTTGCATTAGTTCTAAGTACCGATGTAGAACATTTTCAACAGAAAAGATCCACTATTGCTTCGAAAGTAAATACTAAATTTTCGCCGCAATCGAATTATTCAGTCCACGGGGTGGGGGGGGGGGGGTGAGAGTTTTCGGGTGTGTCCGAGTCGGCTACCCTGGGCATGGTTTTCGCAGGGTATTTCGTGTCATCTACCTGGACATTGATGTAGTTCTTTTACGAAGTCTGCCATACACACATTTCACACCCTCCCCCATCTCTCGGGCCCGTTTAGCCTTCATGCGAAATATTAAAATCATAACTCAAGATTTTGTGAGTCGCAAAGCTTCTACATAGACCTTGTGCTTCTACATAGACCTTGTGCTTCTACATAGAACTAGATTTAGTGTGTCGCAAACATAGACATAGACCTTGTGTCATTATGATGTTATATACGCATTTATATTCCCAGGAAAACACATATTTCGTTTTGTTCTACTAGGGAAACCCCCGCACTTTGACAAGATCTCCGAACGAAACGCAATTTGTCATTTATGCAATATGTATACGACCTCGTAACGTCACAGACTCTGAAGTGTACCAATCTCCTGGGGTATCTATGGTATGAGTAGATGAGTAAATGTCCTTGGAAATCCATTTTATTTTCCCAAACAGAGCCTGTATATGAGTTCCAAGTGGAGGAGTTGCAGCTTTTTGTAATGGAGAAGGAAGATGGCCTTGGTTTTTCAATTTGCTTAATAGTCGAAGGATTCGGTTAATAGGATCTATGGCGGTGATGGCGTGAGGAATTTTGGTGATAGCTGCAAGCATCTTTTCATCGTAGTCTTTCTTGTTGAGAATTACAATTTGTGAGATTTTATCAGCTTTTATTAATGAAATATTAGGTTCGTTCTTTAATAACATGAGTTCTAGTTTGGCATTCCGGGAGTGTAATGGATTAGTAGGTCCGTGTGGATTGGTGAGCTTGAGTTTGGTAAGAGATCTTGGGATTTTATGTCGTACGTAATCTTGATCATTCGTAGGAAGATTTTTAATTATTTGTTCCATTTGTGGTAAGACGAGTTCAGATCATAGAGAGGTATTTGGAAATGGAAATTTGGGACCTTTTTGCAAAGCTTGAACTAGTTCATCAGAGAGGATCTTAGTGCTTAAGTTAATGAATTTTATAGGCTGTATTTGAGAATTTGTATATTATTCCCTTGGTTAAAATTATTAAATCTTTCAAAGAAACCTGGAGTTCAAGCCTTGCAAAAGGGTTCCAAATTTGCATTTCCAATTAAGACTGATGTCCACTAAAGACGACAACCCAATTATCCTGTCTCCACCCTGGAAATTTCTTATTCACAACGAAAACAACAATTACCTAGACCTTAGAAATACTTACGCACGCCGCAGCACTAGAAGAAAATATTTCTCCATAACAATACTTATGTCATCTCAAATCAAATTATTATATATGTTAGTTTACATTTGGGGGTTAACGTCCCTAAATTTAAACTTTTCGAATTTTTCAAGTGCGTTGTTTGTGTATTCACAGCGTTGTCTAATGACTTAATTTTTGAGCTTCTTAGAGCACATCAAAAAGATTATATATGTTAGTTTGCATTTGGAGGGTTAACACCCCCTAAATTTAAACTTTTCCAAATTTTCAAGTACGTTGTTCGCCTATTGATAGCGTTGTCTTGTGATTTAAGTTTGAGGTTTTTTGAACCCTAAAAATAGGTAATATATATATTCGGTTAGGTTTGGGGGTAACCCCCTTAAATTTCAACATTTCTAAAACAAACTGCAATTTTTATATGGTTGGTAAATATTTATGTGATCAGTTTTTCCAAACTAGACCGGAAGCGTCCTCCGACGTTACGTAATATATACAAATCATCCATAGTGGGCAAGTGTCCGGGTGGGCAATTATCCGACTGGGCAAGTGTCCGGTTGAATTTAGTCCGGACTCCGCATCAACATCCCTCTACCCTTTATTTTTCTTTACCTTTTCATTATCAGCCCTTTCTTGAATTCTGCCTTACACACACATAACCCCTACCTCATCCCTCACTATAGTTTCTCTCGATTTTGATTGGACGACACATTTAATACCGTAATCACGCTGACGACTACCTGTGAGGACTACCTTCTGTTTTTTACTTTTTACTCATCATTTGATATCTCCTACATTAACGCAAGAAATATTTAGGGATTTTGTGTTTTGATTAAAAAAGCAACAACGGGAGTTAAAGATGAATCTTTTTTAAATCAATCCTTCAAAGCTTATGCGAAATAATGTATCACCTTCCCTATTTTTAAATTAGAAATGTTTTGCACAATTTTGTTTTTTACTTGGCTTTTTTTTCGATTAAAGAAAGAAAACTAGTTCAAACCCTACGGATAAAACTAGCTTTTCTTCTTTTCACGGGAAAAATTGTCCTTTTCTTAACACACGACAGATTTAGTGTTTCGATAAAAAAGAAAAATTCACGAGATGTAAAGATGTATCTTTTTTTAAATCACTCCCTTCAAAGCTTAAGCGAAATAATGTAATAGCATTTTCTCGCCACATTAACTTTCGACGTAGGCGAATCAAGAAGTTTGCTCAATCTCCTCTAGCAGGTGAAAGTTGTTGGACAGACAAGAATAGGTGAATCAAGAATTCTTTCCTCGCCTAAAATGGCGGAACCCAATAACATTCGACGTACCAAGAATAGGCGAATCAAGAAATTTGTTCCAGGTGAATCCCACATCTCTAGCCGGTGAAAGTTGTAAGCCAAACAAGAATAGGCGAATCAAGAATTCTTCCCTCGCCTAAAATGGCGGACCCATTAACTTTCGACGTACGAAGAATAGGCCAATCAAGAATAGGCGAATGCGGAAGACACGTTGTAAATCAGTGGAATCTTGTTCCACCTTTCCAAGGGGAAAGAAAAAATCATACAGCCGCTAAGGAGGTATCCTGTAGAAAGAGCTTGCCGGTAATGAAATGATTTTTCGCAGAAGACAGAGCCGAAGTTAAAGCAAAACAGAAAAGCTGCTATGGCGCCCATAGGTTAACACACGTATAGATAATTCTACCGCTTCAGCTTTTATCACTGTTTGGCAGTCCCGTGCTCTCACATATTTCTACATTTGTAAATTAAGGACAGCCAGTCAATTGCATCTGCCTCTTATGTCAGTTGCTATTGTTAGCGATTCTCTGCCAATAAAGACCTACTTCAACGTCAGCAAATTTACATATGGCATCGGCCCCTTAATTCATGGACAAATGTATATATATATAGGATGTAGGTCAGGTGAGGCGTGACATCACAGCCTCTCCTTGACAAATGTCAACCCCGCCTTCTCGTGGTACATCCTGTTCCCACTAAAGGGGCTCTGACGACCGCAAATACCAGTATAACTATACCATCGGGATTAGAGGAAATGCTATCCCACACTCACCAACCCGCTTGGCCAGCGTGGTGAGTTATGGCCAAACCCCTCCAAAATGACTCCCCAACTTAAATCTTGGTCCTCAGTCTCCGGCAGCTGGAATGTACCTGGCCAAGGCAGCGGCCAGTGCGACATGAAGGCAGAGGGCGCTAAGAATCCCCGTACGACCGGACTAGGCTGCCATCTGATGCTGACCTAGGTTACGTATAATGGACGCTCCCTATCTTCTGATTCAAGGCTTCTTGAATTGGAAGAGGAACTACAAAGGATCAAGTGGGACATCGTGGGGCTAAGTCAGGTAAGGAGAAAAAGAGAAGATCTCATTGAACTGAAAAGTAACATCTCTTCTACTATTGTGGGACTGATACTGGCAGAACTAGTGGTGTTGGATTTATTTATAAACAAGAAACTGAAGGATAAAGTTGTAGAAGTTGAAAGTTCCTCTGACAGAGCTGCACGACTCGTTATCCAACTCTCGAGAAGATACCAGGCTCAGATTATTCAAACTTATGCACCCACCACAAGTCATCCTGAAGTAGAAATTGGCCGCCCTGGTGGCGCAGTGGTCTAAGGCGTTGGCCTTTGATCATTCGTCCGAAAGGGGTCCGGGTTCGAATCCCGGTGAGGCATGGATGTTGTGTTTGTCTTACGGCACTGGCTCTCTCCCTTCCCTGGAACCAGTGACCCTAAATTAGGGACGGGCGACTGCTTATAGCCCATTGAGTTGCTCACGGTGGTCGTTAAACCTCCAATCAAAAAAAAAAAAGAGAAGTGGAAATTGAATAATTTTATGAGGAAATTCTTCATCTAAATAATAAAGTTAAGCAGCACTTAAAGATAATTATGGGAGATTTCAATGCAAAAATAGGGCAACGGCAACAGAATGAAACTTCAGTAGGTAAATTCGTTCACTGCAACAGAAACCAGCGTGGAAATACTCTCGTAGATTTTGCAGAGGCAGAAGGGTTTTTCATCTTGAACTCCTTTTTCAAGAAAAAGCTACATAGGAAATGGACATGCAGACATCCAAATCGGACGACAAATGAAATTGATTTTATTATGTGTAACAAAAACTTCGTCATAGAAGACTGCAGTGTGCTAAACAAGTTCAACACAGGTAGTGACCATAGATTGGTGAGATGTAAGATGCGCCTCAACACTAAACTCGAACGTGGCAAGCTCATAAGACAAACAAAATGTATTGACATAACCATCCTAAAAAAACACCATAATACCTTCAAGTTGGAACTGAAAAACAGATTCTCTGCTTTAGAAGGCCTGACATCGGAAGAAGTGGATATTTATGAAGTTAACAGAAAAGTAACTAAAGCTCTTATGGAAACAGCTACAAAATTAGCTGGGTCTAAGAACAAGTTGCATGTGAACAAATTATCAGGAAAAACCAACATGTTGATGCAAAAAAGAAGAGAGATGAGGACAACTAAAGAAGATGTAACTTCCAAAGTGGAATATATAGAGCTATGCAAGACTGTACGAAAAAGTATCACTGAAGACGTAAGGAAATTCAATTGTGAACCAGTGAGGAAAGCAATTGAAAACAACCAAAGCCTAAAGTTAGCAAAGGGACATCTCAGTAAGGGAAGAAAACATATTATGGCACTGAGAAAAGAAGATGGTCCTGTAACAAGAAATAAAGGCGAAATTTTGACAAGAGTGAAAGATTTCTACTCAAAATTATATGCGAGGGATGATACATGTACTCCAGACATCATGAAAGGTACCAGTACCAGAGTTCTTCCAGTCCTCCCAGCAGAAGTTGCACATGCAATCAAGAACATGAAGCGGGGAAAAGCTCCAGGAGAAGATGGAATTACTGTAGACATCATACAAGAAGCAAGTGGAGAAATTGAAACAGTAGTCGTCCAAATTTTCACTCGATGCTTTAATGAAGGGAAGATTCATGAGGATTGGAACAGCGCTACAATGATCTTGCTACATAAAAAATGTGACATTGAGGATCTCAGGGACTACAGACTTATCAGCCTCTTATCAGTGGTTTATAAAATATTCACTAAAGTTCTTTCACACCGCTTGAAGGTAACGCTGGACATGGCTCAACCGAGAGAAGAAGCTGGATTCAGGAGTGGCTACAGCACAATAGATCATATCCACGTACTGAGAGAACTAATTGAAAGAGCGAGGGAATATGAACTTCCATTGTGCATGGCTTTTATCGATTATGAAAAAGTCTTTGATTTGGTGAAACCATCAGCAGTTACAATGGCTCTGAAATCCTGCGGTATTGAACATGCGTACATTAATATTATTAATAACATCTATGAAAATGCAAGTGCAAAGATTCGGCTGTTTGAAAATACAACACACATAAAAATTGGAAAAGAAGTGAGACAAGGTGACACCATATCTCCGATGCTCTTTAATGCCACATTGGAAAATGTCTTTCAATCACTGAATTGGGAAACAAAGGAATAAAGATTAATGGGGATTATCTAACCCGCCTTCGTTTTGCTGATGACGTAGTCATTTTTGCAACTACCCCATCAGAGCTGCAGAGTATGATCCAGGAACTTGCTGACAAGAGTAAAGAAGTGGGATTAAAAATGAACTTTCAGAAGACAAAAGTGATGTTCAATGCTTTTACAAGAAATAAAGATTTATCGATTGATGGAGAAAAGCTGGAGATAACAGACACGTACGTTTATCTTGGACAGCAGATATCAAGTGAGGGTCACATTGATGAAGAAATTAATCGGCGTACAAAACTTGTCTAGAAAGCTTTTGGAAGAAACAGCGTAATTTTCAAGAGTAATATGCCATTATGCCTTAAAAGGAAAGTGTTTGATCAATGCATCCTTCCAGTGCTTACGTATGGTGCAGAGACGTGGACCTTAACTAAAAGAGACATACAAAGGCTGCAGACAACTTAAAGCAGCATGGAGAGGTGCATGCTTGGTGTAACCAGGAGAGATAAAAAGAGGAACTCGTGGATCCGAAAAATGACAAGAGTGGAAGACATCATGATCAGAGTTAAATCCCTGAAATGGCAATGGGCTGGGCATACTGCCAGAAGGAAAGGTCGTCGATGGACAGCCGAAATTTTAGATTGGATTCCAAGGGACAGGAAAAGACCCAGAAGAAGACCACATGGGAGATGAGTGGATGAAATTCGAAAGTATGCAGGAGTGACATGGAGCAGACTGGCACAAGACAGACCGTTGTGAAGGAAACTTGGGGAGACCTTCATCCACCAGTGGATTGGTAATGGTTGACAATGATGATGATGATTATATATGTATATGTGTTTTAGACTGGATTCCAAGGAACAGAAAAATCCCAGAAGAAGCCCCATGGGGGATGGATAGAAAAATTCGAAAGCATGCCGGAGTGACATGGAGGAGACAGGCTCAAGACAGACAATTATGGAAGAAACTATATATCATCATCATCAACTATTATCAATCATATCATCATCATCAACATTATCAATCCGCTACGCGATGAAGGTCTCTCAAGTTTCTTCCACAACGGTCTGTCTTGAGCCAGTCTCCTCCATGGCACTCCCGCATGCTTTCGAATTTCATCCACCCATCTCCCGTGTGATCTTCTCCTGGGTCTTTCCTGTCCCTTGGAATCCAGGCTAAAATTTCGGTTGTACATCGGTGATCCGATATATTATATATATATATATATATATATATATTCTATAAAGAAGATACCTAAGCAAAAAAATACATATATAATTTTGACTCACACCTAGTACAACATAGAAAAGGTTATGTATCTACCTGTGTGAGTAAAAGGAGAAAAGATAAAAAAATAAAATAAAACAACTGAATGTAGAAGGTGTCGAGAATACTGAGCCTTGGCTTTATCAAGGACCAGCAAAAACTCTGCATTTTCTCACTTCCACAAAGACCTAGTTGGAAATGGGTTTCTGCAAGGCCATAGATGCAAGTAACATTCCCACCTAAAATAGTTTAAAAAATATATATATAAGTCATGTCCTCCGTAGAGTAGCATGACCTAGCACTAGTTAACAATTTCGCTTGCATCCATTAACCTTCCTGGCCCGACCCATGCTCTTCATCTGTTACTATTAAACAGAGAGAAGAAGATTAAAGAGAACTCAAGCTGTGAGAGTGACATAATAATTAGAAATGATTTTCAGCTATAACGAAATTCCAAGTTCGTTTGAGAGAGAATTTAAACCTGAAAAACAATGCAAAAGAAATCCAAATTTTATATTGCAATTAAAAAAGGAAATGTTAATTTATAACGAACAGATTTTTGAAAGAAAACTTGAGTCTAAAACCCCCTACTCTACAACTTATGACAGCACGAAAACGAGAATAAGTTAAAGATAATAATTAACTAAAGAAAACTTTGTGAAAGTTATATACCTTAAACAGTTAGTTGCAATATGTACAAAGTATTTCAGCAGTGCTTTAAGTACATATTGCAACTAACTGTTTAAGGTATATAACTTTCACAAAGTTTTCTTTAGTTAATTATTATCTTTAACTTATTCTCGTTTTCGTGCTGTCATAAGTTGTAGAGTAGGGGGTTTTAGACTCAAGTTTTCTTTCAAAAATCTGTTCGCTATAAATTAACATTTCCTTTTTTAATTGCAATGTAAAATTTGGATTTCTTTGCATTGTTTTTCAGGTTTAAATTTTCTCTCAAACGAACTTGGAATTTCGTTATAGCTGAAAATCATTTCTAATTATTATGTCACTCTCACAGCTTGAGTTCTCTTTAATCTTCTTCTCTCTGTTTAATAGTAACAGATGAAGAGCATGGGTCGGGCCAGGAAGGTTAATGGATGCAAGCGAAATTGTTAACTAGTGCTAGGTCATGCTACTCTACGGAGGACATGACTTATATATATATTTTTTAAACTATTTTAGGTGGGAATGTTACTTGCATCTATGGCCTTGCAGAAACCCATTTCCAACTAGGTCTTTGTGGAAGTGAGAAAATGCAGAGTTTTTGCTGGTCCTTGATAAAGCCAAGGCTCAGTGTTCTCGACACCTTCTACATTCAGTTGTTTTATTTTATTTTTTTATCTTTTCTCCTTTTACTCACACAGGTAGATACATAACCTTTTCTATGTTGTACTAGGTGTGAGTCAAAATTATATATGTATTTTTTTGCTTAGGTATCTTCTTTATAGAATGTGAATTCTGAATTTTCAAAACTGCTGCGTTGCGCGTTTTTGCTATGATATCCATATATACAGTATATATGATATAAGAAAAATTCCATGATATCCATATATACAGTATATATAATATAAGAAAAATTCGATAATATCCATATATACAGTATGTATAATATAAGAAAAATCTGTAACGTACAAGGCACTAGTTCAAATAACAAAAGGTGGACGCCATTGTAAAGAGTAACTCTGAAATTTATAAACCAGAAAAAGACAAACATCAGTGAAGCTTGGGCTATGTCATGTTTGTTCTAGTGGCGACAAGCATCACCTGGTCCATGCTACGCTTTCAGAATACGTTAACCTTGTTGTGGCGGAAATCTCAAGCCACGTTATGTAAGGTTATTAGATTAGATAGCCAATATTAAACCCGAAGGAAAATAAATTTTGAACTCAGGCACAAATTTAAATTTTGGGAGATGGGTGGATGCATTTCGAAACCGAACTGAAATTTTGATTAAGGCCATGAAACATAAATCGGAAAATAAAATGCAACACTGAATTTTGAAACTCCCAAAAGTTGCTATTGTATTGTTTGCGTTGTTTGCGTTTGATGAGTAGATAAGCCTGAAAGTGGAAGAAAAGTAACTATTGTTTACATGTGTACCAAATTTGTATAACTAGTAGTTTATTAGTAGTTATGTACACGTGTAAATAACTTTTGGAGGCTGTGATGATCAAGTTAGTGGCTAGGACAAAAACATTGATTTTAAAACACCATTTCTCCTGATTGTGTTTCCCACCTCAGTCACTGCTGAGGGGGATACATTTGAACCATGTGATGAAAATTCAAACTGAGACACCCAATACTTCACTGCACTAAGGTTTGGGTTTTTGAAAGGCCACTTGGCCTGCATTTATTTGAAAAACTTAACCAAATATCAACAAACACAATAACAAAGTGTTTCAAGAAGTCGGAGAATTACCCAGACAACCATGTGTTTTTGTTTTCGAACACAATCAGCTTTTAACATTTTTGACAATTCCACGTTTGGCAACCAGACCTTATAAAAGCAAAAAAAATCAGATGACAACCACTTGTTGTATTTGTATAAACCATAAAAGGAAGAACACATATTTTTGCCAGAAAATCAAGGTTTGCAAAAGCACATAAGTACTCTTGACTTAGGGAACATAACATAAACACTGTGGATGAGTTTGGACAGCTGAAATTCAATCTCTCCCTCTCTTCATGAATTTATAGATTATTGTATACACAATACAGATTTCATTTCCTTTCGAACACACCCCTCAAACCAGTTTCCTTAACCAACATTAATTTTAAAGTTGCAATAACTGAGCAAAAAAATGTATAAATAACCAAAAGTTATTTCCGTAAACAATCCTACACTACCAGGAAAATTAGCATTAAAACTTAATATACTCAACATTCTAGCATTACTTGATACTGAACCAATTCTAGACACCATACTAAACCTAATACACTAAATACCTTACTCAATTCACTCAAAAGTTATCATTAAATTTCTACACTAACAAAAGAATCTAAATTCCCACTATCATCATGAAAATCCAAAAATCTTTACCAACACAAGCTTGTTCTGAGTACTCAAAATGTTATAATGTAGTCAAAAGCATACACCAATTTCCAACACTCCTGGACTTATTTATGTGCACTCCTACTGTTCATCAAAATTTTAAATTACATAACTGGTCCTGGCAGACAATTTATAAACAGATTAATCCAACTTTTCAAAATTCCACACTAAAAGTTTTTCCAATCTACAAGCACCTATGTAATAATCAACTCGGGCAGAAAGGCCAAACAAACATCTCACTCAACGAGTCACACTTCTCTAGAAAAACAAGATTTCACTGAAGGAACAACAAAGTTTGGGTCTGAAGGCGAGAATGGAGTCATGAATCCATTCCCAGCCTGTACAGTGTAGTGGAGCAAAGCGTGGTCTAGCACACGGTACTGTTTCTTCACTCTGATTTTGGGACAACTCACACCACTCCTTGGTAGGAACCACCTCCTATGAGCCAACGAGCTTACTCGGGCAGAAAACAAATCGCCCAATTTGTTTCATGCACCCTTTCAGACCCGCGGCATGTCCACATCGGGAAAAGTATCCCATAAGAGTTCTCTTGCCCCCAAAATATCTCATTCCCTATTTTCCAGAAAACTAACCCAGCATCCTTATTTCAAAAAAACTCAATAAATCACCTTTTTTCCCAGAAAATCACTCCATATCTTTATTTCCCAGGAACACACTGTACCACACATTTTCCAGAAAGCTCTATAATACCATACTAGACACACTATACCAAACCTTACTTTATTTCCCGAAAACTCTATAAATCATTATATCTCAAAATCACCTATTTCTAGAAAAATCAACACCTCCTGAAGAAACACAACAGCTATTCGGGCTCTCTCAGTCACACTATACACATGCCCCTTATATCAATCGAGGGAGTAATTTTTTTCAGCTGCATATAGTTCTCCCCTGGTAGGAATCTGGTCTGCTTCTTCCTCCGCCATCTTGAAGCGCACATGCTGGCATTGAAATCCAACACGGTGGTCGTTCGCTACTTGATAATTTGATGCATCAGAGAACATTTCATCTCAGGTAATGAGATCCTTGAAAATAATTATTTTAGCTGAACAGTTTGGGAGTCAAATCAGGCTACGTCCCTTTTTCTTCTGCTGGTCTCCCCTCTCTCGCTATGCGGCTAAGGGAGAGAGTGAAATTTTCTCTCCGTTCTTCTAAAAAGCAAGCAAGTCTCTGTCCGAATCGCAACAACGGGTCTTAGCAACCCCTGAGCAACTCCCCCCCCCCACACACACACAACTGCCTCTCTATTGGCTAAACTTCCCCTAGTAACCAACGGCTTTGCTGGCCATTGGCAACCAGGTTCGCGCCAAAACTCTGTTACTAAACACATCGCCCTTGACTGTCAGCCGGGGAAGCAACCTTTTGACCTTCAGCGTAGGGGACCATGTAACCTTCTGCATGCTGCTGAGCTAAAGATAGATTTGTCGCTGGGCTACGGGAAAATTTCTCAAACTTTTAGGGCGTTTAAACTCTTGCCTAAAATGTAGGACTGAAAGAGAGAAAGATTTTCTTTTCTTTTTTGCACAAATTTTATGAAATTTCTTTCTCTTCATTCCGTGATTACTACGAATAATTTTGTTTTCAAAAAGGGTTGATGGTGACTTCTTTTGCTCGCCTTTTTTTCTTACTCCGAGAAAGAAGTTAAATATTTACAAAAATAATAATAATTCATTACTACCTTCCCCTTTTTTTTCACATTAAATTTTGCCTGCTTACCCGGGGTACGAGAAATGACATAACTGGCCAAATTCTGACACTCCCCGCTCCCAGATAAATTTATTAACGTGTTCTGGCTCGAACCTATCATTCCGCCAGTAAATCCCAAAAAAATTGATCAGGTTTCTCCGAGATTCACACGCATTGAAAATTCGAGACAGAACAACCCTATACTTTTGGCTCGTATGCGGGCTGCACTAAACGAAATCCAGAAAAAGCACTTCCATTGTCTGCAGTATGCACGAAGATGTGAAGCATTTGTTAATAACCTAGTAGGTGTCACTAGCTGACCAAGATAACTCGCGCGTGCTTCTCAATTCTCCTGAGTCAGCGAAGTTTCTCCCGCTCGAATTTGGAAACTGCCAAGCTGCACTATTTCTCCCGCTTGAACGAGGAAAGTGCCAAGGCAGCCCGGGTGGCGCAGTGGTCTAAGCGATGGTCTCTGATTATTCGCCCAAGAGGGGTCCAGGTTCGAATCGCATTTTTTCTTTCTTTTTTTTTTTTTTTTTTGATTGGAGGTTTAACGACCACCGTGAGCAACTCAATGGGCTATAAGCAGTCGCCCGTCCCTAATTTAGGGTCACTGGTTCCAGGGAAGGGAGAGAGCCAGTGCCGTAAGACAAACACAACATCCATGCCTCACCGGGATTCGAACCCGGACCCCGTTCGGACGAATGATCAGAGGCCATCGCTTAGACCACTGCGTTACCGGGGCGGCCGAATCCTATTGAATCATGGATGTTGTGTTTGTCTTACGGCACTGGCTGTCTCCCTTTCCTGGAACTAGTGACCCTAAATTAGGAATGGGCGACTGCTTATAGCCCATTGAGTTGCTCACGGCGGCCGTTAAACCTCCGATCAAAAAAAAAAAAAAAAAGAAAGAAAGTGTCAAGCTACAGCATTTCTTCCGTTTGAATTTGGAAAGTGCCAAACTACAACATTTCTTAATTTTGAACGTGGAAAGTGCCAAGATACACCCTTTCTCCCGTTTGCACGTGGTAAGGGCCAAGCTACACCATTTATCTGGCCGTTTCATACGTATTTTGAGTTCTGGATTCTATATTGTTCATAACTCAAACCATAAAATTGATTTATGTGCTGTCAATCTGCTTTTTCCAACAATATCATTGACGTTTTTTGAGCACTTTGTTCCTGCGGAGCATGTTATATGTACCAAGATGTGAGAGAAGGCATTTATGCGGATATGCGCAATCATTCAAATAACTGATACTATTTTGCATGTTGCAAATGACCTAATGAGAGAGTGAGCTTCATTCTGTTCTGACCCTTTAGCCAACCTCATTCTAAAAACTTTAGCTTCACACACCCACACACAGACTCACACACGCAAAGAGTGTTACTAGTGGCATTGACAAATGCGCTGCTTTGTCAGAAACAACGAAATATGAAAATTCCGCTAGAAATCTGCAAACAGACATGTTTTCCGGTCAACTCCATCTCTAAAAAGTTGCCTTAGGAAAATTTTGTTAGGTGTGTTTTATTGTAGTCACATTTCAAATCACACACATGTTTTTTTATCTAGCCATACTCTAATCTCTTTCCTGTGCGTACTGCAAATTCCATAGCTTATCTCGAATGGAAACTACACTGCAGGCCACCCAAAATGCAACAGCAAGAAGGACACGAGATAGCAAAGCCAGATTTACTGGACACCTAACAACAGATTCAAAGATGAAACGATTGAGTTTACAAGCCCGTGCGACTTGCGGAACACGCAGACATCAATAGTTCGTGTGGTTCCCATGGCTGGCAATAACGGCCACTACACGCCACGGCATCGAACGAAACAGGCTTTGGATGTGGGCTTGGGGTATTTCGGTCCAGGCTGCTTCCCACGTTGCCACAGTTCATCAGGCGTAGCAGCGGGTGGAGCTTGCCAGGCCACTCGGTTGCCGATCAGCGATCAGACGTGTTCGATGGGCAACATTTCGGGAGAACAGGCAGGCAACGGCAGCAGTGACACCTGGTGGGCCATGAAGAATTGTTGCATGATCCGTGCAACATGCGGGCACGCATTGTTCTGTTGTAACGTGGCCGCTGGCAAGTCCTTCAGGTAAGGGAGGACTATAGGCTACAAAACATCGGAAATGTAACCGGGGCTTCCATATTTATCAGAAGCGAGATTCTGTAGCCATTTTTGTGATACTGAATTGGAATCATTTCCTTTCAATTCCCGCCATTTGGACGAAAGGCAAATAGAGTATTTCCTTTCCCACGCGATGCAGCAGATGGCAATTAGGGAATCTTGCGTTTTTCGGAGAAGAGACATTAGGGTGTAGCCGGAGGGAACGCGGTGGCAGGGGTCGACGAATCAAGATAGTTTTCGCAGGAGGAGAAGATGCTTCGGGTCGAAAGGGACGGAGGAAGGAAAAGTTTTGAGTGGCCGGAAAGAGATAGAAGGATTTTCGGCGGTGTAGAATACTGAGGGAGAACGGAAAGAATGAAAGCACGAAAAGGACAGAAGCTTGGTGACATTCCCCGTATGATCTGAATAAACGTTTTCCTCACTACAAAATTTAGCCTCAGTCGATTCACTTCTCTATGCTTTGTATTGCTTTATCTGCTCCAGTTGAGAGAATTACGGAATAAACCACCGATACCGAACTTACGGCTAAGGAAGCATCAAACGAATCCTCCACACAGGGTGCTGTAATAGACATCAGCTCCAAGCCCTGTAACATTTAAATGGCGCCCGAACAGGGACTCTCTAAATCTTCCATTCACCGGTACGGAACCCGAGCATCTTTATTAAGCAGCGTGGAACTCGAGCATCGCCGATGAAAAGCAGAGCGGTTCTTCGGTATTTGGTTCTTCAGTGCAGCATCGTGGAGTCTTCAAGTCGCCGACATGGGGCCTGAGAGTATTTTATTCCTCATCGTGGAGACCTGTTCCTGTTCGAATTTTCCTACACATTGGGACATTTTGGTTTTACCAGTGATAGTGCTACTAGACTTTGTGTGACAATCAAAACAGTGTGTGTCAAAAAACAGCAACAAAAAAAAACATTCTGGATTACGAAGTCAAGCGACGTGCTGTAAGTACAAAAATATATTTTCTTCCATTTTTAAAGTGCACCCACTCTTTCTGTGAAATCCCACACCACCCGCCGCTGGTAGTCAAAACATTTTTATGCATCATAATTGCTGAACGTTAAGATTCGTTAACACAGAGCTTTCCATGAAAAACATTTTTCATTGATTCTTTACAGTGCGCATGATACTCGTAAGAGACAAGTGTGATATAAAAAACATTTTTATCCATGATATAACAAGTATTTTCAGCAATTATATAACAAGCATTTTTTGGTATTTTCTGCAGCATCATGTATTCCATGAAACTCAATGCCGAGAATTCCACTTCGGAATGTTTTAACGCCACAGAGCCTTATAGCAGGGATGTACAGCCCCAATTAGATACTCAAGAAGGGAGCATGTTGCAACTAATGATGAAAAAACTTGAGGCTAGTGATAAAGCTATTAAAGCACTGACGGACGAAGTGATCGCGTTGAAAATGCAATTGCAGAAAGAGAAGCGCCGTGAAATAATGGGATACCGAGACCCTAATATTCAAAACAGGTATCAAATTAGGAAGAAATCTTGTTGGACCTGTGGTTCACATTTTCAACTGCGGCGGCATTGCAGGGAAGAGCCTCCCTCAAATTTCTTCGGCAGGGTGCGACACACAAACAGGCAACGAGTGTGATTCTTCAGTGCTGTTGAAACTTTTCGACATGTTGAGTCATCGACTGCAAATAACGTGCCTGCAATATGTTGCGTAATCATTCATATTTTGTGATAAACTATTCACACCAAACGCATTTTTTTTTTCCATTTGTATTTCGGGGACAAAAATAATTTTCAATTTGTGAAACGTGTACATACGAACATTTTGTGTTTACATGAACATTTCCCAAAAGACAATTTAGGTTTTTGTGCATCAAATTGATAATTTGCGTAAAAACAATTTTTATATTCTGTCACGGACAGTAATTTACGCTGCTCCTTTCAAGTGGTTAGATGGACAATGATTATCTATGATCTTATTGAACTTTAAGCGGAGTCATTCAAAAAAGTGAAGAAATGCATTGATTTTTTGCAGTGTTATTTATCTCAACTTGTTTTATTGTATATAATATTAGCGTAAGTAATTTTAGTATGTAGAAAATTGCACTGTAGGTGTATATAAGATTTTGCGAAAATTATTCAAGTGTTCAATCGGTAGAAAATTGCAGTGTAAGTGTATATAAGGTTTCAGAAAATTATTGAAGTGTTTAATAGGTAACTTATCAGCATTGTCAAAATTTAAATTTTTCTGCATTTCATGTTTCAACTAATAGAAAATTTATGCATATTTTGTCGTACATTTTTCGGAAATTTTCAGCTTAGATCAGCATTATAAACTAAAATGAGGGGTTAATACAAACTGGACAAGAATGGTTGTACAGAGGTAAATTTTGAGAATTAATTGCACCGTGAAGTTAAATTCTTGTAGAGATCAATAGTAAAATTGTAATGTAGGAATGAAGTGGAATGGAGATAGCGATGAAAGTATCAAGTGTAAAGTATTATTTGTGTTAGGTATCTGTACATGTATTTTTCAGGAGAAGCGTGATTAGTAACTATGTTTGTATATATGTAATATCAGAAAATGTTCTGGAACCCATCATACTAGTTATATTTCAACGTGCTTGCTGGAAATCTTTCGTCAATTTTATCGTCAACTATGTTTTAAATTATTTTGCCATTAGGTCATCATCGTGAAGTGTATGGAAATATATTTATCAAAGAAATAAAGGAGAATACTGAATGTAAACCTTAGCATGCAGGTACCTCTTCAAAATCATGTAAAATTGCCCGCCCAATATTGTATTGTCACAAGCTTGTCCTGATTCGAACCAATCGCGGTGGTTAATGTAGGCAAAAAAAAATTAGGCTGTCTAACGCCACCCTCATTTTTATTTTGGCGGGGGAGATTTTGTAACCGGGGCTTCCATATTTATCAGAAGCGAGATTCTGTAGCCATTTTTGTGATACTGAATTGGAATCATTTCCTTTCAATTCCCGCCATTTGGACGAACGGCAAATAGAGTATTTCCTTTCCCACGCGACGCAGCAGATGGCAATTAGGGAATCTTGCGTTTTTCGGAGAAGAGACATTAGGGTGTAGCCGGAGGGAACGCGGTGGCAGGGGTCGACGAAGCAAGATAGTTTTCGCAGGAGGAGAAGATGCTTCGGGTCGAAAGGGACGGAGGAAGGAAAAGTTTTGAGTGGCCGGAAAGAGATAGAAGGATTTTCGGCGGTGTAGAATACTGAGGGAGAACGGAAAGAATGAAAGCACGAAAAGGACAGAAGCTTGGTGACATTCCCCGTATGATCTGAATAAACGTTTTCCTCACTACAAAATTTAGCCTCAGTCGATTCACTTCTCTATGCGTTGTATTGCTTTTATCTGCTCCAGTTGAGAGAATTACGGAATAAACCACCGATACCGAACTTACGGCTAAGGAAGCATCAAACGAATCCTCCACACAGGGTGCTTTAATAGACATCAGCTCTAAGCCCTGTAACAGAAACGTACCGGTGGCTGTTGAGTGTACCGGCGATGCGTACGTACCAAAGGGGTGCGGGTTTCATATCCAATTTCGCCCAAAAAAACCATAACGCCAGGCAACGGACCTGTATGGCGATGCATAATGCAGGCGTCATACAGTCTCTCACCGCGGTGCCGCCACACGCGGATCCGACAATCGTGGTATTGCAGGCAGAAGCGGGATTTGTCGGAGAAGACAATGGCGTGCCATTCCGTAGTCCGGGTGCGACGTTCAACAGCCCACTGCCGTCGCACTCGCCTGTGGTGTAACGTCAATGGTAATCGGAGCAAAGGGCGCCGTGCAACAAGTCCCCGCTCCCGCTGACGACGTCGAACGGTACGTGCTGACACAGTTGTTGCGAAACACAATCTAATTCCTGTGCTAACGTTCGTGATGTGGCGGTGCGAGCCGTCAATGCCTGCCGCACAACATGCCGGTCCTCTCGTTCGGTGGTGTGCCGCGGCTGCGGCAATAGCTTACGTCGGTCCATCCGTCCCTTCTGCACCCACTGAATCCATACTCGCCCCACTGTGGCTGGATGTCGTTCCACACGGGCGCCGATGTCTCGGTATGATAAATCGCGGTAAGACACTCTTCGTCCTCTGTCGAACTCCGAAACGTGCTGGATTGACTGCTGTATTCTGCGACCAGGTAACAGGAAGCTTCCCACGCCCATGTCCGGCAGCACAACACACGTCCACTACTTACACCCCGCCTTCTGTGCACCCTTCTTATAGTGCTTCTCGATGGCGTGCCGGGCGTACATGATTTGCATATGCCCTGCAGTGCTAATCGTTTGCATGTCCTCTCGCGGACGACGCATGCTGCGAATTTCAGGCCAATCAGATGCTTCCTTCTTGGTGTTGCATATTGGGTGGCCAGCAGTGTATTATAATTCTTTTTTCGATTTTATTGATGAATCAAATATATTTTACAAAAGTATTGTCGATTTTACACGATCTGTGGGAACGACAGCTTAAGTTCTTCACTATGTATTCTTGTTTGTCGCTAAGTGATTTTTAGCACGTCTTTTGTAAAACA
The DNA here is from genome assembly GCA_039090855.1 of Macrothele yani. NCBI lineage: Eukaryota > Metazoa > Arthropoda > Arachnida > Araneae > Macrothelidae > Macrothele > Macrothele yani. Next base: position 72,158,760 of record CM077010.1, on the reverse strand, counting down.
AGTTAGTAAAATCATGCAATGCATTGATTGTAATACGCTTTCCAACATACCAGAAATCATTACTCAAGTTATTACTCAAGTTATGAGGATAATGGCTGTGGAGTAAATCTCGCTCCTGTGCCCTGACCTCTGATCACATTTCGATGATATTCAACAGAACCTGTTCAGTATACTTCCGAAATAACATGATAACGTTTAGTCGCAATTGAAGCATTTTTACGTAAGTTATGATTCATAAGGGCTATGGAATAGATCCCTCTCCTGTGTCCTAAGCTTTGACCCCATTTTGCCCATTTTGCCCATTTTCAATGGGATTCGTCCCCAGGCAAGCCCCTACAACATACTAACATTTCATCCAAATCGAAGCATTTTTACGTAAGTTATGACGCATAATGGCGATGGAAGTGATTCCGACCTTTGACCCCATTTCGCCCATTTTCAATAAGGTTTGTCCCTAGGTGGTCCCCTTCCACATACTAAAATTTCATCGAACTCGAACGATTGTTACGCGAGTTATCGTGCGGACGGTCATACGAACTAAACGCGTGACGTAATGAGGCAGATGGGAATCGCGACCATCTGCTCGCAAGAGTGTGATGTCATAAAACTGTAATAGAATCTACACACAACGCGTGACGTAATGATACAGACGGCGTGACCGCGAGCTAACATCCCAATCGTGAGCTTGTGACGTCATAAGATTTCTAAGCATGGGTTACATTAACGGAACGACGCCATGACACTGAAAACGTGGTAATTTGGGGTTATTATTTAACCCACTAAACGAATTTTCCTAAAGTCGAGATCAAGCTAAATCGATTTCTAGTACCAAAAAACGGTAGGTTAACGACTTCATCAAAATCCTTAGATCCGTTTTCAAAATAAAATTTTCATAGATACAAGAATTGCTCCGTTAAGGTGGACGTAAAGTAATTTTGCTTCCTATACTTCCAATGGAAAAATTTCTGTACACATTTTCTTCACATTTAAGGCGTTCCGAAGGACGGAAATTTGAACATCGATTAAAATAGCTTCATTTTATAACTTAGAATACTTAATATTTTCTAAAACATAACCATAATTATGCAATCCAACATTTATTTGTCTACTGACGTCATCAAAGTACAGGTCGCGCCATTTTTTTTTCTGGTTTCAACACCACCAAAGGAAACGTTATTGTTTTTTATTTTATTTTGGTTATGTTTTAGAAAATGTTAAGTATTCCAAGTTATAATATGAAGTTATTTTAATCGATGTTCATATTTCCATCCTTGGAAACACACTAATTGTGAAGGAAATGTGTAGAAAAGTTTTTCCATTGGAAATATAGGAAACAAAATTACTTGCCGTCCACCTTAATAGTATGGGATAAGAGCGATGGAATGGATTCTGATCCTATGTCCTGACCTTTGACCCCATTCGTCCCATTTTTAATAGAGTTCCTCTCCAGGTGGTCCCCTACCACATATTAAAATTTCATCGAAATCGAACCATTTTTACGCACATTATGACGCATATGGGCAATGGAATACATCCCGCTCCTATGTCCTGACCTTTGACCCCACTTTACCCATTTTCAATAGGGTTCGTCCCCAAGCGGTCCCCTACCACGAACTAAAATTTCATTGAAATCGCACTATATTTGCGCAAGTTATGAGGAATAAGGGCGGTGGAATGGATCCCGCTCCGATGTCGGCACCTTTAACCCCATTTTTCCAATTTTAAATACTGTTCTTCCCCAGGTGGTCCCCTACACAAACTAAAATTTCATCGAAATCGAACCATTTTTACGTGAGTTATCGTGCCGACAGACGGACGGAAGAAGCTGGAACAGATACGCTTCTTCAACTTAGGGTTGGAAAGCGTGAAAAAGATCATGCTTATGTTACCGGTTTGTCCGTCCGTCCATCCGTCCGACTGTACCCACGATATGTCTGCAACTATTACTCCGATTTGAAAAATTATTTTTGCATTGGGAAGCTTGAAGTATGTGAATGATGATCCTTCATTTCGTTTGTTTGTTTTTTTGTGTGCGATGCACAATTTCGCCGCCAGAGAGCGCAAAGGCAGATGATGTCGAATTCAAACATATGTTTTATTCCACATATTTGCTTCTAAACATCCGATTGAAAATAAAATTTTATCTTTGATTCCATTTATGTCGAACAGTATTTTAGATATAGTTACTTTTTCAAATTACGCATAGATTTTCCGCTACGGGGCGTAAAATTAAATTAAATTTTCCCCGATAACTCTTCTTCTAAAACTCCGATTTGAAAATTTTTTTCTTCAGCGAATGCACCTCCTAATGAAAAATCTTTTGCATATAATTTCAAATTTTTATTTTTGGTAAAGAATACTTTAGCCAAAAGGGGCGTAAGTTTTAATTTTTGCTTCTGATGTATTTGACATAAAATCTGAGCTTCTAAAATATCGATTAAAAAAATTATTTCGTGGACTAATGCCACTCACATCGATAAGCCTTTTCGGAATATTTTCTTCTTAAAATATTCCACAATTTCTCTGCCAGGGGCGTAGATGTATGTCTTATTTTTGTCAATATCTCTATTTCTAGGTGTCCGATTTGAAAACGTCCTTCTTTGTTGGATAGTGTTTTCAGTGTGACACGTTTTTCATGTAATTTCAAAATTTTCAAGTAATTGATAGACTTTCCGCTAGGGGGCGTAGAGGTAAATTGCGTTTCCCCTGTATCTCTGCTTCTAAATCACCGATTTGAAAAATTCTTTCTGCACCGGATACAGCTTTTGATAAGTAATCCTTTGCACATAATTTTTAATTTTTGTAAAAAATATTATTTGGCACCAGGGGGCGTAAATCTTAGTTTCCGCTTCTGATGTATTTGCAGCAAAATATGAGCTTCTAAATTATCGATTGAAAAAACGTCGTTTGTAGACCGATAGTACTCATGTCGACAAACTTTTTAGAAACATTTTCTTCTTGAAATAATGCATGGTTTGTACGCCAGGGGGCGTAGATGGGTATCTTATTTTTGCCAATATCTCTAATTCTAATAGTCCGATTTCAAAAATTTCTTCTTTGTTGGACAGTGTTTCCGATGCGAAATGTTTTTCTTATAAATTCAAACTTTTCAAGTAAATCATAGACTTTCCGCTAGGGGCACAAAGGTAAATTGCGTTTTCTGCATTATTTCTGCTTCTAAAGCTCCGATTAGAAACATTGTTCCTGTACCGCATACAAGACCTGATGGAAAATATTTTTCACATAATTTCTAATGTTTAGTAAAGAATGGTTTGCTCACCAGAGGGCATAAGCGTTAATTTCTGCTTCTAATGTATTTGTAGCAAAATCTGGGCTCGTGAAAACTCAACTAATTTTTTTTTCTTGGACCTATACAGCTCATATGGAAAAACCTTTTGAGAATACTTTCTTCCTAAAAGAATGCATGGTTTTCCCACCAGAGGACGTAAAGTCACATCTTATTTTTGTCGATATCTCTGTTTCTAAGAGTCTGATTTGAAAAATTCTTTCTGTGTTCGAGAGCGTTACCGGTGCGAAATGTTTCTCATATAAATGCATGTTTTTCTTAACACAAAGTCTGCAACCAGAGGGCGTAAGCTCACGATTCCATTTACAGCAATATCTGAAGGATTAAAAACCCGATTGAAAAAACTTCTTTCTTCCGTCAGATACTACTGTTTTCCATACCGGTTCCATTGACTTTGAACAGCTTTGATGAATTTAATTGCGTCAGAACGGATTCAAATCCCGTGCTTATTACACCCAAAAATTCGGTGTTATCTTTCTTATTTTTTAATAAGATGAAGGAAGTTTAACTGGAATCTGATGTATATGCAATAGCAAATAATGTAATTGAATAAGGTAGATGATAATGTAAGAGCTTTAGCTAATTACGCAGTTTTGAAAAAAATTCGCAGACTCCTCTGTATCTTTAAGAGGTTTCGCAAAAATTTCAGGACCATATGATGGGAACCAATGATACATATTCGTAGAAAGATGTACGATGAATTATCTTTTGAAAGATATGAAACAGAAATGTGAATCCACATAAAAAAATTCCTTTATTTAAAAATTTAGATATAATTAAATTAAAAACTGACTATTCTGTTTCTTCAAAATGTTCAAGTTTGGAATTAACCAGTAGTTTCTAGCATTCCAAAGAAAATGACGACTGAATGATAGTTCAAATTAACGTTAGACTGCAATGTCTCAGTAAAAAATCCCCTGAAAGTTTCCTTTGGAACTTCTGCTGTCTTCATAAATATCAGTTCAACACATCAATCATAAATAGTTGATGAGTTGAACTCGTTCAGAGTACACAAAACACCAATCGAAAAAAAAAGCGTTAATGATATTAATAGTGTTTGATCTATGATAAACATTTTTATGTGCCACTTTCTGTAATTTGTAATTAAAATAATCAAATGTGTCTTTCAGAATAGCCTCGGAAGCTCTGAACTCCAAAATTTTTATGAGAACTTCCTGTCCCTTCCATGTTACTTCTAAGAAAAGAACTCACTCAAGTAAAATAGTATTCAGTGCACCTGTGTCGTAAGTATGAAGTAGAACTATCAAGTCTGCAACATACTGATGTGAAAAATATTGGATACAACTTCATTTTGGGAAATTTTTTCTTATTTTGCGAAGTTTTTCGACTACTCTAATGAAGGTTTTTTTAAACGGCCAAAGAGTTTTAAGGAAAAATATACAAACAAAAATTATTTCCAAATGAGTAGTACTCTGTTTCGACATGTATGAGCAAATAGAAAAACTTGAGTTCTTAGTTAAACGAACCTAATTTCTTTCGTTCTTGGTCTGAAACAGTTCATTGCTTATTTTCGAAATGTAATTTTTAATATAAATCAACTGATGAACTATTGAAAAACCAATGCAGAACAGCGTTTTCTTGTGCACAGTGAGAGATTTTTCAGGACTGCGTCTTATTTTTTAATTTATTCTAATAATCATCTAATTGCATATCATGTAAATATGATGAACATTGAAAAAGTCATCCCCTCATCTCATCTAAAATGTGATGACACTACCAATAGCGACGATGAAAGAGAACAAAGTGCCGAGTTGTTTTCTGCTATACGTAAAAATAAAGAATCAAAAATTACAAATCTTTTAGACAATGGTATACATGTTAATATTATTGATAAAAACAATAAGGACAATACTCCTTTGCATTATGCGATAGAGAAATGCCACTTAAACATTATTGGATTCCTTTTAGATCGAGGCGCAGATCTCGCAATAAAAAACAGCAATGGTAAGTCACCACTTGAATTAGCTTTCGAGTGTAGGAATAAAGAAATCATAAAAAATTTAATCTACAGAACAATAAATGTACCCAAAGATGGAAGTTGTTTGTTTTGGGCGGCCGCTTTAGCTTACTTGATTCCGGTAAAATGTGACAAGAACGCATTTAAAGAAAGATTTTGTCAATTATTTGGTAGAATTGGCGATACTGAAATAATTCAAGTACAAAAGCTAATTCAAACTTGGAAACCATCTCTAAGTGTTGCATGTATTTGTAACGACGAAGTTGTGACGAGGTTAGTTACAAATATATTTCGTAACAGAATTCTTGATGAGATGTCATCACGACCAAGCAGATTTTTAGAGTCTATCGCCATTCATGATTTACTTTACAGCAGAAATGAAGATTATGTTTTAGAAGGTTCGTTTCAAGAACGATTTAACAGGGAGTTTTCCACAGAAATTTTTCATCACGACATCGATATTAATAAGCTTAAACCTTATACATTCAATGACGATTCGATACGATTAATTGATGCTGAGCTCGATAAAATTCCAGACCAAGACAAAGTTAAGCTCTTTAAATTTGCTGCATACATAGAATGCATGCGTGATAGTAAAGCTTGGGGAGGAAACCACGAAGTACAAGCCATAAGTCTGCTATTACAATGCAATATTCAGATATTTTCGAGCAATACTCAACACTTAATTCAGTATGACGGCAGTCAGGATCACCTGCAATTATTTTATCAGGGTGCACTTCATTATAATTTTGGTCTTGTGAGAGCCTCATTTCTTATTGAAAATTTGAGATGTAACAAGATCCAAGAAGTAAGAACTTCTCTTAATTTCGATGTAGATGATGCTAACTACAAAGACCATGACAGCTGGACAGCTTTACACTATGCTGCCCAACAAGGACACTCAGAGATTGTGCAATTTCTATTAGCTCAAGGTACAGATACTGCAATTCAGAATCGTAATTGTCAAACTTCACTAGCTGTTGCAAAAATATTTAAAAGACATGAAGTTTTTTGTCTTTTGAAGGATTATTCTGAGAAGAACATTTCAGAGGAACATGCAAGTAGTGAGGAATTCCCGTTTCCGTTTCAACACAAAAAACACGGAAAACATCATCAACAGACAAAGGAAAATCTCCAAACAAATTTCAATAAAAGATCTGGAACATCTGGCATCGGAGGTCAGCTGTATGAAATTCAGTTGTTGATGCTATTCCTACTTGAAGGTATCAGAAAAACAAAGAAAAAAGAAATCAATGGTTTTTATTTAGCCACAAATTTGGAAGAAGCGGGGGATTTTGATGATGTCGTTTTCAAATATAAATACGTAGATCAAGATGGGGTTCAAAAATCAAAAATTATTTTTCTGCAAGCAAAACATCGAGACAAAGCAGAAAAAGAGAAAATCACCGTTGACAAACTTCTTTCAGAGTCAGAAAAAGGTGATTTTAATTTAAAAAAGTATTTTAACTGTTACAAGAAAATCAAGGAACAGTTCTCACAGACAGATCATCCGTTATTTGAAAACAAATTTGAATATTCAAATTGCGATTTCATCATTTACACGAACGCTTTACCTGCTTTCCGTTCAAACGACTATATTCAAAAGGGAAATGTGAATGAAAAAAATATTTTGTATTTGAAGGCAGTTTCGGAAAGCAATTATTTTTACAAATTAAACTTTGATAACGGTGAAAACCAGAAATTTATCGATGTTCTGAAATATTCATCAGATTCTAGAAGATTAGCCAAGGCATTAGTCACATCAGTTTTCTCTTCCGAAGGTATGAATATAGATAAAGGAATTTTAAGAGATTACCATATACCTATAGCAGAAAATGTTATCCGAAGGAAAGAAGGATCAGAAGAAGAAGGTGAGTTCAGAAACAGTTTCTTGAACAATGAACAAAATAATTTCAGAGCGGCATTTTTCGAAGAAATACAAATGCAAAAGGAATTTTCAGGGAAATCGTCCGATGAGATGATCTCCACGTTACAAAGTAAAAGCATCAAATTACCTGTAAATTTTGGAAAAAGTAATGCAAAAAAAGGCAAGTACCCACGATTCCTACCATCTGATAGTATCAGTGTTAATGATATCAAGCAGTTTTTCAGTAGCTTGAAACTCTTTCTTAATCAGCCGAACGAAGCTGATTTAAGTAAAATTATCAAGCAACGAATACAGTCCATGTATATAGTTGACCCAGAAGATATTGAAGCAGTGTTTTCTGATGTCAAAAGTAAAGTAGAAAGATGGTGGAAAGACGGAAGTTATTATCTTAATGAAACCAACAAATTTTTTCACGAATCAGCTAGAGTTTCCATTTGGTTTAACGTGCGCGAACCCGTGAAAATTTTCAGCGGAAGACAGAAAGAACTGACTGAGTTACATGAAGCATTACAGAGAAGCAAGGAAAAAGAAGGCTTAACATTAATATCACAGATCACCTCTATATGTGGCTTGGGTGGAATAGGTAAAAGTGAATTAGCTAGAAAGTATATACATACATACGCTGAAGATTATGACCATAACGTAATATGGATTAACGCTGAGAGTTACGTAACACTTGTTGAATCGTTTCGTAGCTTAGGTCAGGGTACATTAAGAATTTCTACACAAAATGTAGATGGAAATGAGAAAGATATACGGTCCATCGTGGACGAAGTCTACAGATTTTTTCTAAAAGAAAGAGTCTCTTCGTTTTTGATAACGCTGAAAAGTACGACACTCAGGAAGAAGGAGACGCAGGCATTGATAAGTTTTTGCCGTCGCTACCTCCAAAGAATAAGCCTCACATTTTAATTACTTCGCGTTTTCAAGAATGGGGAGACAGAATAAGAATCTTATCGCTCCAGGTGTTCACAGAATCTGAAGCTAGAGGCTTTATCAAGAAAGCACTGCACATTACAGGGGAGTGTCAAGATGTTGAAGTAACACAGTTGGCAGAGATGTTACAATGCTATCCTCTGACCTTGCACCAAGCAGTGGCATATATTAGAGAGGAAAATAAGAAATTGGAAAACACAAAGGGAAGTTTCTGTATTAGTGATTACATCAAAGAATATCAAAAAGAGGAAGCTAAAGCACAGGAGCTCTTGGATTTTCCGCTTCTGGATAGCAATGATTATACCAGAACGACTTTTATTGCCTGGAAAATTTCTCTTGAAAAGCTGAAAGAAGAGAAGTATGGAAGCGTGGCTTTATATATCATGGATATAATAGCATATTTTGCTCCAAATAACATCTCTACCAATATATTTTTAAGTCTAACTACTGACAAAAGGGAATTAGGTTCTACTCTTCAGTTGCTCAAACAATATTCATTGATTAGCCTAGAGCAAGGTGAAGCTAATATTCATAGATTAGTTCAGCATGTTATACGTATAGACCATAAAGAAAAAAAAAAGGAGAAAATTATTTTACGAGACGCCTTATGTTTTTTCGGGCAATCAGTAAAAAACGGACGCCCTGCCATCCGCTATGTTTATGTATCGCATGCTGTAAGTGTTTGGAATTACTGTTGCAGTTATAATGAATTCGTCAAGGAGTTTAACATCTTTCCAATTTGTATCATTCAAGAATTAATATATGCTGCAAGGTATGATGAAGCTCTCTGTTTTGGGGGAAAATCGTCAACTTTGCTGAGTGATGCATTAGGACCCGATCATCCCAGTACTTTAAGAATACGCGCTTATATGGCGGATATTCTTTGTAACCATGGTAAACATGCTGAAGCTTTATCTGTACTTAAGGAGATTTTGAATAAATTCGAGCGGCGTTTTGGATCTGATCATCCTTACACCGCAGACGTATTACAATGTACAGCAGTAGCACATGAAAACCTAGGAAACTATGAAGCAGCTTTAAATCTAAGTCAAGAAGTTCTCAAACGAAGCAATCGAGTTTCAGAGCCTCATGACCCCAATACGTTAGAAGCCATGAGCTTAGTAGCTAAAATTCTTCATCGCAAAGGACAGTACAAAGAGGCAACGAATGCCTGCCAAGAAGTTCTAAAAAAAGGAAAGCATATCATGAAGGTTAAGTCCCATGATCCACGCTATCTTGATCCAATAATAAGCTCAATGGAAAGTATGGTCGAATTGCTTTGTTCACAAGAAAAGAATGACGAAGCACTAGAAATTTGTAATGAAGTGCTGGATAAAATGAAACCCATTTTTGGACCTAATCATCCTAAAGTTGTAGCTGCAATGTATCTCAGAGCAACAGTTCTTAGCAAGCTAGGAAAACATGAATGTGCCCTTAACGTTTTGCAAGAAACCTTAGAAATGCATATGCAAAGTTCGGGACCTGATCACTTTGATAATATACTTATAATGCACGAAATAGGCATTGCACTGATAAAAACCGGGAATTATGAATATGCAATAAAACTTTACCAAGAAGTACTGAATAAACAGTCTAAAATTTTGGGATTCGAACATCCTTCTACATTATCAACAATTCATAACATAGCTGTGGTAAAGGAATATCTAGGACATTACGAAATGGCATTGGAAACTTATCGCAAAGTACTGGAAAAACAAAATGAAGTAATAGGCCCAGATCACCCTGATACTCTAGGTACAAAGAATAATATTGCCATTGTACTTCGCAAACAAGGCAAATATGAGGACGCATTAACAATTTTCCATGAGGTTCTAGATAAGAAAATGCTTATTTTTGGGAAAGATCATCCTAGAACTTCAGAAACAAAGCTTAATTTAGCAGTAGTGCTTTGCAAACAAGGAAAATACGAAAAAGCGTCAGACATTTATTCAGAGGTTTCAGAGGTATTTCAGCGCATTTTTGAGTCTGCTCATCCAAATACTTTATGTACCATGTCCAATATTGCTTCTGTAGAAGAAGAACTAGGAAAATATGTACAAGCACTACAAACCTACAAAGCAATATTACACCAGATGGAAGAGGACTTAACACTGAACCATCCCGAAATTTTAAAAACGAAAAGTGACATAGCCAGAGTACTCGATAGGCTAGGAAAGTACGACGAGGCACTAACTATTTATAAACAAGTCCTAAAGCAACAAACAAAGCTACTGGGGTTTAATCACCCAGATACTTTATCAACGATGCTCAACAATGCTTCTGTGTTTTACCACAAAAAAGACTATGAAAAAGCATTGCAGAATTATAATTTACTCTTCAAAGCATTCGAACAGATTTTAGGACCTAGTCATCCTTGCACCTTGAGTGCGATAAATAACATAGCTTTAACACTGAACAGCCAGGGTAATTATGTGGAAGCAAAAAAAGCTTTTGACAAAGTAATTGACAAATTAAAACGGGTGCTTGGGCCTGATCATCCTGAAACTTTATCTGCGATGAATAACAGGGCCAGTCTGTTTGCTAATCAATGGAAATATGACGATGCATTAAAGGAATACAAAGAAGTAATACATAAATATCAGCAGTCATTGGGACCTGATCATCCTAATACACAATATTCAATGTTCAATATGGCTTCTGTTCTCGCCAAACAGGGAAAATGTGAGGAAGCTCTTAAAACTTACGAAGCAGTTTTTATTCAAATTAGAAAAATGCTTGGATCTGATCATCCCTATACTTTAGGTACGAAGGAAATGATTGCCAAAATGTTTAATGAGTTAGGATACTATGATAAGGCGCTTAGCATTTACCAAGAAGTTCTGAACAAAAGAGAACGAATCACCGGACCGGATGATCCGGATATGTTAGCTGCGATGAGTGGTATGGCCTCGGTACTTTATAACCAAGGAAATTATGCAGAGGCGTTAAAAATTTATAGAGATACATTAAGGAAGATGGAAAAGGTATTAGGATCTGACCACCGTAACACCATATCCACAATGGTTCTGATTATCTTACCACTTAAAAGAACGGGAAAGTATGATGAGGCTTTCGCAGTTCTTGAAACAGTTATTGAAAAATTTAAACTTCTGCTTGGACCTGATCATCTTGTGACATTGTGCTTTATGAAAGTGAGAGCCTCACTATTAGTAGAGCATGGTGAGGCCTTGGAACCGAAGCATCTTCTCGCATTGTGTGATAAAGTACTATAGCTCCATTCCAACACAAACAGGAAAATTATTATTAAGCGCTTGACTCCCATAAGAAGGCATTCAGCAAAACAACAAATACATCCAGAAACGTTCATGACCTAACCATACGTATAGAGAACGCTATTATCAGAGAATTATACAAACAGGGAAAGTATGACGAGGCAATGAGTTTTTATTTAGAGATCCTGAACATGAGAAAGCAGAATGTTGGACCCGAACACCCTTATACTCTATCTACAAAACGTGATTTACCTCATTTATCGGGCAAAGGAAAAGATATTGAATTAATTCGATTTGTAGCAAGCAACAGTGTCTTACGTAAGGTCACTTTTTTAATTGACAATGGTGCTGATGTTAACACCCAGGACACATGTGGTAGAACGCCGCTGTGTTATGCTACTAAACATGACCCTGTAGACTTGATTGAAACCTTGTTACAAAATGGAGCCGATGTAACTAAAGTTACTGCTAAAGGGAATACACCGTTACACATCGCAGTGGTCAACGGCTGTTATAACGCTGCTGAGGCTTTTTTAGAGATGAGACAAACAAGTCTCGACCAGCTAAAGGATTTTCTTAATGCCAAAACCACTGCGAAAGGTATTACATCGTTGAACGCTGCCGCAGCAAAAGACCGAATGACAATTTTGAAATTACTTCTTAAATATAAAGCGGATCCTTCAATTAAAGATAAAGATGACAACACAGCATTGAATTTAGCTGAAGCTACTGATCAACCAGATTGCATCGATTTATTTTCTAAACTGCATGTGTGATCGTGAAATTAGCCGACCCGATGGCGCAGTTGCCTAAGCGCTTGGTTCATATCAGGAGTAAGACATGGGTGGCGTGCTTGTCATACGGCACTGGCTCCTTCCTAGCCTGGAACCAATTACCCTAAATTAGGGACAGAAGACTACTTCCCACTGAGTTGCTCACGGTGATCGTTAAAATTCCAAAACAAAAAGTCCCCCGAAAATTATACCAACGAAAACAAAATTGAAAAAGGAATTCCTTGTCCTTCATCATTGTATATATCAGTTTTTCTCTTCATTTAAAGATCTGCGCCGTTAAGCAGTTAAATAGCTAATACTTTGAAGCTGATAGTTCCGGTTTTTTAAGGCGGTTGTAGGGGCGAACGTAATGCTCCAATTACCTTACGTATCCTAAAGTCCTGCAGCGCTCTATAATCGAAGTTCTTTCACCGGAACACGCACCCCACAGGCAATAGGTCAAAGTTCATGCTACTTAGATAACCAATAATTGGTCAAACAGGCGCTCTGCTCTCTCAGCTTTACTATTATGATCTGCTAACTAAGGGAGTGGAGGTGAGTGATTAACGAAGAGTCAAACCTTAAAAAGAAGCAATCAAAGCTTTGCAAACTTAACAAAATTTAATCATCACTCGAAGACATGCTGTCCAAGCCTAGGTTTTGTGTCGAAAGCTCCGTTCGGGGCTAGCAATCATTCGCACTTTATCTCACACGTCCGCTTTCGTCGTAGTGCAGCTCTCCTTGCTAACACTTTTATTGATTGTACAAATATTCCCAGCCGGAGTCTGTCCACAACTTCAGCACAGAATCTCCACGCGCCTGTGAGAGCCTGAAACCGGCCTGTATCACAAGGATGCTAAATTTCCGTTCCGTTCTTCCGTGAGGGCATACGGAGTTCCGTACTCCGACAAAACTCCTACCGAACAACATATCCCTGCTCTCTCCACGACGAACTCAAACTCACGACCAACTCTCTTCTTCACCTCTGGTCACATGCTAACCTCCCCTCTATTGCCTGAGGCGCGCCAACTCCGCGCGTGGAACTACCTAGAACGACAGAAAGACAACGAGCTTCCGCTGTTGCTTTCCCCCTCCTTCTTCTCTGACCCGCTTGCTACCCCGCACCTATCTTTTGCTCCAGAGCATGAAGGTAACCTACCGGCTTTTATCGCGACCTTGGCCTTTTCCACGAACAAACCCCGACCGGGAGCCTGGTTTGACAGCATTATTTACACTATTGTGTTCTTACATTCCGCGAACTGCATTGGTTACAATAAACATGTACATTTTCTCAGACGGTCGAGCGTCATCTTGCAGTTTGACAATACGTCTAAAAGCCTTAAGGGCCTTTAATAATGCTGTCAAGCCAGGCTCCCGGTCGGGAGTTCTACACGAATTACTAAAGGCCCGGGCCTTCAGTAATCCGTGTATTTTAACTTGCAGGTGTACTGCTAGAAATGTTCACTGTGCCATATTCAAGAATCTTGACTTCGACACAAAGAAACTAGAAACGTTGCTTTCCTGGAAATGGAAGAAAAAATAGAAGAGTTCTTTTACTAGAAATGAAGAAAACACGTCAGCGTCTTTTCATTTTCACTTGACTCCTAATTCCAGTTATTTTATCGCAACACATAAAATGTGAAAATAATATCCAATGTAATAATATACATTACATTAATAATGTATTTTGCCCTTTCAGAGGTTTTTTAAAAACTGAATTTTTGAGGTTGATTTTATTTTAAACTGCAATTTTTGTTTGAAGTAAATGCTGTAGAATCTATAGTTCCTTAAACATTTTTATTACCCCAGAATACCTTATGTTAATCTTATAACATAATTTCCATGTACTGCTAAACAGATGACAAAATACTTAACTAGAAATAAGTTAATTTTAATGGTAATTTTATTCTTGCTGGTGGTGTTCTTTATGTAAGCCTTTTGATTTCTCCACCAATGACAGCCATACAAAATATTCAAATTTTGCGAAACTGTTCATCGATATGTCTGGACCTAATTTTGAACTCTGCGATTTTAATTTCTGAAAAAATTCATTTGGATACTTATACAGTGTATGTAAAAGAGCATGGTAGAAATATAAAAGATAGAACTTAGAGGCATCGGAAGTTTCAAAATCGCACCAAATAAACCTGGACATTTTTCTTTTAAATATCAAGAGACTCATGTACATCCAAATCCATTAGTTCCAGTGAAAAAAATGTACTAACTTCATCTAATGAAATATTGCATGCACTGTGAAATCATTCTTATTTTATTTTTCTGTACACAAAAAATTCATTAAACATGTTTTACAGTTTCTCCTCAGATTATTCTTTATCAAATACGAGTTCTTCACAGCAAGAGATGTCTGAAAAAGCTTACTTTCAGTTACATTTTATTTTAGATTGCCAAACCAGTTTCTTTTCTCATTTAAGTCTAAACATTGAGAGTTCCAATACAGTAGGTAACAGTGTATTATTATTATTTCATGCGTATGCTGAAGTTATATGATTTGCGAGCTTTGTTTTTCCTTAAGCCACGAAATTCTGAGAATATAATTAATGTTTTTCTGGCAGAATATAGCCAGGTATTCTTTTATTTAAATTTGTTGAAGAAATGAAAAAGAAAGAAAAAAAGAAAAGAAAAAAAGAAAAGAAAAAAGAAAAGAAAAAAAAATATTGTTTATGCTTCTGCGCATGAACTACCATAACATTTTAACATTTGCTACTGGGTCACCCCGGTGGCTGATAGCAATTCACCCAAGATGGGTTCGGGTTCAAATCCCATTGAGGCATGGATGTCGTATTTGACTTACGACACTGGCTTTCTCCCTTCCTTGGAACCAGTGGTCCTAAATTAGGGACGAACTTCTGCTTATAACCCATTGGGTTGCTCAAAGTGGTCGTTAAAGCCCCAATCAAAAAAATTGCAACGACAAAAAATAAATCATTTAAAATGGAAACCATTTCATATTTATCTGTAATTTTTTTATCATCTGAGTTTTTTAAGTGTTCAGGCGTTGCTGGAGTATTATTTTTTCCGAGTAATAAATTTAAGTGTTTCCACATTAATTTTGGTGCATTAAGAGAGAAAATGTGAGTATAGTAATTGCCTTTAAGTATTCGTATATCTGAATTCAATTTATTTCAATAAATTTTTGAAATTGTTAAAATCTATTACTAATTTACTTTTGAGATATTTGGTATACAGCTTATTTTTTATATATACAGGGTGTCCCACGATTCATTGGACAGTGGAATATCTCGTGATCGGACAAAGCTATTGAGGTGAAACAAAAAGCAATGTGAATTAGTAAAGATGAGCTACCACGGAATGCAAAAGTTGATTCCCTTCCCCGGGGTTTGGGGGAATGGGAAGAAAATGAAAACGAAAATCTGCGATAAAACAATGTCGTCAATGTACAACGTATGTCCAAAGACTGCTCATTTGAAAGCCATGCTTATGAACAGATCATTAGCGAAAACACAATTGAATTTCACCGAAAGCGCGCGAAATTGCGGGGGTGCGAAATGCGATATTTCATGTCTCCGAAACACCAGAAATAACACAGAAAGGAAACTGTTCGTTACAAATGTAGATGCATGGAGGCATGAAACAACGTTCTACCACCAGACCCTTGTAGTCGTACACATCAACGTAATGTGTGTGCCGTGACGAGCCAGTACTGTTTGTTGTTTGGATGCACCGATGCCATTACGCATGCTAACTAAACAACAAAATGGATATAACACCGAAGAGTCACTGTTTGGAGACAGAAATACCATTTTTTATTTTCATATTGGAAATAACAGGTCTTATGACTTATGTCCTAAAATAAAGTGGCCAAATGTGTTCGTGCCTGCATGCACAAGTTTGGGTCAGTGTTAATTCCAGAGTGTGGAACTTGTTGGATGTCAGAGCAGTCCTCAGCCCAGACAACATACCATGTGTGCAGATTAGCTGTTCAACTGGATAACAAAATATAAAAAGAAGCAAACTACGACCACATGACATTACGTGTTCAAAGTGATTACCATTGTTTTGGAGACACATTTCGAATCAGGTCATAAGTGCTTTCTGTGTTGCTGATTGCACAGTTCTGGGCGATATTCTTCCACATTCTGAACGTATTCTTTGTTACAGTTCGTCCAGTGTATTCACTTCATTTGAATAAACAACTGTTTTCAAATGACCCCATAGGAAATTATCTAGTGGTGTCAAATCAGGAGATCTCGGAGGCCACTTGATTGGTCCATGGGTAGCAATCCATCGGTTAGGAAAGTGACCATTCAAATATTCTGTCACAGGGCGAAAAGTATGTGGTGGTGCACCATCGTGCTGAAACCACATGTCCTGCCTTTCACTTAGTGGTATGTCCTCCAGCAATCCAGGTAAAATATTCCTCAGGATTTGAAGGTAGCGACTGCCTGTCAAAATACCTTCGTAAAAATAAGGACCTACGATGTGGTTATTCAGCATGCCACACCATACGTTTTTACCCCAAACACGTTGAAACCGTGTTTGTCTCATCCAGTGAGGATTTATGTCATTCCAATAATGGCAACTGTGCCGATTTACAACTCCATTGTTGTGGAACCGTGCTTCGTCGCTCCATTGAATTTTTGCCTTAACGTTGACATTGTTCATGAGGACAAAGAAACAGGCCAGGAATTCTAACCTCCTTTCCGGATCATTGGCGTCCAATCCTTGTGTTAAGTGCAGCTTGAAAGGGTGATATTTGTTACTGCGTAAAATACGGTGCACAGATGTTTTCGAAATGCCTACTTCACCGGATACTTGTCGCACTGAGGTACATGGATTCAAATGAAATGTACCCAGTACTGCAGCAGCATGTGCCTCATCAGTTGCAGTTTTTGGATGGTACGCCTTTTACCTGGATGGCAATGTGCCACTACTGCGCAGTTTGTGTTCCACATGTCGAAATAAGTTTTTACTAGGCGGATGACGGTCTGGATATTTCTCTCTGTACATTTGGGCTGCTGAACGACAAATTCGTTTACACTATCCGCAAATCAGTAGCATATCTACATATTCATCATTGGAGAACACCATCGTACCTTATGGTCTCCGCAGGTTAAAGAAATTAAAGAAAACAAACTGACCTGAAAAACTTGGTCGACAACGCTGTGCAACAATTACGGAATACCACTGAACGACACTACTGTCTACAACACGATTACAGCAGGAAATGCCAGCATTCAATGAGTACTGGAACACCGTTTATACGTCATCTGACATCTCACTTCATTAAACGTAGTAGTCTCATACAATATTTGCATAATCCCTCGCACTGCGACATGTATTCAGTTGGTTTAGGTGTTGCCGAACAAGGAACGTATGACCTTACACCTCTTGGTACGTAGCTTCGTACAAAATCTGCATAATCCCGTGAACGCTAACATGGCGATATTCCCTATGACGACATCGAAAGCAGCTGTCTTTTGGTAGATATCTTTTACACCGCAAACTCATTTTCGCGATGTTTTTCTTCCACTTATTCTACCTTACACCCCCTTCCCCTCCAACACGGGAGAACAGTTAATTGCACAAGCTGTTGTGTCTACTGTTCGGTATTTCATGTGGTTTTTTTACATCACATAACACAGACCAATGGAATCGGCCAACAGCACAATTGAATTGTATTTATTCGCGGAATGTCGTACGTTCACCCTCGATGAGCCGTTCTCTGTTTCAATGAGTATTGGGATTACACTTATGGCGCAGCATGCGTTACCACCACAATGGCATTTTGCGATATTCTAAGTGAATCGGAAAACCCATGGTTTCATCCAGATGGTGAGCCGCCTCGTCCTTATGACCCGATATGAGGATCGGGGGGGTGTCAATATCCTATAGCACGTTTGTTCCACGCTTCCATTCATCTACATTTGAAACGAACAGTTTCCTTTCTGGGTTATTTCTGGGGTTTTGGAGACATGGAACATCACATTTCGCACCCCCGCCATTTCGCGCGCTTTCGGTGATTTTAAATTGTGTTTTCGCTAATGATCTGTTCATAAGCATGGATTTCAAATGAGCAGTTTTTGGACATACGTTGTACATTGACGAAATTTTTTTATCGCAGATTTTCGTTTTCATTGTCCTCCTATTCCTCCAAACCCCGGGGAAGGGGGTCAACTTTTGCATTCCGTGGTATCTCATCTTCACTGATTTACATTGCTTTTTGTTTCACCTCAATAGCTTCGTCCTATCACGAGATATTCCACTGTCCAATGAATCGTGGTACACGCTGTATATACGATTTAAAAGTTGATTCGTTATCCAGAGCTTACGACATTTCTTTATTTGATTTCTCAGTTCAGTAGCATTGCTTACTGATGTTAAGTCCATACCATGAATCGCTGAATTTTTATTTCGATAGTACTGATTTAGTTGATTAATTTAAAAGTTCAGGGTCTGAATTTTTTGTTGTTTAATGTCCTCTTGCCTAATAAGATTATCAAGGGCTTTTTTCAATGCAGCATTAAGTTCAAGTTCTGTATATCTTTATAAAACTTCATCATTTTTTTTGCCAACAACAAAATCAACTGTTTGCTTATAATCATAAAGCAGAATAAGAATGCTGAATCTTCAAATTTATTTTATTGAGTATTTGCATAGTAAGATCCATACTTGAAGTCGACATTTTCTTTTTTTAATTCTGGGTTTAACGACCACCGTGGGCAATTCAATGGGCTATGAGCAGTCGCCAGTCTCTAATTTAGGGTCACTGGTTCCAGGGCAGGGAGAGAGCCAGTGCCTTAAGACAAACACAAAATCCATGCCTCACCAGGATTCGACCCCGGACCTATCTCGGATTATCAGAAGCCAGCGCTTAGTCTACTGCGCCACCGGGCGGCGAAGTCGACATTACAATGGAAGACGGCGTCTCTACCACTGACTTATTGGTGCTTGTGGGTTCCTCTTTTGTTAGAGGTATAAGCAGGATTGGTTTGGCGAACCGCGCGTGCGATCGCGCGGTGGTCCGCTTTTGGAGCATTTTTTTTTTAATTGCATTATTTGAATTTGATAAGCAGTACGTTTTCTCATAAATTTGTGTGTGTGTGTGTGTGTGTGTGTGTGTGTGTGTGTGGTTTCATACCGTTGGTGAAAGTTTTTCTGGCTGACATCTCTTGAAATTATAATATGCCAACTAAGGATTTATGTTACTGTGAATGTGAGATATTCTTCCACACCCACATTCCATTGCTGGGTTGCTGATGCTCAATATGGGCTTCGACTCTTTCATTCTTATACACTCCGTAACGTCTGTAGTGGAATACTGTTTTGACTAACCGTCTACCTCACATTCCTCCTTTTCTATAAACCAGCAGTACCCATCTAATGGTACGGTGTCTGCTACCGGCGCCGCTTGACAGGCAAAAAATTATATATTAAGACCAGGCGCACGATTTCGTGATTCATACGTAGGTTAAAGCTCAAAAAAGTCCCACGTGCACGGTTTCGTGATTCATACGTAGGCTAAAGCTCAAAAATGTCCTACGAGCAGGATTTCGTGATTCATACGTAGGTTAAAGCTCAAAAAAGTCCCACGTGCACGATTTCGTGATTCATACGTAGGTTAAAGCTCAAAAATGTCCCACGAGCAGGATTTCGTGATTCATACGTAGGTTAAAGCTCAAAAAAGGTCCTACGTGCACAGGATTCAGTTTTCAATCCGCAAACTCAAAGGCGTCAGGCGTGGGCTGGTTGCATCATACAAGTGTAGCATATGGAACTTACACGGTCATCTCAATGCATTCAGCTGCTTGTTTTGCATGGCAGGAAATTTCTACGAACCCAGAAATTAAAGATAGCTTTGGATTTAATTTTTTTTAATTTAGGAATTTGTTATGTTTCACAAATAATGCGCAATCAAAATTGATTTCATCAGTTGAAATATCTCAGTGTGCTAATTTTAAAAAATGGAAAACTACAAACGAAGAAAACAGGTTGCGCAGAGAAACAGAGGAAAAAGAAAAAGAAACTCATGCTAGAAAAAACGTAGTATAATTAATCCGAATTTATTAGCGTGGAATAAAAATCAGTTTTCCAAGCTTTCGCACATTAACCAGATGGCTCTTTTAAGGAAGGTTGACGAAAAAGTAAGTGACTTCCTGTAAACTAACACAAAACCAAAGGAATTGATTTCACATCTACAGATTGAGTCGAGCACGGGAAGCTTAACTGTTTCAGTTAAGAAAAAAGGAACAGTGCGCTAACCCCTAGAGCACACTGAATCTTCCTGTGCATAAATTAAAAGGAAAGCCTAAAAGGTGGCAAATCTTACTCCGTTAAATTTGGCGCAGACTGATTTCGTCGATCAAACCGAAATCACTGACAACCAAAATTATTTGAAGCATGCTGAACTAAATTCCATTTTTGCTAAGTACTTCGTTTTCGAGAGATAACCGGATCTCAAATATTTGTACGCAAAGTACTAGCGGAAAATCCCTCGACAAGGAAAACTTATTCTCGTGCTCGAATGAGTTGATCAGCTTTCTTAATGTGCATCTGATTCAACCCCTTACTGGATCGTTTTTTTTTTTTTTTTGTTTTTTTTTAGTCCAAGGTTAACATTTCATAAAAAAAAGATGGTACAAAGAGACAGTGGCTGACTTATAATATGCAAAATACACTCACGGACAATGAAATTTGCGCAACAAGAAGGAAGCATAGGATTGAACTGAAATTTCATGGACGTCATGATACAGATGAATGATACACATGATGGCAAAAACAGAGCTGCAGGACAATTACAGACGGATCTGTGGCACGCAGTCCGGTCATCTTCAATAGCGCGTCGCACCAACTCGTGATGCGATACATGCTGCAATACGGTCCTCCATGGAGGCGAACAGACACCTGATGTTGTCCTACGGCAGACTGGCCCACACGTGTTGGACGGTGTACTCCAAAACCCGGATAGTGCGGCACGGAGGCAGCCGACGTTTCAACTGGTCTCACACATGCTCGATAGGGGAAATGTCTGGGCAGCGGGAAGGCCATGGAAGAGTCTAGACATGACATAGACAGTCCTGGGCAACGAGAACCGTGTGCAGGCGGCCTGCTGGTATAGCGTACCTGTAATCCCAACCAGGAATGGGAGCACATCGGGCCGTAGGATCTCATCCACATACCTCTGGCCCGCCAATAATCCACATACCATTACTACAGCTGATCGGCTATCGTAGGCAATGGCTCCCCAGACCATAATGCCTGCAGTGAGGGAGGTGCGGCGATCGATACCGAGGTTGGGATTATGCCGTTGACCCGGGGACCTCCACACCTATACACGATGATCATCTGTCCCCAAAACGATGCGGCACTCATCGCTAAACACCACACGTCGCCAGTCTGTGGTGTTCCATGGCGCACAGGCCTGACACCACTTTCACACGGAGCCGGCGATGTTCAGGTGTTAATGGTAGCACACGTAAGGGGCGCTGGAATCGCAGAACCGCTTCCTCCAGGCGTCGGGAAATGGTTCGTGGGCACACAGGAGCCGCTACGTCTGCCTGTATAGTGGACCGGGTCCCCGTGGTATCCGTTCGTGCCTGGCGCACGATCCGTCGATCCTCTCTGCCGGTGCTCCTCCTGGTCCGTCTGAAGCCGCTCTGCCGTGTAGCAGTGCCGTCACGTGTCCACTACTCCCAACACAGTCGGACGGTATGATCAGAATGATCCACGTGGTGGGCTTATACGGTGCGCCGACCACCCTGAGGTTTTCAGCCAGGTGATCAGGCCTCTCTCAAAGTCCGTACGTTGCGTAAATCGACGTCGCTGGCGTCTACCCGGCATTCTTGTCACTCTTTACTTTTGCTTGCGCTGGCCGGTTCGTTTCGCTGTCACGGAGCATCGATTACACGCCGGTTTATAAGGCTACCGGTTCGTGCTTGCAGCGCCACCACAGGGTGTGCGGTCATGCACACTCGCACTAAACGTGGATCAATTGCATACCAGCACGCGCTGTAGCTATTTGCAAAGTTTCGCGGTTGTAGCATGTTTTCTTCTAGGTGCGCAAATTCCATTGTCCGTGAATGTAAGTCTTCTTACTGCACAGTGTGCTTATCATATTCGGAAGCTAAAGACATAAATGCATTCGTTAAAGAAATAGTGACTAATGGATGGAAGAGAATACCTATTAACCAGCCTTTTTTTAAGGAGGGATGAGGGAGAGTGCGTTGCTTGAAATTATGGTATGCAACTGTGATAGAGTTTATACGTGGAAAGTACAGGTAATCGATGCAGGAACGGCAGATTTATAGCTGGTCACGTACATGATATTCACATGAGTCCGACGTTCTAAATTTGAATTTATTTACTTTTCTCGCAAACTTTAGATGCTTATTTTTGTCCTATATTAACATAATATAATATATTAGAATACATTTAAATTAATAACATATTAGAATATATTTAAATTAATAACATATTTAGTGTCTATATTAACATAATTAATAATATCTGTGCGGGGGGGGCGATCTTGATCGGATCGCGCGGGCCGATTAGTCGTATCCAGTCCAACCCTGCATATAAGATAAATTATATGCAAAGGAATCTTAATCGCATTTCTGAATTATTGAGGAAACTAAAGTTATAAATTATTAGTTAACAGAGTTGTCACTAGATGGCAGCACAAAGCCAGTTAGATACACACTCTAGCTATCGAGGTTGAAAATTAAGTTCAATTACCGTATATTTTAAAATGAGTGAGCTGTGAAATAGTCAGCAAAAGGACTCAACATATCCATAACAATAGAATATTCAACGTTAAAGTCATTTGATCTGCACAAGTGTAGAAATTCCACACTATTTATTTTAGTTCCATGAGTTCCACCTACGTAGTCGTACATCAAAGATAGCAAAATGTTCTCTACAAGTTCAGTTCCCTTCAATTCAGCTAAGGCGAATAAAAAGGAACAAATTTAACTTCGGCCAGTGGTAATCAGTGAGGATAAATAAACCCAGTTCAGAAGTCATATATCATCATTCAACATTAATTAATCAAGGACATTTTTTTATTTTTTTTTATTAGAGGTATAACGACCACCGTGAGCAACTCAGTGGGCTATAACTACACTGGTGTGCAAAAATTAAGGACGAAGGGGAGAAATTAGCATAACAGCGGAACGAGCAGGCAGAACGGACCGAAAGACCACTCAGGAGATAGACTAGGGTCCGATACGGTAGGGCATGCGCATATATGCAGCATGACGTAAGGGGGGGTTCGAAGGGTATGAAGCACACGGGCGGTGTACGCTCAGCAATTCGGTGAAAGCTATTGCACGGTGTACATCGGTTTGAACGACGTCGAGTTGCTGCCACCGTGTGATATGGCCAACAGGCAATCCAGTAGACGAAATCTGGATGACTTTACCCGAGGTCGCGTCATTGGGAAGTTGGAAGAAGGTCGAAGTGTGACTAGTGTGGCCGAGGAGTTCGGGATCGCTCTCAGCATCGTTTCACGAGCTTGGAGAGCATTTCAAACGACAAGAACAGCTGTCCCAGAGTTTAGCAGCGGTCGTCCACGAGCAACCACGGCGGCGGACGACCATTATGTTGTCCTATAGACGAGAAGAGACAGACGGCATACAGCGGGAGAAATCGAAAGACACATGCAATAGACAACTGGACGTCCGTTATCGCGTTTTAACGTGGCAAGGAGGCTACACAAAGGTGGTCTATTTGCACGACGAACAGTACGGTGTGTGCCATTAACGCCTGCTCATCAGAGACGGCAGTTTCTGTGGTGCCAGGAACACAAGAACTGGACACATCAGCAATGGGGTCGAGTTCTCTTTACGGATGAGAGCCGATTTAGTCTGACGAGCGATTCTGGACGTATACACATCTGGAGAGAGCAGGGAACACGCATTCACACCTCCAACATCATCGAAAGGGACCGGTTTGGAGGTGGCGGAGTTTTCGTTTGGGCCGGTATCATGTTTGGTAGCCGCACTGACCTCCACATCTTCTAAGGAGGTTCAGTCACTGGTGTCCGCTATTGTACCGAGGTTCTCCTGCCTCACGTGCGTCTGTTTAGTGGTGCTGTGGGCCCTGAGTTCCTCTTCATGGACGACAACGCTACACCTCATTGTACAGTAGCTGTCGCAGAGCTGTTGGAGAGTGAAGATATTCAACGCATGGATTGGCCCGCAAGGTCCCCGGACCTAAATCCAATCGAACATGTGTGAGACCTTCTCGGGAGACACTTGGCAGCACGTCACCAGCCGCCAGCAACGATTGCGCTGCTGCGATTGGCGTTACAAGAGGAATGGGCCGCGATGCATCAACAGCTCCTTGACAACCTCGTCCTCAGCATGGACAGACGTTGTAAATCCTACAACGCAGTCAGGGGTGATCATTTCCCCTACTAAAGACTGGATTTTTCTTGGCAGCCGCCTATCACATGGACGTTTCTGTTTCCTATCCAGTTGTGCTCGAAGCTACCTTTTTAATAAAGTGCCTTTGTATCCTTTGGATTCTTTGTTTGGACGGTTTTGCTCACTTGTCCCATATTCTTACATCTTGGGGATTTTATGGTATGATTTGAGTCGATGTGGAGTACTTCTGCACGACGTTACATTCGAAAAACCGTTTCGTTCTTAATTTTTGCACGCCAGTGTAGTAACCCGTCCCAAATTAAGGTCACTGGCTCTACGGAAGGTAGAGAACCAGTGCCGTAACACAAACACAATATCCATACCTCACCGGAAGTTGAACCCGGACCCTTCACAGACGAATGGTCATAAGCCAGCACTGCGCCATAAGGAAACGATGAAGCTTTTCTAATGGCCACGAATTAAAAAGGAAGTGGATATATCTGGCTTTTAAGATGACGAAATTTTCTGTATTTCCTGTTGTTTGGTTGTTTGTTTATTTTGTTTCGGGGTTGAACGACAGCCACAAGCAGTTCTACGGGCTATTAACAGTTTCCGGTCCTTTATTTGTGAACACAGGTTCCAGGGAACGCACAGAGCCTGCACTATCACACCAACACAACATAAACGTGTCATCTGCGACTTGAACCCACGCCCAACACGGACGACTAGTCAGACCCACATGTCTTTGATTACTCAACCAACAGGGCGGCGTACTGAAGATATTAATGACTTTAGTGGTTGCAACAAGTGCATTAAAAAAGAATAGTGACTAAGGTGGAAAATCACTCAATTATTACTTTTCCTATTTTAGTTCATAATATAACTGAGTCATCATGCCTTATTGTCGTAACCTTTTCCAACAGAAAAATGTAATTTCCGTTCTGATGAGAACTAATTGGATTTATGGAGTTTCTGCAAATAATACTGCCCAACACACATTTTGGTGCCTTGAAAGTTAAACCTATTCCTGGATATATTTGGGACGCTGAATCCAAAAATGGCATTAGGTTTGCCCTATCAGCCCTAGTTTTGGAGATGGGACATACCCACCCTATATGTGATTCCACTGGTCACCTGTCAAAATTTGGAATCTTACATCGCATTATCTGCTATTATTGACATGATTTTGACAAATATTGATGCTATCAATATATTACATACTATTTAAACAAGCACATATTACAAAATCTTGGATATATTTGGAAATATTTGAGACGCAGAGTCTACAAATGGTATCAGTTTTGCTCTATCAGCTCTAGTTTTAGAGATAGGGCATACCCACCTTATATGCTGATTCCATCGGTCATCTGTCAAATTTCGGGATCCTACATCGCATTATCTGCTATTTTTGACATGATCTTGAGAAATATTGATACTATACCGTGCAAATTAATTAGGACAATCTATTTTATTCTCAGAATTGTAATGTGATCCCCAGTTGATGTCGGAAACCCACGTAAACCGGTTTTATCAGCTGTGAGGTGATGTGACTGTTAGAACTTGATAGTAAGAATGTGGTTTGACCGGTTTTAAACGAGAAATAGGCACTTCAGCTTCAGTTGTGAGCTTTCGTGTGTGACAGGTGGATGTTAGTTTTTGCTCTCTGTGAGTACGTGTTACTTTCGTGTATTGAAAAATGAATATTTCCCTAAGGAAGCTTGCAAAAATAATTGCTCTGAAGGATCACACTTTTATGACAGTGTGAGATATCGCTCACACTTTTATGACAGTGTGAAATATCGCTTTTGCAGTTGGTGTAAGCAAATCAAATGTATCAAGGCTGCTTACGCGATACAATGCATCTGGATCATCGTCTCCAAAATGGAGAGGTAAATGTGGAAGAAAACGAAAAACAACTCCACGAACCGATAAATATTTAATCAGAAATAGTAAAATGAATCCAAAAAAAAACAAGCACCGACCTTCAAAGAGATTTCTTGACTAGTGGTTGTGATGTTAGTGATTTAACTGTACGCCGTAGGCTTCTGGAAGTTGGCCGGAAGGCAAGAAGACCAACGAAAAAACAATATTTGAATGCGAAAATGAAGATAAAACGTTTAACATGGGGCAAAAAGTATAAATCATGGACTGCTGACGACTGGAAAAAGGTAATTTTCAGTGATGAAACTCATTTATTTGTGCAGGATTACCAAGCAAATGTCGTTAGACGAAGCAACTGTGAACCCTTAAGACCTGAGCACGTCAAACAAACTGTAAAATACCCTCTGAAACAGATGTTTTGGGTTTTTTTCACATCGAATGGCACTGGAAGCTTAGTTCCTGTTCAAGGTATGATGAATTCAGCCAAGTATGTAGAAATACGTATTACAACGTAGGATTGTTCCATTCTTGCATACTTTTGACGGGACATTTCAACATGACTTGGCCCCATGTCACAATTCGAAATTAGTCATGCTGGAAAATCAAATTCATTTGCTTGATTGGCCTGGAAATTCACCAGACTTAAATCCCATAGAAAACTTGTGGAATATTTTGAAGAGATGTTTAGGTAAAATGGAATGTACAACCAAAGAACGCATGATAACGAATGCTATAAAAGTGTGGTTCCACGATTATGAAGTCAAAAATATGTGCACTCAATTAGTGGAGTCAATGCCAAAACGAATGCAAGAGGTCATTTCTGCTAAAGGAGGACATACTTCATACTAATACAGGTATTTATCAGTGTATATCAAGGCGTAGAAGGATATAAAGGCATAGTTTTGGAAAAAAGATTTTTTACTTTGTCCCAATTAATTTGCACAGTATAGTACTTTTGAAACAAGCACATATTACTAAATCTGTATATTTCAACACAAGAGCATATAAAATTATCAGTCCTTCAACATATGAGAAACGTCTGTTATAGGACTTTGCAGAGTGAGATCTACGAGGACAATCCAGCTGAACGTTCCAGCAGTAATCTGCCATCATGCGGGTATCCTACCTACGTCCTGGTATCTGTCTTCCATAGTTTTTATGTCCTGATGAAATATTTCACCTTGCTCTTCGCTTTAATCACCAAGGTTTTCTGGAAAGCGATCTAGGTGGCTGTGTAGGTAATGGACCTTGATGCTCATATTACAGCTAAGCTTATTAAAATTGGACAGCATGTCCTCAACTAATTCAGAGTAGTTGTCTGCCTTATGTTTTCCAAGAAAGTTTTTGACAACTAGAACAAACGAAGTCCAGGAACAAGACTCAATGTTATCTAACGAATCTATGAAATATGGATCGTTTATAAGTTGCCTTATTTGGAGACCATCAAAAATCCCTGCTTTCAGTTTTTCAGTACTCAGTCCAGGGAATGTACTTGATAAACAGTCAAAGCACACACCTTCTGTGTTCAACGCCTTTACAAATTGTTTCATTAGATTGATATGTAAAGTTGAAGGATGGTTTTGTCTCTGCTTACCAAAGGTTCGTTAATGACATTTTGTTCTCCAACTACCATATCTTTTCTGAGAGGCCACACTTTTCTTATCCAGTGGTCGTGTTTGGCTCTGCTGTCCCAAAGACATATAAAACACGGATATTTTGTGTAGCCACTTTGATGACCAAGGAGAAAGTTCACCATCTTTAGATCTACACAAATCATCCATTGATGTTCTTGATACTTCAGGTTTTCCAAGACTAGAGAGATTGTCTCGTACGTCTCTGTCATACTGGCTAAGTGACCAATTGGAATTGAGCCATATCTGTTGCCGTTGTGTAAAAGAACACGTTTTAAACTCCGCTCGGAGACATCAATGAAAAGGCGCCATATTTGACATGTATGATGAGAGACCCATTTTCCTGAGAAGACCACTGACATCATTGCAGAACACTAGGCTGTTGTCCTTAGAGAAAAAGGGCTGCAAATCCTTTTCTCTGCTACGGTTAAACGTAATGTTGGTTCCAGATTGAAGTAAATTATTTTCATTCAACCTGGAGGCCAGCCATTCTGAAGATTCCTTTGAGAGGTTCAGATCCCTGATGAGGTCACTCAGTTCATGTTGGTTAAAAAGATGAGCACTTGATGAAGTTCCTACGAAATCACTGTCACTTTCGCTGTTATCCTGCATGTGATCAGACATGCTTGACTCCTCTTCCTCTGGCAGCTCTGGTAGGTGGATGAAAGATGGAATGGGTACCTCATTTGAGTGTGGATGAGGTCGTCTTGTTGCATCGAGGTTAGAATATGTCCAATTGCTCTGATTGTTTCGATGGATGCCCGTGATGTTGACAAGACAAAAATAACAGTCAACACGATGGTTTTTACGTTCCCTCCACACCATTGGTATTCCAAATTTCAGAGAGCTCCTTTTTCGATTTGTTCAGTGCCGTAAATGTTCCGTGCACGTTTTGCATACAACATGGGAGCCCACGACTTATCTTGGTCTCCAAGCTGAACACCAAAATAACCAAAATATGCCCTCTTTACAAACTCGGAAATAGGTTTCTTACTTTCTTAGAGGGTGTACTCACCACAAATGTAGCAAAATACATCAGGATGATTCAAGCAACTTCTTCGTAGGGAAGCCATGGCATCTACTCAATCTGCAAACAAAATTAGATCACATTGGATTATCTGGTTATGTAGTTGTTCACAAACTACCAATTCGACTAACAGACACTGGCTTTGCCTTCATAAAATAACAATATATACTGACTTTACGCACATGAAATAACAATATTTCTGCACATCAGCATGTAGGGTGGGTATGCTCTATCTCCAAAACTAGAGCTGATAGGGCAAAACTGATGCCATTTTTGGATTCAGTGCCCCAGATATACCCAAGAATATGTCTAACTTCCGAGACACCAGAAAATGTTTTTTTTGTTGTTGTTGTTGTTTGGCTGTGTAATTGTTAGACGATCTTCACCTTTCGTATCCTCCGAACTCAGTGAAAACACAGGCATTCTGTAGGCAATAGAAGAGACGTCAAAATGTCTATACTCCTCTATACACGTTTAGGTAAATATCTAAATTTTTCTTGTTTTCGAGTAATACATACGTTACTTAATATTTTCTTGAAATAAGAATATCGCACAAATATTCAAAATTTGAAAAGAAATGTTATCGAATTTCATCAGATTAAAACTGCTCCAAGTGGTCCTTCAACAAATGGTAGATAAATGTTTTATTTGCATTTAACAGGTCGTGAGAGAAACACTCCAAAACCTCCCTGCAGGAAACCATGTTCATAACGATCCTCTCAGCTGTTGTAATCTTTTCCATTGGCTCCAACAACAACAAAGAAAAGCCCGAGGTAATATCAATTACCCTCAAAACGGATATAACGAATCACCTCAGCAATTGTAACCCCTTTCATTAGTTCCATCAACAAAAAATCCCGCAGATAATATTAATTAATATCAAAAATAATATAACGAGTCCAAATTCATGATCCAACTGAGATTCTTCATAGAGAGCTCTGTTGGCCCTGAAAAAACGAAAAGTAACGGCATTGATGGAAATTGAGTATCTTGAGAAAACGACCGCAAGCGAAGTTTATAGTTTCTTTTATTTATTTATTTTTCCTGTTAAAAGATCATTACAAGCTAATGGCTATAAAAATGTTGGCTGCCCTTAATTTAAGACGACTGCTTTCAAGAATGTGGGTTATCGCCAGAGCTGTAAGGCAAAAGCGACACTCGTGCCTTATGAGGGACTCGAGCCTGGACTTAACTCCGAGGACAAATTAGAAATCTGAGCCTAAGACCATTCGAGCACCGAACCAACATTGATCCACGTCTTTGATTGAATCAGTGTCTTTAACATTACGGTTGGCCATAACTGAATCACGGTCAGTAAACACGGGAAAGAAATTTCCACACGCCTTGCAAGTGGCGGTTCATCAACTATGCTTTATGTTGGAGAAGGCAAGTTGGTTCTGTGGCGAATTCAAGGGTGTGGTGTTAAATCAAGGGATGCTTTTTATAGAGCAAGTCTGCTCAGACAGAAGTGATGGTGCTATGCAACAGTGGTGGTAAATGGAGGTCGGTGCATTGATGGTTTAGTGTATAATATATCTTCTGATTAAATTCATACTTATACAACATTATTTAACTAGACCTAAACAGTTTCAACGAAAATTGTCAAAATGGTCTTCCTGAAAGCCGCATATTTCTAATTCTCATATGTAAAGAAAACTAAGAGAAAAACTTGAATTGTGAACTCCGTTAATTTTAAAAAGTGCTATGATGATTATAAATTTTGGAAACAT
The DNA here is from genome assembly GCA_039090855.1 of Macrothele yani. Lineage (NCBI taxonomy): Eukaryota > Metazoa > Arthropoda > Arachnida > Araneae > Macrothelidae > Macrothele > Macrothele yani. The sequence goes on along the minus strand of CM077010.1, from coordinate 72,128,032 downwards.
TACTAATGATACATGAATGAAAATCGAAAAACAAGAAACGGAAATGACAAAACCCTAAATTTTCCAAAAGCCAGTTTTAAAAAGAAATGTAAATGAATACAAGCATGTAGAAATAAAGAAATAAAGGGTCAAATAATTTAATTTTGTTTAACACTAAGCTAAAGACTTATTATTGCATTTTTCAAATCTGTCCAGCAAAATAATCGTATAATCGTACGGAATTTCTGGAATACGATGATAAATGTTATCTCCAGTTAACTGTGTTACGTACAAAGAACAATTATGAATCGACACATTTATTGTTTCTTTAAATATATATTGCCATCAGCTGTTGAGTATGATGTTGCTTATATATTACTATTCAGCTGTTGAGTATGATGTTGCTTATATATTGCCATTCAGCTGTTGAGTATGATTTTGCTATATATTGCTATTCAGCTGTTGAGTATGATGTTGCTTATATATTACTATTCAGCTGTTGAGTATGATGTTGCTTATATATTGATATTCAGCTGTTGAGTATGATGTTGCTATATATTGCTATTCAGCTGTTGAGTATGCTGCTGCTTATATATTGCTATTCAGCTGTTGAGTATGATGTTATATATTGCTATTCAGCTGTTGAGTATGATGTTATATATTGCTATTCAGCTGTTGAGTATGATGTTGCTTATAATTTATGTTGCCAATAATTTTTGTTTAACACTAAGCTAAAGACTTATTATTGCATTTTTCAAATCTGTCCAGCAAAATAATCGTATAATCGTACGGAATTTCTGGAATACGATGATAAAGGTTATCTCCAGTTAACTGTGTTACGTACAAAGAACAATTATGAATCGACACATTTATTGTTTTTTTAAATATATATTGCCATCAGCTGTTGAGTATGATGTTGCTTATATATTACTATTCAGCTGTTGGGTATGATGTTGCTTATATATTGCCATTCAGCTGTTGAGTATGATTTTGCTATATATTGCTATTCAGCTGTTGAGTATGATGTTACTTATATATTACTATTCAGCTGTTGAGTATGATGTTGCTTATATATTGGTATTCAGTTGTTGAGTATGATGTTGCTTATATATTGCTATTCAGCTGTTGAACATGATTTTGCTATATATTGTTATTCAGCTGTTGAGTATTATGTTGCTTATATATTACTATTCAGCTGTTGAGTATTATGTTGCTTATATATTGATATTCAGCTGTTGAGTATGATGTTGCTTATATATTGCTATTCAGCTGTTGAGTATGATGTTGCTATATATTGCTATTCAGCTGTTTGTTGCCAATAATTTTTGTTTTATATTGCTTTAAGGCACAGAAAATATAGTTATTTCTTATAATTTATGTTGCCAATAATTTTTGCACTGAAAATATAATTATTTCTTATATTTTCCTGTTGCCTTCAATTCAAACGGTTAGAAACTGGGTTAAAAGCAATGTCAGATTGAAACAGAATATGCGATTGGATTTTTGTTGTTTTAACAACTTCGTAATAGTATCTATTGAATGTTCTCTTTTGATACCAGTGAAAGAAGAAGTCTTATGGGAGAAACTTTCTGAATCCTTGATTTGATTTCTCTTCATATGCAGATATTGTAAAACTAATTTTTGTTCAGCTGTTGCGTGTGTTGTCGCTCATAATTTATGTTACTTATCATTTTTGTTGCTTATAATTTTTGTTACAGTTGTTGCTTACACAGATGAGTTATGCCATTTTGAATACCCCAGCGTAGAAAAATGAGCGAGCCTGGAGTCCGAACGGTTTTCCAGGTGAAGTTCAGAGAGCAGTACGTACGAAACCCGAGGACCGGCTTTCGGTTAGTAGAGTGTTCGAAATCACAATGGGAAAAGCTACCGATTTATCGGAGTTTGATAAAGGACAAATTGTGATGGCACGGGGCATCGGAACTACGATCCCGGAAACGGCGCGGCCTGTGGGTTGTTCACGTGCCGCTGTAGTGACTACGCATCAAAAGTGGTGCACAGATGGCCAAACGACGAACCGTAGTCCAGCCGTGTGTCGTCCGAACCTCACTGATGTCAGATGGGAGCAGAGAGTGTCGTGCATTGTTCACAGCAACCGCGGGACCACAGTGCGACAAATCACCAGCAGCTACAACAGTGGTGATCAGGGCAATGTGTCAGAGCACACAGTTCATCGCAGCCTTCTGCACATGAGCCTGCGTAGCCGAAGACCCAGCCAGATCCCCATGCTCACTGCACTTCATCGCCAACAACGCATGAAATGGGTCGAAGATCATCGAGGTTGTACCGTGGATGATTGGAAGAAAGTGGCCTGGTTTGACGAATCAAGATTCCTGCTGCATCACGTAGCCAACCGAGAGCGGACACGACGATTACCAGAGGAGGCTATGGCACCTGGATGCACTGTTGGGCGGAAGCGGGTCGGCGGCGGCGGTGCTATGCTGTGGGCGATGTTTTCGTGGGACATTTTAGGCCCCATTATCATAATAGCACAATCCCTGTCATCTGTCAGGTATCTGATCACCGTTGCGGACCAAGTTCACCGATTCATGGTAACTGTGTTTCTGAGGATAATCCATTAACAACAAGATAATGCGCCATGCCACACTGCCAGAATCGTCAATGAGTGGTTCGAGGAACATGCAGGCGACTTTCTGTTAATACTCTGGCCTCCAAATTCACCTGACATGAATCCAATAGGAACATTTGTTATGAAATGATGAAAAGTAATTTGCACAACACCATTCGAAGTGTTATGTCAGAAAAGACACATTTACAGTAAATAATGCTGTTTATGTACGATGATAGTAACACCACCCTATTCCAAATGCAGTTAAAAAATGAATTTTTATTTACAGTTAAAAATATACTGAAAAATTTCGGGATCGCCGTAATCCCATCATCAGGGCGATTGCCAGACAGAAGTGGTCTGTCAAATGCCAAATGTATATACAATCGTGGCCAAAAGTCCTGCACCAGTAGACCGAAGATCAATTTTTGATGTTTGAAGTCCACTTATACAACGTAATGGTAGAGTCAGGAATATATATTATACATCGTAATTTTATGCTGAATTCAAATATGTTTACAGAATATTATTACCAGCAATAGAAGTGAAGTTACAAGCAAAAATGTGCAATTGAGGAAACACAAATCCAGTTCTGAAAAAATGTTCGCGCCTCTCAAATGCACTGTAGCTTTCTCCGACGTCTTCTAGTGAGATATAAAAATATGTAGAATCGTCTTCCGACTTAGAACAGGCCGCGAGTGGCCTAGTGGGCAACGTTCGTGACTGCCACGGAAAGGACTTCAGGTTCGATCCCAGGCAAGTACGAGCGCTCGATCTACTAAATATCCGCCCTGCGTCGGATGGGCACGTTAAGCCGTAGGACCCCGGGTACTGCCCCCCGGTAATAAATAAGGGCGTCTTCCTCCCCTTTCTACCTCACTTCCCTGTCACTTTCCTATCGAGCACTCTAGCCCAAATCTCCTAGCTTCCTATTTCTAAGGGTTGTTTCAGTGTTTAAGGCCGCCCCGGTGGCGCAGTGGTCTAAGGCGTTGGCCTCTGATCATTCGTCCGTAAGGGGTCCGGGTTCGAATCCCGGTCAGGCATGGATGTTGTGTTTGTCTTACGGCACTGGCTCTTTCCCTTCCCTGGAACCAGTGACCCTAAATTAGGGACGGACGACTGCTTATAGCCCATTGAGTTGCTCACGGTGGTCGTTAAACCTCCAATCAAAAAAAAAAAAAAGTGTTTAAGACCTGGGGTCAGACGCTATCCCTTCCTAAAATCCTCTACATATGATCATTTGATCATTTGCCGACTTAGGACGCAGCTGCTTGTAGTCAGTTGCCGGACGTTTCTGCAGAATTCGTGGTGATATTTGAATTTCGGAATGTCAAATTGGCCCTGCTTCTTCAAATCAGGCAAAAATTATTATTATTTTACAGCTTTCTTGCATGTTTCTTAGTGGATGGTAGTGTCTTCCAAGACAACTGTGGGACAACAAACAGTACACATAACACGAGGGGGCCATGAATCTCTTGGACAAGATACATTGAAAGGCCACTAAATTTTTATACATTGAAAGGCCACTAAATTGAACTTGGATTCAGTAGTCGTAAAATTGCTGCTGAATTTGGCTGTGATCATTCAACTGTCTTGCGCACCGTTAAAAGACTTGCAGAAACTGGATGTGTGTGAAACAGAAAAAGAACAGATCGACCAAGTCTGTGTACTGAACGTGATGATCTCATGTTGATTCTTCGTTCCTTAAAATCGAGGTTTAAAACAGCCACTGATTTAAGAAATGAGTGGGGGAATGAAGTAGGCATTATTGCATCTGCACGTACAGTTCGTCGCAGGCTGCAAGAAAATGGACTGACTCCACGACAACCTTTCCTTACTGAACAACAACGGCTCAAAAGAATTGCTCAGGCCAAAGCACACAAGAATTGGACTGTTGATGAATGAAAAAATGTTATTTTCAGTGATGAAACAACTGCTACTATTTCCGCTAATAATGGAAATAATTATGCACGTCGTCGCGCTGGTGAAAGATATGAGGCGTACTGAACCCAGCCAACAATCAAGCACCCACATTCGATGATGTTATGGTCCTGTATTTCAGCCAGTGGTGTTGGCCGTCTACACATTGTTGATGGCACATTGAATGGATCGAAATATGTGGATATTTCGGATTCCAGACTGCTACCATCTGCACAAGACATGGGTTTACGGAATTTTATCTTTCAGGACGATGACGCGCCATGTCATCGGTCAAAGTTGGTTGACGAGTGGTTTAATCGAAAAGTTATAAGAAAACTTCAGTGTCCAGTACAGTCACCAGATCTTAATCCCATAGAGAATCTGTGGGTGAGATTGAAGCAAAGATCCGTCAACAAGGACCCACATCTAAAACAGCATTAACTGAGTCTGTAAGGGCCGTATGGAATCCTGTTATCATCAAGGGGCAACTAGAGAAGGACATTAGTTCCATGCCAAGAAGGTGCACTTTGTTATTAAGAAACCGTGGTTATACAATTAGATATTAAAGCGTATTTTGCTTGTTGCTAAGTTATTTCAAGTGGCCTGCAAGTCTCAATAAGGTACTGTACAGTAATTTTACGTTAAATTCATTGTACACTAATTTTACAAATTTCCCTATTTTCTGCTGTTTATGACTGGACGCTGTACTTATGCTTGTAACTTCACTACTATTACTGGTAATAACATTCTGTAAAACTATTTGAATTCAGCATAAAATGTCCTTTAAAATGATGTGTAATATGTATTCCAGACTTTACCATTATGCTGTATAAGGTAACTTCAAGCATCAAAAATTGACTTTCGGTCTACTGCTGCAGGACTTCTGGCTACGACTGTATATATATCGGATACGACCTGTCCACGTGACAGAGGAGGGTCTTGATGTTGCCATCAGTTAAAAGTCACTTTTAACTAATGGCAACATCAAGACCCTTGTCGGTTACCACACGGACAGGTCGTACCTGATACATACATATATATGTATATCATCATCATCATCATCATCATTGTCAACCATTATCAATCCACTGCTGGACGAAGGCCTCCCCAAGTTTCCTCCACAACGGTCTGTCTTGTGCCAGTCTCCTCCATGTCACCCCTGCATACTTTCGAATTTCATCCACCCATCTCCCATGTGGTCTTCTTCTGGGTCTTTTCCTGTCCCTTGGATTCCAATCTAAAATTTCGGCTGTCCATCGATGATCTGTCCTTCTGGCAGTATGCCCAGCCCATTGCCATTTCAGGGATTTAACTCTGATCATGATGTCTTCCACTCTTGTCATTTTTCGGATCCACGAGTTCCTCTTCTTATCTCTCCTGGTTACACCAAGTATGCACCTCTCCATGCTTCTTTGAGTTGTCTGCAGCCTTTGTATGTCTCTTTTAGTTAAGGTCCACGTCTCTGCACCATACGTAAGCACTGGAAGGATGCATTGATCAAACACTTTTCTTTTAAGACATAATGGCATATTGCTCTTGAAAATTATGCTGTTTCTTCCAAAAGCTCTCCAGGCAAGTTTTGTACGCCGATTAATTTCTTCATCAATGTGACCCTCACTTGATATCTGCTGTCCAAGATAAACGTACGTCTCTGTTATCTCCAGCTTTTCTCCATCAATCGATAAATCTTCATTTCTTGTAAAAGCATTGAACATCACTTTTGTCTTCTGAAAGTTCATTTTTAATCCCACTTCTTTACTCTTGTCAGCAAGTTCCTGGATCATACTCTGCAGCTCTGATGGGCTAGTTGCAAAAATGACTACGTCATCAGCAAAACGAAGGTGGGTTAGATAATCTCCATTAATCTTTATCCCTTTGTTTTCCCAGCTCAGTGACTGAAAAACACCCTCCAATGTGGCATTAATAAGCTTCGGAGATAGGGTGTCACCTTGTCTCACTCCCTTTCCAATTTTTATGTGTGTTGTATTTTCAAACAGCCTAATCTTTGCACTTGCATTTTCATAGATGTTATTAATAATATTAATGTATGCATCTTCAATACCGCAGGTTTTCAGAGCCATTGTAACTGCTGATGGTTTCACCGAATCAAAGACTTTTTCATAATCGATAAAAGCCATGCACAATGGAAGTTCATATTCCCTCGCTCTTTCAATTAGTTCTCTCAGTACGTGGATATGATCTATTGTGCTGTAGCCACTTCTGAATCCAGCTTGTTCTCTCGGTTGAGCCATGTCCAGTGTTACCTTCAAGCGGTGTGAAAGAACTTTAGTAAAGATTTTATAAACTACTGATAGGAGGCTGATAGGTCTGTAGTTTCCGAGATCCTCAATGTCACCTTTCTTATGTAGCAGGATCATTGTAGCGGTGTTCCAATCCTCAGAAATCTTTCCTTCATTAAGGCATCGAGTGAAAATTTGAGCGAGTACTGTTTCGATTTCTCCACTTGCTTCTTGTATGATGTCTACAGTAATTCCATCTTCTCCTGGAGCTTTTCCCCGCTTCATGTTCTTGATTGCATGTGCAACTTCTGCTGGAAGGACTGGAGGAACTCTGGTACTGGTATCTTTCATGATGTCTGGAGTGCATGTATCATCCCTTTCATATAATTTGGAGTATAAATCTTTCACTCTTGTCAAAATTTCGCCTCTATTTCTTGTTACAGAACCATCTTCTTTTCTCAGTGCCATAATCTGTTTTCTTCCCTTACTGAGATGTCCCTTTGCTATCTTTAGGCTTTGGTTGTTTTCAATTGCTTTCCTCACTAGTTCACAGTTGAATTTTCTTACGTCTTCAGTGATACTTTTTCGTATTGTCTTGCATAGCTCTATATATTCCACTTTGGAAGTCACATCTTCTTTAGTCGTCCTCATCTCTCTTCTTTTTTGCATCAACATTTTCGTTTTTCCTGATAATTTATTTACATGCAACTTGTTCTTAGACCCAGCTAATTTTGTTGCTGTTTCCATAAGAGCTTTGGTTACTTTTCTGTTAACTTCAGAGATGTCCACTTCTTCCGATGTTAGGCCTTCTAAAGCAGAGAACCTGTTCTTCAGTTCCAACTTGAAGGTATTATGGTGTTTTTTAAGGTTGGTTATGTCAATAGATTTTGTTTGTCTTATGAGCTTGCCACGTTCAAGTTTAGTGTTGAGGTGCATCTTACATCTCACCAATCTATGGTCACTACCTGTGTTGAACTTGTTTAGCACACTGCAGTCTTCTATGACGAATTTTTTGTTACACATAATGAAATCAATTTCACTTGTCGTCCCATTTGGATGTCTCCATGTCCATTTCCTGTGTGGCTTTTTCTTGAAGAAGGAGTTCAAGATGAAAAACCCTTCTGCCTCTGCAAACTCAACGAGAGTATTTCCACGCTGGTTTATGTTGCCGTGACCGAATTTACCTACTGAAGTTTCATTCTGTTGCCGTTGCCCTATTTTTGCATTGAAATCTCCCATAATTATTTTCAAGTGCTGCTTACCTTTATTATTTAGATGACAAATTTCCTCATAAAATTCTTCAATTTCTTCTTCAGGATGACTTGTGGTGGGTGCATAAGTTTGAATAATCTGAGCCTGGTATCTTCTCGATAGTTGGATAACGAGTCGTGCAGCTCTGTCAGAGGAACTTTCAACTTCTACCACTTTATCCTTCAGTTTCTTGTTTATTATAAATCCAACACCACTAGTTCTGCCAGTATCTGTCCCACGATAGTAGAAGAGATGTCCACTTTTCAGTTCGATGAGATCTTCTCCTTTTCTCCTTACCTCACTTAGCCCCACGATGTCCCACTTGATCCTTTGTAGTTCCTCTTCCAATTCAAGAAGCCTTGAATCAGAAGATAGGGAGCGTCCATTGTACGTTGCCAAGGTCAGCATCAGATGGCAGCCTAGTCCGGTCCTCCGGGGATTCTTAGCACCCTCTGCCTTAATGTCGCACTGGCCGCTGCCTTGGCCAGGTACATTCCAGCTGCCGGAGACTGAGGGCCAAGATTTAAGTTGTGGAGTCATTTTGGAGGGGTTTGGCCATAACTCACCACGCTGGCCAAGCGGGTTGGTGAATGTGGGATAGAATTTCCTCTGATCCCGATGGTATAGTTATAACGCTATTAGCGGTCGTCAGAGCCCCTTTAGTGGGAACAGGATGCACCACGAGAAGGCGGGGTTGACATTTGTCAAGGAGAGGCTGTGATGTTACGCATCACCTGACCTTACATCCCATATATGTATATATATGTATATACAGGGTGATCAGAATCGACCGCACAATAAACTTGCCGGACGATTCCTCGTGGAGAAAGAAGCCGAAAACCGTAGTCCGTTGTCCGATCGGACGTCGCATTCCGGAGATATACGCGCCGAAAGTTCCTGACGTCACATCCGGTAAGAATACAGACATTAGAAATAACTTACCCAATCACTTTGACAGAAAACATGTATTAAAAATTTATTGATGTGTACCACTACAACACAAATGATAAAACGCGTGGATTCGTGTCAGATTACAACATGTGTTCAAAATAACCACCTTGTAGTGCGGAACAGGCTGCAGCCCGCCGAGGAATAGACGTCTGCACGCTTTGCAGCATAGCAGGGTTACAGTTGTGAGGGCCGCGTGTAAGGTGGCCACTAGATCGTGCAGGCTGTTGACAGGCCGTCGATATACCAGTTCCTTTAGATGACCCTAGAGGAAGAAGTCCAATGGGTTAAGATCCGGTGATCTAGCAGGCCATGCGACAGGACCACCACAGCCAAGCCATCAACCGGGATATTCCGTATCCAGCTGCTGGCGAACATTTGCAGCGTAATGCGCCGGTACTCCATAATGCTGGAACCATAAATTGCTGAGAACAGCCAATGGTACATTTTCCAGTAAGTCCGGCAGAACATCACCTAGGAACACCATGTAGTTGGCAGCTGTGACACGTTCGAAAAGAAGATATGGTCCCACTAGGATATCGCCCACAATACCACACCAGATATTAACACCCCAGCGGACCTGGTGAGCGTGTTCACGTGTTGCGTGCGGATTGTCCAATGCCCAAACATGACAATTATGAGTGTTGCAGATACCCTACCGTGTAAACCTTGCTTCATCAGTCCACAAGATCCGGCGGATAAAACTATTATTGGTAGCATGTTGTTGTAGCAGACAGTATGCCTGTCTTCGAGGATAATTCTGTGGTAATGGACCTTGCACCCGTGTGGTGTGATATGGATGCAGGTCTTCGTCGTATAGAACGGAAAGTACCGTACTTTCGTGCACACCGAACTGTCGCACGATTGCACGGCTGCTGGTCGTTGGCTCCTCCTTTATGAACTCCAGTATGGCGTCCTCAAGGGATGGTGTTCTCACTGAGTGTCCAGCGCCACTGTCTACACTTGGACGTGGTGCGACATCGCCTGTGTCGCGCATTCGAGCGTCAAGCCTCCGTACGGCCTGGGCGTCCGGGGGCCGTTGTGCTGGGTATCGCTCGATGTAGACCCTTGCTGCACGCAAAGCTGAACCATGGCATTCCCCTAATAGGAGATACATTTCACAATACACTCTCAAACTGTACGATATATCTCTGCCCACACTACTGTCAAATGTACCAATGCAGTATGAGCTTACCTGCTACCGTCGCCAACCTTTTTTATCCCTTACTGTCGTATTGCGCAGGCGTACAACTGATGGTTTCACGCCATTACGCCCTTCGAATTTTCATACCCACCCCGTGCCACATTTTTTAATGCTGATTGTCTTTGTTTTGTTTTGTTTTCCTTTTTTTTTAATTGGAGTTTTAACGACCACCGTGAGCAACTCAGTTGGCTATAAGTAGTTGTCCGTCCTGAATGTAGGATTACTGGTTCCAGGGAAGGGAAAGAGTCAGTGCCGTAGGACAAACACAACATCCATGCTTCACCGGGATTCGAACCCGGACCCCTTTCGGACAAATGATCAGAAGCCATCGCTTTAGACCACTGCGCCACCGGGACGGCTTGATTGCCTTGTGATACGTGCGTCTGTATAACTATCCACGTCTCTCTTCAACGAGCATGTGCGTTACTGGATGTGACGTCACGACACTTTCGGCGCATATATCTCCGGAATGCGACTTCCGATCGAGCAACGGACGACGGTTTCCGGCTTCTTTCTGTCCAAAGAATCGTTCGGTAGGTTTATTGTGAGGTCGATCCTTGTCACCCTGTATACATAGATATATATGTCATCATCATTATTGTCAACCGTTATCAATCCACTGCTGGACGAAGGTCTCCCCAAGTTTCATCCACAACGGTCTGTCTTGTGCCAGTATCCTTCATGTTACTCCCGCATACTTTCGAATTTCATCCACCCATCTCCCATGTGGTCTTCTTCTGGGTCTTTTCCTGTCCCTTGGTATCCATTCTGAAAATTTTTTCATATGCAACTTGTTTTTAGTACCAGCTATTTTGCTGCTGTTTCCATAAGAGCCTTCGTTAGTTTTCTGTTAACTTCAGAGATGTCCACTTCTTCCGACGTTAGACCTTTTAGAATAGAGAATCTGCTCCTTAGTTCCAACTTGAAGGTATTATGATGTTTTTTAAGGTTGATCAGGTCAATACACTTTGTTTGTTTTATGAGCTTGCCACGCTCGAGTTTAGCATTGATCTTACATCTTACCATTCTATGGTCACTATTTGTGTTGAACTTTTTCAGTACATTGCAGTCTTCCCTGGCAAATTTCTTGTTACACGTAATAAACTTAATTTCACTTGTCAATCCATTGGGATGCCTCCATGTCCATTTCCTTTGCAGCTTTTTCTTGGAAAAGGAGTTCATGATGAAAAATTCTTCTGCCCCTGCAAACTCTACGAGAGAATTTCCACGCTGGTGTCTGTTGCCGTGACCGAATTTACCTACTGAAGTTTTGTTCTGTTGCTGTTGTCCTATTTTCGCATTGAAATCTCCCATAATGATCTTTAAGTGCTGCTTGCTTTTATTATTTAGATGACAAATTTTCTCATAAAATTCTTCAATCGCTTCTTCAGGATGACTTGTGGTGGGTGCATAAGCTTGAATAATCTGAGACTGGTGTCTTCTCGGGATTTGGATAACAAGTCGTGCAGCTCTGTCAAGGGAACTCTCAACTTCTACAACTGTATTCTTCAGTTTCTTGTTTATTATAAATTCAACACCACTAGTACTGCTATTATCTGTCCCACGATAGTAGAAGAGAGAACGGAAAGTACCGTACTTTCGTGCACACCGAACTGTCGCACGATTGCACGGCTGCTGGTCGTTGGCTCCTCCTTTATGAACTCCAGTATGGCGTCCTCAAGGGATGGTGTTCTCACTGAGTGTCCAGCGCCACTGTCTACACTTGGACGTGGTGCGACATCGCCTGTGTCGCGCATTCGAGCGTCAAGCCTCCGTACGGCCTGGGCGTCCGGGGGCCGTTGTGCTGGGTATCGCTCGATGTAGACCCTTGCTCGATGTAGACCCCACTTTTCAGTTCAATGAGATCTCCTTTTCTTCTTACCTCACTTTACCCGACAATGTCCCACTTGATCTTTTGTAGTTCCTCTTCCAATTCAAGGAGCCTTAAATCAGAAGATAGAGAACGTCCATTGTAAGTAGGCAAGGTCAGCATCAGATGACAGCCTAATCCGGTCCCCCGGTGATTGTTAGCACTCTCTGCCTTTATGTTGCACTGGCCGTTGATATATATATATATATATATATATATATTCTATAAAGAAGATACCTAAGCAAAAAAATACATATATAATTTTGTCTCACACCTAGTACAACATAGAAAAGTTTATGTATCTACCTGTGTGATCAAAAGGAAAAAAAAGGTAAAAAATAAAATAAAACAACTGAATGTAGAAGGTGTCGAGAATACTGAGCCTTGGCTTTATCAAGGACCAGCAAAAACTCTGCATTTTCTCACTTCCACAAAGACTTCGTTTTAAATTCTAAAATTTTTCCTTAGTCTTCAGTTTTGCTCTTTAGTATATATATATATATATATATATCTGGCATTTGACAAACCCCTTCGGTTTGGCACTTGGCCTGAAAATGGTCTCACTGTAATCCCGAAAAGATCTTGCCAGTATATTTTCAACTGTAAATAAGAATTAATTTTTTAATTGCATTTGGAACATGGTGGTTTTGCTATTGTCCTACATAGACAGCATTATTTATATGTGTCTTCTCGGACATGTCACTTCGAACATTTGTGGTTCGACTTGGAAAAGCCCGTTCGCGTTTAATCTTCACCATCCCAAAAAGTACGGTAACTGGAGGACGGGCTATTGACATTATAGTGCCAGATATAATAGGATACCTAACGCCACCTCATGAAATCGATACCTCACCTAATGGCCGCTCTTCTGCGGGCTAAGCGGGATCCTACAGCTTATTAGCTATTTGGTCACAATGTAATGGCTCTTCTGTGTATGATGTACATTAAAAATGTATTTTCTATTTAGCATGCTTTTAGAATACCATACGTTATATATGTGTAGCAAGCGAAGTGTATCCTAGACGTTACCATATTGTAAAACTGCATTTATGACGACATTTTTTTCCGGAATTGAAACTACAAGTGAAAAAATAAAATGACATATTCTTTGTTCTCTTTGTGTTTTTGTTAATCGTTTATTAAAGCTCACTTCTGATTCAAGAAATATAGTCATTCTTGATGAAGTCATTGTTAAGATTGTTATTTAGAATATGGTGAATCTTACTTGACCCTTGTGTGTGTAAATTCTAGCTTTGCCATTTTTATCCATTATAATTATCAATGGGATTGATAGCACCAATGTGTAGAGCTCAGGAGGACCCGTAATGTTAACCACAGAAGTTTGTCCCTTAATGAGTCTGAAAAGGTAGACGAAGAAACTTTAAATTTCACATACGGAGTGTCCTACTAGGTCTCATTAAATGTGGAAAATATTTTTCCAAATGCTTTGGTGGGTTTTGAAACTGATATTCCGTTTTGTTACGGTTTTGTGGAAGATTTTTCATTGGTGGTGGCTACTCCTAGCATAATACTTTTTATTGCGTTTTCGTATGAAACCTCTGTTTCTATAGCAAACAGGGAGTTTATTTTTATATATAAGATCGTTAGGAATGTGCTACGACACACTTTCAAAGCAATATAATCCTGTCATGAGGAAATGGGTCATCCTACTACCTACTTAGAAACACGGGAAAGAAAACGTGACGTCAAGGTCCTTCAATTTTCCAGTTTTTATCATTATAAGGAATCTTCCGAAACAGATTTATTTAGAATTCAACGAAGTATTTTTTGTCATTTCTTTTATATCCATACAAAGGACGTTTGGTGTGAAAAAATGCCCAAAAGACTTGCGTTAGTTTGAAAGTACAGCTCACTGACTATCTCACTCCGGAACTGGATTCTTTAACGTGGTTTCAAAAATGCCAACCCAACAGTATTCTTCAATTTGTTTATTACCTGTGCGTTGATTCGTTAGAGAACAGTCGGAATTTCAGAGCAGACGAATGCCTCTGATCCCATTAAAAAGTTAATTAAGCCAGAAAAGACTAAGTTCAGCTTTAACAGGGTAAGTTGAGCATTACACGGCGCCATTTCTCTTGGGTGCCCCTTTCACGGAGGGCTAGCGATCATACACGTTTTACAGTGATCAGCATAAAATGTTTTTGGACGGTTGAGCTCTAAGTGAGATTAGGGATAGGTTAACCCCTCCCCTAAGTTCAACTTAGTATTCTTTGGCTTCATCTGTTTCAATGACATTACTATCACCCTTTTGACTGGAACGAAGACTCCGTCCATATTGGAACAAATGTTGTTGGTGAGCAGTGGTATGTGGGAGTGACATAAAATTGTTATAAAGTGCATACATAGTAAAACGTCGTACGAAACAAGTCGTAAAATATACTGCACATTTGCTGAGAAGTGTATTAGCAGTCGGAAAATGGAAGATGATTTAGTCAAATGAAATTTTTCTTGCTTTTGTTTCAGAAAATGCAAAAAAAATTTCGGCAAGCCTACAAGCCCAGAAAATCCAAAGATCAGAGAGACTTGCTCTGCAACTTGAGAATCATCAGGGCATTGCAGCAGTTCTGTAATGCCCTGGTATTACAGCTTACTTGCCTGTCCTTGGGCAACGTATTACATAGCATCAGATAACACAATCCGTACACTGAAAAACCGTATTTAGTCTGTAATGCGCTATCTTTCTTAGAGGATGGTAGTGTCTTCCAAGACAACTGTGGGACAACAAACAGTACACATAACACGACGGGGCCATGAATCTCTTGGACAAGATACATTGAAAGGCCACTAAATTAGAGATCACAGAAGTTGGGGAAATGCTTGAGTACTATTCCAGCAACGTCACTCATGCCCGGCCTCCTTTTTAAACAGTATATCGCCCACAGCTTCCACAACAGCAATCGATTACAGGTGTCATTTGTGAGAAACGCGTGATTTGTATGATTTTAACCAAGATATATTGTAAGTGACCGCAGGATACGTCACTATACGTAAGAAGTCATCAACGCACTGGGTTTTACTCGTGTTGTAGTAACCAGAATGTTCGGAAATGCAACGATTCTGACAAAAAAAAAACAAGCTCCCGAGTGAATTAAAAAGGTGTACCAGCCCTGATACAGTAGCTCGTGGTATAAGACGTTTGGGTCACATTGTTCAAACTGAGAGACACAAGACAATATGACAAATCACCAGCGATTTCAGCAGTGTATCAAGATGCTATTCCAGAGCAAGGGCCCTTGAACCTCTAGGGTTTGGGAGTCACTGATCCACGACAAACATACTGTTAACTGCACGGCACCGGGCTGAGCGCCTTGTCTGGGCAAAAACACACCGACACTGGACCACAGACGTTTGAAAGCGAATAGTCTGGCGTGTTGACTCCAGATTTAAAATGCATCGAATCTATGGAAGAGTGCGGGTCTATCGTCAACCTCATGAAGCCATGCAGTCTTCATGTCAAGTTGGAACAGTACCGCCAGGAGGTGTGGCTCAGTGATAGTCAGGGATGTCTTCAGCGAGAGTGATTTGGGGCCTTTAATATAATATGTAAAGTCGACTTTGAGTGCCTCCAAGTATGTGGGAACCTAGCCAACCATTTACACCCATTCATATCCAGCTTGCATCAGAGTGGCAATGACGTATTTCAACAAGATAATTGATCAGTCTCACAAGTGGTATCTGGCTACTTCATGGTTACAAAGGCACTGCAGTGAATTTGAAACGTTTCACTGGTGACCTGGATTCCCGGATTTAAACACCCATCGAACATCTTAGGCATGCAGTCGAGCAGGCTGTTCGGGCACGTGTCCCGCTGGCTATGAGCATGAGCGACCTCGTAAAGCTTCGGAAGAGGCACGGCTGAAAATTTTCGTCAGGTCGTGGAGTCCGTGCCTTGTGTGGCAGCCGTCGTTAGAGCAGGAGGTGGGCCTATTTATGCTGGTGAAAATTCTCCAAATACGTGGCGTCAGTTAATAAATAAATACATCGCTCTTTCCACGTTCCAGAAACGCATAGCAACTGAAAAATTGTTTACAACCGCCGCGGGGGAATTGGACCCACGGCGGCAGCTTCGGCTGAGATGCGTGGATTCAATTCCCCGGCGGTGGCTGTTAACAATTTTTTGGTTGCTATGTATTTCTGGAACGTGGGAAGAACGATGTATTTATTTCCTATTTATACTGTTTGATAAAATGGCAAAACCAAGAAGGAATTGCCCTATTCAAATGAAAGCTATATCACAGAATCATTGTGTTAAAGGAGATAACTGATTACATTTGTAAAGCTACGGTGTTTAGAAGAGATAGATAATGTGTCGTATTCCGTTGTCCCTCTCGTTTTTGTGACCAGTAATCATAAAATGGTAGAGAGCGCTGGCTTCGGAAGTTACGTTACACTCCTCATCCCAGTCAATGATGAGAAGTTTTTTTACACATTTTTCGCAGTACTAGGAAGCTGTATAGTTTTTACAAAGGTAAGTGCAGAGAAATTTATTTAGAAACATTTTTGCTAATTTGCTGTAACTCGATCAAAATATTTAACATGCTAGGTTAATTCATCAGCTATTCACCGAAATGCAATAGCTCTTCTCAAGAGCTAGTGTGCGAATTTCATTCAACAGTGGATCACTCAAGAGTACATTGTAAGTACAATGTGTGAAAGTGTGATTCAAATGCAGCTTAACAAGTCAGTATTACCTATTGAAAGGTAAATGAAAATGCTCTGAAAGCGGTGGCACGATTCCCTTGTACTATAGAAAGAAAATTGTTAAAAGACTCCTGACTCCAATCCAAAATATTGTTGGAATGTAAAGCATAAAGCCAATGTTTCGATGGGAAAATATTCCTTTTATTTCCGGTAAGGTTTCGAAAGGTGAAACTTCTTTCTTTATTTTTAATTTTTAAGTTGATGTTTTTATGACTGTAAATAATGGTCTCGCGTGGTTTTTTCATATTACCCATGTATGAATCCAGAATTTCAAAATGCGTTAATGCTAATTTGTGTTAGGAGAGCGTTATACACTGCTGGACAATTGCTAAGGACGGATCATAAACGGCTATATAGCGCATAAAAAAGTAAGTGTGGTTGGATGCCAAGTGAAATAAAATAATGTCAGAATGCCAGGACATTACAAGAAAGACAATTTATTGTGCTCTGAAATCCAGAAGGCTTTGGAACGTGTTCAAGGGACAAACAGGCCATTTTGTGCAGAATACGTAAACGTGAAAAAAATGCAATTACCGTCCGCAGGTGTTCCGGGGTAAGATGTCAATACGGGATATGACCACCATGGAGGGCGAAGCAAGATTCCACACGTCGTGTCATGCTTTGCACAACATTATCAAGCAGCTGTTGGGGTAATTTATCCCATTCCTCTGTCAGTGCACGGATGAGGGTGTCCTTGTTTATTGGAGGGCATTGGCGACCAGCAAGACTCCTCCCCAAAGCACCCCACACATTTTCAATGGGATTCAGATCTGGAGAACGTGCTGGCCATACGAGGCGTGAATATCCTCTCTCTCAAGACACTCCTGGACAGCGAGTGTTCGATGACATGTTGCGTTGTCGTCCATGAAAATGAATCTATCACCGACAGCACCACAAAACATGCGAACATGAGGTAGCAGAACATCATTAATGTATCGTTGGCCAGTCATAGTCCCAGTTGGAAGCACATAGAGGGACGTACGACCATTGACCATGATGTCAGCCCATTCCATGGCACTACATGTCGGATATCGGTCCCTTTCCTGTGTGTTTGCTGGACAATATGCAGTACCATTATCATGCCAGATCAGTTGTCGACAATCAGACGATAGACTGTATCTACTCTCATCTGAGAAGAGGACAGCAGACCAGTCGTTATCAGTCCAATTGCGATGTTGATGGCACCATTGCAAACGGGAGGTACGGTGACGTCTGGACAATTTGATGCACACAACAGGACGGCGGGCGTATAGTCCTCCTTCATGCAAACGTCTGGCGACAGTTTTTCGGGAGATCGGCTTGCCAGCAGCAGCCATAAACTGATTTGCTACCTCACTAGCTGTGCTGCGCCGGTGTCTTTTTGTTGATAGCACTATGTACCGATCTTCTGCAGGTGTCGTACTGCGAACACGACCTCCCCGTGACGTTTGCTACACTCTCCATTTGTTTGAAATGATTTCCAAAGCCTTGAAACAACACTGTGGCTGACGTCGAACTCCCTGGCAACATCTGTTATTTTTCGCCCTTCTTCAATCTTGCCAATAATACGGCTACGCGTAAAATCATCTAGGTGATGTCGGGAAGACATACTGAAAATTGCAAGTTCGTCAATTGATTCTTTCCCTTTCAACTTTGCGTTTGAACAACAACGGTCAATACGCGTCAAATCCTTTATATCTCTTATCAGCACTATGACGTCACGAAAAAGTTCGGTAATCCAAAATTTGCATACGCACAACACGTTTTACTGTATCCCGCACTTATGCTAATTTCCGCATTTTCCTGCCTTCCATTTTATGGTCGCTATCGTTGCTATTGTCATCCGTCCTTAGCAATTGTCCGGCAGTGTACTTTAGAATATTTAATCGTTATCAGGTACTCCGGCCATTTTTTTAGCATTTTGTAATCGTTAGGGTAAAGCTTAACTTAAATTAAGATAGCCGCCCCGGTGGCCCAGTGGTCTAGGCAATGGCTTCTGATCATTTGTCCGAGATGGATCCAGGTTCGAATCCCGGTGAGGCATGGATGTTGTGTTCATCTAATGGCGCTGGCTCTCTCCCTTCCCTGGAACCTTTGGCCCTGAATTAGGGATGGGCTACTGCTTATATCCCACTGAATTCCTCACGTTGGTAGTTAAATCTTCAATTAAAAAACACGCTTGTTAATGCACTATTTTGAGTACCCAAGGTTTTTGACGTAATAATACGTCTAATTCCGCGGATAGTATGGGGGCGACTTACGGCCGACCTCCTGTGACAGAAATATTTTAGGTCCCAACTGAAATCATTCTAGATTGCCTTCCAATATTATAGGTCTCAATTGAAGTCATTCTAGGTTGCCTTCCAATATTATAGGTCCCAACTGAAATCATTCTAGATTGCCTTCCAATATTATAGGTCCCAATTGAAATCATTCTAGATTGCCTTCCAATATTATAGGTCCCAACTGAAATCATTCTAGATTGCCTTCCAATATTATAGGTTCCAATTGAAATCATTCTAGATTGCCTTCCAATATTATAGATTCCAATTGAAATCATTCTAGATTGCCTTCCAATATTATAGGTCCCCATTGAAGTCATTCTAGGTTGCCTTCCAATATTATAGGTCCCAACTGAAATCATTCTAGATTGCCTTGCAATATTATAGGTCCCAATTGAAATCATTCCAGATTGTCTTCCAATATTATATGTCCCAATTGAAACCACTCTAGATTTCCTTCTAATATTATAAGTCCCAATTGAAATCATTCTAGATTGCCCTCCAATATTATAGGTCCCAATTGAAATTATTCAAGATTGCCTTCCAATATTATAGGTCCCAATTGAAATCATTCTAGATTGCCTTCCAATATTTTAGGTCCCAACTGACATGATTCTAGATTGCCTTCCAATACTATAGGTCCCCATTGAAATGATTCTTGATTGCCTTCCAATATTATAGGTCCCAATTGAAATCATTCTAGATTGCCTTCCAATATTATAGGTCCCAATTGAAATCATTCTAGATTGCCTTCCAATATTATAAGTCCCAATTGAAATCATTCTAGATTGCCTTCCAATATTATAGGTCCCAACTGAAATCATTCTAGATTGCCTTCCAATATTATAGATCCCAATTGAAATCATTCTAGATTGCCTTCCAATATTATAAGTCCCAATTGAAATCAAAGGATTGCCTTCCAATATTATAAGTCCCAATTGAAATCAAAGGATTGCCTTCCAATATTATAAGTCCCAATTGAAATCAAAGGATTGCCTTCCAATATTATAAGTCCCAATTGAAATCAAAGGATTGCCTTCTCCGATGAGTTACGTTTTCAGTTTCATCGAACGGATGGACGTTGGTATATACGCTGAAGAGCAATTGAATTGGAGACAGCTGAAGTTATGCAAATATGGCGCTGTGGGCGGCCCTGTAAACGGAAACGACATGACGTATGCAGCGATCTGACAATATAAGGAGTGATGCGACTGGAATTTGTAAGAGTCAGACGCAGTATGGGTAAGACGAATGATCAAAGCTCAGTTGATTATGGACAAATTGTCAGGGCCCGACGAATGGGTCACTCCGTCTCGGAAGTCGTGCAGGCACTGGGATTTTCACGAGCCACTGTGTCACGGGTGCACCGTGAGTATAGTCCGTTCAGTTTAACCTGGCAGTTGGGAAGGATTAATTTTACCAGTTTGAGGGGAGTAAGCAGCGTGCCTTTTAGGAACTAATTGCTTCCAGCAGACCAAAGACTCTTTGAACAATGACGACGGGAGGTGGAGGGGAGTGTTAGAGGTTCCTCTAGTGTTGACTCCATGTGGCGCTTAGAAGCTTCTCGTTAAATAGACTTTGCATGAAGGATACCGCAGACTTGCGACGCGGATGGCTTAGTGGTTAGCAAGTCGTACTGTCATTGCAAGGTCCTCAGGTTCGATCCTGCACTGATCTTTCAGAGATGGTGTGATTTGCTAACAATCGCTGAATATCCGCCGTGCACGGACGAGCACGTTAAGTGACGGCCCCCAGGCTGGACCCACTGGTTAAATGGGTATCCTTTCCTATGCCCCCCCCCGTGAAATTCTCTCACCTCTCTATGTGCAACATCGTACTTGTACGTTGGCGCCATGTACTGTACTCTAATCTCACTACAAACTGTTCTGTCAAAGTCGCTAGACTTGCTCTCATTCCTTCCGTTTCTGTGTCCTGCCCAAAAGGCGAACTCGGTGTAGGAGGCTGGGACCTAAACGCTACTCATTGTAGACGGAAGTCCTACAAGAAAATGACAAATACTGTGATACCGCATACTTTGCATGCTGGGTATCCTCTATGGTTTTGTGAGATGGTATCCGAATTCCATGATGGGCGGGAGCCCGGGGGTTGACATTAAAAGTTTCAACCAAATGCGGTCAAATAAGGAAACAATCACGGCTAGGTTTTAATAAGAAAATTCATGCTGTTATGTTCGCTAGCAAATGTCGAATACTGTCATTGCATTTACAGATAACACAGGGGGAATTATTTTTTGTTCTCTACGTGATACAATTTAAACGAAAAATTTTCAGTAATTATATATCATATATATACACTATCGCTGAGCACATTTATTTAAGTAGACAGTGGACCCAGGGCTGGGCCATTATTTTTGGGCCTCAGTATTAGGGCACATCTAGGATCTCACCATGGGTGACCGAATAGAAATACCAAGGAGAAAATTTTCCCAAAAAGCATGATATTGATGAGTAAGCCATATAAATATCCCCTCCGCATTGAAGTGTGTATCTCATGTTTCATAACGGTTACGGAGAACTGGGCACATTGAATTTCAGTGCCATAAAATTGTTCTACATAAACAAATTTCGTGTGGCTTTATTCGCCACTACTTAAGCAACTACTGTCCATAATTTGTCTTTTAAATATTTCATTTGCAGTAAGAAATTTAAACATTTCCATGATTTTCGGGAAAAAGACAAAGCGGAGAACTGGCCACAAAAATTTTAAGGGGCCGTATAAAAATTGCGTTCTGGATTGCTCCGTGGCTAAGTCTCCGGAGATTGGTTATCTGACACATAAAATTTCCGTAATTTCGTATTTTCTTATTTACGATATTTTACAAGGTATGTAAACTACAGCTAAACAAATTCTGTGCGTGTATGTGCAAACCCAGGAAACTAACTGGGGGGGGGGGGAGGGGGGTGCTTAAAACTTAAAATATGAAATATAAAGAATTTGTGGTCCGATCTGGAGATTTTCCGCATTTACAAGCTAAAACTCAACAAATTATCTAAGGGCATGTGCCTACCCAGGAAACCTGTTGGGGAAGGGGGGTAAAAACCCCGTGTAAAATGCAAATAATTTCTGGTCAGATCGGGAGATTTTGAGCGTTTAGAAAGTAATCTGAGCAAACTCTTTGCGAATATGTGGTAACGCAGAAAACCTGTTTTGGGCGGGGGGGGAGGAGGGGTAATTCCCAAAGTGTAAAATATAAGGAATTTCTTATTTCTTGTCTAATCGAGAGATTTTCAGCATTTACAACCAGAAATACTTTGTTTTTGTTTTATATTTTAGGTACCCCCCCCCACACACACACACACACACACACAGGTTTCGTGAGTCAGCACATGTCTTCAGAGTTTGTTGAGATGTAGGTTGTAAATGCTGAAAATCTCCCGATCGGACCAGAAATTCTTTATATTTTACACTTTTGGTATTAACCCCCTCTCCCAGCCCCGACAAGTTTCCTGAGGCAGGACATGCCCCCAGATAATTAATTGCAGTTTGTTGTAATTCCTGAAATCTTTTGTTGAGTTGAAGATCACAAACATTTTTTATAAAGAATTACATTAATAACCGCAATTAAGAAACGACGAAATTACGGAAACTTTATATGATTCAGATAACCAACCTCTAAGGGTCGTGTAAACGAAGCGGTCAAAAATGCAATTTTTATAAGGCCCCTTAAATTTTTGTGGACAGTTTTCCTACACCCGTTTCATAAACGAATCAGTGTTAGCAAGAAAATGTAAAAATGCATGGTTGAAAAATGAACACCAGTCCAATTCTGCTTTGACCCTTCCCCCACCGGGTTCATTGTTGAAATTACATCAAAGTAGTGGGCAAAATAATATATGATCCAAATATCATGATTCAAACGAATTTTTGTTGTATAAAAATTTCACCCAATTACAGATGTGTATACGAAATAAATAAGCTATCAAAAGATTTCAGCCGCCCCGGTTTCGCAGTGTTTCAAGCGATGGCTTCTGATCATACCTTGGAGATGGGTCCGGGTTCGAATCCAGTGAGGCATGGATGCTGTGCTGGTCTTACGGCGCTGGTTCTCTCCCTTCCGTGGAACCAGTGGCCCTAAATTAGGTGCGGGCGACTACTTATAGCCCACTGAGTTGCTCCGGTGGTCGTTAAACCTCAATACAATAAATAAAAAAGAAAAAACACTATGTCAGGGGCCTTTTTAGAAAATTTTAAGTTACAACCTAGATATTTCGCATTTGTAAACATTTTGTTACACCTAATGAAAGGTCTTCTAAAATGAAAAGGTGTTTAATACCTTTTCATTAGGTGTTATGCCTAATGAGAGAAATGTTCTAAAAAGTCACAGGCCTTTTTAGATCAAAGTAGTCACAGGCCTTTTTAGAACATCTTTTTCTGGATTATGCCCTGCAGCAAGTTCCTGGATCATGCTCTGCAGGAACTCATCAAAAAGGAAAGTTACCAGATACATCATGATCAAAGTAAAATCCCTGAAATGGCAACGGGCAGGACATATGCTGGAACAACGGACCACCGATGGGTAAAAGATATTGTAGAATTGATTACAAGAGACAGAAGAAGGCCCAGATGAAGACCACATGGGAGTTGGGTGGATGAAATTCGAAAGCATGTGGGAGTGACATGGAGGAGAGTGGCACAAGATAGACCGTTTTGGAAGAAACTTGGGGAGACCTTTATCCAGCAGTGGATTGATAATGGTTGATTATGATGGTGATGATGTACACAAATGTATATACCGACGAGCCATTGCATTATGACCACCTGCCTAATAAGTTGTATGACCCGTTCAGACCGCAAAACAGCGGAGAGGTATCAATTCTCTGAGCTGGCGATAGGTATCCTGGGATATCTCTTTTCATACTGTCAACAGTAGGTCTCCCAGTTCCCGTACATTTAGGGATGGTATTGATTTAGCGCAAACCTGCTTTTTCAAGTCGAACCACAAATGTCCGATTGCGTTCATGTCAGGTGAATTTATAGGCCAGGACAGTAACATAAAGTCACCAGCATATTCCTGAAGCCACTCCTTGAAGATTTGGGCTGTGTAGCATGGCGCATCATCCTGCTGGCAATGGCCGTCGCCTGCAGGGAACACAGTTGCTATGAATGGGTGAACTTGGTCCGAAACGATGTTCAGATACCATGACAGCTGTCAGGGATTGTGCTGTTGGCATAATGGGGCCTGAAGTGTCCCAATAAAACATCGCCTACAGCATAACACTGTCGCCGCCGGCCTGCCTCCGCTCAACAGCGCATCCGGGTGCTATAGCCCCCGTTGGTAATTGACGAATCCGTGCTCGACCGTCTACGTGATGCACCAGGAATCTTGATTTGTCAGACCAGGCCACTTTCTTCTAATCATCCACGGTCCAATCTCGACGATCTTGGGCCCATTTCATGCGTAGTTGGAAATGCGTGACGTGCAGTGAGCATGGGGACCCGGCTGTGTCTCGATTACGCAGGCCCATGCACAGAACGCTGTGATGAACTGTGTGCTATGACACATTTCTATGATCACCATTGTTCTAGCTGCGGATGATTTGTTGCACTGTGGCCCTGCGGTTCCTGTGAAAAATGCGCGACAGTCTCCGCTCCCCTCTCCGGCATCAGTGAGCTGCAGATGACACACTGCTGGACGACGGTTCGTCGTATGGTCATCTGTGCACCACTTTTGATACATACTCACTACAGTGGCACGGGAACAAAACACAAGCCGCTCCGTTTCTGAGATCGCATCGTCCCGAGGCGCCGCGCCATCACAATTTGTCCTTCATCAAACTCCGACAAACCGACGATAAAGCAGCAGCTTTTTTCCCATTCTGACCCCGAACACTCTACTAACCGAAAGTCTGTCCTCGAGTTGTATACATACTGCTCAATAAACTTCACCTGCGCCACCGTTCCGTCTCCAGGCGCGCTCATTGCTCTAGAATGGTGGTGGTTATAATGTAATGGCTGATCGGTATAACGTTATATTGATCTTGAAAATTGTGCTCTTTCTTTCAAAAGCTCTCCAACCAAGTTTTATACGCCGATTAATTTCCTCATCAAAGTGATCCTTGCTTGATGTATGTTGCCCAAGGGGAATGTAGGTTTCGGTTATATCCAAATTTCCTGCGTCAATGTATAAATCTTAATTTCTTGTAAAAGCATAGCACATCAACTTTGTTTTCCGACAGTTCACTTTGAAGGGCACTATTTGATTCTTATCAGCAAGTTCCTGGATCATGCTCTGAAGGGGTAGTTATAAAAGTGACTATGTAATCAGCAAAGCGGAAATGAATTAAATCATCTCCATTAATCTTTATCACTTTGTTTTTACAGTTAAGTAATCGAAAAACATTTTACAATGTAGCATTAAAAAGTTTGGGAAGTACGATATCACTTTTTCTTACTCCCTTTCCAATTTTTAACGGTGCTGTATCCTCAAATAGCCTATACCTTTGCACTTGCATTTTCAAAGATTTTATTGATAACACTAATATTCTTGTCTTCGAACAAATGGCCACTTACGAAATTGGAAGAGAGGGACGTCATAGTGTGCTCACGCACGGCGACTTCTCTCCCACAACGAAGTTTTGTTGCCCAGCAACACCAACACACTTGCTTTCCCTCGCCACATGGATAAAATTAGGGTTTGGTTCCACTGGTGTTTCACTCATGCCCCGTTGCACACACCATGGTTCCACAGGCACCAACAATCGAACCCCGAAACATACTGGTCACGCAGAGGAACTCTAACGGACCCCTCTCGAACCGACGGCAGAGTCACCAAGTACGGCGAGAAAGTCAGGCTGACGTTCTCGGTACGTACAAGTAGAAGGAGAACCCTCCTTCAGAGGAGACTCACTGGCGTTGTCACCAGTGAAGTGACCCCACCAGCGGAGGCGTCAGTTCGGAGATGAGCACTTTAGTCCGACGAGGTGCGACTCCACCTTACATCTCATCCTCACAGAACCGGCACACACCAAACTCACGCAGCCTCCCTCTCTAAGAGAAACCCAAACACATAACCACAATATACCATAAATGCATGCAGCAAAACAAGCACCACCCCCGAATCACATACTCCGCAGGTTAGTGACGGTTTCTCGGCACCAACGGCACGATACCCAACTCAGGCAAAAGGAGACACCTGTAACCAAGAACAAAGGGCCGCACGAGCGGATGTTAAGAGGAAAACCTCCTTACGTCTCACCTAGGGGCGCGATTAGGCCATCAACAAAAACAAACATCATTTAGAAACATATCACAGACTACGAAAACGAACATTTAGAAACACATCACAGACTACGAAAACAAACATTTAGAAGCACATCACAGACTACGAAAACAAACATTTAGAAACACATCACAGACTACGAAAACAAACATTTAGAAACACATCACAGACTACGAAAACAAACATTTAGAAACACATCACAGACTACGAAAACAAACATTTAGAAACACATCACAGACTACGAAAACAAACATTTAGAAACACATCACAGACTACGAAACAGACATTTAGAAACACATCAAGACTAAACTGAGATGGGGGGGCGTTATCATGGTGCCTCATTGAAAGACAACTTTACGAAAAATGAGCAAGCTTCCACCATAAAATACATACGCTTACAGTCCACCCGATGCGAGTGAATGCTCATTCACGCCTCTGAGCGAAAACCTTCTGCTAAAGACTCTCAAGTCCCTGATGAAGGGCCTGGATCGCCAACCTTTCTTCTGTAACCATGAAATACCCTTCGAAGAGCTTGAGTTCCGTTTCCTCTTCGGAGATCCACGAAATTCCCTCGAGCCAGCCGATCGTGGTTGACTCAATTTTCTCGCCGAAAAAAAGCTCGCCGTAGAACTTTACAGAATCCTTCAGAATCTCCCTATAATCCCAAACTTCATGCAGAAAACTTGTTTCTCATTCTTTCAACCTCAAGCTTACGGTAGATGTAATTTACATCCCACTCCTCCTCGATGCTCCTGATCGCCGCCTGAAGTTGTCCTTCAGAACGGTTTTGTAAAAATGGGCAGTCTCCTGCTAAATTTCAGTAATGATGCAGAGGTTACATGCATTATCTTTACCTTGAAGAGAAGCATTCATAAAATTCGCGAGAGACATCTGAGTTTTCTTTTCTCTTTCGCTAACTGCTTCCCCCAAATACTCAAAACCCGCTGAACCTCTTTCTTCGCTCGTCCCCATCCACCGATCTCGCCTGTGCATCATCTTCCTGGATCGATTGGATTTTCGACAGTGCTTCGACATCCTCCAACACGGAAGTGTTTAGGCGCCAGAGTATCACATCTCTTTCCTTCGGTGCTACAGATGTCCATCACGAGAACACTATGATCAGATATATGCAGCTGCTGCGAATTCTGTTCGAAGACCTCAGCCCCAGTTACCTACTCAAGCGTCGAAGACACGAAACATATGTCAATCCTAGAAGCTTGGTTATTCCTACGCAGGTAAAACCCGGCACCTTCAGATCCGAGCCCCCACCCGTCCTTCAACTGCTGATTCCTGATCAAGTCCGTAGAGACCGTGCTATCAGGATCCTTGTGGCCACGAGTGCCCAGCAGGTCGTTATGGTTATCGACAAATGAGTTAACATTCTTCTGACCAGAAAAATCTAGCTCCCTCTGAGGAAGAAAAGGAGCTAATCGTAGAAGCTGCTCCAAAGAGAGCACAGCAACGAAACATACACAAAGAAAACTTAATCGACGTAACTCCACTATTCATTGAGACAGTAACCCCTCTGCCGTCCTCATCGGCCTGAAAATGAGTGAGGCAGTCCATCGTAACTGATAACGTTTCACGGAACCAAAGCCTTTTCATATATATATATATGTGTGTGTGTGTGTGTGTGTTAGGGACATTCCTTTTATTGAAACAGGACTGTGTATCTCTTACCTTGAAGCAACAGCAAAGCAGAATCAATTTCAATCAGGTAAAGGCATTATTCCCTCAATATTAAAATCTTCATCGGCTGATGATATGTCTTGTGTTTAATCACTGCTGTCAGTATCCTCTCCTATATTTATTACAAATTTTTCAATATCATTTTCCTCTATTTCATCCATGATGCCATCAGAAATCCAGTATTTTTGTGCCAATGTTTGGACATGATTCACACAGGCCTCCCATTTTCCCGGAGTAACGGTTTGCAATGCCTCACTCCATAAAGTTTCTATGCTTTCTTTCGTGAAAGAGGCATTATACCGACCCACATAGTTTTTGGCATCAGCGCAAATCAACTCAATGGGGTTCAAGTCAAAGTGATAAGGTGGGAGTCTTAATACTTGATGTCCATGATCTGCTGCTTTTTAATCAACGATAAATTTTTCCTGTGGTCTGGTGCGTTGGACAATCTGTAGTAATTCCGCTTTAAGCATATCAAGTGCGAATTCAATGTTATGTCGCTGAAGCCATGCTTGTATTTCAGCCTTCTTCCAGTTCGTCGTGGGTATTTTTTCGGCAAGCATGCAGTGATATGGTGCATTGTCCATGACGATTATTGAATTTAATGGTAAATTCGGAAGCAGCTGGCTTTCAAACCATTTTCTAAAGTTTTCGGAATTCATTTCATCATGGTAATCACCACTTTTTGTCTTCGAACGAAATAAAAATGCAGCCTCTGGTATAAAACCATCCTTTGTTCCGGCATGGCAAATTATAAATCTGCTTCCTTTCGGTGAAGGAACTTGGAGTCCAGTTGGCTTTTCACAACTTGTGTCTTGCCATCCTTTAGGACAAAGATGAGACGTTAGAAGCCGTGTCACATCTTGATAAACAACAGCTTTTGGAACGGGTAGATTTTCATTACGCTTTAACTCCTTTAAGAAATGCCTACGTTTCGCTACAATGTCGGGTTTCTCTATTAAAAACTTTCGACCATTCCATCGCTTATATTTGAAACCCAAATCATCTAGTATTTTACTCAATGTAGTCTTACCCCGTCAAAATCAATACTGTCGCGTAATTTTATTAATAAAGACTGAAGAGTAGGGATTTCCTTCTTTTCATACATGTCATGTACCGTTCTGCGTACAACGCATTTGTCAAAATCATCTATTTCGCGCTTCGGCGCTTTCTTGTTTCGTCTTTTACCAGGAGTTGACCAAACCTCGCTTGTAGCAGCCTGTTTTTTTTCCGAATTCTGTAAACATTTCTCAGTGAAACTCCTGTAGCCTCCGAAACGCGTTCATTGGATTTTTTGACATCCACTTTCGGAACTCCATTTCGTTTTTCTTCGTCCATGAACATTATTACATTCCCAATAATATCCCTAGCTTGGCTTTTCAGTACTTTTCCAGCTTTCAGTGTGCTGAGTGCCATAGTTGTGAGCAATAATATTAACAGTATCACAAAAAAAAAGGTAAAAGAAACAACAAAAGAAAAAACCGTGAGTAAAGCTCTCTTGCTTGCTACAAAGCTAGCTTGAAAAATCAGTAACAGAAGTCTGAAAGGGTCTTTTTGCGATGTTCAAGATTCTTTTCCCTCCCACAAGGACCCTTGAAGGAGAAGCTCTAAACACCACAGGGAATCAACATTAGGAGGGACCGCCAACACTCCCCCCATCAACCCCGTATCGTCATTGTTTATTGCCCTGTTCCAAGAGGGTTGGACGTGATTAGTTGTAAGCACGCTGTTTACGATACGAAGTTCCCTAAAACTGGTAAAGTGAATCCTTCCCAACTGCCAGGTTAAACTGAACGGACTTACACATCGAATCTGGTAAAACCATCCCTGCAAGGGGCAACTGCCGTGGACAACAGCGTGTATCAGATGAGCGGGGTCATCGTCGGCTAGCTCGCATTGTAACAGCGGATAGATGGGCCACAGTGCAAGAAATCACTCGGCAATATAACGCTGGTGCACAAAAACGTGTAAGCATCCACACCATCCAGAACCATCTCCTCGCTATAGGGTACAGAAGCCATCGTCCCACGAGGGTACCGCTGCTGACTGCACATCACAGGGTGCAAAGATTAGCATGGGCGCGGGAACATCTTCACTGGACCCTAGACATGTGTAAAAATGTTGCCTGGACTGATGAGTCGAGATTCACGTTGGTACATGCGGATCGCAGATTACGAGTACGGCGCAAACCACATGAAGAGATGGATCCTTCTTGCCAGCAGGGTAGTCTTCAAGCTGGTGGGGCTCGCATTCTCGTCTATTGATTGTTTACGTGGACTGCAATGGGACCCTTGGTACGTGTGACATCGTCCCTCACAGGTCAACGGTACCGGGATATCCTGGACGACCATTTGTTCCCGTCTGTGCGCCTTCAACATCCCAATGGGGACCTCATGCTGCAACAAGAGAATGCAGCTCCCGAATTGTATCCGAATGGCTGCATGAACACTCCACCGACGTGACCTTGCTCTCTTGGCCAGCTAGGTCACCTGACCTCAATCTTGTCGAGCACATCTGGGATGTCATTGAGAGAGATGTTCGAGGCTCTGACCCCTTCCATCAAATCTTCGTGAAATGTGGGTGCTTGTTCAGGGGCCGTGCATCCGTATGGCTTCCCAACGCTTCCGGTGTCTTGTCGAGA
Source organism: Macrothele yani (assembly GCA_039090855.1). Classification (NCBI taxonomy): domain Eukaryota; kingdom Metazoa; phylum Arthropoda; class Arachnida; order Araneae; family Macrothelidae; genus Macrothele; species Macrothele yani. The sequence continues at coordinate 72,097,480 of CM077010.1, read as the reverse complement.
CCATGCCGAGACGGAAGTGGTCGCTTAGAGTGTGCATGGTTTCGGATCTTTAGCAATGGAATCATTTGAAGTAATTAAGACAACAAACGAGAAAGATGAAACAGAATTTTCGGTTGTAATGAACACGTCTTTTGAGTTCTTCCGACACGAATAAAATATTTAAAATCATTCATAAACTGTGAACATAAGATTTCTCGTAGATGAAGAAAGATATCGGAGGCAAATGGATTTTCATGTCGAACAGTTAGAAGAAGAGGTGTGCAGAGGAAATATTTTTTTTAAATACGTCTCCTGGAAGCAGAGACAGCAAAAAAAAGACTAACATTTATGTTCCTAGCGGGAAAACTGTGCGGTTTACTATAAACCGCCACACAGGAAAACTGCCACACATCTTTCATCAACTTGGAAAACTGCCACACATCGGAAAACTACTACACAGGAAAACTGCCACATGTTTTTCATTAAGGGGCCGGGCACAAATTGCAGTTCCTCCGAGTAACAATTTGAATGTGTGGCGGTTTTCCAATGGGGCAATTTTCCTGTGTGGCAGTTTTCCAAGTTGGTGAAAGACATGTGACAATTTTCCTGTGTGGCGGTTTCCCAGCAACCAAACTATGCATTATTTCAGGAAGGAAATGCCCACAACTATTTTTCGTAATTAGTAGCATCTGACTGAAAAATGATTTTTTCAATCGGCTTTTTAGACTCGCAGATAGTGCTATAAATATGCTGTGAACAGAAACATGAACATATGCCCTCTGGTGGCAAACTTGTACTTTAAGAAAAATGTTAAATTGTAAGTAAAACATTTCGCACTAGAAACGCTCGCCGACAGAGACAGAAATTTTCAAATCGGACTAATAGTTTCAGAGATATGGTGTCCATAGATGGACAAAGTGATACGATAAGCACGTGCTCTTTTTTTTACAAAAGACATGCTACAATTAAACGTATTCTTTATATGATGGTTATCGATATAGAATAAAAAAGAAGAATCAGTGTGGCTCAATAATATGGAATTTTTCGAAAGAAAAAAAGAAAAAAAGTACAACGGGCGAATTACACTGTTATCGCAGTTTGAGAACAGGGGAATAGACAAGCATATAGCCATATAGTGGGAACAGACAAGCAGATAGACATATAGTAGAGGCAGACAAGCATAAAGCCATGTATTGTGGATAGACAAGCATTTTGTTTTTAACTAGAAAGGAGAAGCTTCAAAATTGTGAACTTCCCTTCACACTTTGCCCAAGCTTAGAGGACTGGCAGCGTTTACACAAATAAGAAAACGCTGGCATGTTTAAAAGTTAAATTTTTTGTTTTAAAATGTAGAGAATTTTAGGAAGGGAGTGTCTGACCGCAGGTCTTAAACAACCCTTCGAAATATGAAGCTAGGAGAGTTGGGCTAGAGTGCCCGATAGGAAAGTCACACGCAAGCGAGGTAAAAAGCGGAAGGAAGACGCCCTTATTTATAACCGGGGGCCAGTACCCTGGGCCCGACGGCTTAACGTGCCCATCCGACGCACGGCTGATATTTGGTGATTCGAGCGTCCGTAGCTGTCTAGGATCGAACCTGAGATCTTCTCCGTGGCAGTCACTAACGTTGACCACTAAAATCCGTGTCCCATTTTTTATCCTTACTGAAACTTCTGCATATGCGCCAGCTTTCTAAGACATAATTTAATGTCATGGGTTTTGGCATAGTCTTTCAGGGTTTTGCGAATATTTTCATCTAATTGGATATTCACTTTTTTTCTTTTATTTCCTTTCATATTGAGGGTATTCCTATCGTAAATAAGATCATTGTGTTCGGCTTCACTTTTTAGACTTTTTATCAACATATAAAAATTGGGATGTGGTTTTTAATTAATGAGTTCAATCGGAAATTCCATCCCTCCACAGCATTATTCGTACGGTGGCGTCTACCATGACAGTTCCAAAAATCAAGCTTAATATTATCACTGTCCAACCACTGTTCTGTAAAATAGTTATAAAAAAGCTGTAGCTTCTCATTGTTGGGAGAGTCTTCTTGTACGGCTAACCAGCCGTCATCGACATCATCGACAGGAAGGTAAGCCAAGGCAGAGCACAAGCGTATGCGCAGTCTCATTTCTTCGTTGTCGGTATATTCGCTGACCAATCCCAAGTTCTGAACGTTGCGCCAGAGACATTGGTTAAAATGATAATTGCATCCATTAATTTTTATAGATGGAAATATTTTCCTCAATGAATCGATTGCAGCCATCTCAAAATTCATGTTCACCGTCTCCAGATTCCATTCATTTACGTGCTGCTTCACAAGGGAGAAGAACAGTTCGTATGTTTGTTTCTTCTTATTTAGCATTAAGGCATACACGGCAGGAATTACATTCGTTTCTTGTAAGGAGCTACCAATATCTACATGAGTTGTATAAATCTGCAAGAATTGCTTACTGCAGCTCTTGAATGTTCCATCTACAAAGAAGGCTTCACATTTAGTTAAAGCTTCTTTTCCCCTTTTTGTGGCAAAGGCGATTTTTTTAATTAATTCCATCATCGAATAGAAGAAAACTCTCCTTTTCTTCATTGAGCAATAAAACATCGTCAGTCAGTATAATTTCTTCTATACTTTTGGGGTCGTTTGAAGCCCCACGCGCTTTAGTCCGAATCCGATTCAGACTGTGCTTCACGGTAGAATATAACGGCACTTCCGTCACGAAGTCATACCCACGGTCCATAAGTTCTGTCATTTCTTCGCGGTAAATTGTTGGCAGTGGTTGATCTTCTTCGCGAGCCCGCTTTTTGGCATTCTGTACTTTCTTTTTAACATCAATCTCTGCTAAATTTGGTTTACAAGTATGATCTTTTACTTGTAAAACAAAGCTTTCCTTTGAATACATTCGCCCCTTACATTTTTCACTCTTTTCTTTCGAGCAAATCTACATTGTCGAACCATTCTGATTTCTCCTTTTCATTCGATATCGATAACCATCATGTTAAAGCACACGGTTTGTTTTTTGTTGTCTCAATGACTTCAAAAGATTCCATTGTTAAAGATCCGAAACGATGCACACTCAAAACGAATTATAATGAAATGGCAGTCCACGTGTCCCATGAGGTTTCGCGATTTTTAAACCACGTGACATCTAGCCTCCCTCGGGTAATCAGTGGTGGGGGAACAACACAAAAGGAACGCGGACACTCCTAGGAAGTCTAAAAGTCACAAAGGGACAGCCTTGTTTTATCTGAAAAGGGGGGAATCAAAATACGAACGGTCGCAAAAGCTACGTTTTTCGGACCGGCCGCAAAAGCGACGACACCGCCGAGACGAATCGCCGCCGTCATCAGGGGACGAAGGGTGGTGCTACACGTCACTAGACAGGTATCTCTAATTCAATTGCTCTTCAATGTAAGGAGAGAAACATCGGAGAACAAACACTCTTCAACCATTGCTGGAAGAACACAAGGGCCGCGGGTGGCCTAGTGGGCAACGTTCGTGACTGCCACGGAAGAGACCTAAGATTCGATCCCAGGCAGTTACGAACGCTCGATCTACTAAATATCCGCCATGCGTTGGATAGGCACGTTAAGCCGTCGCACCCCGGGTACTGGCCCCCGGTAATAAATAAGGGCGTCTTCCTCCCCCTTTCTACTTCGCGTCCGTGTTACTTTTCTATCGGGCACTCTAGCTCAAATCTCCTAGCTTCCTATTTCTACGGGTTGTTTAAGACATGGGGTAAGACACTCCCTTTCTAAAATCCTCTACATATGATCATATGGAAGAACACTAGTTGGTGGGGGCAGCGTTATGGTCTGGGAAATGTTTTCGTGGCATTCCCTGGATTCGCTCATGCCTGTGGAAGACACTATTAACCGAATTCGTTATGAATCTATCCTTGCAGACCACGTACACCCATACATACTGATGGTCTTCCATCGGGCGGATGGGATCTTCCAGCTGGACAACACACAGCTAGAAATGTCCGAGAGTAGTTGCAAGAGCACGATGATGACTTCAAAGTACTTCCCTGGCCCCTCATTCCCCAAACGTAAAACCAGTTGATCACCTGTGGGACCACCACGATCGTGTTGTTCGCTCTATGGATCCTCCACCACGCACCCTCCAGCAGCTGTCAGATGTACTGCAGTCAGGATAGCTCCACATACCTGTGAACACCTTCCATCACCTTTTTGAGTCACTCCTAGCTCGTCTAGCTGCTGTCCGCGCTGCACACGGCGGTTACTGTGGATATTAGCTTGTGGTCACAAAAATGTGACTCAACTGTGTGTATTTATATATAAAGAGAAGTAAAATAGTTTTAGTTTGTCTCGCATGATTTCCCCTCGATCACAAACAGTTGCTAGAAGACGAACAGATTCCAAGACAGTGATAATTCACTTAAGGGTAAACGTGTCATGTTGCTGTGTGCAGCGGGGACGGCTAGACAGTTTCGGATTTTTTACTACCATCCACCCACACCTCCCTATTTGGACTTGGAACCGTTAATGGACGAAATCTACTGTGTCTTCAGATCGCATAAAGAAATATGCACCAAGAAAAGTATACAATGCTAAATTAAAAATTCCAAGACAAAATCTAGGGATCTTGAGCTTTTAACTCATGCTCTTATGAGAACAGTGGAAAATACAAGGACTTGTTATGAAAATTTTTCATTTATTTTATTAGTTTGAAGAATGAACGAGGCATTAATTATCACGAGCAAATTGCAAGAATTTCGTGTTTTAACGGACTTCAATAATTGTCCGTCATAACTTCTTTGGGGGCCCAGTCAGATGTCTTATCCTTGGAAGCCCACTGAGGTTTCTTAGCCTAGGGGCCTACTAAGCTGGGGCGAATATTCGGGGTGTGCTAGGTGTGCGACGCACACCCACGTAGAGTCGTAATTTAACCTATATTATCGATATTATTTTTTCGGATTTGTTTCTAATAAAACTCGCCAGAGTTCACCCTGAGGCTTCGAGTGGTGGTTAAAATTAATATCCCCACATAATGTTTTCAATAAGAAGAAAAGGTTCGTTCAGTAAGCATATCGCATTTGCGCTAGAATCCTGGGGTGTGCTGTTTCGCGTGCGTACATCCGACGACCTTAAAGCAGCTGTGGTACAAGCGATCCCCAGACGGCGCTGCAGGTCACGTTCTTATTCCCCTGTGATTTCAAACGTAACAGCGGAACTCTCAAGGTGTGCTACCCAAAACGAGCACCGTTTGAGTCCCACGGAACAATGCAACCAGTTGTTGTTATATTGCTTTTTCTTTTTCGTTTTATGTGTTTCCAATAAGACTCGCTGAAGTTTGTCCGCAAAACTTAATTCCCTTGCTCAATATTTTCGTGAAGAGGAGAAGGTTCGTTGCTCCGTGCAGTAAACAGAACGAAGTAAATAATACTTGCAACTGCAGGAATGCTATTTTAGCAGCGGACACCCTAAGTCGTTTAAGCAACTGTAATTCAAAGCCTTCCGGATGGTGCTAAATGTCATGTTTTCATTTCCTCGTGGATTCAACGCAGCGGTTTTAATTCCCAGGTTGTGCACGCTTAAAAAAACACCACTGGTCATACTTGTTCGCGCTTGGAATAGCGTGGAGTCATAAACACACTTCAGTGTTCTGCTACGAGCTGCTGGTTTTTTTTTTTTTTTTTTTTGTCGCTGTGCGAATCAGTGTGTTTATGAGCACAGACTTAAATATGCAATTTGAATTTTGACATCCATTTAGGTTGATGATATATTAATTGTCCAATTTTCTGCCAGAGATTTTGCAAATTGTGTAAAGCTGGTAAAAGAAAGTAAGCCTCGTGCTATATTTAAAACATATGTAAAAATAAGATACCGAAAATTCGTTCATGGCTCTAGTATTTGCACAAGAAATTCAGATTTTTCTTAGTGTATGTAAAGTTCTTTACCGTAAGTCATTAAAACCGCCACGGTGGCGCAGTGATCTAAGCGATTGCCTTTGATCATTTGTCCGAAAAGGGACCGGTTTCGAATCCCGGTGAGGCATGATGTTGTGTTTAATTTACGGCACTGGCTCTCTCCCTCCCTGGAACCAGTGACCCTAAGTTAGGCACGGGAGACTGCTTATAGTCCATTAAGTTGCTCACGGCGGTCGTTAAACCTCCAATTAAAAAAATAATAAAGGTTATTAGTCGACAGCTAAATAAAAGAAATGCTTTCGTATGTTCAAAAATCAATGGGCAAATTTTGCAGCTCGGGATACATAATAAATTTATTGATGTCTGGGGAATTTGGAGGCCATAACAGCGCACAACACCCAACCTAAGTAGGCACACGACGTCACTACTACTAAGGCTTTAATCCGGCCTTGCTACCAAAGTATTGCTCTGGCCTCTAAATTCCCCAGATATAAATCCAATCGAGCATCTGTGGTTTGTGTTGGAACAGCAAATCGGATCTGCGGCGGTATTTACTTACAAGAGTTAAAAGATCTGATGGTAACGTGTTGGTTCCAGATACCGCAAGACACCTTCAGAAATCTTGTAGCGTTCACGCCTCCCCGGTTAAGAGCTGTTTTGGTGGCACGTGGAGGACCAACATCATATCAGTCAGGGACTGATAATGTTTAGGCTCTTCGGTATATAGGAAATTAATTTGAAATCACTTCATGGAGAAAAAAGCTTTAATAATTCAAAGGTATTTTCAAATTATTTTCCCCTTTTTATTTTGTAACTAGCTGGGTAGCAATGCGATGTTAACTACTTTTCTTACTTAACTCATCAAGTCAAACGTAATAAGAAACGCTCAATTTGTTTTATCTCCCCATTCATGTTTTGAGAAAAAGAAAAGGTCTACACAGGGAAAGCCGGCAAGAGACGAGATTGAAAACTGAAGGAACGAACGAAGGAAAGCCACAGACTCGCACGCAATAAAACCGGATGGCAGCCGTTCTTGAATCTTTACGTCATCGAGAAGCGGAAATTGCGTAACCCATTACCTGGCACGATTTCAACTTTCAGATGTAGTCCGATTTCCGAGTCAGAGGCAACAAAAAGATTTCCCGGTATCCTAACGAGACTTGTCAAGGAACTGCCGCTCGTTTTGTTTTCAGTAACTCCAAATGATTTTAACAGCCAGTTCTTTTGTTTGGCCTGGAATACTTTCTTCATTAGTTTCACGAACCTGTTCGATTATTGACGATGAAGACCTTGATTACAAATAGTTTTGACTACAAATTTTAGTGACTGAAATAGTATTTCATAATGTACGTCGCTTTCCTTAGTGCTGAGGTGGAATATATTCTTCGAAAGTGCAGTTCTCCGTAAGTCATTTTTTTTTTTTTTTTACAAATTAGCAATAACTGAATACTACGCGTCAGGGGCGCCGCCAAGGGCATTTGCCACTCGGGTTCAAGCTCAGATTTGCCGCCCCTTGTACAAGAATATTTTTCAATTTTTATTAATTTTTACATGAAGCAAATACCTTCCGTAACAATTATTTTCTTTTTCCTGTAAATTACGAGTTTTCATAAAAAACAATTGTCTCATATAAAACTGAAGGGGGAAAAAATCTGCAAAACTGATTTTGATGATGCTGTCCGAATTGTTCTAAGTCTGGGCCGCGGGTGGCCTAGTGGGCAACGTTCTTGACTGCCGCGGAAAGGACCTCAGGTTCGATCCACTAAATATCCGCCGTGCGTCGGATGGGCACTTTAAGCCGTCAGATCCCGGGTACTGGCCCCCCGGTAATAAATAAGGGCGTCTTCCTCCCCCTTTCTACTTCGCTTCCGTGTCACTTTCCTATCGAGTACTCTAGCCCAGATCTCCTAGCTTCCTATTTCTAAGGGTTGTTTAAGAACTGGGGGTTAGACACTCCCTTCCTAAAATCCTCTACATATGAACATTTTGTTCTAAGTCTGTAGCAATTTTTTTGTTTTCAATACTAACGATACTTATATTTGAAAGTCGTTCCTGTTTCATATTTAATCAAAAGTAACTTTCGATGATTTTAAATTTGGAAAATTATCTTTTTCCGTACGTCACTGTTACACACACTAAAAATTTGAAAAAAGGGTTTTGTGCACCTTATTTCCGCTATCAATTCTACGAAATGGAAAAGGGGATAGTAATCTTAAAGACCTTTATGGAATTTAAGCCTAACAGTAAGAAAAACAAAGATGTTTATATTTAGGCAGTGTAAAAATCCGCACAATCCAAAACCTTTTTTATTTCAACATGGGACATGTGTGCTCTTTCTATCTCCGTTCAACCGTATTTTGCAACAAGCATCATCAAAAATATTCTTAAAGGTACTGAATTGTTTGGAAAACGTATTAATGAAATATGCATTCTAAAGCACTTTGTATGTTCATGTGATGCTTAACTTAAGTCCAAAGGGTTTTGGCGCAGTGGTCGAAGCGCTGGCTTCTGATAATTCTTCCGATTTGGGTCCGGGTTCGAATACCGTTGAGACATGAATGTTGTGTTTGTCTTACGGCACTAGATCTCTCCCTATCCTGGGACCAGCGGTCCTAACTTAAGGAAGGACAACTGCTTATACTGTCCATTGAGTGGCTCACGGTATTCGTTAAACCTCCAATCAAAAAAAAAAAAAAAAATTCGGTTTAGTCACACAAATGTGAAGCAATTATTAATCCTTTTTGTGCAAAATCTGACAATTTTATTTGTAAGTCCATAAAAACATTTTATTTTTATTCAATAAAGGATACTAAGGTCATTTAAAAATTGAAAAGTATCGTTATGCGTGTTCAGGTGTACAGTTCTTACCGTTGTATCAAAAAACAGGGTAATTATTTTTCTTTATATTTCTTTTTGGCAGATCAATATCGTATCCATATTTTGGTATCAAAAATTCCTTTTTTTCCTCTTGATTTTTTTACGTGGTCTAACCAGTTCAACAGTTGGAAATTCTGTTTCGCAATCTATTTCCTCGGAAATTGTCTTATCTTCCGCTAACATTCCTTTAAAACCTACTGTGCTGTGTTCTACATTCTTTTAAACCCCCTTTGCTTAGGCACGTGGCTGAGCGCAAAACACGGTGTAGACTTCTCTTTATGAAAATCACTTAACCGGAAAGAGATGGATATTTACTGTGACTATTCATGAAGTATGGACTTAAACGACTGTAACAGAAACAAGAAAGATAACACTGAATTTTCAGGTGTAATAGCACGTCTTTGAATCCGTTCTGACACAAATTAAATTTATCAAAGCTATTCAAAGTCAATGGAACCAGTATGGAAAACAATAGTATCTGACGGAAGAAAGAAGTTTTTCAATCGGGTTTTTAATCCCTCAGATATTGCTGTAAACGGAATTGTGAGCTTACGTCCTTTGGTTGCAGACTTGTGTGTTAAGAAAAACATGAATTTATATGAGAAACATTTCGCACCGGAAACACTCTCCAGCACAAAAAGAATTTTTCAAATCGGACTCTTAGAAACAGAGATATCGACAAAAAAAGATGTGACTTTACGTCCCCTGGTGGGAAAACCATGCATTATTTAGGAAGAAAGTATTCTCAAAAGGTTTTTCCGTATGAGCACTATCGGTCCAAGAAAAAAAAAAAAAATTAGTCAAGTTTTCAGGAGCCCAGATTTTGCTACAAATACATCAGAAGCAGACATTAACACTTATGCGCCCTGGTGGCAAAACTATTCTTCACCAAACATTAGAAATTATGCGGAAAGTATTTTCCATCAAGTCTTGTATGCGATACAGAAAGAATTTTTCAATTCGGAATTTTTAGAAGCAGAAATAACGCAGAAAACACAATTTACATTTGTGCCTCCTAGCGGAAAGTCTAGATTTACTTGAAAATTTTGAATTTATAGGAAAAACATTTCGCATCGGAAAAACTATCCAACAAAAAAGGAATTTTTCAAATCGGACACCTAGAAGTACAGATATTGGCAAAAATAAGATATACATGTACGCCCCCTGGCGCAAAAGCCATGCATTATTTCAAGAAAAAATGTTTCTAAAAGCTTTGTTGACATAACTAGTATCGGTGAACAAACCACTTTTTTTCTATCGAAATTTTAAAAGCTCATATTTTGCTGCAAACACATTTGAAGCGGAAATTGAGACTTACGTCACCTGGCGGCCAAACCATTTTTCTTCAAGAATTAGAAATTAGGTGCAATGGATTTCCCATCAGCAGCTGTATCCGGTACAGAAAGATTTTTTCAAATCGGAGATTTGGAAGCAGATATATAGGGGAAAGCACTTTACCATTACGCCCCCTAGCGGAAAGTCTACGAATTAATTGAAAATTTTGAAATTATATGAAAAACATGTCACACTGGAAACACTATCTAACAAAGAAGGAATTTTTCAAATCGGACTCTTAGAAGTAGAGATATTGGCAAAAATACGATATACGTCTATGCCCCTGGCGTAGAAACCATGCATTATTTTAAACAGAAAATGTTTCTAAAAGGTTTGTCGACATGAGTACTATCTGTCTACAAACAACGAATTTTTCAATCAAGAATTTAGAAGCTCATATTTTGCTGCAAATACATCAGAAGCGGAAATTAAGATTTACGCCCACCAGGGGACGAACAATTTTTTTACAAAAATTAGAAATTATATGCAAACGATTTCCCATCAGGAGCTGTATCCGGTGCAGAAAAAAATTTCAAATCGAAGATTTAGAAGCAGAGATATAGGGTGAAACACAATTTACGTCTACGCCCCTAGCGGAAAGTCTATGAATTACTTGAAACTTTTGAAATTATATGAAAAACATGTCACACTGGAATCACTATCTAACAAAGAAGGAATTTTTCAAATCGGACTCCTAGAAGTAGAGATATTGACAAAAATAGGATATATATCTACGCCCCCTGGCGGAGAAACTGTGGAATATTTTAAGAAGAAAATATTCCGAAAATATTTATCAATATGAGTGGCATCAGTCCACGAAAGAATGTTTTCAATCGATATTTTAGAAGCTCAGATTTTATGGCAAATACATCAGAAGCAAAAATTAAAACTTACGCCCCCTGGTGGCTAAAGTATTCTTTACAAAAAATTTGAAATTTTATGCAAAATATTTTCCATCAGCAGATGTATCCGCTGAAGAAAGCATTTTTCAAATCGGAGTTTTAGAAGAAGAGTTATCGGGAAAAAATGTAATTTACTTTTACGCCCCCTAGCGAAAAATCTATGTGTAATTTGAAAAAGTAACTATATCTAAAATACTCTTCGATATAAATGGAATCGAAAGATAAAATAATTTTTTCAATCGGATTTTTAGAAGAAAATATGTGGAGTAAAACGTATTTTTTAATTCGACATCATCTTAATTACGCCCCTAGTGGCGAAATTGTACATCGTAAAAAAAACGAAATAAAGGATCATCATTCGCATATTTCAAGCTTCCCAATGCAAAAAGAATTTTTCAAATCGGACTAATACTTGCAGAGATATCGTATGTACAGACGGACGGACGGACAAACCGGTAACATAAGCACGATCCTTTTTTACAAAGACGTGCTAAAAAAGAGGTCGATATATTATCACAAAACAGCAGCAAATTACTTCCAAGCTTGGTTCCAAGAATCCAAAGAAAGTTTCGGTAAAGGATTTATGATTATTGCTGGTTTCTTTTACAATGGGAAATTAAAGTTAAGGAAAGTTGAAATGAATGTTAAAGTCAATTCTACATATTATTAAAATAATGTTTTAACTCCTATATTTAAAGAGGAAATACCTTCCTTTATCCACAGTCTTCAAAGAGAAGAACTCCGTCAGGATAAAGCTGCCAGTTATACATCCAAATCTACCACACTTTTTCTTGAAACAATGGTAAAAGAGACGGGTATCGAGTCAATACCTTTTGTTCATATTCCTTCAAATTCATCTCAGCAATGGACTATTGTGCCTTTGGGCTGCTAAATATAGTGAATTCTAAAAGCAGACTTAAAACAATTATTGGACTGTGAAAGTAGTGAAGCACCAGTGGGATAAAATACCACTGCCAATGTTAAAAAATACTCATTTATCTTGGAAATCTAGCTGTACGTTCATTGTCCAGAGAAAGGGCTATCAATTGGAACATTTAAAAGAACTCGTTTTATTTTAAACGTTAATTATATTGCTAGAAAATCATTTTTAAAATGTGTGAACATCTGTATAAACTATTATAGGAAAATTACTAATATGTGGAATGCGCACTTTTCAACTTTTGGAATGAACTTTTTTTTTTTGTTTTTTTTTTTAAAATGAGGTCTTCAAGAGACTAAGGAGTCTTTTTTTAATGTGGAAACTAAATCTCTCTATTCTAAAAAAAGGAACTGCCGCCGCTGTTTTAGAAATTTCGTGACTCTCTTGCTTTCCTAGCTCGCAGAGGAAAACGTATTGAGCACAAAAATATGAAATTTACATCGTTTGTAGATAATTGTTTGGAGAACACACTGTAATAAACCGTTTTTAGATTCTAGCGATACTTTAAGAGCTATTGTATTTCAAAGTTAAGATAAGCAAAAAAGTGCTATCAGGTCCCGTTCCGGACACACTAACAGCAACAGAACCAACAGAACCACGAAGCTGTGTAGGCATGTAGTGCCATAACCGAATTTTTGCACCTCGTCGCCCTTCTTTTGAATTTCGATTTAGTTTACGAGAAATTAAATTTCTAAATTTCACAAAATTCTCTATTTCGCGATGGGATCCATTTTAAAAAAAAACTGATATATGACAAACTACAGTATAAATCATAACGCATTGCAATTTTTACAGCATAAATTTACAACTATCGTCCCTTTTTTGCAAAAAAAAAAAAAAAAATTAAGAAAAAGTCATTTCTGCTTTTTAAGCATTTTTTAAAGACGCAATGGAAAAAAACGAACGGCTTCTCTTGTCTTCACGATAACCACAGAGGAACGTTCCGGACCCGTGAACTGCTGCCATGGTGACGCAGAGAGTTTGTTATGCATATGTTTTGTTGGTAAAGCTATCTCAGTTGTTAAAGGTGGACGTCAAGTAATCTTGCTTCCTATACTTCCAATGGAAAAACTTCTGTACACATTTTCTTCACAATTAATGCGTTCCCAAAGATGAAACTGTAAATATCAATTAAAATAGCTTCATTTTATAACTTGGAATACTTAATATTTTCTAAAACATAACCATAATTATGTAATCCAACATTTTTTTGTCTACTGACGTCATCAAAGTACAGGTCGCGCCATCTTTTTTCTGGACAATTAATGCGTTCCCAAGGATGAAAATTTGAACATCGATTAAAATAGCTTCATTTTATAACTTGGAATACTTAATCTTTTCTTAAACATAACCATAATTATGCAATCCAACATTTGTTTGTCTACTTACGTCATCAAAGTACAGGTCGCGCCATCTTTTTTCTGGACAATTAGGGCGTTCCCAAGGATGAAAATTTGAACATTGATTAAAATAGCTTCATTTTGTAACTTGGAATACTTAATATTTTCTAAAACATAACCATAATTATGCAATCCAACATTTGTTTGTTTACTTACGTTATCAAAGTACAGGTCGCGCCATCTTTTTCTGGACATTAGTGCGTTTCCAAGGATGAAAATTTGAACATTGATTAAAATAGCTTCATTTTGTAACTTGCAATACTTAATATTTTCTAAAACATAACCATAATTATGCAATCCAACATTTGTTTGTCTATTTACGTCATCAAAGCACAGGTCGCGCCATCTTTTTTCTGGACAATTAGTGCGTTCCCAAGGATGAAAATTTGAACATCGATTAAAGTAGCTTCATTTTATAACTTGGAATACTTAATATTTTCTAAAACATAATCATAATTATGTAATCCAACATTTTTTTGTCTACTGACGTCATCAAAGTACAGGTCGCGCCATCTTTTTTCTGGTTCCAACACCACCGAAGGAAAAGTTACTTATTATTTATATAATTATGGTTATGTTTTAGAAAATATTAAGTATTCCAGGTTATAATATGAAGTTATTTTAATCGATGTTAAAATTTTCATCCTTGGGAACACAATAAATTGTGAGGGAAAGGAGTACAAAAGTTTTTCCATTGGAAGTACGGGAAGCAAAATTACTTGACGTCCACCTTAACGGTTTAGCATAACGGTTTACGGTTTACGGAAATGCTTTTTGGACTGCTTTTGTTTTCCTTAGTGGTAAATTTAGTAAGTGCTATAAGTTCAAACGACAAAAGTCCGACCTTCCAAAAATTAACGACAGTAAAAAAAACTCTGAAATTTCGGCACGAGCCTTATTTGCTTAGACATGCAATAAAAATTTAAATTTATAGGAATTTTCCAGTTTTTATTTTATGTGATATACTTGGAGATCGGGCTGCACGGCCCGAGCGCTACTCTGGAAACGAGCGTAGCGAGCCTAGAGGCGCAGCCCCTAGTTTTTAAAAGGAAAACAATTCGATGGTACAACATTCGTTTTAGAGCATAGCTTGATGCTACCCTCAGTATATGAGCCACCATATCTCCGCTTCTAAAATTCCTTTAAAAATTTTTCTTTTTCATTAATATGTTCCATTTGCCACAACACAGATGCGGAACATTATCCTCTTCAAATGATTCACAGTTTTCCCGCTAGAGGGCGAAAATGTCAAAATTCTGGCTATCTCCGCTTTCAAGAGACATGTTTATAAAACTATTTTCTTTTATCGTAGCATTTGCTATGAAGAATACTTTTAGTATATTTTATATTTTTTCATTAGTCACAATTCTGCCCCTAGGCGACGTTAGCGTATGTTTCTGATTGAAAGAGCGAATTTGATTCCAAAAATCTCTTAGAAAAATCAGTGTTTGGTTGAATACTCTTCATTATGAAGAGTATTTTGAAACCATTTTCTTCTTTAAGTAAAACAAAGCTTTTCCGCTTTGGGGCGTCAAGTTACATCATGTTTCTCTCTAAATCTGTTGTTCTAACTCTTCGATTTGAAAACTCTCTTTGTCTATTTGATTTTCCTTCCGCTATGGAAAACTGTTTGTGCACAGTTGATTTTCATAACATACTTTTTAGCGGCTTGTGGGTACAAGTAGATATTTCCATTTCTCGATGTTTTATAGAATGTAGAAATCTGGTTAATTTTTTTATCCGGTTTCATTGATTATGATATTTTTGAATTTATGCGCAGTTTTGAAAAGGAAAAGGACTACTTTTGAGATTATCTTGGTGTAAGTATATTTCTGTGGTGTAAGTATATTTTCTGTTTTGCTGAATTTTTAGATTTTCGAAAAATCTGATTTTTTTTTTTTTTCTTTTGGGCGTTATATTTTTCGTAACGGACAGAATTCAAAGGACGTTCTTATTACAACGAAAAATTCGGTGTCATCTTTCCTGTTTTCTACTCTTGATAAATACAAAGACGGCATGCATGCTTTTCCCGAGTATAGTTAAACATTTCAAGTGAGTCAAAGAATTTGAAATTGTGAAGTTTTAAAATACCATGTTCTTTTTTTACAATTAGTACCCATCTGAACACTTTTGAGAACAGAGGCTTTTCTCTTGTACAGTATTTTACATTATTTTAGTCAAATAGCGACGCCAGAATACGAAACTTCAGCAAGAAAGTGTGGAGTACTACGTGTGTATGAATGCTCGAAACAGGGAAAATGACCCTAAGCATATTTCCCAGTTTTTCAGAAGCAAGTAGTCCTTTTCCTTCTCAGCACTCTTTTGTAAAAATACTGCATGCTTAGCTTATGGTATCACTTTGTTCATCCGTGCGTATGTGAATACAATACCTCTACAAGTTTTAGTCCGATTTGACGAATTATTTTTGCATTGAGAAACCCAAATTGTGAGAACCATGAACTTTGCTTTCCGGTCCTTTTCCAATTTACAATTTTAACGCCAGAGGGTGCAAATGCTATAAAATCTAAAATACATTTCGCTCCATATCTGTGCTTCTGAATATCTAATTGAAAAAATTCTTCTTTTGCTTCGATACCATTTATTATGAAGATTATATTATATTAGGTAGCCTTTTCCCCCAGAAAACGTAAAGTTTCTCCGCTAGGAGGCGTTAAATAATATTGCGATTTCTTCTATATTTCTACTTTTAAAAGTCCGACTTAAAAAATCCTTTTTGCGTCTATAGAGTTTGTGGTGGGAAATGTTCTACATAGCAGAACATCGCGGGCTGGTCTCTGGACCACGGAGGTGGCCGAGGCCCGAACCAGCGTCTCAAGACAGGAACTCTATCGCAACACTTCAAACAAACTCCAAAGAGTTCAATGAGTCCCCATGGAGCCAAGCACATTGGCGGAACGGGACATAGAAATCAGTAAATAGTAAATAAATAGATATCCTGGAGTATCTGGTACCATAATGTCAAGAGCAGGTCCTCCAGTTCCCGTACATTTCGGGGTAGTGGTGTTTCCGCATACGAACCTGCTCATGCAAGTCTAACCACAAATGTTGGATTGAGTTCATGTGAAGTGCATTTCGAGACCAGGGCATTGACAGAAAGTTACCAGCATGTTCCTGAACCACTCCTTGACGTTTCTGGCAGTGTGGCATGGGGCTTTTTATCCTGTTGGTGATAGCCATCACCAACAGGGAATACAGTTGCCATGAATGGATGAACTCTGTCCCCAACGATGTTCAGATACCTGACAACTGTTAGGGATTGTGCTATTGAGATAATGGGGCCTAACGTGTCCCAAGAAAACATTGCTCAGAGCATAACACCTTCGTCGCCGGCCAGTTTCCGCCCAATAGTGCATCCAAGTGGCAAAGCTTCCGTTGGTAATCGGCATATCCGCATTCGGCTGTCTATGTGATGCACGAAGAATCGTGATTCGTCAGGCCATGCCACTTTCTTTTAATTATCCACGGTCCAATCTCTATAACCTTGGGCCCATTTCATGCGTTGTTGGCGATGACGTGCAGTGAGCATGGGGACCCAGCTGGGTTTTCGGCTACGCAGACCCATGCGCAGAAAGCTGCGATGAACTGTGTGCTGTGACACATTGCCCTGATCACCACTGCTGTAGCTGCGTGTGATTTGTCGCACTGTGGCCCTGCGGTTGCTGTGAGCAATGTGCGACAGTGTCCACTCCCCTCTGGCACCAGTGAGCTGCTGATGACAGACGGCTGGACGACGGTTCGTTGCTTGGCCATATGTGCACCACTTTTGATACGTGCTCACTACAGCGGCACACGAACAACTCACAAGCAGCGCCGTTTCCGAGATCGTAGTTCCGATGCCCCGTGCCATCACAATTTGCCCTTTTTTCATTAATACAGACATTTTACGTGGACCAGGAACATCAAACAGAGGTCCACGTCAAATGTCTGTATTAATTATTCATTTGCCTTCTAATTATTTGTTCAGTTGCTGATTACCATCCTTGGTGAATCCCCAGCATTGTGCGGGGCTCCAAGAAGCAAGTTGCAAATTGGCTTGGCAGTTAGTGTGTGTGAGTCTGGAGGAATTCGAGGCCGCTGTGGTACCCTGGGTTCGATTCCCTGTGGCGGCCAATGAAAATTTTTCTGTGACTCACTTATAAACGTGAAAGTGCGATGACCTCTGTTTGATGCCCTTTAACAAACTCCGATAAACCGGAAGCTATTCCCATTCTGACTCCGAACACTCTACAAACCGAAAGCCGGTCCTCGGGTTGTGTATATATACACAGTCGAGTCATATTATTGTGACCACCTCCTACTTTTGACGTCAACAGCGCGTAGCCAATGAAAGAAGGCGCGTGTCGTAAGCTGGCTTGTTGGGTACATCAGGTTTGCTGTAAGCATTCTGAAAACACGTCATTCGTTGCTGTCATGGATAAAAGCAGCGATTTATCAGATTTGCAAAAAGCAATGATTGTCGGCTTTCGGGCCAAGGTTGGCAGTATTTCTGAAACACAGCAGTTTGTGAACTGTTCGCGTGCAGCTGTGGCAGAGCAGTTTGTGAACTGTTCGCGTGCAAGTGTATCGTGATTGGAGAAATGGCACCATTGCGAATAAGCGATGTTGAAACTGCGGAGCACCACGGGCCATTGATGTGAGAGGTGAACGTCTGCTGCGAAGGTGCGTGAGGGCCGATCGACACGCTAAAGTGGAGCAACGTACTAGCCCATTGAACCAGGGGGCTAACGAAAGTGCGTCTAAAACGACAGTTCAGAGAAACCTGCTGCATATGGGATCCTCTTGGAGACGGATGGTCACTGCACCTATGCTGACAAAGGTACATCGAAAGAAAAGGCTTATGTTTGCACGGCAGTAGCGGAATTGGACCTCCGCTGATTCACAAAGGATTGCCTTCTCCTATGAATCACATTTTGTGCTTCACCGAACGAATGGACGTTGGCGTATAAAGCGAGAAAAATCGGAGAACAAACACTCTTCAACCATTGCTGGAATAACACAAGTTGGTGGGGGCCGCGTTATGGTCTGGGGAAGGTTTTCGTGTTCATTCCCTGGGTCCACTCGTACCTGTGGAAGGACTATGGACTGAATTCGTTATGAATCCGTCCTTGCAGACCACGTAGGTCCATACATGCTGATTGTCTTCCCTGGGGCGGATGGGATATTCCAGCACGACAATGCGACATGTCACACAGCTAGAAATGTCTGAGAGTAATTGGAAGAGCACTGAAGACTTCAAAGTACTTCCGTGGCCCCCTCGTTCCCCAGACTGAAAGCCAATTGACTATCTGTGGGACCACCTTGATCGTGTTGTTCGCTCTATGGATCCTCCACCACGCACCCTCCAGCAGCTGATAGATGCACTGCAGTCAGCATGGCTCCACATACCTGCGAACACCTTCCAGCACCTGATTGAGTCACTCGTAGCCCGTCTAGCTGTTGTCCGCGCTGCAGCAGGCGGTTACTCTGGATATTAGGTGGTGGTCACAATCAGGGCCGGAGCTAGACCTCTTGCCGCCCTGGTGCAGAAAATACACTGCCGGACAATTGCTAAGGACGGATGACAATAGCAACGATAGCAACCATAAAATGGAAGGCAGCAAAATGCGGAAATTAGCATAAGTGCGAGATACAGTAAGACGTGTTGTGCGTATGCAAATTTTGGATTGCTGAACTTGTTCGTGACGTCATAGCGCTGATAAGAGATATAAAGGATTTGACGCGTATTGACCGTTGTTGTTCAAACGCAAAGTTGAAAGGGAAAGAATCAATTGACGAACTTGCAATTTTCAGTATGTCTTCCCGACATCACCTAGATGATTTTACGCGTGGCCGTATTATTGGCAAGATTGAGGAAGGGCGAAAAATAACAGATGTTGCCAGGGAGTTCGACGTCAGCCACAGTGTTGTTTCAAGGCTTTGGAAATCATTTCAAACAAATGGAGAGTGTGGCAAACGTTACGGGGAGGTCGTGTTCGCAGTACGACACCTGCAGAACATCGGTACATAGTGCTATCAACAAAAAGACACCGGCGCAGCACAGCTAGTGAGGTAGCAAATCAGTATATGGCTGCTACTGGCAAGCAGATCTCCCGAAAAACTGTCGCCAGACGTTTACATGAAGGAGGACTATCCGCCCGCCGTCCTGTTGTGTGCATCGCATTGTCCAGACGTCACCGTACCGCCCGTTTGCAATGGTGCCATCAACATCGCAATTGGACTCATAACGACTGGTCTGCTGTCCTCTTCTCAGATGAGAGTAGATACAGTCTATCGTCTGATTGTCGAGGACAACTGATCTGGCGTGATAGTGGCACTGCATATTGTCCAGCAAACATACAGGAAAGGGACCGATATCCGACATGTAGTGTCATGGTATGGGCTGGCATCATGATCAATGGCCGTACGTCCCTCTATGTACTTCCAACTGGGACTATGGCTGGCCAACGATGCATTAATGATGTTCTGCTACCTAATGTTCGCATGTTCCGTGGTGCTGTCGGTGATAGATTCATTTTCATGGACGACAACGCAACATGTCATCGAACAGTCGCAGTCCAGGAGTGTCTTGAGAGCGAGGATATTCAACGCCTCGTATGGCCAGCACATTCTCCAGATCTGAATCCCATTGAAAATGTGTGGGATTCTTTGGGGAGGAGTCTTGCTGGTCGCCAATACCATCCAATAAACAAGGACACCCTCATCCGTGCACTGACAGAGGAATGGGATAAATTACCCCAACAGCTGCTTGATAATGTTGTGCAAAGCATGACACGACGTGTGGAATCTTGCATCGCCCTCCATGGTGGCCATATCCCGTATTGATATCTTACGCCGGAACGCCTGCGGACGGTAATTGCATTTTTTTCACGTTTACATATTCTGCACAAAATGACCTGTTTGTCCCTTGAACACGTTCCAAAGCCTTCTGGATTTCAGAGCACAATAAATTGTCTTTCTTGTAATGTCCTGGCATTCTGACATTATTTTATTTCACTTGGCATCCAACCACACTTACTTTTTTATGCGCTATATAGCCGTTTATGATCTGTCCTTAGCAATTGTCCAGCAGTGTAATTTGCCGCCCCCTCCACAATTTTTCAGAAATGAAGATATAAATGAATGAAGAGGTTTTCGGCCCCTAGGGTTGCCTTATTATATATATCATCATCATCATCATTGTCAACCATTATCAATCCACTGCTGGACGAAGGTCTCCCAAGTTTCCTCCACAACGGTCTGTCTTGTGCCAGTCTCCTCCATGTCACTCCCGCATACTTTCGAATTTCATCCACCCATCTTCCATGTGGTCTTCTTCTGGGTCTTTTCCTGTCCCTTGGAATCCAATCTAAAATTTCGGCTGTCCATCGATGGTCTGTCCTTCTGGCAGTATGTCCAGCCCATTGCCATTTCAGGGATTTAACTCTGATCATGATATCTTCCACTCTTGTCATTTTTCGGATCCACGTGTTCCTCTTCTTATCTCTCCTGGTTACACCAAGCATGCACCTCTCCATGCTGCTTTGAGTTGTCTGCAGCCTTTGTATGTCTCTTTTAGTTAAGGTCCACGTTTCTGCACCATACGTAAGCACTGGAAGGATGCATTGATCAAACACTTTTCTTTTAAGACATAATGGCATATTGCTCTTGAAAATTATGCTGTTTCTTCCAAAAGCTCTCCAGGCAAGTTTTGTACGCCGATTAATTTCTTCATCAATGTGACCCTCGCTTGATATCTGCTGTCCAAGATAAATGTACGTGTCTGTTATCTCTAGCTTTTCTCCATCAATCGGTAAATCTTCATTTCTTGTAAAAGCATTGTACATCACTTTTGTCTTCTGAAAGTTCATTTTTAATCCCACTTCTTTACTCTTGTCAGCAAGTTCCTGGATCATACTCTGTAGCTCTGATGGGGTAGTTGCAAAAATGACTATGTCATCAGCAAAACGAAGGTGGGTTAGATAATCTCCATTAATCTTTATCCCTTTGTTTTCCCAGTTCAGTGATTGAAAGACATTTTCCAATGTGGCATTAAAGAGCTTCGGAGATATGGTGTCACCTTGTCTCACTCCTTTTCCAATTTTTATGTGTGTTGTATTTTCAAACAGCCGAATCTTTGCACTTGCATTTTCATAGATGTTATTAATAATATTAATGTATGCATCTTCAATACCGCAGGATTTCAGAGCCATTGCAACTGCTGATGGTTTCACCGAATCAAAGGCTTTTTCATAATCGATAAAAGCCATGCACAATGGAAGTTCATATTCCCTCGCTCTTTCAATTAGTTCTCTCAGTACGTGGATATGATCTATTGTGCTGTAGCCACTCCTGAATCCAGCTTGTTCTCTCGGTTGAGCCATGTCCAGTGTCACCTTCAAGCTGTGTGAAAGAACTTTAGTGAAGATTTTATAAACTACTGATAGGAGGCTGATAGGTCTGTAGTTCCTGAGATCCTCAATGTCACCTTTTTTATGTAGCAAGATCATTGTAGCGTTGTTCCAATCCTCAGGAATTTTCCCTTCATTAAGGCATCGAGTGAAAATTTGGGCGAGTACTGTTTCGATTTCTCCACTTGCTTCTTGTATGATGTCTACAGTAATTCCATCTTCTCCTGGAGCTTTTGCCCGCTTCATGTTCTTGATTGCATGTGCAACTTCTGCTGGAAGGACTGGAAGAACTCTCGTACTGGTACCTTTCATGATGTCTGGAGTACATGTATCATCCCTTTCATATAATTTGGAGTAGAAATCTTTCACACTTGTCAAAATTTCGCCTCTATTTCTTGTTACAGAACCATCTTCTTTTCTCAGTGCCATAATCTGTTTTTTTCCCTTACTGAGATGTCCCTTTGCTATCTTTAGGCTTTGGTTGTTTTCAATTGCTTTCCTTACTAGTTCACAGTTGAATTTCCTTACGTCTTCAGTGATACTTTTTCGTACTGTCTTGCATAGCTCTATATATTCCACTTTGGAAGTCACATCTTCTTTAGTTGTCCTCATCACTCTTCTTTTTTGCATCAACATTTTGGTTTTTCCTGATAATTTGTTCACATGCAATTTGTTCTTAGACCCAGCTAATTTTGTTGCTGTTTCCATAAGAGCTTTGGTTACTTTTCTGTTAACTTCAGAAATATCCACTTCTTCCGATGTTAGGCCTTCTAAAGCAGAGAACCTGTTCTTCAGTTCCAATTTGAAGGTATTATGGTGTTTTTTAAGGATGGTTATGTCAATACATTTTGTTTGTCTTATGAGCTTGCTACGTTCGAGTTTAGTGTTGAGGTGCATCTTACATCTCACCAAACTATGGTCACTGCCTGTGTTGAACTTGTTTAGCCCACTGCAGTCTTCTATGACGAATTTTTTGTTACACATAATAAAATCAATTTCACTTGTCGTCCCATTTGGATGTCTCCATGTCCATTTCCTGTGTGGCTTTTTCTTGAAAAAGGAGTTCAAGATGAAAAACCCTTCTGCCTCTGCAAACTCTACGAGAGTATTTCCACGTTGATTTCTGTTGCCGTGACCAAATTTACCTACTGAAGTTTCATTCTGTTGCCGTTGCCCTATTTTTGCATTGAAATCTCCCATAATTATCTTCAAGTGCTGCTTACCTTTATTATTTAGATCACGAATTTCCTCATAAACTTCTTCAATTTCTCCTTCAGCATGACTTGTGGTGGGTGCATAAGTTTGAATATTCTGAGCCTGGTATCTTCTCGAGAGTTGGATAACGAGTCGTGCAGCTCTGTCAGAGGAACTTTCAACTTCTACAACTTTATCCTTCAGTTTCTTGTTTATTATAAATCCAACACCACTAGTTCTGCCAGTATCTGTCCCACGATAGTAGAAGAGATGTCCACTTTTCAGTTCAATGAGATCTCCTTTTCTCCTTACCTCACTTAGCCCGACGATGTCCCACTTGATCCTTTGTTGTTCCTCTTCCAATTCAAGAAGCCTTGCATCAGAAGATAGGGAGCGTCCGTTATATGTAGCCAAGGTCAGCATCAGACGGCAGCCTAGTCCGGTCCTCCGGGGATTCTTAGCACCTTCTGCCTTCATGTCGCACTGGCCGCTGCCTTGGCCAGGTACATCCCAGCTGCCGGAGACTGAAGGCCAAGATTTAAGTTGTGGAGTCATTTTGGAGGGGTTTGGCCATAACACACCACGATGGCCAAGCGGGTTGGTGAGTGTGGGATAGCATTTCCTCTAATCCCGATGGTATAGTTATACCGCTATTGGCGGTCGTCAGAGCCCCTTTAGTGGGAACAGGATGTACCACGAGAAGGCGGGGTTGACATTTGTCAAGGAGAGGCTGTGATGTTACGCATCACCTGACCTTACATCCCTATTATATATATATATATATATATATATATATATATAAAGGAAAGTTAAAATACTACTCATGTAATATAATATAAACCACAACAGAACTGCGCTGTTCTGCAAGTATTAGATGTTGGTAGTGTATGCAAAAGAATATTAACACACAAGCAATCAACTTTCATAAACAAATAACTAGGGTCTTATGACTTCCAGATGAAAAAAAGCACAGTAAAGAGAATTATAAAATGACAAAATGATGTTAAGTAAATTATTATAAATACACACTCAGAATCCCTGGGTCACTCTTCAGGAAAGACATCCAGTGGCCCCGAGCATACGAATTCAGTTCAGGTTTCCTGAGAATGCCAAAAATCTCGAAATAAGCAACAACAGACGCCCACTTTAAAATTGTGTGTTATAAATTTCAATGCATTTTTTTTTATTAGAGGATTAACGACCACCGTGAGCAACTCAATGGGCTATCTTCATCAATGTGACCCTCACATGGTATCTGCTGTCCAAGATAAACGTAGGTGTTTGTTATCTCCAGCTTTTCTCCATCAATCGATAAATCTTCATTTCTTGTAAAAGCATTGAACATCACTTTTGTCTTCTGAAAGTTCATTTTAATCCCACTTCTGTACTCTTGGCAGCAAGTTCCTGGATCATACTCTGCAGCTCTGATGGGGTAGTTGCAAAAATGACTACGTCATCAGCAAAACGAAGGTTGGTTAGATAATCTCCATTAATCTTTATCCCTTTGTTTTCCCAGTTCAGTGATTGAAAGACATTTTCCAATGTAGCATTAAAGAGCTTCGGAGATATGGTGTCACCTTGTCTCACTCCCTTTCCAATTTTTATGTGTGTTGTAATTTCAAACAGCCGAATCTTTGCACTTGCATTTTCATAGATGTTATTAATAATATTAATGTATGCATCTTTAATACCGCAGGATTTCAAAGCCATTGTAACTGCTGATGGTTTCACCGAATCAAAGGCTTTTTCATAATCGATAAAAGCCATGCACAATGGAAGTTCATATTCCCTCGCTCTTTCAATTAGTTCTCTCAGTACGTGGATATGATCTATCGTGCTGTAGCCAATCCTGAATCCAGCTTGTTCTCTCGGTTGAGCCATGTCCAGTGTTACCTTCAAGCGGTGTGAAAGAACTTTAGTGAAGATTTTATAAACCACGGATAGGAGGCTGATAGGTCTGTAGTTCCTGAGATCCTCAATGTCACCTTTTTTATGTAGCGGGATCATTGTAGCGTTGTTCCAATCCTCAGAAATCTTCCCTTCATTAAGGCATCGAGTGAAAATTCAGACGAGTACTGTTTCGATTTCTCCACTTGCTTCTTGTATGATGTCTACAGTAATTCCATCTTGTCCTGGAGCTTTTCCCCGCTTCACGTTCTTGATTGCATGTGCAACTTCTGTTGGGAGGACTGGAAGAACTCTGGTACTGGTACCTTTCATGATGTCTAGAGTACATGTATCATCCCTTTCATGTAATTTGGAGTAGAAATCTTTCACTCTTGACAAAATTTCGCCTCTATTTCGTTTATAGAACCATCTTCTTTTCTTAGTGCCATAATCTGCTTTCTTCCCTTACTGAGATGTCCCTTTGCTATCTTTAGGCTTTGGTTGTTTTCAATTGATTTCCTTACTAGTTCACAGTTGAATTTCCTTACGTCTTTAGTGATACTTTTTCGTACTGTCTTGCATAGCTCTATATATTCCACTTTGGAAGTCACATCTTCTTTAGTTGTCCTCATCTCTCTTCTTTTTTGCATCAACATTTTGGTTTTTCCTGATAATTTGTTCACATGTAACTTGTTCTTAGACCCAGCTAATTTTGTTACTGTTTCCATAAGAGCTTTGGTTACTTTTCTGTTAACTTCAGAAATATCCACTTCTTCCGAAGTTAGGCCTTTTAAAGCAGAGAATCTGTTCTTCAGTTCCAACTTGAAGGTATTATGGTGTTTTTAAGGTTGGTTATGTCAATACATTTTGTTTGTCTTATGAGTTTGCCACGTTCGAGTTAAGTGTTGAGGTGCATCTTACATATCACCAATCTATGGTCACTACCTGTGTTGAACTTGTTTAGCACACTGCAGTCTTCTATGACGAATTTTTTGTTACACATAATAAAATCAATTTCTCTTGTAGTCCCATTTGGATGTCTCCATGCCCATTTCCTGTGTGGCTTTTTCTTGAAAAAGGAGTTCAAGATGAAAAACCCTTCTGCCTCTGCAAACTCAACGAGAGTATTTCCACGCTGGTTTCTGTTGCCGTGACCGAATTTACCTACTGAAGTTTCATTCTGTTGCTGTTGCCCTATTTTTGCATTGAAATCTCCCATAATTATCTTCAAGTGTTGCTTACCTTTATTATTTAGATGACGAATTTCCTCATAAAATTCTTCAATTTCTTCTTCAGCATGACTTGTGGTGGATGCATAAGTTTGAATAATCTGAGCCTGGTATCTTCTCGAGAGTTGGATAACGAGTCGTGCAGCTCTGTCAGAGGAACTTTCAGCTTCTACCACTTTATCCTTCAGTTTCTTGTTTATTATAAATCCAACACCACTAGTTCTGCCAGTATCTGTCCCACGATAGTAGAAGAGATGTCCACTTCTCAGTTCAATGAGATCTTCTCCTTTTCTCCTTACCTCACTTAGCCCGACGATGTCCCACTTGATCCTTTGTAGTTCCTCTTCCAATTCAAGAAGCCTTGAATCAGAAGATAGGGAGCATCCATTATACGTAGCCAAGGTCAGCATCAGATGGCAGCCTAGTCCGGTTCTCCGGGGATTCTTAGCACCCTCTGCCTTCATGTCGCACTGGCCGGTGCCTTGGCCAGGTACATTCCAGCTGCCGGAGACTGAGGGCCAAGATTTAAGTTGTTTAGTCATTTTGGAGGCGTTTGGCCATAACTCACCACGCTGGCCAAGCGGGTTGGTGAGTGTGGGATAGCATTTCCTCTAATCCCGATGGCATAGTTATACCGCTATTGGCGGTCGTCAGAGCCCCTTTAGTGGGAACAGGATGCACCACGAGAAGGCGGGGTTGACATTTGTCAAGGAGAGGCTGTGATGTTACGCATCACCTGACCTTACATCCCTTCAACTCAATATAAAGTGTTATATAATAATAATGATATTAACTTTTATATTTCGTTTAATAATATGGAAAGTCTTACTTTCATTTACACGAATATTTCTGTAATTAATGATAATTTGCTGAACTTAATATATAGAGATTACTGTAGCCGAATATTTTTTTGTGCCAGACTTTCAGAACATCAACGAGAAACACATTTACAGATGATCATATGTAGAGGATTTTAGGGAGGAGTGTCTGATCCCAGGTCTTAAACAACCCTTAGAAATAGGAAGCAAAGAGATTTGGGCTAGAGTGCCTGATAGGAAAGTGACACGAAAGCGAAGTAGAAAGGGGGAGGAAGACGCCCTTATTTATTACCGGGGGCCAGTACCCGGGGTCCGATGGCATAACGTGCCCATCCGACGCACGGCGGATATTTAGTGAATCGAGCGTTCGTACCTAACTGGGATCGAACCTGAGGTCCTGTCCGTGGCAGTCACGAACGTTGCCCACTAGGCCACCCGCGGCCTAGTGGGCAACGTCGATCTTGTTAGACCGTCTAGTGTGTTGTGCAACTGTTGACGTGTTGGCGCCAATTCATTCAAGTTAGTTGATTGCTTCCATGTACCGGCTGCTGTGAGTCTAACGCTGCTTCGATGTGTCAGGTATTGAGTTAAAGTTAAGATGAAATTAATGTAAATTAAATCTCATTCTGAAGCCTCTGTCGGGCTTACAGTCCGTAACCCAGTACCTGAAGTTGAGAGCAAGAAGGGGTGACGCCAGATCTATTTTAGCTGTTATCATGAAAATAACTTAAGAAGGATTTTTTTCAATTGGGAACCAGAAACGGCCGCATAAAACAGCTATATTCCCGATCCCAGTTTAGCGTCTGTGAACAAAAACTAATTCAGATCGAAGAAGTGCCGGATATAGAGAAATCGCTCCGGTCGGTTGCTACAGCTCAAAGTTTAGGTACCGGTCAGGCATTTTAAACATGTTCATGTAAAACGCAGTGTGTCATCAAAAAATGTATTTGTTTTAGAAATGATGTTCGATGCAATTCCAAATGCCATTTTAGTAATCCCTGTTGTAACAAATGATTTGTATCTTTATATAAATAACATTTTATATGCTGTATAATTCAGTCAAATTGTTTATTTTACACTTTAACTGTCTATCAGTAGTTAATTTATAGAATACCCAGTTATTTCATAGAATAATTAGTTAAAGTGTGGAATTATTAATTTATTACACGCTTTAACTAACTTGATCAGTTATTTCATGAAATGACTAGGTATTTTATGAAATAACTGAATCATACACTTTAACGGTAACATATATATGAAGAAGAACTATTGAAACTTTTTTTTACTTCTTTTTGTATATTCTACAGTTTAGGCAGGGAAGACAGAATGCATTGAAATGTATTTAAAGTGGACGTCTGTTGTTGGTTTTTTCGAGATTTTTGGCATTCTCATGAAACCTGAACTGAATTCGTATGCTCAGGGCACGGTATATGATAGTCAGGTGCTACGACTTTGAAAACAAAAATCGCCCGTTAATGTTACTTGCCACTAGATCGCGACGAACGTGTGGAACGATTATTTGATACAATCTCTGCTTTCTTATGCGAGGAAGCGGCAGAAACATTCGTCTTTTACGAATGCTATTTTGCTTGAAATTAAACAGACAATAACCTGAAACGCTTCGCAAACATGCACTTTTGTTCCTATCACGTCTATCACATGGAATTCGTCAAATAAGCGTTATATACAGTGATGTAGTTCTGATGAAAAAAGTGCCTTAGCGGTTAACTGATTAAGTAAAAATGCGTTGGAAAGATGACTATAAATTTTGAAAAGCATTGTGAATTCTGATTTGCTATTTTCATTGTTCAGTTTATTTTATAAAATTTTAATTACTAATTATTTTTATTTAAATCGCTTAATTTGAGCAATTCTTTATAAAGAAAAAAAATGTTTGTTATTCACATCCTAAAAATATGTAGTTTTTTCTAAGCAGCCCTGTCATTTCACAGGATTACAAATGTTCAATGTAATTATTACTTGAGTCATAGTGAATAGATGGTGTAACGTACCAGGAGATGTGACGTACCTGCCAGAAGGACGCACACGACATAAAGGCACATAGGAATCAGAATGAAACGTCCGCGTAGTTCAATTGGTAGAGCAACTTATTCCGGAATGAGGGGACCCGGGTTCGAACCCCGCCGCGGATAAAAATGACGGAGAAATTTACTTCGTTATAATGGCGCCCGAACTATCCGGATGACCCGACCGTTCAAAATCTCGCAATGGTGTGATGTTATTTTCCACACCGCGAGATAGGAAAGATAAGAGAATCCCTTCTCCAGCACTTCGAATAAAAAAAAAATAAGGGGGAGATGATGTGACGTACCTGCCAGAAGGACGCACACGACATAAAGGCAGATAGGAATCAGAATAAAACGTCCGCGTAGCTCAATTGATAGAGCAACTTATTCCGGGGAATGAGGGGACTCGGGTTCGAACCCCGGCTCGGATAAAAATGACGGAGAAATTTACTTCGTTATAATGCAACTTATATAGTGACATCTATTCAGTGTGACTAATAAATCTCTTTCCTGAGATTCTGAGTAAATGAAAGAGATATCTGTTGTTATTCTTAAAGGATAAGAGAAAGGGTAGCTTAGTAAAATATTCTTAGTTCGCACGAAACTTAATGGCTGCATAATTTCTCTCTGCAGTTTATCTCCAAGCAGTGAAATCATTTTGAGAATTACCGTCTAGAAAATGGGCCTTATATTCCCTTTATGCAGTCCCGGTAGCCGAGTGGTCAGAGGTGTAAGTTTCTGATTAGGGGTCTGAGTTCCGCACGAAGCATGGTTGGTGCGCCTCCCCCGCTCTAAATCAGGTTCGGCCAACGGTATTAGCCCTTATAGAAATTCACGGTGAAAGTTAAACCCAGAAATAAACAACATTCTCTTTACCTTTATGTTCCGTGAGTTGTCCTATTGTGTGATCAGACGGTTTGATTTCATCCTTGCAAAACGAATATTTTGGTTATGATCGTATATAAAACACAGTATTAGCTATTTTAGAATATATGATCATCTAAAAAATTTCTTTACCCATCTTCTGCAACCACCTGACTACAAAAAGTACCTTAGCGCCGCTAAGCCTAGAAAAATAGTACCTTGGGGCCGCTAAGCCTAGAAAGATAGCGCCGCTAAGCCGCGCTAAGCCATCCCTGGTTATATATATATATATCATCATCATCATCATTGTCAACCATTATCAATCCACTGCTGGACGAAGGTCTCCCCAAGTTTCCTCCACATCGGTCTGTCTTGTGCCAGTCTCCTCCATGTCACTCCCGCATACTTTCGAATTTCATCCACCCATCTTCCATGTGGTCTTCTTCTGGGTCTTTTCCTGTCCTTTGGAATCCAATCTAAAATTGCGGCTGTCCATCGATGGTCTGTCCTTCTGGCAGTATGTCCAGCCCATTGCCATTTCAGGGATTTAACTCTGATCATGATGTCTTCCACTCTTGTCATTTTTCGGATCCACGTGTTCCTCTTCTTATCTCTCCTGATTACACCAAGCATGCACCTCTCCATGCTACTATGAGTTGTCTGCAGCCTTTGTATGTCTCTTTTAGCTAAGGTCCACGTCTCTGCACCATACGCAAGCACTGGAAGGATGCATTGATCAAACACTTTTCTTTTAAGACATAATGGCATATTGCTCTTGAAAATTATGCTGTTTCTTCCAAAAGCTCTCCAGGCAAGTTTTGTACGCCGATTAATTTCTTCATCAATGTGACCCTCACTTGATATCTGCTGTCCAAGATAAACGTAGGTGTTTGTTATCTCCAGCTTTTCTCCATCAATCGATAAATCTTCATTTCTTGTAAAAGCATTGTACATCACTTTTGTCTTCTGAAAGTTCATTTTTAATCCCACTTCTTTACTCTTGTCAGCAAGTTCCTGGATCATACTCTGTAGCTCTGATGGGGTAGTTGCAAAAATGACTATGTCATCAGCAAAACGAAGGTGGGTTATATAATCTCCATTAATCTTTATCACTTTGTTTTCCCAGTTCAGTGATTGAAAGACATTTTCCAATGTGGCATTAAAGAGCTTCGGAGATATGGTGTCACATTGTCTCACTCCTTTTCCAATTTTTATGTGTGTTGTATTTTCAAACAGCCGAATCTTTGCACTTGCATTTTCATAGATGTTATTAATAATATTAATGTATGCATCTTCAATACCGCAGGATTTCAGATCCATTGCAACTGCTGATGGTTTCACCGAATCAAAGGCTTTTTCATAATCGATAAAAGCCATGCACAATGGAAGTTCATATTCCCTCGCTCTTTCAATTAGTTCTCTCAGTACGTGGATATGATCTATTGTGCTGTAGCCACTCCTGAATCCAGCTTGTTCTCTCGGTTGAGCCATGTCCAGTGTCACCTTCAAGCGGTGTGAAAGAACTTTAGTGAAGATTTTATAAACCACTGATAGGAGGCTGATAGGTCTGTAGTTCCTGAGATCCTCAATGTCACCTTTTTTATGTAGCAAGATCATTGTAGCGTTGTTCCAATCCTCAGGAATTTTCCCTTCATTAAGGCATCGAGTGAAAATTTGGGCGAGTACTGTTTCGATTTCTCCACTTGCTTCTTGTATGATGTCTACAGTAATTCCATCTTCTCCTCGAGCTTTTCCCCGCTTCATGTTCTTGATTGAATGTGCAACTTCTGCTGGAAGGACTGGAAGAACTCTGGTACTGGTACCTTTCATGATGTCTGGAGTACATGTATCATCCCTTTCATATAATTTGGAGTAGAAATCTTTCACTCTTGTCAAAATTTCGCCTCTATTTCTTGTTACAGAACCATCTTCTTTTCTCAGTGCCATAATCTGTTTTTTTCCCCTTACTGAGATGTCCCTTTGCTATCTTTAGGCTTTGGTTGTTTTCAATTGCTTTCCTTACTAGTTCACAGTTGAATTTCCTTACGTCTTCAGTGATACTTTTTCGTACTGTCTTGCATAGCTCTATATATTCCACTTTGGAAGTCACATCTTCTTTAGTTGTCCTCATCTCTCTTCTTTTTTGCATCAACATTTTGGTTTTTCCTGATAATTTGTTCACATGCAATTTGTTCACGATTTCTGAGCAGACGATGCTGTGTTGTTTTTGCTGAGACAACAGAAAATAGATCCTTCATCGTCAAAAAAATTGTGCTTCTTGTAAAATGAGATGGTGAAGCATCGTTAACGGAAACTGCTGGTTTTGAAAACTTACCGAAGTTTTCACAAAAAATAATTTTGATTACTCTTGCCCTCGAGAAATCATTCACTACTGATGTTTTCATTTAGTAATAAACAATATATCTTACTCATTTGTTTTATTTTTGTACTTAATTATACTAATGAATAATTTGTTTTATTTTTGTACTTAATCATACTAATGAATAATTTGTTTTATTTTTGTACTTAATCATACTAATGAATAATTTGTTTTATTTTTGTACTTAATCATACTAATGAATAAGGCTCTGCCCCCATCTGTGCTGGTGATGACGGCAGAGAAAGTGCATAGTGGCAAAATGACTGCTTTTTCTCGGCGGATCTTTCCCCAGCGTGTGCATATAGTACGATGAACATATTTGATGTCAAGGGATAAAATTAGTGATCCTACATTTGAACAACGGCTAATGCTCTTAACGTAAAATTTTTCCACATTGTAAGCTGTGCAACAATGTATTCCATCCTAATGCTTGCTGCCATTATTCCAACACTGTTGGGTCATTAAAGGTTGAATACAAGTACTTTATACACTATGTCGCGTAGCCTGTTCGATAACCGATAGTTCGGTACAAAACACTTTCGCCCCATTCCTAAAACAGAATTGAAAGATCCTAGTCCAACATTTAGCTACACATGCATATACATACATATCACTAAGCTGTTCTCTGGGATTCAGAGGTTAGCTCCACAAAGAAAAAGTCAAAATTCCAGATAATTTTTAAAAGATTATTTACTTACTGTTGCCATATCAAACTCCTCCATTTACAGTGATCTTGACACACAACTTGGGCTTCGCCGACACCCATCACACGACGTACACACGATCTTCTATACTTCATACTCATGATCTTTTTCTCATGCAGACACTCCTGAATCTGATCTTCTCATGACTTCCTTGGCCTTCCTCTGCCTTTCCCTCCTGCCACTTGGGCTGAAATGTTTTTCTTAGTAAGCACCTCATCACTCATGGCCAAACCATAGAAGCATATTAGTCTCCACCTTGCTAACAATGTTTTGCTTCACATTACACAACTCCAACACATCTTCATTCCTCACACGATCAGAACGTGTCTTGCCACACATCCCCCGTAAGTAACGCATTTCTCCAGCACACAAACGACTCCTATGTTTCTTCTATAGTACCCAGGTTTCACTGCCATACATCAGAGTAGGAACAATTACACTTTCATACACAGTCATGCGGAACTCCCTTGAGAACCCATCATTCCTGTGAAAACTTCCCAAGGCAGCTATGACTTTCAAAGAAGAATTCACTCTCCTACTAATTTCACCATCCAATTTGTTCTCTGTGTCAAACATGCTTCCTAAATACACAAACTCATTCACTTGGTCAATCACTGTGCTATTTAGACTTATGTTACATTCAGTACTACCAGTTACCCGCTCAAAAAGCATAACTTTGTTTTTTCCCTTATTAATACTCAGTTTGAATTTCATGCAAACTTCGTTCATCCGGGACAACATACTCTACAACTCACTTTTACTGTCTGCCAACAGGACAGTGTCATCAGCATACAGCAATCTGCACACGCGGATATCACCAAGACATAAACCACTGCTATATATTTCGGCATCACGCATGCATGCATCCATAAAAATATTGAACAGCCATGGTGACATTACACAACTTTGCCTGACTCCTGCACCAATAGAAAACCATTTTGATAAAACGCCATTCGCTCGTACACAAGCTCTACTGCCAGCATACATGGCTTTTACACTATTAAGTAGATTCCCACTAACACCATATTCATTCAATACCTTCCACAGAAGTGTCCTATTTATTCTATCGTAAGCTTTCTCTAAATCAATGAAGGCAGTAAAAACTTTCTTACTAACAGCCAGATACTTTTCAATCATCATGCGTAATACAAAAATTTGGTTAGTGCTGCCTTTACCAGACATGAAACCAGTCTGAACATACCACACTTTCTCTGATGTAAGACTCCGTACTTTTTCAATAATGATCTTACCAAACAATTTTCCTGGCACACTCAGTAGGCTAATACCACGATAGTTCATGAAGTCAGTTTGATCACCTTTTCCCTTATACAAGGGAACAATAATAGCATCCTTTCAATTCCGAGGAACCATTCCTAGCTCCCAGCACAACTGGCAAATTTCAGTTAACCAGTCAATTACAGAGTCACCACCATATTTTAACATCTCGGCAGTTATGCAATCAACTCCGTGAGCCTTACCATTCTGAATAGATTTTAGAGCTTTACACACCTCTTCCCTTGAGATTACTCCTGCTGTGCTTCCCTCCTTCACTGTGACATCATCTGCTTCTGCCTCAGAATGACCTTTTGCTTTCCTGATCTAATAACTCAAAGAAGTATTCACCCCATCTTTCACTTAACTCATTGGGCTCCCATATCATTTCCCCGATCTCATTCTTCACACAACTTACAACTTTGTTTCCCCTATTTTTCCTGAGTCTCGTGTACTTCCAGAAAGTCTATCTTTCCAGAAAGCCAATTCATGACTTTCCACTTTCTCCTTCCTATCTTTTGCCTTACTCTGGCGAACCAGCTTAGCTGCTTCACGCTTCTTACAGCGGTATTTATCCACAGAAACTCTACCTTGCAACATCCCCAAATAGACATCCTTCTTTCTCTTTACGGCCTCTTTAATCTCATTATTCCTCCAACCATCACCTCTATTGTTACCCACTACTGTGGTACCGCAGACCTCCTCAGCAGCAGTGACAACGCAGTTCTCAAAACATTCCCACTTCTTTCTATATCTCTCTCACATGACTTCTGTTCTTTCAGTCGTTCTCCGAGTAAGTTAGCATAATGTTCTTCAGGAAGCCTTTAAACCTTTATTCTTTCCACTTAGGCCTCTTCCTATCCCTTTTCCTCCAACCAACATTCAGTTTCACTCGTGACACTACCAAGTAATGATCAGAGCCAACATCTGCGCCTTTCATCCCACGAGTGTCAACAACTAAGTGTTTCAGTCGCTGATCGTAAACAACAAAATCTATAACACTCTTTTGACCAAGAATACGATTTTCCCAAGTACTTGTGTGGATATACTTATGGTTGAAAAACGTATTAGATACACACAAACCATTCTCAATGCAGAGTTCAATTAACCTTTCACCATTATCATTTACACAAGGATCATTAAACTTACCCAGAACATTGTCAGAAATCGCATTCTGCACTCCTACTCCAGCATTGAAATCCCCTGCTATAATAACTTTCTCTTTAGCACCAAACTGGCTCAAAACAGCTTTTAGCTCATCCCAGAAATACTCCTTACTATCAGAAGGTTCCGAGTCACAAGGAGCATACACTACAACTATTACTATTCTCTGAAGCTTCACTTTCAGACGTATCCAGAGAATTTTCTCACTAATGCAGCTGTAATGGATCAAGTTCATCTTTTCACTTAAAATCACACCTACACCAGCTTGTCCCCTAACATTATCCAATACTCCAGACCACACACTTACCGTGCCACTCACTTCTATCCCAATTTCCTTCTTTTTGGTTTCACTTTCATACAGGACATCCAATTTATACTTATTCATTTCTTCAATCACCTCATTAATCTTGCCATTTATACCTCTAGTATTCCATACACCAATCTTACACTCACTCAACCGTGATCTTTTTCTCATGCACCTTTTAGAAATTCCGGGTGTATTCCGTGGTGGACCGTCCTTCTCAAGCGTGGTATGTCCACGGTATCCCACACATGAGTCATTTTTTTAATTTTTTGTGTCTTTTTAATCACGTAAATATATCAGTGTTGGGGATTAGCCCACAGCTGACGGTTCCAGTTGGTCATTCAACCTAAGGATTCTGGAACAAACCCCAGTGAGTTGGGGTCTTTTCACCAACAATGTCACACAGAACTAGCTGGCACCTCTCCAAGATTCACAGAGGCCCTTGTTGCTGTTCTGCACGCCATTGCCCACGGAGCGCCCCGAGGAGGCAAACCCATCTCTCACTAAGACCGCCTATAAATTTGAATCTCGTTAAGTAAAAAGAGAGTTGACATACTTTACCTTCTCCACGGAAACTTCAACGCTTCTGGAGCTTCATACAATATAATTACACAAAGTAATGAATAAAAAATACTCAAGAGAAATACCGATTTAGCACTGATGAAATCATAAACACCATATAATCCTATGATGGTTAGCATGAACGATCGGCCCACAAGTCCTGAACTCCCCCTGACGAGCTGTGACATTAAGAGTCCGTTTTTCACTGTTGACAGTACGGAGAGTCGTATCACCTGACTTATCATACACCGTGGCTCAGGGCCACTGGATGTATTTCTCTGAAGAGTGGTCCAATGGTTCTGAGTGTATATATGCTCGTATATATTTGTCTAAGCCTCCAAGAAGTTCAGGCCTTCTGGACAATGGCAGTGCTTCTTCTGTGGCTTCGAAAAGCCATATAAGCATAGCACAACCAATCCTTGAGGCGAGAAAGCTCACCATTAGGTTATTTACATACTCGCAATAATTTAAACGATGGGAACATGTCATTAACCCTCCCAGAGTCTAATACACTAGCGTGCAAAAATTAAGGACGAGACGGTTTTTCGAATGCAACGTCGTGCAGAAGTGCTCCACATCGACTCAAATCATACCATAAGATCCCCAAGATGTAGGAATATGGGACAAGTGAGCAAAACTGTCTAAACAAGGAATCCATAGGATACAAAGGCACTTTATTGAAAAGGTAGCTTCGAGCACAACTGGACGTCTGTCCATGCTGAGGACGAGGTTGTCAAGGAGCTGTTGAGGCATCGCGGCCCATTCCTCTTGTAGCGCCAATCACAACTACGGAATCGTTGCTGACGGCTGGCAACGTGCTGCCAAGCACCTCCCGAGAAGGTCCCACACGTGTTCGATTGGATTTAGGTCCGGGGACCTTGCGGGCCAATCCATGCGTTGAATATCTTCACTCTCCAACAGCTGTGCGACAGCCACTGTACGATGAGGTGTAGCGTTGTCGTCCATGAAGAGGAACTCAGGGCTCACAGCACCTCTAATCAGACGCACGTGAGGCAGGAGAACCTCGGTACAATAGCGGACACCAGTGACTGAACCTCCTTGGAAGATGTGGAGATCAGTACGGCTACCAAGCATGATACCTCCCCAAACCAGAACTCCGCCACCTCCAAACCGGTCCCTTTCGATGATGTTGGAGGTGTGATTGCGTGTTCCTTGCTCTCTTCAGATGTGTATACGTCCAGAATCGCTCGTCAGACTAAATCGGCTCTCATCCGTAAAGAGAACTCGACCCCATTGTTGATGTGTCCAGTTCATGTGTTCCTGGCACCACAGAAACCGCCGTCTCCGATGCGTAGGCGTTAATGGCACACGCCGTACTGGTCGTCGTGGAAATAGACCACCTTTCTGCAGCCTCCTGGCCACGGGAAAACGCGATAACGGACGCCCAGTTGTCTGTT
The DNA here is from genome assembly GCA_039090855.1 of Macrothele yani. Lineage (NCBI taxonomy): Eukaryota > Metazoa > Arthropoda > Arachnida > Araneae > Macrothelidae > Macrothele > Macrothele yani. The sequence goes on along the minus strand of CM077010.1, from coordinate 72,059,926 downwards.
GCATGTGCCTTGCGATTTCTCCCGCTGTCTGCCGTCTGTCTCTTCTCGCCTGTAGGAAAATATACCGGTCTTCCGCCGCCGTGGTTGCTCGTGGACGACCACTGCTAAACTCTCGGTCAGCTATTCCTGTCGTTTAAAATGCTCTCCAAGCTCGTTAAACGATGCTGTGAGCGATCCCGAACTACTCGGCCACACTAGTCACACTTCGACCTTCTTCCAACTTCCCAATGACGCGACCTCGGTAAAGTCATCCAGATGTCGTCTACTGGATTGCCTGTTGGCCATATCACACAGTGGCAGCAACTCGACGTCGTTCAAACTGATGTACACCGTGCAATAGCTTTCACCGAATTGCTGAGCGTACACCGCCCGTGGGCTTTATACCCTTCCGACCCCCCCTCCACGTCATGCTGCATATATGAGCATTCCCTACCGTACCGGACCCTAGCCTATCTCCTGAGTGGTCTTTCGGTCCGTTCTGCCTGCTCGTTCCGCTGTTATGCTAATTTCTCCTCTTCGTCTTTAATTTTTGCACATCAGTGTAGGTCAACTCGTCCTCAGTGAGCGTTCCTCAAAGAGACAGAGACAAAATTAATCTTCCTGTGGAAATACTATTGAAAGCGTTGAGCAGTGAGCTGGCTTTCAAAACAATTTCCACAGGACGAAAAATTTTGTCTCTACCACTTTTGAGAAACGCTCACAGAGGACCAGTTAACTCGTCCATGGACGCTCAAAGGATTCAGAAAAGATTACAGTCACTACACTGTCTAACTAAAAGCAATGAAATTTATTTTCTACATCAAAAATACGTCCATTTATAATCCACAAATAAGCTGAAGGAATTTCCCCTTTCTAACTTTCAAGCTAGCAAAATTTTCCAAAAAATTTTTCAAATCAATTTTCTCGAACATCTCACTTTCAATGGGTAAGTCAGTAAGTCTTATCAATAGATAAGTCATAAATCAGTAAGTCCTATCAATGGATAAGTCATAAGTCAGTAAGTCTTATCAATTGATAAGTCATACGTCAGTAAGTCTTATCAATGGATAAGTCATAAGTCTTATCAATTGATAAGTCATAGTCGTAAGTCAGTAAGTCTTATCAATGGATAAGTCATAAGACAGTAAGTCTGGAGAGCTAAGTCGGTAAGTCTTTGTTGTAGCATTGTTGATCTCAAATATTTTTTGATCAGTTTTAATTTCGAGAAGGGCCTCTCTTCAGAAGCAACAGTCACTCGGAGCGTTAATAATATCCGTAATGCTGTTTTAATGTTTGGGAAAGTTCCCGGCAGTGTATTCTTATAAATGTACTGCAAGACATCTTTTGGTGAAGTTTCGGTTTTTAGAAAACTCGTAATGATACTAAGTTAATCTGCAATTTCCGTAGCTCTTATGTCCTTCGTGCAGTTTTCATCAGTTTCGTCGGATAGCTTTATTTCAAAATCCATGCAATGTTTCAACAGTTGTTTACTCAGTTCCGACATTTTCTCAAAATCGTACAAAACACTGAACACTTCTCTGGGATTTTGAAGCAAATCAAATATTTCGTCGATTGATCCAACAGCCGTGTCAATGACAACAGAAAAAAAATCTATGCGGTAATTATCTTTAGGGTTGGTCATAGTTTCATCTTCGTGTTCATATTCGAACATTGTTCTCTTTCTTCTCCTGCGAAACTGCTGAGAAGTAAAGTGTGAGATGGAAAGTTCAAAAAGTAAAGTGTGAGGTGGCAAGTTCAAGAAGCAAAGTGTGAGGTGGCAAGTTCAAGAAGCAAAGTGTGAGGTGGCAAGTTCAAGAAGCAAAGTGTGAGGTGGCAATTTCAAGAAGCAAAGTGTGAGGTGGCAAGTTCAAGAAGCAAAGTGTGAGGTGGCAAGTTCAAGAAGTAAAGTGTGAGGTGGCAAGTATCATGTGTTCAAATTTATCTCGGTAGTTCGCGAGACTTTTTTTAAGGAGGTCTAAATGTTCAATGGAAGATGATAAATCTGTGTTTCGATTTTGCATCATTTTGGAAACAACGTTTCCTCTCGATAACACCTCATACCATATAACGATGGATCATATAAATGTAAAATATTTCAATTTTTCTAACAAGCATTGGGCGTTATGCTTGGCTGGTAGCTCACTTTTTTCTTCATCGATAATTTCTGATAAGCTGTCACAAACTTCCGTTTAACCGAATCGTAAAAGTTGTGCCGTATATTCTAAATTAGCTTTCCTTTTTAGTTTCTTTTCCCTATGTAAATCTTGAGTTTATTCTCAGTTATATTTCACACTTGACGTGATATCTTTTTTCTCAAACGAATGCTGTTGGCGACAAAATTGAGGTTGAATGAACGTGACGTATGCCTGTTGTTATGATAAGAACCAGAGATATAAACTACGAGAAGACAGTTGCTTGGGGAGCTGTGTGAAGCGATTAATGTGAGCGATTAATGTGGAGCGTTGTGTTGTAGAGCGTGTGGAACGTAGTGTTGTTGGTATATGTTATGTTACGATGTGTTGGAGAAAACATCTTGAATAAAGCACCTTTTCCGTAAGTTTGACTTCTGTTGTTTACATGTTTCGTCTGGCCGTTAAGGTTTAATTTAGGAACTATTTCATCGGATGGTGAGATTTTTAAAATAACGTATCAGTACAAAAGACATCTACGTTATAAGGTTTTAATGCTTCAAATCGACTTTCCCATCGAGTGTCTGCAACTGCTTTCAGGATAAACTGAGACACATTTTTGGTTAAAATTCCCCAACTCTTAGTCGAGCAAAAGAAGTATGTGAACAAGCGTTGAATGACAGAAAAGAAATCTATTATCCGATAATTTACTTTTGCGACATCATAAAGTATCAAACTGAGCGAGTGAGCAGAGCAAGGAACATAAAATACTCGTGGATTTTTGTTTAGTATATGGGCCTGCAAACCTTATTTTGGAGTTGGTTGGTGACCAACCACCTAACCAACCTCAAAATGATTTCATGTGCTACACGGAGACGGAGGTCTAAATAGCCCGAGCCGAATCTCATGAGATGGGGGTAGAATTGTTCATAACGAGGAGTCCCTTTGCCCCGGCACGCGGCACCAACGGCTTAATGAGACTTCCCAACCTCGGCGGATCTTTGGTAATCCAGTCAAACTCGAGCCGAGAACGCTGCTACCGGGCCACCGCGGACCTACTTATTTTGAGAATACCCACGTGAGCAATAACTGGTGATTTTAATTAAAACTATCACATATTTAAATTTATTACGTTTTGAAATGAAATGTGTTGTTAGTATTTAAATTTGCATATTCTGTATCATTATCATTAAGAAAAAATTTTATTTATGATTAAAAGTCTGTCCCGCGAAAAAATCTGTTCCGCAGACTTTTCAACTTTCTCTTAGAAGCAGAGATTTTGACAAAAATAAGATATACATCTACGCCACCTGGGGGAGCAACCATGCATATTTTTAAGAAGAAAATATTCTTAAATGTTTATCGGCATGAGCGATATCGGTCCACGAAAGAATTTTTTCAATCGAGCTCAGACTTTGCTGCAAATACCTACGAAGCAGAAATTAACGCTTACGTCCCCTGGTGGCCAAATCATATTTTATAAAACAATTAGAAATTACAGTCAAAACATTTCCCACCAGGAGCTGTAGCCGGTGCAGGAAGGATTTTTCAAATCGTAGTTTTAGAAGCAGAGATATCGGTGAAAAGCGCAATTTACCTTTACTCCCCCAGCAGAAAGTCAATGAATTACTTGAAAATTTTGTAATTGTATGAAAAACATGTCGCACTGGAAACTATCCAACAAAGAATTTTTTTAATCGGACCATTAGAAGCAGAGATGTTGATAAAAATAAGATATATATCTACGCCCCTTAGCTGAGAAACCGTAAGAAGAAAATATTCCGAAAAGGTATCTCGACGTGAGTAGTATCGGTCCACAAAAGAATCTTTTCAATCGAGATTTTAGAAGCTCAGATTTTGCTGCAAATACACCAGAAAAAGAAATTAGCGCTTACGCCCCCTGGTGGTCAAACCATTTTATAACAAAAATAAGAAATTATATGCAAAATATTTCCCATCAGGAGCTGTATCAGCTGCAGAAATATTTTCAAATCGGCATTTCAGAAGCAGAAATATCGTGGGAAAACGCACTTTACTTTTACGCCCCCTAGCGGAGAATCTATGCGTAACTTGAAAAGTGACTCTACGTAAAATAATCTTCGGCATGAATTGGGAATCGAAAGGTAAAGGAATTTTTGAATTGGATGTTTAGAAGCAAATATGGAATAAAATGTATTTTGAATTCGATATCATCTGCGTTTACCCCTAGCGGCAAAATTGTGAATCGTAAAAAAAAAAACGAAATGAAGGGTCATCGTTGGCACATTTCAAGCTTCCTAAGCGAAAAAAACATTTTCAAATCGGATTATTAGTTGCAGAGATATGGTGTCTACAGACTTACGGACAGACGGAAAGACGGACTGATGGACAAACCGATAACATAAGCACGATCATTTTTTACAAAAGACGTTCTAAAAAAATATGTAGTGGCCTCCACTGGACTTTCTCATACATAAACTGAGATGTGAAAATGCATAACGAAAAAACTGCAAAATATAAAAATTAATGTTGATAAGACCGACAATTATTGAATTTTATAACACAATAAGAAAAGTGCAATAGGAAGCGCCTACTTCCGGTTACCCGATTTTTACTAAAATCTAATGAGCACATGAATATACGTATAACAAAGCTGCTAAATAATAAATTTCTTCTACATATTCACAATAGTCTTTGATCTTTACAAAGAAAGAGCAAACGCGTTATGGGGGAACGCCCGCTTCAGTTTCTCCGATTTGTACCAAAATATAATCAGCATATCAAGGTACCTCAAAACCATCAAATATTAAATTTCGCTAGTTATGGTTGACACAAAACAGACGCACAGACACCACAGCCAAAATAGTGAAATCGTATTCGGCGGCCCTTAGAACGTGTATTCCCGTTAAAATCTTGAAGACTAATTTTCGCACAATGCATACTTCCTCGTACTAATGAATGAGAAAGTTAAAAACAGGCTTGCCAACACTGCACTTTCAATTGTTGCTTTCAATGACCAGATTGCTTGTAAGCTAGATCACTCTTACCATAAATCTTCCTGAGACGACACTTATTCACAAACCAAAAATTGTAGGTCGACCGTCGTAGTATCAATATACACTATCTACCAACAAGTGATTGGGCACCCCTGCAATCGACGATATCTGTGGTCCAGATACACGTCACGGCCGTCGCCGTTAAATATCGTTTGGGAAACAACAACGCAACCAGTCGCATGCAAGATGCCACGCAGTTCGGAGCTCTCTGATCTCGAGAAAGGTGTAATCGTCGGGTATCACAAAAATGGCCGATCCATACGTTACATATCCAGCTAGTTGAAGTACCCAAAATCGGCAGTGGCCTACGTGATTCGCAAGTGGAAGATGAGAGGTGACTGTCGGAATTTTCCCCGACCCGGCAGACCCACAAAACTGGGAGGAAAACTGGGAGGGTGCTGGCCGGAGAAATTCGGAAGAACAGCACCAAATCGATGGGCCACGTCCGCGAGGAGTTTCAGCAGGCATCCGCGAGAGTTCTTTCGATTAATACCATCCGTAAGGAAGCCCATCTGCTCGGTTATCATAGGCGTGCTGCCGCCCACAAGCCTTTAACCACCAAGTCCAATAGCGCTACTCGGCTAACGTGGTGCAAAGAACGTCGACAGTGGACCGTTGAACAGTGGAAACAGGTTCTCTTGAGCGACGAATTAAGGTTCACCCTCTACCGTTCGGATGGCAGGCTCTGGGTTTGGCGTCTGCCTGGAGAACGCCTCCTGCCGGAATGTATTGTGCCAACTGTGAAGTTCGGCGGCGGTGGAATTGTGCTGTGGGGGTGTTTCTCCTTTTTGGATGACCATGCGCTTTCTACGCTGTGGCAGTTTTACGGGGTGGACCCATGTTACTTTCAGGAAGACAATGCCACCTGTCATGTTGCGAGGTCCACCATGGCTTGGTATGGTGACAATGGGGTTAATCGAATGTACAGGCCTGCGCAGAGCTCGGATCTTAACCCTATCGAGCACCTCTGGGAAGAGTTGGAGCGTCGACTTAAGGGGTGCCCCCACCGTCCGAAATCGGTGAAGGAACTGACCTGTCTTCTCCAAGCCGAGTGGAAGAAAATACCGCTAGCCATCGTACAACGCCTGGTTGAGAGTATGCCCCGGAGGGTCGCAGCTGTAATCGCCGCTCGTGGAGGTTCCACCAACTATTGAAGGTGAATAAACTTCATTTTCCTTTGCTATCACAGATGTCCAATTACTTGTTGGTAGATAGTGTATCTGTGTACATGTTTGAAGCTCACAGTCATAGAGCTAAGCACGCTGCTCTGCACACAAATAGCTGACTGCTGACAACATTTTCACACGATGAAATTTACTAACACAAAATTAAATTACACTTTCTCTGTACCGCATTGACATTCACTAAGTACTGGATGTTGCACAGGGGGAACAAATATGATAGGGGATAAACAACTTCACTACTGAGTTCCCGGACACCAACAGCGAGACAGTTGGAGAAGGCTTACGCCCTGCACTCGTGTGATCCACTAAAGCTCTCGTAAGTTGGCACGCCAGATTTTGTCGCCTTTTTTTTAGCACGTCTTTTGTTAAAAAGGATCGTGCTTCTGTTATCGGTATGTCCGTCCGTCCGTCCGTCCGTCTGTACCCACGATATCTCAGCAGCCATTAGTCCGATTTGAAAAATTCTTTTCGCATTGGGAAGCTTGAAATAATGAAATGATTATCCTTTATTTCGTTTTTTTTACGATGTACAATTTCGCCGGTAGAGGGCGTAAATGCAGATGATGTCGAATTCAAAAATACGTTTTATTCCACATATTTGCTTCTAAACATCCGATTGAAAAAAATTATATGTTTCGATTCCATTTATGTCGAAGAGTATTTTAGATATAGTTACTTTTTCAAATTACGCATAGATTTTCGCTAGGGGTTGTAAAAATAAATTACATTTTCCCCGATAACACTTCTTCTAAAACTCCGATTTGAAAATTTTTTTCTTCAGCGGATACATCTCTTGATGGAAAATCTTTTGCATATAATTTCAAATTTTTGGTAAAGAATACTTTGGCCACCAAGGGGCGTAAGAGTTAATTTTTGCTTCTGATGTATTTGCCATAAAATCGTAGCTTCTAAAAGATCGATTAAAAAACTCTTTCGTGAACTGATGCCAGTAGGGATAAAGTGGGGATACGGGAACATTAGAGAGCCGAGAGCCGGTGGGCGTGGCCAGCTCTCGGCTCTCTAATGTTCCCGTATCCCCACTTATCCCTACTCAGTGAACAGAACTGGCCACGCCCACCGGCTTTCGGCTCTCTAATTGTTCCCGTATCTCCACTTATCCATACTCGGTATATAAATGTTATGTGTTGGCGGATGGCAACGGTGGGTGTGGAGCCACGTGTCCGCCATTTTTGGACTTTGTGTGAGCAACAATGAACGGCTTTTGTTTTTCTCAAATCAGACTATTTCTATATATCAGACTTTATTTTATATATCTTTTATTTGGCAACCTTTTTATCTAGCACGTTTCTTATATCAGACTTATTTCTATATATCAGAACTAATACTTTTATTTGATAACCTTTTTATCTAGCATGTTTCTTATATCAGACCTATTTCTTATATCAGATCTAATTCCTTTATTCGACATGTTTTTTTTTCAAGCTATTCTTTTATGCTTTATTTTTCTACTTTGGGAATTAAAATTTCTTTATCAGACACGTTTCGTATGTCAGACCTATTTTTTTTATTCTGAGTAATTCTTTTACCTACATAAAAAAGAAATACATTTTAATTGATGCTACATTGTACGTAGGGAAACATTTTGTTTAGGGATTTGACAATGATGATCGTCTGTGTCACACACGTGGGTTTCTATGTTGATGTCATTCTCCCTCGGGGCACATACAAGTAACAAACGATGTTGTACATGTTTGTACATGTCAAGTTTTTTGTTCCTATTTGTTGCTAACGAATAAAGGACAGTAGCCCGAGGGTAGTCACATGATTTATTTCTTTTATATGATTGGTTGCTTCTTCTTTCGAACATGACTTGTACTGTGAAACACTTCATTTTAACATTCGTCTTCGAGTGATTGAGAGGTTTTTGATCAACGCCTGAATTTCTGTTTTACCCAAGATTTTGGAATCATGTCAGCTTCAAACTTTAACGGAAGTTCTTCAATGATGTTGCATATGGGTAATTTACCAAAAAATTGTTTCCATGTTGGGGAAAATATCTTTGCGTACGTATCTTCATATACTGGCCAAGCCTGCGTGCATATCAGAGAATTTAAATGTTATGACGAGAGATGCTATCCTACCAAATCTGGCATTTGTATGTCTCCACATCAATGGTATGAAATGATGGGTGAGAAAGACACCATATCACGTCATCTAGCCTATGGTGTATCTGGCCCAAATTTTTCGTTCGAAGGGTTTCTGCAGCTGAAAGTTATTGTACAAACTCGTGAAATTGCTATCAGAAAAGAAATTTACAGTGTGAAGACGGAGAGAGTATATAAATCACGTATTTCTCTCTCTGAAGGACAATGGAATGAACTAATTCGTATGTCTTTTAGTATATCACATCAATTGATTGTGGAATTTTACCGAAATAATTCTTTTCAGAGTATTTTCCAGGAAGTGATTAAGTCAAATGGTATAACACTGTCTGGCAATGTTTCATCACCTCTGAAAAGTGAAAGGATATTTCAGGAACTCAAAACCATTCTCCAAAATGCAATAGTTGCGTATTTGAAAGAAACAGCAAAATTAAAGTCTTTAGAATTTTCTGAAGTCTTTTCTGACGACGAACATTTCTGCGCAGCCCTTTTGGGAATAGAATTTAGTAAAATAGTAGAAGATTATGTGGAATTTCTAGAAAGAAGAAACTTGATGTCGTCTTTAACCGATGATTTTCTACAAACAGTAAATTTAGAAAACATTTTCAGCACCATCAAGGATGAAATTCGTGAAAGTGACTTTGAATAAGAAATCATATGTAAAGCATCTACACAAAAGAAAACACCCAAAGGCCCTTTTCAGGGCCACCAATTTTTTCAAAAAGGAATGCCATAAAATCGTACATGTGTGTGTGTGTGTGTGTGTGATTTGATATGGAACAATTTTATGTATTCGGAAGATTTCTATCTTGTTTCATTAGTTTATGAACCTATTGATAAGATCGGAGATAGTGAATTCGGAGACATGTGAACTCAACTACAATTTAGTACACAGACGTTGTTAACTTAAAAGAATTTCAACCAAAAACAATCATCGAGAACTCTAATCTATGTTTAACGCAGTAATTGTGAACTCCCACTCATTCTTTCATTAACGTCAAGCATATTTTTAAAAGGTTATTTAATAGGATAAACGCTGTCTGTGGTTGGGATCAACGTTACTCATAAAGTTTTTTACAATTTAAACTTTGATACCGTTTTTCCGCAACATCCGAATGATGTATAAACCCCAATGTATATCCAAAGGTGACGAAACATGACATTTTGTTTTCAGTGCTTCGTTAATCTTGATGTTTGGTGACAGTTACTAATTCTTATGTGAATTGCATGAATGTGATATCTTTTTTTTTTTTTAATTCCGTTTCCACATCACCCAGGAGGTAGGAATCTCAATGCGTTTTTTTTTAAGTGGTTTTCCCACGGAGGCCTAATCCACTGTCCCTCAGTCCTCACCAATCGTTTTCATACAGCGCTTTTACGGAATTCATTAAATCCAGTACCTTGATGTTTCTGACGAAATTTTCATCTATGTTACTGGCCAGGTTTCCACACATGTGAACAAAGGTTTTTGCTAAAGTCTTCGGCTCTAACATAGAAACTGCATCGTAAAAATGCAGTGCAGATTTTACAGAGTTTGTGGTAGCAACACATGTATGTCCTAATTGATTATTCGGCTGTTCATCATATGGCAGAGTGCATTCCCAACAGTAGAACAATTGGCCAATGTTAATTGTAATCATGCTATGAATTGCTGAGGAAAGTATGATGTCCAAATCTTCACCATTAGCACATTCTTCCTGAGAAATGCCTTCTGTGGAGAGTTGTAATACAGTGTTTTGGAACACTGGTCCGAATTGTAAAATACAAACACTGTTCCACACATTTCCAATTTCATCATGTAATCGCTTAAACTGGTTTGCATTTAGTCTCACCACTGAAGATGCCAAGTGATAAATACCATCTCTGTCGGTGAACAAACGTTGAAATGTCCACACTTTCCCATCAGGTGATAAAGACACAAACAGTTCGGACCCGAACACATACGCTTTAGTTTTACTGTAAAATTCATTCATAGAATCCATTAATCTTCGAAATGCTAGAGGCGAGAAGGTTATTCCATATTTAGTGGGATGGAAAGAATTCCTATCCCACAAATAACTTCTCAGATGGATTCTGAGGACCTTCGTGAAATCGCTGACTGTAATGAATTTTGTTCCTCCTAAATGGTAGTGGTGGGAAGGCATGTTGATCAATGAAAATCCGTTACTGTTGTTGCCTTCTGGTTGTAATAAAACAACATCCGGTTCTGACAGCTGACTTCCTGAGGAAGAATCAGGTGGTGAATCCAGGGCAGGCTCGTAATGTGGAGATGCCAAAATAGTTGATGGCAGACTTGAATTTGCAGAATGATTATTTTCTAAATCAGAAATATCTGCTAGCAATGATTGACTTGGTGACGAATCATTCATAGATGCAGGAAAAGAATTTGGCGAACCATTCGATAAACACATCCTTTTGTGAGAACAACTGGGCGAATTAGCACCTCGCTTCATAGTGACTGAAACTTGAATAAGAGATAAACTGCAATACAAGTAGCAATATGAACACTTCACATGAGATCGTTCGCGAAACAACTATGCGATGTGAGACTGACACCAGCAGTTGCCAGGTTCACAATTCTAAATCTGCAGGTTCCTGAGTGGTTAGCTCTTTCTTCATTGTTTAATGTCTGTGTAACATGTTTTTCGGGACAGAACATGATTCTCACTTCACTAGTCAAGGTCGATGGGGAAATAAAGGGTTCAAGGGATTAACGCAGTAAATTTGTTGTGTTGTTAGTACACGTACAAGACCCAAACCCACTTTTAATAGGGGTGGTTCCAGGGATTAACAAAGGAATAGACATACCACATATCTCAGGGACTGATCTAGAGGATTAAAAAAATCCTTTGTCCACCTCCCCTCCATGTGTTTGAGGTTTCGAGACGAAACATGCTTGTCACTTCACTAGTCAAGGTCAGTTGGGGAAACGGGTTCAAGGGATTAACTCAGTAAATGTGCTCTCTTGTTAGTAAACGTGCAAGAAGAGCGGACCCCACCTGAAATAGATGATGAACAAAGGAATAGACATACCACATATCTCAAGGACTGATCTAGGGGATTAAAAAATTCCTTTGTCCCCACCCACCCCCTCTCATATGCGTTTGAGGTTTGGAGACGAAACATGCTTGTCACTTCACTAGTCAAGGTCAGTTGGGGAAACGGATTCAAGGGATTAACTCAGTAAATGTGCTCTCTTGTTAGTAAACGTGCAAGAAGAGCGGACCCCACCTGAAATAGATGATGAACAAAGGAATAGACATACCACATATCTCAAGGACTGATCTAGGGGATTAAAAAATTCCTTTGTCCCCACCCACCCCTCTCATATGCGTTTGAGGTTTGGAGACGAAACATGCTTGTCACTTCACTAGTAAAGGTCAGTTGGGGAAACGGGTTCAAGGGATTAACTCAGTAAATGTGTTGTGGTGTTAGTACACGTGCAAGAAGACTTCACTAATACAAGGACGTGTAGCATTTGTTTCTCTTGTATGTATTATTAGCTGGAGTCCAAAAGCCGAACTTATTTATAACGGACAGATCGTGAAAAACTCTAATATTGTCGATCTGATGGACTCCATGTTTCGAAGTAAAGGTTCTAAACAGCAAATACCTCAAGAATTTATCAAAGCATTAAAGTACATTAATTTGCCAAAAAAGTATATTAAAAATAAAAATATGATCAAAGATCCATCACAAGAAGGAGAATCAATGTTAAAAGGCACCTTATCTGTGAAATTAAAGCGAAACAAAGTTGTAAAACTTATACCTCGACGATGGTTACCTTATTAAAATACAAGAAAAAAAGACAACTGTAATGTTTTATTGTGTTCGATTTCTCTTAATTCTGAAATGGGTTTCCAATTTTCAAATTTGAGCAAAAAATTCTAACAGGTTAAAACTCAATTTCAAGCCTACACATTTTTTTTTTGTAAAGTTAACATTCTCTTCTCATCATTTTTTTCACTGGTATGGTGAAGTGTATAAGAGTCTATTCTTTCTTTGTTTTTTTTTTCTAATACTGCTTCGGATCATCAGCAGGAAGCCACTAATTAGTGGAGAGTCTACCCAAGAAGGGTATCCTTTGCAGTATCTTTCACCATTTCGACTCATTGATTCCTGGATGGGGTTTTTTTATTTTTATTTTTTTCACAAAACAGAAATTTACATAAAACATACAATTTAATGAGTGATACAATGTACATTTACATTTCTTTTTTTCTAGTTCTCTTCGTCGATTTTGTAATGACCATATGCCAATGCATCCAAGCCATTGTTTAAAATATATCTTTTATCATCGAATGATGACAGTGCTAGTTTCTTACAATGAATAGTTTGTAAGTTATGTTTTTCAGACTGAATCTTTGAGTAGGTGACACGAGTTATAACTTTGTCTAATAAACATCTTTTGTAATGTTCATGTTTAATTGTGTTTTGCACAATTGGTCTCGGTACCCCCTTTGCAGTCTTTTTAATTCCACTCGATGTCAGTAAACTATACATTTTGCTGCGTAATCCCACAAATTCCAGAGCAGGCTTTCCACATAGTTCATCTTTCATCTTTCCCAACACCTTCTTATTTTCAGTAGAATATAAGGGATGCTCTGGAGGGTAGTCTGAAGTATCATATAGATGAGAATCTCCCATCATGTCTGAATAAATACTTTCTGTTTGCACTTCATAACACAGAGAGTCTGTATCTGTAAATAATAATTTCAGTTTTTCTCCGTATTTGGGAACCATGTGAAGGTAATGAAAGCTATACATAAGTAACTTGCTGATGTCCAAAATTGCAAAACCAACATATATAGGACGGTTTAACACCAACTTTATCTGCTTTCTTTCAATGCTTGCCAAATCAATGTCAAAAAGGTGAAAAGCATGAAATGCGGGCGATGCTACCAATTTTCTCTTCCTTTTTCATTAGTGGTTAATTCAATATTCCTTCTATTCCGTAAATTTTCCATAGTCTTGCCATACACAGCATTGTTCATCAATTTAAAAAAGTCTTTGGAAAAGTTACTACTTGCAATTTTTCTTTGTTCTGTATTAAAATCAATGTAACTCGATAGCCATTTGCTTTGTCTAAACTGTAGTATCTTGTGTATTTTTTTTAGTTTCATACCTAGCGACAAATACAGTTTCAAACTCCTATAATGTAGCACATAGTTTTTTTTATGGAATAAATTGGGCACAAGTTTTTCTACCCCTTTCTTAGGCAATTTTATGTGGAAATCTTGCTGCATTTGTTTACAATATGGAGAAAGCATTTCTGTAGTGATAATGAGTTTCTCCGGTGCAAGCGGATAATCGCTATGCATATCATGCAATTCTGATGGGTAATCCAAATCCACTTCCATTATGTATCCAATTTCTGAATCGTCAGGAACAGTCATCACATCAAATGCATCGAAATTATTCATCCATTGAAATTCACTTTGAGGTAAAATTTCATTCATTGACCAACCATATAGGTTATTGCTGTCTAAGTATATAATATGCTTTGAAGGTATGGTTGGATCAAAATAATCAGTATCCTGATGGTTGGCTTTGCTGTATCGGTTGCAAATTACAGATATTCCTCCCCTGATCCCTTTTTCTATGAAAAGATACATATTTACATCTGTGAGCAATTCTAATTTAACTCCAGTCATTTTCAGACAAGCCTGCCATGCAAGTGAGGGTGATGTAAACATATGGCAAGGATCCAGTCCATAATGGTCAAGACAAAGTTGTCGAAAATTTTGGAAAACATCTGCAAGTAATAATACATCACTTTTAATGTATAAGTCATGGTACTCTCCAAGAGTTTTTATGGAGAAAGTATTCCATATTGTTTGTGCTTGAGCATATTGTTCAGCTGATAAATCTTCATTCGATAAAGTACTGTGAAATGCTTCTATTGGAGGTAGTTTACTCTCTTCAAATTTCTCGTGACAGTCCATATATTCATAGGGGTAAATTCCCTTTTTCAACAAGAGTGCAGCATGCTCTTCATTCATATGTTCCCTTATAATTCTAAACTGTTCTTTAGACAAATTAGATACTAGTTTATCTAAGGATGTAGCCAAAAATTGAAAGGAGTCTATGAAACATAAACTTCCTAACATGAAAGAAATATATTTTTCGCTGTTAATGGGAATCACACTGAATTTTTTGTTCTTTATCCTGCCAATTTCTTGCATAATAAGATGTCCGTCATACCCTTTAAGATTGTGAAATACAACGGGGATTTTCCCGCTGAATTTGTACTTTAAATTACAAGCAGCATGGCATGCACCTCGATATTTGGATGTCAAATGGTCATGATCCCTTACTCGACCCGTTTTCAATATTCCTTGACAAATGTAACAGTGAGTTGCCTGTTGAAACTGTTTTTCTTCTTCCGGAGTGATGTCAATTGGTTTGTTTACTTTCATGCACTCATGAATAAATTGTTCTTCATTTAACAAACATTGTAGAAACTCATGCACTGTGTTTTCTCCTCGGTAAAGTGTGGGTGGTTTGACGCTTCGCCCCTCCGGTCCCACGATTATATAACAAAACCCACATGCTTCATGAATTGTTGTAGGTGTGGTTGATGATGGTTTATCTGGGTCTGTATCACAACCTGAAACTTTCATTAGCAGCGACTCAAAATCTGCATAAATGACATATGGGACTGCAAGCTGAAATTCATGACGCTGAAATTGGAGCCATTTATCTTGTTCACTAGGGAGTTCAACCCTTTGAACATTGTGTGAACTACAATATACTGTGTGTTCTTCCAACAAATCCCGTCTCACAAAACTATGCAGACATCTGTCACAATAAAATGAAGCTGCTTTATGCTTTGTCAAGTTACTCAGCAATCGACTCATGTTTTTAATTAGGCAGTAGTGCCGTTTTTCTCCATCTGTGATGAGAAGAAGATTTACATGTGTTTCGCATTTTTGTTTTGTTATGTATAATGGAAACACATCCCCTTCATATCCGAACACATTCACCGAACTATTATTTTTTTCTTCAAACTTTCTAATTTGAGTGATGGGAGTGGGGAAGCTTATCCCTTCTAAATTTAGCTCGTTTTGAAATCGTATATAATTGCTTACACGATGTGCATTGTGCCGCACGTTATGCATATGGGCGAGAATACTCCACAGGAAGCATTTTTGGTCATTACTTTGGATATTAATAATGGCTTCTTTCCTAGAAAGTGCAGGAGGCAATGGGATATATGAAGAGCCAGAGAGTGGTGCATATTGGCCACTTTTAAATTCAAGATAAAAAATTTTGTCCAACACCCAACCACTTCCCATAGATTCAAATTCTTCACTAGATGTTTTTATTTTTTCAAAGGCTAAATTCAGATTATCCTGTATGGTTTCTGTGGAGAGTTCAACCATACACGTGCTCCGGAAATACATGGAAGCATACTCCGTGTCTCTGTCACCCCCCTCACTCGTGAATATTGTGCTTTCAGTACTACGTACCATTTTATAGCTCTTCGTAATGTTACTTGTTCATGTATGGCTGCAAGAACATTTGATTTAATGCTGCTGAGGAAGGTCAACAAATCTGCTTCTATTTGAGATGTGGGATGAAACCGCTGTTCGTGTAGTACTCGCATTTCACATTGTTGTTGCAGTGGCCTAATTCTTTTTGGAAGTGGACCAGACTTCGGTGGAATCTTTCTTTTGTGTCCAATATTTCCATGTGAAGGCCCCGCTTGTTGTGAAGAATGTACAAGACGTGCATTTTCTGAAGCATGCTGAGTACGGATATGAGCTTGTAAATGTGTTTTTTGGTAGAATGATTTATTGCATGAATCACAATGAAAGGTTCTCTCCCCGCGATGGCTTAGCATATGTCGCCTTAGGTTGAAAGTTTTTGAAAATGTTTGGCCACATTCTTGACATGTTGGAACAGTGTTTTCAGTTTGTGGCTGAGCATTAGAATTTTCAACTTGTGGTTGAGCATTAGAATTTCCAACTTGTGGGAGAGTGTTAGAATTTTCACGTGATGCGTCTGGAACAAAATTCTCAGAAAGGTCTTGGGAAGTTGGAAATTCCCCAAAGTGATCCACGAAATCTAGATTTCCGATCAAAATAGGATCTTCTTCCCATTGCGGGTCAAACACCTGTGAAATAAAAAAAATCGAAATAGGTATTTTGTTAAGTACAACCCCTCTCATCCTTACATTTTGTTTTAACAAATAAATATTTCCTTTAATCTTAGAACAAGTAATCCATTCATTAGTAATATCAAAAACTTTACGCATAAAAGAAAAAATTCTACATGTCTAACTGAAACCTATGATGTGTTAAAAATTAACCCCAAATTATTAACAGTTAGAACGGAATCATCGGGAACACACTATGTAGCAAGAAATTAAGAATTCATCATAACGTCTTTTAAATGAATAAAAGTAATATAATTTGTATCCAAGGAAATGTGTTGATAAACTACGTGTGTGTGCACACAAATATATTTCAAAGCTCTAATACTACACACCATTACTGGAGGAATTACGTGTCGAAAAAAAAAATACAATCATATGCCTTAAAAATAATTAGTCTTATCTCTACCTGAAAGAGGATTAACAAATATTCCCCTCGAGTAGAAAAGTAAAGTATTTCAACGAAACTAATTAGTCAGTTATTATTTTATTAGTCTATGTCATAATTTATGTACTCAATCATTATGTCTATGAAGCTCTCTGGAAAATAAAATGTGGACTCCGTTAATATATTTTATTTATTAATATGTCCTCTACGCCAGGTGTTTCTTGAGAAAATTTCTTATAGTTTAAAAATATTATTAGTGCTTAGATGAACTTGAAAATAATGTATTAGGAAAGTATATCCCTTCCATAAACTAAACCTAAACTAAATCTTTCAACAATTTTCCCGATCGGGATTGTTTCGAACATTTAAATTATACATGAAGAAATATAATTAGAAAAGTCCTTACCTCTTCACATTTGTCATCCATAGTTATTCCTAAATTTTGAATGAACGAACGTTATACTGCTTCATAGATCTGATCACCACAAAGTTCATTTAACCACAAAAAACCATGAATTCGTTGAACAGACACGACAGAATGTGCTAAAATACATACAAGAGAAACAAACGCTACACGTCCTTGTATTAGTGAAGTCTTCTTGCACGTGTACTAACACCACAACACATTTACTGAGTTAATCCCTTGAACCCGTTTCCCCAACTGACCTTTACTAGTGAAGTGACAAGCATGTTTCGTCTCCAAACCTCAAACGCATATGAGAGGGGGTGGGTGGGGACAAAGGAATTTTTTAATCCCCTAGATCAGTCCTTGAGATATGTGGTATGTCTATTCCTTTGTTCATCATCTATTTCAGGTGGGGTCCGCTCTTGCACGTTTACTAACAAGAGAGCACATTTACTGAGTTAATCCCTTGAATCCGTTTCCCCAACTGACCTTGACTAGTGAAGTGACAAGCATGTTTCGTCTCCAAACCTCAAACGCATATGAGAGGGGGTGGGTGGGGACAAAGGAATTTTTAATCCCCTAGATCAGTCCTTGAGATATGTGGTATGTCTATTCCTTTGTTCATCATCTATTTCAGGTGGGGTCCGCTCTTCTTGCACGTTTACTAACAAGAGAGCACATTTACTGAGTTAATCCCTTGAACCCGTTTCCCCAACTGACCTTGACTAGTGAAGTGACAAGCATGTTTCGTCTCGAAACCTCAAACACATGGAGGAGGTGGACAAAGGATTTTTTTAATCCTCTAGATCAGTCCCTGAGATATGTGGTATGTCTATTCCTTTGTTAATCCCTGGAACCACCCCTATTAAAAGTGGGTTTGGGTCTTGTACGTGTACTAACAACACAACAAATTTACTGCGTTAATCCCTTGAACCCTTTATTTCCCCATCGACCTTGACTAGTGAAGTGAGAATCATGTTCTGTCCCGAAAAACATGTTACACAGACATTAAACAATGAAGAAAGAGCTAACCACTCAGGAACCTGCAGATTTAGAATTGTGAACCTGGCAACTGCTGGTGTCAGTCTCACATCGCATAGTTGTTTCGCGAACGATCTCATGTGAAGTGTTCATATTGCTACTTGTATTGCAGTTTATCTCTTATTCAAGTTTCAGTCACTATGAAGCGAGGTGCTAATTCGCCCAGTTGTTCTCACAAAAGGATGTGTTTATCGAATGGTTCGCCAAATTCTTTTCCTGCATCTATGAATGATTCGTCACCAAGTCAATCATTGCTAGCAGATATTTCTGATTTAGAAAATAATCATTCTGCAAATTCAAGTCTGCCATCAACTATTTTGGCATCTCCACATTACGAGCCTGCCCTGGATTCACCACCTGATTCTTCCTCAGGAAGTCAGCTGTCAGAACCGGATGTTGTTTTATTACAACCAGAAGGCAACAACAGTAACGGATTTTCATTGATCAACATGCCTTCCCACCACTACCATTTAGGAGGAACAAAATTCATTACAGTCAGCGATTTCACGAAGGTCCTCAGAATCCATCTGAGAAGTTATTTGTGGGATAGGAATTCTTTCCATCCCACTAAATATGGAATAACCTTCTCGCCTCTAGCATTTCGAAGATTAATGGATTCTATGAATGAATTTTACAGTAAAACTAAAGCGTATGTGTTCGGGTCCGAACTGTTTGTGTCTTTATCACCTGATGGGAAAGTGTGGACATTTCAACGTTTGTTCACCGACAGAGATGATATTTATCACTTGGCATCTTCAGTGGTAAGACTAAATGCAAACCAGTTTAAGCGATTACATGATGAAATTGGAAATGTGTGGAACAGTGTTTGTATTTTACAATTCGGACCAGTGTTCCAAAACACTGTATTACAACTCTCCACAGAAGGCATTTCTCAGGAAGAATGTGCTAATGGTGAAGATTTGGACATCATACTTTCCTCAGCAATTCATAGCATGATTACAATTAACATTGGCCAATTGTTCTACTGTTGGGAATGCACTCTGCCATATGATGAACAGCCGAATAATCAATTAGGACATACATGTGTTGCTACCACAAACTCTGTAAAATCTGCACTGCATTTTTACGATGCAGTTTCTATGTTAGAGCCGAAGACTTTAGCAAAAACCTTTGTTCACATGTGTGGAAACCTGGCCAGTAACATAGATGAAAATTTCGTCAGAAACATCAAGGTACTGGATTTAATGAATTCCGTAAAAGCGCTGTATGAAAACGATTGGTGAGGACTGAGGGACAGTGGATTAGGCCTCCGTGGGAAAACCACTTAAAAAAAACGCATTGAGATTCCTACCTCCTGGGTGATGTGGAAACGGAATTAAAAAAAAAAAAAGATATCACATTCATGCAATTCACATAAGAATTAGTAACTGTCACCAAACATCAAGATTAACGAAGCACTGAAAACAAAATGTCATGTTTCGTCACCTTTGGATATACATTGGGGTTTATACATCATTCGGATGTAGCGGAAAAACGGTATCAAAGTTTAAATTGTAAAAAACTTTATGAGTAACGTTGATCCCAACCACAGACAGCGTTTATCCTATTAAATAACCTTTTAAAAATATGCTTGACGTTAATGAAAGAATGAGTGGGAGTTCACAATTACTGCGTTAAACATAGATTAGAGTTCTCGATGATTGTTTTTTTGGTTGGAATTCTTTTAAGTTAACAACGTCTGTGTACTAAATTGTAGTTGAGTTCACATGTCTCCGAATTCACTATCTCCGATCTTATCAATAGGTTCATAAACTAATGAAACAAGATAGAAATCTTCCGAATACATAAAATTGTTCCATATCAAATCACACACACACACACACACATGTACGATTTTATGGCATTCCTTTTTGAAAAAATTGGTGGCCCTGAAAAGGGCCTTTGGGTGTTTTCTTTTGTGTAGATGCTTTACATATGATTTCTTATTCAAAGTCACTTTCACGAATTTCATCCTTGATGGTGCTGAAAATGTTTTCTAAATTTACTGTTTGTAGAAAATCATCGGTTAAAGACGACATCAAGTTTCTTCTTTCTAGAAATTCCACATAATCTTCTACTATTTTACTAAATTCTATTCCCAAAAGGGCTGCGCAGAAATGTTCGTCGTCAGAAAAGACTTCAGAAAATTCTAAAGACTTTAATTTTGCTGTTTCTTTCAAATACGCAACTATTGCATTTTGGAGAATGGTTTTGAGTTCCTGAAATATCCTTTCACTTTTCAGAGGTGATGAAACATTGCCAGACAGTGTTATACCATTTGACTTAATCACTTCCTGGAAAATACTCTGAAAAGAATTATTTCGGTAAAATTCCACAATCAATTGATGTGATATACTAAAAGACATACGAATTAGTTCATTCCATTGTCCTTCAGAGAGAGAAATACGTGATTTATATACTCTCTCCGTCTTCACACTGTAAATTTCTTTTCTGATAGCAATTTCACGAGTTTGTACAATAACTTTCAGCTGCAGAAACCCTTCGAACGAAAAATTTGGGCCAGATACACCATAGGCTAGATGACGTGATATGGTGTCTTTCTCACCCATCATTTCATACCATTGATGTGGAGACATACAAATGCCAGATTTGGTAGGATAGCATCTCTCGTCATAACATTTAAATTCTCTGATATGCACGCAGGCTTGGCCAGTATATGAAGATACGTACGCAAAGATATTTTCCCCAACATGGAAACAATTTTTTGGTAAATTACCCATATGCAACATCATTGAAGAACTTCCGTTAAAGTTTGAAGCTGACATGATTCCAAAATCTTGGGTAAAACAGAAATTCAGGCGTTGATCAAAAACCTCTCAATCACTCGAAGACGAATGTTGAAATGAAGTGTTTCACAGTACAAGTCATGTTCGAAAGAAGAAGCAACCAATCATATAAAAGAAATAAATCATGTGACTACCCTCGGGCTACTGTCCTTTATTCGTTAGCAACAAATAGGAACAAAAAACTTGACATGTACAAACATGTACAACATCGTTTGTTACTTGTATGTGCCCCGAGGGAGAATGACATCAACATAGAAACATACGTGTGTGACACAGACGATCATCATTGTCAAATCCCTAAACAAAATGTTTCCCTACGTACAATGTAGCATCAATTAAAATGTATTTCTTTTTTATGTAGGTAAAAGAATTACTCAGAATAAAAAAATAATTCTGACATACGAAACGTGTCTGATAAAGAAATTTTAATTCCCAAAGTAGAAAAATAAAGCATAAAAAGAATAGCTTGAAAAAAAAACATGTCGAATAAAGGAATTAGATCTGATATAAGAAATAGGTCTGATATAAGAAACATGCTAGATAAAAAGGTTATCAAATAAAAGTATTAGTTCTGATATATAGAAATAAGTCTGATATAAGAAACGTGCTAGATAAAAAGGTTGCCAAATAAAAGATATATAAAATAAAGTCTGATATATAGAAATAGTCTGATTTGAGAAAAACAAAAGCCGTTCATTGTTGCTCACACAAAGTCCAAAAATGGCGGACACGTGGCTCCACACCCACCGTTGCCATCCGCCAACACATAACATTTATATACCGAGTATGGATAAGTGGGGATACGGGAACAATTAGAGAGCCGAAAGCCGGTGGGCGTGGCCAGTTCTGTTCACTGAGTAGGGATAAGTGGGGATACGGGAACATTAG
Source organism: Macrothele yani (assembly GCA_039090855.1). NCBI lineage: Eukaryota > Metazoa > Arthropoda > Arachnida > Araneae > Macrothelidae > Macrothele > Macrothele yani. The sequence goes on along the minus strand of CM077010.1, from coordinate 72,037,788 downwards.
AGAGCCGAGAGCTGGCCACGCCCACCGGCTCTCGGCTCTCTAATGTTCCCGTATCCCCACTTTATCCCTACTGATGCCACTCACTTCGGAATATTTTTTTCTTAAAATATTCTACAGTTTCTCCGCCAGGGGGCGTAGATGTACATCTTATTTTTGTCAATATCTCTACTTCTAGGAATCCGATTTTAAAAATTCCTTCTTTGTTGGATAGTGTTTTCCGTGTGACATGTTTTTCATATAATTTCAAAATTTTCAAGTAATTGATAGACTTTCCGCTAGGGGGCGTAACGGTAAATTGCGTTTCCCCCTATATCACTGCTTCTAAATCTCCCATTTAAAAAATTCTTTCTGTACCGGATATAACTCCTGATGGGACATCGTTTGCAAATAATTTCTAACTTTTGTAAAAAAATAGTTTGGCCACCAGGGGGCGTAAATCTTAATTTCCTCTTCTGTTGTATTTGCAGCAAAATATGAGTTTCTAAATTTTCGATTGAAAAAAACGTCGTTTGTTGACCGATACTAATCATGCCGACAAACCTTTTAGGAAAATTTTCTTTTTGAAAAAATGCATGGTTTCTGCGCCAGGGGCGTAGATATATATCTTATTTTTGTCAATATCTCTACTTCTAAGAGTACGATTTGAAAACTTCCTTCTTTGTTGGATAGTGTTTCCGATGAGAAATGTTTTTCCTATAAATTCCAAATTTTCAAGTAAATCATACACTTTCCGCCAGGGGGCACAAAGGTAAATTGCGTTTTCTGCGTTATTTCTGCTCCTAAAGCTCCGATTTGAAAAATTCTTCCTTTAGCGCATACAAGACCTGATGGAAAATATTTTCACATAATTTCATGTTTGGTAAAGAATGGTTTAGCCAACTTGGGTCATATATGTTAATTTCTGCTTCTGAAGTATTTGTTGCAAAATCTGGGCTCCTGAAAACTCGATTAATTTTTTTTTCTTCGACCGATACCGCTTATACGGATAAACCTTTTGAGAATACTTTCTTCCTAAAATAATGCATGGTTTTCCCACCAGGGGACGTAAAGTCACATCTTATTTTTGTCGATAACTCTGTTTCTAAGAGTTCGTAAGCTCACGATTCCGTTTACAGCAATATGTGAGGGATTAAAGACCCGATTGAAAAACTTCTTTCTTCCGTCAGATACTATTGTTTTCCATACCGGTTCCATTGACTTCGAATAGCTTTGATAAATTTAATTTGCGTCAGAACGGATTCAAATGACGTGCTTATTACACCCGAAAATTCGGTGTCAAATTTCTTGTTTTTTTTTGTTTGTTTTTTGCTGAACCCAGGTGAACTGAAACAGTATTTAATTGTTTGCGAAGTTAAATTTGAATTATTATGTTTACTTATTTATTTTTATTTTTTAGTATTATATATAATTTTTTTCTTATCATCTTTTCCTTCTTTCTACTTTTTATTCTCTCTCCTTTCATTATTTTTGACAAAAATATGCCGCCCCGCTGCGTCGCACCTCCCGCACCCTAGTCGCGCCGGCCCTGGTCACAGTCATGCGACTCGGCAGTGTATATACTGCTCTGTGTCTCCAGGCGCGCTCATTTCTCTCGAATGGGTCTGGTCATAATGTAATGGTTCATCTGTGTAGTTTCTAATTTTGGTGTAAAGTTATTTTTGTACTGCGTAAATGTATATTTTTGTTTCCGATGTATTTTCAGGAATATCTATTCTTCTGGAAACTGCTTGCAGCTTTTTTTGGTAAAGTTTATTTGTTGTCAGATACCTCTCGCCACGAAAAACAACTTTTTGTGCATATTTTCCGCTTAAAATAATACAGGTTTTGCGCCAGGTGGTGTAGATGTATATCTTATTTTTATTGATATCTCTGCTTCTAACAGTACAATTTAAAAAAACTTTTTTTATTCGAACAGCGTTTCTGATCCCGAATATTTTTCGTATAATTGCAAATGTTTTTCTAATGCACAAGTTTGCCAATAGAAATAAAAAAAAAGGTCCCGTTTTCTTTTGCAGCATATTTACAGCAATGTCAGCTGGTCAAAAACTAGATTTAGCAAATCCTTTTTTAGGTCAGATACTACTAACTTCTAAAATATTTTTTCTGAATTTTCTGCCCAAAATAATACTCAATCCCCCTCTAGGAGACGCAAATCTGTAACCTGTTTTTCCAGATATCCAAGGTCCTAAAAGTTAATTAGGCATTTAGGGTTTGGTTTTACCTTTAAACCTTGTGGAATATTTCACGTGTAGGGCTGTTCATGGGTCCTTTGTAGTTCACTGATATTGCGATCGGCAGTGTTAGTGTGAATTTCTGTTTGCAACTGTACCTCCGTTTTTAACAATCCAACTAATTTTTTTTTTAATGTACGCCATTCGCTACAAAGAATAAATAAGGCAGTTTACCGCTAGGTGGCGTAAATATCGAACAAAAATTCTTGATATCTCTCCTCCGAAGTGATCTATTTTAAAAATTCGTTTCACTTAGTGTTGCGTTTGCTATAAAATAAGAATAATTTTCGCATATTTTTTGCTTTCCCATTGTTCAAACTTTTGCCGCCATTTAGACGTCAGCGTATATTTCTTTGTGAAAAACGTTATTTGATTCTTAAAACCCCTTTGAATTTTTTTTTTTTCGTATGATATTCTTGATTATGACGTGTTATTTTGCACCGAATTCCTTCTTTAAGTATCACACGGCTTTGCCACTAGGGCATGTAAACTTATATATATATATATATAATCATCATCATCATTGTCAACCATTATCAATTTACTGCTGGATGAAGGTCTCCCCAAGTTTCCTCCACAACGGTCTGTCTTGTGCCAGTCTCCTCCATGTCACTCCCGCATACTTTCGAATTTCATCCACCCATCTTCCATGTGGTCTTCTTCTGGGTCTTTTCCTGTCCCTTGGAATCCAATCTAAAATTTCGGCTGTCCATCGATGGTCTGTTCTTCTGGCAGTATGTCCAGCCCATTGCCATTTCAGGGATTTAACTCTGATCATGATGTCTTCCACTCTTGTCATTTTTCGGATCCACGTGTTCCTCTTCTTATCTCTCCTGGTTACACCAAGCATGCACCTCTCCATGCTGCTTTGAGTTGTCTGCAGCCTTTGTATGTCTCTTTTAGCTAAGGTCCACGTCTCTGCACCATACGTAAGCACTGGAAGGATGCATTGATCAAACACTTTTCTTTTAAGACATAATGGCATATTGCTCTTGAAAATTATGCTGTTTCTTCCAAAAGCTCTCCAGGCAAGTTTTTTACGCCGATTAATTTCTTCATCAATGTGACCCTCACTTGATATCTGCTGTCCAAGATAAACGTACGTGTCTGTTATCTCCAGCTTTTCTCCATCAATCGATAAATATTAATTTCTTGTAAAAGCATTAAACATTACTTTTGTCATCTGAAAGTTCATTTTTAATCCCACTTCTTTACTCTTGTCAGCAAGTTCCTGGATCATACTCTGCAGCTCTGATGGGGTAGTTGCAAAAATGACTACGTCATCAGCAAAACGAAGGTGGGTTAGATAATCTCCATTAATCTTTATCCCTTTGTTTTCCCAGCTCAGCGACTGAAAAACACCCTCCAATGTGGCATTAATGAGCTTCGGAGATATGGTGTCACCTTGTCTCACTCCCTTTTCAATTTTTATGTGTGTTGTATTTTCAAACAGCCGAATCTTTGCACTTGCATTTTCATAGGTGTTATTAATAATATTAATGTATGCATCTTCAATACCGCAGGATTTCAGAGACATTGCAACTGCTGATGGTTTCACCGAATCAAAGGCTTTTTCATAATCGATAAAAGCCATGCATAATGGAAGTTGATATTCCCTCGCTCTTTCAATTAGTTCTCTCAGTACGTGGATATGATCTATTGTGCTGTAGCCACTCCTGAATCCAGCTTGTTCTCTCGGTTGAGCCATGTCCAGTGTCACCTTCAAGTGGTGTGAAAGAACTTTAGTGAAGATTTTATAAACCACTGATAGGAGGCTGATAGGTCTGTAGTTCCTGAGATCCTCAATGTCACCTTTTTTATGTAGCAAGATCATTGTAGCGTTGTTCCAATCCTCAGGAATTTTCCCTTCATTAAGGCATCGAGTGAAAATTTGGGCGAGTACTGTTTCGATTTCGCCACTTGCTTCTTGTGTGATGTCTACAGTAATTCCATCTTCTCCTGGAGCTTTTCCCCGCTTCATGTTCTTGATTGCATGTGCAACTTCTGCTGGAAGGACTGTAAGAACTATGGTACTGGTACCTTTCATGATGTCTGGAGTACATGTATCATCCCTTTCATATAATTTGGAGTAGAAATCTTTCACTCTTGTCAAAATTTCGCCTCTATTTCTTGTTACAGAACCATCTTCTTTTTTCAGTGCCATAATCTGTTTTTTCCCCTTACTGAGATGTCCCTTTGCTATCTTTAGGCTTTGGTTGTTTTCAATTGCTTTCCTTACTAGTTCACAGTTGAATTTCCTTACGTCTTCAGTGATACTTTTTCGTACTGTCTTGCATAGCCCTATATATTCCACTTTGGAAGTCACATCTTCTTTAGTTGTCCTCATCTCTCTTCTTTTTTGCATCAACATTTTCGTTTTTCCAGATAATTTGTTTACATGCAACTTGTTCTTAGACCCAGCTAATTTTGTTGCTGTTTCCATAAGAGCTTTGGTTACTTTTCTGTTAACTTCAGAAATATCCACTTCTTCCGATGTTATGCCTTCTAAAGCGGAGAATCTGTTCTTCAGTTCCAATTTGAAGGTATTATGGTGTTTTTTAAGGTTGGTTATGTCAATACATTTTGTTTGTCTTATGAGCTTGCTACGTTCGAGTTTAGTGTTGAGGTGCATCTTACATCTCACCAATCTATGGTCACTGCCTGTGTTGAACTTGTTTAGCACACTGCAGTCTTCTATGACGATTTTTTTGTTACACATAATAAAATCAATTTCACTTGTCGTCCCATTTGGATGTCTCCATGTCCATTTCCTGTGTGGCTTTTTCTTGAAAAAGGAGTTTAAGATGAAAAACCCTTCTGCCTCTGCAAACTCTACGAGAGTATTTCCACGCTGGTTTCTGTTACCGTGACCGAATTTACCTACTGAAGTTTCATTCTGTTGCCGTTGCCTATTTCTGCATTGAAATCTCCCATAATTATTTTCAAGTGCTGCTTACCTTTATTATTTAGATGACAAATTTCCTCATAAAATTCTTCAATTTCTTCTTCAGGATGACTTGTGGTGGGTGCATAAGTTTGAATAATCTGAGCCTGGTATCTTTTCGAGAGTTGGATAACAAGTCGTGCAGCTCTGTCAGAGGAACTTTCAACTTCTACAACTTTATCCTTCAGTTTCTTGTTTATTATAAATCCAACACCACTAGTTCTGCCAGTATCTGTCCCACGATAGTAGAAGAGATGTCCACTTTTCAGTTCAATGAGATCTTCTCCTTTTCTCCTTACCTCACTTAGCCCGACGATGTCCCACTTGATCCTTTGTAGTTCCTCTTCCAATTCCAGAAGCCTTGAATCAGAAGATAGGGAGCGTCCGTTGTACGTAGCCAAGGTCAGCATCAGATGGCAGCCTAGTCCGGTCCTCCGGGATTCTTAGCACCCTCTGCCTTCATGTCGCACTGGCCGCTGCCTTGGCCAGGTACATTCCAGCTGCCGGAGACTGAGGGCCAAGATTTAAGTTGTGGAGTCATTTTGGAGGGGTTTGGCCATAACTCACCACGCTGGCCAAGCGGGTTGGCGAGTGTGGGATAGAATTTCCTCTAATCCCGATGGTATAGTTATACCGCTATTGGCGGTCGTCAGAGCCCCTTTAGTAGGAACAGGATGCACCACGAGAAGGCGGGGTTGACATTTGTCAAGGAGAGGCTGTGATGTTACGCATCACCTGACCTTATATATATATATATATATATATATATATCGTGTTATACCTTATATCTCTTCTTGTTGTTTAATTTGAAAATCCATATTGCCTCTGATATCTTCTGCTATGAGAAACTTTTTTGTGCACTATGAGTTAATTTTCGTAACACTCTTTTCAGCTGCTGATGAGAGTAAGTAGCTACTTCTATTTGTGGATGAGTTATCGATTGTGTTGAAATGCGGTTAATAATTATTTTATATTTTTATTTTGTAACCGGTTTCATTTACTATGAATAACCCGCTCACAATGTTTGTTTTAAATGATGCGAGTCTTTTCCTAAGTTGTGAAGGCCTATTCTTTTTTACGCTTTCCAACCGTAGCTTGAAGAAGCGTATATGCTCCAGCTTTGTCCGTGCGTCCGTCCGCCTGTTCGCGCGATAACTGGCGTAAAAATGGTTCGATTTCGATGAAATTTTATGTGGTAGGGGATCACTTGGGGATGAACCCTATTGAAAATGGGACAAATGGGGTCAAAGGTCACGACGTTGGAGCGGGATCCATTCCATTGCACTTATGCGTCATAACATGCGTAAATATGGTTCGATTTCAATGAAATTTTACTATGTGTTAGGGGACCGCCTGGGGATAACCCCTATTCAAAATGGGTGAATTGGGGTCAAAGGTCAGGACATAAGAGCGGCATGCATTCCATTGCCCTTATGCGTCATAGCTTGCGTAAAAATGGTTCGATTTAGATGAAATTTCAGTATGTGGTATGGAACCACCTGGGGACGAACCCTATTGAAAATGGATGAAATAGGGTCAAAGGTCAGGACATAGGATTGCGATCCATTCCGTCGCCCTTATCCCGTATTATTAAGGTGGACGTCAAGTAATTTTGCTTCCTATACTTCCAGTGGAAAAACTTTGGTGCACATTTCCTTCACAATTAATGTGTTCCCAAGGACGAAAATTTGAACATCGATTAAAATAACTTCATATTATAACTTGGAATACTTAATATTTATATTAAAAATCAATAACTTTTCCTTCGGTGGTGTTGAAACAAGAAAAAGAATGGCGCGACCTGTACTTTGATGACGTCAGTAGACAAACAAATGTTGGATTGCATAATTATGGTTATGTTTTAGAAAATATTAAGTATTGCAAGTTATAAAATGAAGATATTTTAATCGATGTTCAAATTTTCATTCCTGGGAACGCATTCATTGGGAAGAAAATGTGTACAGAATTTTTTCCATTCGAAGTACATGAAGCAAAATAACTTGTCGTTCACCTTAAAGGAGCAATTCTTGTATGTATGTAAATTTTATTTTGAAAAGGGCTCTAAGGATTTTGATGAAAGTCGTTAACCTACCGTTTTCTGGTACTAGAAATCGATTTAGCTTGATCTCGACTTTAGGAAGATTCGTTTAGTGGGTTAAATAACCACCCTGAATTACCACGTTTTTAGTGGTGTCATGGCGTCGTTCAATTAGATGTTGGCGCGCGGTCACACCATCTGTCTCATTGCGTCACACGTTGTGTGTGGATCCTATTAAAGTTTTATGACGCCACACTCTTGCGAGCAGATGGTCGCGATTCCCATCTGCCTCATTACGTCACGCGTTTTGTGTGTATGTTCGTCCGCACGATAACTCGCGTAAAAATCGTTAGATTTTAATGAAATTTTAGTATGTGGTAGGGGAACATCTGGGAAGGAACCCTATTGAAAGTGAACGAAATGGGGTCAAAGGTCAGGACATAGGAGCGGGATCCATTCCGCTGCTCTTATGCCTCATAACTAACGTAAAAAAGGTTCGATTTCGATTAAATTTTAATATGTGGTAGGGACCACCTGGGGGCAAACCCTATTGACAATTGGCGAAATGGGAGTCAAAGGTCAGGACATAGGAGTGGAGTCACTTCCATCGCCGTTATGCATCATAACTTACGTAAAAATGTTTCGATTTGGATGAAATGTCAGTATGTTGTAGGAACCTGCCTGTGGACGAATCCTATTGAAAATGGGGTCGAGGTTAGGACACAGAAGCTGGATCTATTCCGTAGCCTTTATGCATCATAACTTACGTAAAATTGCTTCGATTGCGACAAAACTTTATCATGTTATTTCGGAGGTATACTGAACCAGTTCTGTAGAATATTATTGAAATGGGATCAAAGGTCAGGGCACAAGAGTGAGATTTATTCCACAGCCATTTTCCTCATAACTTGAGTAGTAACTTGAGTAATGATTTCTAGTATGTTGGAAAGCGTATCATAATCAATGCATTGCATGATTTTACTTACTTGTTTAGCTGTACTTTTAGGTTTTGTATAAAATTTCCTTTGAATATGTTATTTGTGTCGGAAAGGATTCAAAAAACGTGGTCATTACAACCGAATATTTGCTGTCATCTTTCTTGTTGTCGTTGTTTTTTACTATTTCGTCCAACGTAAGAATCCAAAGCTGTAGGCAGTCGCCCGGTCCTAATTTAAAGTCACTGGTTCCAGGGTGGGTAGAAATCCAGAACTTGTTCCATGGGGCTGGTTGTTTTGGTATTAGGGTTGTTTTTTTGTTTTTTTTTATTGGAGGTTTAACGACCACCGTGAGCAACTCAATGGGCTATAAGCAGTCGCCCGTCCCTAATTTCGGGTCACTGGTTCCAGGGAAGGGAGAGAGCCAGTGCCGTAAGACAAACACAACATCCATGCCTCACCGGGATTCGAACCCGGACCCCTAACGGACGAATGATCAGAGGTCATCGCTTAGACCACTGCGCCACCGGGGTGGCTATTAGGGGTTTAACGACCACCGTGAACAAATCGATAAGCTGATTTAGGGCCACTGGTTCCAGGGAAGGGGGAAGCCAGCCAGTGCCGTAAGACAAACAAAACATTCATTCCTCACTGAGATTCGAACCCGGGCCCATTTCGGGCCGAATGATCAGAAGCCAGCTCTTAGACGTCTGCCACACCGGGGTGGCACATGGCTATGGATGAATCAAAGACGGGGAATACTAACTACTATCCGAGTCTTTGACCACTTGGTTTACGTGGCGGCACGGAATTAAGTCATCGTTAGTGTTAATGCTAATTTAATATCGTTTCCTTTTTTTATTGAAGGTTTAACGATCATCGTGAGCAACTCAATGGGATATAAGCATTCGTCCGTCCCTAATTTAGGGTCACTGGTTCCAGGAAAGGGAGAGAGCCAGTGCCGTAAGACAAACACAACATCCATGCTTCACAGGGATTCGAACTCGGACCCCTTTCGGACGAATGATCACAGGCCATTACTTATACCACTGCGCCACCGGGGAGGCTAACACCCTTTAACAACTCACGATTACGAATTTTGCTTTCATCACGTTATACGTTAAAGGAGCGGATTTCTACACTGATGTTATTGTACGGAAGTCAACTGCAGCTGAAAACTGGCTTTCAGGCAGTAAATTGCTAAGACGATAGTCACTCATAAATTTTATAGAAATTAAATTGCATAATCTGTAAAACGAAACTGTTTCCTGTGATATTAACCGGAAAGTAGATGAAGCACTTTTTGTTTTCCAAAAATACTGTTGTGTAGTGAGTACTTTCGACGTCAGAAAATATATTTCTATTTTACCGGTGTTGAGACATTAATCATTTCGAAATGCTCTAATCCAGTAAACGAAACTTAAAAATGAATGTCCTTGTCAGCATTCTGCGTGATTATAATTCTTCTTTGATCGAAATTTGCGCCTTAAGTAAGTTTGTTTATGTGTATCTAACAAACTTGGACTGATGCATCTATGAAATTTGATTTATGCCATACTTGATTCTTAAACGAAAGTTGTGTATCGATAGGTTTCTGTTAAAGCGCTGCTAAAAGTGCAGTCACATGGTATTTTACTTCGATAAAGTATTGTTTTTGATGTACAGAAGGGTGGGAGAAAAAAAATTACAAAGCGCTAAAAAAGTCACGCGGTCAGTATTGGTCGAATTGGGGGATTTTTCTAATAGTAAATGTGCGTTGCTTTTTAACAATTCCTAGAATTTGCTATTGCTGTGTAACATTTTTGCTTCTGCGTTTCACATTCTTTTTAGTTTTCGATGTCAAATACGTTCTTTATGTTATCACGTTTTAACAGTTTGCTTCACAACATTTGCACTGTCTGTTTTAAAAACCGAGAATACACTCTAACAAAACAATTGCAACACCGGGAAGTGATGCAATTTGCCTGCAAATTCGCAAGCAAGATTGTGCGTAACGTGCAGATGTGTAAATGACTCTACTCTCGAACCCATCCGGTGAAAGGTGAAGATCTTATAACAGCGTGAATACTGTGAACGGTGAGTGCAGTGCCTAGAAGAGATAGTGTGATACTTTAGGACTTGTCATGCTAAAATTTCTGGAGAGTAGAAATCAAACCACAGACATTTATATAATTATGATATCATTTCTTCTTTACTTCACAGCAAGAAATTAAAACATGGATAAACATTAGGTCAAGAATTTTGCGTAAAGACATCACCACATAAATAAATTAATTTTGGTTTTTGAACCTATTAAAAACTAACAGAGCTTGACTTCAGATAAAATTTTGTGAAAGAAAATCAAAAGCGAATGCGCGATTTCATGCATTTTAATGTGAAGACTTCATTCAAAGTACCAGTAAATGAAGAAATTCCTGATTTTGTAAAAAAATCGGAACATGAATGCTTTAGCAGTATTTATCAGGACATTTTTGTCATATATATATATATACACTGAAGTGCCAGAAAAATTGGTACACCAGTCTAATACTTGGTAGGTCCCCCACGAGAACGCATGACTGCAGAAATACGACGAGGCATAGACTCCAATAGCTTCTGGAAATATGCTGTAGGCAATGCACACCATACTTCCTGCAGAGCGTTCCACAATTCGGGTGTATTCCGGAGGTCTAGGATTCCTGTGTTCGATAGCGCGTTGCATGGCATCCCAAAGATGTTCTATCACGTTCAGATCTGAGGACTTGGGTGGGATGGCAACACCCCAAACTCAGATGAATGCTCCTCTACCCATATTGTGGCGTCCCGACATTTGTGTGGAGGTGCATTGTCCTTTTGGAACAGGCCCAACCCATCAGCATGAATGCAGGACATGAACAAGTGTATCTCGTCAGAAAGGATGCGCACATAGCTTTGGCCGGTCACAGACGTTTGTAGACGTACCAGGGGTGCCAGTGAAGTCCAGCTAAACACACCCCATACTATTACGAACCCCCCACCAGACGGTACAGTTCTCTGTTGACAGGCGGGATCCATGGTTTCATGGGGTTTGCGCCACACATGAATCCTTCCATCTGCCCGATACAGTTGGAAACGTGGCTCGTCAGACCAGGCTACTTGTTTCCAATCATCAAGTGTCCAGTGGCGGTGTTGCCGTGCCCAAGCAAGGCGCATACCTTTCTGTGGTGCACCCATCAAGGGAACTCGAGTTGGGTGTCGGCTCCCAAAGCCCATATCGAGCAAGGTACGTTGCACAGTCCGGACGCTGATGCTTGTTGAGGCTCCAGCATTAAATTCCGATTATACCTGAGAGAGTGTTTCACGCCTGTCGCGTGAAATGATTCTTGACAGCCGACGATGGTCACGTTCACCCAATGTCTTTTGCCGAAATTCTTGTAGTCACGGTACACCCTTGCAATGGTTGTCCGTGAAAATCCGAACTTCGTTTCTACCTCCGAAATACTATGGCCCATCTCACAAGCGCCAACTATGACACCGCGTTGAAAATCGCTTAAATCGTTATTACTTGTCATTCTCATTCCGAAAACAGCTCTGACAGCTGGAAAGGATGTCTATCGTTTTATATACGCACTGGCGGACGCAACCGAGTACGCGCATAGGGGACGTTGCTATGTATTTTGCATAAACTCGTCTGTACAAGTTTTTCTGGCACTTCAGTGTATTACAGACATAATAATGGGATTACAAACACACGAGATGTCGCTGAAAATTGCAGTACAGAAAATATGAAGAGGAAAATACAGGTATATCCACAATGCAACACAAATTGGCTCAGTGACATCGGTATCAGCAGAGATGGAATCTGTTGGATTACACCAACGCTAGAGACCAATTTAGAGTGAAAGTTAAACAAATAAGGGGTCGGCCCATAACATCAGGAAGCCGAGAGCGCCAGGCAATGCCGGACGAAACATCAATTTGCACATATAGTAAAAATACGATGCTCAGAAATAATGAATAGCATAACGGCATGTCATTCGATACGAAGTAACACAAGTACAACATTCTGAACATATGTACAAGCGTATGATAAAAAACACCAATCAAATAGAACATAACGATGGTCAAAATGCAAGGCACAATACAGAAATACACCAACTACATTATGAGAACAAAGTTAACAACGGTAGCACTAACATAAACCGCGACAGAAGAAAACACTAGTGCAGCAAGGACATGTACTGAGAGCAAAAAAAAAAAAAACACAAGGCACAATAACAAAATCAGGAAACAATATTGCGATGCGAGAGTAATAACACGAAGGGAACATAACACAATTAGCGAAGCAGTAGATGAAGAAATGCGAAACTTGAAAATTCCAGGCGACCACGAGGTGGAAAACGTCGCCGTAGTAAACGAAAAGTGTTGGGTTAGGAAGGAGAGCTAAAGTTCATCGGCTTGAAGAAGTAAGGTATAACAAAATTGTTTTTCAGTGAGTTTTTTTAAGGGAGATGAGACGTCGAGTGTATCATCTCGTGAAAACCTGGTACCTAGGATCTGTGACACTCAGAGATTTGAAAAATGACACAAAAGTTTCAAATTGCATCACTGCTGCACACTTATCAAGATCAGGTGAGTGGAGAAATCCTTCAGTGCAGACAGCCGTACGAGCAGATTGGAAGAAGCGTAAAAGTTGCTGTCTAAACAATGGTCCAGAAACTAGAGGAAACTTTAGAAGATGCAAATTCGTGCAGAAATAGTCAAAAGTAATTGATGTAATTATGGTAACTGTTTCACTAATTGTTTTATGTTCCCTTCGTGTTATCACTCTCGCCTTCGATGGACGATCTTGATAAGAATAATCACACACAATACAAATTCAAATTCATACGCTGAATTTAAAGATTTTATTGTATCATGATCATCATCATCATTGTCAACCATTATCAATCAACTGCTGGATGAAGGTCTCCCCAAGTTTCTTCCACAACGGTCTGTCTTGTGCCAGTCTCTTCCATGTCAATCCCGCATATTTTCAAATTTCATCCACTCATCTCCCGTGTGGTCTTCTTCTGGGTCTTTTCCTGTCCCTTCGAATCCAGTCCAAAATTTCAGCTGTCCATCAATGGTCTGTCCTTCTTGAAAAATGTCCAGCCCATTGCCATTTCAGGGATTTTACTCTGATCATGATGTCTTCAACTCTTGTCATTTTTCTGATCCACGAGTTCTTCTCCTTATCTCTCCTGGTTACACCAAGCATGCACCTCCCCATGCTGCTTTGAGTTGTCTGCAGCCTTTGTATGTCTCTTTTAGTAAAGGTCCACGTCTCTGCACCATACGTAAGCACTGGAAGGATGCATTGATCAAACACTTTTCTTTTAAGACATAATGGCATATTGCTCTTAAAAGTTATGCTGTTTCTTCCAAAAGCTCTCCAGGTAAGTTTTGTACGCCGATTAATTTCTTCATCAATGTGACCCTCACTTGATATCTGCTGTCCAAGATAAACGTACGTGTCTGTTATCTCCAGCTTTTCTCCATCAATCGATAAATCTTCATTTCTTGTAAAATCATTGAACATCACTTTTGTCTTCTGAAAGTTCATTTTTAATCCCACTTCTTTACTCTTGTCAGCAAGTTCCTGGATCATACTCTGCAGCTCTGATGGGGTAGTTGCAAAAATGACTACGTCATCAGCAAAACGAAGGTGGGTTAGATAATCTCCATTAATCTTTATCCCTTTGTTTTCCCGGTTCAGTGATTTAAAGACATTTTTCAATGTAGCATTAAAGAGTTTGGGAGATATAGTGTCACCTTGTCTCACTCCCTTTCCAATTTTTATGGGTGCTGTATTCTCAAATAGCCGAACCTTTGCACTTGCATTTTTATAGATGTTATAAATAATGTTAATGTATGCATCTTCAATACCGCAGGATTTCAAAGCCAGTGTTACTGCGGATGGTTTCACCGAATCAAAGGCCTTGAACCGATAAAAGCCATCATAATGGAAGTTCATATTCCCTCGCTCTTTTAATTAGTTTTCTCAGTACGAGGATATGATCTATAGTGCTGTAGCCACTCCTGAATCCAGCTTATTTTCTCGGTTGAGCCATGTCCAGTGTCACCTTCAAACGGTTTGAAAGAACTTTAGTGAAGATTTTACAAACCACTGATAGGAGGCTGATAGGTCTGTAGTTCCTGAGATCCTCAATATCACCTTTTTTATGTAGCAGGATCATTGCAGCATTGTTCCAATCCTCAGGAATCTTCCCTTCATTAAGGCATCGGGTGAAAACTTGGGCGAGTACTGTTTCAATTTCTCCATTTGCTTCCTGTATGATGTCTACGGTGATTCCATCTTCTCTTGAAGCTTTCCCCGTTTCATGTTCTTGATTGCATGTGCAACTTCTGCTGGGATGACTGGAAGAACTCTCGTACCTTTCATAAGGTCAGGAGTACATGTATCATCCCTTTCATATAGTTTTGAGTAGAACTATTTCACTCTTGTCAAAATTTCACCTCTATTTCTTGTTACAGAACCATCTTTTTTTCTCAGAGCCATAATATGTTTTGTTCCCTTACTCAGATGTCCCTTTGCTCTCTTCAGGCTTTGGTTCTTTTCAATTGCTTTCCTCACTAGTTCACAGTTGAATGTCCTTACATCTTCAGTGATACTTTTTCGTACCATCTTGCATAACTCTATATATTCCACTTTGGAAGTCACATCTCCTTTAGTTGTCCTCATCTCTCTTCTTTTTTGCATCAGAATTTTGTTTTTCCTGATACTTTCTTCGTGTGCAACTTGTTCTTAGTACCAGCTATTTTTGTTGCTGTTTCCATAAGAGCCTTGGTTAGTTTTCTGTTAACTTCAGAGATGTCCACTTCTTTCGACGTTAGACCTTCTGGAGCAGATAATCTGTTGCTCAGTTCCAATTTGGAGGTACTATGATGTTTTTTAAGGTTGGTCATGTCAATACACTTTGTTTGTTTTATGAGCTTGCCACGCTCGAGTTTAGAATTGAGGTGCATCTTACATCTTACGATTCTATGGTAACTACCTGTGTTGAACTTCTTTAGCACACTGCCGGCTTCCATGACAAATTTCTTGTTAGATATAATAAAATCAATTTCACTTGTCAATCCATTGGGATATCTCCATGTCCATTTCCTTTGCAGCTTTTTCTTGAAAAAGGAGTTCATGATGAAAAACCCTTCTGCCTCTGCAAATTCTACGAGAGAATTTCCACGCTGGTTTCTGTTGCCGTGACCGAATTTACCTATTGAAGTTTCATTCTGTTGCCGTTGCCCTATTTTCGCATTGAAATCTCCCATAATGATCTTTAAGTGCTGCTTGCCTTTATTATTTAGATGACGAATTTCCTCATAAAATTCTTCAATCTCTTCTTCAGGATGACTTGTGGTGGGTGCATAAGCTTGAATAATCTGAGCCTGGTATCTTCTCGAGTGTTGGATAACAAGTCGTGCAGCTCTGTCAGAGGAACTTTCAACATCTACAACTTTATCCTTCAGTTTCTTGTTTATTATAAATCCAACACCGCTAGTTCTACCAGTATCTGTCCCACAATAATAGAAGAGATGTCCTCTTTTCAGTTCAATGAGATCTTCTCCTTTTCTCCTTACCTCACTTAGCCCGACGATGTCCCACTTGATCCTTTGTAGTTCCTCTTCCAATTCAAGAAGCCTTGAATCAGAATATAGGGAGCGTCCATTATACGTAGCCAAGGTCAGCATCAGATGGCAGCCTAGTCCGATCCTCCGGGGATTCTTAGCACCCTCTGCCTTCATGTCGCACTGGTTGCTCTCTTGGCCAGGTACATTCCAGCTGCCGAAGACTGAGGGCCAAGCTGTGGAGTCATTTTTGGAGGGATTTGGCCATAACTCACCACGCTGGCCAAGCGGGTTGGTGAGTGTGGGATAGCGTTTCATCTAATTCCGATGGTATAGTTATACCGCTATTGGCGGTCGTCAGAGCCCCTTTAGTGGGAACAGGATGCACCATGAGAAGGGGGTTGGCATTTGTCAATGAGAGGCTGTAGTATCTTGCGCATCACCTGACCTTACATTATTGTATATAGTTTGAAATATAAGAACTTTCAGGTTTCCCTAGAACCCATCGTCAGATACACAAACAGAAGAAGAAAGGAATTGCGTTATATGTTGTGTGACATGATATAGACACCTGGTATAATATATGATACAGCTTCATGTGGTTTGAAATTATCTAAAATTTGAAACCTGCATTATGTTTTCATTACTGCCTTTATTTTTAAAAAACAATTACTGCATTCTATTTTCTTTCTTTTACGATACCACGTTTTTTAGATAACTTACAACCACGTGTCTGCAGTATGCCACGACAGTGTCAAGCCTTTGTGAATAACCTACGAGGGGTCACTAGCTGACCAAGATAAGTCTCGCGTGCTTCTCAATTCTCCTGGGTCAGTGAAGTTTCTTCCGTTTGAACGTGTAAAGTGCCAAGCCACACCATTTATCCGTTTCATACGTGTTTTATGTCCTGCGTTCTATATTGTTCACAACTAAACTCATAAAGATTTACATATGTGCTATCGGATCTGCTTTTTCCAACAATATCATTGACGTTTTTTGAGCGATTTGTTACTGCGGAACATGTTGTACGTACCCAAGGTAGACGTGAGAGAAGTCATTTATGCGGATATGCGCATTCAGTCAAATAACTGATACTCTATTGCATGTTACAAATGTCCTAATGACAAAGTGAGCTGCATTCTGTTCTGACTTCTTAGCTTACGTCATTCTAAAAACGCTCGCTTCACACACCCACGCACAGACTCACACACGCAAAGAGTGTTACTAGAGGCATTGACAAATGGGACTTGTCGGAAACCGCGAGCTATCCAAATTTCACTAGAAACCTGTAGACAGACATGTTTCCCGTTAAATTCCATCCATCTATAAGAAGTTACCTCAGAAAATGTTTTTTTTTTTTTTGGTTTTTTTTACTGTAGTCGCCCTTCAAATCGAGCGCACTTTTTTAATCTAACTAAACCCTAATCTCTTTCCTGTGCGTACCGTAAATTCCATAGTTTGCTTCGTACGGAAATTAGTTCTTCTATTTTTCGATTTGATTGATCAATCAAAAGTATTGCCCATGTGATATAATCTGTGGGATCAACAGCTTGAGTTTTTCAGTATGTATTCTTGTTTGTCCTTAAGTGATTTTTTTTTTTTTTAGAATGCGATGAAGGAAGTTTAATTTGCATCTGATGTATATGTAATAAGAAATAAAGTGATTGAATAAGCTATATGAAAATATAAGAGTTTTAGCTAATTGCACGTTTTTGAAAAAAACGTGCCAGATTTCTATGTCTCCTTAAGAGGTTTCGCAAAGTTTCAGGTCCATAATATGGGAACCAATGGTACCCATTCGTGGACAGATGTACAATGAATTATCTTTTGAAAGATATGAAACAGAAATGTGAATCCACAGCAAAAACAATCCTTTAATTCAAAACTTTAGATATAATTAAATTAAAAAGTGACTAGCGTTCTTTCAAAAAGGTGCAAAATTGGTGCAATCCAGTAGTGCAATCCAAAAGGTGCAATCCAGTAGTTTTTCACATTTCAAAGAATATCACGATTAAATGAAAGTTCAAATTAACATGCAGGCTGCGGTGTTTCTAGAAAAAGTGCCCTGAAAAGTTTCCTTTGTAATTTCTATTGTCTTTATAAAGAGTTCAACACATCAATCAGAAATAGTTGATGTGCTGAACTCGTCCAGAGTACACAAAACACCAATCGCAAAAAAAAAAAAAAAACTCGTTGACAATATTAATAGTGTTTGATCTATGAAAAGCATTTTTATTTGCCACATTCTGTATTTTGTTATTAAAATAATGAAATGTGTCTTTCAGAAAAGCCTCGGAAGCTCAGAACTCCAAAATTTCTACCAGAACTTCCGTTCCATTTCATGTTACTCCTAAGAAAGGAACTCACTCAAGTAAAGTATTATTCAGTGTGCGCGTGTCGTAAGTATTTAGTTTATGAAACGGAACTCTCAAGTCTGCAACATATTGATGTAAAAAAATCTTGGACATAATTTCATTGTGTGATCAATTTTCGGTTTTCGACTAACCTAATGGATTTTGTTTTAAACTGCTGTAGAGTTTTAGCGAAGGGTGTACAAAGAAAAATTATATTCAAATGAGCAGAACTCTGTTCCGATATGTATGAGCAAAGAGAAAAACTTGAGTTCTTACCTAAACAAACCTGATTTCCTTCTTTCGTTGTCTAAAACTGGTCATTGCTTTTTTTTTTCGAAATGCAATTTTTAATGTGAATTAACCGATGAACTATTAAACACAAATGCAGAACAGCGTTTTCTTGTGTAAAGTGAGAGATTTTTGAGGGCTATTTCTGATTTTTTAAAACTAATTCTAGTAATTATTTAATTACATATCATGTGAATATGATGAACATAGAGAAATTCATCCCATCCTCTGATCTAAAATCTCATGATACTGCCAATAGCGACGATGAAAGAGAACAAAGTGCCGAGTTCTTTTCTGCAATACGTAAAAATAAAGAATCAAAAATTAGAAAACTTTTGGACTGTGGTGTAAATGTTAATGTTATTGATAAAAACAATAAGGACAATACTCCTTTGCATTATGCAATAGAGAAATGCCACTCAAACATTATTGGATTCCTTTTAGATCGAGGCGCAGATCTTGCAATAAAAAACAGCAATGGTAAATCACCACTTGAGTTAGCTTTCGAGTGTGGTAATACAGAAATCATAAACAAAGTAATATACAGAACAATAAATGTACCCAAAGATGGAAGTTGTTTGTATTGGGCTGCCACTTTAGCTTACCTACTTCCGGTCAAATGTGACAAGAATGTATTTAAAGAAAGATTTTACCAATTGTTTGGTAGAATTGGCGATGCTGAAATACTTCAAGTACAAAAGCTAATTCAAACTTGCAAACCATCTCTAGATGTTGCATGTATTTGTAACGACGAAGCTGTGACGAGGTTAGTTACAATTATATTTCGTAACAGAATTCTTGATGAGATGTCATCACGACCAAGCAGATTTTTAGAGTCTATCGCCATTCATGATTTACTTTACAGCAGAAATGAAGATTATGTTTTAGAAGGTTCGTTTCAAGAACGATTTAACAGGGAATTTTCCACAGAAATTTTTCATCACGACATCGATATTAATAAGCTTAAACCTTATACATTCAATGACGATTCGATACGATTAATTGATGCTGAGCTCGATAAAATTCCAGACCAAGACAAAGTTAAGCTCTTTAAATTTGCTGCATACATAGAATGCATGCGTGATAGTAAAGCTTGGGGAGGAAACCACGAAGTACTAGCCATAAGTCTGCTATTACAATGCAATATTCAGATATTTTCAAGAAATACTCAACACTTAATTCCGTACGACGGCAGTCAGGATCACCTGCAATTATTTTATCAGGGTGCACTTCATTATAATTTTGGTCTTGTGAGAGCCTCATTTCTTATTGAAAGTTTCAGATGCAACAGGATCCAAGAAGCAAGAACTTTTCTTAATTTCGGGGTAGATGATGTTAACTACAAAGATCATGACAGCTGGACAGCTTTACACTATGCTGCCCAACAAGGACACTCAGAGATTGTGCAATTTCTATTAGCTCAAGGTGCCGATACTGCAATTCAGAATCGTAATTGTCAAACTTCACTAGCTGTTGCAAAAATATTTAAAAGACATGATGTTTTTCGACTTTTGAAGGATTATTCTGAGAAGGAAATTACAGAAGAACACGTAGGTAGTGAAGAATTCACGTTTCAGTTTCAACATGAAGAACATGGAAATGAGCAGACGGAGGTGATTCCCCAGACAAATTTCAGTAAAAGATCTGGAACATCAGGCATCGGAGGTCAGCTGTATGAAATTCAGTTGTTGATGCTATTCCTTCTTGAAGGTATCAGAAAAACAAAGAAAAAGGAAATCAATGGTTTCTATGTAGCCACAAATCTGGAAGAAGCGGGGGATTTTGATGATGTCGTTTTCAAATATAGATACATAGATCAAGATGGGGTTCAAAAATCAAAAATTATTTTTCTGCAAGCTAAACATCGAGACCAAGCAGAGAAAGAGAAAATCACCGTTGGCAAACTTCTTTCAGAGTCAGAAAAAGGGGACTTTAATTTGAAAAAGTATTTTAACTGTTATAAGAAAATCAAGGAACAGTTCTCACAGACAGATCATCCCTTATTTGAAAACAAATTTGAATGTACAAATTGCGATTTTATCATTTACACAAACGCTTTACCTGCTTTCCGTTCAAGCGGATGTATTGAAAAGAGAACTGTGAATGAAAATAATATATTGTATTTGAAGGAAGTTTTCGAAAGTAATTATTTTTACAAATTAAACTTTGATAAAGGTGAAAACCAGAAAATTATCGATGTTCTTCAATATTCATTAGATTCTAGAAGATTAGCCAAAGCATTAGTCACATCAGTTTTCTCTTCCGAAGGTATGAATATAGATAAAGGAATTTTAAGAGATTACCATATACCTATAGCAGAAAATGTTATCCGAAGGAAAGAAGGATCAGAAGAAGAAGGTGAGTTCAGAAACAGTTTCTTGAACAATGAAGAAAATAATTTCAGAGTGGCGTTTTTCGAAGAAATACAAATGCAAAAAGAATTTTCAGGGAAATCGTCCGATGAGATGATCTCCACGTTACAAAGTAAAAGAATCAAATTACCTGTAAATTTTGGGAAAAGTAATGAAAAAAAAGGCAAGTACCCACGATTCCTACCATCTGATAGTATCAGTGTTAATGACATCAAGCAGTTTTTCAGTAGCTTGAAACTCTTTCTTAATCAGCCGAACGAAGCTGATTTAAGTACAATTATCAAGCAACGAATACAGTCCACGTATATAGTTGACCCAGAAGATATTGAAGCAGTGTTTTCTGATGTCAAAAGTAAAGTAGAAAGATGGTGGAAAGACGGTAGTTATTATCTTAATGAAACCAACAAATTTTTTCACGAATCAGCTAGAGTTTCCATTTGGTTTAACGTGCGCGAACCCGTGAAATTTTTCAGCGGAAGACAGAAAGAACTGACTGAGTTACATGAAGCATTACAGAGAAGCAAGGGAAAAGAAGGCTTAACATTAATATCACAGGTGACCTCTATATGTGGCTTGGGTGGAATAGGCAAAAGTGAATTAGCTAGAAAGTATATACATACATACGCTGGAGATTATGACCATAACGTAATATGGATTAACGCTGAGAGTTACGTAACACTTGTTGAATCGTTTCGTAGCTTAGGTCAAGGTACATTAAGAATTTCTACACAAAATGTAGATGGAAATGAGAAAGATATACGGTCCATCGTGGACGAAGTCTACAGATTTTTTTCTAAAAGAAAGAGTCTCTTCGTTTTTGATAACGCTGAAAAGTACGACACTCAGGAAGAAGGAGACGCAGGCATTGATAAGTTTTTGCCGTCGCTACCTCCAAAGAATAAGCCTCATATTTTAATTACTTCGCGTTTTCAAGAATGGGGAGACAGAATAAGAATCTTATCGCTCCAGGTGTTCACAGAATCTGAAGCTAGAGGCTTTATCAAGAAAGCACTGCACATTACAGGGGAGTGTCAAGATGTTGAAGTAACACAGTTGGCAGAGATGTTACAATGCTATCCTCTGACCTTGCACCAAGCAGTGGCATATATTAGAGAGGAAAATAAGAAATTGGAAAACACAAAGGGAAGTTTCTGTATTAGTGATTACATCAAAGAATATCAAAAAGAGGAAGCTAAGGCACAGAAGCTCTTGGATTTTCGGCTTCTGGATAGCAATGATTATACTAGAACTACTTTTATTACCTGTAAAATTACACTTGAAAAGCTGAAAGAAGAGAAGTATGGAAGCGTGGCTTTATATATCATGGATATAATAGCATATTTTGCTCCAAATAACATCTCTACCAATATATTTTTAAGGCGTACTGCTGACAAAAGGGAATTAGGTTCTACTCTTCAATTGCTCAAACAATATTCATTGATTAGCCTAGAGCAAGGTGAAGCTAGCATTCATAGATTAGTTCAGCAAGTTATACGTATAGAACTTAAAGAAAAAGAAAGGGAAAAGGTTATTCTGCGAGACGCTTTGTGTCTTTTAGAGCAATCAGTAAAAAAAGGGCGCACTTCCGTCCGCAGTGTCTATGTATCGCATGCTGTAAGTACTTGGAATTACTCTTGCAGGTACAAAGAATTGGTGGAAGAGTTTAATGACTTTCCAATTTATATCACAGAAGAATTAATGTTTGATGCAAAGTATGATGAAGCTTTCTGTTTTGGGGAAAAATCGTCAACTTTACTCAGTAATGCATTAGGACCCGATTATCGCAGTACTTTAAGAGTACGCGCTTATATGGCGGAAATTCTTTGCCAACGTGGTAAAACTGTTGAGGCTTTATCTGTATTTGAGGAGATTTTGAATAAATTCAAGTGGCGTTTTGGATCTGATCATCCTTACACCATACACGTATTGCTATGTACGGCAGTAGCATTTGAAGAACTAAGGAACTATGATGAAGCTTTAACTCTAAGTCAGGATGTTCTTAAGAAAAGGAATCGAGTTTTAGGCTCTCATCACCCCGATACTTTAGCAGTCATGAGCTTCGTAGCTACAATACTTCATCACAAAGGAGAGTATAAAGAGGCAATAAATGCCTGCCAAGAAGTTATAAAAACAGGAAAGCATATCATGAAGACGAAGTTCCATGATTCACGCTATCTTGAACCAGTTTTAACCTCGATGGAACGTATGGTCGAATTGCTTTGTGAACAAGAAAAGAACGACGAAGCACTAGAAATTTGTGATGAAGTTCTAGATAAAAAGAAACACATTTTTGGTCCTAATCATCCTAAAGTTGTAGCTGCAATGCATTTCAGAGCTTCCGTTCTGAGCAAGTTAGGAAAGCATGAATATGCGCTAAATGTCTTGCAAGAAATCTTAGAAATAAGTAAGCAAAGTTCGGGACCTGATTGCCCAAATAGTCTAGCTATAATGCATGAAATAGGCACCGCATTGATACAACAAGGAAATTATGAAAAAGCAATGGATATTTACCGAGAAGTGCTGAAGAAAAAGTCTCAAATATTTGGGACCGAACATCCTTCTACATTATCTACGATGCATAACATAGCCGTCGTTATGGAAGATCAAGGAGATTATGAAATGGCATTGAAAACTTATCACGAAGTACTAGAAAAACGAAATGAGGTACTAGGTCTAGATCACCCTCATACTCTATGTACAAAGAATAATATTGCCATTGTACTTCACAAGCAAGGCAAATATGAGGATGCATTCACAGTTTTCAACGAGGTTCTAGAAAAGCAAGTTCTTATTTTGGGGCAAGACCATCCTAGAACTTCAGAAATGAAGTTTAATTTAGCTGTAGTGCTTTCCAAACAAGGAAAATATGAAAAAGCGTTAGATCTTTATTCAGAGGTTTCGGAGGTATTTGAGCGCATTTTTGAGTCTGCTCATCCAAATACTTTATGTACCATGTCCAATATTGCTTTTGTGCAAGAAGAACTAGGAAAATACGTAGAAGCACTACAGAACTACAAAGCAGTATTGTACCAGAGGGAAGAGGACTTAACACCCAACCATCTCGAAATTTTAATAGCGAAAAGTGACATAGGCAGAGTACTCGATAAGCTAGGAAAGTACGACGAGGCACTAACAGTTTGTGAAGAAGTTCTAGAGGAACAAACAAAGCTACTGGGGTTTAATCACCCGGATACTTTATCAACGATGCTAAACAATGCCACAGTATTATATCACAAAAAAGAGTATGAAAAAGCATTGCAGAATTATCATTTGGTGTTCAAAGCATTCGAACAGGTTTTAGGACCTGATCATCCTCGCACCTTGAGTGCGATGAATAACATAGCCTCAACACTGTACAGTCAGGGGAATTATGTGGAAGCAACAAAAGCTTTTGACAACGTGATTGACAAATTAAAACAGGTGCTTGGGCCAGATCATTCTGAAACTTTATCTGCGATAAATAACAGGGCCAATCTGTTTGCTGATCAAGGGAAGTATGATGACGCATTAAAGGAATATAAAGAAGTAATACATAAATATAAGCAGTCACTGGGACCTGGTCACCCTTATACACTACATGCAATGTTCAATATGGGTTTACTGCTCGCCGAACAGGGAAAGTATGAAGAAGCTCTTGGAATTTACGAAGCAGTTGTTACGCAAAGACAAAAAATACTTGGATCTGATCATCCCTATACTTTAGATACGAAGAAAAACATTGCCAAAATGTTTGATAAACTAGGATACTATGATAAGTCACTTAACATTTACCAAGAAGTGCTGAACGAAAGAGAACGAATCGCAGGACAGGATCATCCGGATACTTTATCGGCGATGTGCGATACGGCTTCAGTACTTCATAAGCAAAGGAATTACGCAGAGGCGTTAAAAACTTATAGAGAGACACTAATCAAGATGGAACAGGTATTAGGATTTGATCACTCAAAAACCTTATCGACAATGCTTCTGATGGTCTTATCTCTTAAAAAAACAGGGAAATATGAAGAGGCTTTAGCAGTTCTTGAAAACGTTATTGAAAAATATAAACTTCTTCGTGGGCCTGGTCACCATTCGACACTGGACTTAATGAAAGCGAGAGCCACACTATTAGTAGAGCAAGGCGAGACCTTGGAATCAAAGCATCTTCTCGTATTGTGTAAGCAAGCTAAGATGGCCTCCATCCCGCATGAACTGGAAAAATATGATAATGCGCATAAAGGAGAATCCAGAAAAACAACAATTACACCGGGAAACGTTCATCATAACCAAATCATAAATACAGAGAATGCTACTGCTAGAGAATTATACAGACAAGGAGGCTATGACGAGGCAACGGGTGTTTTTTTAGAAATGCCCGACATGAGAAAGCAAAATTTTGGGCCCGAACACCCTTATACTCTATCTACAAAACGTAATTTAGCTGATGTATCGGGAAAAGGAAACGATATTGCATTAATTCGATTTGTAGCAAGCAACAGTGACTTACGTAAGATCACCTTTTTAATTAACAATGGTGCCGATGTTAACACCCAGGACACAGGTGGTAGAACGCCGCTGTGTTACGCTGCTAAACACGACCGCGTAGACGTTATTGAAATTCTGTTACAAAACGGAGCCGATGTAACTAAAGTTACTGCCAAAGGGGATACGCCGTTACACATAGCAGTGATCAATGGGTGCTATAACGCTGCTGAGGCCTTGTTAAAGTATATAAAACAAACAAGTCCCAACAAGCTGAATGCTTTTGTTAATGCCAGAACCACTGCAAAAGGTACTACATCCTTGCACGCTGCGGCAGCAAAAGGCCGAATGGCAATTTTGAAACTACTTCTTGAATATAAGGCAGATCCTTCAATTAAAGATAAAGATGACAATACAGCATTAGATTTAGCTAAAGGTACTAATCAACAAGATTGCATCAGTTTATTTTCTAAACCGTATGTATGATCGTGAAATTAACTAACCCGATGGCGCAGTTGTCTAAGCGCTTGTGTTTGACCATTCTTCCGAGATGAGTCCAGCTTCAAATCAGGAGTAAGACACGGATGGTGTGTTTGTCATACGGCACTACCTCT
Source organism: Macrothele yani (assembly GCA_039090855.1). Taxonomy (NCBI): domain Eukaryota; kingdom Metazoa; phylum Arthropoda; class Arachnida; order Araneae; family Macrothelidae; genus Macrothele; species Macrothele yani. The sequence goes on along the minus strand of CM077010.1, from coordinate 72,011,964 downwards.
CTTCCTAGCCTGGAACCAGTGACCCTAAATTAGGGACGGGTGGCTTGCTGAGTTGCTCACGGTGGTCCGGTGGCCCACTGAGTTGCTCACGGCAGTCGTTAAAACCCCAAAACCAAAAATCCCCCGAAAATTATGAAATTATGTGCTTATGCCCATGAGAAAAATAAAAAAATTCGTTGTCCTTCATCATTGTATATATCATTTGTTCTCCTGTTCATTTGTAAAGATGTGCCACATTAAGTAGTTAAATGGCTAATACTTTGAAACTGCTAGCTCAAATTTTTTGAGACAGTTTTTTAAAAAAATTTAATGTCTGAATTTTTGAGGCCGATTTTATTTTAAACTGCAATTTTTTTGAGGAAAATGCTGTCTATTCTATAGTTTATTAAACATTTTATTGCCCTAGAATATCGTATATTAATCCAAAAACATCATTTCCGTGTACTACTAAACATATGATAAAATACCTAACTAGAAAAGAGTTAATTTTTTTTTGGTAATGCACAATGCGTCAAATAATTTTTAAGACTGGCGCTAGATTTCAGCCTACAGTGGCGCCACCAGTGTAATCGCGAATGCGTTATAAACCGTGACCATCTGCTTGCTTTCTGCCAAAAGTACTGCGCAGTTGTTAAAGAAAATCAAAAGAAACGGCCGTTCATTAGAGAAGTAAAAATTTTTTCATGTTGAATTATTAAGATGGAACAAAGGGTTTTTATTAAATTTAACGCAAAATTTGGTAAAAGTGCCTCGGAAACGTAACAAATGATGAAACAAGTTTACGGTGAGTTTTGTTTAAGTAGATCAAATGTTTTCCTGTGGCACAAACGTTTTTTGGACGGAAGAGATACGCTAGAAGATGATAAGCATACCGGAAAACCAAGTTCATCTAGGACACCTGAGATTACTGAAAAAGTGCTTGATTTCGTGGCAAACAATCGATGTGCGTCCCAAAGAATGATGGAAGAGTCTTTAAACATCCACAAAGAAACGATTCGAACCATCCTGCATGAAGATTTGGGCAAAACCAGAGTCTGTGCTAAATTTGTTCCACACTAGTTAACCAATGAACAAAAATCAAGAAGCGCACATTGCAGAGACATCATTTGAGCCGCTGAAAATAATCCAAACTTCTTAAAATCGATTTTTACAGGTGATGAAACATGGTGTTTTCAATATGATTCTAAAACAAAGCGACTGAGTGCGGAATGGAAGTCAAAAAACTCACCACAAGCCAAAAAAAACAAGAAAAGTTCCATCGAAAACCAAAAAAATGCTCATTACATTCTTCGATAGTAAGGATATTATCCAGAAAGAATTTGTTCCAAGTGGACAAACAATTACTGGTGAGTTTTTTTAAATGTTTTGAGGCGTTTGATGGGCAGAATTCGTCGCATTCGTGCAGAATATCGGGATGAAAACAGTTAGTGTTTGTTGCACGATAATGCACCCAGTCACCCCTCACTTCTTGTTCGTAGATTTTTGGCGAAAAATAACGTCTGTGTGTGTTGAATCATCCACCGTATTCGCCTGATTCAGCACTCTGCGACTTTTCTTTATTCCCAAAACTTAAAATGACGTTAAAAGGGTGTTATTTTGATGATATTTCGACCATACAAACAGCTCCGACACGTGCTTTGGAGTTAATTCCGTAAAGTGAACTGGAACAGGCATTCGAATCATTATTAAATCGATGTAACAAGTGTATTGAAGCCGGAGGGACTTTTTTGAATTACAAACCAAAACAAATTATAATTTCTGTTTCTATTTCATTTTACAGACCCAGTCTTAAAAATTCTTTGCCACACTGTGTATGATCTTTGTTGTTGGTGTTCTTTACCTCTGACTTTTGATTTCCCCATCAATGTTATCCATAAGAAATATTCAAATTGTTCATCAACATGTGTGGACCTAATTTTAAACTCTACGATTTTGACTTCTGAATAAATTCGTTTCGGTGCTTATATACAGGACTGAGAAGTGCGGTCGTCTGCGCGTCTGTGACGAGTGAAAAGATTTAGTTGGCGAGTAAAAAATTGGGTAGAACAGTTTAAATACAATTGGCAATGATTTATACGTTGTTATGCCTACTGTTGAATACGTAAAAAGATCAGTTTATTTTAATTCACAGAAGTGATGCGTTATTGTGCGGCAGCCTGGGAATCCGGTTTCTCCGCAAAAGAAATCGAACAGCGAGTGCCGTAACCCGCGAGTCCAAACATCCCGTCACTTTGCGCTTAACAAGGAACACGAGACAAGAAGCCACAAGCCCGGTAGAATGATTTCCACAAACGCTGTGTGAAAAGATAGGCAGGTGAGAGTCACATGCGCCTCGCGAGCTGCCACTTAGGCAATTACTGTCGTAGGTCAAAAGGCAAACACGGAAATCCGTGTTTCCGCACTCTGAAATATTTGACTGTAGATTTTACGGTTTTAAACCGTTTTCCAGGCTGCTAACACAAAACCGTAAAATCTACAGTTTTACGCAGTGTTATTTACAGTTTGCAATTGTAAGCAAGAGTTCTAAACCGTAAAATCTACAGTTTTACGCAGTGTTATTTACAATTTGCAACTGTAAGCAACAGTTCTAAGCCATAATACTGACACTTTTAATCAGTGTGTATTTGCAGTTCACAACTCTAAGCAACAGTTCTAAACCGTTAAATTGACAGTTTTAATCGGTGTTATTTACAATTCGCAACAGTTCTAAACCATAAATTGACAATTTTATGCGGTGTTATTTACAGTTCACAACTGTAAACAACAGTTCTAAACCGTAAAATTGACAGTTTTAATCAGTGTTACGTACAGTTTACAACTTAAACAACAGTTCTAAACTGTAAAATTGACACTTTTATGTAGTGTTATTTACAATTGAAACCTACAGTCCTAAACCGTAAAATTGAAAGTTTTATGCAGTGTTTTTTACCGTACACAATGGTTTTAAACTGTAAAACGGACAGTTTTATGTTGTGCTTTTTACATTGCACAATTCTGGAGTAAGAGTTCTAAACTAGAAAACTGACAATTTTGTTGTGTTAAATTCAGTAAACAACTCTCATGCAACACTTATAAATCATAAAACCAGACTTTTTTTTTTCTTACGTACAGTATGCAACTGTCAAGCAAAAGTAAAATTGAGTTTCATGCTGTGTTTACTTGCAGTACACAAATGCTATAAAAAAGAGTAATAATTTCTTATCTAATCTGATGTGCATATTTTGTACAGAATGCAACTGCCGAGCAATCGTAAAACTGACATTTCATACTGTGTTATTTATGTACACAAGTGATTAAAAAATAAGTAATATTTTCTAATCTAATGCACGTATTTCACATTGCCAGGATTTGTTTTTTAACTGATTTCACAGTTAAAAAATAAATCCTGTGAAATGCAACTATTTCACAAATCCTAACAATGTAAAATGTACCCATTTAACATTATCAGGAGATATTTTTAACTGATTTGGTCTGTTGACCAAATCAGTTAAAAAAATCTCAAGACTTTTAATCCGTCATACAAAAATATTACTCCCCAGTAAACATCTAGTATAAAAAGAATATTCAGTTTTTCAGCTGAAACCATACACACACACACACAAAATGTTTGGTTACTTTATTCTGATATAGCCACTTATATTGTAAATCTTATTTATTATCACAAAAGTGTTCTAGGGTTCTCTCTAAAAAATTTGAATTGTTTTAAATTTTTGTAATAAAAACCTTTTTTTTTTATATTTGTAGCACAATGTTCTTGATTTGTACATACATGGATGGAAAGCTCAGTCCAGGCAGGAATTCTTAGTTTGCAAAGATGTTTCATTTTTTGAAAGTATTAATACAGCCACACACATTTACTGATAAAAAAATATCAAGAAACGAAAAAATATCATTACAGCAGCTCACATTCTTTGCACGGAAGTAGAAAAGTTAATTCTGTCCTGCTTATGATACATGAAGTGTTACATTACCAAGGACAGCAGCAAAACTTTTGGAGGAGGCAAATCATAGTAAAGTGTACTATATTTTCTTTATTTACCCAAAAATCTTGGAGCTGATGAGGGATCACAAAATTTTAAGGATGAGCTGGTGCCATCTGTATGTCCCGCACGGGGATAACTAGTTTTCCAGTTATTTGGGGAGCGGCGCCCCCAAGGCCCGAGCTCACCTTGTGACGGAGTACTTTTCGTTTACTCTTGAACGATAACATCACCGAAGGGACAGCTGTTCATCCAGCTGATGAGGGATGGCATCCCCACGGCCCGAGCCAATTTTCTCTTATAATTTTGCTTTTTCGTCTTTAGTTCATATATTGACATGTACCCGCCTTAGTTGTAGGCTGCTGAGGTTGTGATGAGGTGCCAGCTCCGGGTTTTGTTCCTCGTTCACTTCCCTGTCTTTTCTCTTTTATGTTACATTTTCTGTTTTTTCCGGAGCTGGTTAGCTTAGACCTACTTGCACGTTTGCCGTGTGCGGTGACCCGTACAGGTGGAAAAGAGGATGCTGGAGGCTGAGGTATCTGGGGGCCGGGTTGTAGTTGTCTCCAGATGCCAACACTCCTCTTTGCCCTCTGCTTCACCTTAAACGGGAGGCTGGGAGCTCACCCACTCCTATTCAGGAAGGCTGTGGCCGAGTGGCGTCCAGACTTCTAGCGGCTTGTCGTTCTGTTCGGCAGGGTGAGTTTGGGGGTAGGGAGGGCGTGCCAAAGGGGTGTTCCCCGGGCATGGGAAAGTCTGGGTGCATGCCGAGCGTATGTCTGCCCTACCAACTTGCTATATCCGCTGACTATCCCTAGAGCTGTGTCCTGCGTCCTCTTGGGCTTGCGAACCTCCGGCTTTCCTTCGTTGGGCTCGGTAGTGGGTGGGAGGTCGGCGGACGAATATTTACTCTTATTCATGGCAACCCTATGTGTTTCCCAAGCTGTACCTTTGAAGCGCCGTTTGGAGGATGGGACACCTTCCTCCACTAAGAAACTACTCAGTTCCAACTGCAATGCTCTTTTTCTTCTAATTCATTCTGTTGATCCTGCACAATCCCTCAGTTCGAAGAGTCCTTTCTGGATTAATAAGGCTCTTCAGGCCGTTGCGGGCTCACCAAAGAGTGTTAAGAAGCTCCCGTCAGGGATCTTCTTGTAGAGACATCAAATCCACGCCACAGTGCCACCTTGCTGGAGACGACCGTTCTGCTGGACGTTCCAGTCCAAATATCTCCCCATGGTTTCCTCAATTCCTCTCGCGGTGTTATCAACTCCCGCGACCTGCTGGAGTGCAGCGATGAGGAATTGCTGGAAGAACTTGGGGAACAACATGTCACTGGGGTTCGGCGTATTCTTTTCCGGCGGGATAGGAAGTCTATTCCCTCCCGGAACATCGTGCTCACATTTGACTCCCCCTACCCTGCCAACTTCCATCAAGGCGGGCTACATGCGTCTCGATGTTCGACCATACATCCCGAACCCCTTGAGATGTTTCAAGTGGCAGCATTACGGTCACTCCCAGCAGTCTTGCCGTAATGTAGCAAAGTGTGGGCGCTGTGGGTCGCCTGAACACTCTTTGGCGGACTGCTCCGCTAACTCGGATCACTGTGTCAATTGCGAGGGATCTCACCCGGCTTCTTCTAAGCAGTGCCCAAAGTGAATCGAGGAGCAGGCTATCCAACGCCTGAAGACGACTGAACATCTGTCTTATCCTGAAGCCAGACGGCGGATAGCTCCTCTACAAACAGACCGGCGCTCCTATGCATCGGTTGTGGTCCAGAAGGCTACTGTTGCGGTGCAGACAGGTGAACATCCCAGCGCGGTGTCCTTATGATTTTGAGGACATCGTTGCTGCCGGATTGGAGGCACTCAAGTCTCGCCTTCAACATCGACGCTTAAAACATCCTGTGTGCAGAAAACATCCTCTGTCAGCACTGGAACCTAGGTCCCGGGCGCAACTCGGAAGAAGCCGGAAAAGGGGGAATCCGGATCCTCCCCCAGAAACAGAGCAGGGTAAAACCACCAAAACCCCCGGTAGCTAAGCCCTGTGTGAGTAAGCACAGCCCTGTGTTACCTCCGGACATCGCCGATGGTCAGAAGCTGATGGACGACTCGGAGACCTTCTAGTCGTCTGTCTTTTTCATTTTTCATCATTTCCATTTATTTTTCTTTATGGCTACGCTCCTTCAGTGGAATTGCCGAGGTCTGAGACCACGAATTGATGATCTGAAGGGCTTACTGTCTTCGCACACACCTGTGTGCGTTTGCCTCCAGGAGACAAAGCTTCGCCCAACGGACGCTCTTCCGCTGCGGCGATTTTCTGTTTTCCGCAAGGATCATGAGGACGGTGTTATCGCCTGCGGAGGAGTGGCCGTTGTTGTTCCTCATGGTGTTCCTGTCACTGCGGTTGGCCTTCGGACGACTTTGCAGGCAGTGGCAGTGAGACTTTCTGTGAACACCCTGTTCACGATCTGTTCCATCTACCTGCCTCCGGCTGAAAGCCGTGAGCCTTTCAGATCTGGAAGATTTAGTCGCCCAGTTGCCGTCTCCTTTCTTCATCCTCGGAGATTTTAATGCACCCAATCCGTTGTGGGGTTCTAGCTCTCGTTACTCCAGGGGCCGTGTTGTTGAGTCCCTTCTCTCCAACACGTCCCTCTGTCTCCACAACACCGGGGCAGTCATTTATTTTCATGAACACACCCGCTCGTACTCAGCCATTGATCTGTCCTTGAGTTCGCCATCGTTATATCCTGACTGGTCCTTGAGCGTGTCTGATGATCCCCTTGGCAGTGATCACTTTCCCATCTTTCTCCGTCTAGCAAGTGACGGGTACCGTCATCCTACTCACCCTGCTAGATGGGCTGCCGATCGAGCCAAGTGGGACTCATTCACGGCTTCAGTGACCATTACTCCAGACATGGTGACCTCGGGTACGATCGATGCAGCTGTTGCGGCGGTAACGGATTGTATTGTGCAAGCGGCAGACTTTACCATCCCTAAGACCTGGACTAAACTTCCACGTTGCCCGCGACCTTGGTGGAATTCCGCTTGCAAGGCAGCACGTCAGGCCCAACATCGGGCTTGGGGTAGGTTTCGTCGGTACCCCACCGATTCGAACCTACTTGCTTTCAAGAATGCCAAATCAACGGGAATCTTGGATACGCTACGTATCCGGGATTAACACCACTGCCAGCTCTAAGATCGTTTGGGACAGGATCCGCAAGATTCGGGGTAAGTACCCTTCTGGGGAAATCTCCATTCTCGAGAGTGATGGGGGAACGGTTGCTGACGCTCAAGGTGTTGCTGACTGTCTGGGCGCCGCATTTTCTTCGGTGTCCAGCAGCAGCAATTACCCTGCTTCCTTCCGGCAGTTACAGCCGCGGCTTGAATGGTCCAAGGTTTCCTTTGGACCGTTTTCCGCTGACGATTATAACAGCCCGCTGACTGCTCGAACTGAAGATTGCCCTGCATCGGTCCGTCCGAACATCTGTCGGACCAGATAACACCCATTATGAAATGCTGAAGCACCTTTCTCCATCCTCACTTGAATGTCTGCTAGTCCTGTTTAACAGGATCTGGCACGAGCGTGACTTTCCCGAATCTTGGCGCACTGCCATTGTCGTTCCTGTTCTCAAACCTGATAAAGATCCCGCTAACCCGTTGCACTACCGACCAATTACTATGACGAGCTGCCTCTGCAAAGTCCTAGAGCGCATCATCAATTTTCGTTTGGTTTATTATTTGGAATCACGTCACCTTCTTTCACCTCATCAGAGTGGATTTCGGAAATTCCGATCCACCTCAGATCATCATCTTCGCCTTGAGACATCTGTCAGGGAGGCGTTTGTCCGGCGTCAGCACATGGTCTCCGTGTTCTTCGACATGGAAAAGGCCTACGATCGAACCTGGAGATACGGCATTCTCCGTGATCTGCGTGACTGCGGATTGCGGGGAAATTTGCCTACCTTCATTGCCGGATTTCTCCAGAACCGGATGTTCCGTGTGCGCGTCGGATCGACCCTCTCTGCGTTATACCCACAAGAGCAGGGTGTCCTTCAAAGCTCCATTCTTTCTATGACATTGTTCATCCTTCGTGTTAATCATATTTTCACTCTGCTTCCTCCGACGGTTCGTGGCTCCATGTACATGGATGATCTGCAGATCTCTTGCGCATCTGTCAACATGCGCACCATTGAGAGGCAGCTGCAGTCGGCCATTACTAAGATCTCTATCTGGGCTTCTCATAATGGATTTGGCTTCTCGACGTAGAAGACCGTTTGCGTGCATTTTTACCGCAAACGGGGTCTTCACCCAGACCCCAGCCCCGTCTGGGGTGCTCTACCATCCCTGTGGTGTCAGAAGTCAAGTTCCTTGGGCTAACTTTTGACCGAGCACTCACCTTCCGGCCTCACATCCAGTCTTTGAAGGTGAAGTGCACGAAGTCATTGAGTATCCTGAAGGTCCTCTCTCGAACATCTTGGTGGGCTGACGGGTGCTCAATGCTTCGCATTTACCATTCTCTGATTCGGTCAAAGTTAGACTTCGGTTGCATAACGTACGGTTCGTCACGTCCTTCCGTGTTACGGCCTCTGGATCCTGTCCATCACCAGGCTCTGCGGCTATGCACTGGTGCTTTCCGTACCTCTCCCGTGCATAGCCTATATGTCGAGGCCCATGAACCGCCGTTGTGCATCCGACGTAAGCAGCTGTCTCTTCAATTCTTCACCAAGTTGTAGTCTCTTCCTGATCATCCACTGCATGGTTCCATTTTCCAACCGCAATGTGTCCGCCTATTCTCACACCAGCCTTCCTGTGTTCCGATGTTTGGAATTCGGTTGTCGAACTTAGTGCGCGATGCTGGTCTAGACTTGTCAAGGATTGGTTTGACCCCGTTCTACAATGAGCCGCCTTGGCAGCCGGTTCAGGCAACGGCTGACCTTTCTCTTTGTGTGTGGCCAAAGTCATCCACCCCTGCTTTGGTGTACCAGCAGCTCTTTGCCGAGAAGCGGTCTCTCTTCACGGATTTCGTGCCTGTATTTACTGACGGGTCGAAATGCGGTGAGGTTGTTGGATCCGCATTCGTGTGTGGCGATGCCTCCCATGCTGAGCGACTTCCGCCTGAATCCACCGTCTTTTCGGCTGAGATGCGTGCGGTACACCACGCTTTGTGTCACATACAGTCTAGATCATATCGTCGCGCTATGATTTGCTCCGATTCCCAGTCCGTCATCCACGTCCTATCTTCTCCGGAGGACACGGACTCACCGGTCGTCCATGATGGACGTCGTCTTCTTGGAACTTTGGAAGGTGCTGGATTCCTGGTTCGTTTCTGTTGGGTTCCTGGCCATGTTGGGATCCGGGGTAACGAGCTGGCAGATCTCTCTGCCAGGTCTGTTTCCTCCATGTCGCCAGCTCGGCTGCCACTGTCTTTCCGAGATTATCGCCCATTGATCCGGAAATTTGTTATGGATGAGTGGCGGTCCCTGTGGTCTCAGCAGGACAGCAATAAACTCTATGCCATCAAACCACAGATCGGACTATGGGAGTCTACTTTGCGGAAGAACCGTCGTGAGGAAGTTGTTCTTGCCCGTCTCCGCATTGGGTACTGTCGTTTTACTCACCGCTTTTTGCTGTGTGGCGACAGTGCCCCGATGTGTGAGGCGTGCGACTGTCGTCTCACCGTCCTTCATGTTTTTTGTACTTGTGTTCGTTTTTGTGATCATCGTTTTCGTTATTTTCATTCTCATTTGTTGGACGAAGGAGCAGCTACGCTGCAGACTCTCATTGGTGAGGATTGCGATCTGACCGCAGTGTTCTCATTTTTTAAAGAAATTGACTTTTCTAAACTCATCTAGTTTTACCGCTTTCATTTCTATCTTTCACTCTTACCGTTTCATCCTGTTTTTACCCTTGTGTACGTGTTTTATTGATTTTGTTCTATTTTGATGTCTTTTGTTTGGCGCTCTTTGGCCACCCATGGCCCTTGCGCCATTAAAATCAACTAACCAACCAACCAAGCCATCTGTATGTAAAGGGCTAAGAAGTAATACAATAAATTGACTTTACACTGGGAAACAGTAGTGATCAAGGCAGGGATATAATTTGAAAATCTACATGCCCACAGGGAGAACTAATTTACCGACTCACTTTATACTAACTTCTGTTCTTTTTTCAATCAAAAACTGTTTTGAAAACTTTTGGTGCTGAAAATTAATGTTTTTCATTCTGCACAAGATTTTAATGCATTTTAAATTTTTAAAAAAATATTTAAAATAAAGAATTTTCATAATTTGGGGAATGAATGTTAAGATAAACATGCAATAGCTTACTTCAGTTGTTCTCCCTGACACTTTCTAACATTTGCACACCCATTTATCCTCTGCATCAGTGAAGTTGGAGAAGGACAACACATAAGTATCCAGTGCTACGCATAGTCCTTCAGCATCAAAGGCTGCCACTGGGTCTGACAATAAAAATAATTAAACTATATTATTTTTATTGTCACACCCAAATAATATGACAAGGAAATAATTAAACTGTCATTAAACCTTCTACCATCCCCTCCCACTTTTTTTTTCTTAGAATCCCAGTTGCCACCTAGAATTATTTTTTACCTGCCCGGGACTAATACTTTACAGACCCTGGACATTCTGTATTTCAAACCCTGGTGTTCAGAACAAATCATTTTCCGAATTTACTGGAAAACCATATTGTAATTGAGAAAATAGATGTTAGTTTGAAACAAAGGAACCAAGCAAATATGACCCCCATTTCAAAAAAAGCTTATTTTCAATAGTCATCCAAGATAGTTTTCCACCTTAACTGAAGCTGCAGAGAATAACACCATAGTAAATACACCTGATTGGAGGGTGGGGTTCTTTTCTAGACTCATTATTGGCAATATTTGACTTATTTATCAGCAAAAACTATTTGTTTTACTAGCCTTCCCTAGTTCTCATGTTAACATAATTCACTTAAGAGCATAAGAAATTAAAGTTTTTTTCCTTTTGCTCCCCTCATCCATTTCTTTTAACATCAAATAAACCTTAGCTCAAAAAATAATACTTCTTTAGTTCTAAAACATTGAAGGATTCTTTGCATCATGCACTCTGGAGGAAGAAAACTGAGTTGGGTTATTATACACTGGTTAATCGTATAAATTAGGTTAGTGATAAAATATTATTCGAGAGATGTGTATAAATTTTTGAAAAAATCAAACTTTAACACACGAAAAATAATCAACAGCCCTGCGGCGCTGCCGATTTTCAGCTGCAGAGTGTTATATTTGCCTGACTGATGAACCAGCATTAAGTTTTTCAAGCCTTGAGCTCTCAGAAGATGACATATATATATATATATGTGTGTGTGTATGTGTGTGTGTGTGTGTGTGTTAAAAAACATTGTAGAAACATAAAAAATAACTTAGAGGCATCGGGAGTTTCAAAATCGCACCAGATGAACTTGCACATTTTTCTTTTAAATGTCTAATGCATGGGTGGGGATCCTGCGGCCTTCTAGGCCATTAAATACGGTGTGACGTGCCTGCACTGCAGGAGGCACATGAGATAAAGGAAGATAGCAGTGAGAGCACAGGTCCGCGTAGCTCAGTTGGGAGAGCGACTTACTCCGGAGTGAGGTGGACCCGGATTCGATGTCCTGCGCGGAGAAACTTGTACGCTTTATTGGCGCCCGAACTTCCAGGATGACCCAGCAGTTAAGTTTCTCGCAATGATGTGATGTTCTTTCCACACGGTGACATAGGAAAAATGAGAATCCCTTCTTCAGTGCTTCGAAAAAATAAATCAGTGTGATGTGACGTTCCATACACCAAATTGTCTGGGATTTCCCAAATGCACGTTATTCATGCGATGACTGCCTACAGCAACACATGGTCCCGGCTGATCCGTGGGCCATGCCCCCGGCCCTCTTTCGGGAGATGGGATGTGCCTGCACTGCAGGACGCACATGAGATAAAGGAAGATAGCAGTGAGAGCACAGGTCCGCGTAGCTCAGTTAGGAGAGCGACTTACTCTGGAGTCAGGAGACTCGGATTCGATGCCCAGCGCGGATAAACTAGTACGTTATAGCGGCGTTTTGAGTGAATCCAAATTTTGCAGAACAAATCCTTTAATTTTTACTAATATGTTTTTGTTCGTCTTTTATTATTTTTATTCTAATCTTAAAATGACCGTATTTAGAGTACCAAAGACTAAAAGAAGATTCAATGAAACAACGTTCGCCGACTGACGGCCACCCTTAAAACATTAGTACGTCATAAGGGCTATTTTGACATCTGCTACTCTCATGATTTCGTTCTATGGCTCCTAAAGACCTACAGATGGAATTGAATGAGCTCTCAGAAGATGACATTTTAAAGTCCTTATTTGACGCTAAGAAAGATCCAGCTAAAATATGGGAAAATGCAATAGAATACCCACGTCTTCGGCAACCTGCACGAAAAATGCTTTCTTGCTTTTCAAGCACTTGTTGCTGTGAATCTACATTTTCCTACCTAACCCAAATCAAGACGGCCTTAAAGTCAGAAATGACGGATACCCATCTAGAGAATCAGTTGAAAATGCGGACCTCCATGTTGCAACCAAGTATTCAAATGCTTTACAAGAAAAAGCAGTCTTAACAAAGTCATTAAAATGTTTGTTAACTATAGAATTAACATTTTTTTTTTTCATTTTTTGAACATAGTAAGATTTTTACAAAATAATGTGCATTTTGAAGTACATCTAATCGAAGTTTCTTGAATGCGGCCATGTTAGATTACAGCTAACTTAATGCTGCCTTCCAACATTAAAATGTTCTCCACCTCTGGTCTAGAGACTCATATACATGCAAATCCATTAGTCCCAGTGAAAAAATTGTATTTGCTTCATCTAATGAAACGCTGCATGCAATATGAAAGCAGTCTTTTTTTCTTTTTCTGCACGCAAAAATTTCATTTCACATGTTTTAAATTTTGTCCTCAGATAATTCTTTATCAAATGTGAGTTCTTCACATAAAGAGATGTATGAAAACACTTCCTGAAAGTGACCTTTCTTAAAGTATATTTTATCTTTTCCCAAAAGCTTTACCTTTCGGAAGTCTATCATTCAGCAGTTTTTCCTTTACGCTGAAGCTTTGGATTAATTATCCAAATGTTCAGTTTGAAGACAAAATTTCTGAGTTCCGAATCGATTCTGTGTAATAAAATGAATTATTACTTTCGGCTTTACTCTTACAAACCAAATTTTTAGGAGATGAGAGTGATGTTTTGTGGAACAAGTTGTTGTGTTGATGCATAATTTCATGCCGTTTTATTTCACGAGTGTTTCCCAGGTCAGTAGTGACGGAGCAGATGGCCAGTTGTATATCAAACTGTAGCCAGTAACATCGTGTATCTAAATCATATTGCGTTGTGTGATTGTGGCTAATGTTTTTTCGATAATTTTGCAGGTCCGGTAGTATGGAGTGTCAAGTGGAGAAGAATGAGCATTTCCGACATCTGCTCCTTTACGAGTTTTACAAAGGATCCGCAGGCGCCGAGGCTGCCCGACAAATGTGTGCTGTGTATCGGGAGGGTGCTATTGCTCCGAGGACAGCCCGCAAATGGTTTGAGCGGTTCCGAGGTGGCAATTTTGACCTCAACGACTCTCCACGCTTAGGTCGTCCATCTCACTTTGATGAGGATCGTTTGAACCATCTCATCCACTTGGATCCGCGTCAAACCACACGCGAATTGGCCGCTGAGATGAACTGTGATGATGGCAATCGTGGTGCGATGCCTGGAACGCATGGGAAAAGTACAGAAATTGGTCTCACACTCTCACCGAGGACAACAAGAATCAGCCTGTTGCCATATGTGGTTCCTTGCTCGCCCGTTATCGCGAATGTTCTCAGTAACACAAACGCTTTTTGTCACGTATTGTTACTGGAGAGGAAAAGTGGTACCTGTACGTGACTTTCAGGCATCGCAGGGAATGGTTAAGCCCAAACAAGACGCCCACACTACATTCAAAACATGACCTTCATCCTGCGAAGATCATATTGTGTGTATGGTGGGACATGGAAGGCATTATTCACTGGAAAATACTGCCCAGGAATCGAACCATCGACGGTGTACTCTATTGTTAGCAACTCCGCCGTGTGGAGGGAGCAATTCAGCAGGAACGGCCAAATCGGCGCCATAGTGACCTTCTTCAACACAATAACGCACGCCCTCACAGTGCAAACATGAACAAAATGGCCATTCCGGACATGAAATGCGATATCCTTCCACATCTGGCCTATTCCCCAGATGTCTCCTCTTCAGATTATCACTGTTCCGATCTCTGTCGAATGCACTTCGTGGCAGAACGTTCAACAATGACGTTGATCTCCAGAATTGTCTTGATGATTTCTTCGCAGCAAAACCTATACGTTTTTTCAAGAATTGCATTGCAGACCTATCCATACGTTGGGACACCATCGTAAACAATGGGAGGAATTACATAGTTGATTAATTCCGTTTTCCCTTCTGATGTAATGCATTCCCGCAGTGCGATGAAAAAACGCCATGAACCCAATATTTAGAAGGAATTAGGATAAGTCCAACTTTCCTGCTGCGAGGAAGCTGTCTTCTCAAAAGCTGAGGTATGACGTCACAGCTGCCATAAACGATCCCTGGAGCAAAGTAAAGATTCTTCAATGCTTGTGTTGTTGTGTCGATTATACTCTGCATCTCTTTGTCAATTTTTGACCTACTTTTCCCTTTTCGTTCATCATTTTTTCTTCATTTGTTTTCTGTATAATCTACAAATACAGCATCTTAAAAATGCTTGTATGCGATGTCGCACTTTGCAGCGATCACAGCTCAAAGAAAACTTTGAAATCATGAGAAATTCGTTTGTAGCGTTGAACAACCATCACTAAGCAGATATTTTACCATTTTACTAGAACTCAATTAGCTAAAAACAGAAGGTGCTTTATAAAATTAAGCGGATCTACATAAATGTAATAGGCTGCATGAGACAGATTTCTCTTAGCGTCAGAATAAGCAAAGCTGCAGATCTTTTTTTTTCCTAAAAAAATGCTTCCCTAAAACGATAGAATGTCCTTTGTCTGAACGTTTGTCTCACTGTTGTGGCGCAGCGGAAAGTAGTCACCATAGCAACAACCGAGAAAGAAATATTTGGGACATCATGCATAGTTTTTTCCTGTTTTCGTGCAGGTGACATCATCACCTATACGCGCACAGCGCACGCGTGTATCTATTTGTTTTGTTGTCGTAGCAACAAAGACCGATTTTCCACTGCTGTTGGTGTGACGTCATCTCATCCAAATCAGTCTGTCACGACGTCAGCCTTAAGTTGCATGATCAACTCTTTACAAACAGAAAAACGCTACGTCAGGAATTTTTGTTCTAATTTGTCGTTCATTATCAACATACAGAATTTTTCATTTAGAACCCTATCGAATGAAATGTAATTTTAAGCTTCCCGTTGCGAACCTAAACAGATTATTTTAGATTGTCAACCCTGTTTCTGTGGCGGACGACTGCTTATAGCCCATAGAGTTGCTGAAGGTGGTCGTTAAACCCCCATTAAAAAAAGATTGGCAATTCTAAGTTTTCGAAAAATGTTTTTACTATTTTAACACTTTTTTGCTATCTGGCAACAGCAGGAAAAAGGGAACCTAAGTGCTTTCCATCTCAGTGAATTTTTTTCTGCAATAAATAAAACAATGCGCTTTAGGGCCACTATGCATCTTTTTGAGGGGTTTTGAAGGACGGGAACCACTAACACGTCTTGCTTTCTAAGGATTTCATAAAAAAAATCCCGAGAAATATTTCGACTGCCATTTCTTTTCAATATTTTCATCAACAGCCTATAGAAACGTCTGATGTGCGGTGAACGAACACTGGGAAAAATGCGAGCGCTTGCCTGTTTCAATTGTCGAATCCTTGCCTCAACCAATATACTTTTTTTATTGTTGTAATATTCATGAAACATACTTTTACATTTGGAAATCCCAAACAAAAAAAATATCTGGTTATTAAAAAATTACTCATCTTATTTTCTCCGTCATTTTTGACGGGCTTTCACCTAGTTTTATATAATTGGTTAATGACTGTTTGATGTTATGAACTGTAGATAACCCAATTCTAAAGAGCCAGTGTAGTCTGTTGGGGGAGGGGGTGATATTCAGTAGAAACTTTGGAGGAGGTGTATTCCATTCTTTTATCAATGCGTGTTATTGGAAGAAATGAACTTGTTCCATTCCAGGCTGGGTTGGTTGTATCCACAGTATCCTTTAGAAGCAGTATATAAAGAAAGTTTCTAAACTGTAGTTACTGTAGCAATGTAAGATGAAAGTTTGGTTCTTCAAGGTAGAAGTATGTATTAGGTGTACAAATAAGTTTTAAAGCGTTTTAAGACAAGGTAACATGTAATTTGAGAGAAAACAACAATACCTTTACTAATCGAAATATCCGCGATCAGTATCTATCACCTTCCGCCATCGGTCAGGCAGCTGACGGATTCCAGCCATGAAGAATACTTCGTCGTGTGACGCGATGAAGTCGTCAACCCATTTTTGCACTTCGTCGTGTGGCGCGATGAAGTCGTCAACCCATTTTTGCACTTCGTCGTGTGGCGCGATGAAATCGTCAACCCATTTTTGCACTTCGTCGTGTGACGCGATGAAGTCGTCAACCCATTTTTGCACTTCGTCGTGTGACGCGATGAAGTCGTCAACCCATTTTTGCACTTCGTCGTGTGGCGCGATGAAGTCGTCAACCCATTTTTGCACTTCGTCGTGTGACGCGATGAAGTCGTCAACCCATTTTTGCACTTCGTTGTGTGGCGCGATGAAGTCGTCAACCCATTTTTGCACTTCGTCGTGTGACGCGATGAAGTCGTCAACCCATTTTTGCACTTCGTCGTGTGACGCGATGAAGTCGTCAACCCATTTTTGCACTTCGTCGTGTGACGCGATGCAGTCGTCAACCCATTTTTGCACTTCGTCGTGTGGCGCGATGAAGTCGTCAACCCATTTTTGCACTTCGTAGTGTGACGCGATGAAGTCGTCAACCCATTTTTGCACTTCGTCGTGTGACGCGATGAAGTCGTCAACCCATTTTTGCACTTCGTCGTGTGACGCGATGAAGTCGTCAACCCATTTTTGCACTTCGTCGTGTGGCGCGATGAAGTCGTCAACCCATTTTTGCACTTCGTCGTGTGACGCGATGAAGTCGTCAACCCATTTTTGCACTTCGTAGTGTGACGCGATGAAGTCGTCAACCCATTTTTGCACTTCGTCGTGTGACGCGATGAAGTCGTCAACCCATTTTTGCACTTCGTCTGGTGACGCGATGAATTCGTCAACCCATTTTTGCACTTCGTCACATGTCCGAAATCGTACAATAGACAAACCATGTTGCATCGATCGGAACAAATGACTGTCTGAGAGGGCTATGTCGGGACTATACGACGGGTGCTCCAAAACATCCCAGCCAAGCGTCAATGACGTTTAATTGACCGATTTCGCTACATGTGGCGTAGCGTTATCATGCAGTAATTTCACGGGAGGCAATCCTTTGCCTGTGAATGGACGTTTCCGACATATTTCCTGGTTCAATCGCAGCAATTGTTGCTTGTAGCGATCAGCAGCAACAGTTTGACCCTGTTCCAATAGTTCATAATAGAGCACACCCTTCATATCCCACCAGAAGCACAGCAGAACTTTCTTGGAGTGAATATTGCGTTTCGGTGTCGACGTTGTTGTTCACAGGGGTCAACCCAGTGTTTTTTGCGTTTGGGATTGTCGTACCATATCCACTTTTCATCACCCGTAACGATCTTCCACAGGAAACGTTTTCTGTGTTGTTTATTCAACAGATTCAAACACTTCATGATACGCTCATCCTTGTTCCCCTGGCTTAGGCCATGTGGCCCCCATTTTCCTTCCTTCTCAAACTTTCCCATTGCTCGTAAACGATTGGAAATAGTTTGCTGAGTTACCCGCAGTTGTTCAACTAGTTCTTTTTGCGTTTGAGACGAATATTCAT
The DNA here is from genome assembly GCA_039090855.1 of Macrothele yani. Taxonomy (NCBI): domain Eukaryota; kingdom Metazoa; phylum Arthropoda; class Arachnida; order Araneae; family Macrothelidae; genus Macrothele; species Macrothele yani. The sequence continues at coordinate 71,993,949 of CM077010.1, read as the reverse complement.
CCAGCAATGCTTGAAGTTTCTCATGGGCAACTTTGTGCGCGGCGCCGCTACGTTCTCAATCGCTGACATTAAAATCACTTGCTTTAAACCGTGTAAACCACAACTCACACGTGCGTTTGGATACAATATTCGTTCCCAAGACAGAACAGAACAAATCCATGCACATGCTTTTGGAGCACTTTTTCCTTGAAATTCGTAACGAATGCAGTGTCGAATAAATGCAGTATCGCTTGCGATCTTTCAACTAACGATGTGCAAATGCGTTTGATTGTTGGACAAACTTCTGTGTCACATTTTATACTCAGGACCAGTTACGGTCACATAACAGCAATGCGGGGAAATGTCAGATATGTAAATTAGCGGTATACGTCACACAAAAAAAAAACTTTGAAACTTATTTGTACACCTAATAAATACTTTCAAAAACAGTTACCAAAAAAAAAAAAAAATTCTCTTAGTAAGCATACAACAACATTCATGCCATATTCCCGTTTTGGGCCAGTAATTTTTTCATCTGCTTTAAAACATATATGAGTATTTGCATAAATTCTCTTTAAAAATTGTTGAAAACTGCCGCTGTTAATTTTATCGAAAAAACTCAAAGCTTACGAAGAGCTGTGGCTCTGCGATTTTGGCACAGCCTTGCTTATGGCCGCCAGGAGAAGCTTGTGGACGGCGCGTTTAGGATGAACCTAACTTTTTTCATTCTAAGTATCTTGCTGAATAAGACTACTTTAGAAGATCTCCCTCAAACGGTTTTTTAAAATGCTGTAACCCATAAAAAAGAAGTCAAGCCACACTTTCGTTTTTAGGCGATTTTTTCATATTGTTTAAAAAAACTACTTTCGAAAACAAGTCAAAGTGTGAATACTAAAAGGATCCTAAAGTTAGATTCAGCTAGAGCTATAGTACCTCGTACATGGAATCCGGACCAGCTTCGGTTCACCATTGTTGACGGAACTCCTGTTCTCACTGTATGCAAATCACAGTTTCAATTTTCATGTAAATATTTCGTCTTTTCATCTGTACATTTGTATTTTCAGTTCACCTTCTATATTATGAATTTATTATATTCACCGCATATTTATTTTGAGACGGTCGAGATGTTTCCGTCTTCCCTTGTATCTTTGTTTATGAATAAAGCGATCTTGAAACTTAGCACCTCGTTTGTGTATACCTTAAACATTCTTAGTGTATATCTTTATTAACTCACTGATATCATTACAATGGTCAGTTGACATGTGTAATTCTGAATGATCCCACTAACGCATTTAGAGTTACCTGAAACATCCTACGAGCAAAGAATTTCGCACAAGCTAATATGAGAAAGTTATGTAGTTTTCATTAGCTTTAGCATATTCCTTTCTTTTGATAGACGAACAAACCCCGAGGCGTTTATAACATATGGAATTTAAGCACAGTTATAATTAATTGTAGTTTATTATCTACCGGCTTCTGTGCAACTTTAAAAACCTAATAGCCATTTTTAACTATAGCTTGATTTTTTTTATTTTCTTTTCATCCTTCATAGCGCGCATCGATCCTGCTAAAATTAAAAATTTCTGTTGGAACTCACTTCTAATTTCATTATTTATCCATCTGGATCATTTGACCACAGATTAGCTTTTACTTTTTAATTTGTCGGCCTAACGATCCCCATCAGCATCTAAAGCTCTAAGGAGTCACTTCTCCCTAATTTAGGGTAACTCGTCCGTCCAGGGGAAGAAATACTCAACTATATAGCAAGGTGGGCCAAACACACCGCTCGTGCCCTTCTCCAGGACTGAGACCAGAGCCCATCTCGAAGGATTGTCCGGAAGCACGCCCCTATAACCATTCGTGTATCACAAATTATTATGTATAATGGTTTGACCTTTTCATTTCTTTCTGTCTGTTTTTTTTTATTATTTAGCGGTTTAACGACTACCGAAAGAAACACTAGGGGCTATAAGAAGTCACCCGTCCCTAACTTGTGGGCACTAGTTCCAGGAAATGGGTCAGAGTCAGAATCATCGGACAAATGCAATACTAACGCCTTATCCGAGACTCAAGCCCGGGCCTATCTCGGATGTGCGGTCAGACTTCAACGCCGATGTCTACTCGAACATCCCAGCAGTCTTCCCGCTCCTTTCGTCTGCCCTGTTGATATTTTTCAATTATGAGCATATTTCTTTTGATGGTGGGAGATTATTTTCCAGTCCCAAGTTTTGCTGCCAGGAAATGTGCAATAAAGTTATAACAGCATTTTGATGGAGCTATTCATTTATTTTCCGATTAGAAACAAAAATGTTCTACTTTGAGTTCTTTCATGAATTTGGAACCTCACGGTTTTATTTCATCGTCATTACATATAGATCGAAAATTAACTAATACAAATACCACGACCATTACGAAAACAGTACCACATTTATTTTGTTAGTAGCCGACTCTGTGTCCGAGTTGGGCCTGACATCGGGTCTTGGATTAAGTATTGATGCTGCATCTGTTCAAGGCACTGCTTCCGACTATTCCCTAAAATCAATAGCCCTAGATTAGGGACGGATGATCCCTTATATAATAACATAAGATGCTCATGGAGGTTATTAAATCTCGTAACAAACAAAATTGATTGCACATGACAGAAAATTTGAAGTGATATACACTATATTGACGAACGTCACCGGACACCCCGTCAAAAGCAAATGAACGAATCCGCTGCGTTGTTAAGATGCGCGGTACAGCTGAGAACGGTATGGAAAGAAGCCTGCAGATGACCGCAACCATATCGCAATGTGAGGTTGAGTGAAAATGTCGCGATGGGGGAGAACTGATTTTGAGAAAGGAAAGATTGTTGGGTGTTATATTAGTGGGTTGTCCATAAGAGAAACCGATAGGCGTTTAAACATACCCAAGTCAACTGTTTTGGATGTACTGAATAAGTGGAAGACACATGGCGTGCCTGAAGTAGCAAAACGTACCGGCAAACCAAAGAAAATCAGTGATAGAGGACGTCGAAGCCTCAGGAGAGTCGTTAGAGCTAATCGACGGAGTACTGCACAAGACCTCAGTGTACAGGTGAGTGAAACTGCTGAAACCTCGATATGTACACGTACCATTCGCAGAGAACTTCATTCCATGGGTTACCGTGGTCGTGCGGCTGCTCATAAGCCTTTTATCTCCCCTCGGAATGCTACTCATCGTTTAGCATGGTAAAAAGAACATTTATCGTGGACCGTAGATCAATGGAAACAGGTCCTATGGACTGATGAATCCAGATACACGATCCATCAGTCTGATGGCCATGTGTGGGTATGGCGGCAGGCGGAGGAACGCTATTTACCACAGTGTACTGTTCCTACGGTCAAGTTTGGAGCTGACAGTCTACTCGTGTAGGGTGTTTTTTTCTTTTCGTGGTATGGTCCCGGCCGATTGGTTGTCGTGAACAAACCTGTTAACCAGTACATCTACCTCGATATTCTGGACAATTATACCCTACCAACTCTGTGGCAATACTATGGAACCGAGTCTTGTTGGTACCAGCAGGATAATGCACCTAGTCATAAAGCAAGGACTTTTACTGCGTGTTTGACGATAATTCCGAATCGTGTGTGGACTGGGCAGCTCAGGGCCGTAATCTTAATACCATAGAGCACCTATGGGATGAATTAGAGCTCCGCATGAGAAGTTTGGAACCAAGGCCTACTACTAAGCAACAGTTAGCGGCAGCATTATGTACTGAATGGAAGCTCGTACCTATCGCTGTGTTCCAAAACCTTGTCGAAAACATGTCTCGAAGTGTCAGTGCATGCATGAAGGCCAAAGGTGGACTGACACCGTACTAATGTATGTCAATAAAAGCTATGCTTTGTTCTCTTCTAGGTGTCCGATGACTTTTGTCAATATAGTGTATAATCTAATTCAGATGTAATAGTGTATTCTCTGTTATCTTTTCTACGTCTTGTTTGCCAACAAACTGAACTATTTGAGATGTTCCTTGATTGCCATTCAGAAATAATTAATGAAATTTTTCGTGAACGTTTGCTGACAGAAAAAACAGTTTCATGCTTTTCTTTTCGTTTCTTTCTTTTTTTTTTTTTTTTTTTTTTTGATTGGAGGTTTAACGACCACCGTGAGCAACTCAATGGGCTATAAGCAGTCGCCCGTCCCTAATTTAGGGTCACTGGTTCCAGGGAAGGGAGGGAGCCAGTGCCGTAAGACAAACACAACATCCATGCCTCACCGGGATTCAAACCCGGACCCCGTTCGGACGAATGATCAGAGGCCATCGCTTATACCACTGCGCCACCGGGGCGGCTTCTTTTCGTTTCAAGAGATTTTTTATACTTATTAACTAGAACAATTCAGATTTTCATTCGAAATCGTTAAACTATTTTGAAGTCCACGAATGTTGTTCCTGACATCGCTGTGTGTTCGTCAAAGTTCACTGTTCATTACTGGATGTTTTTCCTTTAATGCTAGTTTGGTTTATGCAGCGGTGTTGCAAAATATAGCTATATTTAATTATTTATAATTTTCCGTCCGGTTCTATTTAGACACCAGTGAAACACACAATTACGTGCAACACCTTAGTGGTAAATGAATTTGGTATGTAGCGGTGCTTCGTCACCGGAAAACTCTTCAATAATTAAGTAAAAAACTTCTATGTATTCGCCTGTCTGTTTGATTTCTTACAGTACACTGCTTCCAGTATGTCTTCAAACAACATTGTTAAATTAATTTAGGAATTCGTTAAAATTATTTTTATCGTGCGTTTTATCCCGTCATGGAAATGCAGTGGTTCAGTGTTGGGCCTTCGTTAAATTGCAAGGCTGCGCTACCTGCGTAATATGTTCCATGAGGATGGTTCCTTAAACCATCACTTGAGCAGAGCCGACCTGGCACGACGCGGCCATGGCTTCATGCTGTTGATGCGGCTGTACCAGCGACTCCTGTGTCCGCCAGAACCATTCCAGACGCCCGGAAGAGGCCAATCTGTACTCTCGACGGCCCTTACGTTTTCTGCCATTAACACCTGACTATCGTCGTCGTCGATTGCAGTGGTGTCCGCAGCGAGAAACGTGGAATGCTTCGGACTGGCGACATATAGTGTTCAGCAACGAATCCCGCTTCTGCATGGGAACGGACGACCACCGTGTCAGAGTGTGGAAAACCGTAGGAGCGAGCTACAATTCCAACCTCACTGTACAGCGGCATACGTCCCGAACTGCAGGCGTGATGGTCTGTGGAACTTCCCTCGCAGTGACGTTGACAGCCCAGCTCTACGTACAGGAGATCCTGAGGCCCTGTGGGTTGCCTTTTCTGGCCGGGCGCACAGGAGCCATTTTCCAACAAGATACTGGCCGTCCGCACACGGCTCGGGTTTCCCAGGACTGTCTACGTCATCTTTCGATGCTTCTGTGGCTTGCCAAATCTCCTGATTTCTCTCCCGTCGAACACGTGTGGGACTAAATTGGACGCCAGTTTTCTCCATGTCTCAATGTTCGGGATTTAGAGCTTCAGTTGCAAGAAGTGTGGGTCAATCTGTCCCAGGATAACTTACGGTGTATCTTTGCTCCATGCCGGACCGTATCACCTCATGTATCCGAGAACGAGGCTGTCCGACCCGGTACTAACGCTGACCGGAAAGTGTACCGTATGTCCGCGGGAAATCGTCCTGCTGCTGTGATATTATAATTACTTCTGTCCTTTGTATGTATCCTCTCACTAGTAAAATCCCATTTGAATCCGACGAATTTTCACGATAATGAATGCATGAGAGGAGGAAATACTGTGTCGTTTAACAAAACGTTTTTAGCGATGTTCATCAAAAACACTATCATAATACGAGTGTACGCAATACGTACCTTAGGACTTCTCTCTCTTTCTCTCTTTCTCTGTTTCTCTGGCTGTCTGGATGGAACGGAAAACTCGTTAGCACAGCCAAAGGTAATGACTGATGTAAGGAATCCCAGCCCCACTTATCGTTCGGTAAAGAATGCGCCGTTTTGACTGAATATAATGTTAGTCCAAAAGATACGTTTCCGTTATTCCGATATTAATTTCCAGCAGATTGTTCAAAAGAATTCTTGTCCTTTTTTGTAACGATCGAAACGGACTCTGCCTTATAAAACTTTTCACAACTACTCACACCCTACGTTTTTCAGGAATTTCCTGCTGTATGACAGAGTTCATAAATTGTGCAATATATGGCAGTGGGATTCAGTAAAATGTTGTTAATAATAGAGTCACATTTTTACCCAGTTTCTTTCTTTAAGTGTTTTTGTGTGTGTGTGTGTGTGAGAGAGAGTTTAACGACCATTGTAAGCATCTCTATACGCTACAAGAAGTTGCCTGTCCCTGATTTAGGTCCGCTGGTTCCAGAAAAGGGATACGTCCAGTGCAATAATAAAAGCATAACATCTATGCTTCACCGGGGTCCGAACTCCGACCCATCCCGGACGAAGATCAAAATGCAGCGCTTAGAAAAATGAGCCACTTAGCGGATAAAACGTATTCATATCTCATTGGGGACTCAAACTGTTATTCCTGTTGGAATACATTAGTCAGTATTGACTACAATTGAAAATATTTCAAATCTGTTTAAACGGTTCACTGCACCTCACTGACTTTCAAAAATATTTCAGCTAGATATAGAATTGTAGAGCATATACGTTACCTCTGCATATGTCATGGTCAAGTCACATTATTGTGATCACCAGCTAATATCCAGAACAACCATTGTGTGCAGCGCGGACAGCAGATAGACGGGCTGGTAGTGTCTCAATAAGGTGCTGGAAAGTGTTCACAGGTATGTGGAGCCATGCTGGCTGCAGTGAAGCTGCTTGAGCAACTTCACTGCAGCCAGCAGAATCCATAGAGCGAACAACACGTTAGAGGTGGTCCCACAGATGCTCAATTGTTTTTAGGTTTGGGGAATTAGGGGGCCAGGAAAGAACTTTGAAGTCTTCATTGTGCTCTTCCATCCACTCTCGGACATTTCTAGCTGAGTGACACGTCGCATTATCGTGCTGGAAAATCCCATCCACCCCAGAGAAGACAATCAACATGTATGGGTGAACGTGGCTAAAGGAAACACAGGTCGGGCGCCGCCCAGCCTGGCCCTTACCTGGCTACGGCACTGAGTACGACAAATCAACACTGAGTATCACAACTCAACACTGAGTATCACAATTCAACACTGAGTATCACAATTCAACACTGAGTATCACAATTCAAAGTACTGAACCGATTATGATAAGAATTGGTATGAGGGCTAATGACATCAGAAACATTTTTAAATGTCGCTTTCGGATGACGTCAGCCAACTTGCATTGGCGTTAGTTATCATTGGACCACTAAAAACTGCTATCTTTGAATGTCTTTGGCCAACCAGCAGTGGCCCTAATTCAAAATCGGCCAACCATTATTCTTGACTATAAGTGGGGCACTGATTTTGTTGAACTATATGTATATCTAACGTTTAGACAATTAAATTCTCAACAAGATTTTTCTCCATAGATAAAGCTTCATAGCGTTTTGAAATTGAAATTCTTTACAATTTTTATCAAGCAACGAAAGATCGGCATGTCCTGTCGTTACAGAAATTGTGAGCTTTGTAGGCACAGTCAGCTTTAGATTCTGCGGTGCTCTAGGCACAACCTCATATGCGGGATTCGCAACCCACACCTCTTTTATACTCATACACATTAATTCATAATGCATTCATCAACTAGTCACAAGCAGTTTCATCCAAGCAGAAAAAAATGCATTTTCTTATTTCATGTTGTTGTTGGAATGATGTTGGAATAAAAATTATTTATATAAAAACACTGAATGTCTGTAGGCACTGGAAAGATTATCTGGAACATTTTTCTGGGCACCTAAGCGTTCATAGCCCAGGCTTAGACGGAAATCAGGGCCTGATTCTAACCGACTACATACACAGTATGCTCACATATATCCTGTAGGTGTTACAGCAAAAAAAAATTAAAAAAAATAAGGTATAATTAAATATTTTTGTAATACGAGAAAAAATATCATTTATCAGATAAATTGCAACAGAATAATAGTTTGCCATTTGCGTCGAAAAGAGAGAAAATAACGATTTCAGTAATTCCGAATATGAGCGATATCGTCAAGCACACTCAAAGGAGGAAACATTTTGAAAAAGTCAAGCAAGAGAAATTGTGAGAAAAGAATTCGGGAGGTGAAAACAGAAAGGTGTTCGAATGATAACACATTTAGTGAGCGAGCAACTACCTTATCTGTAAGAATAATACATTGCATCGCAAAAAGGCACGATGATATGAATTGCGCAATTTTTTTTAAATCGTTAGAAACACAGTTAATCCCAACTATACGCCGCCTCGATGGCGCAGTGGTCTAAGCGCCGGCTTTTGTCCATTCGTCCAAGATGGGTCTGGGGTTGAATCCTGGTGAGGCATGAATGGTGTTTATCTTACGGTACTGGCTCTCTCTCTCTCTCTCTTCCATGGAACCAGTAACCCTAAATCAGGGACAGACGCCTGCTTATAGCCCATCCACTTGATCACGGTGGTCGTTAACACCCCTTACCCCAAAATTGGAATTTACCAGAGCAGCTGATAATTGTTATGGTTCCATATACAGGGCTCAAAGGAAAGTCCTTATTCGGGGCAATAACTGCGGAAAAAAGGGTCCCAGTGGTAGACAAGTTATGTTAATGTTTAGGAAAGGGACGATGGCCGATCGAATGAAAGCTATTGGAGCGCCCCTAGCACCAAAGGTAAGAAGTTAAGAAACCTAACTAGCGAACAACTTGAGATAGAGACAAAATTCCAGTGACAAAGTTGTGCGCATCGTCTGATTAGTAGGAAACGACATATGGTGAGCATGAATTATGTACATAAAATTATGTACGAGACAGAAGCAGTGCAGGCTTATTTATAATACTTAAAAATGTTTACAGGAGATATGCCTACTTACAGACACAATGCACATCTGCGCGAAGTTAATGTACAGCCGGTTCAAAGTGGCCACCATCGGCTACAATGCACATTCCAAGGCGTGTAAGAATAGCTTCTCGTACACTTTCAAGCAAGGTAGGTGTCACTGTGTTAAAGGCGCACACAGTGCGACAACGTCGCCATAACGCACGACCATTTCATAGTACTCAGCGTTCGAGTAGCCCGCCATCAGTGTTTGCAACGTGTACGTTGACTGACGTTCAAATCCCCAGCCGCGGTATTTTATCTCACCGACCAGCTTCTACGTCACTATCATTATTTACATACGCATTTGAATCGTTTTCCATCGTGAGCCGGTATTTTGCAATGCCTAACCATACAGCGACAGCGTGCACTTTATCAGCATTTTAACCCATCCACGTACATAATTCGTGCGGACCATATGTTGTTTCCTACTAATTAGACGATGCGCTACAACTTTGTAATTGGGATTTTGTTTCTATCTCGCGTTGTTCGCGAGTTAGGATTCCTAACTTCTTACCCTTGCCGCTAGAGGCGCTCCAATTGCTTTCATTCGATCGGCCATCGTCCCTTTCCTATACATAGACCTAAATTGTGTACCACTCGGACCCTTTCTTCCGTAATTATTGCCCTGAATGAGGACTTTCCTTTGAACCGTGTATATTGTTCCACGGCACTGGAAAAATCCCCTTCTCTACCCAACTCCCTCACCCCCGAAAAAACGGTTTGTGATTGACGACCTTGCAGCATCTAATGGTCACAAAGTGTTGCACCTACCGCTGTATCGTTATGTTCTGAATCCGGTTGATCCCATCGCCGGCACCTGTTGCAGTGGTGTCTTACTCGATCAACGTGAGATAGTGTCCAGTGGCGTCGTGTGGTCTTCAGTGATGAGTAACGGATTGCACTTGGCGGCGTTGAACAGCGCATACGTGACTGGATACGAGCCGGCCAGCGCACCGATCCAACCATTACCGTGGAACGGCGCACGGTTCGCACACTTGAAGTAACTGGGATGCCATTTTCTAGGATAGCCGGACATCTTTGGTAGCCCTCCTTACCACCTTCACGGCTCACGGCACGTCGACGACATTCTACAGCTGGGCCAATTATAACTATATTCTTGGAATAGATTGCCCAGATGCTCTGGAATTGCAATCATTTCCTTTTTCCATGCATGCACATTGTACGTACCAATTTTCATCACGATTGGATGATTCCTTCTAGGTGCTTGGTAATTTTGGCAAAGAGTGTACGTATATCTAAAGACAGTAATCAAACCTGAAGACAGTAGTTTATCTAGAAACAAATGGGGGCGCAATATTTTGTGGTTTACCCCGGGCGCAGAAATGTTTATAGTTATGCCACTGAATGTTTTGTCGAAGATGATAAAGTTTCCGGGCGCTCCGGTCTTGAGTATGTTTCTGAAGTTTGTGTGGGTTTTTGTTGCCACTATTAACGTTCTTGCTTTCTCTTTTTCAGAAACAGGTTAGTATGGCCTTTAATCATCAGGGTACGGATCTCCGTATCGTAACTCTTAATATTCACGGTCTTCGCACCGCCGAGAATAATAAGTGGCTGGCGGGCTGCTTTAGGGAGTCAGACTCAGATTTTCTGTTGGTGCAGGAAACTCACCGTAAAGACTTGGGAAAAATTTTCGCTTTTCGCAGAAATACGGGACTGAGGTTCAAGTGCTCGCTCGGGCCTGATGGTTTCACGGGGATGGCTGTCATCTACAAGCCGCCGCACGAAAATAGCATCACTCATTTTCAGGCAGATGGGGACGGCAGAGAGGTTACTATCTTGGTGATTAATGAAGTGATGTCGATTAAGATTGTCTGTGTGTATGTTCCTTCGCATGACCCTCTTCGGAACAACTTCTGCGTTCAGCTGCTTTACTTCCTCAGAAGGAGCGAAGATTTTCTGGTGGTCGACAGGGATTTTAACTCAGTTGTCGATAACCATATCGACCGGCTGGGCACTCATAACCATATGCAACCTTATGGCAGAGTCCTTACGGACTTGCTCAGGAATCAACAGTTGAAGGATGTGTGGTGCTCCCTTTATCCGCAGGTGCCGGGTTATACCTGGCGTAGGAATAACCAAGCTTTTAGGATCGACATGCTACTTACCTTGAATGGATGACTGGGGCTGAGGTATTCGAACCGAATGCGCAGCCGCTACATATTTCGGATCATAATCTTATCGTGATGGACGACTGTGTACCAGCATCGACAGAGAGAGAGGTGCGACACCCTGGCGCCTAAACACTTTCACGTTGGAGGACGTTGAAGCACTGTCGCAAATTCAATCGATCTTGGTGGAGGGTGCAGAGGCGGTCACGGATGACGAGATCGACGGTTGGGAAAGGGCGAAGAAACAGGTTCAGCGGGTTTTGAGTATTCGGGGAAAGAAGTTTTCGAAGGAAAAGAGAAATACTCAGATCTTCGGCATGGAAGTTCTGAATGCTTCTGTTCAAGGTAATAAGAATAATCAACATCATTACTGAAATTATGCAGAAGATTGCCTGATTTTACAGGATCGTTGGTTCTGAATTTCACCTTCAGGCGGCGGGCAGGAGCATCAAGGAGGGGTGCGATGTAAATTACATCTACCGTAAGCTCGAACTTGAAAGAAATAAAGAGAAATTAGAAGTTCTGGACATAGATGGCTGTGAAGTTTGGGATAGTATAGAGATTCTGCAAGAGCGTGCAAAGTTCTAGGGCGAACTTTTTTTTTTTTTTTTTTTTTTTGAGTGGAGGTTTAACGACCACCGTGAGCAACTCAATGGGCTATAAGCAGTCGCCCGTCCCTAATTTAGGGTCACTGGTTCCAGGGAAGGGAAGAGCCAGTGCCGTAAGACAAACACAACATCCATGCCTCACCGGGATTCGAACCCGGGCCCCTTTCGGACGAATGATCAGAAGCCATCGCTTAGACCACTGCGCCACCGGGGCGGCGACCTTTTTTTCGGCGAGGAAATTGAGTTGACTTCGATGGACAACTGGCTTGAGAGAACTTCGCGGATCTTGCATGAGGACATGGAGCCCCTCGAAGGGGATTTCGCGGTTACAGAAGTTAGTTTGGCGATCCAGGACCTTAAACCCGGTAAGTCTCCTGAGTGCGATGGGATTCCTGCGGAATTCTACAGGAAGTTTGTTAAAATTTTAGCTCCCTGGCTTTGCACTAGTCAGGGTGGGTCTAATGCCTGAAACTATGCACATGAGCATCGTTAGGTGGTTGGAGACCGATGTCTCTCTCGTCTGTTGACAACAAGATCCTGGATAGGATCAACAACAGTAGGCTCTGTTTGGTTGCTAAACACCTCGTCGGTGTTAATCAGACGTGTGGTATCAAGGAGCGTCGTATGTTTTGGAACGACCTGGGCGAGAAGGTTATGAATATGGGCCTTTTCTCCGCCGATCAAAGTAAAGCCTTTGATAGCTTTTCTCACAAGTTCATCGGGAAGTTGCAGAAGATCTACGGTTTGGATGAAATGTTAGTATGTTGTAGGAGCCTGTCTGGGGACGAATCCTATTGAACATGGGCGAAATGGGGTCAAAGGTTAGGACACAGGAGCGGGATCTATTCCATGGCCCTTATGCATCGTAGCTTACGTAAAAATGCTTCGATTGCGACAATAGTTTATCATGTTATTTCGGAGGTATACTGAACCGGTTGTGTTGAATATAATCGAAATGGAATCAAAAGTCAGGGCACAGGACCGAGATTTATTCCACAGCCATTATCCTCATAACTTGAGTGATAACTTGAGTAAGGATTTCTGGTATGTAGGAAAGCGTATCATAATCAATTCATTGCATGATTTTACTAACTTGTTATACATGCTTTAGTTTTGCAATTTAGCGTCGACATGAACTGCTGTTATTTCTTCAGAAGCTGACCACAAGCCTTTGGGCACAAGGCAAAAAAGAAATATTTAAAAACTTTTCTTGATTGTTCGACCAAACTGATGTTGCCACTGGCTATAACTGCGAGCGAGCATATATTTTGCATTCCATAAGAGGTGCTTGTCTGGTTGAAGGTCAAGCTGTGGGAGGCGGGTCAACCTTAACGCTTGGTTTACAGTGCGCGACTTACGCGCGTGATAGTGATAAAAGCAGGATTTTTGGATGCTCCCCAATATGATCTGTGCTTGGAAACAGATTTTGACGATGTTATTGATTGATCTGTAAAATTAAATTGAAGATAAAAAATCAGCTTTATATAATTTGTGTTAGAACGATAGTTTTTGCAATGTACACTCACAGTATGAAACAATATTTTTTAATAAAAGAAAATTGTGATTATAATTCCTGTATGAGTGGTTTTTCATAGCTAAATTTCTGTTATTATTTTATGATAATTGCGTTTGAAATTATTAATATTTCTCATTAAGGGGCGTTTTTAATGTAAAACCATAAGCACCTAAAATCTTTACTACGACTCTGTCACTAACATAAGTTTCCAAGCAGACCCACTTTTATGATTTGTTTCCTGAAGCAAAGTTTTGGGTTCCGAAGGAATTTTCTGCTGGTCCATCTCAAGGGCAGAAGGTCTCCCGAAATGCGTATATTGCCTTTAACCTAAAATTAAAATTGGAACCTTTGCATGAAATTTTTTTATTGTAGTTTACTAGTGTAACATAAATTCCATATATTTTAACGTGATGTGCCACTGCGGGAGAGGGCCCTAAAGTCATTATTGTCGCTAACTGCACTTTCGATCTGAAATATATGTCCAAGCAAACTTACTTGCATCATTTTCTTTCTTTCGTTTCCCCTATCAGTTTGGATTTCTGAAGTGATGTTTTGCTACTCCGCCTGAAGGTAAGTAGGACGAATGAAAGCCGACTGGAAAAATATCACTGACATGATTCCCACAAAAAAGATATGCGCACTCTCGAAAATACGCCAATTGTTGACTGATATTCATTTGCTTTTATGTCTCTTACAGCAATGGAAACCAAACCTAAGACTAAAATTACTGACTTACTGACCATTTTGATTACAAAAACTGACTTTACTGATTTGGACATAAAAAACAAAAACAGACTAAATACTGACTCAAATTTCTCATTAGGATAGAAGGGTCAAAGGCATTTTCTTTTTTATCTGGCCTCCACCATCCCTATAGCCAGCCAACTCACACCTATTTATTGTTTTAATTGTAATCAACATATAAAACTATTACAAAATTACATTTAATAATAATAATAATAAATAATCAGGAAAATCATTGCACTTTATTATAATAATACTGACATGCTCCTATTCAGCACAAATATACCTAAAACTAGAAAAAGCTTTAAAGTGCAGCTGTACAGTACCATTTTCAGAATAATACAAACAAAATGTTTACAACTTTGAATTTTTAAATGTAATGTGGAAAATCATCTAGCTTTCTTTACAAAATTAGGTCATTAAGTCTCACTTTGTTTTTGCTTCTTTGAAAAAAATGTTGTTCTAACACTGCTTTTTCGCTTATCAACTGCTTTCTGTACCTTTTCTATGTCTTTCGTAGCACTCTCCAACATTGCTTGGGCCACACTAATTCCCACCAAGTCCTTTTTATTTATTGCTTCTTTTAAGCACTTGTTTGCATCATCCAGTAATCTGTCAACAGTCAATCTTTTCTCCTTTTCTTCCTCTTTCATTTTCTTCAGTGCCTGTTCACCGTGTTCAATATTTACTTTTTCTTTTTCGAACTTACTCTTCATACTTGCTTGCAACAATTTTTCTTCTTCCTGTTCTTCTTGTTTCCTCAGTTTTTCTTCAGACACTCTCTTCTCATCTTCACAGTACTGCTTGTATCTGACATGAGCTGTGCGTGCCAATTGAAGAAGTTCCCGAGTGATAATTACAAAGTGAGCCTTCCCCTCAAACACATTCACCACAGCATCTCTTACAGTCAAATGAGCATCCAATGTTCTTTCACACATATTTGCAGTGTCTTCATTCAAGATGTTCCCCGACAATGAGAATCCCCTTTCTACATCCGCATTGTCATGCGAAAGTGCAAGTGCAGCCTTCACAATTTTCGTAACAGTAGGGTATTTCTTTTCTCCAAAGGTATATGTCTTCTCAAAAACTGACTCCAGTAAACATCCACTGGGCTCTTGTCACTACCTGATTTTTCTTCTTCTAACGTCAATAGTTTTCATTCATCAACTAGTGCATGTTCACTGTACTCAATTGGAAGAACTGCACGTAATTTCACTATGTTTTTGTATGATCCTTCTTTCACCCTCTTTGCAGGATGCAAACATCGAAGATACCACAACATAGGCTTATCCAAAGAATACTTTTCCAAAATATGTGTGCAAGCAGACACATAGTGCTTTCTAGCTTTTATGGAAATGTAGCATCTTTCTTGTGCGCTTAGATTCTTGAGATATTCACTTTCTCTAGTGTTGAACACTATGTTTTTCAATGGCAAGTAATACTTATCACAAAATGCTTCCAGACTCAATGGAGCAGCACTAACACAAAATCGATTCATGAGTGTTCTGACGAGGTTTGTGAGCTCATTATAGATTAGATGCATTAAACGATCTATTTTCTGAAGGAAACCAGTGAATCTTGAACATGTATGAGCACTTGCACAAACAAACATAATTTCTGCTTTGGTAGTTTTGTTTTTTAATAGTTTAACAATATTCTTGTATTTCAAAGAACTCATCAACTTGCTTTTGTGCTGGGGTATGAACTGAAGAAAGTATTTTTCAACAGCTGACCATTGTTCTAAAAGTCTCTCTCCAGCTGGTTCTAATGTCAGCCATCTAGAGGAAACATGTTTCATAAACCGATGACCCGGAAGTTTCATATTTGATTGTATTTTTTTTTCAAAATCTTCCCAATGAGATGTTTGGCCATCAAAAAAATTATAGAGAAACAAGATCATGTCCGAAGCATTTTCACCAAAGTCTTGTAATCCTTTTTGGAATGCATTTTGGATGATGTGTATGTTACATGTGCCAACATTAATCAACCGTTTTCTTCCTAACAGGATCAGAGAATCATTCATAAGACGATTCACAATTTTGCTAACATTGGGTCCATCACAACCTAGCATCAATAGCTTTGAACGAGAAAGCTGGGCATTATCCAAGGCTTCATTTAACTTGGAGTAAATATCACTAGCAGTGGCTTTACCAATGAAGAAAATCTATAGATGTCGTGGCATAATCATTTGTTTGGAATCAGACCAATATTTAACTACAGCTTGAAGCTCTTTCTTTGAAGCTGCATTCACAGTTTCATCAAAACAAAGAGAGAAATGTGCTCCTCCAATGTCATCCACCAACTGACTTTTAAAATATGGAGCTAAAGCATCACATACTAAATATCTTGCCTTTGTCCTTGAAAGGGTGAACTCAGAAGGAACACTTCCCGGAAACATTGCCTCAAAGGTTTCTTTGACATCTTCACAAGCTGGCTGAACAGCAAAGTTCCCTCCAATCATTTTCAAACACCAGATTAACTCTGCCCTTGAAGCAGCTTGTCCAGCAGAATAAAGCTGAATTGATGGTGTAGCTCCGGGAGATGAAATTACACCATCACTGCTACATCCAGGACGGGCTGAAGACAAACGTAGTTGTGAAGAACTCAGTTTCACTTTACATTGTTCTCTGTGCTTCCGAGTAGAAGCATGCTGCTCTACAGCATTAAAGCCCCAAGAAACTGAAAATGTTTGTGCGCACAACATACAAAAACTTCACTGTCACTTCTTTTCTGTCCCCATTCAGAAACCACGAAACCATCGCTGTCCTTTTTTTGGAACCATTCTGATTTTACAGTACATTTTCCCATACTTTTGTCTAAGTAATCCAGTTAATCAAAAAACGTATGATTTCATAAAGACAGCTGCATTACCTTGAACAACAAATTAAAAAAAATTAGGATTACTATTCATTACAGTATGAAGTGAAGAAAAAACACATATGCACCCACAACTATTCCCATATATATATATACTGTATATATATATATAGAGAGAGAGAGAGAGAGATCCAGAGAAATTTTTAAGCATGGTGTCTATTAAATTCCTACAGTAAAGTTTACTGAGTATTCCCAGGTTAAGATTTTCGTGCCGGTATAGGGCCCGACCCCGCCCTACACAGTGGTGAACTACCAGGACACTACAATGTCCAAATTTCACCTCCGTATTATTATTTTCAGAGAAATTAAAAATAAAATCAGCACTGATTAGTTAAAAAAACTTCACAATTAACCAGATAATTATGTAGTTATGGTGGACACAAACTACAGACAGACCGACACACAAACAGACACACAGACAGACTGACACACAGAAACCACTTCGAAAATAGTGAAATCGTATTCGGGGGACCCCAAAACATGTATTTCCGTTGAAATCTCGAATTCGAATTTTTGCACGATTACAATACTTCCTCATACTAATGTATGAGAAAGTAATAAGAAAAATTATAGGAAATACAGTACAAAGTCTCAAAATATAGGAAACATAAGATGGGTAGGAACATTGTTTGCATATATGCGCACACACAACTCTTCCCCAAACCAAAATAATACATCTGGCGAGGAAAGTTAACCGAAATTTACTTTTTTGCACTTAGATAACATTCCCAATATGGAGATCAAAAATCACTCTCTAGTGCACAAGGTTGTTAACAAAGTTATAACTCGGAGCTTTCTCAACGGCATTTTCTAATTTTTCAATCCATCTGCCACATAAAACATTACTTTACCGACCACAAACTTTTTTTCACATCACGTAAATCTGTTTTAAAAAAGCCATGGTATAAAACTGACTTTGCAGACCAAAAATAAAAAATACAGACTAAAACTGACCAATCTGAAAAATACTGACTTTTACTGATATTACTAACCATTTTCCATCCTTGCTCTTAGAAACCTCTTTTTTCTTAATTTCATGAGGAAAGATCTTAATTTCTGCTAAGCAATCTACAAAACTAGTCAGAACATTTTCTCTGATAAACCACCGAAAGTAATGGGATTCAATTTACACTGCTGGCCAGCCAAAATGCAACACAAAAAAGGACACGAGATAGCAAAGCCAGATTTACCGGACACATAACAACAGATACAAAGATGAAACGATTGAGCTTACAGGCCCGTGCGACTTGCGGAACACGCAGACATCAATAGTTCGTGTGGCCCCCATGGGTGGCAATAACGGCCGCTACACGCCGCGACATCGAACGAAATAGGCTTTTTATGTGGGATTGGGTATGTCGGTCCAGGCTGCTTCCACACGATGTCACAGTTCATCAGGCGTAGCCGCAGGTGGTGCTTGCCGGGCCACTCGGTTGCCGATCAGCGACCAGACGTGTTCGATGGACGATATATCGGGAGAACAGGCTGCCCACGGCAGCAGTGACACCTGGTGGGCGCGCATTATCTTGTTGAAACGTGGCCGCTGGCAAGTCCTGCAGGTAAGGGAGATGTAGCGCTGGCAGGTCATGCAAAACGTCGGAGATGTAGTGGTGGCTGTCGAATGTACCGGCGATGCGTACCAGAGGTATGCGGGTGTCACATCCAATTGCGCCCCAAACCATAACCCCAGGCAATGGACCAGTTTGGCGATGCATAATGCAGGCGTCATACAGTCTCTCGCTGCGGTGCCGCCGCACGCGGATCTGACCATCGTGGTGTTGCAGGCAGAAGCGGGATTCGTCGGAGAAGACAACGTCGTGCCATTCCGTAGTCCAGGTGCTGCGTTCAACGGTCCACTGCCGCCGCACTAGCCGGTGGTGTAACGTCAATGGTAATCGGAGCAATGGGCACAGTGCCACAAGTCCCCGCTTTTGCAGACGACGTCGAACGGTACGTGCTGACAGAGGTTGTTGCGCAACACACCCTAATTCCCGTGCTAACGTTCGTGATGTGGCGGTGCGAGCCGTCAATGCCCGTTGAATAACATGCCGGTCCTCTCGTTCGGGGGTGTGGCGCAGCTGCGGCAACCGCTCACGTCGGTCCGTCCGTCCGTCCGTCCTGTATCCACCGAATCCATACTCGCCTCACTGTGGCTGGATGTCTTCCCACACGGGCGCCGATGTCTCGGTACGATAAACCGCTGTCGCGATAAGCCACTATTCGTCCTCTGTGGAACTCCGAAACGTTCTGGAATGACTGCCGTATTCTGCGACGAGGCACCAGGTAGCTTCCCACGCACAGGTCCGGCAGCACAACACACTTCCACTACGTCTTCTGTGCGCCCTTATTATAGTGCTTCTCAGTGGCGTGCGGGTGCACATGATTTGCATATGCCCTGCAAAGCTAATCGTTTGCATATCCTCTCGCGGGCGTCGCATATTGCGAATTTTTGGCCAATCGGATGCTTCCTTCTTGGTGTTGCATTTTGGGTGGCTAGCAGTGTACTATAAGGGAGATTTAAATCTCCGATATGCAGGTGACGAGCAAACTGCAATTATAATCATTATATTTACTAGTGTGCCTCACCGTTATTTAAAACATTTCTTCAAATGTTTTAGACAAGCGGTTATGTCTACGTGAATAAATTACTACCAGATCTGAGAAAGCAAAAAAGATGAGTCAAAAGCGGGAGATATGTGGGATAAAATGGCAGTTGACGAAACGGAAAAACAGCTGTTTACATCGGTGCAGTTGTTCGCAGAGGACACCATTGTTTGAAGGAACGCACTCATGTTTGCCATTCCACCACTAATTATGCGCCCAACCAAATGTACCTCCAGCATTCTTTTCAAAGAGAAAAAAAAAGCTGTAAAATTGGGATGACGTGAAAGGGTGCTGTTTTTACACGAAGTTTGAGTGTCCAGTTTTAAGTCAAAAGAACTCGCACTTTGCAAACAAGCTGTTTCGTTAATGTATATAAATTGTGTACCTTTCCGTAGGCTGTAAAGCACATATGCGGGGATGGTTTCCTATCATCTTTGGAGGAACACTGTTGTTGTTTAGTTACGATATACCTGTCTGAAACCGTATAATTATATTGTTTCACTGAACACTATAGCTTTAAAAGATCTACAAATATACGGCAATTTATTCCCAAAAATGTAAGGTGACAATGATATTTATTGTGCACGTCAGATTTGCACAAAAATACATTTTTGCTATGTAAGAAGCCAAGAAAGTGCAATTTTTATACTGCCCCTAAAGTGCATGTGGCTACTAGTCCAGGTAGCAGTTATCCTGAACTCGTTTGGATGCTTTCAGAGGGAGATAAGTTGTCATTTATGCAATGTGTATATGCCCCCTTAACAACATAAGGGTACCAATCTCGTGCGTGCGAGTTTTCCGGGTATCAATCTGCAGTGTACGAATTTGAAAGAGGAATGGGTAGCACTGAATGTAATGTAAGTATAAATGGCACTGTGATTGACCAGGTGAGTGAGTTTGTGTATTTAGGAAGCATGTTTGACAGAGAGAACAAGTTGGATGGTGAAATCAGTAGGCGAGTGAATTCTTCTTTGAAAGTCATAGCTGCTCTGGGAGGTTTTCACAGGAATGATGGGTTCTCTAGAGAGTCCCGCATGGCTGTGTATGAAACAGTAATTGTTCCTACTCTGATGTATGGCAGTGAAACCTGGGTAGCCGCCCCGGTGGCGCAGTGGTCTAAGGCGCTGGCCTCTGATCATTTGTCCGTAAGGGGTCCGGGTTCGAATCCCGGTGAGGCATGGATGTTGTGTTTGTCTTACGGCACTGGCTCTCTCCCTTCCCTGGAACCAGTGACTCTAAATTAGGGACGGGCGACTGCTTATAGCCCATTGAGTTGCTCACGGTGGTCGTTAAACCTCCAATCAAAAAAAAAAAATTAAAAAAAAAAAAAAAAGAAACCTGGGTACTGCTGAAGAAGCATAGGAGTCGTTTGTGTGCTGGAGAAATGCGTTACTTACGTGAGGTTTGTGGCAAGACACGATCTGATTGTGTGAGGAATGAAGATGTATTGCAATTGTGTGATGTAAAGCAAAATGTTGTTAGCAAGGTGGAGACCAATATGCTTCGGTGGTTTGGCCATGTTGAAAGAATGAGTGATGAAATGCTTACTAAGAAAATATTTTCAACCCAAGTGACAGAAAGGAAAGGCAGAGGAAGGCCAAGGAAGACATGGGCGGATCAGATTCAGGAGTGTCTGCATGAGAAAAAGATTATGAGTATGAAGTATAAAATATCTTGTGTACGGCGTGTAATGGATTTCAGTGAAGCACGAGTTGTATGTCAAGATCGCTGTAAATAGCGAAGTTTGATACGACAACAATAAGTAAAAATATCTGGAAGTTTGTATTTCTTTTTGGAGCTAACCTCTGAATCTCAGAGAACAGCTTAGTGATATGGATGAGAGCAAGAGAGAGACGTGAGGGGATTTTCGAGAAAGGGGTGATTGTCTTATCGCATACGGAAAGTCATGGAGGAAGCAGGCAGTTAACGGACCTTGGGCTTGAGGCCAGCCGAGAACTCACGATATAATCACCGGTGATCCGGGTTTATCACGAATTAAACAAATTCACTGAAATACAGAATTTCATCTCAGATACCAAATCGATGTTATTCTATGATCACTAACTTCTTAATGATGTCTACGGTGCATTTCGAACCGTGAAACTTCTGATTTAACGAAATAACGGTACACGATATAAAGAGCAAAACAGCATTGTGACAATAGGTCTTTATTTTTGTTTCTTGACGTTACAACATTTAGAAAAAAGGCCGAACACTTCAAGGATAAGCAATACTCATTCGTTACAGCAATTAAACCATGGGTGAGCTTTTATTCCCTCTGCGGTTGGTCTGCGATTAGGATTGCATTTAATCATTTTAATAACAAGATTCATTACGTCTTTGCTAATAAAGTTTTTGGAGACATCAAAGTTTATTTCTTTTACTTCCTGACAAAGTCTTAAGCACTGGCTATCTTTGCAGTTGAATGGGAGTTCTCCCGTTATTATCTCGTAAAGAGAGATACCAAGACTATAAATGTCTGATTTAAATGGGTTGTACCCTTTTTTCCCCAAAACTTCAGGTGACATATACGGCAGCGTTCCACAATGTGTGGTTCTGACAATTGGTTCCTCAATACTATATGATTTACCGTATTTTTTCGCCAAACCTAGATCGCTTATTTTTGGTACAAAATTTATATTCAATAAAATGTTTGCCAATTTAATGTCGCAGTGAGCAATATTTCTGCTGTGTAAGTAGATTATTCCTTCAACGATGCCCAAAAAAATAGTACGTGCTTCCTCTTCTTTCATTGCTCCTTTTTTAGAAATATATGAATCTAGGTCCCCATGCTCGGCGTGTTCCATCACGAAGTAAACAAGATCGTCGCACATAAAAGAATCTTTTAGCTCGATGATATTTTCATGCATGATGTCTTTCCAAATTAAGGCTTCCCTCAGCACATAGGGAGCATTTTTGACGTGGTCGCCTTTCAAGCTTTGTACCTATAAGAGATCAATAGACAAAATCATGTACGCTAGATTAATATGTGAATTTAATTTCTGTAAAAAAAATTGTAGTAAACGATATTCTAAATTTTTTTTACAAAAAAACTACAATATTATTTTCATTTAATTTCATGAAATGGACAAATAAAACACATGAATAAGTAAAAATTGGCGAATAAATAATTTATGAAATTCAGTCAAGAGCAAATAACAATAAAGAAAACGTTCTTCTCTTAACAAATATAATTTCCACTTATTTTTTCATTTAATAGTTTACAGCAAACAATAAAATAAGCCGAGAGTATACAGAAGAGTACGAGTGAATTGCGTGAAAAAACAAAACAAAAAAACTCAAAAGTTCTGTTTGCAATCACCTAGCGAAGACTCCGGTCACAGGAATAAAGGAAACCAACGGCTAGAAGAGACCTCCTAAGAGCTGAAGAAGGTAGTGGCATCCAAAACGAATGATGAAACCGCCACTACCGATAAGGAGACTGATGATCAGTGTTATGTACCTGAAGAGGTTTTATCGACTGTCAAAGGGCGGTGGTCTAAGCAATGACTTCTGGCTCTAAATTTGGGACGAGCGACTGTTTATAACCCACCGAGTTGCTCACTATGGTCGTTAAAACCCCAGTCAAAAAAAGGGGCCGATCCATACTCCTCACTCTATTGTTGATCCGCTCTGTTTTTCTCCGGAAGAAAGACGAGAAGCGACGGAAGCTCCAAGATGTCGCATTAGCAGTCTACCTGCGAATGTTGGAAATGAAGATATTAAGGAATTGAGAATTGAATGGTGAGGTAGAGTGCAGTGCGCAGGAGTGAGGAAGGGAGATACCGTACACATCCTTACATGCAACCATCAGGAAAATTCGCTGGCCATAGGTATTTTTCTGAAAAGTTTTGCCGCAGGGGATGAAAATGGACCGTTTTGGTGTAATTATTTGCAGAAAAAGTGAGTCCTTGTGTGCTAAAAGAATGGGCTAGTAGTCCTTCCTCCGAAGAAGTTAGAGAAATGGAACCGGAGCGTAATCCTTGCAAATCTGCAGCCAACGGCGAAGAGGGAAGGGTTAACGATGACATGAGTGTTCACATGTAATCGTTAACACTGCATCAGGAACCTTAATTGGATAAATAAAATTGCATTCCAGTCATAGAGAAAGAATAGTAATTAAGTTTCGCTAGGAAAAGGGAAGAGATAATAGTAAAAGGATAATAGGGGAGTGTCATAAAACAAAAAAATTCAGCCATTTTAGTGTCGTTTACAACGGTATGTGGATGCATGTTTATGCATGCATAATTGCATGTGTGTGGACCTATGTGTGAAAATGCAGCTAGGAATCTACGAGATAAGAAGCATGGTATAAATTGACTGCTAGACTCTTGCATCATCAAATTTATAGTAATAAAAAGTACGACGTAGAAAACGTTTAGCAATAATTATGGAAGGTAAACACAAAAAAACAGCAAATTAAATAAAAGGTCACTATATCTGGAGGGTTAGATCCATTTAGTTCAGAGTTCGTTGAATGTATGCGTGACAAGGCTGAACATACTTATGTTTAAAAAAAGAAATTACAGTTATATATCCAAAAAAAAAAGACTAAATAGATCTTCAAAAAGCGTAGATACGTGGGCATTGCGTCAGTCCCTGCAAGGAACCATCGAAAAAGCAAAAGAATCCGCTTATTCAGAATCCAGAGTTAAAAGAGTGAGAACTGAGAGAACAGTTAAATGCAGAATTACTAGGGGGTGCTCGGGAATATCAAAATTCAATAAAAAATAGGGCAAAGCGAAATTTCTTCCAAGGTAAACCGTGGAACGTACCGTTGCGAAAGGTGTTAGCTCTGCCCAAGGTTAGTAGAAGAGACGATTGCCTCGATCGCGGAAAATCTTGGAGCGGAGAGGGAGAGGCGTGTGACGTCAGTGGCAGACCCATCGTAGGGTTTGACTCGAAGTCTCGCACACACGTCCAGAGTGTGGAATAAACTGAGTTTTTTTGTTTGTTTTTTTAAGCCTGTTTGTTTTGAAAAAGTTTAGCACCCTTACAAAAGATATAGCCATAATCTGCTTTAGATTAAAGACATTCAAAAGGTTAGAAAAAAGATAGAAAAACATGCATATGCATTATAAAAACTGAGCATTTAGACTGATGCATAAAGTGTATTATTTTTTACTTACGTTTACTGTACTTGCAGTTCTGTTGCTTTAGCTTTTCATGATTTAGGAACATGAGTTATAATCCAATTAATACTTATAATTGATTTAATCACACCAATCCGCAAAACTAGATGTTATTTCTAAATGGGTAGGTCTAAGTTTTTTTTTTTTTTTTTTCCTAATTTACAATTTTCATAGGTTTTCTCTTCTTTGAGCGAATATCATCTTCATTTCTGGTTTTTCTTTTGGCAGTTAGGGTGGACTGCAGCTTCTCATCCAAATATTTAATCCTAATTATAATTCTCTCCTGTTAATATGTTCTAAGTACGTCTGTGAGAAATCCAGGAAACAAGAGAGGTGCTTTTTCGGTTAACGATTTAACGATACAATTAGGCTCTTTACTTATAGTGTAATTTATGTTTTGTTTCAAAAATTCATATTCCATTTTTTAGCGATATTAGGCTACTCAAGAGATGGTTGAATGAGTACTCCAAATGACGTAGCCATGATTGCTCAATATGTACAGTGTTATTTTTTTTATGTATAATCTCCCAAATGTAGGTATTTTTATTTATATTTTTTGGGCTCCCAACCAGCAAGATACTCTGGGCCATCAACTTCGGTTACTGTGATAGGCATTGTTGTGTATTTAACACATTATCGTTGTCGCTTGCATATAATAAGCAATTAAGCATCGTATAAATCTTTGGACATTTTTTCATCACTTTTGACTCCAACGTGGTGCAGCACTTTTGCAACTATGAATTATTTCGTGCGTGATTCACCAGTTTGGGTATTGGTGATTTTCTGAATTATGCCCGGTTTTCATAATTTTTAGTACGTCTGTCATGGTACCTTGTTGGGGATTAATCTTGGACGCCCATTTCGGCAAAGTTGATAATCCAGGCAAGGGATAATTCAGTTCACTTCTTAAATAAATGTATGACCTCTTACTCAGGTATCGCAGAGTCAAAGCAATCGATATATCCTCATTGGACCAAATAATTTTTTTTTTAATTTTAAAAGCATATTTACTTGACCCCTTGTAAACATCTTGAATAGTATTGAACGAACTTGAAGTTCAACATTTTTTTTTTTTTGCAAATATTTTTACGTTTCATTGTAACAATTTTATATTTCACTCTGCGTATTTTTAGCACGTCTTTTATAAAACAAGTTAATAAAATCATGCAATGCATTAATTATGATACGCTTTCCATCATACCAGAAATCATTACTCAAGTTATCACTCAAGTTATGAGAATAATGGCTGTGGAATAAATCTCGGTCCTGTGCCCTGACCTTTGATCCCATTTCGATGATATTCAACAGAACCGGTTCGGTATACCTCCGAATTAACATGATAACGTTTTGTCGCAATCGAAGCATTTTTACGTATGTAATGATGCATAAGGGCTATGGAATAAATCCCGCTCCTGCGTCCTAACCTTTGACCCTATTTCACCCATTTTCAATAGAATTTGCCCCCAGACAGGCCCCTACAACATACTAACATTTTATCGAAATCGAACCTTTTTTACGTTAGTTATGACGCATAAAAGCAGTGGAATGGATCCCGCTCCTATGTACTGACCTTTGACCCCATTTCGTTCACTTTAAATACGGTTCCTTCCCAGCTGATCCCCTACCAGATACTAAAATTTCATCGAAATCGAACGATTGTTACGCGAGTTATCGTGCGAATGGACATACGCACACAACGCGCGACGTAATGAGGCAGATGGGAATCGCGATCATCTGCTCGCCGCAAGAGTGTGACGTCATAAAACTTTAATAGAATCCACACACAACGCGTGACGTAATGAGACAGATGGCGTGACCGCGCACCAACATTCTCAAACGCAAGATTGTGACGTCATAAGATTTCTAAGCATTGGTAAATGGAATGACGCCATGCCACTAAAAACGCAATAATTCGGGGTGATTATTTAACCCACTAAACGAATTCTCCTAAAGTCTGTCATGGCGAAAATTTTAACCTCTGGTGAATTTCAGAAAGACATGATCAGTCTTCCTGTTGGTTTGTCAGGGATTAATTAATGCAAAATTTTCTCCCATAACATACGTTAGAAGAAAATTTCTGGTTGAAAGGCAATGGAATTCGTGCGCAAAATTCGCTTGTCTTAATCACAACCAGGAAAACAAAATTTCATTAAAAAAAAAAAAAAAAAAAAAAAAAGGAAAAGAGAATAATATTTGATTTAACTGACTTTGGGGTTTGGGAAATAATTAATTTATCTGTTCTTTTATTGCGATAGGAAAAGGCGAGTAGATATGCAGCTCAGAGAAACAAAATTAATTTTAGTTTAACATCACGGAACGAGAGAAAAAAAGAAAATTAAAATTAGTGATTTTCTGCAAAGCAAGAATTCTTCATTTCGCCATTGTTCGTTCCTGTTTTCCAGCGACGTGAAAGTCGCCCAAAAGTGCAACATCTTTTCGTCTTTTGGGTAAGGAATTCAGCAGCAGAATCTATTTTTAGACCTCAGGGTCAAAGGCTTGACATGTACAAGGGTAGTCTCACTCCCTCGCGTTAAGGTCAGGGGTCGCGCGTTGGCGTGAGAAAAAGCAGACCCCTGGAGAAAAAATGGAGGAGAAAATGTTCGCTGGGACCTTGGGGGAAGTCTGTTTTGGCGCAAAGCCACCAACCAATCGCCGATTGATTCGTTGGTTGCTGGGGTCAGCGGTTTCAAGCACCCCAGAGTTTTTTCCGTTGAGAGAGGACACTTTTGTTTCTGGTCGCTGCGCTAGCTAATCGGCAGTTGACAGCGGAAAGCTAAATTTTCTCTCCTCGCCTTTTTGGTGGGGAGGGGGCAGTCACAAGGAAAATTTCTTATGAAATCTAAAGGTTGACCAAAAGCAAAAAAAAAAAAATGATGATTTTCAATGATCTCATTACTGGACATGAAATTCTCTCAGATTCAACCCTCTCCTACTCTCCTAGAGGACGGCTGCAGTATTGAGCTGAAATTAAAAGAAAATTGGTAACTACCGTAAATCGGCCTCCGCAGGAGAAATTTCTGCCAGCGCAACCTGAATGCTGTTGCCGCTCAGACCAAGATGGAAAGGACTCTTCAAGCCAGTTCAACCAGACGCTGGAAGTTCCGGTAAAATGGACATGCACGGCTTTGGGGACGATATCGCCGTATCGTCGAGCTGGGCCCCTACTGAATACCACAAGTGTCCACCAGCTTGGTTCACAAATGCCCGTTTCCTGTTTCGATGGCCAGGCACGCGGTGTCAGAGACAACATTTTTGTTGGAGGTGAAGGAAAAGAAAAATCTCCCGGGACAGTGATGTTCACTCAAGAAGAGACTTAAATATGGTGCTGTGAAATTGTCGTGTGTGTTACCATCGGTAGGCAGGGTGCTCAGAAGTGTTGCTGCCCCAGTCCTTAAGGTAAATTTCTCTTGGCATATCTTTTTTGTATTATGTTGTGGTTTCTTTAAAATTATAAAACGAGTGGGTTTTAAAATGGGGCTGTCGAAAAAAAAAATATGTTGCAAAGAAAGAGAAAAAAAAAGAGTTGTAAATTGTTTTCATTCAGGTTTTTTTTTTTTTTTTTTGTATGTTAGTGTTCTTGTGGGCTTAGGGAATGAGACCACCTGAGTTAATGTTAGGCAGTGTAAAAATAAATTCCATGACATTTTCTGTGAGTAGTTAAAATAAAAAAATAAATGAAATAAAAAAAACAAAGAAGTGGAAGTGGATAATTTTCTGGGTCATGTAGTGATAGATGATATAATGAGTATTTTAAGTTATTTCGGAAAGAACAGCCTTTCAGACCAGTATTTCTCTTAAGAAAAATTTAACTCTTTTTGTGCTCAGTGATTTTTGCACTTGTGAAGTAGAATTTGTATTTATGAGCTTAGCGTAGGTGCCATGTAGTTGGGAATTTTTCTTGTAGGCTGGTAATTATTTTGTTTTAGTGTTTTAGTAAATTTAAGTGCTAAATTACTCTTTCAAATATAATTTTTGTAGTAGTGAGGGCTAATTTCTAGTTTCCGCCCGTAGATTAGAAAAACAGGTTTTATGGGAGAAAGAATATAGGAATTGGGCATACAGGCAGATATGAGCATATGTATAGTGTGACTGAAAAGAACCCGAATAGCTGTTGTGTTTCTTCAAGAAGTGATGATTTTTCAGAAAAAGAGTGATTTAGGAAGTATGGTGATTTATAGAGTTTTCTAGAAATAAAGTACGGTTAGGTACAGTCTGTCAAGTATGGTGTTATTGAGCTTTCTGGGAAATGAGTATGTACAGTGTGTTCCTGTGAAAATGAAGATATGAAGTGTGTTCCTGGGAAAAATAGGATAAGAAGTAATTTTCTGGGAAAAAAGGTGATGTATTGAATTTTCTGGAAAATAGATGAAGAGATATTTTGGGGGCAAGTGAACTCTTGTGGGATACTTTACCCTATGTAGACATGCCTCGGGCCTGAAAGGGTGCGCGAAACAAATTGGGGGATTTGTTTAATGCCCGAGTAAGCTCGTTTGGCCCATAGGAGGTGGTACCTACGAGAAGGAGTGATGTGGGTTGTCCCCAAATCAGAGTGAAGGAACAGAAAAGGGTTAGGTCGCACTTTGCTCCACTACACTGTATAGGCTGGGAATAGATTCACGACCCATTATCGCCTTTAGACTCAAACTTTGTTATTCCTGCAGTGAAATCGTGTTTTTCGAGGCAAGTGGAATTCGTTGAATGAGATGATTGTTTGGCTTTGATGCCCGAGTTTAGTTCTACATGGGTGCTGGTAGATTTGGAGGACTTATAGTGGGGGATTTTTGAATAGTTGGAATTTAATGATAACTTGTGAGTAAATTGAGTAGAGTATTTAGTGTATTGGGTTTTGTATAGTGTCTAGAATTGGTTCAGTGTCAGGTAATGCTACATGGTTAGGATATGTAGATTTTAAGACAAATGTTGATTGAAGGCAAGGTTGTTGATTTTAAGACAAATTTCCCCGGAAGTGTAGAACCTGGTATAGAATAACTTTTCATTGTATGTAAAATTTTGGCAGTTGATATGTTAGTTTAAAATTAAAAGGTGGAATTCAGAAGACTGGTCTGAGAATGTTGGTTCGAGCGATTAGAACAGCATAGTGTAAACATATGCATATAATACTTTTTTTTTTCTTTCGAGAGAGAGAGAGAGATTTACCTTCCACATACTTAAGTTGCACATTATGTTAAAGCAAGTGTTTGTGCTGTGCGGTGTAATTCAATGAAATTCTGGTATTCATATTCTGTTTTGGTACTGTGACTGGTGCGATATTTGCATCCAAGACAACTAAGCTGTCAGATGTTTATTTATTTTTTTGGGCCCAGTGGCCGGGTTTGAAATTGTGTCCAAAATTTAATCTCACTCTTGTTAAGTTTTACAAATAAATATAGGCCAAGTGGCCTTTCGAAAACCTAAACCTTAGTGCAGTGAAGTTTTAGATATTTTCAATTTAAATTTTCATCACATGGTTCAACTGCATCCCCCTCAGCAATGACTGAGGTGGGAAAGTAATCTTAGGTTATTGTGGTAAAATCAATGTTTTTGTCCTAACTATTTAATTTGATCATCGCCACTTCCAAAAGAATATTTACACGTGTACATTGTATACCATTAAATTTTAGTGTTTACAAATTTGGTACACATGCAAACAATAGTTACTTTTCTTACACTTTCAGGTGTATCTATTCAGCAAACGCAAACAACGCAAACAATACAATAGTAACTTTTGGGAGTTGCCAAATTCAGTGGTGCATTTTATTTTTCTATTTTGTTTCATGGCCTTATTCAAAATTTCAGTTTTGTTTCGAAATGTATCCACCCATCTCCCAAATTTTAATTTTCTATAATTTACATATAAGTTTCAATATTAGCATAAAAACTATAGTCTTTTGTTAAATAACCTTTCAAAAAAATTCCCCATAACAAGTCGTGATCAAGCTAAATCGATTTCTAGTACCAGAAAACTGTAGGTTAACGACTTTCACCAAAATTCTTAGAACCGTTTTCAAAATAAAATGTACATACATACATACATTCAAGAATTGCTATTTTAAGGTGGACGTCAAGTAATTTTGCTTCCTATACTTCCAATGGAAAAACTTCTGTACACATTTTCTTCACAATTACTGCGTTCCCAAGGATGAAAATTTTAACATCCATTAAAATAGCTACATTTCATAACTTGGAATACTTAATATTTTCTAAACCATAACCGTAATTATGCAATCCAACATTTGTTTGTCCACTGACGTCATCAAAGCACAGGTCGCGCCATCTTTTTTCTGGTTTCAGCACCATGAAAGGAAACGTTATTGTTAGCACGTCTTTTGTAAAAAAAGATCGTGCTTATGTTATCGGTTTGTCCGTCCGTCCGTCTGTACCCACGGTATCTCTGCAACTATTAGTCCAATTTGAAAAATTCTTTTTGCGTTGGTACGCTTGAAATATGCGAATCGTGATCCTTTATTTAGTTTTTTTTTTTTTTACGATGCACAATTTCGCCGCTAGAGGGCATAAATGCAGATGCTGTCGAATTCCAAAACACGTTTTATTCCATATATTTGCTTCTAAACATCCGATTGAAATACTTTTTTTATCTTCCGATTCCATTTATGTCGACGAGTATTTTAGATATAGTTACTTTTTCAAATAACGCATAGATTTTCCGCTAGGGGGCGTAAAGGTAAATTACATTTTTCCCGGTAACTCTTCTTCTATAACTCCGATTTGAAAATTTTCTTTTTCAGCGGATACATCTCCTGATGGAAAATATTTTGCATATAATTTAAAAATTTTGGTAAAGAATACTTTGGCCACCAGGGGGCGTAAGTGTTAATTTTTGCTTCTGATGTATTTGCCATAAAATATGAGCTTCTATAATATCGATTGAAAAAATTCTTTCGTGGACTGATGTCACTCACATCGATAAACCTTTTCGGAATATTTTCTTCTTATAATATTCGACAGTTTCTCCGCCAGGGGGCGTAGATGTACACTTTATTTTTGTCAATATCTCTACTTCTAGCAGTCCGATTTGAAAAATTCCTTCTTTGTTAGATAGTGTCTTCCGTGTGACATGTTTTTCATATAATTTCAAAATTTTCAAGTAATTCATAGACTTTCCGCTAGGGGGCGTAGAGGTAAATTGCGTTTCTCCCTATATCTCTGCTTCTAAATCCCCGATTTGAAAAATTCTTTCTGCACCGCATACAGCTCCTGATGGGAAATCGTTTGCACATAATTTCTAATTTTTGTAGAAAAACAGTTTTGCCACCAGGGGGCGTAAATCTTAATTTCCGATTTTGATGTATTTACAGCAAAATATGATCTTCTAAATACTCGATTGAAAAAAACTTCGTCTGTTGACCGATACTACTGATGTCGACAAACTTTTTAGAAACATTTTCTTCTTAAAATAGTGCATGGTTTCTACGCCAGGGGGCGTAGATGTATATCTTATTTTTGTCAATATCTCTACTTCTAAGAGTCCGATTTGAAAAATTCCTTCTTTGTTGGATAGTGTTACCGATGCGAAATGTTTTTCCTTTAAATTCAAAATTTACAAGTAAATCATAGACGTTCCGCTAGGCCGCTCCAGTGGCGCAGTGGTCTAAGCGATGGCCTCTGATCATTCGTCCGAAAGGGGTCCGGGTTTGAATCCCGGTGAGGCATGGATGTTGTGCTTGTCTTACGGCACTGGCTCTCTCCCTTTCCTGGAGCCAGTGACCCAAAATTAGGGACAGGCGACTGCTTATAGCCCATTGAGTTGCTCACGATGGTCGTTAAACCTCCAATCCAAAAAAAAACAAAAAAAAACCGTTCCGCTAGGGAGCACAAAGGCAAAATGCGTTTTCTGCGTTATTTCTGCTTCTAAAGCTCCGATTTGAAAGATTCTTCCTGTATCGCATACAAGACCTAAGGGCAAATATTTTTCACATAATTCTAATGTTTGATAAAGAGTAGTTTGGCCACCTGGGGTAAAAAGTGTTAATCTCTGCTTCTGAAGTATTTGTAGCAAAATCTGGGCTCCTGAAAACTCGCCTTTTTTTTTTTTCTTTCTTGTACCGATACCGCTTATATGAATAAACCTTTTGAGAATACCTTCTTCCTAAAATAATGCATGGTTTTCCCAGCAGGGGACGTAAAGTCACATCTTATTTTTGTCGATATTTCTGTTTCTAAGAGTTCGTGAGCTCAGGATTCCGTTTACAGCAATATCTGAGGGATTAAAATTCCGATTGAAAATCTTCTTTCTTTCGTCAGATCTAATGTTTTCCATACCGGTTCCATTGACTTTGAATAGCTTTGATGAATTGAATTTGCGTCAGAACGGATTCAAAAGACGTGCTTATTACATCCGAAAATTCGGTGTCATCTTTCTTGTTTTTTAATATAATTATGCTTATGTTTTAGAAAATGTTAAGTATTCCAAACTATAGTATGAAGTTATTTTAATCGATGTTCAAATTTCCATTCTTAGGAACACACTAATTGTGAAGGAAATGTGTACAAAAGGTTTTCCATTGGAAATATAGGAAGCAAAATTACTTGACGTCCACCTTAATAGTATGGGATAAGGGCGTTGGAATGGATCCCGATCCTATGTCCTGACCTTTGACTCCATTTGCCCCATTTTCAATAGGGTTACTCTCCAGGTGGTCCCCTACCACATACTAAAATTTCATCGAAATCGAACCATTTTTACGCACCTTATGACGCTTAAGGTCTATGGAATGCATCCCGCTCCTATGTCCTGACCTTTGACCCCACGGCACCCATTTCCAATAACTTTCGTCCTCAGGTGGTCCCCTACCACATACTAAAATTTCATTGAAATCGAACGATATTTACGCAAGTTATGACGCCTAAGGACAATTGAATGAATTTCGCTCTTATGTCGTGACCTTTGACCCCATTTCACCCATTTTCAATAGGGTTCGTCCCCTGGCGGTCTCCTACCACATACTTAAATTTCATCGAAATCGAACCATTTTTACGTGAGTTATCGTGCCGACAGACGGTCGGACAGACGGACGGGAAAAGCTGGAGCATATACGCTTCTTCAACCTACGGTTGAAAGCGTGAAAAAGATGGTGTTTATGTTATCGGTTTGTCCGTCCGTCCGTCCGTCAGTCCGTCTGTCTGTACCCACGCTTTCTCTGCAACTATTAGTCCGATTTGAAAAATTGTTTTTGCATTCGAAAGCTTGAAATATGTGAATGATGATCCTTTATTTAATGTTGTTTTTTTTTTACGATGTACAATTTCTCCGCTAGAGGTCGTAAATGCAGATGATGTCGAATTGAAAAATACGTTTTATTCCACATATTTGCTTCTAAACATCCAATTGAAAAAAATAAATTATCTTTCGATTCCATTTATGTCGAAGAGTATTTTGGATATAGTTTCTTTTGCAAATTACACATAGATTTTCCGCTGGGGGCGTAAAAGTAAATTGCATTTTTTCCGATAACTTTTCTTTTAAAACTCCAATTTAAAAAAAATTTCAGCGGATACATCTCCTGATGCACAATCTTTTGCATATAATTTCGAGTTTTTGATAAAGAATACTTTGGCCACCAGTGAGCGTAAATGTATATTTTCGCTTCTGATGTATTTGCCATAAAATCTGAGCTTCTAAAATATCGATTGAAAAAATTCTTTCGTGGACTGATGCCACTCACATCGATAAACCTTTTCGGAATATTTTCTTCCTAAAATCTTCCACAGTTTCTCCGCCAGTGGGCGTAGATGTATATCTTATT
Organism: Macrothele yani; assembly: GCA_039090855.1. Taxonomy (NCBI): domain Eukaryota; kingdom Metazoa; phylum Arthropoda; class Arachnida; order Araneae; family Macrothelidae; genus Macrothele; species Macrothele yani. The sequence continues at coordinate 71,959,624 of CM077010.1, read as the reverse complement.
TTCGTCAATATCTGTACTTCTATGAGTCTGATTTGAAAAATTCCTTCTTTGTTGGATAGTGTTTTCCGTGTCGCATCTTTTTCCTATAAATTCAAAATTTTCAAGTAAATCATAGACTTTCAGCTAGGGCGCACAATGGTAATTTGCGTTTTCTGCTCCTAAAACTCCGATTTGAAAAATTCTTTCTGTATCGCATACAAGACCTGATGGAAAATATTTTTCACGTAATTTCTAATGTTTGGTAAAAAATGGTTTGGCCACGAGGGGTCATAAGTGTTAATTTCCACTTCTGATGTATTTGTAGCAAAATCTGGGCTCCTGAAAACTCGGCTAAAATTTTTTTCTTGGACCGATACCGCTCATATGGATAAACCTTCTGTGTATACTTTCTTCCTAAAATAATGCATGGTTTTCCCACCAGGGGACGTAAAGTCACATTTTATTTTTGTCGATAACTCTGTTTCTAAGAGTTCGTAAGCTCACGATTCCGTTTACAGCAATATCTGAGGGATTAAAGACCCGATTGAAAAACTTCATTCTTCCGTCAGATACTATTGTTTTCCATACCGGTTCCATTGACTTTGAATAGCTTTGATAAATTTAATTTGCGTCAGAACGGATTCAAAAGACGTGCTTATTACACCCGAAAATTCGGTGTCATCTTTCTTGTTAGAGCTGAATCCCTTATTTCATTTTGTTGATTGCACACCTTTTCGCGTAATGCAATATTTTTAGTCAGCAACTGCCTATATTTACACATTAATGCGCCATATTCTATATCTCTGGCTTCTGTTACTCCATCGGACCACTGCATTTTGCTTCTCAGAACTGTTATCTGAATGGTTTACTTGTAATAAATCAGAAATCATATTTTTAGTTTCTCTTTGAGTAAGTCTTTCAATGCGATTTTTATTGCAGGAATTCACGTGTTTTATAACCTCGGAACTTTCAAGCAGATTTTTTGAAGAGAAGGCAAAACTTTTTAATTTTCTTTTGGGTGGCAAATTTAAAAGTTCGAAATTTCAAACCCCGCTCATAATCTTCGGGTTCAAAATGTTATGAGCACACGGTACAGGATGCTGGGTACCATTTCCCGTCTCTGCGACAAAGATGAATCTACTTTTTTCTGAGCTCTGGATCTTTTGAAAAAGAATGACACATTACGTTCTTTTTATCAGAATCTTTTTTTAGTTTTCGACACACTGTTGTTGAAAATTGCAACAGTGCATCTCATCCCTGGTGTAAGGGTCGCCCGCAATCGAACTGTCAATTATGAATTTATGTACTTTTAATATTGTGTGAACACGTGCGGACGGACGTTTCATTCCGCCATTTTGTTGTTTCAGATAAGAACTGATATTCTTCACCACCCACGTGGTACCATTTTAATCCTATGTGGGATTAAGAGAGGGGTGCATGAACACCTGTGGCATCTGACCTTGAAGAGTCAGCTGCTCGAGTGCTTCTGTTAAACAAGTTGTCATACTGCTTTTGTATACGTGCAAGGTTGTAATCGCCTGCGGGTATCCGACGACATTCCTGAGTACAGGTATTTCACGTGCTGACCGGGAAAACCAGTTTGTCTTGCGCATGCGTGATAGAAGACAGAAAGGGCGAGGAGAATTGAGTGAGACACTTGAGCTTCGGTCGTCAAGGAGAGAGGGTCCTGGTTTGGACACCACTTTCTGACGGAAGGACTGCGGTTATCGCAGACGTGCAGCGTGGTGAACGGGAAAGAGGATTTCTTCGTCCACCGGGTATCTCGGAAAGAATTGTGGAAAGGTAGCACGTGGTCAGCACGTGAACCTGAGCGGAAAATCATCGGAAACCCGTGAAGCAAATGTTATCGGAATAATAAAGTCTTGTTGTTGTTTTTATTTCCGTGTACTGGACTGAGTTTGTCGAGATAATTATTCTTCTACACAAGGACGCCTTCGGCCGCCTTGATAGCCAGATCGTATAGTAAAGGCGAGGCGGTAGCTCGCTGTACGGCGGGAAAGAAAAGGTATTATCTAAGAATTGATATGTCTGGCCCTACACCTGGCATCACTGATAGTCAGTTACATAAAACAGTAGCTATGAATGTTGAATGTTATTAGGTAGCAGTTCATAGATCACTCAAAAAAATGTTGCTACACAAAAAACTCCTAAGGTCAAAATGAGATTACATTGAATGATTGAAATTACAAAGAATTCAACTCTTTCTGGAAGGAATGGGTGAGCGTTGTCCTTGGCCGCGGGTCTGTCACTGACGTCACTCCCCCACCCAAACTGTGACTGCTGGGAAGTACAGGGATCGAGGCAACTTTCTCTTCTATTAACCTTGAGCTCTCCCCGGGTGTTCCTGTCGTCATGGGTGGAGTCCCATGTGACGATGATTTGTACTTATGTCCTCCGCTTGTAAGAAAAAGAATTTTGATGAGAAGGGTAGGTAATAAACTCAGACTGATGCACAGGATTCCGTGGGTCAATCAGAAAATCGCCCACAGTCCAGAAATAGCGATACATCAAAACTGGTAGAGTGAGTGAATGGTGTATAACCGGAAGAGCAGCAACGAAAGAGAAGTTAGTATTACTGTAGAAAGCTGATGGTTTATCCTTCTTATATACCAAATTGTTAAGAAAAGTGAAGAAAGCAAAAATTTGAATGGGAACATGAAGGATTTTTTCTCAAATTACACCCGCGGAAGACGAGAAAAAAAACAGGATAGCAACTTCTTCTTACTCAGCTCATTTTATTATGCTTTCTGCTCGAAGCGTAAGGAAATTCACTCCACACATATCGCCGTCTATTGGGTTGCTGGATATTAAGCGGGTGTTAGATCTAATGTATAGGGCCAGTGGCGTGCGGTGAAAATTATGTGTAGGCATAAAAAAAAGAAAAAGAAAGAAAGAAAAAATATACCGCATTTATAAGGGAATTCCATCCTGCGATTGTTTTATCATTCTTCCCATACCTTTGTTTTAAAATACATGATTTGGCATCAAGCTCATCAGTAGAACTGTTTCAATTACCCTTAAAAAAGTTTAGGTAATCTGTTTTGCCTTTGTACATACAGCTTTAACAGATTTTTATTATCGCAATTTAATGACATAATGTGTTTATTTCCCTAAAGCATTTATCCAAACCAAGTTCGTGCGAAACTTTGAATTATTTGGAGATTTGGAGAATATTTTACGGCTTAATCCAGTGGGAAGAGTAAACAAAATTACTTTTTAACTTTGCGAAGTCAAAGTGAGTCCATATAGGATATTTATAGATTATGATTTTGGTTTGAGAACTACCAGTTGATGAAAACTTTACCCTCTGGAGGGGGGCGAGGGTACAGAATATGGACTATTAAGCAGTGGCGTAAGGGCCAAAAAAACAGATTTTGCAATGTTTAAACACGACAAATCATGTCTATTTGGTATATATGTTAGGTTGGTGCATAAGTTCATGCCGTTTTATTTCACGAATGTTTCCCAGGCCAGTAGTGACGGCTGGCCAGTTGTATATCAAAATGTAGCCAGTAACATCGTGTATCTAAATCATATTGCGTTGTGTGATTGTGGCTAATGTTTTTTTTTTTTTTTTTTTTTTGTAGTTCCGGTAGTATGGATTGTCAAATAGAGAGGAATGAACATTTTAGACATCTGCTCCTCTACGAGTTTAACAAGGGATCCACAGCCACCAAGGCTACTCGACAAATTTGGCTCTGTTTATGGGTAGGATGCTATTGTTCCGAGGACAGCCCGCCAATGGTTTGAGCGGTTGTGAGGTGGAAATTTTGATCTCAACGACTGTCCACGCTCAGGTCGTCCGTCTCTTTGATGAGGATCATTTGAACCATCTCATCCACTTGAATCCACGTCAAACCACACGCAAATTGGCCACTGAGATGGACTGTGATCAGGCCATAGTGGTGCGACACCTGGAACGTATGGGAAAGGTCCAGAAATTTAGGTCTTAGGTACCTCACACTCTCACCGAGGACAACAAGAATCAGCGTGTACGTCTAGATTGGTGCAATTTTGTAATGAACACCGTACAAGAAAATGCGGCCTTTCCATCAAACATCCTTTGGACTGACAAGGCGCAGTTCACACGCGCCGGGGTGCTGAACAAACAAAACACCCATTACTGGGCAGTTCAGAATCCATTTTTTACACGGGAAACGAAGCATCAGGTGCGCTGGTCGATCAATGTCTGGTGCGGCATCTGGAAGGACCGACTTGTTGGGCCTGTGTTCTATAAGGGCGCATTAAATGGACGAAAATACCTGCAGCTGTTACAAAGCACATTACCTGAGTGGCTAGATGATCTGTCTCTGCAAGATGTACGCTCATTATGGATTCAGTGTGACGGTGCTCCTGCACATCAACCAACAGCGGTACAGCACTTCCTGTCCGACACTTTCGGGCAACAGATCATCGGTTATGGTGGTCCCGTAGCGTGGCCTCCACAATCCCCGGATCTAACTCCCATGGATTTCTTCCTCTGGCGTTACCGAAATGATCACGTGTTGGAACCGACGAGTCTCCACGAACTCCTTCTGCGTATTGTCGCTGCGTGTCAGAGCGTGACACCTGTTATGCTGGGCGAACGTACAACGGGAAGTTCTGTCTCGCATTCAAATGTGTATTGTGGCAGATGGTGGCCATATTGAACCCTATTTACGTTAAACGCAACGTTATGTAAGTACCGCTGTTGCATTAAATGCGACCAATGTACTCCATTTGTATTCATGCCTGAGCTTTGTGTTTCCCTCACGTTTCCAGCCTTCTACTTACCCAAGCCGTTTCTACCATATGTCGTGTCCTACTAATTCATTGATGCTCTACAAGTTTCTGATTGATCTCTTTCCCGTATCTCTCATGGTTTCCGAGAAAGGAGTGCTAACTTTTTTGCACTAGGTCACTCTCATCCGATAGCGCATGGTTGTTTTACTATACCATACCTTACTTCCATAGCTCTAGCTGTCTTTGTTCCCAAGTTATTGAGGAGAATTAGGACTTTAGGAATCACCCTGTATATGAGTGACCTTTTAGTGTACTGAACGAAAAAAGTCAGTTTCTATAAAATTGCAACAAAATTATTAGCTCCAAACGCCAATGTTCCCATTTGGGAACAATAAAGAAAAACAAAGAAAAAGATTTTTTTTCAGAAATTTTAAAAATGTTTATGTTATATACAGGTATAATAAACTTTTTAAATTGCACAAAAAGTTTAAAACTCTCAGTTAGCATAGTGCGGCATTTAAAAGGTTAAATTGTCTTGAAGCCTTATTGAGCTTCAAAAAGTAAAGGAATATACAAAAACAAAGCCTTGTATTTTTCCAACTGTATCGGAAAACATCCCTCTGAAATGACGCACATAACAGTATTATCCCAGACAAGGTCACCGTCGAAAGAAATTCTGCTTTCCATTGATTAATGCAATACGCTCTTTCGCATATCGTCGGGTTTTTCAGCGGCAATTAACATAAGCGCATCGAACGTGGGAATAAACAGAGGAAACAGAGGGAAAGGATTTAATGGGTGGAGGCCCGAAAAGTAAACGCAACAATAAACTTCGCATCCACAATGCTTTGACTCGTTCATGTCAGTTCCCTGCCTAGGATCGATTCCTTCACACAGCAATACCTCACACGATTACGGGGATGATAACGCGAACGTAGTTTCTGCATTAGCACTGTTTTTCTAAAAATACCTGCAAATACACTCACGAACAACGATATTTGCGCACCTAGAAGAAAGCATGCTACAACCCCAAAACTTTGCAAATAGCTAGAGCGCGTGGCTGGTATGCAAATGATCCAGGTTTGGTGCGATTACCAATGACCGCACACCATGTGGAGGCGCTGCAAACACGTACCGGCGGCTTATAGCTTTGCTCCAACACAATCAACACATTCGTTCCAGCCAAATTTTTGTGTTTTCGTGATTATTTGGCCTGTGACTCGCCCCAGCCAAATTCTGTTCTGTTTTCTTCATTAAATGCCGTGTTGGAGGAAAGCTATAACTTTGCTCCAACACTGCATAAAACTGTAGATTTTACGGTTTTGTGTTGGCACCCTGAAAAACGGGTTAAAACCGTAAAATCTACAGTCAATTTTTTACAGTGCACGTCAATAGCTTATCAAATTTGCATCATAAAACCGAATTGTAGCGGTCATGGCATACTCAAATTTGGGATTGAGAAATCCATTAAAACCAGGCCTCTGGGATAATTTGAGGAAAACCACCAGCAAAAAAAAAAAAAAAAAAAAAATTACCATTGCTACAGAGAGTGAAAATAATTCCAAATTCGTTTAAATGTTTCATCTCAACCTAAAGTAAAACCCCAAAAATATTCAGGAATGTGTGGTTTCTCTGACTTCCTTTTCTTTCTTCTTTTTTATCACGTCTTTTGCAGAAAAGATCGTTTTATGTTACCGGTTTGACCGCCCGTCCGTCTGTGGACACCATATCTCTGTAACTATTAGTCTGATTTGAAAAATTGTTTTTGCATTGGGAAACTTGGAATGTGCGAATGATGATCCTTCATTTCATTTTTTTCCCACGATGTACCATTTTGTCGCCAGATGGAGTAAATGCATTTAATATCGAATTCAAAATATATTTTATTTCATATATTTTCTTCTAAATATCCGATAAAAAATGTTTTACATTTACTGTTTTAGGTATAGTCACTTTTTCAAGTTACGCATAGATTTTCCGCTAGGGGGGGGTTAAAGTAAATAGCGTTTCCCCCCCCACATCTCTACTTCTAAAACTCCGATTTGAAAAATTCTTTCTGCAGCAGATATAGCTCCTGATTGAAATTGTTTTCCACAGAATTTCAAATATTTCACAAAGAATGATTTGGCCATCAGGAGGCCTAAGTGTTAATTTCTGCTCCTGATGTATTTGCAGCGAAATCTGAGCTCCTGAAAACTCGATGGAAAAGATTATTTTGTGGACTGATACCGCTCACATCGAAAAATCTTTTGAGAATACTTTCTTGTTAAAATAATGCATGATTTTTCCGCCAGGGGACGTAGATGCATATCTTATTTTAGCCGATATCGCTGTTTCTAAGAGCCGCATTTGAAAATGTATTTCTTTATTGGAGAGCATTTCCGCTGCGAAATGTTTCTCCTGTAATTTCAATTTTTTTAATGCAAAAGTCGGCCACCAGAGGGCACGTTCCTGTTTACAGCAATATCAGCAGGAATGAAAACCCGATTAAAAAACTTCTTTCTTTTGTCAAATACTACTAACTATGCAAACTCTGTGTGTTCATTTTCTTGCCAAAATGATGCACAATTTTACCTCTAGGGGACACAAATTCTTAATCTGTTTTTTCTCAATATCTCTGCTTCTACATCTACGATTTAGGAAATTCTTTAAACACCGGATGACATTTACTTTGTAGAACACTTTAGGCTAGCACATGAAGAATATTGTAGTTCACACTTCTGCCGGTATGTGGTGTTTGTGTACCTCAGTTTGCAGCTGTATCTCCGCTTCTAAAAGCGCTATTGAGCTATTGAGAAATTTCTTCTTTATTGTAAGTTATGTCATTTGGTACAATATAGATGCGCAGCATTATCCCCTTTAAATAATACAAAGATTTTCCGCTAGGTACGTAAAGATTGAAAGCTTTTTTTTTATTATTTTTTTTTATATTTCGCTATCTCTGCTTCCGAGAGATATATTTGAGAAGTCCCTTTTCCTTTTTCCATGAAGAATATATTTCTCTTATTTTCAACTTTTCCATTATGCAAAATTCTTCCCCTAACAGATATAGACTTATATCATGTTTCCTTCCATATTTGTTCTTTTAACTGTTCCATTTGAAAATCCCTTTGTCTCTGGCACATTCTTTCTGTTATGAGAAAGTTTCTGTGCGCCATTTGTTAATTTTCGAAACATGCTTTTTAGCTTCTGGTAGAACTAAGTAGATGCTTCTATTTCTGGATGTTTCATCGATTGTAGAAACCGGTTCATCGTTTTCCTAACCGGTTCCATTGACTTTGAATAGATTTGATAAACTTAATTCACGTCAGAACATATTCAAAAGACGTGCTTATTACAACCGAAAATTCGGTGTCGTATTTCTTGTTTAATTATACTTATGGTTAATTGTGCACATAAGAAAACTATTGACCACGTCACTTCCTTTCAAGAGATCTACTGAAACCGGAAAAAAGCAAGTCTGGGACGTGTTAGGTCTAGTTACCTCAGTATCTCGAGAAGTTGGAGAAATTATTCGAAAAAAATAACTTCCATATTACTGACATGTATTTCAAAGCATTAAGAATTGAACTCTAATAACTCGTGTAAGGTTATAATGTACGAATAAACACTGCGCTGAAATCGGACCGATCTGTATGACTTCTGAATGGATCAAAACGAGTTGCGACCACAAAAAAAGCTTCGAAAGCTGATGCACGTTTTCCGTATCTCAGATATTTTCAACATAAGTAACCGAAATCGCATTTTAAGCAGCGATCTGACATTAACCCTTTCCCGCGAACCTGTAATAAATGCAATTAATTATTATTAATGTTGACGTCTGAGTTTCCTTTGACTGTAGTTAATGTGGTGTAAAAATTAGCAATGAAAATCCTCTTACGTAGCATTTTGAAGAATATGACAAACAACATACACTGTTTGTCATAAAATATGCAATATTAGGAAATATTTGTCGAATAACAATGCAAACTGGTGCGTATATTTCGCCGGTGGATTATGATAAATTATTGCATTTGTCAATCTATTACGCATTACGTTAGGGAAATAAAAGAGAAAAACAGTTCGGCATAGATAACAAAGGTCGTTTTCACTTGGGCGTGTGGCCCACTGCATTGGGGGATCTCGGTGGCGAAAGCACGTGTAGGGAGTGACAATGCCTTGGCGACATCATTGGGAATCCTACCATCACATAAACACCTTTATCAGATGCTCATAGGGCTAAGCACGGCTGGTTGGTCAATGCGTCGCATCGCGGCAAAAACGTATCGGTATACAACAACTATCGGACAGATATGGCGACAGTGGCGGATAGATGGCAACGCGCGTTACCGTAATGAGGCTGGCATACGTAGCGGATGGCTGAACTCCTAGATCGCCGCATTCGACGGGCAAGCTGTGGCAGTCCCGCAATCAACGGCAGACGACATCCCAGAAGTTGTATAAGCAGCTTACAGATAACCCATTACCGACACAGACTGTGAATCGCAGGTGGTCTAAGGCAAGTTTTTGTTCTCGCCATCCATTGAGAAAACTGTCACTCGCCATAGCACATCGTCACGCAAGGCTGCAATGGTTCAGTACTAGATGTGAGTATCTTGACGAATGGAGCCATGTCGTATTCAGCGACGAGTCTCGCTTCTGTCTCAGGGCCGACGATCGCCGATTGAGAGTTTGGAAACGACGTGTTCACCGGGTAAATCTTGCTGCATCCATGAGCTTCATAATTTTCCTCAGGTTGGTGTCATGGTTTTTGACGCTATCAGTTTCAACAGCGGTCCACCACTCATACGCACAGTGGGTAAAACGACAGCTGGACGATACGTCGATGAGGTGGTGCAGTTCGTTTTGTTGCTGTATCACCATGGTATCCCCGGTGCTCAATTTCAACAATATAACGCCCGTGCACACACAATCAACATCAGCACACAACGCCCACAATGTGTCCAGGTGCTACCCTGGCCAGCACGATTCGCAAACTTCTCCCTAATAGAGGGCGTGTGGGATGTCATTGGCAAATGACTTTACGCTTCTGCACCACCCGCTCGCAATGGCGATTAATTGTGGATATACATACGTCAACAACGCACGATCTGTGATATCCAAGGACACCATCCGTGGACTTTTCCTCTCGAGGCCACGCTGTGTTGCCGAATGTATAGCCCAGCATTGCCGACTCACGACCTACTCACTCAAGCCACATTATGATGTCTCCTCGCTCATTGTATTCATGTAATATCTAATAAATGAAATCACTCTTTCCCTATCTATTTGCTTACATATGGAGAAAGTTTCGCCTCACTTCGTGCATTCCTTCATGTTGTGGATTTTATTTGTAAAGCTGTGTAACTGTTACAATATTTTTCAGGTTTTTCAAAATAACTTGGGGATTTTTTTATCTGTAAACATACTTTTAGATGAAGAGCAGACATATTGGATAGATTATACTCACAAATTAAAATGCGAAAGTATTAGGTTGTTGCAGAAAAATGTCAGGTAATTTAGGAATTAACACATGCTGAGCACGATGCGATTTTTGATATTTGAATTTGAAGCGTCAATGCTGCAGCCTACAAAGCACTGGCCATTTAATGAATTCCAAGCAAGTTGCACTACAGTAAAGAAAATGATAGATCACAGCTAAATTCGTGTCATTTTTAGGTGATTTCTAACTTAGACCCCGTGCATCGGACGCAGCTTGCATCACCAATACAGCGTTTGGGTAACGCACCGTTAATGACGCAAGACACAACTTTTTTTTTTTCATTGCTAAGTTTCGGTCGGGCGAAATATATCTCGGAAATGGACCACATTGTAGACCAGGAGGAACTATCGATGGCCGCCCCGGTGGCGCAGTTGTCTAAGCGATGGCTACTGATCATTCGTCCGAAAGGGGTCCGGGTTCGAATCCCGGTGAGGCATGGATGTTGTGTTTGTCTTATGGCTCTCTCCCTTCCCTGGAACTAGTGACTCTAAATTAGGGACGGGCAACTGCTTATAGCCCATTGAGTTGCTCACGGTGGTCGTTAAACCTCCAATTAAAAAAAAAAAAACTATCGATAATTCCGAAGTTGTAGAACTTGACTTGAATTGATCCGCGTCAGACGGTACGACTACGTGGCGACAAACTCGGAGTATACTATAAAACTATTTCTCGATATTAACGGTCATAGGCAAAATGTAGAAGATGGGTCCCACATAAGTTGACGGAGCCGCCCCGGTGGCGCAGTGGTCTAAGGCGCTGACCTCTGATCATTCGTCCGTAAGGGGTCTGGGTCCGAATCCCGGTCAGGCATGGATGTTGTGTTTGTCTTACGGCACTGGCTCTCTCCCTTCCCTGGAACCAGTGACCCTAAATTAGGGACGGGCGACTGCTTATAGCCCATTGAGTTGCTCACGGTGGTCGTTAAACCTCCAATCAAAAAAAAAAATAAGTTGACGGAACAGCACGAAGCACGATCATTTTGTGTTTACCCTTTCCTCTTATCCGCAACCAAACGGATATTTTGAGGAGCCTTGTCACGTATGATAAGAAACGGATGCTATACTGCAACTGTCGACGTTCAGCAAAATGGTTGGACTGCGGTGAAGCCCCAACACGCACTTATGTAGTGGCGTCGGGTCATTATGGGCATACGGGGCTAAGTCCCGCATAAAAATGAGAAAATTGTTTCTTCTCTTATTATGAAAATTTCCGGAAGAAAATCGGTATTAGTAACCAGCCTCGAGATTTTCTGAACCCAAATTTGAGTAACTGGAAAACAACATTCCAGACTTCCATAGTTACTAGTTGAGTAACTGGGAAACAACATTTCAGACTTCCATATCGTTTTCTAAAGCCCTCTAAATCAGGGCCACGACTGAATATCGCGTGCGAGAGGCAACCCCAGTCAGCTCATCGCCCTGTCGAAGCTTGAGTGAACAGAATCTAATGAGCAGATGTGCGCTGAATGCGCCTGCGTGAAACTGTCTTTCGTAGCTGGCCGCCTTTCTATTTAACAGCAGTAATCTTGCTTTCACGTCTTCCCAAATGAGCTGCTGATTTTCATTTGTGCAGTTAAGCTTTTAAGTTTGCTCTTATAAGTAAAATGAACAAAGTGTACTTTTTTTTTTTTTTTTTGAACAGTCTTTTAGTTTATTAAGGGATGAAGAAAAAAAACCGCTAAGAACTTGAGCCCACGTCGGCCAAATATTTGCTTGGTGCAAAAACGTACAGATCAGTCTAGAACTCTACTTTCAAACGTGTAAAAACTTGCTTACGTAATACAATTTGGCAGGAACGGTTAAATGCCTTAACTGTTTTTAACCTGTTGAGGGAAGGTTCATTTCAGAAACTGACAAGTTTAAAACGATAGTTAGCAAGTCCGCCGAGCAAAAAAAAAAAAAAAATTGAAGAAAAACGAAGCTCAGTTCTGAAGGCAAAAACTAATAAAAATTGAGGTTTTTGCCATCACATACATAAAAAAATATGTGAAGGCAAAACCTAAACTTCTATTTTATGCTATATAGCACTGCATTCTGTATATACAGGATGATTCAGTCAGAAACGTTGGTCATAAATGAAAATTTGGGTAGTACTCATCGAAACAAACAAAAAAAGTGTGAGTCAACGTAGGTCCGGAAATGAACCGTTTCTGAGATAATTGACATTTTATTGCAGGGTTTCCAGAGGTAATGTAACGTTTTTTCCCCAGCTGTCAGCTTTTTCGATAGTTTTTGCACTTCTGAGGAAGAAATCGGGAGGGCCGAATTGTTTGAGGAACCGGTTAGACACCAATTGTTTGAGGGAACGGTTAGACCCCAAACTTGTCCATTCCCGAAAGTGCCCCCTCGACTTACTCCCATTGTAAAAAACAAACCACACCAATTCTTGGAGTAAACCACCACACGCAGGGAATACTTGTTTTGGGAGGGGGTTCGTTGAGGGTCCCAACTTTCAGCCTAAGAACAAATGATTCTGAGATGTCTCACGCAGGAGCTCCCCAAATACAACACAAATAAACTATTGGGAGAAACCAACGTTTCATCTGATAATCCTGCACAATGTTAAAACGGCAAACAGTACGTACAAATACGGACATAAGTGCCATGTAGGGTGCTTACCTTCATAACAAATGTTCAGTCATCCGTTTGCTTCGACACAGGCCTCAAGTCTCCTTCTCAGTAACACGCGCATTCGTTCAAACATGCCTGGGTTGTGCCTGAGTTCTGCACATGCTGTTTCCACTGTAATCCGGAATTCGTCGACATTGCCCACGAGGACTGCATACACTCGTCCTTTCAACTAGCCCCAGATGCAGAAGTCTAATGGATTGAGATCAGGTGAGCGGGGAGGTCACGAGCTGGACTCGCCCCGACTATCCATCGCTCTCCAAACGTAGCATTGAGATGCTGCCTCACTGCGCGACGAAAATGCACTGGTGAATCATCGTGCGTGAACCACATTGTTACACGTGTACGAAGGAGAACATATTCCAGTGGCTGCGGGAGGTCATGCTGCAGAAAGCGCAGATACAGATCCCCTGTAAGCCTGTTGGGAAGCACAAATAGTCCTATGAAACTACCACCTAAAACATCAGCCCATACGTTAATTGCCAATCGAACCTGGTTACTTGATTGCTGAATGGCGTGGGGATTTTTGACTGCTCACTAGTGGCAGTTTGGAATTTGAAAATGCCATGTCTGGTGAATATGGCCTCATCAATGAATAAAACATTAGCGAGAAAACGCGGATTACGCTTGCATCGATGAAGCAGCCATCGGCAGAATGCAACTCTTGGTGGAAACTCCCTCACACCTAGAGCTTTCACTCGCTGGATGGATGTAGGTAAAAATACCCTCGGAGAAAATATCCCTGAAAACTGAAAAGCGGAAAAAATGCCCCCGGAAAAAATACCTCCAGAACAAACGGTCCACTGTAAACTGCCACACAGGAACACTGATGTGTGGCAGTGTTCCGGTGTGGCAATTTACCGGTGACCCTGCTACACATCTTTCAGCAAACTGGCTACAAAAGTTCAAGGGGGGGTCATAACGATTGCCGTTTCCGGGCCTATATTGAGAACTGAATTGGGAACTCCAAACGAATTTCGCGAAAACGTTCCATGTAACCCAAGCGAGAGAATTGTACTTTAATTTGAAGAAATAAATTGCCGAGGATCCGAGGTGCACTTGGTTGGAGAAGGGGGGGGGGAGGGCTCTACCCCGAACATCCGTAATATTATATTCTGGGCCGCTGGAGTCGGTCAATGTATCCAGGAAGTTCCCCTTGAAGTGCCCGCAAGGTCCATGAGCTGGGGGGGCTTTCTCCCAAAATGTTAAAATGGACGTAGAGCTGTAAACACTAGTACCGCATGCTTTATATAATGATTCTGAACACGACCACGAATTTTCAGGAGGGTGGGGTGCCCCCCCCCTCCCACACACACACAGTTTCTAAGAGCTACTCAGGGGTAACATCGAGGATACACTGACCGACTCAAAAGATGTCCAGAATATAATATCACGGAAGTTCGGGATAGAGCCCCCCCCCCCCCACCCCCTCAACCAAGTGTATCTCGGATCCTCGGCAATGCATTTCTTCAAATTAAAGTACAATTCTCGCTGGGCTTACATGGAACGTTTTTGCGAAATTCGTTTGGAGTTCCCAATTTAGTTCTGAATATGGGCACAGAAACAGCAATCTTTATAGACCCCTCCTCCCCTTGAACTTTTGTGGCCAAGTTGCTGAAAGATGTGTGGCAGGGTTGCCTGTAAATTGTCACACCGGAACACTGCCACACATCAGTGTTCCTGTGTGGCAGTTTACAGTGAACCGTTTGTTCTGGGGGTATTTCCTCTGGGGGAACTTTTTCCGGTGGCATTTTTTCCGCTTTTAAGTTTTCAGGGGTATTTTTACCGTTTACCTCGCTGGATATGGTAAGGGTGTAGGCGATTGTCATGCAGAAATCTCCAGATGGTATTTGGACTCCTATTCTCTACGAGAGCAATACTTCCAGTGCTCGTTGTCGGATCTTGTTCTATTCTTCGTAACAGTCGCTCGTCCAATCCAGGATCACGGGCAGTTCTTGGCCTCCCCGCTGGTGAACCAAACTGAAATGACACATTTTCTGTTCGGCGCTGTTCACACAAATATGCGACGATCGGGATGCCTTCGGTTTGGATAGGCCTCGGTGTACGCGCTGCGAGCGCTGCATTTCCATTTGCCAGACCATACATGAAATGCATGTCAACTAGCTCTGCATTTGTGAAAGCGCTATCCATAGCAGCCTTTAATAGCAACAGTACAAAACACACTTCGATATTGCCTGTAATGTACATGTTTGAGCCTCGACGAGCTAACTGATGCCATGCAGACGTGGTGAGATCGCCGAACCGCGATGCCGTCACGGCAGCATTTGCATGTCTTCTGTCATGTGTTAGGAGGTGCTCTCTTTACTGGTGCGGAGGTTTTTGCGTGAACCCGGTTAGTATCATACAACAGGTCGCTCTCTGTGTGTTGCCCGCCAGAGACTTCAGTGCCCTTGGATGTCCCACTAATTTGTCAAGGTCCCGCGGAGACATCTCAGGCAATAGTTTTTTGTTTCGTTTTAACATCATGCAGGGTTACCAGATGTAACGTTGGATTCTCTCCACAGTTTATTTGTGTTATATTTATTGTATTTGGGGAGCTCCTGCGGGAGACATCTCAGAATCATTTGCTCTTGGGCTGAAAGTTGGGACCCTTAACCCACCCCCTCCCAAAAAACATCCCCTTCACTGTCCCTCAGGAGCTCAAAGTATTCCGCGTGTGTGGTGTTTTACTCCAAGAACTGGGGTGGTTTGTTTTTTACCCTGGGGGAAGTCGAGGGGGCACTTTCGGGGAGGGGCAAGTTTGGGGTCTAACCATTCCCTCAAACAATTGGTGTCTCACAGGTCCCTCAAATAATTCATCCCTCCCGATTTCTTCCTCAAAAGTGCAAAAACTATCAAAATAGCTGATAGCTGGGGGGAAAACAACTTTACGTTTACCTGTGTAAAACCCTGCAATAAAATGTCAATTATCTCGGAAACTGTTCGTTTCCGGATCTAGGTTGACTAAGACTTTTTTGTTTGTTTCGATGAGTACTACCTATATTTTCATTTATGACCAACATTTCGGAATCACCCTGTATGTGTAAATAAAATTTCTACTTCATTCTATGTAGTTATATATGATTTGAGCAGCAAGCGTTTGAAAACCTCACAATCCACTGAAATCATATTTCTCAGCACGGAAGGTTGAGAACAATTTTAAAGATATTTGGCCAAGGATAAATTTCAGGTCATCCTATACTCCACTGCATTTTTGTAATGGGATTTGTACAACTGACAGCTAGAAACTGGTACAAAAAATTTCAAAGCATTTTTTTAATTTTTCTGTTGTAAAGGTAAAAATGGCACTTACTTTTATTACACATTTCTGTCCTTGTTTTTCGAAAAGATAAACAGTACCAAACTTTCCTTTTCCCAGAACACCTTCGCCAGCCACTTCATAGCCTTTTTCGTTGAGAAAATTTAAGTCACAAGAGATTGGCTCTGTATCAGAGGACTATAATAAAAGAGAAAAGGAAGAAAATTAATGAAGAAATTATATGTTTCGCTTTTCTTTGTCTGCCACTATTTTATAGGAAAGCAATGAGATTCAAATTAAATATTTTACCTTCTTTTCCTTTCATCGTCCGAAAAGCTTATTCAAAATAACAGCATATCCTCTGGACGAATGTTACGCTTTATATCGCTGTTTTCATGCTTTCCGCTTGCAAGCGAAAACAAGCATCGCATCATTTTATATGAAAATCAGAGATCTGGAACTGCGGAATAATATTGATCCTAATCTGTTAGATTTCATTCCACGAATGGAAATCGACTATTTCCCTCTTACTTCTTGTCTTCCCTGTATGAATGCAAAAATTTCCATAGCTCCCTGATACGGCTATTTTTACGAGCCATTAGTAATGTCCAAAATAAAACATTCGTCAAAGAAGGTTTGAACATTCGCTGTTTGATGCCGACGCTATCTAGCTCAAGTGGCCAAACGTCAAGAACCACCTCAGTAAATTTGCGTTCTATTATTGGACAAAGAAATACTATGAAAGGATCATGTGCATACAAATCTGAGGTGCGTAGGCAGTTCAGAAAGTAATGAGACTGGCTAAATAAAGATTTTAACAAACTTTTTCAGTCTGAATCCAGCAAAAATCTGAATTCCATCTGTTCGGTTACGTTGCTGTTTCGAAGTTTATGTAATTGGACGATTGCCTGTCTTCAATTCAATTAAAAAATTATGTATGGATATGAAGTTTTCGAGTTTCAACTCTACCTTGATCCACTTTTGGCATAGAAGTCATAAGCACGAACATACGGAAAACGATTTGACTATTTATTAACTTGATTAAAAGAACGACATTGAGGAGGAGAAGGGATTTAAGGGGGTAGATGATTAGTTTGTTTCAAAACGCAACTTAATTTCCATATAGCTCCGCCCTAGTGGTGCAGTGGTCAAATCTCTGGCTGCTAATTATTCGTCCGAGGTTGGTCTAGGTTCGAATCTCATGTGAGACATGGATGGTGTATTTGTAATACGGCAACGGATTTCTCCTGAAACCAGTAGCCCTAAATTAGGAACGGGCGATTGCTTATAGCATAGCCCTTTGAGTTGTTCGCGGTGCTCGTTAAACCACAATCAAAAAAGAAGAAGAAAATCCACGTATCAATTAATTATTAAACTAGAACCACCGGCACCGAAGAAGTATTACATAGCCAATGGATCAAAACATCATTCTCAGCATGAAAATAAATTGTGCTGAATTTGCTTAATGCAGACTTTTCTACCTAAGGTGAAAAGTACTTCAAATGTAATCGAGTTAATAAAACCAGTAACCATTCTTCAGGAACGCGCCAAGTGGGATTGCAACGGGTACGGAACGCCCAGACTTCAGCCTAAAGCGGCGACAGAACACCCCAATCAGATCTTACGGTTGATAAATTAATATCAGTGACGTGAGAATAGTTAAGAAAACGTTCCCTATGAAAAAACGTGATGCTACATGGCACATTTTTTAGCAAAAATAATTAATTACCTAATTCAATAGAAAACGACTTGAAATCAGAGAATAATTTTTATTGTTTTGTTCAGTAATGGATACCGCGGCCAAAGGACTAACAATTTTTTTTTCTAATTTTTTTTTTAATCTTGAAGATTTCAGAGGAAAATCTCAGTGGGCTTCAAAAATCTTCATTTCAAACACTTATGCATTTTATGTACGTACTTTGGTCGCCTGATACTTTAAATCTGGTCGTAAATAACGACGAAATTAACATCTCTGGAAATTTTGAACATTTTCAGCATCGTTCAAGAAATATATGTTTTCTTTTCTGAATTACTTTACCATAGGCAAATTTAAAAAAAAAAAAAAAAAAATTCAAACGTTGACCTTGAAACCGTGCTGTGAAACAAGGTGGGGAAAACAGAATCGATACAATAAGGGTAACGAGGACTGGGATGCAATTTGGATGTAATCCACGATACATTATATTAGCACTTTAATGAATCTTTTAAAAACAGTGATACACGGAATTTAACCAATCTTTCTTGGGAAAAATAATAAAAACAAAAACACACGCAAGTTTGTTTATTCCCGAGAGATTTGGTACACTATTTCAACAAAAAATAATTTTAATAGCAAATTAATGCTAAAAGCTGTTGTAGTTATACCACCCATAATAGAGATGTTAAAACAGAACACGTGTGTGTGGGGGGGGGGGGGGTTAATGGATGTTAGCTGAAGATATAACACAATCGCCGAGTAAACAGATTGCGAATTGCGATACAGAATTTCCAACTGTTGGATTGCTTAGAAAAAAGCAAAAAAAAAAACAAAAAAAAACGAATCTTTGGTTCAAAAATACGGATGAGATATTGATCTGCCAAAAAGAAATTAAGAAAAAAATAACCCCTGATTTTTGATACAACGATAAGAGCGGTTCGAACACCTGAACACGCATAAAGAAACTTCTTAATTTTTAAATGACTTTTATACTTTATTGACATTAAACAAAGATATAAAAATAAAATATTGTATGGACTTACAAATAGAATTGTCAGATATTGCAGAATTGTCAGATATTGAATTGTCAGATATTGCACAAAAGGAATAAAGAATATATATAGAATTGGAATAAAGAATATATATAGAATAAAGAATATATATAGAATATATATTAAGGAATAAGAATATATATAGAATTGTCAGATATTGCACAAAAGGAATAAAATATAATTGCTTCAGATTTGTGTGACTAAATTGAAATTCTTTGTACCTACGTTAAGCATTACATGAAACCATAAAGTGCTTTAGAATACATGCTTTCAAATGACTCACTAATATGTTTTCCAAACAATTCAGTAGCTTTAAGAATATTTTTCATGATGCCTGTAGCAAAATACGGTTAGAAGGGGAAGGGGGTGTCCCAGGTTAAGGTAAATAAATTTCTTCTTCTTTCCTTTTTTTTTGGGGGGGGGGGTTGTGAACTCTTACGCTACCTAAAAATGAACACCTTTCTTTTTCTTACTGTTAAGTTTGAAATCCAAAACGGTCTTTAAAATTACAATGCCCCCTTTTTCATTCCATAGAACTCACAGCAATAATAAGGTGCACAAAACCCTATTTCAAATTCTTACTGTTTGTAATACTGGCTTACGGGGAAGGATAATTTTCCAAATTTAAAATCATGAAAAGTTACCTTTGATTAAATATGAAACAGGAACGACTTTCAAATATAAGTATATTCATTATTGAAAACAAAATTCCTACAGACTTACTGTAAAACAATTCGTACATAGCTAAAACGTTTGTAACAAGAAAAAGCTAGAAAATTTAACTTTAGCTGGAATTTTTGTGCTTTCTTGAAGCTTCAGCTTTTAGTTTGCAGGAAAAAAATTTTTTATTTAATATGAAAACCAGTTACTTCGAATTCTGTTTTTAGTTTTATGCAATTTATTTGTATATACACTCACGGACAATGAAGTTTGCTTACCTAGAAGAAAACATGCTACAACCGCGAAATTTTGCATATAGCTAGAGCGCGTGCTGGTATGCAAATGATCCACGTTTGGTACGATTGCGCATGACGGCACAATCTGTGGTGGCACTGCAAGCACGGACGGCCAGCCTTATAAACCGGCGTGTAGTCGATGCCCCATGAAAGCGAAAAGCACCGGCCAACGCAAGCAAGAAAACAGAGTGGCCAAAATGCCGGGTAGACACCAGAAATGTCGATTTACGCAACTTACGGACTTTGAGAGAGGCCTGATCATCGGGCTGAGAAACGCAGGATAATCGGCGCGCCGTATAGCCGGCCACGTGGATCGTTCTGACAATACCGTCCGACTGTGTTAAGAGCAGTGGACATGTGACTGCACTTCCACACGGCGGAGTGGCTCCGGAGGGACATGGAGGACCACCGGTAGAGAGGATCGACGGATCGTGCGCCAGGCAAGAACGAATCACACGGGGACCCAGTTCACTATACAGGCAGACATAGCTGCTCCTGTGTGCCCACGAACCATTCCCCGACACCTGGAGGAAGCGATTCTGCGATCCCAGCGGCCCTTACGTGTGCTGCCATTAACACCGGAACATCGTCAGCTCCATGTGCTGTGGTGCCAGGCCAGAGCAACGTGAAACGCCAAAGACTGGCGACGTGTGGTGTTTAGCGATGAGTGTCGCTTCGTTTTGTGGACAGATAATCGTCGTGTTCGGTTGTGGAGTTCCCTGTTCAACGGCACAATCCCAACCTTGCTATCGAGCGCCACACCTGCCCCGTTGCAGGCATTATGGTCCGTGAAGCCATTGCCTACGATAGCCGATCAACTCTAGCAGTGCTACGTGGATCATTGACGGGCCAGCGGTATGCGGATGAGATCCTACGGCCCCATGTGCTTCCATTCCTGGCAGGGATTCCAGGTGCGTTATACCAGCAGGATAATGCCCACCCGCACACGGCTCGGGTTGCCCAGGAACTGCCTGCGTCATGTCCTGCTCGCTCCCGGACTTGTCCCCTACTAAGGATATGTTGGGCCGTTTGAAATGCTAGTTGCCGCCGAATCTTACTATCCGGGATTTGGATCACACCGTCCAACACGTTTGAGACAGTCTGCCGCAAGACAACATCAGGCGTCTGTTCGCCTGATGTTGTCTTGCGGCAGATTGAAGATGACCGGACTGCGTGTCACATATCCCTCTGTAATTATCCTGCAGCTCTGTTTTTGCCATCATGTGTATCATTCATCTGTATCATTACGTCCATAAAATTTCAGTTCAATCCGATGCTTCCTTCTTGGTGAACAAATTTCATTGTTTGTGAGTGTATAAAAAATATTGTTATTTTAATTTTCAATTCTGTTTTTAGGTTTAAACAAATTATTTATGTATATGTACCCATATGAGAGATCTTTTGGTTATTTGGGACGAATAGTTAAACAGACTCCCATTATGTTCAATGTTACACGGGGTGGATCAAAAAGAAGTATGCAGTTTCCAGATGCTGTAAAACAGTAAGAGTTCAAGACACGGACCACAACTGCGAACCGTTAGGTAGATGTACTGATAAAGTTTGTGTCCTGCAACTGAGGGAAGTGACGTAGGCGATAGCGCGCGTGTCACGTGATAAATATCTCCATGAACATCTTCACCGATGGATTGGACGAGCCGCTGACTACAACATGCCACTGACCCAATGGCCACCCAGAAGTCCTGACTTAACACCTTGTGACTTTTTCCTGTGAGGAGTACGTAAAGGACAAGGTATTCGCTCCTCTCCTTCCTGCTGATCTAACGGAGCTGAAACTGTGTGTCACAGCCACTATCACTGCACTTGATTCAGTTATCTTACCTCGTGTTTGAGAGGAAATGCATTACCAGCTCGATGTGTGTTGTGTGACTAAGGGTGCACACATAGAACATATGTGACTGTCTCTAAAAAGAACTTGAAACATTCCCCTACAATCCTATTACAGGTAACATAAAATGTCTTACATTGTTCTTATTTTATAGTGCGTTGAAACTGTATACTTCTTTATGAATCACCCTGTATATATATATATACAGTATATATACACTATATTGACCAAAGTCATTTGACACCTAGAAGAGAAGCACAACATAGCATTTATTGATGTATATTAGTACGGTGTTGACCGCAAATAGCATTTATTGATGTATATAACTAGTGGTGTTGACCGCAAATAGCGGTATAACTATACCATCGGGATCAGAGGAAATGCTATCCCACACTCACCAACCCGCTTGGCCAGCGTGGTGAGTTATGGCCGAACCCCTCCAAAATGACTCCACAACTTAAATCTTGGCCCTCAGTCTCCGGCAGCTGGAATGTACCTGGCCAAGGCAGCGGCCAGTGTGACATGAAGGCAGAGGGTGCTAAGAATCCCCGGAGGACCGGACTAGGCTGCCATTTGATGCTGACCTTGGCTACCTACAACGGACGCTCCCTATCTTCGGCAGCTGGAATGTACCTGGCCAAGGCAGCGGCCAGTGTGACATGAAGGCAGAGGGTGCTAAGAATCCCCGGAGGACCGGACTAGGCTGCCATTTGATGCTGACCTTGGCTACCTACAACGGACGCTCCCTATCTTCTGATTCAAGGCTTCTTGAATTGGAAGAGGAACTACAAAGGATCAAGTGGGACATCGTCGGGCTGAGTGAGGTAAGGAGAAAAGGAGAAGATCTCATTGAACTGAAAAGTGGACATCTCTTCTATTATCGTGGGACAGATACTGGCAGAACTAGTGGTGTTGGATTTATAATAAACAAGAAACTGAAGGATAAAGTGGTAGAAGTTGAAAGTTCCTCTGACAGAGCTGCACGACTCGTTATCCAACTATCGAGAAGATACCAGGCTCAGATTATTCAAACTTATGCACCCACCACAAGTCATCCTGAAGAAGAAATTGAAGAATTTTATGAGGAAATTCGTCATCTAAATAATAAAGGTAAGCAGCACTTGAAGATAATTATGGGAGATTTCAATGCAAAAATAGGGCAACGGCAACAGAATGAAACTTCAGTAGGTAAATTCGGTCACGGCAACAGAAACCAGCGTGGAAATACTCTCGTTGAGTTTGCAGAGGCAGAAGGATTTTTCATCTTGAATTCCTTTTTCAAGAAAAAGCCACACAGGAAATGGACATGGAGACATCCAACTGGGACGACAAGTGAAATTGATTTTATTATGTGTAACAAAAAATTCGTCATCGAAGACTGCAGTGTGCTAAACAAGTTCAACACAGGTAGTGACCATAGATTGGTGAGATGTAAGATGCACCTCAACACTAAACTGGAACGTGGCAAGCTCATAAGACAAACAAAATGTATTGACATAACCAACCTTAAAAAACACCATAATACTTTCAAGTTGGAACTGAAGAACAGATTCTCTGCTTTAGAAGGCCTAACATCGGAAGAAGTGGATATTTCTGAAGTTAACAGAAAAGTAACCAAATCTCTTATGGAAACAGCAACAAAATTAGCTGGGTCTAAGAACAAGTTGCATGTAAACAAATTATCAGGAAAAACCAAAATGTTGATGCAAAAAAGAAGAGAGATGAGGACAACTAAAGAAGATGTGACTTCCAAAGTGGAATATATAGAGCTATGCAAGACAGCACGAAAAAGTATCACTGAAGACGTAAGGAAATTCAACTGTGAGCTAGTGAGGAAAGCAATTGAAAACAACCAAAGCCTAAAGATAGCAAAGGGACACCTCAGTAAGGGAAGAAAACAGATTATGGCTCTGAGAAAAGAAGATGGTTCTATAACAAGAAATAGAGGCGAAATTTTGACAAGAGTGAAAGATTTCTACTCCAAACTATATGAAAGGGATGATACATGTACTCCAGACATCATGAAAGGTACCAGAGTTCTTCCAGTCCTCCCAGCAGAAGTTGCTCATGCAATCAAGAACATGAAGCGGGGGAAAGCTCCAGGAGAAGATGGAATTACTACAGACATCATACAAGAAGCAAGTGGAGAAATTGAAACAGTACTCGCCCAAATTTTCACTCGATGCCTTAATGAAGGGAAGATTCCTGAGGATTGGAACAATGCTACAATGATCCTGCTACATAAAAAAGGTGACATTGAGGATCTCAGGAACTATAGACCTATCAGCCTCCTATCAGTGGTTTATAAAATCTTCACTAAAGTTCTTTCACACCGCTTGAAGGTAACACTGGACATGGCTCAACCGAGAGAACACGCTGGATTCAGGAGTGGCTACAGCACAATAGATCATATCCACGTACTGAGAGAACTAATTGAAACAGCGAGGGAATATGAACTTCCATTGTGCATGGCTTTTATCGATTATGAAAAAGCCTTTGATTCGGTGAAACCATCAGCAGTTACCACGGCTCTGAAATCCTGCGGTATTGAAGATGCATACATTAATATTATTAATAACATCTATGAAAATGCAAGTGCAAAGATTCGGCTGTTTGAAAATACAACACACATAAAAATTGGAAGGGAGTGAGACAAGGTGACACCATATCTCCGAAGCTCTTTAATGCCACATTGGAAAATGTCTTTCAATCACTGAACTGGGAAAACAAAGGGATAAAGATTAATTGAGATTATCTAACCCACCTTCGTTTTGCTGATGACGTAGTCATTTTTGCAACTACCCCATCAGAGCTGCAGAGTATGATCCAGGAACTTGCTGACAAGAGTAAAGAAGTGGGATTAAAAATGAACTTTAAGAAGACAAAAGTGATGTTCAATGCTTTTACAAGAAATGAAGATTTATCGATTGATGGAGAAAAACTGGAGATAACAGATACGTATGTTTATCTTGGACAGCAGATATCAAGTGAGGGTCACATTGATGAAGAAATTAATCGGCGTACAAAACTTGCCTGGAGAGCTTTTGGAAGAAACAGCATAATTTTCAAGAGCAATATGCCATTATGTCTTAAAAGAAAAGTGTTTGATCAATGCATCCTTCCAGTGCTTACGTATGGTGCAGAGACGTGGACCTTAACTAAAAGAGACATACAAAGGCTGCAGACAACTCAAGGCAGCATGGAGAGGTGCATACTTGGTGTAACCAGGAGAGATAAGAAGAGGAACTCGTGGATCCGAAAAATGACAAGAGTGGAAGACATCATGATCAGAGTTAAATCCCTGAAATGGCAATGGGCTGGACATACTGCCAGAAGGACAGACCATAGATGGACAGCCGAAATTTTAGATTGGATTCCAAGGGACAGGAAAAGACCCAGAAAAAGACCACATGGGAGATGGGTGGATGAAATTCGTAAATATGCGGGAGTGACATGGAGGAGACGCGCACAAGACAGACCGTTGTGGAGGAAACTTGGGGGAGACCTTCGTCCAGCAGTGGATTGATAATGGTTGACAATGATGATGATGATGATTAGTACGGTGTCGGCACTGCACTGACCCTTCGAGACATACTTTCTACTAGGTTTTGGAACATAGCGATAAATATACGCTTCCATTCAGAACATAATGCTGCCGCTAACTATAGCTTAGCAATAGGCCTTGGTTCTAAACTTTTTATGGGGCGCTTTAATTCATCCCATAGGAGCTTTATGGGATTAAGGTTGGGGCTGTGTGCTGGCCATTACACACACGATACTGAATTATCGTCAAACCACGATGTAACAGTCCTTGCGTTATGGCTTGGTGCATTATCCTGCTGGTACCAACAAGGCTCAGTTCCATAGTATTGCCACAGAGTTGGTAGGGCATAGTTGTCCAAAACATCGAGGTAGACGTGCTGGTTAACAGGTTTGTCCACGGTAACCAATGGGGCGGGACTATACCACGAAAAAAAACACACACATGAGTACACTGCCAGCTCCAACTTGACCGTAGGAACAGTACACTGTTGTAAATAGCGTTCCCTCGGCTGCCGCCATACTCACACACGGCTATCAGACTGATGGATCGTGTATCTGGATTCATCAGTCCATAGGATCCGTTTCCATTGGTATCGGTCCACGATAAATGCTCTTTACACCATGCTAAATGACAAGTAGCATTCCGAGTGGAGATGAAAGGCTTGTGAGCAGCCGCGCGACCACGGTAACGCGAATGGTACGTGTACATACCGAGGTTCTATCATTTTTACGCACCTGTACACTAAGGTCTTGTGCAGTAAGTACTCCGTCGATTAGCTGTAACGATTCTCCTGAGGCTTCGACGTCCTCTATCACTGATTTTCTTTGGTCTTCTGGTACGTTTTGCTACTTCAGGCACGCTATGTGTCTTCCGTTTATTCAGTACATCCAAAACAGTTGACTTAGGTATGTTTAAACGCATCTCGGTTTTTCTTATGGACAACCCACTAATATAATACCCAAGAATTTTTCCTTTCTTTAAGTCAGTTCTCTACAGCCGTGACAGTTTCACTCAACCTCACAGTGCGATATGATCGCCGTCAGCTGCACGCTGGTTTTTATACCGTTTGCAGTTGTACCGCACATCTTAACAACGCAGCGAATCCGTTCATTTGCTTTTGAAGGGGTGCCCGGTGATTTTTGACAACATAGTGTATATATACTCAATAAGAAGATGCATTTTCAACGGGAGACAAAGGCCGGAGGAAAAAAAAACAAATACACAACGCAAACAAACCGTGAAGAACATGCAAGAATGCAGAAAGTTTTGAAAATGCTAAGCTTTGGCTTTTTCAAGGACCAGCAAAATACAGCATTAACTCATCTGTACAATGACCCAGTTGAATATGGATTTCTGCTATGTCATAAATGTAATTCAGGTAAATGACCTCACAAATCAAAAAACACTTTTTAAGCCATGTAAAAGGTGAAATTAATAAGAATTAGATTTAGCATAACATTTAAGACGTACTTGGCCTGACCCACAATGACTCATCGTCTACAAATCCACGAAAACTTAGTACAGATCAAATGAGTAAAAAACAAATACATTTTGAAAGCTGTAGTATGTTTATCATCGCGCGTGAAGTACTTTTTTACCGGTAAAGCGGAGTTTTGTGTAAATTGACAGAGAGGAAGCTGACTTCTTGATTTATTCACAGCGTCATCTGAACTTGAGTTTTACAGATCTTTTTTTCCTTTTTAGTTTTATATGAGACAACTGTGTTTTATGCAAACTCTTAATTTACGGGAAATACCACAAGTTGTTGCGAAAGGTACTTATTTCATATAAAAATGAGCAAAAATTTAAAAATATTCTCGTACAAAGGGCAGCAAATCTGGGCTTGTACGCGGGGCGCGCCCCTGCCATTCTCGATGATGTAATATGTCCTTTGAAGTCATGACATAGCGCGAAATGAAGATTGGGATAATAAGACTGTGCTCCCCAGAAGCAAAACTTTTTGGAGTACAGCTGGTCTTTCAGAATCTAGGGTAGCGATTTTCAGACGACACTGGTGGTCAAAAGGAAAACTATTTCTATCATTAAGAGTGTTCGATCTAATAGCATTTCTTTCCTGATATCGCTCTACAACGCAATTTTTTGCTGAACAAGGTTGCTCTAGAGTTTAGTCGTGCTTAAAATAGTATAATTATATTAGTAATCCGAATTTGTTGGAGTAGATTATAAATCAAAGTTTCCAAGCTTTCGCGCATCGACAAGATGGCTTTTTCAAGGAAGGTAGACAGCAAACTGCAAACTGAATAATAGAACGCTTCGACAATTTTAACGCGGTGACTTGGCAATAAACGAAGAAATGCAAGTGTAATTATACAATTAAAGACACGAGGCATCATGTCCGTTTTGCACGCGGAATCCTTGAAGGAAAATAATAGGCATTCACTACTTGACGAATTGGTTCCAAATTCGTAGTAACTCGAGCAAAACGCTGTCGTTGCAGGCGTCATTGTTGGTAATAATTTCTAACGAGGCAGGTGTTTATGCCATACCTCTACCATATTCAGACGGCTCCAAACGTTACTACATTGGAATGACAGAGTCAACGAGCATAAGAGGGACACTAAGAGCGGCAAATTAACCACATCCCTATCCAGAGAAGTCCAGTTCAAGTCTGCTGATCCTACGTGGGGTGACACAAAGAAATTAGCTTCCTACTGTACTCCTAAATCCACTGTCATTCGAGAAACTTTGGAGATCATTACCAACAATGAGGCCTGCAACGACAGTGTCTCGCTAGAGTTACTACTAATTTGGAACCAATTCTTCAAGTAGTGAATGCCTATTATTTTCCTTCAAGGATTCCGGGCGCAAAACGAACATGATGTCTCGTGTCTTTAATTGTATAATTACATTGGCATTTCTTCGTTTATTGTCAAGTCACCGCGTTTAAATTGTTGAAGCGTTCTATTATTCAGTTTGCAGTCTGCTGTCTACCTTCCTTGAAAAAGCCATCTGGTTGATGTGCGAAATCTTGGAAACTTTGATTTGTAATCTACGCCAACAAATTCGGATTACCAATCTAGTTACACTATTTTAAGTGTAATTTGTGTACAGTTCCTCGTTATTATTTAGTCGTGCTGATATTGTATCACTCCTCCATACACGATTTACAAATACCATCTCTTGTACACTGCCTTCCCCTCCGAACAGCACGTTTCAATGAAACAAAGACACAGAAATCCATCGGAAAGGCGTCAGGAGATTTGATAGGTTTGTCGATATGTGGTATTTCTTTAATCCCTGTCTTCTAGTTCATCTAGCGTAGGAAACTTCGGAAGAATTTCGATGTGCGGCTTGACGCTTTATCTTGGAGACTGCGTACTAGAGTTTTCTCACTACCGTAGAGCGCCATCGCTCTTTTCTCGTAAATTGGTGTCAGAAACTCTGATTCATGATATGCTGAATTAACATTTGCATCTTTAGATACCCGATGAATCTGCTACTTTCCCCGGCACGAGAATCCAAGGACAATCATAAAGCCTTGTTGAAAAGTTACATTGCATTCTCGTTTCATTTTGCAAAGGTCTTGCAGCCGTCGTGTCAATAATAATTTGCGCAATGTTTGGTGAAATCTTGATTGGCAAACGTCGATTTTGTCCAAGGAGGCCATATGCACCCCATTATT
Source organism: Macrothele yani (assembly GCA_039090855.1). Lineage (NCBI taxonomy): Eukaryota > Metazoa > Arthropoda > Arachnida > Araneae > Macrothelidae > Macrothele > Macrothele yani. The sequence goes on along the minus strand of CM077010.1, from coordinate 71,930,797 downwards.
GCTGGCCAGATGTTTTCCATATAGCTCGCTGCAAAGGTTCGTCTCTCAAAATGTGCCCTGGAAAAAGCTTGCGTACTGGACTCTTGTGATGCTTCTGTAGATTGAAATCTGGGTGGATTACAGTGCTAACGGTTCCTACGGACACATTCATCTTCGCTTTCTTTATACCTTATGTCGATAGGTTTTGTACTGAGACCAGCATCTTTAATTTCTACTAGTAAATAGATGATAACCTCAGAATTACTTGAATTGGGCCCCGGATTTAGCTGTTTTGTAACGACTGAAAGGATGCCACGGCTCCAAATACCTTTACTGTAGCCTACATATAATATAGCGTAGATGCCTTTCTTCGAAATGTTGAATCCATGAGCCTCCCACACTTTTATTCTATGCGAATAACTATTTTTAAAGGTCATCAGACGGAATACAAGAACTACCGTGGTATCAAACTGCTGAGTGAGCGAGGGAAAATGTTTGAAAAGGTAATTATCGATAATGTCCCAGATTTTACATCAGAGAAGATATGGAATGTGTCGAGTAGTTTTATGCCTTGTAAAGGCTGCACTAACTAAATTTTTGCATTATGTATGATGGTAAAAAAAGTATTTGGAGTGTTGAAAAGAAAGTTTTTGCTTATTTTAGTAATTTAGAGAAAGCTTATGACCAAGTAAACAGGATACTTCTGTGGATAATCTTGAATTATTATGGTATAACTGGGAATCTCCTTAAATGTCCAAATCTCTCGTTATAACGTGTGACCGAGTGAATATTATTTTATCGAAATGGTTTTCTGTTAGTGTAGGAGTGACACAAGGTTGTTTAATGTCATCATGGCTATTTAATATGCACTGCCTGACAGAGAAAATGCCACATCATGAAGGAATGTTGAAAACAGACCAAACTGCACACACAGATAGCAAAGTACGTTCTGAACATAATGATTTAATTGTCACATAAACACAAAGCTCCAGTGGCAGAATATACAGGGTGATCAATAATGAGTGTGACCCCCATTTTGGGCGATACAGCGTTGAATCCCACGAGAGACTCCGAATAGCGACGTGGGGTATCGTGGACCATGTGGGGTTGATCCGCACAATTCACCTTCATTTTGCAGGGGTGGGTGTGTACTCAACCGACGCCCAAACGTGTCGCATAGATGTTCGATGGGCAAGAGATCGGGGAATCGTGCTGGCCACGGAAGCATCCTCCCATCCTAGCCGCCCTGGTGGCGCAGTGGTATAAGCGATGGCCTCTGATCATTCGTCTGTAAGGGGCCCGGGTTCGAATCCCGGTGAGGCAAGGATGTTGTGTTTGTCTTAAGGCACTGGCTCTCTCCCTTCCCTGGAACCAGTAACCCTAAATTAGGGACGGGTGACTGCTTATAGCCCATTGAGTTGCTCACAGTGGTCGTTAAACCTCCAATCAAAAAAAAAAAAAAAAAAAGGAAGCATCCTCACACCGTGTAAAGCATTCAGGGTGATCCGAATGGTATGCGGCCGGGTGTAATCCTATTGAAAAACGGCGTTTGGGATGCCCTGCGAATACGGTGCTGCCGCGGACCGGAGCACGTGGTCAACATAGCGGCGTGCCGTCAATGGGCCCGTAATGCATACCAGCGGCGAGTGGCTGTTGGCGCTGATAGCATTCCACACCATGATTCCACGTTGCCAGACCGTGTGGCGCTTCGCAATGGCGGATAAATCCTCCCGTTGGCTACGTCTCCTTCAGACTCTCGCACGGCGATCATCCGCTGTGAGACAAAACCATGATTCGTCCCTGAACACCACACTGTTCTATTCGCCACCCCACGCAGCTCTGGAGTGACACTACGCCAATCGGTGACGACGATGGCTCGCCGTTAAGGGTAGCCTTCGCAACGCACGGCTGGACAGCAAGCCACAGGCACCCAATCGACGCGACACTGTCCGCATCGATATCGGAGTTTTCAAGCCTCCCCGTACACTCCATAAAATATCGCCCGTTGTGGCCTGTCGGTCTTCTACGGCATGACGGCGGATGCGACGATCGGTACACTCGGATGTCCGTCTCCGTGACCCCTACGACATTGCAGAGATTCTTTCTGGGACTACTGTCTCCAAATGCGACCGACTGTTGTGGTATTACGTTGCGTTTCTTCCGCAATACGACGCAAGGACCATCCGGCGATGCAAAGGCCTACGACGACACCTCGCGTGAACTCATCCGTTTGACGAAATCGCGTACGACGGCGTATTAACGGCACAGGCACCCCCTTGTTTGTTATCCAGACACGGTTACAGCAGAACCACTCACATCTAGCGGCCGTGACGACGTCTCGACTGATGGCCTCACTGGCTGGTTGTCCGCTTATATCCGGCGTGCCGTAAGTGCGATTGGCGTACAAAGCCAATCATTAGCATAACTTGTACGTGTGCACCCACCCTACAATTTACATGGTGCTGCGTTCACGTCTTCGTGGTGTGGCATTTTCTCTGTCAGCCAGTGTATTTACGAATGCATGCTATGTGATGCTAAATTAGGCAATACATTGGTGTCTGTCTTCGTAATGTCCGTGTCCGAAGATTGCAGTATGCTATGACATAGTCCTGTTTGCGTAGAGCAAAGTGAATTGTCCCGGATGTACGAATTTCGTATGAAATTCAAACTGAATGTGAATAAGAGGAAAATAGAAGTTATGATTTTCGGGAGAGGAACTGTTAGTATTAAATGCAAGATGTCTCTTAATAGTACGTATTTAGAACACCGGAATGAATTTGTATACTTACAAAACATGTTTGACGGCGAAAATAGATTAGATGGTGAAGTCGGTAGGCGTGTGAATTCCTCTTTGAAACGAGGATTTCATAGGATTCATTATCATGATTTCACAGAATGATGAGTTTTCAAAGAAAGTCCGAAATGGCTGTGTATGAAAGTGCAATCGTTCCTACTCTGATTTATGGCAGTGAAACTACTCTTATTTGTGCGTTGACGAGATGCTTTACTTACTGAAGGTTTGTTGCGAGACACGGTTTCATCATGTGCGGAACAAAGACGTGTTGGAGATACGTAATGTGAAACAAAACGTCGTTAGCAAGGTGAAGGCAAATATTCTTAGGTGGTTTGGCCAGGTTGAAAGAACGAGTCAAAAGACACTTACTAAGAGAATTTATTCAGCCCAAATTGAAGCAGAGGAAGGTTGAGGAAGGCCAAGGAATTCATGGAAGGATGATATTCAAGAATGTCTGTATGAACGAAAAATGGCGAGTATGAATGAAGTACAAAAGTTCCTATGTGAGACGTATGGTGAATGCCAGTGAAGCTCGAGCTGTGTACCAAAATCGCCGTAAATGGTGACACTGGATAAATCAGTACAGTAAGAGGAATCTAGCACCACCTGTTTTAAACTTTTATTTGGCAGACGAGATCTCTTTGAGGAGCTAACCTCTGTCTCACATAAAGGCTTAGTGATACGTATGTATGAATAATTATATGTCGCGTCGAACAGAATTCTTAGATATACGCTCCCAGAAGTCGGGTGTTTTTAGAGGTAACGTAATGGCTGTGTATGAAAATGCAATTGTTCCTACTCTGATTTACGGCAGTGAAACTACTATGATTTACGGTGTTTGTGTGTTGACGAGGTGCTTTACTTACTGAGGGTTTGTTGCCAGACACATTCTATTTGTTTTTTATTTTATTTTTTTTTTTATTGAAGGTTTAACGACCACCGTGAGCAACTCAATGGGCTATAAGCATTCGCCCGTCCCTAATATAGGGTCACTGGTTCCAGGGAGGGGAGAGAACCAGTGCCGTAAGACAAACACATCATCCATGCCTCACCGGGATTCGAACCCGGACCACTTTCGAACGACTTATCAGAAGCCATCGCTTAGACCACTGCGCCACCGGGGCGGCCCAGACACATTCAGACTATAGTAATTACTTCATTCCTCCCTTATATTAAGAATGATCTTGATGACGGTGGGAGCCTACTATTCGATTTGCATTCTGCTCGCGACACACTTGCTCGTGCAGATCGTTGCCTAATAACTTAAACGGACTTATGTAAACACTTGCAGGAAGTCTTGGATGAAACGAAATTGTAAGCTTACGAAAAAAAAAACATGATTCTAAATAACAAAATTTAAGCAAAAAAGTTCTGAAAAAAATATTAATATACATAGGCATACTAATATAACAACCCAATATATGTTAAATAGTTTACATGACAATATTCAGAATAATTTTAAATGCTTATTTTTATATTCACATTCTGAAAAAAAAAAAAAAACATTTCAAGCGAAAATGTATTTCGCCGATGAATATATCAACCAATAATTGCAATACACACACAAGGAGTATGCCAGTTGTGCATGTGCACGAATGTTGCAATTCATCACCTAAATCGTAACAGAATCAATGCGTACGAAGACCAGTAAGTTAATCTACGGGTAAGTAACTCATTTCCCAAAATCATCCTTTTCGGTATTTATTTGATTGAATCACTTTGAAAATTTAATACATGGTCATTTGTTTTAACTTAGAAATAAGAAAATATTGAATTATCCAATTAATTGGTGGGAAAATATCGATATTTACTTTTTTGTCAGGTGGATGATATTTTTTAACATACCTCGAAGAGCGAAAACATTATGACCACCAGCCTAATATGTTTTTTCTCCTGGTAAAACCAAAACACCTTGTAACGTGCCTGCCCCGCAGGACGCCCACGACATAAAGGCAGATAGCAGCAAGTACGAACGTCTGCGTAGCTCAGTTGGTAGAGTGACTTGTTCCGGAATAAGTGGACTCGGGTTCGATCCCCAGCGTGGACTAAAAATGACGGAGAAATTTACTTCGTTATAACGGCGCCCGAACTTCCCGGAAGACCCGGCCGTTCAAGATCTCCCAATGGTGAGATGTTCTTTCCACACCGCGAGATAGGAAAAATAAGAGAATCCCTTCTTCAGCACTTCGAAAAAAAAATTTGTGTGATGTTGCATTCCACACACCAGATTGACTGGGAGTTCTGAAGTGCACGTTCTTTAGCGGATAGCTGCCTACAACGATACATGGTCCCGTCTGACCCGTGGGCCATGCCCCCGGCCCTCTTTCGGGGGCGGGGGAGATGTGACGTGGTTGCCCCTCAGGACGCACACGACATAAAAGCAGATAGCAGCGAGAAAAAACGTCTGCATAGCTCAGTTGGTAGAGCGACTTGTTCCGGAATAAGAGGACTCGGGTTCGATCCCCGGCGTGGACCAAAAATGACGGAGAAATTTACTTCGTTATAACCTTTAACCTGATAAGCATGGACGCTACAAGATTTCTACAGGTTTCATGTGTTATCTCTCGCCAACACGTTACCAGTAGATCCTTTAACTCTTGTAAATTACGTGGTTCGGCCACATCAGATCAGATTAGCTGTTCCAATGCAAGCTACAGATGTTCAGTTGGATTGATGTCTGGGGAATTTGGAGGCCAGAATAATACCTGGAAGTCTTCCTCGTGTTCCTAGAAACATTCTCGAATAACCTGCGCAGTGTGGCACTGGGCATTTTCTTTCTGAAAGAAGGCACTGCTAGAGCAGAATATCTTTGCCACGAAGGGATGCACCTGGTCTGCAATGATATGTAGGTAACTGATAGACGTCGTAGTTTGCTGCACATGAACGACTGGACACACTGGACCCAGAGTTTCTCAGCAAAACATTACCCAAAGCATTACACTTCTTCCACCGGCTTGTTTCCGTCCCACGGTGCATTCTGGTGCCAACACTTTCTCAGGTAAACGACGCACCCGTACCCGGCCGTCCACATGGTGCAACAGGAAACGAGATCCGTCGGACCTGACGTTCTTCTTCTAATCATTCAAGGTCCAGTTTTAATGCTCGCCTGCTCATTGTAGGCCCTTTTGACAGTAAACCGAGGTTAGCATGGCCACCCCTTTCTGCCTGCGGTTAGCCCCGTTGTTAGCAGGAGTTGATGTATTGTATACACATTACTCTCGTCACCGTCATACCTGTGGCTTGCACCACAGAATTCCTTCACAGGTATCAAATTACCTGTGGCTTGAGCCACAGAATTCCTTCTGTTGGTTCGTAGCATAAGGGGAAGCCTTCGCTCTCCTCTAGAATTGGTAAGTCCTGAATAGCCTGCACCTTTCCGGCGGTTCGGGTTTGTCCATCCTCGGGCCCCTTTTTGGAGGTACTAACTGCAGTTGACAGTGAGTCCGCTACCTTTTCATCTGACAGGAAGAGAAGCCCGCTACCTTTTCATCTGAAGAACATGAATAACATTGCTGATTAACACAGCTCGGGAACGGATGTTATTTATTCCGTTCCATGACCTTCTCACGCGACGCCGTTTATCTGCAATTTTTGGCACACTCAGGAACAGGATTGCCATATTAGCTTTTTTTAACGCCAAATTCCTAAAATCTGGCTCTTTTTCCAGTTTTGTTGGCGTCAAAGAATTTATTTGGCTTGTTTGGCTTTTTCCTGGCCTTTTACATTATTTGCAGGGAATTTACATATCCTCTTTTTAAAACATTTTCCTTTAAAATAGTTACTTTTTCTCCAAAATAGCAACACCTTAACGACATAGTGACTAGAAATCGGAATCTATGCAGTTTAAACTTTGATTGACGGTTTACTCGATGTACTTGGTCATGTTTACTATTTTGATGAGTTGAGAAGAGCTAAAGGCTTATTTCAGTAAGTGCTGAATTAGCCCAATCAAAGTTTGACACAAACTTCAAAGCAAGATTGCTAAATGAAATTATTTATATTGCAAAGTTACCTGCTCTTTGTGTCTGAGGCGCCTGTTGTACAGAAATTTGAGACTGAACAGCCTTTTTCAGCAAACTGAAGCTGATCCTCATGAAATGTACCAAGAATTATCCTTACACCAGAAAAGTCTTCAGAGCAGACTGTATGATGTCAATAGGCAGAAAACAAAAATTCAGCAAGTTGATTTAGGTAGTAAATTTTTAACAGAATGTACTCTGTTTTTACAGAAGAGCATCAGTATTGAGGCTTATCTAGAAATAATACATGTCAAAAAAAGATGTACTGTATATGTATGTTTGAAGAAGCTCTCAGGCAAGATACATTTGACTTCCCTTGGTCAGAGGTATATTTTGAAATCTATCAAAATTGAACAGTTAAAGTAACCAAATCGAGTTTCAAGGACCGTGTTTTCAGAGTTATGCTGTATACATCATGCAGAAAACTAGCACTGTTGAAGAACAATACGGAAAATGCTTTTTGTCGATTGGAAAGAAGCTCCATTTAAGAAAGATGGACTCCCTGCCGACAATGAACAGTTTTTTTATTGTCGTGCTGCATTATCAGGCATTTAAATAGCTCACAATTTTTGCCCTTACCTTTCTAATAACCCCAGTTAGTAATGCCATAATAGAGAGGATATTCTGTCCTGTAACCTCAGTTAAAACAAAATGCAACTGAATTTTCATGATACTACTGTGAGAAGCAGAGCAGTATTATTGCTTTCAATCACATTTTGTAAGTAAGGCATTCTCTCCATCTGCAAAAATCTGAAATTGCTGACAGACTTTACATCTGACAAGGTTTATTCCGCAGGTTTCATTTTCTCCAGTGAGGATGACAGTAATAAATGTATCTAGAATTTTTCATGTCATGTGAGTGTAAAAAACTGCTTTAATAATGTTTGGCTTTTTTTCTAGTATTGTTTGGCTTTAAATCAAAAATTGCATCTGGCAACCCTGCTTGATAGATACTCTTTCATTCTTTTATTATAAATCACAGAAAACTAAAAACGAATACAATTAGAAATTAGTGTATTTAACTGGTACCTTACCTCGTTGCTCTCTGTGGATACGCTTGAAGTTTCCCCCGAATCTGAATGGCGGCTTTCTCTATATTTCTCTGGCTGTGAATGTTCTACTGCGGACGACTGAAACGAAGATATGTTTAGTAATTAATTTCTCGGAATGAAAATCAGTAATTTAAAAAAAAAGCAAAAATGCAGAGTGAAATGAATTACAACATCATAAATAATTTTGTTGATCATAAATCAGATAAATCTGGCATCCAAGGTTTAGAAGAGCTCCATGTTTGCCTTCAAATACGACTCCTGTGCAGAATCTGAGGCATATGTCATAGCACATCCCCTTGGCTGATGATCTGAGCGTGTGATGGGCCTATACGAAGGCAGTGCCTCACCCCTGGAACCAGTTACCCTAAATTAGGGAAGGGCTACTGCTTATAGCCCTCAGAGTTGCTCATGGTGATAGTTAAACCCCAAAGCAAAAGAAAATGGTTAGGGAATTAATTGATATCACAATACAGATCATAAGGTTTAAGACGAGATATACGGAGGGATGATCAAAGAGTTTCCGTTCGAGGTCGCTGCAAGACTGCGTATGACATAAACGTTGACAATACTGTATAAAGGCCATTATTAATCTGTGAGGGTAACAATCGAGCACTCTAGCCCAAATCTCCTAGCTTCCTATTTCTAAGGGTTGTTTAAAACCTGGGGTCAGACACTTCCTTCCTAAAAATCCTCTACATATCACCTTCCTGAAGAACAGAACATTACCTTTAATCCGGAGCGTTTAAACAATGATCGAAATGCAGTTGTTCATAATGCTCAGAGAGATACAATGCTGACAGCATGGTTCAAACTAAACGAGGGCAATGAAGATGTTCGATCCATTTCATATAGCGACATGCGAAGACATTACGTGTTCAATTGAAAAGAAAGACAATGGGTCCAACGAAAACGTGGTGGAGATTATGTGATTGGAAGAATGTATTCAATCAACATTGGCTCTGATCCAGAAATATATTGTTTAAGACTACAGCTACTTCATGTGTCTGGAGCGAAAATCTATACAGATCTAAGAACAGTCAATGGAGTTCCATATGATAACTTCCAAGAAGCTGTATTGAATAGAAAGGTTTAATTATGAATGATGAAATATGGGAGAAAACCTTAGTTGAAGCATCAGTTTGTAGCATGCCTCAACAACTACGAGATTTATTTGCAAACATTCTTATCTTTGTTTCACCACCCAATGCACAAGAATTGTTTGAAACATATAAATCCCATCTTTGGGAAGATTTTGCACACAGACATAACATTGGACATACTGAGGATTGTGAACATTGCTTGAATTTTTCCCTTCAAGAGATTAACGACACTCTCAAAACTAACAACAGCTCATGCGATAAATATAATCTTTCAATTCTATCAAGTAGCATTCCTCAAAATCCGGATGTTTATTTCCACAGTGCTGCAGAAAAAAAAAGCTACAGAAATCGCAAGTAATTTAAATGCAGAGCAAAAAGCAGCGTGTGACAGTATCATGTTAGCAACCACTAATGATGATATTTCTCATAGATGTTTTTCCTTGATGTCCCGGGGGGGGGGCGCAGGAAAAACTTATTTTTATAAAACCCTGCTCAGCACTATCCGTGGAGAAAGAAACATAGCTTTGCCTGTTACATCCACAGAAATCGCTGCTAAACTGTTTGAAGGTGGCAAAACATAGTTTAACCAATTTTAGTTAGTGCCACCTTTAAATGAAATGTCTACGTCGAATATAAAGATTAATTCTATCGACGCCGAAATCATTCGATCTGCGAAAGCCATCATTTGGGACGAAGCTACAATGGCACCCGGTACTACTTTACTTCTAGTTGACCGAATGCTAAAAGATATTATGAAAAATCAGAAACTTTTTGGTGGCAAAGTCAAGCCAGCATTAAGTTCAGCCAATTATGTGAGAAGTTTGAGATTTTAAGATTAAAAAGTAATGTTCGATCTATTGATTCATCATTCAGCGAATGACTTTTACGACTTGGTGATGGTGCCTATGAAAGAGCTGAGATCCTACCAGAGGAAATGATAGAGATACCTATTCATATTTTATATGATGGTGATATATCCAAAAAAATATTTGGTGAGAACTTGGAAATTTCTGATTTTAAAATATTTGCAAAGAAAGCCATTCTGTGTCCCAAAAACTTTGATGTTGACAAATTAAATTAGAATGTTCATGATCTCTCAGAGGCGACAGCAAGCACATACTTTAGCTTTGATTCAATTGATGTCGATGGCGAAGAAAATACTGAACAGCATCATCCTATAGAGCTTTTAAACGAGCAAACTCCATCAGGAATGCCCCTTCACAGGCTGGAGTTGAAGATTGGAGCTATTATCATGCTCCTGAGAAACCTCAATACACAACCAGGTTCATGCAATGGAACAAGTCTGATAATTAAAGAACTAAAACCCAATTTGATCATTGCAGAAGTACTCACAGGCTCAGCATGTGGTAAAACTGTTTTTATTCAGCGAATTGACTTCGCACCTACTGATATAGACCTTCCCATTCACATTAAGATGACGACAATTTTCTGTAAAACTCGCCTTTGCTATGACCATTAATAAGTCTTAAGGTCAAACACGAGAAAGTAGGTATCTACCTTCCTGGACCAGTGTTTAGCCATGTACAACTTTATGTTACATTTTTAAAAGTTCGAGGGGTTTGATGTCACAGTTTCCAGGACAAGGAAAACTACTTCCAGATTCCGAAAAGATATTTACAAAAAATATCGTGTACAAAGATATTTTCCAACGCAGTTAATAAACGTTTGAATAGCAATAAGTGATTTCTAGAACCCTTTGTGTTCTTATCCCAACGGGCTTTGCAGCTAGTTTTTTTATAATTATTATAGTGTGAACTAACATTACTCCCTTTTGGCTTTATTTAGAATTTACGAAAATGTGTAAATAAATAACAGAGTGTAAGAACTATACACCAATTTTAGAATTCACACTCATTGTCATAAAAATCCACTCACCAAATAGAAGGTGTCGAATTGATATGAGGTATTAGTAGTAAGATGGTACATACCAAGGACAGAAGTGATTACAATATCACAGCAGCAAGACGATTTCCCGCTGACATACGGTACCCATTCCGGTCAGCGTTAGTACTGCGTTGTACCGCCTCGTGCTCGGATACATGAGGTGATACGGTCCGACATGGAGTCAAAGAGACGCGGTTTGTTATCCTGGGACAGATTGGTTCAAACTTCTTACATCTGGCGCTCTAAATCGCGAACACTGGGACATGAAGAAAACTGGAGTCCAATCTGGTCCCACACGTGAACGATGGGCGAGAGATCAGGCGATCTGACAGGTCACGGAAGCGTCGAAGTTGACTGTCCTGGGAAACTCGAGCCGTTTGAGGACGGACGTTATGTTGTTGGAAAATGGCTCCGGGCCACCCCACCACGTAAGGCAGCACATGGGGCCACAGAATCTCCTATACGTAGTACTGGGCTGTGAACGCTCCTCGGATCACTGCGAGGGAAGTCCGGCTGTCATACGCGATGGCTCCCCAGACCATCACGCCTGCAGTTCGGGACGTGCGCCACGATACAGTGAGGTTCTTATCGTAGCGCTCACCCGTGGTCCTCCACACTCTGACATGGTGGTCGTCCGTTCCCATACAGAAGCGGGATTCGTCGCTGAACTCTATACGTCGCCAGTCCGTAGCATTCCACGTTGTTCGCTGCTGACACCACTGCAATCGACGCCGACGATGGTCAGGTGTTAATGGAAGAAATAGTAAGGGCCGTCTAGAGTGCAGATTCGCCACTTCCAGGAGTCCCCAAATGGTTCTGGCGGACACAGGAGTCCCTTGTAAAGCCGCCACTTGTCCCTGGATATTGAACAAGGACGTCGTTGCACCTGGGCGTGCCGCTCTCACGATTCCACTGTCTTCTTTGCTGGTAGTGTATTTGGGTTGTCCAGAGCCAGTCCGCCGTGGCTGGGTGCTTTCCCGTGTCCATTGATCCCAACACGATCGCATCGTACTGTCTGACCGGCCCAAATGGCGACCGACGCGGCCACCCTTCGTCTCTCATCCCGATGATACGGCCCCGTTCAAACTCCATCAGTTGCCCGATGAAAGAAACCTTCAATATGGTGATATTCTCTACAAGAATATCACCATATTGAAGGTTTCTTTGACGCTGTTCGAAGAACGTGCGATTGCTTGGAAAGCTTTGTTTATCCAAAACAGGCTCTTTGCACCCAAAGGCTGAGAGGTTTCGAAGGAGTAAATGAAGAAAACCCAAGCGAGCATTAGAATAAACTGGAATATGCTTTTTGATGGAAGGGACTGCTGCTTCCTCAATACGTACCTTTAGTTTCGCTCCCTAAAAACATTAGTGGAATCCATAAAGAAAAATTCGCTTTCGGACTTCCTCTCCCTCTTCCGAGCACGAAAGGCAAAGCTGGAGGTCCCCAAGCTCATACTATATTAACGAACACGGCTCTAGGATTGCGCGGCGGATATAGTCAGTTGACAGGCAGACATGGGCTCGAAGTGTACATTGACTTTCCCGTGACTCCATAACATCCCTTTAGCATGACTACACTATCCTCAGGCTCACCCAGTCGTACGCAACAAGCCGTTGAAAGCCTAGACTGGGCCACAGCCTTCACTGACGAGCCGCGGATGGCTTAGTGGTTAGTGATTCAGACTATCGATGCCTGGTCCTCAGGTTCGAACCTGGGCTGATCTTTCAGAGATGGTGTGATTTACTAACAATCGCTGAATATCCGCCGTGCATCGGGCGAGCACGTTAAGTGACGGCCCCCAGGCTGGACCCACTGGTTAAATGGGTATCCTTTCCTATTCCCCCTCTGAAATTCTCTCACCCCTCTGTGTGCAACATCGTACTTGTATGGTGGCGCCATCTACTGTATTATAATCTCACTACATACTGTTCTGTCAAAGTCGTTAGACTTGTTCTCATTCCTTCGGTTTCTGTGTCCTGCCCAAAAGGCGATCTCGCTGTAGGTGGCTGTAAACCTAAACTCTACTCACTGTGGACGGAAGTCCTACAAGAAAAGGACAAGTTAAAGCCTTCACTGACTAGGAGTGGAGATAGCTGCCAGTTTAGGATGAAGCAGGGGGCAAAGAGTGTTTGGTAGCGGTTGACAACTACACCCTAGCCTCAGGAACTTAAGCCTCCGGTATCCCTTTTTCCACCTTACGGGTCAAAGGGAAAAAAAGGAAATAGAACTGGAAACACTGAACTCCGGTGTTGACGTACAATCACAAACTCAGCAACCGACAACTCAGGCGAGTGCGTGTCTTGATGGGGAAAAAAAAGCAACACTAAAAAAGGAAAACATCGTGCAATACAAGTCGACCCAGGCTGTGGAATTGCTACTTCCCAAATAACTGAAAGACAAACTATCCTCGTACGGAGCCATAGATAGACGAAAGGCCTGACCCACCTCAAGTCGATCTACATAAATTCAACCCTGAGAGCAATCCATACCAAAAAAATTGCGGATTGACTAATTGAGAACTGCGTTCCAAACACTTGCTTCGAGGTGCTGAATTTCTCTTATTTCTCATGTAAAATGTTGTGTAGCCCAAGAATTCCATTGCACAAATACATGAGAAATGTAATATTTATATTATTACATTCATATTAGCAAATTTTTCGTATTTTCCAACAGTCCTAGATGTCAAAACTTATCCATGCATTGTTGCCAGAGATAAACTGTTGGGAGAGTTTCAATATTTTATACTAATGCCATTAATTTATCTTTATCATGTAATTCTTGACGTCGTTTTTCCTTCTGCAATATTAAACTTTCAAACAATTTCCGACAGCTGGCCATTTATTTTGTAAGCGTACTGCTCCACCAGCAGCTTTTAATTTTACTAATCAGTTGCATTTTTTCCTGAATATTTTTTTATCTATTACAGATCAGATTCTGGTGTTTAAAGTTCACCACCTGCAGGTTCTTTCCTGGACCAATACAGCTCATATCGAAAGACATTTTCAAAAATTCTTTCCTGGACCGATACAGCTCATATCGAAAATTCATTTTTCAAAAATTCTTTCCTGGACCGATACAGCTCATATCGAAAGACATTTTCAGAAATTCTTTCCTGGACCGATACAGCTCATATCGAAAATTCATTTTTCAAAAATTCTTTCCTGGACCGATACAGCTCATATCGAAAGACATTTTCATAATTTTTTTCCTGGACCGATACAGCTCATATCGAAAATTCATTTTTCAAAAATTCTTTCCTGGACCGTACAGCTCATATCGAAAATTCATTTTTCAAAAATTCTTTCCTGGACCGATACAGCTCATATCGAAAGACATTTTCATAAAAATTTTCCTGGACCGATACAGCTCATATCGAAAATTCATTTTTCAAAAATTCTTTCCTGGACCGATACAGCTCATATCGAAAATTCATTTTTCAAAAATTATTTTCTGGACCGATACAACTCATATCGAAAGACATTTTCAGAAATTATTTCCGGGACCGATACAGCTCATATCGAAAGACATTTTCAGAAATTATTTCCTAGACCGATACAGCTCATATCGAAAGTTATTTTCAAAAATTCTTTCCTGGACCGATACAGCTCATATCAAGAGACATTTTCAGAACATTTTCTTCTTAAAATAATGCATTTCCCCCACCAGGAGATGTAGATGAATATCTTATATTTGTCGACACCTCTGCTTCTAATAGTCCGATTTGAAAAATTATTTCTTTATTGGAGAGTGTATCCTCTGCGAAATGTTTCTCATATAACTTCAAATGTTTCTTAACGCACCAGTCTGCAGCTACAGAACGTAAGAACACGATTCCGTTTACAGCAATATCTGTAGGATCTAAAACCCGATTGGAAAACTTCTTTCTTCTGTCAGAAGCTACTGTTTTTCATACCGGTTCCATTGACTTTGAATAGCTTTAATAAATTTAATTCGCGTCAGAACGTATTCAAAAGACATGCTCATTACACCCGAAAATTCGGGGTCATCTTTCTTTATAATTGTTTTACAGTGACATGGACTGAATTTTCTATTTCTAAAAATTAAGTACATCCTTTTACCCTAATTAGCTTTCAGTCATTGAACACTCGTTTTCTAATTAAAATCAAGAAAGCCGGCACAGTTTGTTTTTATTTATTTTTTTGTTCTACTAACAAGCCTTCTCTTCACCGGTCGAAAAACGTCAATGTATTTATAATTTGTTTACACAGTGTATTTAGCTCACAGCATACCTAACACTTGACAGTATTCCTGATATTCTAATATTCTTTCAGAATACAACAAATAGATATCAAAGAAGAAAGAAAATGCTATTAAAGCTACGTGGCAAGTATTCGTGAAACAAAAATAATTGAATTACCGAGCTCAATGGGAAGAAGGAAATTGTTTCTTCTCCTTATAAAGTTCTTTCACGTACTGCTCTATGGAGCAGAGATGCAGCTGCATATCGAGCTCTGCATCCACTCTTCTTCAATACTTCAAGTCTGTGGAAACATTACTTGAGAAGCCAGTCTCGCAGAAATATGTACTCATGCTGCGAGGCTTGTCTCTAACTGCAAAGTGATCTTTTACCCGTGTGTAACTTTCCAAATTCTGCTGCATTCCATTTGGGAAGTGCTCCGAGACGGCATCATTTCTTTGTCATACGTGCTGGATAAATTCTCCAAAAATCTCGTCAAATTCACGGATGCTTTCTTCGAGCTTTTCGAGGATGTCCGCAAGTGTTAGGAAGCTATCAACTTTTCTCGACGTCTCTCTTTGAAGAGCCTGAAACGTAAAACTTACGTTGCAAAATACGAACCCTTTCTTGATGGGAGATTTAACGTTCCAGTCTTGAGCCACCGATACCTAGCAAATGTTAAACACTACCACGAACGCACAGACTTACGACGCATATACTTACTTTCCCTGAATCAACTGAAATGAAATGAACTGAAGAAAAGAGACTATCAGAATAACACTTTAGCTAATTCTGTGCTCACGTGGTGCAGTTGTGCTTTGTATTGAAAGTGATAGGAATCAGGCAGAAAAAACTGCACCGGTCCTGAAAGAGTAAAACGAAGCTGCGTCGTTTCGTTTTACTCTTTCAGGACCGGTATCGAACTTGTGAAAACAAACCCTTTGGACGCACGTCCTATCGCAGCTTCTCAGCAATTCAGCCATTTCGACCATCGGGTCTGACAGCACGTAGGCGTAAGAGGAGAAAGATATGGGAGGCGATGGCGTCGAGGCGACCCCACACGCTCAGCCAAAGAATATCTAACGAGAAGAAGCTAAGGCTCAGTGAGACGTAACTTGCGCAGCCGTATCTTCAGGGAAAACATGCAGTGCACAGAAGGCAACATACAGGCTAATCGGCTGATGACGGAGCTCACTGCGCATGCGCATTTCTGTTAACTTCAATTCTTTAGGTAAAGAACAGTCAGCCGAGCTACTCAGACTCACAGCACGTGATTGTAACCTTCTCGGTGGCATAATCACTTCGCAAATCGGATATGTTAGTTTTGTTACCTCAACCGGGTTAGTTAAGGCTTTTGTTTGTTCTTCAGTTTTTCAGAAATATTTTCAGTAATGCCAAATACTAGGGAATGTCTGCATTTTGTACGGATCCTTAGGCCTAACTGTAATATTTGCTGAAATTTAATTTAAATAGTAATACTAATGTTATTGCATATTTTTCTCACCAAAATAAGGGATGGGTTGGATATCAGAAAACAGCAACTCCAACAACAAAAAACTGCTCTAAGCAAATAGTCATCAGATCGAAGGAAACCATCGTTAGTCAAAGAAAAGCTTCACTGCCGTAGTCCCCCCTAACGTGTTTTGCTCCTGAATGTTAACTTTCCCGCAGAGCATATTATCTCTTAAGATGTGGTGGCGCTGTTGCCGCCTGTGTAACGTTATCTCTTTGAGAGTTGACCTTCTTTAAGCGTTAGATATTCTTTGGCTCAGCGGCGATGACCCTAGGTTGAGCTTTTCTTTACCTGTCTGACCGTAAGTTAGCTTTTTCTTACCTGTCTAAGCTTCAAAGAGAAAAATTAAATTAAACATAAAAATAAAGCAGATGTAGATTACCATATTTAATAGCATCTTACCTGCTTTTGAGAGTGTAGACCACCAGGTATGACCATTGCGTGACAGAACTCTCCAAATTTTTCTCTAGCTTCTTGAGCCATATCATTAGCAAGTTGTTGGCTGTAAAACAGAAACGAAGACACGCTAATTAATTGTTTCGTCGAAACGGGAATCAGTAATTTAATAAATGCTACTTTATCAAAAATAAAACAATGCGAACCATTACATAATATCATACATTTTTTTCTCCGGCAATATAATTAATGTGTAAAATGAAATTATTTCTTTTTTAAATATTCTATATGATAGCCCTTTCTCTGGACCATAAATCTACATCTAGATTTCCAAGACAACAGGGCACTTCTTAAATTTGGTAGTGCTATTTCATTTCACTCCCCTTCCACTGCTTTCCATAGTCCAATTGTTGTTTTAAGTCTGCTTTTAGAAATGGCTCTTTTTAACAGTCCGAAAGTATAGTAGTCCATTGGTGACACTCCATGGGACTTTGAAAGACTATGAGCAAAATGTATAGACTTGTTACCAGTCTCTTTTTCATTTTTTTCAAGAAACAGTGGTGGATTTGGATGTATGACTGGTAGCATTACCCTGGTGGAGTTCTACTCATAGAAGGCTCTGTGGATGAATTAATGGTATTTCCTCTTCAAATCTAAGCGACTGACGGAAACATTCACCTGTATGACCACAGGAAGGTTGGCACTCCCTTCCGTATCGATGTCCTCTCGACTCCCTTTTCTTTTCTTCGAGAAACCCCGAATTATTTTCATATTTCGTTTATGCACTTTCAGCCCCACCTTGCGGCTCATAAATTATTGAAAGTAAGGGTATTACGATTAAATATTTAAGGTGGTTCCACCTAAAATCTTTGCCTTATGTTTCCAATGGTGAAACTTGTGTACATATTTTCTCCGCAATTAATGTATTTCCAAAGACAAAAATTTGCACATCGATAAAACTAACTCTAAGTTATAGCATGGGATGATTAATACTTGCTGGAGCATAACCATAATTATATTAAAAATCAATCATTTTTCTTTCAGTAATGTTCAGACCTGTTAACAGATGGCGCGACCTGTACATTGATGACATCAGCAGACAAACAAATGTTGGATTGCTTAATTACAGTTATGTTTTAGCAAGAATTAAGTATCCCATGCTACAACATAAAGTTACTTTTATCGATGTGCAAATTTTCATCCTTGGGAATACAATAATTGTGAAGAAAATATGTACAGAAGTTTTACCATTGGAAACATAAGGCAGAGATTTTAGGTGGAACCACCTTAATGAGATTCGATATCTAATGGAAACATAAGGCAGAGATTTTAGGTGGAACCAGCTCAATGGGATTCGATATCATTGGAAACATAAGGCAGAGATATTAGGTGGAATCACCTTAATGGAATTCGATATTTAACGAAGCGGAAGTAATCCAAGGTGCACTCTTCTGAAATGGAACAATGGAAGCGGTGACATACAAAATAAAATTGCAGCACCGTAGTATTATGATGGTGTGCTAGTGGAAGAATGTGAAAAGCATAGCAACGCAGAAAGAGTACATAAAATCCTCAACAAGCGAGTAGCGCAAGTGCCCCTTTTTAAACCACTACGCTGGGAGTATCGCATCGGTATATTTGAGAACAGGCGACCTATTCATAGGCAAAAGAGAGTATCGTAAATTTCGCGATCGGATTTCTAGGCGATTGTTGTAGAGAATGATAGGGCAGTAATGGAATTGGATTGTCGCTTGCGGGAGGGTAAAGAAGAGTGAAAACCTGTACCCAGTGATGTAGTTCTAAAAAGAAATAGTGCCTTAGCGGTGAAGATTTTTTTATTTATTAAAAACATCGCTGAAAGAAGTCCCTCTAGTTTTTCAAAGGCCATTTGAAATTTGCTTTATTGTTTTTACTATTTTGTAGATTTTTGTTATTAAAGATTTTTATTAGTTTTATTAATATGATTTAATTTGAACGATCATAAGAAGCAGAAACGTTATGAGAGATTCTCCCCTTCTGCTTGGAGTTTTTCAGCTAGAATCTGATGTTTGTATCTACGTATGTGTCATACTCATACTGAATTTTGGTTTGTTTCTAAAAAAACCAAGGACTTTTATCAGATTTGATTTTTTCAGCATTCCGATTTTTAAAAGATATATTGATGCACTTGTCACTTTAGTACAAGTATATATTACAATAAATTGTTTATACCATTTATGTCAAAATTTGGAACTACAAACTTTAAAAAAAATGTAACTATGTAGGAGGTTTAACAGCGAACATAGGGGGGGGCTTCTCTGCCGATAATGACACTAACATGTGTGTGCCTGCCATATACTGGAACGGGTTCGGACTTTGGATAACAGACCACGAGAAAATTGGCACAACAAAAAAACAAGAAAGATGAAAAGATGACACCGAATTTTCGGGCAAGCACGTCTTTTGAATCCGTTCTGACACAATTTAAATTTATCAAAGCTATTCAAAGTCAATGGAACCGGTATGGAAAACAATAGTATCTGACGGAAGAAAGAAGTTTTTCAATCGGGTTTTTAATCCCTCAGATATTGCTGTAAACGGAATCGGTAGCTTACGAACTCTTAGAAACAGAGTTATCGACAAAAATAAGATGTGACTTTACGTCTCCTGGTGGGAAAACCATGCATTGTTTTAGGAAGAAAGTATTCTCAAAAAGTTTATCCATATGAGCGGTATCGGTCCAAGAAAAAAAAAATTAGTCGAGTTTTCAGGAGCCCAGATTTTGCTAGAAATACATCAGAAGCAGAAATTAACACTTATGACCCCTGGTGGCCAAACCATTCTTTATTAAACATTACAAATTATGTGAAAAATATTTTCCATCAGGTCTTGTATGCGATACAGGAATAATTTTTCAAATCGGAGTTTTAGGAGCAGAAAACGCAATTTACCTTTGTGTGCCCTAGCGAAAAGTCTAAGATTTACTTGAAAATTTTGAATTTGTCGGAAAAACATTTCGCATCGGAAACACTATCCAACAAAGAAGGAATTTTTTTCAAATCGGACTTTTAGAAGTAGAGATATTAACAAAAATAATATTTTCTTCGTGAAATAATTCATGGTTTCTCCTGGCGTAGAAACCATGCATTATTTCAAGAAGAAAATGTTCCTAAAAGGTTTGTCGACATGAGTAGTATCGGTCAACAAACGACTTGTTTTTCAATCGAGATTTTAGAAGCTCATATTTTGCTGCAAATACATCAGAAGCAGAAATTAAGACTTACGCCACGTGGCGGCCAAACCATTTTTTAAAAAAAATTAGAAATTATGTGCAAACGATTTCCCATCAGGAGCTGTATCCGGCGCAGAAAGAATTTTTCAAATCGAAGATTTAGAAGCAGAGATACAGGGGGAAACGCAATTTACCTATACGCCCCCTAGCGGAAAGTCTATGAATTACTTGAAAATTTTGAATTTATAGGAAAAACTATCCAACAAAAAAAATTCCAACAAAGAAGGAATTTTTTAAATCGGACTCCTAGAAGTCGAGATATTGACAAAAATAAGATATACATCTACGCCCCCTGGCGTAGAAACCTTGCACTATTTTAAGAAGAAAATGTTATTAAAAGGTTTGCCGACATGAGTATTATCGGTCTACAAACGACGTGTTTTTTCAATCGAGAATTTAGAGCATCATATTTTGCTGCAAATACATCAGAAGCGGAAATTAAGATTTACGCCACCTGGTGGCCAAACCATTTTTTTACAAAAATTAGAAATTATATGTAAACGATTTCCCATCAGGAGCTGTATCCGGTGCAGAAAGAATTTTTCAAATCGGAGATTTAGAAGCAGAGATATAGGGAGAAACGCAATTTACCTTTACGCCTCCTAGCGGAAAGTCTATGAATTGCTTGAAAATTTTTGAAATTATATGAAAAACATGTCGCACGGAAAACACTATCCAACAAAGAAGGAATTTTTCAAATAGGATTCCTAGAAGTAGAGATATTGACAAAAGTAAGATATACATCTGCGCCCCTTGGCGGAGAAACTGTGGAATATTTTACGCCCCTTAGCGGAAAATCTATGAGTAATTTGAAAAAGAAGCTATATCTAAAATACTCTTCGACATAAATGGAATCGAAAGATAAAATATTTTTTTCAATTGGATGTTTAGAAGCAAATATGTGGAGTAAAACGTATTTTTGAATGCGACATCATCTGCATTTACGTGTAGCGGCGAAATTGTACATTGTAAAAAAAAACGAAATAAAGGATCATCATTCACATATTTCAAGCTTCCGAATGCTAAAAGAATGTTTCAAATCGGACTAATAGTTGCAGAGATACCGTGGGTACAGACGGGCGGACGGACGGACAAACCGATAACATAAGCACGATCTTTTTTTACAAAAGACGTGATAAAACCGAGAAACAACACACGAAAAATGAGAAACATTGCAAGTTGAGAGCCATAAAGTAGTTCTGCATAGATATTGACTTAAGTAACGAAGTAATTGGAACATCTACCTAATAACGTTTTTGGTCAACCTTGGCCTTTAGAACAGCGTCGATTTCATGTACCATGAAGATTCAGGGAGGTGCTGATACCCTTCTCTATCAGATATGCTCGGCCAAGTGGATGTGATGTCGTCCTTCAATTCCCGAATGTTCACTGGGGGTGGTTCTCTGTTACGAATAGCTCTCCCGATCTCATCCCACAAATGCTCTATTGGGTTAAGCCCCAAGGACTAAGGAGGCCATTTTAGCATATTCAAGTCACTCCCGTGTTTCTGAAACCACTGTATAACGATCCGAACCTTGTACTATGAAGCATTATCCTGCTGGAAGTAACACTCCCCATCAGGAAACAAGTGCATGTGTACTGGTGCGTCTGGCACGTAAATGTGTTAAGATACCTCATGGCATCCAAATGCTCTTCCAAAAGTATTAATGTATGAAAGCAAACCCCTGACCATTACACCACTTCCACCAGCTTGTATAGTTTACGCTACGCAACTGGGACTCGTTGATTCGTGTTGTTGACTCCATATTCTGGCCCATCCAGTACCGTGTATTAATTGAAAACGTGGTTCATAGAATCAGGCGACCTTTTTCCAGTCCTCAAGGTTCCAAATTAGGTGCTCCCGTGCCCCCTGCAGACGAATTTGTCTGTTTCTAGAAGAGTTGATTGGCACACAAAGGGGACGTCTGCAGTTTTAGTCCATTAGCACCAACGTGCGGAGGGCTGTGCTTGCAAAAATTCTTCTCTTGATACCGCTCTTCTACTGCGCAGTTACTTGACGCAATGGAACTTGTCCGTCACCTCGTACAATCATCTCCAGCCGCCGTTACCCTTGACCATCGACCAGTCGTTTCCGCCCACGGGACGGCCGACGGCTACTTGTTTCGCATCATCAACTTTGATATAGTTATTCTTGTATAGCCGAGAAGGTTTGCAGTTGGTGAGATCTTTACAAATAACTTACTCTTTACAAATAACTACTGCCAAAGTTTTGTACTCCAAGTACATGCTGGAGTGCCACTTTTTCAAAATCGAAAATAACTACTGCCAAAGATTTGTACTAGTTTTGTACACCCAAAAGAAAATTTTGTACACCACCGGAAGTAGTACTTTTCGGCTCTCTAAAAGCGGCACTCCAAGTACATGCTGAGTGCCACTTTCTCAAAATCGAAAATAACTACTGCCAAAGTTTTGTACTAGTTTTGTACAGTTTTGTACACCCAAAAGAAAATTTTGTACACCACCGGAAGTGGTACTTTTCGGCTCTCTAAAAGTGGCACTCCAAGTACATGCTGAGTGCCACTTTCTCAAAATCGAAAATAACTCCAGCCAAAGTTTTGTACTAGTTTTGTACAGTTTTGTAGACCCAAAAGAAAATTTTGTACACCACCGGAAGTGGTACTTTTCGGCTCTTTAAAAGTGGCACTCCAAGTACATGCTGGAGTGCCACTTTTTCAAAATCGAAAATAACTACTGCCAAAGTTTTGTACTAGTTTTGTACAGTTTTGTACACCCAAAAGAAAATTTTATACACCACCGGAAGTGGTATTTTTCGGCTCTTTAAAAGTGGCACTCCAAGTACATGCTGGAGTGCCACTTTTTCAAAATCGAAAATAAATACTGCCAAAGTTTTGTACTAGTTTTGTACACCCAAAAGAAAATTTTGTACACCAACGGAAGTAGTACTTTTCGGCTCTCTAAAAGTGGCACTCCAACTACATGCTGAGTGCCACTTTCTCAAAATCGAAAATAACTACTGCCAAAGTTTTGTACTAGTTTCGTACAGTTTTGTACACCCAAAAGAAAATTTTGTACACCACCGGAAGTGGTACTTTTTCACTCTCCTTTGTAGCCCTCGAGCATGTACTTGGAGTGCCACTTTTCCAAAAACGAAAATAAACACTGCCAGAGTGTTGTCCTAGTTTTGTACAGTTTTGTACACCCAAAAGAAAATTTTGTACACCACAGGAAGTGGTACTTTTTGACTCCCCTTTGTGGCCCTCGAGCATGTACTTGGAGTGCCACTTTTCCAAAAACGAAAATAAGCACTGTCTTAGTTTTGTACAGTTTTGTACACCCAAAAGAAGATTTTGTACACCACCGGAAGTGGTACTTTTTTACTCTTGATTTTCGAAGCAGTAGCTTAAATGGTTAACTAATTTGATTAATATTCCTAGTTTGTTGCATATAAAACACACTTTTGTAATAACCCAGAAGCCGAACGGCCAAGTTGGAAGAATCACCAAAAGAATTTATGTTTAAAATCTCTTTTCCCTCAATTTTCCACTCAATGAAAGCTCGAAGGTCATCTTTATAAAAAATCATCACATTGTGATTCATCATTTGACACAAAATAGCTCTTAGATCAACATATAGCAACAATACGTATTCGTTTAAATCTCTCTTTATATCAGTTCCCCACAATTACTTGCAATCTTTCTCTCTTTACCCCCCCCCCCCCGCACTACTTACAATCAAGGTTGTCTCTATAAATTTTGCTGTGACTCACTGTCAGTGTCGCTAAAATGTACAAGCTGTTTAGAGAAGTAACGGACTCTTCAGTGGGAAAATGTTTAGTTTAGAAGCAACTCGAAAGGAGGGTTAAGTTACAGGTATAAGTCACAGACTGAAATTCAAGCAATTAGAATTTCTGCGCAATGTTTTTCAATCTAGTGGTTTTCAGTTTAAACAAAATTTTGATATTTAAGCATTGCTTTGTAGAAATAAAAAGATATTCAGTGAAACTTCGGCTATGCGTACTCCAGTTATATTTTTTGACATTTATACGTAATTCTGCATTAGTCCCGATATTTTACTGTATTTTCTAAGCTTTTCCAATTCGATAATAGCTAATTAATTCATTTATACGCTTTTTTCGATGTACATAAATTTTGTAATTTCTGATTATCACAAACTCACAGTTCTTTGATTCGTTTACGTATACGTAACCGGTATATCACAAGTTTGAGAGAATCGAGACAGCGTTACTGAGTTCTTGGTGCAGCCAAAGTTGAACCTTCATCCCATCAGAGAAGGGTGCTGTTTACTTTCGGTTAGCGTTCTTGTGTTCCTTCTTCGTGCAAAGTTGAACCTTGATCTCATCAGAGAGGGATATGTTGTTTAGTTTCGGTTTGGATGAAAAATTTATTTCGCAATCTTTGCTCTGAATAAAACGTGCACTTAGGCAAGCTACAACTCTTGGCATGGTGCGGACGTTTTTTGTTGTTGTAGTTCAGTCATGAAATAGATGGTGCAAAACTTATAACGTTCACAGTTATGTTTTTTTTTGACTTTGACAAATTTTAAACAAGCAAAGATTAGAGAATATTTTACTCAAATACTATTGAGAAATCAAATTGTAAACAATTTGCTTTGAAAAGAGCGATGCTAATAAAGAAGGAGTAATAGGGGTATGAATATAAAACAAAATAACATTCGGATTTACAACAAAGTTTTTAAAAAGTAAAGATTTTTTTTCATGTATTGAAAATGCGAAATTGTACATAATCATTTTGTCATGTAGTTTTTAAAATATTTGGCCAAACTTTGGGAACTTGTTTAACCGCCATTTTGGTGATAAAAAAAATCATATAAAGGGCCGGAAACTTTTTCCCGCAGCGTTATCCCACATGAGCATGGGCGTCCGCTGCAACTTTTCCGGGGGAGGGGGCAAACGGGTATACTCCCACTATCATAATTATTGCCTAAATGTATAGTACCCCTGCGTCTTTATATGGCATAGTGGGGGTTGGGTCAGGCGAGTGCATCGAGCCCCTAAAGCTAGGGAGTGGGTTAGGAGCACTGTTAGCCCCCCCCCGCCCCCAAAGTTTGGGAACTTGGACACATCTTTCTTTCTATAGTCAATATTTAGTATTGAAATAACGGACAATAATAATAATTATGTCATTTACCAATTACTGGCCACTGATTATTCATATCTGAGTCAAAAGTTTAACCTTACTGTAGGCTTCTTGCTAAATTTAATAATCAACTTAATAAAGTCTTTTTGTATGGAAACATTCACTTGGGGTTACATAAAACAATTGCACTGCTCCATCGTCCTTTATTGAGTATGAGTATAAACCCCCTTTTTTTATAGACATTTATCTGTTAATTTTTATACCCCCTTCAATTTTCTGTTTCTTGCACTTTTGAAGAGATACTATGAAATAAAAACTGCAAACGTCTTGGGTTTTGTCCAAATCTATCAATTACATTTTGAATGAGTTCATGTTTATTTTCAAAAACCTTTTCTCGATGAATACTCATCATGCACAGTCCAGATAAACGTCCATCTGCCATTTTTGACCTTAACCAGGTTTTTAACCGTTCTCATACTGCTGAAGGACCTCTCCACTGGGCAGGTTGTTACTGGTAATGTTTGAACAATAAGAATAGCCTGTCGAACAGAAGGAAACAGATCACTGTGTTTGAGCAAGCCTAAAGTTCGTCTTCACATCCATCATCTTGTTTTTTCCTTCCTGACCACATTTCAAACTGTTATGAATAGGTTTTGCTCATGTGTGTAATTAATAGTTAAATTTAACAAATGTTAAAATTAAGGTAAATATTGACTTTAGGTGAAAATTAAAATTTGGGAAATGGGTGGATGCATTTCGAAACAAAAAGTAAATTCAATCAATTAAGGCCATGATAAATGAAAATAAAATGCAATGGAATTAGGACATTCCAAAAGTTATTATTGAAAGTTTGCGTTATTTGAATTTACGATGAGCTGTGACACCTGCAAGTGTAAAATAAGTAATTATTGTTTACATGTGTACCAAATTTGTGAACACTAAAAAATGGATGGTACACTTTGGAAGCACTGATATCCTAAGTGAAAATCCCCCAAATACGTGGCGTCAGTTGAATAAACAAATACATCGCACTTTTCACGTTTTACCAACACACAGCATAACAATTTTTCGGTTGCTGGATGTCCTACACATTGAAGCTATTTGACCCTTTTGCTGCGGGTTGTAATACGATCGCTCTGCAATCGCCTTATTGGTGTACTGCTGAAGGAAAGTGCGAGGCCACATGGAGATTCCTCGTGGAGGATGTGGATCCTACAATTGTCGGTGGTTGTACTAAACTATGTAATTATAGCCTTGATGTTTTTCTTAACACTCACGGCTACCCGTCACAGTAGCATCTGTAAAGAGATCGTTTTCCAAATTAAAATTTGTAAAAACTATTTGAGAAGCATCATGTCACAAGATAGGCTGCAGGAATTGTCACTGCATAGAAAGGCAGTTTGCCAAAAGAATGGACCTCAACGCTTAATAATTTCGCCAGAAAATGAAGGCTAGAAAGAAAGACTTAGGCCTAAAAACATGAAAATTTCCACTTATCATATAATTAATTTTCCACTTGTATTTTAATCATATAATTATAAATTATATTATATCTATATTATGTAGTTATGTGGTACACTCAGTGGTCGAAGTGGCACAGAGCTACTGCCAGTATGGTGTAGACCATAGATCCACATAGTATAAATAGGAGGTTTCGAAAGAAATACATTCCACTCCGTATAATTGTTTTTTTTTTTTTTTTTTGTATTGAAAAATTAATGTATATAATTTTATAAAATTAATGTAAAAATTAAAAAAACTTCACTGAAAGGGTTTGTGGTCGGTCTCTTTCAGTCTCAGCTGCTAATTATCTATTTTATCCGTTAAAAATGCCATTTGTCGTTTGTTGCGTTAAAATTTGTTCTTTCATCCTAATATCTTTACGTAGTTTGTGAAGGGTTTATAATTTATTACATACCGGGATGGTAAATAACGTTTTTTTAACTGCCGGTATGCCATACCGGCCCATTTCGAACACTGGGTATAGTACTCGTATATTTGTAAACATCACATACCTGCACATTGCATTTCCACACGCACTGTTTTTTTCCTGGCCTGCATTGAAGTTTTGTTGTACATGCAAATTAATATCTGCAGCTACGAAATCCATATTGCATTCTTGCAGTGTAGAATACTGAATTCCCCGTTTGTATACAACCATGTCCAATAACGATCACTGAAGTCTCATAGTTGTTAACCTTAAACATTTAAATATATTTTACCGAATTCGTTTCAATGCGATAAAACGTATATTCATGATTATGCATCTGACAGCTCACCGTGTTAAATCTGACTGGCTGATTGATAACCTTGCATTATGTACTTCTGTTCCAAAATTTATTTTAAAAGTTAAAACTACAGGGATCTATAGGTAGTTCCTTTACTTTACCAGACAGTCTCCCTAACTTCCTGACATCACCATTTTCCCAAAACAAACACAGTGAAAAACACATCCTCCCTAGTATCCGAAATCCTGGAAAAATTATTATGCTTAGGGGTGCTGAAATGAACTTTCCGGGGCTGCACAAGTGGTGCTAGTTACGCCACTGCGAATGTGCCGAGGTGTTTTGCAACTTCCCTCTCCCCCAACCTTGCTCGGCATGGCTGCTAGACTGGAAGCGATGATATGCGCTGATTTGAATTCCTTTTCCTCGCGTTTCCGAAATGCTTTTGCCGAAAGCATTGCTTAACAAAGCAACAAAAAACTGTTTCTTTTCTTCCTTTGCTATAAAAATGAAGGCTCCGACAATGTCTTAGTTTATACAAGACAACCGCACGAAAATTTGCGACCTTGAACAAATAAAAGTTGCGTATAATGAACACAAAAACAGCTGGTTGTGTATAATGAACAGGAGTAAAAGTATGTAATAAACTGGAAAGAGATAGTAGTGTTTACTTCTGGATTTCGAAAGATGACACTCTAAGAGCATGCTGGACAACCAAAGAGAACCATCGCCGGAGGGGTACATAACTCTCTTTTGTCTGTACAAAACTAGTACGCCATTCTGGCAGTGTTTATCTTCGATTTTAGAAATATGGCACTCCAAGTACATGCTCGAGTGCCACAAAAGGAGAGTCAAAAAGTACCACTTCCGGTGGTGTACAACATTTTCTTTTGGGTGTACAAAACTAGGACAACACTCTGGCAGTGTTTTTTTCAATTTTGGAAAAGTGGCACTCCAAGTACATGGTCGAGAGCCACAAAGGAGAGCCAAAAAGCACCACTTCCGGTGGTGTACAAAATGTTCTTTTGGGTGTACAAAACTGTACAAAACCAGGACAACATTCTGGCAGGGTTTTTTTTTTCAATTTTGGAAAAGTGGAACTCCAAGTACATGGTCGAGAGCCACAAAGGAAAGCCAAAAAGTACCACTTCCGGAGGTGTACAAAATTTTCTTTTGGGTGTACAAAACTGTACAAAACTAGTACAAAACTTTGGCAGTAGTTATTTTCGATTTTGAGAAAGTGGCACTCAGCATGTACTTGGAGTGCCACTTTTAGAGAGCCGAAAAGTACTACTTCCGGTGGTGTACAAAATTTTCTTTTGGGTGTACAAAACTGTAGAAAACTAGTACAAAACTTTGGCAGTAGTTATTTTCAATTTTGGAAAAGTGGAACTCAGCATGTACTTGGTCGAGTGCCACTTTTAGGAAAGCCAAAAAGTACCACTTCCGGTAGTGTACAAAATTTTCTTTTGGGTGTACAAAACTGTACAAAACTAGTACAAAACTTTGGCAGTAGTTATTTTCGATTTTGAGAAAGTGGCACTCCAGCATGTACTTGGAGTGCCACTTTTAAAGAGCCGAAAAGTACCACTTCCGGTGGTGTACAAAATTTTCTTTTGGGTGTACAAAACTGTAGAAAACTAGTACAAAACTTTGGCAGTAGTTATTTTCGATTTTGAGAAAGTGGCACTCCAGCATGTACTTGGAGTGCCACTTTTAAAGAGCCGAAAAGTACCACTTCCGGTAGTGTACAAAATTTTCTTTTGGGTGTACAAAACTGTACAAAACTAGTACAAAACTTTGGCAGTATTTATTTTCGATTTTGAAAAAGTGGCACTCCAGCATGTACTTGGAGTGCCACTTTTAAAGAGCCGAAAAATACCACTTCCGGTGGTGTACAAAATTTTCTTTTGGGTGTACAAAACTGTACAAAACTAGTACAAAACGTTGGCAGCGTTGATTTCTTATTTTGGAAAAGTGGCACTCCAAGTACATGTATCTGAAATCTCGCGCTGAAGTTATTCCATATCACGCAGAGAAAGAATTTCATAAATCCTATCTTTTTTAAAGCGCAGATGCATATTCTTTGGAAGGACAGACAGACCGAAGAACTGCGGAATGGTTCAATGGAAGGAGAGATTTTTTAAATATTATGCTCCAGTTTTGTCTTTCAGAGAAAAGGTGGAATTTTTCTAATCAACATGTCGAAGCGAAACTATCGTTTATGCAGACGGACAAACAGACGGATGAGGGGGTTAACTAACATCGATAATCTTACCTGTCTCTATTAATCAATCAGAGAACGAATTTTTTCAAACTGATCATAAGAAGGGGAGGGGTTTGGTCCACGTCACCGAAAATCACTTCACCGAAAGATCACTTCATCGAATGTTCAATTCATCGAAAGATCGTTTTAACCAGCTGCTACTTTCGATCGAAAGGCAATATTCTTTGAATTTGAAACTCAAATTTATTTATTTATTTTCGTGAGATGCAACCTAATGTCGATCTCATCCACACGTTTGTCTCCTAATACCTCAAATATTAGTACTACTCTAAAAACGTGTATTTCAAGAAAATCTCACGTGTGGAACATTTTGCCCATATTTAATCTTATGAAGACTAAATTACATAGGCTTATAAATACAGTTTATATATTGAACTAACTTAGCGCACTAAGTCTAAAGTCGTCTATCTAGATAAACCGAAGTCTGTAGGTAGGGTCTCACATTGAACCTTTAGATGATGTGGACCGTTATTGAACTCACTATTTTTTTTTTTTTTTTTTAGATTCAAGGTTTAACGACCACCGTGAGCCACGCAATGAGCTATAAGCAGTCGTCCGTTCCTAATTTAGCGTCACTGGTTCCAGGAAAGGGAGAAAGCCAGTGCCGTAAGACAAACACAACATGTATGCCTCACCGAGATTCGAACCCGGATCCATCTCAGACAAGTGACCAGAAGCCATCGCTTTGACCGGGGCGACAGCACACTTTGGAAAACGGCCTCGTGTTTTTCACTAAGGGGCCATGCATAGATTGCGTTTCCTCCGAAGAACACTTGAATGTGGAACAGTTTTCCAATTTTCTGAATTATATGTGAAAATGGTGACCTGGGGAATCCCCCCCCATTCGATACTTTGTGTAAATGTCTTGTTGCTTGAGGCAAATGAACAGATCCGCTGCGTTGTTAAGATGCTCGGCACAGCTGCAAACGGTATAAAAACAAAATTGCAGCTCACCGCAATCATAATTGCAAAGATATCTGTAAAATGCAAGTAGCCGCCCCGGTGGCGCAGTGGTCTAAGGCGTTGGCCTCTGATCATTCGTCCGTAAGGGGTCCGGGTTCGAATCCCGGTCAGGCATGAGTAGTATAAAATGACGGGGACTGCGCCAAGGAGCAGCTCCTTCTACAGAAGGAGCAAGGGGCGTGGCCTGACGCAGAAGGATGGGGCGTGGCGTGTGACCGAAGGATGGGGGCGTGGAAGATGACGCTAGTGTGTTGGATCGATGTGCTGCCCCCTAGCGGTGCTTTTTGGAACTTTCGATGGACCTTTGAGAGATGGCAACGACCGAGTCGGGGAAAGGAGATGTGCTGCCTCCTAGCGGTGCTTCTTGTAACTTTTAATGGACCTTTGAGAGATGGCAACGACCGAGTGGGAGAAAGGGGTGGATATAGGGGATGTCAACTCGATGTGCTGCCCCCTAGCGGTGCTTTTTGGAACTTTTAATGGATCTTTGAGATCCATTAAACGACTGAGTGGGGGAAAGGGGGTGTACGTTGCGCCCCCCTAGCGGTGCTTTTTGGAACTTTTCTCGGGAGATTTATTGGACGTTGAAAAATTTATAAGAAGTCTTTCCAATATTTATTTTTTAATTTTCTCGGGAGATTTACTGGACTTTGTCAAATTTTTGAAGGAAGTTTTTTTGTCGTTTCCCAATTTTTTTTTACTCGTATTTTTTTTGTCCTATTTTTTCTCTCTAATTTATTTTATTAAATTTATATTTTCAGGAATTCCCTGAGGTATTATAATTTTTATAGACGTTGCATTATTTTTTTAATTTTCTCGGGAGATTTATTGAACTTTGTCAAATTTTTGAAGGAAGTCCTTCCAATATGTTTTTTTTATGAAATTTATATTTGCAGGAATTCCCTGAGGTGTTATAATTTTTATAGACGTTGCATTATTTTTTTAATTCTTATATTTGTCCTCCCTCCAATTTTAATCCAATTTTAATTAGGCGAGGAAAGGCTTTGTTTGAAAAGATTTCGTTCCCGTTGATTCATGTTCCGCCATTTTAGTTTCACCACGTTGTCATTTTGTGAACCATGTGTTTTGGGATGAGTCACAATTTTCTCTTTGACTAAGAAAATTTTGTATGACACGTGTTTTGGGATGAGTCATTATGATGAGTGACGCATTCATGACATCAGCCAACGTCGTTTTCTCCTCAGCGGGGTCGGCTTTATTTTTTTTTATTTTCTCGGGAGATTTACTGGACTTTGTCAAATTTTTGAAGGAAGTTTTTTCAATCGAAGCATTTCCTCAAATTTGTTTTATTAAATTTATATTTTTAGAACTCCGTGAGGTGTTATAGTTTTTATAGACGTTGCATTATTTTTTTAATTCTTATATTTTTCTTCCCTACAATTTTAATTTAGACAAGGAAAGGCTTTGTTTGAAAAGATTTCGTTCCTGTTGATTCATGTTCTGCTATCTTTTGTCGGACATGTGTTTTGGGATGACTCACCATTTTCTCTTTGACTCAGAAAACTTTGTATGACACGTGTTTTGGGATGAGTGACTATGATGTGTGACGCATGTCGTGATAGCAGACATGACATCAGCCAACGCCATTTCCTCCGCGGGGTCGGCGGTTGACATCATTTGAGATTCTGTAGCCACATTAAGTTCCAAGACTGATTTTTTTTCAATAACTTGATCATTTTGCAACGAATTTATTTCTTATTTTTTCCCTAATTTCCCATTTTATATTCATAATTTTTCAACGTAACGATTTTTTTATTTTCTTTGACGAGACTTCACGCATTTTCAACGGACGTTCCAACATAAAGACGTTTTCCAAAGTTTTGTGCTGCAGACATAATCTTAAAACACGATTGTTTATTAACGTATTTAAGTGTTCATGACATTTTCTGTTACGTTTTTTTAACTAGGAATTTTTATAGACGTTGCGTTATTTTTTGAATTCTTATATTTTTCTTTCCTCCAATTTTAATTTAGACGAGAAAAGGCTTTGTTTGAAAAAATTTCGTTCCTGTTTATTCATGTTCCGCTATCTTTTGTCCGACATGTGTTTTGGGATGACTCACCATTTTCTCTTTGACTCAGAAAACTTTGTATGACACGTGTTATGGGACGAGTGACTATGATGTATGACGCATCTCGTGATAGCAGATATGACATCAGCCAACGCCATTTCCACCGCGGGGCCGGCGGTTGACGTCATTTGAGATTCTGTAGACACATTAAGTTCCAAGACTGACTTTTTTCAATAACTTGATCATTTTGCAACGAATTTATTCCTTATTTTTTCCCCTAATTTCCCATTTTATATTCATAATTCTTCAACGTAACGATTTTTTTATTTTCTTTGAAGAGACTTCACGCATTTTCAACGGACGTTCCAACATAAAGACGTTTTCAAAGTTTTGTGCTGCAGACATAATCTTAAAACACGATTGTTTATTAACGTATTTACGTGTTCATGACATTTTCTGTTACTTTTTTTAACGTGTACCTTTTTCCGCCATACAAAGCCGCAATGTTTTATACATAGTTAAAATATTTTTTTATCTTTCCGTATTTTCTTTTATGATTAATCAGTGAAATGTACCTTTTAATCCATTATCTTAATCTACTTTTTTTCTAAATGCTTGCATACTCGTTAAACTTCTCGATGTACCATCATTATTTTATTTTCTTACTTTTCAATCTAACAACTACTTTTATCGAGGCTTTATTTTTTCTGATTTAAACAAGCCAACGTTTCTTCATTATTATTTCTTTTTCCTACGCAAAGAACTTTTCTTACTTGTTTTTAATGTATAACTTAATCTGGTTTTTTATATAGATGTTTCATGTTTGCGCAAGAAATATATAGATCTATAGCAGATATACATAAAATTCGTTCCTAACAGTATCTTTTTTTAGATTTAACACAACATACATTTCTTAACGACTTGATATCTGTTCCACAAGGTGTTACAAAACTTCAGATTTTTAATTTTTTCCCTCTGAAACTGGTTTTTTTTCTTACTTGCTTTTAATGTATGGTTTAATCTTATTTTCTATCTCACTTTTCTATGTGTATACAAGAATAACACGGATCTATAGTAGCTAAAATTCAATTGATTTCTTCATTCGTACTGTATTTTTCCATTTCTTTCATTTACAGTAGTTAAAATTCGATTGAAACAATATTTTCTGCATTTTTACTGTATTTATACATTTCTTTCTAACATACGTTTTTTCTTCTCAATTCCCGCAATCTAACTTAATCTATGTTTTGAATATCATTCTATGTTCGCGCATTCGTCCATTATTTTATTTCAAACTTTGCAAACTGCCTCATATTTATATTCTGACTTTATTTTTTTTTCATTTCAACCAACGTTTGTTAACGACTTGAATTTCCGGATGTAACAAAACTTCAGATTTATTTTTCCTCCTCTTAAACTATTTTTTCTTACTTGCTTTAAATGTGACTTAATTTATTTTTTTACATCGCTGTTTCATGTATGTACAAGAAATATGCAGATCTATAGCAGTTAAAAATTCGATTGAAACAGCATTTTCTTTATTTTTACATTTCTTTCTGACAAACATTTTTTTCTCGCATTTTCCCTTATTTAACTTAATTTTGTATTTTGAATATTCTATGTTCACGATTCAGACTTTATTTTTTCATTTCATTTCAACCAACGTTTCTTAACGACTTGATATCACAAGATGTAGCAAAGCTTCAGATATTTTGTTTTGTTTCTTCATGTAACGTAATATTTTTTCAAAATTCACTTTTAAGTATTCCTAAAAGCTTACATTTATGAGAAATATACAGATCTGTAGTGGTAAAAATTGGTCTGCAACAGTATTTTCTTTATTCCAACTTTACTTTTCTATTTCATTTCAACAGGCGTTTCTTCATTATTATTTCTTTTTCATATGTAAGCAACTTTTCTTTCTTTCTTTTAATGTATAACTTAATAAATTTTTCTATCTTACCTTTTCGTGGGTATACGAGAAATATACAGATCTATGACAGTTAAAATTCGATTGTATTAGTATTTTCTTTACTATGACTTTATTTTTTCATTTCATTTGAGTAAACGTTTCTTAACAAATTGATATTACAAGATGTACCAAACACTTCAGAATTTTTGTTTCTCTCACTTTCCAACTCACTTAAATATTCCTAAAAACCTGCATGTATGTGAAATATTCATATTTTTTCATTCTATCCTAATTTGCTATACTTTTCTTTAACTGACCCAACAGGAAAAGCATTCATTGTCAAGACATTCATTCTAAAGCATTATTTCTTACGATAAAATTTATATCCTTTGCAATATATTTTCAGTATATTTTTTCTAAATCAACAGAAAAGACATTCATTCTGGAGACATAGCGACCAAGTCCGTACTTCCACTAAACATCGTATTCTTAGCAAACATTCTTCCCCTACATAGCAATTTCCTAACTCACCAGAAAAGCAGCTATTCTCAACATGTATTTAAAATATCGAATTTCTCCAAACAAATGTAATAATTTTTTTAAGAAAGACTTAGTTCTTTTCTCTGTATAACGACTTAATCTTTTTTTCGAAAAACTGTTCTACGTTTACGTATTTTGTTTAACTTTGCTTTACACTGTACTTCGATTTTTTTTTCTTTGTAGTACTTTTTTCCTGTTTCATTCCAACAAACTTGTTTCTTTTCGACTCGATCACTCTCACATTTCCATACAAACTTTCCTAATATCAGAAATGTAACAAAAACTTCAGATATATTTTTTAACTTTAGAATAAGTCTCACCGACATTTATTTTCATGACATAAACTAAAATTTCATACTTTTCCCAAAAATAGTTTTCTTAATGAGTTGTTTTACACATTTTTCATAATTGGCAAAGACTATTTTTTTTTTATATAAGGTTAGTTTCGAGAAAGTTAAATTTCGTCTAGTGTTAATCGAACAGAAGAAATATACATCAAGGAAAGAAAACTGAAATTATACATATGCAAAGAATTTGCTACGGCTGAAGGTTCCCGAGTGAGTTATTCAACCAATGCTCGTATTACCCATTCAAAGATGGAGGTATCAGGATGACCAAATCCCTCGTTGTTGCCTTCTTGTAGCAAAAGAGGTGGTGAACTTCACCAAACATGGTTCCATAATATTGGAGAAACACATTAAGGTGTACGGAGCAATTAAGCCCACGCCAGTGACCTTCTTCGTTCACATACACTCACATTCAAACAGAAAAAAATATAAATGAATGACAAAAAATAATGAAATAAAAGTAGTCCTGAAAAGGGCTGTTTTGAAGTCCTAAAAAGACTTGGTTTTCTTTAAACCTCGAAATCATCATCACACTCCATATTTTGAACAGTCTTGAGAATTTCGCAAACATCAAGATCTTCAAGAATAAATCTGGGAACTGAAACTTTTGCAACTGAGCAGGCATTGGCGTAAGCAATCCCAAGTACTTTGGGTTCGATAAGTGCAAATGCCTTATCAAAGCATCTATGCCACCGATCGCTTGCTGTGGAATTCATACAGTCATGACCTAGCTGATTATTTGGCATAAGAAGCACTGGAAGATGACACTCCCTACAGTAGAAAACTTTTTCTACCTTTTCCTTAATGGTAGCTCTTACCACTTCCACGAGAACGTCTTTCAGTTTTTGAATGTCCACGGAAAAAGTAGTCAAAGTTCCTTGTTGTTGTAACACGGCATTTTGGAAGGTGGATCCAAACTGTAATTTTTTTACACTGATCCAAAGCTTTTTGCATGCATCTTTCAGAGTTTCAAATTGGTCGCATGTTAATGACACTGATGCTCGATTCAACATAAACGAATCATCAGTCAGAACGTGAAGTTGTTGAAAACGGTAAGCAATTTCACGAGGGGAAGGGAAACAGTTCATCATCAATTCCTTGTTGAAAACCACGATTTCATTACTTCCATCATACATATAGCAGTTTTCCATAAATTCCTTAAATGTTTTAGCTGACATGGTGACTCCGTACTTGAAAGGAAACAGTTTTTCCTTTTCGCAACATAACTTCGAATGTGTACTCTCACAGTGCCTGTGAAATCAGACACTTTTGCTAACTTATTTCCACCCAACGAAACATGATGTGGAGGAAGGCTTTCTAATGAGATGCCTGATTCAGCATGAGACTCAGGCTTTGTAGGAACACACACCTTCTTTGTAGCAGTAGCAGAGGAAACTTCGGCAGATCGCTTCATGTTCAAGGCAGTTCGATGAGTAACACAGTTCACGGTAGGTTGTAGCGATGATAATCCGTACGATAACACAACGTGTGAGCAGTTCGATGATTGAGAACAGAATAGTAAGCTGATTTGTCCTCAGGCATAACTAATAAGAGATTTGCGCATGTGCGTCTGCTTGATGACGTCAGTCCTTCACGTGGAAAAATCATGACGTCAGATACACCCAACGTCTCCCTGACCGACACCATCTTGGATCGCCACGTGCTCCAACATATATCAGCTCTCGCAAAACGCTTGGGGTGACGTCGCGGAATATCTAAAGGTTAGGTTTAGACGAATATTGGGAGCATTCTTGCAGTGTGGTGATCCACTAAATGAGTAACGGACATGATTATCACCGTAGGTCACATGTTGTCTAGGAATTTTATATGTTTTTCCATAAATCTTAATTTTGCTGAGATCATCACCAAAATATTCAACTTCATTTTCAAGGCGGTTAAGATAATCTGTAGCTTCAGAATCAGAAAATAATTTCTCATATGAAAAATGGAGGCCATCGTTATGACATATCTTAGAAGAATGCATTTCTTCAGACGAAAGAAAATGTAGCAGTAATTGAAAAAAGCAGTATCTTCACACCCAGCAACGAAGCGAGAATGAAACTGACAGACTTGAGATAAGACGTACGCCTAACGAATGCGCGAGTCATCGATGATGCAAGCAGGAGCACATTACGGACAGGTGCAAATGATCAAGAATTAAGCACGTCGCTTTAAAACCAGTGTTAAATAAGCATTCAAAAAGTACAATTTCCCGAAGGGAGAAAATGAAATTGAATACGTGTGTGAGAAAAAAATGGCGGTGATCGTAAAATGTCGAGCCCCTTCCCCACAAAAGATAAAATGGCGGCGACTGCTAGCAGGATGGCAACATGGTGACTCACCCACACACGTGGCGCACAAATCACATCTCAAAGTCCAATCGCGTCGCCTTTCCAGGCAGTAGTTCACCAAATTTAATGTACGTGACCTATTAATAAAGAATATGCTGCCAAGGAAAAGGCGACGCGATTGGTCTTTGAGATGGGATTTGTGCGCCACGTGTGTGGGTGAGTCACCATGTTGCCATCCTGCTAGCGGTCGCCGCCATTTTATTTTTTGTGGGGAGGGGCTTGACATTTCACGATCACCGCCATTTTTTTCTCACACACGTAGTCAATTTCATTTTCTCCTTCGGGAAATTGTACTTTTTGAATGCTTATTTGACACTGGTTTTAAAGCGACGTGCTTAATTCTTGATCATTTGCACCTGTCCGTAATGTGCTCCTGCTTGCATCATCGATGACTCGCGCATTCGTTAGTCGTACGTCTTATCTCAAGTCTGTCTGTTTCATTCTCGCTTCGTTGCTGGGTGTGAAGATACTGCTTTTTCAATTACTGCTACATTTTCTTTCGTCTGAAGAAATGCATTCTTCTAAGATATGTCGTAAGGATGGCCTCCATTTTCATATGAGAAATTATTTTCTGATTCTGAAGCTACAAATTATCTTAACCGCCTTGAAAATGAAGTTGAATATTTTGGTGATGATCTCAGCAAAATTAAGATTTATGGGAAAACATATAAAATTCCTAGACAACATGTGGCCTACGGTGATAATCATGTCCGTTACTCATTTAGTGGATCACCACACTGCAAGAATGCTCCCAATATTCGTCTAAACCTAACCTTTAGATATTCCGTGACGTCAACCCCAAGCGTTTTGCGAGAGCTGATATATGTTGGAGCACGTGGCGATCCAAGATGGTGTCGGTCAGGGAGACGTTGGGTGTATCTGACGTCATGAATTTTCCACGTGGAGGACTGACGTCATCAAGCAGACACACATACTCAAGTCTCTTATCGCCTAAGGACAAATCAGCTTTCCCCGTCATTCTGCTGTGCTGGAGCACGTGGTGATTCAAGATGGCGTCGGTCAGGGAGACGTTGGGTGTATCTGACATCATGATTTTTCCACGTGGAGGACTGACGTCATCAAGCAGACGCACATGCGCAAATATCTTATTAGTTTTGCCTGAGGACAAATCAGCTCACTATTCTGTTCTCAATCATCGAACTGCTCACACGTTGTGTTATCGTACGGATTATCATCGCTACAACCTACCGTGAACTGTGTTACTCATCGAACTGCCTTGAACATGAAGCGATCTGCCGAAGTTTCCTCTGCTACTGCTACAAAGAAGGTGTGTGTTCCTACAAAGCCTGAGCCTCATGCTGAATCAGGCATCTCATTAGAAAGCCTTCCTCCACATCATGTTTCGTTGGGTGGAAATAAGTTAGCAAAAGTGTCTGATTTCACAGGCACTGTGAGAGTACACATTCGAAGTTATGTTGTGAAAAAGGAAAAACTGTTTCCTTCCAAGTACGGAGTCACCATGTCAGCTAAAACATTTAAGGAATTTATGGAAAACTGCTATATGTATGATGGAAGTAATGAAATCGTGGTTTCAACAAGGAATTGATGATGAACTGTTTCCCTTCCCTCGTGAAATTGCTTACCGTTTTCAACAACTTCACGTTCTGACTGATGATTCGTTTATGTTGAATCGAGCATCAGTGTCATTAACATGCGACCAATTTGAAACTCTGAAAGATGCATGCAAAAAGCTTTGGATCAGTGTAAAAAAATTACAGTTTGGATCCACCTTCCAAAATGCCGTGTTACAACAACAAGGAACTTTGACTACTTTTTCCGTGGACATTCAAAAACTGAAAGACGTTCTCGTGGAAGTGGTAAGAGCTACCATTAAGGAAAATGTAGAAAAGCTTTTCTACTGTAGGGAGTGTCATCTTCCAGTGCTTCTTATGCCAAATAATCAGCTAGGTCATGACTGTATGAATTCCACAGCAAGCGATCGGTGGCATAGATGCTTTGATAAGGCATTTGCACTTATCGAACCCAAAGTACTTGGGATTGCTTACGCCAATGCCTGCTCAGTTGCAAAAGTTTCAGTTCTCAGATTTATTCTTGAAGATCTTGATGTTTGCGAAATTCTCAAGACTGTTCAAAATATGGAGTGTGATGATGATTTCGAGGTTTAAAGAAAACCAAGTCCTTTTTAGGACTTCAAAACAGTCCTTTTCAGGACTACTTTTATTTCATTATTTTTTGTCATTCATTTATATTTTTTTCTGTTTGAATGTGAGTGTATGTGAACGAAGAAGGTCACTGGCGTGGGCTTAATTGCTCCGTACACCTTAATGTGTTTCTCCAATATTATGGAACCATGTTTGGTGAAGTTCACCACCTCTTTTGCTACAAGAAGGCAACAACAAGGGATTTAGTCATCCTGATACCTCCATCTTTGAATGGGTAATACGAGCATTGGTTGAATAACTCACTCGGGGGACCTTCAGCCGTAGCAAATTCTTTGCATATGGATAATTTCAGTTTTCTTTCCTTGATGTATATTTCTTCTGTTCGATTAACACTAGACGAAATTTAACTTTCTCGAAACTAACCTTATATAGAAAAAAAAAAAAAAATAGTCTTTGCCAATTATGAAAAAAGTGTAAAACAACTCATTAAGAAAACTATTTTTGGGAAAAGTATGAAATTTTAGTTTATGTCATGATAATAAATGTCGGTGAGACTTATTCTAAAGTTAAAAAATATATCTGAAGTTTTTGTTACATTTCTGATATTAGGAAAGTTTGTATGGAAATGTGAGAGTGATCGAGTCGAAAAGAAACAAGTTTGTTGGAATGAAACAGGAAAAAAGTACTACAAAGAAAAAAAAATCGAAGTACAGTGTAAAGCAAAGTTAAACAAAATACGTAAACGTAGAACAGTTTTTCGAAAAATGAATTAAGTCGTTATACAGAGAAAAGAACTAAGTCTTTCTTAAAAAAATTATTACATTTGTTTGGAGAAATTCGATATTTTAGATACATGTTGAGAATAGCTGCTTTTCTGGTGAGTTAGGAAATTGCTATGTAGGGGAAAAAATGTTTGCTAAGAACACGATGTTTAGTGGAAGTACGGACTTGGTCGCTATGTCTCCAGAATGAATGTTTTTTCTGTTGATTTAGAAAAAATATACTGAAAATATATTGCAAAGGATATAAATTTTATCGTAAGAAATAATGCTTTAGAATGAATGTCTTGACAATGAATGCTTTTCCTGTTGGGTCAGTTAAAGAAAAGTATAGCAAATTAGGATAGAATGAAATAATATGAATATTTCACATACATGCAGGTTTTTAGGAATACTTAAGTGAGTTGGAAAGTGAGGGAAACAAAAATTCTGAAGTGTTTGGTACATCTTGTAATATCAATTTGTTAAGAAACGTTTACTCAAATGAAATGAAAAAATAAAGTCATAGTAAAGAAAATACTAATGCAATCGAATTTTAACTGTCATAGATCTGTATATTTCTCGTATACCCACGAAAAGGTAAGATAGAAAAATTTATTAAGTTATACATTAAAAGAAAGAAAGAAAAGTGGCTTACATATGAAAAAGAAATAATAATGAAGAAACGCCTGTTGAAAGGAAATAGAAAAGTAAAGTTGGAATAAAGAAAATACTGTTGCAGTCCAATTTTTACCACTACAGATCTGTATATTTCTCATAAATGTAAGCTTTTAGGAATACTTAAAAATGAATTTTGAAAAATATTACGTTACATGAAGAAACAAAACAAAATATCTGAAGTTTTGCTACATCTTGTGATATCAAGTCGTTAAGAAACGTTGGTTGAAATGAAATGAAAAAATAAAGTCTGAATCGTGAACATAGAATGATATTCAAAACACAAAATTACGTTAAATAGTTGAAAATGCGAAAAAAAAATGTTTGTCAGAAAGAAATGTAAAAATAAAGAAAATATTGTTTCAATCGAATTTTTAACTGCTATAGATCTGTATATTTCTTGTACATACATGAAACAGCGATGTAAAAAAATAAATTAAGTCACATTTAAAGCAAGTAAGAAAAAAAATAGTTTAAGAGGAGAAAAACAAATCTGAAGTTTTGTCACATCCGGAAATTCAAG
Organism: Macrothele yani; assembly: GCA_039090855.1. NCBI lineage: Eukaryota > Metazoa > Arthropoda > Arachnida > Araneae > Macrothelidae > Macrothele > Macrothele yani. The sequence continues at coordinate 71,888,709 of CM077010.1, read as the reverse complement.
TCGTTAAGAAACGTTGGTTGAAATGAAAAAAATAAAGTCAGAATATAAATATGAGGCAGTTTGCAAAGTTTGAAATAAAATAATGGACGAATGCGCGAACATAGAATGATATTCAAAACATAGATTAAGTTAGATTGCGGGAATTGAGAAGAAAAAACGTATGTTAGAAAGAAATGTATAAATACAGTTAAAATGCAGAAAATATTGTTTCAATGGAATTTTAACTACTGTAAATCAAAGAAATGGAAAAATACAGTACGATTGAAGAAATCAATTGAATTTTAACTACTATAGGTCCGTGTATTTCTTGTACACACATAGAAAAGTGAGATAGAAAAATAGATTAAACCATACATTAAAAGCAAGTAAGAAAAAAAAACAGTTTCAGAGGGAAAAAGTTAAAAATCTGAAGTTTTGTATCACCTTGTGGAACAAATATCAAGTCGTTAAGAAACGTATGTTGGGTTAAATAAAAAAAAAAAAAGATACTGTTATGAACGAATTTTATGTATATCTGCTATAGATCTGCATATTTCTTGCGCAAACATGAAACATCTATATAAAAAACCAGATTAAGTCATACATTAAAAACAAGTAAGAAAAGTTCTTTGCGTAGGAAAAAGAAATAATAATGAAGAAACGTTGGCTTGTTTAAATCAGAAAAAATAAAGCCTCGATAAAAGTAGTTGTTAGATTGAAAAGTAAGAAAATAAAATAATGATGGTACATCGAGAAGTTTAACGAGTATGCAAGCATTTAGAAAAAAAGTAGATTAAGATAATGGATTAAAAGGTACATTTCACTGATTAATCATAAAAGAAAATACGGAAAGATAAAAAAAATATTTTAACTATGTATAAAACATTGCGGCTTTGTATGGCGGAAAAAGGTACACGTTAAAAAAAGTAACAGAAAATGTCATGAACACGTAAATACGTTAATAAACAATCGTGTTTTAAGATTATGTCTGCAGCACAAAACTTTGGAAAACATCTTTATGTTGGAACGTCCGTTGAAAATGCGTGAAGTCTCTTCAAAGAAAATAAAAAAATCGTTACGTTGAAGAATTATGAATATAAAATGGGAAATTAGGGGAAAAAATAAGGAATAAATTCGTTGCAAAATGATCAAGTTATTGAAAAAGTCAGTCTTGGAACTTAATGTGTCTACAGAATCTCAAATGACGTCAACCGCCGGCCCCGCGGTGGAAATGGCGTTGGCTGATGTCATATCTGCTATCACGAGATGCGTCATACATCATAGTCACTCGTCCCATAACACGTGTCATACAAAGTTTTCTGAGTCAAAGAGAAAATGGTGAGTCATCCCAAAACACATGTCGGACAAAAGATAGCGGAACATGAATAAACAGGAACGAAATTTTTTCAAACAAAGCCTTTTCTCGTCTAAATTAAAATTGGAGGAAAGAAAAATATAAGAATTCAAAAAATAACGCAACGTCTATAAAAATTCCTAGTTAAAAAAACGTAACAGAAAATGTCATGAACACGTAAATACGTTAATAAACAGTCGTGTTTTGAGATTATGTCTGCAGCACAAAACTTTGGAAAACATCTTTATGTTGGAACGTCCGTTGAAAATGCGTGAAGTCTCCTCAAAGAAAATAAAAAAATCGTTACGTTGAAAAATTATGAATATAAAATGGGAAATTAGGGAAAAAATAAGAAATAAATTCGTTGCAAAATGATCAAGTTATTGAAAAAAAAATCAGTCTTGGAACTTAATGTGGCTATAGAATCTCAAATGACGTCAACCGCCGACCCCGCGGTGGAAATGGCGTTGGCTGATGTCATGTCTGCTATCACGACATGCGTCACACATCATAGTCACTCATCCCAAAACACGTGTCATACAAAGTTTTCTGAGTCAAAGAGAAAATGGTGAGTCATCCCAAAACACATGTCGGACAAAAGATAGTGGAACATGAATCAACAGGAACGAAATCTTTTCAAACAAAGCCTTTCCTCGTCTAAATTAAAATTGTAGGAAAGAAAAATATAAGAATTAAAAAAATAATGCAACGTCTATAAAAATTATAACACTTCACGGAGTTCTAAAAATATAAATTTAATAAAACAAATTTGAGGAAATGCTTCGATTGAAAAAACTTCCTTCAAAAATTTGACAAAGTCCAGTAAATCTCCCGAGAAAATAAAAAAATAAATAAAGCCGACCCCGCTGAGGAGAAAACGACGTTGGCTGATGTCATATCTGCTATCACGAATGCGTCACTCATCATAATGACTCATCCCAAAACACGTGTCATACAAAATTTTCTTAGTCAAAGAGAAAATTGTGACTCATCCCAAAACACATGGTTCACAAAATGACAACGTGGTGAAACTAAAATGGCGGAACATGAATCAACGGGAACGAAATCTTTTCAAACAAAGCCTTTCCTCGCCTAAATTAAAATTGGAGGGAGGACAAATATAAGAATTAAAAAATAATGCAACGTCTATAAAAATTATAACACCTCAGGGAATTCCTGAAAATATAAATTTAATAAAAAAACATATTGGAAAGACTTCCTTCAAAAATTTGACACTTCAATAAATCTCCCGAGAAAATTAAAAAAATAATGCAACGTCTATAAAAATTATAATACCTCAGGGAATTCGTAAAAAAATATTGGAAAGACTTCTTAAAAATTTGTCAACGTCCAATAAATCTCCCGAGAAAAGTTCCAAAACGCACCGCTAGTGGGGGCAACGTACACCCCCTTTCCCCCACTCGGTCGTTTAGTGGATCTCAAAGATCGATTAAAAGTTCCCAAAAGCAACGCGAGGGGGCAGCACATCGAGTTGACATCCCCCTATATCCACCCCTTTCTCCCACTCGGTCGTTGCCATCTCTCAAAGGTCCATTAAAAGTTCCAAGAAGCACCGCTAGGGGCAGCACATCTCCTTTCCCCGACTCGGTCGTTGCCATCTCTCAAAGGTCCATCGAAAGTTCCAAAAAGCACCGCTAGGGGGCAGCACATCGATCCAAGTGACAGTGCACATCGATCCAGTGACCCTAAATTAAGGACGGGCGACTGCTTATAGCCCATTGAGTTGCTCACGGTGGTCGTTAAACCTCCAATAAAAAAAAAAATAAAAACATAAATGCAAGTACAGATTTACAGATATTGGAGAACTGGAATCCGAAAGTAGTTGTGATGGATTTTGAAACATACCTCTACAAAATTATTTCCCTCTATACACATAACAACCAGAGCCTTTGGCGAACTGGGATTAGTGAATGAATATAACAATAACAAGGAGATAAGGGAACACCTCTGAATGTTTGCTTCCCTGGCCTATCTTCCTGTGGAAAATGCAGACGATGGCTGGATATGAACTCAAGAATCCAGTACGATTAATGAAAACCTTCAGAACTTTTATGATTATTTCGTGAACAACTGGCAGCAAAATACCGTAATCACTGTAAAAATATGGAATTGGAAAAAACAAAGACACAGAACAAATAATGTCGTCGATGGCTGAAAGCATCGGTTATATGCAGCTATCAAAAATCCTCATCGTAAAATCGCGAAGTTAATAAGGTGCTTGAAAGATGAAGCAAGGCACAGCGACTTCCTGTACGACAGAAAGTGCCTAAATCTCGAGGGCAAGAAAAAAAAAAGCAGCAATCAAATTGGATTAGCGGATAAGCAAACCTATATCTGCGGTGGCTTCTGACCATTCGTTCGAGATCGGTCCGGGTTCGAATTCCGGTGAGGCGTGGATGTTGTGGTTGTCTTACGGCACTGGCACTCTCCCTTCTCTGGAACCAGCAGCCCTAAATTAGCGACGGGGACCTGCTTATAGTCCATTGAGTTGCTCATTAAACCCCAAATAATAATAATAATAATAATAAACTATGGCAGAGTTTTACACAACCGCAAATATCCGACGTTGTTTGAAGAATCTATGGTTCATTCAGAAGTTGGAATAATGAAGAAATCAGCAGCTACCTTCAGTTTCGTAATTTTATTATGAAACTAGATATACATTATAAAAACAGCTTTTTTATGAGAATATTTGTGTAATCTATTTTACATTTTCTTTTGAAACACCGAAGCCGAAATAAAATAAAACTTCAATGAAAAAACAATAACTTTTTCAGAAATAGGGGTTGAAAAAAGTTATAGCTACACTGGGAATTAATTCTCATAGATGTACTGGCTCCGGCTACAGTGTACAAAGTAGCGTACAAAAAAGTTATTAAAAAACAACAACATACCTTTTGAACTGGCTGAAGAGAAGATATTCAATTAGAATGAAATACACATGTGTATATCGCCCATTAGTCAGTATACCACTTTTCCAATATTTGAGAGACCAAACAATGTTTAACCCTTCTGGTAAGAGATTAGAAACGGGGTGTGTTTTCCTGTTTCCCTAATCCCTCACTAAGTCCTTACCCTTTTTCCCAGTTGCGGACAGAACGGAGATCTGTCAGCAATTGGCACTGTCTTTCCCACTGTCCGCAATTGGGAAGGCACCGACGTCGGCGGTCATATGGGGAGGGCTGGCCGGTAGACTACCCTTATTTTGCTTTAGCTTTTTCATATAAACATATACTATGTTTATATGATAATGATCTGAAATATACTGTTTCATAAAATACAAATTATTTGCCCTTTTTTCTTTGTGAATTAATGGCGTTTGTTTCATCCGTATTATTACATAAAAGCGAATTCCTAATTGCAATATTTTATAGCAGTTCTCATTCTCTGCTGTTCTTCTAAGCCAGTATATTTAGCTTTTCTATTTTTGAAGTCCGTATCTTTGTATATCTTCCTGGACCTGAGACATTACTCGGCGGTTCGGACATTTGGGCACCGGACTTTTGGGCACCCTGACATTTTGGCACATTTCCTTTTAAAGCAATGAAATTGCGGTGCGTTAAAAATTATAGTGTTCCGATATTTCTCCCTGCTTGAGCAAGTGGTGTGCACAAAATTTTTTCACTTATATCTTATAACCATTAAGAAATTGAGACATATTTACGATTTTCTGTCTGAAAGACGGGGCGGACATTTCGGCACCCGGACTTTTGGGCACAAATGTTTAAGGGGCCGTATAACAATTGCCGTTTCTTGGCCCAATAGTAAGAGTTTGACCGCGAAAATGTTCGCCGTAAGTTACTACTTAGGAATTAAATATTTACTGGCACATGCCTACTCAGCAAACCTGTCGGGGGGGCTATATCAAAAGTGTAAAATGTAACATATGAAAAATTTGTCTTCCGGTCGGGACATATTCAGCATTTACAAACTACAACTGGAGAATTATCTCAGGGCATGAACCAACTTAGCAAACCTGTCGGGGGGGGGGGGGGGGTAATGCTAAAAGTGAAAAATGTGAAGAATTTCTCGTCCGATTGGGAGATTTTCAGCATTTACAAGCTACAACTGGACACATTATCTGAGCGTATGTGTCTACTCTGGAAACCTGTTGGGGAGGGAGGGTTAATACCCAAACTGCAAAATATGAAGATTTCGCGTCCGATTCGAAGATTTTCAGCATTTACAAGCTACAGCCCCCCCCCCCACCTCCCGCTCGACAGGTTTCCTGAGTAGACACATGCCTTCAGATAATGTGTCGAGTTGTAGCTGCTAAATGCTGAAAATCTCCCGATCAGACGAGAAAATCATCATATTTTACACTTTTAGTATGCCCCCCCTCCCCAGGATTTGTTGAGTAGGCACGTACCCTCAAATAATGTGTCCAGTTGTAAATGCCAAAAATCTCCCGATCGGACGAGGAATTTTTCATAATTTACACTTTTGTTATTAACCCCCCACACACACACACACGCTAGTTTCCTGAGGCAGCAGATGCCCTCAGACAGTTCGATGACTTGTAGCCTGTAATGGCTGAAATCTCCCGATCGGACCAGAAATTCTGTATATTTCATATTTTAGGTTTTAAGCCCCCCCCCCCCCTCCCCACTCCCCACCCGACAAGTTTCCTGGGTTTGCTCATACTCGCAGAGAATTTGTTTAGTTATGGTTTATAGAAAAATATCGTAAATAAGAAAATACGAAATTACGGACATTTTATGTGTGCGGGGGGGGGGGGGCTAAGAAAAATCCTTACCTCCTTCAAGGCTGTCAAACATTTAAAAAAAAGTTTCGTATATTGTAGTGCTTTAAATTTATCAAAAATTTGGCTATATTAACGGCTGGGGGTCTCCCCATGGGCATCCTTGGTGCTATGTAATCATGAATATCATGTAATCCATATTCATGATTATGAGCTATGAAATCCCGCTCCAGGACGACGAAATTGTCAAGTTTTCGGATATAATGCTTGTCATGTTTACACCCAAAAAACATATTGTCATCTTCAAAATGTGTGCATGGTAGTATTTTTTTAAATTCAATTATAATTGTCGTTTGTCTTACTGGAAACGTTTTCTCCATTCAAATCCCCTCACAGCGAAGAAAAACGGCAATTTTTGTACGGCCCCTCAAGATTTGTGCCAAAATGTCCGGGTGCCCAAATGTCCTAAACTCAGATTACATGCCTTGAGTTGGCACAGGGGTCACCGAGTGTCCTCGCAGTGACGTCACAGCGTCTTCCAATTCCCCCTCGGTAGGAGCACGAAACTGAGACTGAGACCGCAAGACAAAAGGATGAGTCACCAGCCCTTCCTTATTCTCTAGCCCTGCAACGCATCAGCGTGAGGGATCAGTTTGCCGGCGACATGAGATATGGTAAAATTAAATTAGGAAGTAGCCAAACTCCAACGTTGTAATTTTGAACTTTGCGATGCGAAACGGGTGAGAAAAGTAAGGGGGTTGTGATCGGACATAACTTCGACCCGGTTACCGAAAATCCACCCTTCAATGTTTTGCAAACTCCATACTATGGCGTACGCCTCCTTATGGCTGGCCGATCATCTTCCTTGGGTCCCATTTAATTTTTTTGCTGGCATAGGCCACTGACCTAATGTTGCCTTCCTCATACCTCTGACTCAAACAACATGCCACCGCAAAGGAACTCGCATCAGTGTGTAAGATAAAATGTTTACTGAAATCCGGGGTGTTTAATACCGGTGCTTTGCACAAATTTTCCTTCAGAGTCCTAAATGATTCCTCCAACTTTTCCGACCAAACTACCCTACCTGCCGCCCTTTTTCCTGTGCAACCTATTAAAGGTTTGGCTACCTTCGCGAAGTTGGGTACATAATCACGGTAATCCCCACATAATCCCAAAAAGCTACGTATTTCCTTTTTCGTCTGAGGGAACAAAAAGTCCCTGATGGCCTGCAATTTCTCCTACGCACCTACATTAGTACCAGCTTTACATAATGATTCTGTACACGACCACAAATTTTCTGGAGGGTGCAGAAAATTCACACGCCCGCCCCCTCCCTTCCCCATTTTCTAAGAGCTCTGCAGAGGTAATATCGAGGATACACTGACCGACTCTAGAGGTCCAGAATATAAAATCACGGAAGTTGTTGGTAGAGCCCTCCAAACTAAGCACATCGTATAGCTTTTAAAGATTTCACCAAATTTCTGGGGAAGGGCATACATAGTCTGCCACTAAACACAACATGAAACACAGAAATTGCGAGGAAATCCCTTACCTTGAACACTTGTCTGCGTTCTTAGAAACTAGGGGGAAGGTGAAATCACCCCACCTTCCTGAAAATTCGTGGGCGTGTACAGAATCATTATATAAAGCATGGTTCAAAATTTTAACATTTAGGGGGAAAGCCCCCACCCAAACCTCACGTACGCTTCAAGGGGAACATCATAGATTCACGGAAAGACACCAGTGGACCAGAATATAATATTACGGTAGTTGGGGATAGGGCCCCCCCCCCCCCCAAACCAAGTGTATCTCGGATCATCGTCAATATATTTCTTTAAATTAAAATACAATTCTCGCTTGGTTCACATGCAACGTTTTTTCGAAATTCGTTTGGAGTTCCCAATTCAGTTCTCAATATAGGCCTAGAAACGCAATTTTCATAGACCCCCCCCCATTCCCCTTGAACTTCTGTGGCCAGTTGCCCTAAACTCGTACGAACCACCATGAAAATTCAAATCCAGACAAACAAAAGAGTTCCTTCCCTCGTTAAGCATCTTGAAAAACCACCACACATATTTTGGAAGACTGCCCCACTGGAAACATTGTCACCCATTCAAAGTGTTCTTCGGAGGAACAGCAATTTGTTCCCGGCCCCGTAATGAAAGCAAATTGTGGCAATGTTCCATATTGCTGAAAGATGTGTGACAGGGTTGTCGGTAAATTGCCACACCGGAACACTGCCACACATTAGAGTTTCTGTGTGGAAGTTTACAGTGAACCATTTGTTCTGGGGGTATTTCGTCCGGGGTATTTTTACCGCTTTTCAGTTTTCAGGGGTATTTTTCCTACATGCAGAAATTTCTCCCACCTCATCCAGGCATTTGCAGTACTATAAACTGCGATAAAGGTTTGAAATGCCGACCCCGGAAATTTCTCCCACAGATTTGTGTTATTTATGCGGCTGAATTTTGTTTTAAAGTAAATGAAAATATAAATTATGACGCCGGATATTTCCCCAACCCAATAATGAAAGTCGAAATGCCGACCCCGAAATTTTCCCCCACCCTGTCAGCCCGCTGATTGCAAGACCGTATTTTACGAAAAAGCGAGGTAACAGTCAAAATACTAATCCGGAATTTCCCCCACTCTCTCAGCCAGTTGACTGTAAGATCATCTTCCATTAAAAACCGCGGTAAGAGTGGAAATACTAACCCGGAAATTTCCCCCACCTCATTCAGCTACTTGCAAGACAGTGTTTTACTATAAACTGCGATAAATGATTGAAATGCCGACCCCGGATTCCCCCTCCTACTTGTGCACGTCGTTCGGTTGCATCTTGTTTGAAAAAGCGTCGAAATGGAAATGATTACCTCGGAAATTTCCCCCACGTTCGATATTTGTGTAAAACGCGATTTGTGCACTTTACCTGACTGAAAAGGCTGGGGAATTTTGTCTGACGGGGACTTTCCTATGGGGAACTTCTCCGAATAAATGGTAAATTTCCTGTGGGGGACACTTCCATCCATCTTAGACATGATGTACTTAACTTCCAAACTTCATTTTTATTGCTTTTACCTGCAAACTTAGCATTGCAGATAAAGCAGCAATAAAAATGTAACATCTATGAAAATATGTCATTATAATTTAGCAAGAGCTATTTTAAAAATTAATTCTTGTATGATAAAAACATGCAGAAAAGTCTAATAAAATTTATTCTACTTACATGAAATTTGCTGGTAGCACCTGGTTTGTGAACAATGGTGGAACACGATCGAGTTGCCCACGTGACACGTGTTGCTTCAGGCGTAGTCTTCCTCCATGTTGATGACTCACAGGGGAACTGATTGAAGTTCTGTCGCGCTTAATTGTAAACGGATTACCCAAACGCCAAATCCTTCCCCTCGGTAGATCATCAGTTAGAAAATTGTTGGCTTGACGCCAACATTCAAGGTTGACGTCTTGCCTACCAGATTGGGAAGAGAATACGGTGGCACGGCGTTGCTAATACGTTAAATTGGAAGCGTGTGCTTCCTGGGACCCCATCAGATAGTTTGTTGAGTTGTAGCTTGTAAAGTCATTTGAAAATCTCCCTAGGGGACCAAAAATACTTTATATTTTATATTTAAGGTATTACCCACCAACCCTTCGAGAGATTTGCTGAGCAGGCACATGCCCTCAGTAAAAATGTGTCCAAATATAGCTTGAAAATCTCCTGATCCGACCAGAAATGCTTTATATTTTACACTTTCGGCACCCCCCCACCCCCCACACACACACAGGGTTCCTGCATTAGCACATACACTCAGATAATTTGTTGCAGATTTGTAGTTTGAAAACCCTGAAATCATTTGTTGAGATGTAGATCAAAAACATTTTTTATAATGAATTACATTAATTATCGCAATTAAGAAAAACGACATTGCGGAAACTTTATATGACTCAGATAACTAACCTCTGAAGGTCGTCGGCACGAGGCGGTGAAAAACGTAATATTTATACGGCCCCTTAAAATTTTTGTGGCAAGTGCTCCGGTGGCTAGTTCTCCTACACCCGTACCATGCTTTATATAATGACTCTGTGCACGACCACAAATTTTCATAAGGGTGGGGTGAATTCAACCCCCGCCCAAATTTCTAAGGGCTCTTCAGGGGTGGCATCGAGGATACACTGAGCGACTTTAGAGGTCCAGAATATAAAATTACCACGGAAGTTGTTGGTAGGACCCACCAAACTAAACACCTCGTATCCCTTTTAAAGACTTCACCAAATTTCTGGGGGAGGGAGGGACGGGCATACATAGTCTGCTATTAAACACAACATGAAGCATAGAAATTGCGGGCATTTCCCTTACCTTGAAACTTGTCTGCGTTCTTAGAAACTTGGGGAGGATGAATTCACCTCACCTTCCTGAAAATTCATGGTCGTGTACAAAATCATTACAGTAGTGTCCAAAATTGCGGAAACCTTTTGGAAACAGGATATTTTTGTATTTTTGAGGTTTGATGGCTCATAAATCATAAAATTATATATCAATGGAAAGATAATTTCATCAAGAATGTAATGCAATAACTTTTACGAAGGATTTTGTATTAGAACAGCAGTTACAAAGAAGAAAAGGTGAAACACAGAAAAAATGAGATATACAAAAATTCTCACGATGTCACTTAATACTTAGTTGGGTAACCTTGAGCGTTAATTACTGCCTTACAACGCCTTCCCATGGAGTGAACCAAGTTTTTTAGTTCTGCAGCTATTATAATGTGAAACCAAGATTTAATTATTGGTTTTATTAATTGGGTTTTATTGCTGAGTTGCTTCTGACTAACAAGTTTCTGCATAGATTTTCGATGGGGTTAAGGTCCGGGCTATTCCCAGGCCATTTCAGCAGTGAATATGATTATCTTGAAACCACTTTTTGCACACAGCAGCAACATGAGATGGAGCTGTATCCTGTTGAAATATAAATGCTTCAATATCTGGGAAAATATCACGTGCTGAAAGCTTCAGTTTGAGCTCAAGCATTTCTTTAATGTATTTTTGGCGATTTATATTCTCATTAATCACAAAATTCTGCCCACTCCTTTTGATGTCATACAACCCCAGATCATAACACTAACTGGGTGTTTTACGGTGCATGTAATGCCATCAGGATGCAAATCTTCTCCGATTCTTCTCCTTATGTATTTTATACCATCCCTACCAAACAGGGAGATTTTGGTCTCATCACTCCAAATAACACTGTCCCATTGTTCCGCTGTCCAGTTAAGATGGATTTTAGCACAGTTTAATCTTTTCAATCTTTGTTTGAGAGATAAAAGTGGCTTTTTCGTGGAATTCTAGATTTTAGACGTAATTCCTGCAGTCAGCGCCGAACAGTCCTTGCACTCAACTTCACATTGCATTGCGCCATTTCATCTTGTATACACCCAGATGATTTTCTTCTGTCACCGTGGCACGGTCTCTTAATTCATCTATCATCACTTGCTGTTGCGTACCTTTTCCTGCCTCTACCAGTCTGGTTTTGTATTGACTGAATCTCCTTATACGTCTTGAAAAATTTAGAAATGTTACCTTTGTTTAAGTTTCCACCAATTTTTTTCTAATTTCTTCATAACTGAAGCCTTGTTCACTTAATAGTACTATTTTACATCGCTTTCTGGGTGACCAGTCAACTGTTTGCGCCATTTCTTTAATTTTATTACGTTTTACAAGCTCACTAAATGAAAGAACGCCAAAAAAAAAAAAAAAACAGCCAACTTTATAGCAATCACATAATACACTGACAAATGTCCTCCTCTCAGCTCCAATACATAACATCTATAACTGAATCCTACTGTGAACTAATTGGCTAATTGCAAAAACAAGATGACACTTGAATGGCTCTCTAAACACTGCTGCTCATTGGCTATATTCAGATGAAGGAAAGCTACTTCATATCAACCAAAGCAAATTGTGCTATTTTTTTCTGGTTATTTGGCTATAACGTTCCATAGAATGCAAATAATTGAACAAAATTTATTGCATTATATTCTTAAGAAAATTATATTTCCAGTGATATATAATTTTATGGTATTACACCAAAAACAAGTGGTCTTATGAGCCATCAAACCTCAAAACTACACTTTTTCCAAAACGTTTCCGCAATTTTGGCCCCTACTGCGTACAAAGCATGGTTCTAATGTTTACAGAGCTACGTCCATTTTAACATTTAGGGGAAAAGCTCTTTTCCCAGACACCTCGCGGACGGTTTAAGGGGTGCATTATGGATACACTGACAAGCGGCCCAGAATATAATATTACGGAAGATGGGTATTGAGCCCCCCCCCCCCCCTCCAACCAAGTGTATCTCGGATCCTCGGCAATTTTTTTTCTTCAAATTATAGTACAATTCTCGCGTCGCCTACATGCATCCTTTTATTCGAAATCCGTTTGGAGTTCCGAATTCAGTTCTCAATCAATATAGGCCCAGAAACGCAATCTTTATATCCCCCTCCCCTCCTCTTGAACTTTTGTGGCCAGTTGCCCTAAACTCGTATGAACCGGCATGAAAATTCAAATAGGGACAAACAAAAGAGTTCCTTCCCTTCCTTAGGCATCTTGGAAAACTGCCCACTGGAAAAATTGTCGCACATTCAAAGTGTTCTTCGGAGGAAGAGCAATTCGTGTCCGTCCCTTAATGAAAAACATGTGACAATTTTCCTGTGTGGCAATGTTCCAAGTTGCTGAAAGATGTGTGGCAGGGTTGTCGGTAAATTGCCACACCGGAACACTGCCACACATCAGAGTTCCTGTGTGGCAGTTTATAGTGAACCGTATGTTCTGGGGGTATTTCCTCCGGTGTATTTTTTCCGGGGGTATTTTTACCGCTTTTCAGTTTTCAAGGGTATTTTTTCTACATCCGGAAATTTCTCCCACCTCATCCAGACACTTGCAGTACTATAAACTGCGGTAAAGGTTTGAAATGCCGACCCCGGAAATTTCTCCCACAGATTTGTGTGACTCGTGCGGCTGAATATTGTTTTAAAGTGGATGAAAATATAAATGATGATACCGGATATTTACCCCACTCCATCCTGAAAGTCGAAATGCCGACCCCGGAATTTTCCTTCACCCTGTCAGCCCGCTGACTGCAAGACCGTTTTTAACGAAAAAGCACGGTAACAGTCAAAATACTAATCCGGAATTTTCCCCCACTCTGTCAGCCTGCTGACTGAAAGATCATTTCCCATTAAAACCCGCGGTAAGAGTGGAAATACTAACCCGAAAATTTCCCCCACCTCATTCAGCTACTTGCAAGACAGTGTTTTACTATAAACGGCGATAAATGATTGAAATGCTGACCCCGGAATCCCCCCCCCCTTTGTGCACGTTGTTCGGCTGCACCTTGTTTGAAATAGCGCTGAAATGATAAAGATTACCCTGGAAATCTCCCCCACTTTCGATATTTTGTGTAAAACGCGATTTGTGCACGTTCCCTGACTGAAAAAGGTGTGGGATTTTGTCTGAGGGGAACTTCTCCGAATGAAGGGTAAATTTCCTGTGGAGGACACTTCCATCCACCTTAGACATGATGTACTTCATTTTTATTGCTTTTTCCTGCAAATTTCGCATTGCAGATAAAGCAGCAATAAAAATGTAACATCTATGAAAACATGCCATTATAATTTAGCAAGAACTATTTTAAAATTAATTCTTTTATGATAAAAACATGCAGAAAAGTCTAATAAGATTTATTCTACTTACATGAAAGTTGCAGGTAGCACTTGGTGTGTTAACAATGGTGGAACAAGATCGAGTTGCCCACGTGACACGTGTTGCTTCAGGCGTAGTCTTCCTCCATGTTGATGACTCACAGGGGAACTGATTGGAGTTCGGTTTGTAATCGGATTACCCAAACGCCAAATCCTTCTCCTCGGTAGATCATCAGTTAGAAAATCGTTGGCTTAACTCCAACATTCAAGGTTGACGTCTTGCCTACCAGATTGGGAAGAGAATACGGTGGCACGGCGTTGCGCCGACGTTAAATTGGAAGGGTGTGCTGCCTGGGACTCCATCAGATAGTTTGTTCAGTTGTAGCTTGTAAAGTCATTTGAAAATCTCCCTAGGGGACCAAAAATACTTTATATTTAAGGTATTACCCACCAACCCTTCGAGAAATTTGCTGAGCAGGCACATCCCCTCAGAGAAAATGTGTCCAGTTGTAGCTTCAAAATGCTGAAAACCTCCTGATCGTACCAGAAAGGCTTAACATTTTGCAGTTTCGGTATCCCTCCCCCCCCCCCAACAGGGTTCCTGCTTCAGCACATGCACTCAGAAAATATCAGATGTGTAGTTTGGAAACCCTGAAATCTTTTGTTGAGATGTAGATCATAAACATTTTTTTATAATGAATTACATTAATTATCGCAATTACGAAAAGACGACATTACGGAAACTTTATATGACTCAGATAACAAACCTCTGGGGATCGTGGCACGAGGTGGTCAGAACCGCAATTTTTATACGGCCCCTTTAAAATTTTTGTGGCCAGTTCTCCTACACCCGTAAACATTAGCACCATGCTTTATATAATGACTCTGTACACGACCATGAATTTTCGGGAGGGTGGGGTGAATTCAGCCCCCCCCCCTCCCAGTTTCTAAGACCTCTTCAGGAGTGACATCGAGGATACACTGACCGTCTCTAGAGGTCCAGAATATAAAATTACGGAAGTTGAGTATAGGACCCTCCAAACTGAGCACCTCGTATCCCTTTTAAAGACTTCACCAAATTTCTGGAAGAGGGGGGACGGGCATACATAGTCTGCTATTAAACACTACATGATGCATAGAGATTGCGAGCAAATCCCTTACCTTGAACACTTGTCTGCGTTCTTAGAAACTTGGGGGAGGATGAATTCACCTCACCTTCCTGAAAATTCGTGGTCGTGTACAGAATCATTACAGTAGTGCCCAAAATTGCGGAAACCTTTTGGAAACAGGGTATTTTTGTATTTTTGAGGTTTGATGGCTCATAGCACCACTTTGTTTTGGAGTAATATCATAAAATTAAATATCAATAGAAAGATAATTTCATCAAGAATGTAATGCAATAACTTTTACGAAGGATTTTGTATTAGAACAGCAGTTATAAAGAAGAAAAGCGAAACACATAGAAAAAATGAGATATACAAAAATTCTCACGATATCAGTTAATACTTAGTTGGGTAACCTTGAGCGTTAATTACCGCCTTACAACGCCTTCCCATGGAGTGAAACAAGTTTTTTGGTTCTGCAGCTATTATAATGTGAAACTAAGATTGAATTATTGGTTATATTAATTGGGTTTTACTGCTGGGTTGCTTCTGACTAACAAGTTTCTGCATAGATTTTCGATGGGGTTAAGGTCTGGGCTATTCCCAGGCCATTCCAGCAGTGAATATGATTATCTTGAAACCACTTTTTGCACACAGCAGCAACATGAGATGGAGCTGTATCCTGTTGAAATATAAATGCTTCAATATCTGGGAACATATCACGTGCTGAAAGCTTCAGTTTGGGCTCAAGTATTTCTTTAATGTATTTTTGGCGATTTATATCCCCATTAATCACAAAATTCTGCCCACACCTTTTAATGTCATACAACCCCAGATCATAACACTAACTGGGTGTTTTACGGTGCATGTAATGCAATCAGGATGCAAATCTTCTCCGATTCTTCTCCTTACGTATTTTATACCATCACTACCAAGCAGGGAGACTTTGGTCTCATCACTCCAAATAACACTGTCGCATTATTCCGTTGTCCAGTTAAGATGGATTTTAGCACAGTTTAATCGTTTCAACCTTTGTTTGAGAGATAAAAGTGGCTTTTTCGTGGAATTCTAGCTTTTAGACCTAATTCCTGCAGTCTGCGCCGAACAGTCCTTGCACTCAACTTCACATTGCATTGCGCCATTTCATCTTGTATACACCCAGTTGATTTTCTTCTGTCACCGTGGCACGGTCTCTTAATTCATCTATCATCACTTGCTGTTGCGCACCTTTTCCTGCCTCTACCAGTCTGGTTTTGTATTGACTGAATCTCCTTATACGTCTTGAAAAATTTAGAAATGTCACCTTTGTTTAAGTTTCCACCAATTTTTTTTCTAATTTCTTCATAACTGAAGCCTTGTTCACTTAATAGTACTATTTTACATCGCCTTCTGGTTGATTAGTCAACTCTTTGCACCATTTCTTTAATTTTATTACGTTTTACAAGCTCACTAAATGAAAGAACGCCAAAAAAAAAAAAAAAAAAAAAAACAGCCAACTTTATAGCAATCACATAATACACTGACAAATGTCCTCCTCTCAGCTCCAATACATGACATCAATAACTGAATCCTACTGTAAACTAATTGGCTAATTGCAAAAACAAGATGACACTTGAATGGCTGTCTAAACACTGGTGCTCATTGGCTATATTCAGATGAAGGAAAGCTACTTCATATCAACCAAAGCAAATTGTGCTATTTTTTTCTGGTTATTTGGCTATAACATTCCATAGAATGCAAATAATTGAACAAAATTTATTGCATTATATTCTTAAGAAAATTATATTTCCAGTGACATATAATTTTATGGTATTACACCAAAAACAAATGGTCTTATGAGCCATCAAACCTCAAAACTACACTTTTTCCAAAACGTTTCCGCAATTTTGGCCCCTACTGCGTACAAAGCATGGTTCTAATGTTTACAGAGCTACGTCCATTATAACATTTAGAGGGAAAAAGCTCTTTTCCCAGACACCTCGCGGACGGTTTAAGAGGTGCATTATGGATACACTGACAAGCGGCCCAGAATATAATATTACGGAAGATGGGTATAGAGCCCCCCCCCCCGTCTCCAACCAAGTGTATCTCGGATCCTCGGCAATTTTTTTCTTCAAATTATAGTACAATTCTCGCGTCGCCTACATGCAACGTTCTTTCGAAATCCGTTTGGAGTTCCGAATTCAGATCTCAATCAATATAGGCCCAGAAACGCAATCTTTATATCCCCCTCCCCTCCTCTTGAACTTTTGTGGCCAGTTGCCCTAAACTCGTATGAACCGGCATGAAAATTCAAATTGGGACAAACAAAAGAGTTCCTTCCCTTCCTTAGGCATCTTGGAAAACCGCCCTCTGGAAAAATTGTCGCACATTCAAAGTGTTCTTCGGAGGAAGAGCAATTCGTGTCCGTCCCTTAATGAAAAACATGTGACAATTTTCCTGTGTGGCAATGTTCCAAGTTGCTGAAAGATGTGTGGCAGGGTTGTCGGTAAATTGCCACACCGGAACACTGCCACGCATCAGAGTTCCTGTGTGGCAGTTCATAGTGAACCGTATGTTCTGGGGGTATTTCCTCCGGTGTATTTTTTCCGGGGGTATTTTTACCGCTTTTCAGTTTTCAAGGGTATTTTTTCTACATCCGGAAATTTCTCCCACCTCATCCAGACACTTGCAGTACTCTAAACTGCGGTAAAGGTTTGAAATGCCGACCCCGGAAATTTCTCCCACAGATTTGTGTGACTCGTGCGGCTGAATATTGTTTTAAAGTGGATGAAAATATAAATGATGATACCGGATATTTACCCCACTCCATCCTGAAAGTCGAAATACCGACCCCGGAATTTTCCTTCACCCTGTCAGCCCGCTGACTGCAAGACCGTTTTTAACGAAAAAGCACGGTAACAGTCGAAATACTAATCCGGAATTTTCCCCCACTCTGTCAGCCTGCTGACTGAAAGATCATTTCCCATTAAAACCCACGGTAAGAGTGGAAATACTAACCCGAAAATTTCCCCACCTCATTCAGCTACTTGCAAGACAGTGTTTTACTATAAACGGCGATAAATGATTGAAATGCTGACCCCGGAATCCCCCCCCCTTTGTGCACGTTGTTCGGCTGCACCTTGTTTGAAATAGCGCTGAAATGATAAAGATTACCCTGGAAATCTCCCCCACTTTCGATATTTTGTGTAAAACGCGATTTGTGCACGTTCCCTGACTGAAAAAGGTGTGGGATTTTGTCTGAGGGGGACGTTCCTATGGGGAACTTCTCCGAATGAAGGGTAAATTTCCTGTGGAGGACACTTCCATCCACCTTAGACATGATGTACTTAACTTCAAACTTCATTTTTATTGCTTTTTCCTGCAAATTTCGCATTGCAGATAAAGCAGCAATAAAAATGTAACATCTATGAAAACATGCCATTATAATTTAGCAAGAACTATTTTAAAATTAATTCTTTTATGATAAAAACATGCAGAAAAGTCTAATAAGATTTATTCTACTTACATGAAAGTTGCACGTAGCACTTGGTGTGTTAACAATGGTGGAACAAGATCGAGTTGCCCACGTGACACGTGTTGCTTCAGGCGTAGTCTTCCTCCATGTTGATGACTCACAGGGGAACTGATTGGAGTTCGGGCGCGCTTGATTGTAATCGGATTACCCAAACGCCAAATCCTTCTCCTCGGTAGATCATCAGTTAGAAAATCGTTGGCTTAACTCCAACATTCAAGGTTGACGTCTTGCCTACCAGATTGGGAAGAGAATACGGTGGCACGGCGTTGCGCCGACGTTAAATTGGAAGGGTGTGCTGCCTGGGACTCCATCAGATAGTTTGTTCAGTTGTAGCTTGTAAAGTCATTTGAAAATCTCCCTAGGGGACCAAAAATACTTTATATTTTATATTTAAGGTATTACCCACCAACCCTTCGAGAAATTTGCTGAGCAGGCACATCCCCTCAGAGAAAATGTGTCCAGTTGTAGCTTCAAAATGCTGAAAACCTCCTGATCGTACCAGAAAGGCTTAACATTTTGCAGTTTCGGTATCCCTCCCCCCCCCCAACAGGGTTCCTGCTTCAGCACATGCACTCAGAAAATATCAGATGTGTAGTTTGGAAACCCTGAAATCTTTTGTTGAGATGTAGATCATAAACATTTTTTTATAATGAATTACATTAATTATCGCAATTACGAAAAGACGACATTACGGAAACTTTATATGACTCAGATAACAAACCTCTGGGGATCGTGGCACGAGGTGGTCAGAACCGCAATTTTTATACGGCCCCTTTAAAATTTTTGTGGCCAGTTCTCCTACACCCGTAAACATTAGCACCATGCTTTATATAATGACTCTGTACACGACCATGAATTTTCGGGAGGGTGGGGTGAATTCAGCCCCCCCCCCTCCCAGTTTCTAAGACCTCTTCAGGAGTGACATCGAGGATACACTGACCGTCTCTAGAGGTCCAGAATATAAAATTACGGAAGTTGAGTATAGGACCCTCCAAACTGAGCACCTCGTATCCCTTTTAAAGACTTCACCAAATTTCTGGAAGAGGGGGGACGGGCATACATAGTCTGCTATTAAACACTACATGATGCATAGAGATTGCGAGCAAATCCCTTACCTTGAACACTTGTCTGCGTTCTTAGAAACTTGGGGGAGGATGAATTCACCTCACCTTCCTGAAAATTCGTGGTCGTGTACAGAATCATTACAGTAGTGCCCAAAATTGCGGAAACCTTTTGGAAACAGGGTATTTTTGTATTTTTGAGGTTTGATGGCTCATAGCACCACTTTGTTTTGGAGTAATATCATAAAATTAAATATCAATAGAAAGATAATTTCATCAAGAATGTAATGCAATAACTTTTACGAAGGATTTTGTATTAGAACAGCAGTTATAAAGAAGAAAAGCGAAACACATAGAAAAAATGAGATATACAAAAATTCTCACGATATCAGTTAATACTTAGTTGGGTAACCTTGAGCGTTAATTACCGCCTTACAACGCCTTCCCATGGAGTGAAACAAGTTTTTTGGTTCTGCAGCTATTATAATGTGAAACTAAGATTGAATTATTGGTTATATTAATTGGGTTTTACTGCTGGGTTGCTTCTGACTAACAAGTTTCTGCATAGATTTTCGATGGGGTTAAGGTCTGGGCTATTCCCAGGCCATTCCAGCAGTGAATATGATTATCTTGAAACCACTTTTTGCACACAGCAGCAACATGAGATGGAGCTGTATCCTGTTGAAATATAAATGCTTCAATATCTGGGAAAATATCACGTGCTGAAAGCTTCAGTTTGGGCTCAAGTATTTCTTTAATGTATTTTTAGCGATTTATATTCTCATTAATCACAAAATTCTGCCCACTCCTTTTGATGTCATACAACCCCAGATCATAACACTAACTGGGTGTTTTACGGTGCATGTAATGCCATCAGGATGCAAATCTTCTCCGATTCTTCTCCTTATGTATTTTATACCATCCCTACCAAACAGGGAGATTTTGGTCTTATCACTCCAAATAACACTGTCCCATTGTTCCGCTGTCCAGTTAAGATGGATTTTAGCACAGTTTAATCTTTTCAATCTTTGTTTGAGAGATAAAAGTGGCTTTTTCGTGGAATTCTAGATTTTAGACCTAATTCCTGCAGTCAGCGCCGAACAGTCTTTGCACTCAACTTCACATTGCATTGCGCCATTTCATCTTGTATACACCCAGATGATTTTCTTCTGTCACCGTGGCACGGTCTCTTAATTCATCTATCATCACTTGCTGTTGCGTACCTTTTCCTGCCTCTACCAGTCTGGTTTTGTATTGACTGAATCTCCTTATACGTCTTGAAAAATTTAGAAATGTCACCTTTGTTTAAGTTTCCACCTATTTTTTTTCTAATTTCTTCATAACTGAAGCCTTGTTCACTTAATAGTACTATTTTACATCGCTTTCTGGGTGACCAGTCAACTGTTTGCGCCATTTCTTTAATTTTATTACGTTTTACAAGCTCACTAAATGAAAGAACGCCAAAAAAAAAAAAAAAAAAAAAAAAAAAAAAAAACAGCCAACTTTATAGCAATCACATAATACACTGACAAATGTCCTCCTCTCAGCTCCAATACATAACATCAATAACTGAATCCTACTGTGAACTAATTGGCTAATTGCAAAAACAAGATGACACTTGAATGGCTCTCTAAACACTGCTGCTCATTGGCTATATTCAGATGAAGGAAAGCTACTTCATATCAACCAAAGCAAATTGTGCTATTTTTTTCTGGTTATTTGGCTATAACGTTCCATAGAATGCAAATAATTGAACAAAATTTATTGCATTATATTCTTAAGAAAATTATATTTCCAGTGATATATAATTTTATGGTATTACACCAAAAACAAGTGGTCTTATGAGCCATCAAACCTCAAAACTACACTTTTTCCAAAACGTTTCCGCAATTTTGGCCCCTACTGCGTACAAAGCATGGTTCTAATGTTTACAGAGCTACGTCCATTTTAACATTTAGGGGAAAAGCTCTTTTCCCAGACACCTCGCGGACGGTTTAAGGGGTGCATTATGGATACACTGACAAGCGGCCCAGAATATAATATTACGGAAGATGGGTATTGAGCCCCCCCCCCTCCAACCAAGTGTATCTCGGATCCTCGGCAATTTTTTTTCTTCAAATTATAGTACAATTCTCGCGTCGCCTACATGCATCCTTTTATTCGAAATCCGTTTGGAGTTCCGAATTCAGATCTCAATCAATATAGGCCCAGAAACGCAATCTTTATATCCCCCTCCCCTCCTCTTGAACTTTTGTGGCCAGTTGCCCTAAACTCGTATGAACCGGCATGAAAATTCAAATTGGGACAAACAAAAGAGTTCCTTCCCTTCCTTAGGCATCTTGGAAAACTGCCCACTGGAAAAATTGTCGCACATTCAAAGTGTTCTTCGGAGGAAGAGCAATTCGTGTCCGTCCCTTAATGAAAAACATGTGACAATTTTCCTGTGTGGCAATGTTCCAAGTTGCTGAAAGATGTGTGGCAGGGTTGTCGGTAAATTGCCACACCGGAACACTGCCACACATCAGAGTTCCTGTGTGGCAGTTTATAGTGAACCGTATGTTCTGGGGGTATTTCCTCCGGTGTATTTTTTCCGGGGGTATTTTTACCGCTTTTCAGTTTTCAAGGGTATTTTTTCTACATCCGAAAATTTCTCCCACCTCATCCAGATACTTGCAGTACTCTAAACTGCGGTAAAGGTTTGAAATGCCGACCCCGGAAATTTCTCCCACAGATTTGTGTGACTCGTGCGGCTGAATATTGTTTTAAAGTGGATGAAAATATAAATGATGATACCGGATATTTACCCCACTCCATCCTGAAAGTCGAAATGCCGACCCCGGAATTTTCCTTCACCCTGTCAGCCCGCTGACTGCAAGACCGTTTTTAACGAAAAAGCACAGTAACAGTCAAAATACTAATCCGGAATTTTCCCCCACTCTGTCAGCCTGCTGATTGTAAGACCATTTCCCATTAAAAACCGCGGTAAGAGTGGAAATACTAACCCGGAAATTTTCCCCACCTCATTCATCTACTTGCAAGACAGTGTTTTACTATAAACGGCGATAAATTATTGAAATGCTGACCCCGGAATCCCCCCTTTGTGCACGTTGTTCGGCTGCACCTTGTTTGAAATAGCGCGGAAATGATAAAGATTACCCTGGAAATCTCCCCACTTTCGATATTTTGTGTAAAACGCGATTTGTGCACGTTCCCTGACTGAAAAAGGTGTGGGATTTTGTCTGAGGGGAACTTCTCCGAATGAAGGGTAAATTTCCTGTGGGGGACACTTCCATCCACCTTAGACATGATGTGCTTCATTTTTATTGCTTTTTCCTGCAAATTTCGCATTGCAGATAAAGCAGCAATAAAAATGTAACATCTATGAAAACATGCCATTATAATTTAGCAAGAACTATTTTAAAATTAATTCTTTTATGATAAAAACATGCAGAAAATGCTAATAAGATTTATTCTACTTACATGAAAGTTGCAGGTAGCACTTGGTGTGTTAACAATGGTGGAACAAGATCGAGTTGCCCACGTGATACGTGTTGCTTCAGGCGTAGTCTTCCTCCTTGTTGATGACTCACAGGGGAACTGATTGGAGTTCGGTTTGTAATCGGATTACCCAAACGCCAAATCCTTCTCCTCTGTAGATCATCAGTTAGAAAATCGTTGGCTTAACGCCAACATTCAAGGTTGACGTCTTGCCTACCAGATTGGGAAGAGAATACGGTGGCACGGCGTTGCGCCTACGTTAAATTGGAAGGGTGTGCTGCCTGGGACTCCATCAGATAGTTTGTTGAGTTGTAGCTTGTAAAGTCATTTGAAAATCTCCCTAGGGGACCAAAAATACTTTATATTTAAGGTATTACCCACCAACCCTTCGAGAGATTTGCTGAGCAGGCACATCCCCTCAGAGAAAATGTGTTCAGTTGTAGCTTCAAAATGCTGAAAACCTCCTGATCGTACCAGAAAGGCTTAACATTTTGCAGTTTCGATATCCCCCCCCAACAGGGTCCCTGCTTCAGCACATGCACTCAGAAAATATCAGATGTGTAGTTTGAAAACCCTGAAATCTTTTGTTGAGATGTAGATCATAAACATTTTTTTATAATGAATTACATTAATTATCGCAATTACGAAAAGACGACATTACGGAAACTTTATATGACTCAGATAACAAACCTCTGGGGGTCGTGGCATGAGGTGGTAGAGAACCGCAATTTTTATACGGCCCCTTTAAAATTTTTGTGGCCAGTTCTCCTACACCCGTAAACATTAGCACCATGCTTTATATAATGACTCTGTACACGACCATGAATTTTCGGGAGGGTGGGGTGAATTCAGCCCCCCCCCCCCAGTTTCTAAGACCTCTTCAGGAGTGACATCGAGGATACACTGACCGTCTCTAGAGGTCCAGAATATAAAATTACGGAAGTTGAGTATAGGACCCTCCAAACTGAGCACCTCGTATCCCTTTTAAAGACTTCACCAAATTTCTGGAAGAGGGGGGACGGGCATACATAGTCTGCTATTAAACACTACATGATGCATAGAGATTGCGAGCAAATCCCTTACCTTGAACACTTGTCTGCGTTCTTAGAAACTTGGGGGAGGATGAATTCACCTCACCTTCCTGAAAATTCGTGGTCGTGTACAGAATCATTACAGTAGTGGCCAAAATTGCGGAAACTTTTTGGAAACAGCGTATTTTTGTATTTTTGAGGTTTGATGGCTCATAACACCACTTTGTTTTGGAGTAATATCATAAAATTAAATATCAATAGAAAGATAATTTCATCAAGAATGTAATGCAATAACTTTTACGAAGGATTTTGTATTAGAACAGCAGTTATAAAGAAAAAAAGCGAAACACATAGAAAAAATGAGATATACAAAAATTCTCACGATATCAGTTAATACTTAGTTGGGTAACCTTGAGCGTTAATTACCGCCTTACAACGCCTTCCCATGGAGTGAAACAAGTTTTTTGGTTCTGCAGCTATTATAATGTGAAACCAAGATTGAATTATTGGTTATATTAATTGGGTTTTATTGCTGGGTTGCTTCTGACTAACAAGTTTCTGCATAGATTTTCGATGGGGTTAAGGTCTGGGCTATTGCCAGGCCATTCCAGCAGTGAATATGATTATCTTGAAACCACTTTTTGCACACAGCAGCAACATGAGATGGAGCTGTATCCTGTTGAAATATAAATGCTTCAATATCTGGGAAAATATCACGTGCTGAAAGCTTCAGTTTGGGTTCAAGTATTTCTTTAATGTATTTTTGGCGATTTATATCCCCATTAATCACAAAATTCTGCCCACACCTTTTAATGTCATACAACCCCAGATCATAACACTAACTGGGTGTTTTACGGTGCATGTAATGCAATCAGGATGCAAATCTTCTCTGATCTTCTCCTTACGTATTTTATACCATCACTACCAAACAGGGAGACTTTGGTCTCATCACTCCAAATAACACTGTCGCATCATTCCGCTGTCCAGTTAAGATGCATTTTAGCACAGTTTAATCGTTTCAGCCTTTGTTTGAGAGATAAAAGTGGCTTTTTCGTGGAATTCTAGCTTTTAGACCTAATTCCTGCAGTCTGCGCCGAACAGTCCTTGCACTCAACTTCACATTGCATTGCGCCATTTCATCTTGTATACACCCAGATGATTTTCTTCTGTCACCGTGGCACGGTCTCTTAATTCATCTATCATCACTTGCTGTTGCGCACCTTTTCCTGCCTCTACCAGTCTGGTTTTGTATTGACTGAATCTCCTTATACGTCTTGAAAAATTTAGAAATGTCACCTTTGTTTAAGTTTCCACCTATTTTTTTTCTAATTTCTTCATAACTGAAGCCTTGTTCACTTAATAGTACTATTTTACATCGCTTTCTGGGTGACCAGTCAACTGTTTGCGCCATTTCTTTAATTTTAGTACGTTTTACAAGCTCACTAAATGAAAGAACGCCAAAAAAAAAAAAAAAAACAGCCAACTTTATAGCAATCACATAATACACTGACAAATGTCCTCCTCTCAGCTCCAATACATAACATCAATAACTGAATCCTACTGTGAACTAATTGGCTAATTGCAAAAACAAGATGACACTTGAATGGCTCTCTAAACACTGCTGCTCATTGGCTATATTCAGATGAAGGAAAGCTACTTCATATCAACCAAAGCAAATTGTGCTATTTTTTTCTGGTTATTTGGCTATAGCGTTCCATAGAATGCAAATAATTAAACAAAATTTGTTGCATTACATTCTTGAGAAAATTATCTTTCCATTGATATATAATTTTATGGTATTACACCAAAAACAAGTGGTCTTATGAGCCATCAAACCTCAAAACTACACTTTTTCCAAAACGTTTCCACAATTTTGGCCACTACCGTACACAAAGCGTGGTTCTAATGTTTACAGCGCTACGTCCATTTTAGCATTTAGAGGGAAAAAAGCTCCCTTCCCGAACCTCACGGACGCTTCAAGGGGAGCATCCTGGATACACTGATAAGCGGCCCAGAATATAATATTACGGAAGATGGGGATAGAGTCCCCCCCCGCAAACCAAGTGTATCTCGGTTCCTAGGCAATTTTTTTCTTCAAATTAAAGTATAAATCCCGCTTCGCCTACATGCAACGTTCTTTCGAAATTCGTTTGGAGTTCCCAATTCAGTTCTCAATATAGGCCCAGAAACACAATCTTTATATCCCTACCCCTCCCCTAGAACTTTTGTGCCCAGTTGCCCTAAACTCGTATGAACTGGCATGAAAATTCAAATAGGGACAAACAAAAGAGTTCCTTCCCTTCCTTAGGCATCTTGGAAAACTGCCCACTGGAAAAATTGTCGCACATTCAAAGTGTTCTTCGGAGGAAGAGCAATTCGTGTCCGTCCCTTAATGAAAAACATGTGACAATTTTCCTGTGTGGCAATGTTCTAAGTTGCTGAAAGATGTGTGGCAGGGTTGTCGGTAAATTGCCGCACCGGAACACTGCCACACATCAGAGTTCCTGTGTGGCAGTTTATAGTAAACAGTATGTTCTGGGGGTATTTCCTCCGATGTATTTTTTTCGGGGGTATTTTTACCGCTTTTCAGTTTTCAGGGGTATTTTTTCTACATCCGGAAATATATCCCACCTCATCCAGACACTTGCAGTACTATAAACTGCGGTAAAGGTTTGAAATACCGACCCCGGAAATTTCTCCCACAGATTTGTGTGACTCGTGCGGCTGAATATTGTTTTAAAGTGGATGAAAATATAAATGATGATACCGGATATTTACCCCACTCCATCCTGAAAGTCGAAATGCCGACCCCGGAATTTTCCTTCACCCTGTCAGCCCGCTGACTGCAAGACCGTTTTTAACGAAAAAGCACAGTAACAGTCAAAATACTAATCCGGAATTTTCCCCCACTCTGTCAGCCTGCTGATTGTAAGACCATTTCCCATTAAAAACCGCGGTAAGAGTGGAAATACTAACCCGGAAATTTTCCCCACCTCATTCATCTACTTGCAAGACAGTGTTTTACTATAAACGGCGATAAATTATTGAAATGCTGACCCCGGAATCCCCCCCCCTATTTGTGCACGTTGTTCGGCTGCACCTTGTTTGAAACAGCGTGGAAATGGAAAAGATTACCCCGGAAATCTCCCCCACGTTCGATATTTTGTGTAAAACGCGATTTGTGCACGTTCCCTGACTGAAAAGGGTGGGGGATTTTGTCTGAGGGGGACGTTCCTGTGGGGAACCTCTCCGAATGAGGGGTAAATTTCCTGTGGGGGACACTTCCATCCATCTTAGACAGGATGTACTTAACTTCCAAACTTCATTTTTATTGCTTTTACCTGCAAACTTAGCATTGCAGATAAAGCAGAAATAAAAATGTAACATCTATGAAAATATGTCATTATAATTTAGCAAGAGCTATTTTAAAAATTAATTCTTGTATGATAAAAACATGAAGAAAAGTCTAATAAGATTTATTCTACTTACATGAAAGTTGCAGGTAGCACCTGGTGTGTGAACAATGGTGGAACACGATTGAGTTGCCCACGTGACACGTGTTGCTTCAGGCGTAGTCTTCCTCCATGTTGATGACTCACAGGAGAACTGATTGAAGTTCGGGCGCGCTTGATTGTAATCGGATTACCCAAACGCCAAATCCTTTCCCTCGGTAGATCATCAGTTAGAAAATTGTTGGCCTGACGCCAACATTCAAGGTTGACGTCTTGCCTACCAGATTGCGAAGAGAATACTGGGGCACGGCGTTGCTCCTACGTTAAATTGGAAGCGTCTGCTGCCTGGGACTCCATCAGATAGTTTGTTGTGTTGTAGCTTGTAAAGTCATTTGAAAATCTCCCTAGGGGACCAAAAATACTTTATATTTTATATTTAAGGTATTACCCACCAACCCTTCGAGAGATTTGCTGAGCAGGCACATGCCCTCAGAGAAAATGTGTCCATATGTTGCTTGAAAATGCTGAAAATTTCCTGATCGGACCAGAAATGCTTTATATTTTACACTTTCGGCACCCCCCCCCCCACCACCACAGGGTTCCTGCGTTAGCACATGCACTCAGATAATTTGTTGCAGATTTGTAGTTTGATAACCCTGACATCATTTGTGGAGATGTAGATCATAAACATTTTTTATAATGAATTGCATTAATTATAGCAATTGAGAAAAAACGACATTGCGGAAACTTTATATGACTGAGATAACAAATCTCTGGGTGCCGTGGGCACGAGGCGGTGAAAAATGTAATATTTATACAGCCCCTTAAAATATTTGCGGCAGTGCTCCGGTTGTGACGTACCTGCCAGCAGGACGCACACGACATAAAGGCAGATAGGAATCAGAATAAATGTCTGCGTAGCTCAGTTGATAGAGCGACTTGTTCCGGAATAAGCGGCCTCGGGTTCGAATCCCGGCGTAGACCGTAAATGACGGAGAAATTTACTTCGTTATAATGGCGCCTGAACTATCCGGATGACCCGGCCGTTCAAAATCTCGCATTGGTGTGATGTTATTTCCACACCACGAGACAGGAAAAATCAGAGAATTCCTTCTCCAGCGCTTCGAAAAATAAAAATGTGTGTTGTTGCATTCCACACAGCAGATTGACTGGGAGTTCTCAAGTGCACGTTCTACAGTGGATGGCTGCCTGCAACGATTCATGGTCACGTCTGACCCGTGGGCCATGCCCCCGGCCCTCTTTCGGGGGGGAGATGTGACGTACCTGCCAGCAGGACTCACACGACATAAAGGCAGATAGGAATCAGAATAAATGTCTGCGTAGCTCAGTTGGTAGAGCGACTTGTTCTGGAATAAGCGGCCTCGGGTTCGAATCCCAGCGTAGACCAAAAATGGCGAAAAAATTTACTTCGTTATACGGTGGCTAGTTCTCCTACACCCGTACAATGCTTTATATAATGACTCTGTACACGACCACAAATTTTCGGAAGGGTGGGGTGAATTCAACTCCACGCCCAAGTTTCTAAGAGCTCTTCAGGGGTGGCATCAAGGATACACTGACCGACTCTAGAGGTCCAGAATGTAAAATTACCACGGAAGTTGTTGGTAGGACCCACCAAACTAAGCACCTCTTATCCCTTTTAAAGACTTCACCAAATTTCTGGGGGAGGGAGGGACGGGCATACATAGTCTGCTATTAAACAGAACATGAAGCATATAGAAATTGCGGGCAAATCCCTTACCTTGAAACTTGTCTGCCTTCTTAGAAACTTGGGGGAGGATGAATTCACCTCACCTTCCTGAAAATTCATGGTCGTGTACAGAATCATTACAGTAGTGGCCAAAATTGCGGAAACCTTTTGGAAACAGGGTATTTTTGTATTTTTGAGGTTTGATGGCCCATAACATCACTTTGTTTTGGAGTAAAATCATAAAATTATATATCAATGGAAAGATAATTTCATCAAGAATGTAATGCAATAACCTTTACGAAGGATTTTGTATTAGAACAGCAGTTACAAAGAAGAAAAGCGAAACACATAGAAAAAATGAGATATACAAAAATTCTCACGATGTCACTTAATACTTAATTGGGTAACCTTGAGCGTTAATTACCGCCTTACAACGCCTTCCCATGGAGTGAAACAAGTTTTTTGGTTCTGCAGCTATTATAATGTGAAACCAAGATTGAACTATTGGTTATATTAATTGGGTTTTATTGCTGGGTTGCTTCGGACTAACCCCGCACGGGGATAACTGGTTTTCCAGTTATTTGGGGAGCGGCGCCCCCACGGCCCGAGCTGACCTTGCGACTGGTCAACATCTGATGTCATGCCACAGCTTGTTTTTTTCTTATTTTGGTGCTGTTGGTGTTTGCAGGGACGGCTGTTCATCCAGCTGTTGGGGGAGTCGCGTCCCCACGTTCCCGAGCTGGTCTTGTGTCTCGCTTTTTCGTTTTATTTATTTTCTCCACTGGCTAGTTGCCCGTGTTGTATTCTCTACCTAATCGCTACCACGTTATGTACTAACACCCCGGTCTTGTGGTTTTGTTACCCTCCACCACTAACTGATTTATATTAACCGCTCAGTTCGTAGGTTGCTGAGATTCCGTTTAGGTTCCCTTCCAGGATTTGTCTTCTTTGGATTTCTTTTTTTCCTTTTAGCTGGTTTGGGTACTAGACCTACCTGCATGTTTGCCGCGTGCGGAGACCCGTGAGGCGGAAATGGGATGTCTGGCGGCTGAGGTCGCAGGAGACCGGATAAGTGCCTCCTGTGTACCAACACTCCTTCTTCGACCCCGGCTTCGCTGTAAACGGGAGGCTAGAGACTAACCCACCTCTAGTCAGAAGTCATGTACCAAGTTGTGTACAGGGCTTTAGCGGCTTTTTTGTCGTATGGCACGGCAGGGTGAGCCCTGGGGCTGTGGGATCATGCCAAAGGCGTTGGCATGACGGTACCAGGAGGCCGAAGTGTCCGCCGAGTGCGTGTGATCACAGCCAACGGACTATATCTGCAACGTATAAGCTCCAGAACTGTGTCCAGCGTCATTTTCTCGGCTTGCGGACCTCCAGTTCTCCCTTGTAGGACTCGGTGGTGGGTGGAGTAGTTTGCAGACGAATCTTCCTCCTTTTTTCCATGGGCAAAAACAAAAAGAAAACCTCCAAATTTAAGTCACCTGCGGAAATGTTTGTTGACAACGACTCTCTTTCGTCTTCTCAACCTACCAAGTCTCATACCCTTAAACGGCCTTTAGACCTTGACCAAGAATGTGGAACCTCTTCTTCGGCTGCTGTACCAGTCGCTCCGAAGCGTCGTCTCCCCTCGATTGCTGTGACTACGCATGCTACACACTTACTTGTAGAATCCATCGATCCGAATGAGAGACTGTCCACCAGATCTCCATTTTTCATTTCTAAAGCTTTGGACGCTGCGGTTGGCCCCTTGAAGTCTGTGAGGAAGCTTCGCTCTGGGGACCTGCTTGTTCAAACTTGCAGTGTTTCTCAGAGTAACGCTTTTCTGCACCTCTCTAGTCTTCAAGGCATTCCTGTCTAAGTGACACCTCACCCGTTTCTTAACACCTCTCGGGGTGTTATTTCGGAGTTTGATCTCTTGCCATGCAGTGAAGAAGAATTAGTGACTGAACTTGCAGACCAAGGTGTTATTGCTGCACGTCGTATGATGTTCCGGCGTGATGGTTCTTTAATTAAGTCTAAAAATGTCATCTTGACTTTTAACTCCCCGAAAGTTCCGACCGAAATCAAGGCTGGCTACTTGGTCTGTGGAGTTCGCCCGTACATTCCCAGTCCTCTGCGCTGTTTCAAGTGCCAGAGGTACGGGCATTCACAACGATTCTGTAAGAGTTCCGCTCGTTGCGCTACTTGTGGCTCCGGTGAACATGACGGGGAGGGTTGCACTTCTGCGGCCTGCTGTGTTAACTGTGGTGAGGCCCATGCTGCTTACTCCCGCAACTGTATGAAATGGAAGGACGAGATGGCTATCCAGCGTCTCAAGACCCTGGAAGGCCTCTCGTACCCTGCTGCCAAAGCCAGGTTGGGTATACCCACCGTCCGTCAGCGTAGTTTTGCCGCAGTGGTTAAGTCTCTGCCACCACCCGTGCAGCCCTTTGTTCCGCGCCCTGTGGCTCTCGCCGCACTTGCCAAGAGATCTACCGTTGAACAGGCGACACAGGTGGATTTCACCGAGCTCCAGCTTATTCGACCAGCTGAGTCTGCGCCTTCTCTTTTGAAGACACCCGCCTCTTCCGGTTCCCAGCAGCCAGCCTGCACGTGCGGAAGACCCGGCCCTCAATCCGCAAAGGTGTGCAGTGTCCATCAAACTGTCTCGGCCTCGGCGAGGTCCCCACCCTCAACCACCATCATAGAGGAACATGGGGGAGGAGAGTGACAGTTCGTCCCCAGCCTCAACCAGCATTGCAGAGGAACATGGAGGGGAGGAGAGTGACAGTTCGTCCCCGCCCTCTGCCAGCATTGCAGAGGAGTGTGGGGGGGAGGAGAGTGACTTTTCGTGTCCCTCAATTAGTGAATTTCGTTATAAATCTGATTAACTACCTTGTCTTCCCAGCTTTCATCATACTCTTTTTCAACTTTTAACAAGCCTGTCTGCTCTTACTCATTTTCCACGCTTTTACGTTTCTGTGGCTGTTCGTTCTTTGTCTGGCGCTCTTTGGCCAAACCTGGCCCTTGCGCCACTACAATCCACTAACCAACCAACCAACCAACCAGCTTCGGACTAACAAGTTTCTGCATAGATTTTCGATGGGGTTAAGGTCTGGGCTATTCCCAGGCCATTCCAGCAGTGAATATGATTATCTTGAAACCACTTTTTGCACACAGCAGCAACATGAGATGGAGCTGAATCCTGTTGAAATATAAATGCTTCAATATCTTGGAAAATATCACGTAGCAAAGCTTCAGTTTGGGCTCAAGTATTTCTTTAATGTATTTTTGGCGATTTATATTCCCATTAATCACAAAATTCTGCCCACTCCTTTCGATGTCATACAACCCCAGATCATAACACTAACTGGGTGTTTTACGGTGCATGTAATGCAATCAGGATGCAAATCCTTCTTCGATTCTTCTCCTTACGTATTGTATACCATCACTACCAAACATGGAGATTTTGGTCTCCTCACTCCAAATAACACTGTCCCATTATTCCGCTGTCCAGTTAAGATGGGTTTTAGCCCAGTTTAATATTTTCAGCCTTTGTTTGAGAGATAAAAATCGCTTTTTTCGTGGAATTTTAACTTTTTGGCCAAGTTGTCTCCGCCGAACAGTTCTTGTACTCAACTTCACATTGCATTGCGCCATTTCATCTTGTATACACCCAGATGATTTTCTTCTGTCACCGTGGCACGGTCTCTTAATTCATCTATCATCACTTGCTGTTGCGCACCTTTTCCTGCCTCTACCAGTCTGGTTTTGTATTGACTGAATCTCCTTATACGTCTTGAAAAATTTAGAAATATCACCTTTGGTTAAGTTTCCACCAATTTTTCTTCTAATTTCTTCATAACTGGAGCCTTGTTCACTTAACAGTACTATTTTACATCGCCTTCTGGTTGACCAGTCAACTCTTTGCACCATTTCTTTAATTTTATTACGTTTTACAAGCTCACTAAATGAAAGAACGCAAAAAAAAAAAAAAAAAAACTTTATATCAATTGCATAATACACTGACAAATATCCTCCTCTGAGCTCTAATACATGACATCAATAGCTGAATCCTACTGTGAACTAATTGGCTAATTGAGAAAACAAGGTGACACCTGAGTGGTTCTCTAGACACTCATGCTCATTGGCTACATTGAAATGAAGGAAAGCTACTTCATATCAACCTATGCAAGTTGTGCAACCTTTTTCTGATTATTTGGCTATGACTTTTTATAGATTACAAGTAATTTAACAAAATTTGTTGCATTACATTCTTGAAGAAATTATATTTCCATTGATATATAATTTATATGGTATTACTCCAAAAACAAGTGGTGTTATGAGCCATCAAACCTCAAAAATACACTTTTTCCAAAAGGTTTCCACAATTTTGGCCACTACTGTATATAAAGCATGGTTCTTATGTTTACAGCCCTACGTCCATTTTAACATTTAGGGGGAAAGCCACCTCCCAAACCTCACGGACGCTTCAAGGGGAACATCCTGGATACACTGACAGTCTCCAGCGGCCCAGAATATAATATTACGAAAGTTGGGGATAGAGCCCCCGCCCACCTCCAACCAAGTGTATCTCGGATCCTCTGCAATTTATTTCTTCAAATTAAATTACAATTCTCGCTTGGCTTACATGCAGTGTTTTATCGAAATTCGTTTGGAGTTCCCAATTTAGTCATATATCCTCAATATAGGCCCAGAAACGCAATCTTGATAGTCCCTCTACACGCCACCCCCTTTAACTTTTGTGACCAGTTGCCCTTAATCGTATGCACCGGCATGAACATTCAAATTCAAGCAAACAAAAGAGTTCTTTCCCCTCGTTAGGCATCTTGGAGAACTGACCCACTGGAAAAATTGTCACACATTCAAATTGTTCCTCGGAGGAACAGCAATTTGTTCCCGTCCCTTTAATGAAAAACATGTGGACAATGTTCCAAGTTGCTAAAAGATGTGTGGCAGGGTTGTCGGTAAATTGCCACACCGGAACCCCCGTCACACATCAGTGCTCCTGTGTGGCCGTTTACAGTGAACCTTTAGTTCTGGGGGTATTTCCTCCAGGGTATTTATTCCGGGGGTATTTTTCCAGCTTTTCAGTTTTCATGGGGTATTTTCCCCGGGGGTATTTTTCCTTCATCCGAAAATTTCCTCTACCTCATCCAGGCACTTGCAGTACTATAAACTGCGATAAAGTTTTGAAATGCCGACCCCGGAAATTTTCCCCACATATTTGTGTTACTTGTGCGGCTGAATATTGTTTTAAAGTGGATGGAGATAGAAATGCCGTCCCGGTGATGCAGTGGTCTAAGGCGCTGGCCTCTGATCATTCGTCTGTATGGGGTCCAGGTCCGAATCCAGGTCAGGCATGGATGCTGTGTTTGTCTTACGGCACTGGCTCTCTCACTTCCCTGGAACCAGTGACCCTAAATTAGGGACGGGCGACTGCTTATAGCCCATTGAGTTGCTCACGGTGGTCGTTAAACCTCCAATCAAAAAAAAAAAAAAAAAAGAAAATAGAAATGATGACACCGGATATTTCCCCCATCCCATCCTTAAAGTCGAAATGCCGATCCCGGAATTTCCCTCCACCCTGTCAGCCCTCTGCTTGCAAGACCGTTCTGCACGAAAAGCGCGGAAACAGTCAAAATACTAATCCGGAATTTTCCCGCACCCTGTCAACCTGCTGACTGTAAGACCATTTTACATTAAAAACCGCGGTAAGAGTGGAAATACTAACCCGGAAATTTCCCCCACCTCATTCAGCTACTTGCGAAACAGTGTTTTACTATAAACGGCGATAAATGATTGAAATGCCGACCCCGGAATCCCCCCGTCCCTATTTGTGCACGTTGTTCGGCTGCACCTTGTTTGAAACAGCGTGGAAAGTGATTACCTCAGAAATCTCCCCCACGTTGAATATTTGTGTATAACGCGATTTGTGCGCGTTCACTGACTGAAAAAGGGGGGGGTACTTTCCCGATGAGTGGGACGTTACCGAATGAGGGGAAAATTTCCTGTGGGGGACTCTTCCGTCCGTCTTAGACAGGATGTACTTAATTTCCAAACTTCTTTTTTATTGCTTTTACCTGCAAACTTCGCATTGCAGATAAAGCAGCAATAAAAATGCAACATCTATGAAAATATGCCATTACAATTTAGCAAGAGCTATTTTAAAACGAATTCTTGTATGATAGAAAAAGAGACGGGGGGCAAGGGGCTGAAAGGCTAGCGCCGACTTCCTTTGGAGCCGGTAGTAAAAAAACACTAAAAATTGTCTTTCGGTGTTTCGCAAGTAAAGTTAGTATTAAACTTGCCCCAGAAATTCAAAACGTGCGTTGGGTCACACTTCATACAAATATAAATTTCGGCGGGTATGCAAATCCGGTGGATGTACATCATATCCCAAAGGTTTGGTCACATGGTATACAAAATTAAAATTTCGGCGCGCGTACACCGTTTCCCGAAATCAAAGCAGGTCAGGATGCTTAAATTTCGAAAATATGGTAGCGTAGCGATTATTACTAAAGTTAGTGTGGTAAGTGTGCTCAAGGGTTCGTGTTCGGGTGGGCAAGTGAGCAAGTGTACGGTGGACATCTTGCCGGTGGGCTTTTGTCCGACACCCGATTACGGAGGTTAATTCTTGAAACAGTGATTACAGAGGGGACATGAAGTTTATGTACAGCCAAAGAGAGAAAACTTATTGATACATTCAGGACACAGATTCTATAAAGATGATGTAGAAACAGAGATAGGGTGGAAGTGACGTTGTACAGAACGCAAATGCTTGGCAAAAGTGTGCCTGGATACTAGTGCCTCGGTTATTGTACAATTCGACTTGTGTCACAGCCATGACCTACCAAAGCTGATCATATCAAATAGTGTTAAGCGAAAAGCAACAGAGGATAATTCGGAACGGCAATTTAAGCTGATCATGCTGCTGCGGGAAGTGACTGTTTACTAACTGAAAAATAAATAGCAATAATGGAATATTAGTGCCAAGAAAAGGAAACGAACTAGAAAAAGAAAATAAAAAAAAGTTAAAAAAGAAATAAAAAAATAAAATGAGAAAAAAAAAATTTAATGACACCGTTTATAATATTAATACAACATTAGTATTATAAACGGGGTGCAGACGAAATTAATGTAAATTTTGTGAACAAAAGCATTTTTTCCCCCAGATGTAGTTATTAACGAATTTTTGTATCAGTAGCTTACATTTTGGTGTACTTCAGTATTAATTACCATTTCCCTGGTAAAGGCAACAACTTCAACCAATGCGGAATTGTTTTAAAACAGCAAAAGTGCATTTTCTTTGTACCAATAATTTTACATTAATACACTGGCGGAAAGTGAAAAAAGAACACCAAGAAGGAGACGTCTGATACCAACGAAATTTATACAGCATAATAACGGAATACAGAGGATAACGTGATCAAAACATTATGGCAAAATACAACTATATTTGCTGGTAAACTGAAAAATAACATTTCCATGTAACATGGTTAGTACGAGGTTGGACCGCCATGAACTGCGTCACACTGTGCAATTCTGGCATGGAGTCTGTCGTACAGATGTTGGATGTAAGTTTGGGGTATTGAGTTCCAAGCATCCTCAACCTGGACGCGTAAATCGGGGATGGTCGTGGCTGGCCGTGAAGACCGGATAAGTCGTTGTCCCTAAAAATCCCACAGTGCTCAATGGGGGACAAATCCGGTGAACGTGCAGGCCATGGAAGTTGTCTCACACCCTGAAGTGCATGTTGCGTTGCACGTGCCGTGTGTGGGCGTGCGTTATCTTGCTGGAAAACACCACGATGGACCGACCTTACAAATGGCACAACAACGGGCTGAATGATGTTGTTGATGTAGGAGGTTATGTTTAACGTACCCGGTACAAACACTAGTTGTGTACGGGAGTGATAGCTGATCTCTCCCCACACCAGGAGACCAGGTGTAGGCCCTGTGTGTCGCTGGCGGATGCAAGAAGGGTTGAGACGCTCCCCTGTGCGTCTGCGAACACGCATACGGCCATCGGAGGCTCCCAAGCAGAATCTGCTTTCACCGCTGAGCACGACAGATCGCCATTGCGTTCTCCAGTGCAGACGTTGGCGACACCACTGCAGCCATTCCTGACGGTGGGCTGGAGTCAGAGGTACACATGCCAGAGGCACACGTGCACGTAGTCCTGCATCCAGTAGACCGTTGCGGATTGTTCGCGCATTCACC
The DNA here is from genome assembly GCA_039090855.1 of Macrothele yani. Classification (NCBI taxonomy): domain Eukaryota; kingdom Metazoa; phylum Arthropoda; class Arachnida; order Araneae; family Macrothelidae; genus Macrothele; species Macrothele yani. Next base: position 71,851,364 of record CM077010.1, on the reverse strand, counting down.
TCAGGTGCAACGGCAGCTCGGATTTGCGTCGCAGTGGATGTTCTGCTTGACATTCCATTGCAATTATGCATCATAACGTGCGTAAAAAAGGTTCGATTTCGATGAAATTTTAGTATGTGGTAAGGTACCACCTGGGGACAAACCCTATTGAAAATGGGTGAAATGGGGTCAAAGGTCAGGACATAGGAACGGAATCACTTCCATCGCCATTATGCGTCATAACTTACGTAAAAACGCTTCGATTTTGATGAAATGTTAGTATGTTGTAGGGGCCTGCCTTGGGACGAATCCTTTTGAAAATGAGAGAAATGGGGTCAAAGGTTAGGACACAGGAGCGGGATCTATTCCATAGCCCTTATGCATCATAACTTACGTAAAAATGCTTATATTGCGACAAAACGTCATCATGTTATTTCGGAGGTACACTGAACCGGTTCTGTTGAATATCATCGAAGTGGGATCAAAGGTCAGGCCACAGGAGCGAGATTTATTCCACAGCCATTTTCCTCATAACTTGAGTAATGATTTCTGGTATGTTGGAAAGCGTATTATAATCAATGCATTGCATGATTTTACTAACTTGTTTAGAATTCAGCTGTAATTAACGACATGATGTGTTTATTTTTGGTAAAAACGATTTATGAAGGAAATGTATCGCAAATGTATGGCAGTAATATTGCGATTCTTTTTTATCTGGACGTATCGTATTTGTATGCGAAGCTGTTCAAGGCGCTACATCAGTATCACAACATAAAATCTCGTTATTTGGATTATTGATAACGTGATTCTATGTCACTCGGTTATCTGTTTCTGTGGTGTTGAACAATATGAAAATTTGGAATTTACCTTGAGACGAAAGAAGTGCTGTGTCATTTCTTCAAAGTAAAGGAATTCTGCAGAGTGAAAGAATCTGTAAATTGGGCCATAATATGAAGCTATAATTTGAAAGTGAAAGTATTCGGTGGCGGTGCAACATTAGAACTAAGGTAGATTTAAGAGTTGGAAATTGGTTTCACAGTAGTCGGCTTCCTTTTTTAACTTCTGTTCGATTTATTTATAGCTCGAGTGAGAATTTAACTTCTGTTAGATGGTGTGAACAACAGTTGGATATCACAAGTCACACAACTGTTGATTGGAATAACTATTTGCGAGAAATTTACGCAGAAAATTTCTCGTAAACAAAAAAATTGGTGGCCCAGGATTAATTGTGGAGATAGACGAAACATGTTTTTTGAAAAGAAAGTCTAAGACAGGCCGTGTGCTTCCAGAGCAGTGGATTTTCGGAGGTATATATCGTTCTACTAATGGCTGTTTTTTAGTGAAAGTGCCAGACAATTGTCTGTGGAAACCCTGTTGAAGGATATTAAAAAACATGTTGCGGAACATTCTACAGTCTATTCGGATTCATGGAAGGTATATAAGACTGAGGAGCTAGAAGACGCAGGTTTTGAACATTTCAAAGTCAAACATAAGTACAACGTTGTCGACCCGGAGAGTGGAGCCCATACTCAAACAATAGAAAGATTGTGGGGATCAGCTAAATGGAGAAACAAATGTCATCGCGGAACTGCTAGACAGCATATCGATTCGTACTTAGCTGAGTTCATGTGGAGACATCCTTTAGCTTCATCAGACACATTTGATTCCATTTTGAATTGTATTAAAACTTCTTGGCCTCCAAAAATTAATGTTTAGGTTTCAGGCCACTAATAATGCTTCTATATTGCGATATATTTCCTTCATAAATTATGTTTACCAAAAATAAAATCACGTCGTTCATTACAGCTAAATTCTAAAAAGAAATAATCATTCATGAGGCTCTATCTATCGACAATTGTGACATTTACTGATATATTTCTACTGGCTCCCGGCCAATACATAAGTACCTACTAAAATAACTATTAAACTGTTCTCTTTTATACAACCTGATAAGACACTAATATATATTTCTAGCCTATAGCCTGTCCTAGGGAAGTTGTTTTTAAGCTTTAAATAAATATTAATGTATAGGGGATGTTCCCTGTCCTAAAACGGTGAAATTTTTAATTGAAGCAGATTGAAAACAAATCAATTAGACGCCGGCACTTTTGTAAGGAAATATAGTAAAAATGTACATAGCAAGAACTCATTCATGTTAGAACTGAAAATTATATGCAATTTATTTCCGTTTTTCAAAAGACCTCACGTTAAATAAACATTCTGCGCGAAATCTTTTTTGTTTAAACAATTTTCCTTGTAGTCCAGTTCTTTTTTGTTTAAATTTACCTTAATAACTTTTGCTTTGATTTTTCGCGTTAAATTTCTTTTTCTCCGACACACATTTTATTCCGTTTACGGCTTGTTTTGGACTGTCCTATTCAGTGGTAAGTTTGAAACTTCATATTGAAGCCTTTTCTACAAAATAATGCGACATCTGGCATTGCAAATCAGAACCATCTAAATTATCGACAATGTGCTGTTGGGGCGATATCTGTTTTAAGATGCAATTTTGCTCACTTCGACATCGCAAGATTTCAGTTTTTATTGTAGGCTAGAGCGTTTAGATAGATCGATGGTTTGCAAAATGTTTAATAAAATCAGCACTAAACTCGGAAAGTTAGTTAAATTGAAAATGTAAAAAATAATTAAAGCGTACAAATTAATATTCGAATAGTACTAAATTAAATTAATATGCACACGCAACTTGCACTGATATTTAGAATTCAATTCGAATTTTGTAAATCGGATAAATAGTACTCGAGTCATTGATAATCCTATGTTTTTAAATTAGCACGCGATCACCTTGAAATCTCAATGTGATCGGGTGCAAACTGAACTTGCTGTGATATTAAGAATTCAATTCGAATTTTATAGATCGGAGAAATAGAACTCGAGTCATTAACTTTAAATTAGCAAGCAATCACCTAGACATCTTAACGTTATCGCGTGCCATTATACAGCAGTCAATCATTTTGACCTCGCGAGAGCACACACGAATTGATCGATAAGTGATGACGCAACAATGCAGACGTTTATATACATGTATATACTAGCTGTAAAGCCCGTTGAGATAAAAATACAATGGGTTCTAGAAATCACTTATTGCTATTCAAGCATTTATTAACGACGTAGGAAAATATCTGTGTACACGATATTTTTTGTAAATATCTTTTCGGAATCTGGAAGTAGTTTTCCTTATTCTGGCTCATGGACTACTTAAACTATGACATCATCAAACCGTCGAACTCTTGAAAATGTAGCATAAAGTTATCCATGGCTAAACACTGGTTCAGGAAGATGCATACCTACATTCTCCAGTGTTTGATCTTGAGACTTATTAATGGTCATAGCAAAGGCGAGCTTTACAGGAAACTTTCGTCGTCTTAATATAAATATGAGGTCCGTATCAGTAGGTGCGAGCTCAATTTGCGGAATAAAAACAGTTTTACCACATGCTGAGCCTGTGAGCACTTCTGCAATGTTCAAATTGGGTTTTAGTTTGTTAATTATCAGTCCATTGCATAAATCTCGTTGTGTATTGAGGTTTCTCAGGAGCATGATAATAACTCTAATCTTCAACTTCAATCTGTGAAGTGGCATTCCTGATGGAGTTTGCTGGTTTAAAAGCTCTATAGGATGAAGCTGTTCAGTATTTTCTTCGCCATCGGCATCAATTGAATCCGAGCTTAGGTATGTGCTTGCTGTCCCCTCTAAGAGATCATGAACATTTAGCTTGTCAACATCAGGGTTTTGGGGAGACAGAATGGCTTTCTTTGCAAATGTTTTAAAATCAGAAATTTTCAAGCTCTCGTCAAATATTTTTTTGGCTATATCACCATCATATAAAATATGTGTAGGTATTTCTATCATTTCTTCTGGTAAATCATCAGCTGTTTCATGGGCACCATCACCAAGTCGTAAAAGCCATTGACTGAATGATGAATCAACAGATCGAACATTACTTTTGAGTCTTAAAATCTCAAACTTCTCCCATAATTGGTTGAATTTCAGGCTGGCTTCGAGTATTTTGGTTCTGTCACCATGTTTGGCAACCGGGACAGTTTGTCTAAAGTCTCCTCCATGTAAAAAGACTTTCGAATGATTTCAAAGTCGGTGAAATTAATCTTTATATTCGACGTAGACGTTTTGTTTAAAGGTGGCACAAATTAAATTGGCTAAAGTATGTTTTGTCACCTTCTAACAGATTAGCAGCGAGCGATTCCTGTGGATGAAACAGACAAAGCTATGTTTCCTTCTCCACGGATAATGCTGAGGAGGGTTTTATACAAATAAGTTTTCCCTGCGCTCCCCGGGCTATCATGAAAAAACATCCATAAGAAAGATCATCATTAGTGGCTCCTGACATAATACTGTCATACGCTGCTTTTTGATCAGCATTTAAATTACTTGCCATTTCTGTAGCTTTTTGTCGTTCTGCAGCACTGTTGAAATAAACATCCGGATTTTGAGGAATGTTATTTGATGGAATTAGAAGATTATATAAATCGCATGAGCTGTTGATAGCTTTGAGAGTGTCGTTAATCTCTTAAAGGATCAAAGTCAAGCAATGATCACAATCCTCAGTATGCACAATGTCCAAAATCTTCCCAAAGATGGGATTTATATTTTTCAAACAATTCTTTAGCATTGGGTGGTGAAACAAAAATAAGAATGTATGCAAATACACTGAAGAGCAATTGAATTAGAGATACTTGTCTAGTAACGTGTAGCACCACCTTTCGCCCTGATGACGGCGGCTATTCTTCTCGGCTTGGACTCGACAAGACACCGGAAGCGTTGGGAAGCCATACGGATCCACGACCCCTGAACAAGCTCCCACAGTTCATGAATATTTGATGGAAGGGGCGTAAGAGCCCCGAACATCTCTCTCGATGGCATTCCAGATGTGCTCGATGCGATTGAGGTCAGGTGACGTAACTGGCCAACGAAGCGAGGTCACGTCGGTGGAGTGTCATCCAACCATTCGGATACGATTCGGGAGCGATGGCACGGTGCATTGTCTTGTTGCAGGAAGAGGTCCCCATTGAGATGTTGAAGACGCACAAACGGGAGCAAATGGTCGTCCAGGATATGCCGGTAACGTTGACCTGTGAGTGACGATGTCACACGTACCAACGGTCCCATTTCAGTCTACGTAAATAGTCCCCAGACGAGAATGCCACCCCCACGAGCTTGAAGAGTGCCCTGCTGGCAAGAATTATATCATCGCTTCATGTGGTTTGCGCCGTACTCGTATCCTGCCATCCGCATGTACCAACGTGAATCTCGACTCTTCAGTTCAGGCAACATTTTTCCACATGTCTAGGGTCCAGTAGCGATGTTCCCGCGCCCATGCTAATTTTTGCAGCCTGTGATATGCGGTCAGCAGCGGTGCCCTCGTGGGGACGATGGCTTCTGTACCCCATTGCGAGGAGATGGTTCTGGATGGTGTGGCTGTTTACACGTTTTTGTGCACAAGCGTTAAATTGCCGAGTGATTTCTTGCACTGTTGCCCGTCTATCCACTGTTTCAATTCGAGCTAGCCGACGATGACCCCGCTCATCCACACGCTGTTGTCCACGGCAGTTGGCCTTTGCAGGGATGGTTTTATCGGATTCGATGTACTCACGGTGCACCCGTAACACAGTGGCTCGTGAAAATCCCAGTGCCTGCATGACTTCCGAGATGGAGTGACCCATTCATCGAGCCCCAACAATTTTCCCACGATGAAATGCGCTTAGATCCTTCGTCTTACCCATACTGCGTCCGACTCTTACTGATTCCCGTCGCATAACTCCTTATATTGTCGGATCGCTGCATACGTCATATTGTTTCCGTTTACAGTGCAGCCCACAGCGCCACTTTTGCATAACGCCAGCTGTCTCTAATTCAATTGGTCTTCAGCTTAAATCTCGTAGTTGTCGAGGCATGCTGCAAACTGGTGTTTCATCGAAGGTTTTCTCCCATATTTCATCATTCTTAATTAAAACTTTCTGCAATGCAGCTTCTTTGAAGATATCCTATAGAATTCCATTGACTGTTCTTAGATCTGTAAAGCTTTTCGCTCCAGACACATGAAGTAGCAGTAGTCCTAAATAATATATTTCTGAATCAGAGCCAAGGTTGACTGAATGCATTCTTCCAATCACATTAACTCCACCATGTTTTCGTTGGACCCATTGTCCTTCTTTTTGATTGAACACATGTTGTCTTGGCATGTTCGCAATATGAAATGTATCACGCATCTTCATTGCCTTCATTAGTTTGAACCATGCTGTCAGCATTGTATTTGTTTGAGCATTATGAACAACTGCATATCGATCATTGTTTAAACGCTCAGGATTAAAGGCAATATTCTGTTCTTCAGAAAGGTGAACAGGTAATCTAACTATTGTATGAGATTGCTGATGCATATCATAACCAAGTATTCGCCCCATTTCCTCAGGTGCGTTAACGTATCGGGAATCAACATGACTTTTTACTTCGTCGTATTTGGTGTTGTGTTCTGTTATATGCACATTTTCACAGTCTTAGCCTTTTTATACGTACTTGAAAAGGCATTTCACGCTTTTCACAGTAGTGCACACCTCCGCATTAATGTTGCAACTGTACTTTAACAAAAGAAAAGATTATAAGGGACAATCCAGCTGTTATCAATAATTCTACCACGTACAGTTGTAGTTGCACTATTCTTTCTACTGCGATATGAATGATACCCGCCTTTGTTAGCCACTGTTACCTTTTAGAAAGACTTCGGAAATTGTTTGGTACATTTGCCATCTTCCATACAGTGGGAATTGTGATTACTTTCACCACACGGGCCATGAACCATGTGTTTCGCAACAGATGCATGTAAAACTGGTAAATGCTCTTTTTCTGGAAGTTCTGCCGATACAATTTGGTCAATTTTCCCAGGCAATGTTGGTTTGTCCTCTTCTTTCAAAATCAAGAGCATATGAGCATGGGGAAGCCCTCGTTTTTGGAATTCGATTACATGAATTTTGGCCACCGGAACTCCAAAAATATGCCTTTTGGTTATATCATTTAATAATGCTTTCAACTTTAGTTGCAAAACTCTTGCAACTAAATCTGGACGGTTTTCGATAAATTGACCGTTCAAATTTTTAGTAATTTCTTCCCATTTCGGGTTTCAAGTCACAGTAAGGAAAAGATCAGGCTTGCCATACTTTGTGACTATCGCCATACCATCCTGATAATTTTTCATCATATTTCGTGCACCTTGAAATGATGATGGCAAAATAAGAGCTTTTCCAGGAAGAAACTCATTATCTCCAGCATTCTGAATTTGGTCTATCGGACCTTTATACTTTTCAATCCTTAACTGAGACTGATTTTGTCGTATGTAATTCAGTCTATTAGCTTCCAATTTTGCATACGCATCAACATTATATTGCAGAGTAAGCTTTCCTGCCCTTAATAATAGATTGAATTCGTCACGGATCGAAACACGATGTTGATAGTACTGCATTTGTGTAACCCTTGACCGTGGCTTTGTACATTGGTTAACAACACTTAGTAAAGACGTTGGTCTATGTTTTAATGGTGTGTCAATGCCCAACTTTGATCACCATATGGGAAGAGAAAAGGATAAACCAAAGCCTCTAAATTTGGATCGAGAATGCTGATTCTGTTCTTCTACTGTTGGTGCTTGTACTTGCACAACAATGAATCAATAAGCCACGTTCGAATGGAGGTTCATCGTCTGCATTTTCAAATATAATGGCAACCTCATTAGATCTTGAAGCATTATAACCCATTTGATCACTTCTACGATCATGAATAATAGCCATTGGTACTTTAGAGGCAACAGCATTATTTATTTGAGCATCTTGAATACTCTCTTGCTCGACTTCATAAAGTATTTTACATGCTTCCACAAAGGGATTATTTTCTGTCATGAATGTGCTCAGTGTTTGCAACAGATCTTTATTGCACCCACTATTTTCTCGCATTTGCAATATTTGGGCAACAGCCTCATCAGGATCCAATATGTTCAATTACACGTATTTCGTTGTTCACCACTATGAGGATGCAATGCTACTGCACGATGATAGATTTATCTATTTATTTTGAAACTATAAGGCCCATAACCTGATGGAGGAGCCATTTGTGCTCCCATCGATGCAAATGCAAGAGAACTATTAATTGACCGTATGTTGACCATAAAGTTTTTTGAATGCTCATGCTGATTTCATAAGTTGTTCAATTAATGGGAAAGTGCGAATAGGATCTAATTTTGCTGCTCCTTTTGAGCAACATTTAGAAAATTTACCAACTGAAGGTCTTTCTCCGGCAAAATGTTTTGGCTTTACAAAATTCACAAATTTGCTCACGAGTGGCACATGAGTGTCTCGCTACAGTCTTTTCATCGTCTATAACGTTTAAAGCAACATGGAGTGTAGCATTTGTTTGTTGTTGTCGGTTCTTAAATTCCCTCTGAACCTCTCGAGTGCAGCGTTCATTCCTTTGTTCAGGAGTCATATTTCGTGCCTCTGCAATATGAACATTTTTCATGCGCTGAGATTCAGCTTCAATATGTTCCGGCGTCATATAAGTACTAAAATCACGCAAACGTCGAATATAAGTGTCTTTCAACTGCACTCCATTTTTGTCTCTTTTTTCTGACATGTTCGGCATTCCTGCGGTTCTTCTTGTCTTTCGACTGCAGTTCGTTGTTCGTGCCTTGCTCGATCATAATCGGATTTGCGGCGTTTATCTTCAATCTATTTATCTATTGAATGAGGTAAATTTCTTTATTGACGCTGCGTAGGCGAGGTTTAAAACAAGTCAAGTTCGTGAATTGCGCCAACGTTCGTCTTTGCCTTACTGAAATAAGAGTGATCCACGTCGTCGCAAGCACGTATTAAAATTAATAAATTTAATAAATATTAACGGCCATTAAATATTTTTAGGAGGAAAATGCATGAAAAAATAATAATATTGTAAAACATCTTACAACCTAGAACTGTATGCTTCCACTTCCATCGCACTCGAAAAAAAAACTCTTAACTTTGAACGAAAGAAAAAAAGATGTAAACAAAACATTAAACAAGAACGGTTACGGATAACACAGTGTAAACAAGGGAATATAAATGTTCGTCTTTTTCTATTAAACAGCGTACTAAATCATTTCAAGGGTATGTAAAGTAGATCCAAAATTCCTGACGTAAAATTTTCGTATTTCTAAAGAGTTGACCGTGTGGAACGCATCTCTGACGTCATGTGAGAATGATTTGAATGAGATGACGTCACACCACCAGTTGTGTTCTTTGTTGCTATGACAACAAAACAAAATGATATACTCGTGCGCTGTGCGCGTGTAGGTGATGACGTCACCTACACGAAAACGCGAAAAACTAAGCGTGACATCACAAACATTTGTTTCTCGGTTGTTGCTATAAAGACTTAAAAAGTGATCCACATCTTCGCAACTTAGCCTCTTATACGTATATATACACAGAAGTGCCAGAAAAACTGGTACATACGAGCTAATGCAAAATACATAGCAACGTCCTCTATGCGCGTACTCGTTTGCGTCCGCCAGTGCGTATATATGAAGCGATAGACATCCTTGCCAGCTCTTTTTGACATGAGAATGACAAATAATAACGATTTAAGCGATTTTCAACGCGGTGTCATAGTTGGCGCTAGTGAGATGGGCCATAGTATTTCGGAGGTAGAAACGAAGTTCGGATTTTCATTGCAAGTGTGTACCGTGACAATAAGGATTCCGGCAAAACCTCCAAACTACGATACCAGTGTGGCCGTAAAAAAATATTGGGTGAACGTGACCATCGTCGGCTGTCAAGAATCATTTCACGCGACAGGCGTGCAACACTCTCTCAGGTATAATCGGAATTTAATGCTGGAGCCTCAACAAGCATCAGCGTCCGGACTGTGCAAGGTACCTTGCTCGATATGGGCTTAGGGAGCCGACGCCCAACTCGAGTTCCCTTGATGGGTGCACAACAGAAAGGTATGCGCCTCGCTTGGGCACGGCAACACCGCCACTGGACACGATGATTGGAAACAAGTAGCCTGGTCTGACGAGTCGCGTTTCCAACTGTATCGGGCAGATGGAAGGATTCGTGTGTGATGCAAACCCCATGAAGCCAAGGATCCCGCCTGTCAACAGGGATCTGTACCTGCTGGTGGGGTGTCCGTAATGGTATGGGGTGTATTTAGCTGGACTTCACTGGGACCCATGGAACGTCTACAAACATCTGTGACCGGCCAACGCTACGTGCGCATTCTTTCTGACGAGGTACACTCGTTCATGTCCTGCATTTATGCTGATGAGTTGGGCCTCTTCCAACAGGACAATGCACCTCCACACAAGTGTCGGGACGCCACAATATGGTTAGAGGGGTATTCATCTGAGATTGGGATGTTGCCATTCCCACCGAATTCCTCAGATCTGAACGTGATAGAACACATTTGGGATGCCATGTAACGCACTATCGAACATAGGAATCCGAGACCTCGGAATATTCCCGAATTGTGGAACGCTCTGCAGAAAGTATTGTGTGCATTGCCTACAGCATATTTCCAGAAGCTAGTGGAGTCCATGCCCCGTCGTATTTCTGCAGTCCTGCGCTCCCGTGGGGGGCCTACCAAGTATTTGACTGGTGTACCAGTTTTTCTGGCACTTTATTATACATAAAACTCAAAGACGATATTTTCAGGCTTCCCTCGAAAGTATAATTAATCTGGGAATTTAAAATTCCGTCGAACATGAAGTTGAAATATATTATTATTATTGTACTATATGTCATTGTTTTAGTGCCTGTGTATGTCAATGCTGTATATGTCTGTGGTTAAACGACGATCAATTTTAAAAGTGAATGCTACTTTCTCGTGATTTTTTTGGTTCGTCCCCGTGTCATTCATAAAAAGTCGGCGCCTATGTACATTACTTAATGTTTTCTTGAAATACGAATATTTATCGCACAAATGTTCAAAATGAGAAAAGAAATGTAATCGAATTTTTTCTGATTAAAACAGCTGCAAGTGGTCCTTTAACAAATGATAGTTTAATGTTTTATTTGCATTTAATTGGTTCTGAGAGAAACACTGTAAAACCTCTCTGTAGAAAACCACGTTGATAACGATCCCTTCAGCTGTTGTAATCTCATGGCTCCAGCAACAACAAAAGAACAATCCTTAGATAATATTTATTAACCTCAGAACGGATATAAGGAATTCCAAATCATGATCCCAATGAGATTCCTTATACAGAACGATGATGGCACTAAAAAAAAGAAAAGAAATGGAATTAATGGAAATTGTGTATCTTAAGAAAGGGTCGCAAACGAAGTTTAAAGTTTCTTTTATTTGTTCATTTTTTTCCCCTGTTTCAAGACCATTACAAGCTATGGGTTATAAAAAAGTTGGCCACCCCTAATTTAAGACCACTGATTCCAAGAAAGGGGGGGATAGTCAGCGCCGTGAGGAAAAAGCACCACCAATGCTACATCCGGGATTCTAGCCCGGACCCAAATCCGAGGACAAGTCATAAATCTTAGCATGAGACGGACCAACATTGATCTTGAGCAACGGACCAACATTGATTTCGAGCAACGGACCAACATTGAACCACGTCTTTCATTGAATCAGTGTCTTTAACATTACGGTTTGCCCCGACTGAATCACGGTCAGTAAAAACGGGAAAGAAATGTCCATACACCTCATAATTTTTGTTCCAGTGCTTATGAAACAAAATGGGCGTTTTTTACCATTTTAACTTGTTTGTAATGATATCTACTGAATGTTAATCTCTTGTGATACTAGTGAAGAAGTCTGATGAGAGCAACTTGCTGAATCTTTAATGATTTCTAATCTCATGTAAACATTCTAAAGCTAATTTTTGTTCAACCGTTGGGTGTATGATGCAGCTCATAATTTATATTACTTTTCATTTTTGTTGTTTATAATTTTTATAACAGTTGTTGCTTATAAAATACAATGGCCGTTTTTGCCATTAGTGTTTAGTGTTTCAGACTATCGATGCAACGTCCCCAGGTTCAAGCCTGCGCTGATCTTTCGGAGATGGTGTGATTTACTAACAATCGCTGAATATCCGCCGTGCATCGGACGAGCACGTTAAGTGACGGACCCCAGGCTGGACCCACTGGTTAAATGGGTATCCTTTCCTATGACCCCCCCCCTGAAATTCTCTCACCCCTCTATGTGCAATATCGTACTAGTACGGTGGCGCCATCTACTGTACTCTAATCTCCCTGCAAACTGTTATGTCAAAGTCGCTAGACTTGCTCTCATTCCTTCCGTTTCTGTGTCCTGCCCAAAAGGCGATCTCGCTGTAGGTGGCTGGAACCTAAACTCTACTCACTGTGGACGGAAGTCCTACAAGAAAATGGCAAATACGGTGCCATTTTAACGTGTTCATAATGATATTTATTGAATGTTCTCTTGTGATACCAGTGAAGAAGTCTGATGAGAGCAACTTGCTGAATCTTTGATGATTTCTCATCATATGCAGGTACTGTAAAACTAATTTCTGTTCATCTGTTGCGTATGATATTGCTTATAATTTATGTTACAGTTGTTGCTTATGAAGCACTATGGACGAATTTTGTCCTTTTAACCTTTTCATAATGATAACTATTGAATGTTCTCTTGTGATATCAACGAAAGAAGAAGTCTTATGAGAACAGCTTGCTGAATCTTTGATGATATTTCATCGCACATATCTAATTTTTGCTACAGTTGTTGCTTATAATGTACATAAAAATGTACTTTCCATTTAGCATGCTTTTCGGATACCACGTGCTGTACATGTATAGCAAATGAAGACGTTACCATATTGTAAAACTGCGCTTATGAAGACACTTTGTTTCCCGAATTTAAACTACAAGTGAAAAAATAAACTGTCATATTCTTCATTTTTTTTGTAAATAGTTTATTAAATCTGATTTTTTATTCAAATAACTGTTGTCATTCTTGATGTAGTCTTGTTAAGATTGTTTTATAATATATATTGAATGTTACTTAAACCGGGTGGAATCCTTCAAGAGTAAATTCTGTCTTTGCCATTTTTATCCATTACAATTATCAATGGTATCGATAGCGTTAATTTTTAGAGCTCAGGAAAACGCGTAATGTTTAGCACAGAAGTTTGTCCTTTAATGAGTCTGGAACAGGTGGATGAAGAAACTTTAAATTTCATATACGGAGGGTTCATTAGGTGGTCTCAGTAATTATGGAAAATATTGTTCCAAACGCTTCGGTAGGTTCTGACAAACTGATATTCCGTTTTGTCACTATTTTGCGGAAGATTTTTGATGGGTGGTTACTACTCCTAGCATAATAATTTTTATTGAATTTGCGTATGAAAACTCTGTTTCCGTAGAAACAGAGTTTATTTTGGTCTACGTCACACTTTCAAAGCAATCTCATCCTATCATGAGGAAACGCGTCATTTTAACACCTGCTTAGAAACACTGGAAACAAAACGTGACGTCAAGGTTCTTCAGTTTTCCAATTTTTATCATAATAAGGAGTCTTCCGAAACGCATAAAAGGGTTTACTTAGAATTCAATGAAATATTTCTTGTCGTGCAAAGGATGTTTGGAGTTAATAAATACACTGCTGGCCATTAAAAGTGCAACACCAGGAAGATCGCATCCCTGGGGCTCGAAAGTTGGCAGAAGGGCAGAACACGGGCTCATATGTAAATGGTTTACCGGCTAGCACATATGGAAATCATGTGGCACAGTAATGCTCCCAAGAAGTCGTATAAGAGGGGTGAACAAGGAGCCGACGTTTAGCTCTCGAAGTGAGTTTCCTTACCGTTCATAGCCACGGGCAACTGCCGCATGCCCCGTTGCAGACAACTGGAACCCACCAGCAGATTTCCGACTTCGATCGCGGGAGAATTGTGGATTATCACTCCGAGACATCGATGCTCGTGTGGGACGGCATGCCGCCATGGTGGGGAGAATATGGCTTCAGTGGGTAGCGGAGAAACGAACACACCGGCATGTGAGATCTCGACGGCCCTGTCACACCACCGAACGAGAGGATTGACATCTGATGCGCATGGCTCTGATGGATCGAACAACCACATCGATCACCGTAGCTCAACAGTTATAGTGTGTGTCACAACACCTAGTCTCCGTGCGGACGGTTCGACGTCGTCTGCAGTAGCAGGACATTTTTTTCACGGCGCTCATTGCTTTAGCTGCCTTTGACTGTACAATACCGGCGTCTCTGACTGTAATGGTGCCAAGAACGTCGCGCATGAAGGAACGAATGGCAAGGAAGCATTGTGTTTTCTGACGAATCCAGCTTCAGTTTGCAGCACCATGATGGACGAATCCGTGTCTGTCGGTACCGCGGCGATCGGCTGAGTGAGTCCTGTATTATGCTGTGTCATACATGTTCGGCACCCGGCGTTATGATATGGAAAGCCATTGGGTTCCCCTCCCGCACGCGCCTCGCCCCCATTACCGGTACGTTGAACAGCCATCGTTACATCACTGAAGTGTTGGAGCCTGTTGTTGTACCACATCTTCAGAGAACGTCTGGTGCCATTTACCCATAGGATAATGCCCGACTGCATGTGGCACGCAACGTCCAAGACTTCCTGGATCTCCACCATGTGCCACGTCTTCCTTACCCACACGGTCCCCGGATATGTCGCCTATTGAGCACGTGTTGTCCAAGACCGTCGGACGACTGGCACTCCAGCGACCACCGCCGTCTACAAAGGAGGAAATGTGTCATCGTATCGAAGCTGCGTGGACGGACATTCCTCATCCAACGTCTCTTCCTTTCTGTGCCGGGCTTTGTAGCAGCTGTAATTGCCGACCATGGTGGCTACACCAGATACGTAGTGTTATGCGTTCCCCTCGTCTCACCGTGCTGTATTTGTAATGGATTCACCCTTGTATCATTTGCTTTCTGGACAATAAATATGGCTTTGATATCTCTTGTCTTTTGTGGTGTTGCACTTTTAATGGCCAGCAGTGTGCAAACAAGACTTACGTTTTAAATAATTTTAGTTTTGAAAGTACAACTGACTCACTAACTCACGCAGGAACTGGATTCTTAAACGTGGTTTCAAAAATGCTGCCCCAAACGATTGTTCAATATTTTTATTACCTGTGTATTAATTCGTTAGGGAACAGATGGAATTCCAGAGCAGAAAAACGCCTCCGATATAATTAAAAAGATGGTTAAGCTAGAGAAGATTAAGCACAGATTTAACAGGGTATGCTGAGCGTTACTCGGCGTGTTTCTTATGGGCACCCCTTTCACTTAGGGCTGGGTTTTCTACTCTCTCTCACTCTCTTTCTCAAAGGAGCACTTTGTACATACAGCGTTCATATACGATTTGCTGTGGTCAGCATAAAATGTTTTAGGCCGGTTGAAGTGACAACTAGGGGTGGTTAACTCCCTCCTCCCAAGTTCTACTTAGTCTTTTTTAGTTTCATCTGTTTTAATTAGATTAAAATCACCCTTTTGACTCGATCGGAAATTCCACCTATATCGTATATGGGAGTGACATAAAATAAGTGTTGTAAAATACATACATAGTAAAACGTGCGAAACAAGTCATAAAAGATTCTGCACATTTCCGAAGAAGTGTATTAACAGTTGGAAAATGGAAGATGATTAGTCAAATGATTAGTCGCTTTTGTTTCAGAAGATGAACCAGACCAACTCTGACGACAAGCCCAGAAAATCTAAAGGTCAGAGCGGCTTGCTCTGCAACTTGAGAATCATCAGGGCGTTGCAGTAGTTCTGTAATGCCCTGATGTCACAGTTTACTTGCATGTCCTTGGGCAACTTATTATATAATACCAGATAGCACAGTCCGCACACTGGAAAAACTGGAAGCCTATAATGCGATATTCTTGTTAGAGGATGGTAATGTCTTCCAAGACAACTGTGAGACAATGCACCCAACATGAATTGTCACTGTGCAATAGTACACATAACACGAGCGGCCATGAATCTCTCGGACTCATCTTTTCAAGTTACACGGCAGTGCCACTGAATTAGAGATAGCAGAAGTTGCGAAAATACATGACTACTACTCCGGCATTATCACGCATGCCCGACTGAAACTGTTTTAAAACAGTGAATCACCCACAACTTCCACAAACGCAATCGATTACAGGCGTCATTTGTGAGAAACACTTGATTTGGATGATTTTAATCGAGAGGGATTATAAGTGCCCACAGGATATGTCACTCCTCGTACGAAGTCATCAACGCACTGGGGTATCTTCGTGCTACAGTATCCAGAGTGTTTCGGAAATATGAAATTTCTGAAGCTCCTGAGTGAACTGAAGAGGTGTACCAGCCCTGAGACAGTAGCTCGTCGTATAAACCGTTTGGGTCACATTGTTCGAACTGAGAGGCGCAGGACAATATTACAAATCACCACCGATTTGAACAGTGTATCAAATCGCCATGTCAGAGCAAGGACCCTTAAACGTCTAGAGTTTGGGAGCCACCGACACACGACAATTCCACTGTTAACGGCACGGCTCCGGAATCAGCGTCTTGTCTGGACAAAAACAAGCCCACACTGAGCCACAGAGATCTGAAAGCGGATGGCCTAGAGTAGAGTGATGACTCCAGATTTAAAATGCGTCGAGTCGATGGGAGAGTGCGGGTCTAGCGTCAATTTTCTGAAGACTTGGACCCTTCATATCAAGTTGGAAAAGTACATGTTGGTCGTGGCTCAGTGATAGTTTTGGGTGTCTTCATCTGGAATGCTTTGGGACCTTTGGTACGTGTACAGTCGATTTTGAGTGCTTCTAAGTATGTGGGATTCCAGCCGACCATTTGCACCCATTCACGTCCAACATGCATCCCAGTGGCAATGACGTATTTCATTAAGATGATTGCCCCATTTCAAAAGTCGTTCCTGAATACTTCATGCTTACAAAAGCATTGTAATGACCTAAACGTTTCAGTGGTGACATAGAATCTAGAATTTAAACACCCATCGAACATTTTTGGGAAGCCCTCGAACAAGCTCTTCGGGCACGTAATCCGTTATTTACGTACCTAAGCGAATTATGTAGAGCTTTTGTGGAGGCATGGCTGATGTTACCTGCAGAATTTTTTTGTAAGTTCTTGGATGTCCGTGCAACGGGCAGCCGTCGTTTAGGCAGGTGGTGGGCCAGCGTGTTACCGGGCAGGTATCTCCAATTCAGGGGGCCCTTCAGTGCATTTTTTAATTTTTCCTTTTTTTTTTGTAATTCAACATGATTGTACAGTTTTCTTGGGATTTGGGCATACGGTCGGAGCGTGGGGGTACGTAGGATTAATCAGATATTTAGGAAATGCTTGTCAGAGCTATGCACGAACCTCAATTTGGAAAGTTCTGTCCTGATAAGAACTTTATGTGTCCATGTCCAGCTCGAAATTTCCAGTTTGCGGCCCTGCCCGACTCAGGCTCTTCTCGTGTTCTCCATTACTTATCGTGAATAAAGCAAGACTTCCTATGCAGAAACAAAGCTGCTCTACTGAACTACATTACTGTTTGTAAAAACTGCAACATCAAGAAAGGATTGCGCTATTAATATGATATCTATACAACGGATTCCTCATGTTACAGGAGATAACTGATTACATTTATACAAGATGATTTTTTGTTTCAAATTTCAGTCTTGTGTGAAGCCACCTCGAGGAAAAATAACAGCCTCTACACGGCGTGGGATTGAATGGAAGAGGTTTTTGTTATTGTGAAAGAGGTTTTTGTTAAAAATAACAGCCTCCACACGGCGTGGGATTGAATGGAAGAGGTTTTTGTTATTGTGAAAGAGGTTTTTGTTAAAAATAACAGCCTTTACACGGCGTGGGATTGAATGGAAGAGGTTTTTGTTATTGTGAAAGAGGTTTTTGTTAAAAATAACAGCCTTTACACGGCGTGGGATTGAATGGAAGAGGTTTTTGTTATTGTGAAAGAGGTTTTTGTTAAAAATAACAGCCTCTACACGGCGTGGGATTGAATGGAAGAGGTTTTTGTTATTGTGAAAGAGGTTTTTGTTAAAAATAACAGCCTCTACACGGCGTGGGATTGAATGGAAGAGGTTTTGTTATTGTGAAAGAGGTTTTTGTTAAAAATAATAGCCTCCACACGGCGTGGGATTGAATGGAAGAGGTTTTTGTTATTGTGAAAGACGTTTTTGTTATTGTGAAAGAGGTTTTTGTTAAAAATAACAGCCTCTACACGGCGTGGGATTGAATGGAAGAGGTTTATGTTATTGTCTTGGGAACTAGCCTTCTATGAGAGACCAAAGTTCATTTGTGGTGATTGGTGGAGGCGCTTTGACGGGCCAATCGCTTAGCTGCCATGGCCCAGACATGTTGAAACGGAGACATATCCAGCAAACGTGCAGGCCAGGGTCGAAGCGCTATCGTGCCGTGCATGGAAGAGGCCTTGGACATTTCGGACCACATCTGGTCGAGCATTGTCCTGCTGGAATACAGCGCCAGAACATCTCTGAAGGAAGAGTATCACCTCCGCCTCTAAAATATCCCTGCTGTGTCGCTACCTGTCGAGGGTTTGCTTAGTTCGTATCAGGCGAGATCACGAATTTACCGAGAGCCCATTTAAGAGGGGGACTAGAATTATGCAGGATTCTTGAAGAATTGAAAGGGTTCTACAGTTTCTTTGTTGTTGTTCTTCTTCTTGCAGATAGCCCAGCAAAAACTGTAGGAACCTGTCTTGTGATTTTCTTTCTCTATTTCTTTTCGCTTTTTTTAGGAGTCGGCAAAACGTTTAGTCACCCACAGTCCATCCTCAAATCGTTTAAAAACATTACAGACTTTTTACTGTACACATCTGTAATTTGGGGAAATGTTCATACATTAAGAATTCGTTCTTGTTTTTTGTTGGGTTTTTTTTTTTTTTTACAGGAGGTTTAGCAACCACCGTGAGCCGCCCCGGTGGCGCAGTGGTCTAAGGCGCTTGCCTCTGATCATTCGTCCGTAAGGGGTCCGGGTTCGAATCCCGGTCAGGCATGGATGTTGTGTTTGTCTTACGGCACTGGCTCTCTCCCTTCCTGGAACCAGTGACCCTAAATTAGGGACGGGCGACTGCTTATAGCCCATTGAGTTGCTCACGGTGGTCGTTAAACCTCCAATAAAAAAAAAAAAAATCCACCGTGAGCAACTCAATGAGCTATAAGAAGTCGCGCGTCCCTAATTTAGAACCACTGGTTCCAGGGAAGGGAGAGAGCCAGTGCTGTAAGACCAACACAACATCCATGCCTCAAAGGATTCGAGCCCAAACCCCTTTCGGACGAATGATCTGAGGCCATTGCTTAGACCACAGCACCACGAGGGCGACTAAGAATTCGTTTTAATCATGGTATTTCAATTGTACTATTTTGCTACTTCGATATAATTTTAACAAGCTAAGCCCTGAGGGAGGGGGGGGGTAAAGCAGAACTGAACTGGTATCCATTTTTCAAGCACACATTTTTACATTTTCTTGCTCCCACTTCTTCGTCCATGAATCATGGGATACACACTGTAATACGGAGGGGATATTTTTATGGCTTCCTCATATTTTGAGAATGTTTTCTCCGGGGTATCTTTATTCATCCCACTAATACATGGGCCTCAGAATAATCTCCACTCCCCGGGGCTCCTGTCTCCTTGAATGTGTTCTGAATTTAACTGAATGGCGCCTCAAACTATCGCGCTTGCTGTTGAGCCGATATGACGCAGCAAAATGCACGCTTCAAGGTGGTGTTCACGGGAATGTCTTCAAACACGTATGCGACCATCATGGCGCATCAAGCTAAATATCGTGACTCGTCAGAAAGCACAACCTGTTGCCAATCAGCGCGCCAATGTGTGTGTTCGAGGCCGTATTGCGGCCAGAGACGTCTCTGGTTGTCGGTCAAAGGAATGCGCATTAATGGTCTGTTAGTGTTTAGTCCTCCGTTAAGCAGACGACGTCGAACTGTGCTTGATGTCAAAGCCTGACCTGTGATAGTGCGTAAATTTTGAATAAATTGAAATTTACCTAAGAAGTAACTAAAAAAGTAGGTTAAATTAAAGTATACCTTACAAAAGGCCTTAATAAAGTGTTCAGATAATCTACGTAATTGCTCTCTGTGTTCAGATTTATCTTAGTCATTGACGAAATCTCTTTCGCGGTGCTCATGGATGGGGCAGTAATTTTGTCGCGGTGCGAATTTCTGCGATTTTTTTCGCGAATTTTAGGGGAGGTTTTTTGTACTTTTGCAAATATCAAATATATCTGCGAATTTCAAAATTTTCTCCTATTTTTGCCTAATTCCTATTATAATTTTTTGATTACTCTATTTTTCATAATTAAATAATTTTAATACTGCATTCGTTAGAGTTAACGCGAAAAATATACTGCAAAGTAATCCTACTCGAAAGTCCAAACCAGAGCTTTAAACCTTGAATTACCTCTCAAGATTGTTCGTTAGGAAGATACTCTTTTCGAAAAAGCTTGACGGGTAATTCAAAGTCACATGCACTCTGCTGAAGAGTGCACACGTGGTCTTCGTGATTTCCTCCAGCTACTGGAATGACCTTTGCAACTTGCGGGACTAGTAAACCGGATGTCGTCAGTTGTGTTGGTAATTTCAGCTGGGAAAGCAGCTCACAGAAAAGAGTGTTTCGCAGACGCTTAGCTTCGAAAATTTGTGCTGTCGTGTGAGTAGTTTATAAAGTTTCTAGATATTGTTTTTTAATTTTGAGAATGAGCCACGTGAGTAAAATGAGTGCATCTGAAAGATGCAAGCAGTACAGCAAGGGAACGTTTTATGTGAACAAAAATCTATTGTTCTGTTCGTATTGCAACATACCAGTTGATTTTTCAAGAAAGGACAGTTGTGAAAAGCATTTAGGAAGCAAGCTGTATAAAAAAAGTGTGTCTGAACAGTCAACTGAAAATAATGCAGAAATGTGTTGATTAATTAATTGAGAAAAGAACTGCACAAGAACAGCATCGCTAAATGGAATTTTCGAAATTAACTGATGCCGTTTGTGCAACTAGCATCCCACTTTCCAAACTGCATAACCCTACATTAAAAAATTACTTGGAAAATTCGTTAAAAACATGTTGGTGTTATTCCAAATGCAAATTGGATGCGGAAATGTTATTTGCCGAAAATATATAATACTCATAAGCAACAAGTGAAATATTTTTTAAAATCAGTATCCGGTGTAAGCATCGTAGCAGACGAAACAACTGATTCAGAAGATAGATACATTTTGAATATTCTTGCTGTTCCATCAGCTGAACCGAATGTTGAAAGTTGCAATGATGAAACCTCTTTGAATGCAATCTTCCTAGAGTGCATCACTTTGGAATCCGTAAATTTTAAAGCAGTCAGCGAGGCAATACTTCAGTGCGTTTTCAGTGTGAAATACCTTTCGCTAATATAACCGCTTTTGTGACAGACAATGCATTTTACATGTCCAAAGCGTATGGGGAAAGCCGTATTTTTGAATGGTGTTCACGTCACCTGCAATGCACATCTTTTGGGCGAAATTTGGCAGAATCAATTTGAAAATGTTAACTTTTTAGTAGTTGCTGTTAAACGTGCCTTCGAAGTTTTCCACTATTTTTGAAAGAGAAGGGCAAAATACCTTGCTTACCACCAGTATCCGTGCAGACTAGGTGGAACAGTTGGTTTGAAGCCGTGCTTTTTCACTGAAAACATTTAGAGGACTGCGCAAAGTTTTCTGAAAAAGAAAAAGACAACAGTAGCAGTTGTATTGTGGATAAAATCATTGCGTATTGTCAAGATAGGGATTTAAAAGAAAATCTGAAGCAGGTTGAGGTTCAAGCGGCAGATATTTCCGGACAGCTCAATTTTTTTTTCTTTTTTTTTTTTGGAGGTTTAACGACCACCGTGAGCAACTCAACAGGCTATAAGCAGTCGCCCGTCCCTAATTTTGGGTCACTGGTTCAAGGGAAGGAACATCCATGCCTCAGCGGGATTCGAACCCGTACCCCTTACGGACGAATGATCAGAGGCCAGCGCCTTAGACCACTGTGCCACCGGGGCGGCACAGCTCATTTTATTTAAAAAACAGCGAATGTCTACACACAAAATATATAATGAAATGTTGGACATCGCCAACAGTCTTCCTCTCTAGCAAGAGTCAAGACTGCGATCACGTAGCGGAAAAAAGAGATCTATCCATTTCTTATGAAACAATTAAGCCTTATTTTTTTTAAGATAAAAAGCATCAATTTTGTCAGCCAGTTGCAAGTTCCTTCAAAGTATGTAGGGTGCTTGATCCCGATCAATTAAAGTCCTTGGACTTTTTAGACGACGAAGAATATTTGTTTGTTTTCAACCCCATTCCTATGTTCAAATATGAGGACCAACTAAAATGTGAATTTTGTTCATATAAAGCGAGTGTAAAGTAATTTCATGTCAGCGAAGGTTTGCTATACTTCTGGAATACGAAAAAAGGTCTTTTCTAAGCTGCATAAGGTCGCTCTCCTTTGTTTGTCAGTACCCACAAACAGTGCCGATGCTGAACAGTCCTTTTCTAAATTTTAAAAATGTATTACAGAACAACAGACACAGCATTAAAAAAGAAAACCTGTGTATGTACAATATAATGTATCAAAATGCAGTCCACTTAAATGGAAACTTTGATCTCGTGTAACGGCGTTAATAACATTGCCAGAATTTGAATGGTTTATAAATGTAAGTATCAATTTAAAAAACTTATGAAGTTATAATGCTTATTTAGTTACGAACTAGTCGTTTGTATAACTGCTTCGTAACTTGGTAGACTTTTTTTTTTTTTTTTGGAAATGTTAGCATAAATCATCGGCCACGAACTTTTTGCAAAATTTCATAATTTACCCCGCGACCGCCCCACGAATTTTGCCTTTTTTCCTGCGATAAAATTACTGCCTTACTCATGGACGACACGTTTACCTATTAGATGTAAAAATAAGTTTTAAAGCGTTTTAAGACAACGCAACATGTAATTTGAGAGAAAGCAACAATACCTTTAC
Organism: Macrothele yani; assembly: GCA_039090855.1. Taxonomy (NCBI): domain Eukaryota; kingdom Metazoa; phylum Arthropoda; class Arachnida; order Araneae; family Macrothelidae; genus Macrothele; species Macrothele yani. The sequence goes on along the minus strand of CM077010.1, from coordinate 71,828,353 downwards.
TATTCAAAATATGCGCCGTCATTATCTATCACCTTCCGCAATCGGTCGGGCAGCTGACGGATTCCAGCCATGAAGAATACTTCGTCGTGTGACGCGGTGAAGTCGTCAACAAATATTTGCATTTCGTCACATGTCGGGAACAGTACAGCAGACAAACCATGTTGCATCGTTCGGAGCAAATAATAGAATGAAGTGGCTATGTCGGGACTATACGTCGGGTACTCCAAAACTTCCCAACCAAGCGTCAATAACGTTTTCTTGACCGATTTCGCGACATGCGGCCTAGCATTGTCATGCAGTAATTTCACAGGACGCAATCCTTTGCCCGTGAATGGACGTTTCCGACAGATTTCCTGGTTCAAATAGCAGCAATTGTTGCTTGTAGCGATCACCAGCAACAGTTTCATAATACAGCACACCCTTCATATCCCACCAGATGCACAGCAGAACTTTCTTGGAATGAATATTGCGTTTCGGTGTCGACGTCGTTGCTTCTTCAGGGGTCAACCCAGTGTTGTTTGCGTTTGGGATTGTCGTTCCATATCCACTTGTCATCACCCGTAACGATTTTCCACAGGAAATACTTTCTGTGTTGTTTATTCAAAAGATTCAAACACTTCACGAGATACGCATCCTTGTTCCTCTGGCGCAGGTCATGTGGCACCCATTTTCCTTCCTTCTGAATCTTTCACAGTGCGCGTAAACGATTGGAAATGGTTTGTTGAGTTATCCCCAGTTGTTTAGCTAGTTCTTTTTGCGTATGGGACGAATCTTCATCCAGCAATGCTTGCAGTTACTCATGTGCAACCTTCTGCGAGGTGCCGCCACGTTCTCGATCGCTAACATCAAAATCCCCTGCTTTAAGCCGTCTGAACCAAACCTCCCATGTGCTTTTGGATACAATATTCACCTCCAGAACAGAACAGATCGCTGCACTTTTCGCTTGATGAAATTCGAAACAAATACAATGTCGAATAAATGCAGCATCACTTGCCATTTTTCATTGCCGATGTGCAGGTAGGTGCGTTTGACTGTTGAGCAAATTTCTGTGTCACATTTTATACTCTGGACCAGTTACGGTCACATAGCAACAACGCGGAGGAATGTCGGTTATGTAAATTAGCGGTATATGTCACACAAAAAATGCTTTAAAACTTATTTGTACACCTAATATTAACTACAGATGCGTCGTGATTATACCTTCAAAATGAAATAAGGAGCTAGAAGCATTCCTTTATTTTTTATAATTATTTGGAAATAATTTTTCTTTACTTTTTTTCTCAGGAATTCAGATCCAGAAGAATAAACATGACCATTTTAATCTCGAGAGCATCCGTCATACACAGTACTACATTTTACAATACATGATAAACCCAATGGCAGTCTCCATAAAAAAACTGACTTCTGGCAGATTTTTTGAAGGGTTTTAAGTTTCTAATACAACTATCACTTCCAATGCGTGCTTCTCTGTTTGATAATTTTCTGTTATTTAAATAATTTGTTACAACGTTCATAATGAACTATCAGTACGCCTCAAAACTTTTTTCTTGATTTCCTAGGAGTAAGGTGCTTTCGGTTATTAAAAGGATAATGTACATAAGGAATGACTACAAACTGTCGAATGCACGATGAAAACCCCTTAAGTCTCACAGTAAAATATGTTAATTTATTTACAGATTAAAATACATAGTTAAAAACTAAGTACGGCGATATCTTTCAGAACTACCTTAGTTCCATCCTCAGGTCGCATGTGCCGGATGTTCCAGACAGGACGATATATATAGTCAGAAATACAGTTCGTTGAACCCCGCAGATAACATCAGTGTTGCCACATTCAAAAAGAAACCCGGAAAAATAAAGCATATTAACGGTCTAATCTTCGGCTAAGCCATTCGTGATGGTGCAAAGTCTCTTGAGAAGTGTAAGCCAGGGACGGGGTACGAACACAGGCAGGTCTTCGTTTCAGCAACTTGATGAAGCTTTAATGATACATAAACTTTCCGCAAACAGCAGGGAATGTCGATTTGAAGTTGTAGTCAAGTCAGCTGCCTGGTTCCAATCAGGTTCATGCAAACCAGAAGCAACAGTACGTGTCATAGCAGTGGAAGTCATTCCAACACGTAAGGCGTACTTATGTTCTGACAGGTGGATTTGAAGTATACGTAATGTGGAGCCTATATAACTAGCGTCAAGTACCCCATGTGTGGTGGAAACAAGCGGCACCCTGTAAACTCCAAACCTAGAAAGAGGTTCAACCACATCCCTACCTTTACGAACGAGAGAAAATATATTTGTAGATCGAACTCCAAAGGCAAGATGAAATTTAGAACGATAATTTTTTAGTACATTGACGATCGCGGGAAAGTACTGAATAGCACCAACACAACGAACAGAAACCGCCTCACGTTGCAGGGTAGTAAAATTGAAGTGATTGAATTTGTAGACTAGTTTCATGACCAAGTCAGTAGAATAGCCATACATATGGGCAATTTCTAACAATTTTTGTAATTCCAAGGACCGGAGTTGTGACGAAGAAGAATGAGTATAAGCCTGCTTTATAAGAAACCTCAGTGCAGCAAGTTTGTGGGTCCAAGGGTGGGCAGATTCGGAAGGAATAATTAATTGCCGGTACGGAGGTAGATTTCCTGAAAACAGAAAATTGCAAACCATTTGAATTTGGAATATGAGATAACTTAAAGTCAAGGAATGGAAGGGAGCCCTGCTCCTCCAGCTCCATCGTAAAATGTATTGTGGGATATTGAGAAGACATGAAGACCATGAAGCCCTGCAGCTGAACAACAGTAAAAGGCCAGAGCAATAAGATGTCATCTACATATCGCATATATATAACAGAGGCTTTAAAGGGTAAGTAGCAAGAACGCATTCCTCTAGTTCCTGTAAAATAAATTCGGCTAGAATAGGTGAAAGAAGGGATCCCATAGGGGTCCCTCGCATTTGTTTGTAGATGACACCATTAAACTTGAAGTAAGAGAGGGAGGTCACGAGCCGCAAGGCTTACATGGTGGCCTAACTCTCAGACGAAGAGAGATTCGGAATAAATGGAAGTTTGTTCTGAATTATATCAAGGACCAGTGTGATGGGTACGCTGGGGAACAGGGACTCCACATTCAACGAAGCCAAGAGAAAAGGTGAGGAGAATGAACAACCTTTAATTATATTTAAATCTTGAATAGAGTTGCGAATGGAGTAAGCAGAAGATCTGGTAAGAGGCAACAAGAACTTAGCAAGCGCTGACTCAAGAAACCGTGTCGGGCTCATGTAACTGGAGACCAAAGGTCGCAGCGGAGAATTAGGCATGTGAACTTTCAACTTACCGAATGCCTCGGGAAATCTTGCTCCCGGAGGAGGGTGCATTATTTTACTAATAGCTTCAGGTAAAGCACCTTGTTTCTTTAATCTGCTAATAGCCGCTACAGTAGCCGGAATAGGGTCCTTACTCAGAACTTCGTGTGGAAATTGACCAATAGCTTACAACATTTTTGAATGGTAGGTATTAACATCCAAAAGATGTGTCAGCTGAAATTACCGCAATATTTGGGTTCCTTGCAATGGCCTCCTTTCATAGCGTAAATTAGTGAGAGCAGGGTCGGGGGGTTTAGTGAAAGAATTGTAGACGACATGGGCAAAAGTATTTCTCGCCGAGTCCTGCTGTTCAGTGGGAAGAGAATTAATAAATTGTTTAACCTGAGTGATAGTGTTAAAAATGCTTCCTTCTTACTCTGCGGGTTTTATGAATTAAACTGTAATATTTTGTCAGTGAAATAAATAATTAAGAAGTCCAGTTGAAACACACTTTTACAACAACATCCGTGTCTTATTTTTGTAGTGATGGATACTTCTCATGAGAAACGTCATGTTTGGAATTTGAATATAAATTTGGGTAGTGTTTAGCTGACCACAACATTTTCGAAACAACGACCCAAACACGCGATTCTTCAGTGGTCAAGATGCGAACATAAAAACTTACGTGCGATTCCGATTCTTGTTTTTATTATATCACTCACCCCATTTTTTGACAAATTTCCGAATTATAGTCATTATTCGCCATACTTTCTTTTTCTTTGTTGATTAAAGGCGATAAGTAAAATAAAATGCCAGCCAACATTTCATGTGTCTTTTCGTTATGAATATTTGAGATTTCACAAAGGAAAAGGGAATTTTTACTGTGTTCTAAATACACTATCTACCATTAAGTAATTGGACACCCCTGCAATCGACGATATCTGCGGTCCTGATACACGTCACGGCGGCCGCCGTTAAATATCGTGTGGGGCCACCCCGGTGGCGCAGTGGTCTAAGCGATGGCCTCTGATCATTCGTCCGAACGGGGTCCGTGTTCGAATCCCGGTGAGGCATGGATATTGTGTTTGTCTTACGGCACTGGTTCTTTCCCTTCCCTGGAACCAGTGACCCTAAATTAGGGAAGGGCGACTGCTTATAGCCCATTGAGTTGCTCACGGTGGTCGTTAAACCTCCAATCAAAAAAATATATATATCGTGTTTGAAACAACAACGCAAGCAGTCGCATGCAAGGTGCCACGCAGTTCAGAGCTCTCTGATTTCGAGAAAGGTGTAATCGTCGGGTATCACAGAAATGGCCGATCCATACGTGACATATCCAGCGAGTTGAAGTACCCAAAATCGACAGTGGCCTACGTGATTGGCAAGAGGAAGATTAGAGGTGACTGTCGGAATGTGCCCCGACCCGGCAGACCCACAAAACTGGGAGTTAGAGACCGACGGGTGCTGGCCAGAGAAATTCGGAAGAACCGCACCAAATCGATGGGTCACATCCGCGTGGAGTTTTAACAGACATCCGGGAGTGTTCTTTCGATTAATACCATCCGTAAGGAAGCCCATCTGCTTGGTTATCATGGACATGTTGCCGCCCACAAGCCTTTGATCACCAAGTCCAATAGCGCTGCTCGGCTAACGTGGTGCAAAGAACGTCGTCAGTGGACCGTTGAAGAGTGGAAACAGGTTCTCTGGAGCGACGAATCAAAGTTTACCCTCTACCGTTCGGATGGAAGGGTCTGGGTTTGGCGTCTGCCTGGAGAACGCCTCCTGCCGGAATGTATTGTGCCAACTGTGAAGTTCGGCGGCGGTGGAATTATGCTATGGGGGTGTTTCTCCTGGTATGGCACGTGACCCTTGGTCGCAATTCCTGGTGGACTCAACGCCGAGATTTACTGCACCATTTTGGATGATCATGCGCTTCGTACGTTGTGGCAGTTTTACGGGGTGAACCCATGTTACTTTCAGAATGACAATGCACCTGTCATGTTGCGAGGTCCACCATGTCTTGGTATGGTGACAATGGGGATAATAGAATGGACTGGCCTGCGCAGAGCCCGGACCTTAACCCTATCGAGCATCTCTGGGATGAGTCGGAGCGTCGACTTAAGGGATGCCCCCACCGTCCGAAATCGGTGAAGGAACTGACATGTTTTCTCCAAGCCGAGTGGAAGAAAATACCGCTACCCGTCGTACAACGCCTAGTCGAGAGTATGCCCCGGAGGGTCGCAGCTGTAATCGCCGCTCGTGTAGGCTCCACCAACTATTGAAGGTGAATGAACTTCGTTTTCCTTTGCTATCACAGGTGTCCAATTACTTGTTGGTAGATAGTGTATGTAGTTATAATAATGTAGTTTCGTCAATGATACATCAGTCGAGAATGGAGAAGTTGTTTTTCATTCAGGTTATGTTTACTTCCGTATATCGTAAAATCCCTTTATTTTACTTCTACATTTGAAAAGATTTTGAAACACAATTAAAATTACTGCGCTTAGATGAGATCACGGCCAACTGAGGAAGATATCATTAAGTAATTTTGACGAAGGAGTAAAGTTTTCGATCTGTGAGTACCATCCGCATGACACAGAAGGAAGATATTTATCTATTTGTAACAGGATTTGACGTTCTGAGTAAATATCTAGGATATGAGGAAATCCGCATTCTTAATTAGAACCACTGGTTCTAAAAATAGCATTCTCGGACAGACACAAAGCCCATGTTTCAACTGGCACTCGATACCTGGCCCAACTTGAATGATTAGCCTGGAGTCCTCGCTTAAGAGTGAACATCTAAGATATGAATGAACCTTTAAGATATGAGTGAACATCTAAGATATGAGTGAACATTTAAGATATTGGTGAACATCTAAGATATGAATGAACATCTAAGATATGAATGAACATTTAAGATATGAGAGAACATCTAAGATATGAGAAGATCCCATTCTTAATTAAAACCAGTGGTTCTGAAAATAGCATTCTCGGACAAACACAAAGCCCATGTCTCAACTGGCACTCGATACCTGGCCCAACTTGAATGATTAGCCTGGAGTACTCACCTAAGAGTGAACATCTAAGATATGAATGTACATTTAAGATATGAGTTAACATCTAAGATATGAGGAGATCCCATTCTTAATTAAAACCAGTGGTTCTGAAAATAGCATTCTCGGACAAACACAAAGCCCATGTCTCAACTGGCACTCGATACCTGGCCCAACTTGAATGATTAGCCTGGAGTACTCACCTAAGAGTGAACATCTAAGATATGAATGTACATTTAAGATATGAGTTAACATCTAAGATATGAGGAGATCCCATTCTTAATTAAAACCAGTGGTTCTGAAAATAGCATTCTCGGACAAACACAAAGCCCATGTCTCAATTGGCACTCGATCCCTGGCCCAACTTGAATGATTGCATAGAGTCCTCGCCTAAGAGTGAACATCTAAGATAGCCGCCTCGGTGGCGCAGTGGTCTAAGGCGTTGGCCTCTGATCATTCGTCCGAAGGGGTCCGGGTTCGAATCCCGGTGAGGCATGGATGTTGTGTTTGTCTTACGGCACTGGCTCTCTCCCTTCCCTGGAACCAGTGACCCTAAATTAGGGACGGGCGACTGCTTATAGCCCATTTGAGTTGTTCACGGTGGTCGTTCAACCTCCAAACAAAAACAAAAAAAAACATCTAAGATATGAATGAACCTTTAAGATATGAGTGAACATCTAAGATACGAATGAACATTTAAGATATTGGTGAACATCTAAGATATGAATGAACATTTAAGATATGAGTGAACATCTAAGATATGAGGAGATCCCCATTCTTAACTAAAACCAATGGTTCTAAAAATAGCATGCTAGGACAAATACAAAGCCCATGACTCAACTGGCACTCGATACCTGGCCCAATTTGAATGATTAGCCTGGAGTCCTCGCCTAAGAGTGAACATCTGGGATATGAATGAACATTTAAGATATGAGGAGATCCCAATCTTAATTAGAACCAGTGGTTCTAAAAATAGCATTCTAGGACAAACACAAAGCCCATGTATCAGATGGCACGCGATACCTAGTCCTACTTGAATTATTAGCCTGGAGTCCTTGCCTGTGTTGATTAATGCTCTCACATCGGAGAACTGCAACACTCCACGCCCGCGGAAAGGAGACGTATTTTTTCTCTGACTTCAAAGCACGCCTGCGAAATACCAGCAATACTTCTACTGTGATGAAACTATTACTTGTACTAACACGGACGTCTTGTTTTTCTACCAGCTGAAAGGTCAGCATATTCAACAACACCGAAACTTCTCAAATTGCATGAAACTCACGGATAATCATTTCTCGACTTAAATGCAGTGGAAATTTAGAGCACAAGAAGCAAGCTCTGAGGCAGTCTTGTCACCTTTCGTTTTTTCTAAATTTTTTTTTTTTATAGAAAGTGTTTTTTTTTAAACCTTGACAAATTTTGCCGTAGCTTGTACAAATTATCTTGACATCTCATCTTGATTAACGTTAGCGGTTCTTCAGGAAGTTAAAGTATAAAAATTATCAAATGAATGGAAAATTTTGTTATGACTGGATTTCTGCCAAAGCTGACATCGCCAAGTTGTTGTCATACTCAAATGAATAGTCATGTTTTTCCGCTATCTGTTAATCTTAGTTGAGGAAGTCGTAGAGAGGACTCTTAATACCTGTAATAAATGAGTGAAACATTCCGTTACACGAACATCCATCTTTCTCTATGCAACGTGGCTTTATTCTTTATGGTCGACAGATATCGTAATATCTACCTAAGGGAGGACGGTGATTGAAAAATAAGTACTTATCAAAGAATAATATTATGTCTGAAGAACGTGGAACGCTAGAGCACAGCCATTTACTTTCTTATCATTATCGGACAGGGATAGAATATGTAATGTTCTAATCACAGAAACGTGCTGAGCACGTTTTGAGATAAAACAGCAAACATCTGACCATACCATACTACGGGCGAAACATTAAAGCACATTGAACATTGAGCGCAGAAATGTATGTGCGGCAGCCCTTCTTGACAAAAATCGTTTAACCATTCATTCAGAGCAATTTGACTTTCGAAACGACATAAGCATTAATTGTGTTACATGATTTATTATAAAATTTATTACCAGATGAATTTGTCTCGGAACATTTATAATCAAAACGTCTTTGGAACAAACAATTTCATAGGAACCTTGTTATTTTTCAAGAACAGATGTGCAATTTAACAAAACCATTCTAAATGACTAGAACTTAACATTAACTTTAACGCATTAAAAAAAACACAAAAATTTAAAGATTCCAAATCTATATTGCTTCAAAAAAAATGTCTCGTGATTCTTCACTCGTTGTTTAACCATCGTCATTGCTGATTTATCTCCACCCCTGATTTTTTTTTAATTTTCGTATTTTTATTCACACAAGATATCTGAAAACACACTAATTAATATTCGTATCTTGTTTTATGTATTCCTCTAAAGTGTTTTGCTTTTCTCAATCAATGTCCACTGATAAAACAGTATTTTTTTCTTGTGGCCTTGCGAAAGAAAAATTCAGCTGAAAATGAAATCTTTGGGCCAAGCTCCAAGTTACAGGAGGTACAAAGAATATTACTAAAGTATCCACACAAAACACACACACACACACACACACACACACACACACACACAAACTCCAGCTGCGCCAGGCTTGGTTTAGATTTTTTGTAACTAACAATATCGGAAAAGTGATGTATTTTCTTTTATTGTTATTGATTCTACAGTGTCATACTAAATCACTCTCGTTGGCAGAGACCCCTTACACGTAAGAAAAATGTTTCCTCGGATGACTAAAAGGTCGTGATGTATAAGTGACCCCAACGATGACGAATCTCTTGCGTGAAGTTAAACTGACGCTGTTCAATTTTAAGTGAGGCTCTGTTGGTCGAGGGGTCAGATGCGCTGGTTTCTGGCTAGTCGACTGAGCGTCGCATGTCCTCGAGCACCTGATGAGGCATGTGTGTGTTGTGCCTCCATGCTGGCGTAGTGGTCGAAGAGCTGGCTTTTGACCATTCGTCTGAGATGGGTCTGGGTTCGATTCCCCGTGAGGCATGTCAAAATATGTGTCGATATGTGTTCGATATGTTTTTGCATAAGGAGCTCGGCTAATACTGGTGACAGCGGAGAACCCATGGCAGACCCAACACCAAATCAAAAAACATTTTTGCAACATATCGAAGACAATGTTCTTTCCATCTATCCGGAGACACCGATAATGTAAAATCAATTATGTGGATGATACTTTGATGTTTTGGCCGTATTCCTTAGATCAATTGTCTTAATTCACGGAACACATGTCTTCCCAGTGTTCCTCTATCCAGTTCACATCAGAAGTTGAGGTCAATTATACTCTTCCTTTTTTAGATTTTCAGTTGGTCAGACTATACAGTACTCAGTGTATAGGAAACCAATAGCCATTCCATCATTAATTCCTGCTCAGTCGGCCCATCCATATGGTTATAAACTATCTGATATTCGCTTTTTGGTTAAAAGAGCTGTAACTCATTCCTCGAGTAGAAGTCTTCGACTTATTGAACTTAAAAATATAAAAGAAATCCTTAGTTTCTTTGGTTACGAAGTTAGTATTGTGGACCGCCTGTTTTCGAGTTTGATGGGACAACAGTCATCCACATTGCAAAGTAATCAAACACACCGCAGATTTGTGTGTTCTGTTGACTCTTATCCGGCTCCAGTGGCAGTGCAAAAGAATATATGTAGACGATTTGGCTCAGATGTTGTTGTGAAGACAAAGGGCATTCTCACTTAAATAAAGAAAGACAGGGACAACATAATTCTACAGGAACGACATGGTGTTTATAGTATCCCCCTGCGCCACGTGAACGATTCCGTACAACCCAAGCAGTATATAGGATCCAGGAAACGAGCATTGCATTTTCGACTATCTGAACATGAATATGCAGTGCAAAACACTGCGTTGCCTCGCCTGACTTACGATGGGACGTATTACCCGGATTGGACCCAAGTGAGTATTCTGTCTACATACTCTGACATTCCATCATTACTATTAGCTGAAAGTTGGAGTATTTATTCTAATAGAGTTTCCTGCTGTAATGATGCATATCCATGTGATATACTTGCATCCTGGAAACAGCTAATTCAAGTTCGGACTGCCCAGTCTGATGTTAATACTCATGTGCATTGATTAGTACATCTGTGTGTTTTGTGACAATATTCTTGCCAGAACCATTTTTTATGTAATTTTTTAAGTAATTTTGGATCTTTATTTTATGAAAAGATGTAGTGGGTGGTTAGCATTGATCCTCATAACTAACATTTTCGGTTTCCCCTACTGCATAATTCACTTCTATGACGATTTGTTGACTTCTTACGCGCATGCCTGGTTCCCTGGTGCACGTCATTAGCGTGACTTCTAGTGCATATAAATATATGGAGACTCACTGAGTCACAGGATCTGTCTGAAGATGGGAACACGGTGTTCCTGAAAGGTCTTACGGGAGTGTAAATATGTTTTTTAAATTTTTAACTCTTAATTAAAGTGTTTCGTACAACGGGGTTAGCTGTACTTGCTGCTTCGAGTTGATTACGTGTGTGATGGTTTTTTTTATATATCTCATCACTCATCAGTTTTAACAGCACGCTTATCATAATCTATTCAGCGCATTCCTGAAAACAGAACTTTGCCTGACTTCAAAAATAATGGTATTTCCTAAAAGTACTTGTAAAGTTTAGTTAAAACGAACTAGCAGATGCTTGTTATATAGAGAAGAAAGCTATTTTTTCATGAGCTATTGCCTTTCCAGCAAAAACAGTGTTACTAGGCCAGCACTCAAGCCAAAAGTGGCCCAGCACAATGTTACCGCTGCCCAACCGTCGATAAAATGTCCCGGTGGACACCATATGGGCCAGCAGTTCAGGCCAGTAGCTGGCCAACTGTTGACACCCCATCAGTTGTCATATGCCAGATCAGGGCCATTAGTTATCCGTTACAAGCAGTGGATACCACAAGCGGCCCTTACGCGGCCCTGCAAGCACGTGCCATAAATTATGGCTAGCCTAATGTGGTCCGCTAGTTTCCCGGCAGTGGCAGCCGGCAATTACGTGACCTACCTGGTGGCTTGCCGAATCTTGTCCGCCAATTTGCCAGTAGTAGCCATAAAAAAAGGGGGAAAAAGAAAAATTAGGAAAGTAGTTTCTCAAAGGCACAACTATTTTCCTTTTTTTTTTCCGCCTACGAAACTTTTGCATGACGGCACGGGGGAGATTTTATCAACAGGCCCTAAAAAACGCGCGTTTGAATCTGGCTGGCATCGAGCCAAGGACAGTCTGCTTGGGAATCGGTTGCTCTAACCACTACACTTGTTTGCCACGCACGAACCTTGGCTTGACGCTGAGCTTCTTTCCTGCGTGATGTGAAACTTAAGCGTTCTCTTTTTAATTTTACAATACTGAGGGCTAATTTCCCTAAATGTCCGTTTCATGTAATTCAGAAATTTATTTTTTCAGCGTATCAATTGTTTTTATTTACCGTAAAGGAACTTCTACCAACTTAAGGGCGCTTTCCAAAGTTTTGTGCTCTCCTTGTGGTCTTGAAAGGCGATTGTTTAATTAATATATTTACCGGTTCATGTCACATACTGTTACATTTTTAACGTTGTATGTTTTCTGTCCACGGTCAAAAACTACATTTGTTCTAAAGAGGAAATATATTTTATTTTACTTCTCGTTCTTTTTAGCAGCGAATTCCTCCAATCTTGTGTATTCAACTCCTGAATGAGTACATTATATCCACATAGCGTTTTTTAAATCAAATAACTGATGAATTTTGTACTCGTATAATTCTATAGTTCTTATTTTTTTTTTCACCATAACGATTTTTTAATGTTTTTCTGGTACTTTTGTTTGAAGCGGTTTAGTATATGTTAACGAAAGGTTATACAGAAATTATTTCTTGTTATTCATGGGAATGCAGTGGGTGTGTTTCATGGCTGTCTGTACTCTCGATTCTTTGTGTGATAGTGCAGGAATTTTGTTACGACATGAGTTTCTATAAATACATGAGATAGTTGACTATTTCTTACAGTTCATTAATTATTTATATAACTTTCCTCCGACGGTAATCTTCGTCGAGGAGGCATTTCATTAGTAGTTCACCTCTTTACATATGGCTTTTTTTTCTTAACATATGCTAAAATTTCAAGATAGCGATAGTGTCGTCTTCAACTAACTGGTGGCACGAGAGAAAAAGTACATGTTGCTTCTGCGCATGCGCAGTCCCGTTGCTTCCACCTCGTGTTGGGGTTGCTTCGGTTGCCAGCTACCGGTCACTAGTGACACTTGCTTGGAATCCCGCAATTCACAGCGATGCTGCAGGAGGGCCATCAATGACTGTCAACTGATGGCGCTGTCACCAACAGACCGCTACCGTGCCGTGAGCGGCAGATTTCAGCCAGCAGTTACCCATCACTGCCAGCTGGTGACCAGCAGTTTCTCAACACTTGTGTGTTTGCTGGGATATGGATATATTTTAATATCAACTAATGTACTGAAATCGTGACTTGGGTTATACAACAAGAAATGCAGGCAGCATTTTTTGGCTTCATAAAAAGCCCATTAAAAATCCTGTTGTGTAACAGAGATTCCTTTGCTGACCATCTACCCTCACACCATTAGAGAAGGAACGTTTACATCCCCCACCCAAATACAAGAGAGTATTTGGGTGAGGGATGTAAACGTTGCCTTTTACAGATTTATAACTTCTTGTTCATAGTCACTTGCTACTCATGCGCTTGGGAATTTTCTTCAGGGTATGAATACTGATCCGCCAGGCAATGAGATCGGACTATGCACCCATTTTCCTTTCAAAGTGAAGACAAAAGAGAACGAAGAGTGGAAATCAAGAGTTGAAGTTAGTAACTGATCGAAGTAGGGCGTACTTTTTTTTCTTTTATGGGATGCAGTTGGAAAGGAAGAGCGCGAACTCTAGGCGAGAAAGGTAGGGAATTAACAGATAAAAGAAATCGCAAGTGCCACTCTCAGCACTGGAAGCAATAAATATTTTTGTATTTTAATATTGCCCCCTTTCAGAGAAAGATTTTAAGTGCAATTTTAACTCATTTGTTTGTTCTTCCCTGCTCTAAAGATATAGGAACAGCCCCGGTGGCGCAGTGGTCTAAGCGATGGCTTCTGATCATTCGTCCGAGATGGGTCCGGGTTCGAATCCCGTACGGCGTGTATGTTGTTTTTGTCTTACGGCACTGGCTCTCTTCCTTCCCTGGAGTCAGTGGCCCTAAATTAGGGACGGGCGACTGCTTATAGACCACTGAGTTGCTCACTGTTGTCGTTAAACCCCCAATAAAAAAATATAGGAACCCGCAAATCTTCTGATATCTCCTGGAATTCGTGCAACAAGACTCATTCATTCAGTCTCTTGACATCCGCGACGGCAAAGTTTGTAACCAAACCCGCCAGCACTATTCTGAATGATAATGTAATAAAATTTGTAATTTTTTTCATAACGTCGGGCTTTAGTCATTTATTTATCTCACTTCTGAATAAATCGTAAGTAAATGGGATCTACTATCGAATACATAACGGCCATGATAATGATCGCGATTGCTGAGATGTGTGAAAAGCCAACTGCGTATTTTCCGGGTTAATTACAAAGTAGGATTTAAATGCTCTTATAAATAATGCTTGGACATCATTTGGAGGAAAAAGATGTATAAGTACACATACTCCCTGCTCTATTTTCCTAGATGTACAGTAGATTCTGGTTAACTAGGCAATCGATTAATCACAGTAGCCATTTATTTGGGACAATTGTTGAAGAATATCCCAAATTAGTAAAATATTTGAAATTAGTAATATCCCAAATGGAGTAGATGTATAGTACACATACTCCCTGTTCTATTTTCCTTGATGTACAGTAGATTCTGGTTAACTGGGCCATCGGTTAATCACAGTAGCCATTTATTTGGGACAATTATTAAAGAATATCCCAAATTAGTAAAATATCTAAAATTAGTAATATCCCAAATGGAGTAGATGTATAGTACACATACTCCCTGCTCTATTTTCCTTGATGTACAGTAGATTCTGGTAAACTGGGCCATCGGTTAATCACGGTAGCCATTTATTTGGGACAATTATTGAATAATATCCCTAAATTAGAACTTAGGGATAAAGCTTCGTATAATTGCGGCAGTCGCTTAATTGGGTTAAAGTGATCTAGCCCCGATGTGTCTCAGTTAACTACTGTATTAAAATGTCGAATGAGTACTAATGCTCAAGGAAAATAAAACAAGATTGTTGGGCCCGACATCTCAGGAAAACGCAAAAGTGCGTGGCATCTTCTACTGACCACTTTTTCAAATGGGTCAGCGTTCATTTGGGATGCATAAGTTTTTTTTTTTTTTTTTTTTTGATTGGAGGTTTAACGACCACCGTGAGCAACTCAATGGGCTATAAGCAGTCGCCCGTCCCTAATTTAGGGTCACTGGCTCCAGGGAAGGGAGAGAGCCAGTGCCGTAAGACAAACACAACATCCATGCCTGACCGGGATTCGAACCCGGACCCATTACGGACGAATGATCAGAGGCCAACGCCTTAGACCACTGCGCCACCGGGGCGGCATGCATAAGTTCAAGTTTATGAGTAAATAAATGTTTAGCTACGTATCTGCCATCATAAGATGTTTCTATAAGACTATGCTTACAGGGAAAGTTATGTTTCTAAATAAAGTGTGATCTTTGCACACTAATGCTAAAGAAATTGAAAAGACAAAAACCTCAACTGCACTAGGTACCGTTAAGAAATACAGAGACAAAAAAATGAAGCTCGCGGTGCACAAAAGTAAATGGGAGGCCATTGACTTTGAACTGTCCGTAACCGGAAATGCAAAGTTCACCTCACTCTCTGCATTAGTTCCGTGACATGTGTCAATGAAAGTAAATAAAACGTAATTACAAATAAACCACAATGTGAATACTCAAGAGACACAAATAGCGTATTAAATCCGTTTATTTTTGCGGCGTAGTAAATATAAAGATTCGCCAAGCTTTCGCACTCTACTGGGAGGCTTTCTCAAGGCAATGGTAGACATAAAAATGCAGGGAATTAGAACACGTAAGGAACAAAGACGATTTTTGAAATAACGCGGGTGACATCACGAGCCTATTACACGAATTTTCATCACGCAATTATACGGTGTGTCGCGATGTGTTTCCATCTTTTACTAACGCATGACAAGCTCTTGGTAGTTCAGTAGAAACTATATCATTGCACGCTAGTTTGCTGGATAGGATTTCGACTGTTTCCCTGATGGCAGTCTCTTTAACGGTCGTGAATGGGGCAATTCTTCTAATACTATTCCATAGAGGTGTAGCCGATGAATGCATGACTTCTCTGGCGAGGGCTGTATTCTACATGTCCTGGTTGACACTTCGCACGTGTTCTTTACATCTAGTGTCCAAGGATCGCTTTGTCATTCCGATATATAACTTTTCCGTGTTGTCAGAATACAGCCCTCGCCAGAGAAGTCATGCATTCTTCGGCTGCTCCTCAATGGAATAATATTAGAAGAATTGCCCCATACACGAATTTGAAAGAGACTGCCATCAGGGAAACAGTCGAAATCCTATCCAGCAAACTAGCGTGCAATGATATAGTTTCTACTGAACCACCAAAAGCTTGGCATACATTATTAAAAGATGGAAACACATCGCGACACACCGTATAATTGCGTGATGAAAATTCGTGAAATACGCTCGTGATGTCACCCGCGTTATTTCAAAAATCGTTTTTGTTCCTTACGTGTTCCAATTCCCTGCATTTTTATGTCTACCATTGCCTTGAGAAAGTCTCCCAGTGGAGTGCGAAAGCTTGGCGAATCTTTATACTTACTACGCCGCAAAAATAAACGGATTTAATAAGCTATTTGCGTCTCTTGAGAAAGTAAATGTTGTCTGCTGCGCGTCACAAAAATGCTGAATTCAAGAACTGAACAACTGTTAAACGTGAAATGTCTGCTGAAATTAAAAAAAAAGCCTATCAATTTTTTTTTCTCATTTTACTTGAGGTTGTAACGTACCAGGAGATGTGACGTACCTGCCAGAAGGACGCACACGACATAAAGGCAGATAGGAATCAGAATTAAAAAAACGTCCGCGTAGCTCAATTGGTAGAGTGACTTATTCCGGAATGAGGGGATCCGGGTTCGAATCCTGGCGTGGACAGAAATGACCGAGAAATTTACTTCGTTATAAGGTGTGCGGTGCAGAATGCGTGTCACGTCCGCATGTTTTAGCGTCGCGTGAGAGGTTCATTAAAGCCCAGTAGGACAATGAAGACGACGAACGCCCAAGCACTTCTAAAACAGAAGACGATTGTAGGCAAAATTTACCCAATCGTTGGAAATGGTCGAAGGAGCTACAACTGAGTGCGAAGAAGATGGCATAAATGGTAAATATCGATAAAGAGATTGCTAGGCAAATTTTACATGAACTCTGAACAAGGAAAAGGTTTGTGTCATGAAGGGGTTCTAAGCTTCTCGCACCTGAACAAAAAATAAAATCGCGAGCGAATATGTGCTGACATACTAAGATAATTCATTCAGGCGAACCCCAACCTTTTTAGAAAGTGTTATATCCCATGTGATGAAACCTAGATCTTCCAATACAAACCTAAAATGAAAAAAAAAAAAAAAAAAAAAAAAAAGAACAGTCGATGCATTGGAAAGCACCAGCTTCACCAAGGATGAAGAAAGCACAGCAAAGCAAGTTTAAGATCACGCCCATATTAGTTGTTTTATTTGACATTCAGGGATGTAGTTTGGGCAGAGTGGGCTCCCGATGGAGCAACAGTAAATCAGCATTACTACAAATACGAACTGGAGAATTTGAGAGAGCGGGTCAGAACAAAAAGGCCAGAGTTGTGAGAAAATCGCTTCATTCAGAGCGCTCTCAGTGAAGCAGTTTTTAGCCGAGTAACGCATCACGGTGGTTCTGCATCCTACCTACTCATCAGATTTGGCTCCATGTGACGTTTTCGCATCCCGAAAGTGAAATCTTTAGAGGACCCACCTTCAGTCAGTCACTGTGTTGAAGAAGAAGAAAACGACCAAGCTCCTTAAAAGAAATACACCACATGAGATACAGCACTACTTTGCCCATATGGAAGACCAGAATGCAGCTGTGTGTTGGTGTGGAAGGGAAGCATTGGGTTGTTGCATACGTTAACGCCGTTTTTGCACCGCACTACATTCCTGTAGAGCGGTAAAAAAAACGGCATGAACTTATGCTTCAACCCAAGGGAAAACGGAAATATGTAATCCCCTCCCACATTGCTTACGATGGTGTCCCAACGTCTGGATAGGTCTGCAACGCCATTCTTTAAAAAAATGTGCAGGCTTTGCTGCAAAGAAATCATCAAGGAAATTCTGGAGATCAACATCATTGTTGAACGTTCTGCCACGGAGTGCATTCGACAGAGATCGGAGCAGGTGATAGTCTGAAGAGAGCAACATCTGGGGAATAGGCCGGATGTGGACAGTTCACCCATTTCATGTCCTCAATGGTCATTTTAGTCATGTTTACACTGTGAGGACGTGCGTTATCATGTTGAAGAAGGATACCATGACGCCGATGTGGCTGTTTCTGCTGAATTGCTCCCTCAAAACGTCGGAGTTGTTCACAATAAAGTGCAGTGTTGATGGTCCAATTCCTCGGCAGCATTTCTATAGAGAATAATTCCTTCCATGTCCCACCAGACACACAACATGATCTTCGCAGGATGGAGGTCATGTTTTGGACGTGGTGTGAGCGTCTTGTTTGGGCTTAACTATTCCCTTCGAGGCCAGAACTTTACGTACTAGCACAGCACCACTTTTCATCTGCAGTAACAATACGTGATAGAAAAGGTTTGTGTTGCTGAAAACATTCGCGATAACGGCCGAGCAAGGAACCATATATGGCAACACGCTGATTCTTGTTGTCCTCGGTGAGAGTGTGAGGCACCCAGGACCCCAATTTCTGTACTTTTCCCATGCGTTCCAAGCATTGCACCACCATTGCCATGATCATAGTCCAGCTCAGTAGTCGATTCGCGTGTGGTTTGAAGCGGATCCAAGGGGATGAGATGGTTCAAACGATCCACATCAAAGTAAGATGGACGACCTGAGCGTGGAGAGTCGTTGAGATCAGAATTGCTATCTCGGAACCGCTCAAACCATTTGTGGGCTGTCCTCGGAGCAATAGCATCCTCCCCATACACAGCACAAATTTGTCGACAAGCCTCGGCGGCTGGTCGACAAATTTGTGCTGTGTATGGGGAGGATGCTATGTATAGCCTGGGGACCCTGCATCGATAGTCTTGTTAAACTCGCAGAGGATCAGATTTCTGAAATGTTTATTCCTCTCTACTTGACACTCCATACTTTCGAACCTGAAAACCAAAAAACCATTAGCCACAATCACACAGAGCAATATGATTTAGATGCACGATATTACTGGCTACAATCTGATATACAACTGGCCATCTGCACCGTCACTACTCACCTGGGAAACACTCATGAAATAAAACCGCATGAACTTATGCATCAACACAATACATTGAAAGTGATATGAGTAAAAAATACCAGTTTCTGATTTAACCAAAGTTAAGAGGTTGGTCACGTTATTTAATACTCATATATGGTATTGTTTGTATTCTTCCTATTACTACGTCATCCAATATTCCTTAATAGACACAGATTATTAGCAAGACGTATTTATACCTTGAGCATGCACCTGTGAAGACTGATATATTTTCAGAAAAGATTACATGAAAAAAAAATTCAACAGTATTTGTCATTTTCTTGTAGGACTTCCGTTCACAGTGAGTAGAGTTTAGGTCCCAGCCACCTACAGCGAGATCGCTTTTTGGGCAGGATATAGAAACGGAAGGAATGAGAGCAAGTCTAGCGACTTTTGAAAGAACAGTTTGTGGTAAGATTAGAGTACAGTAGATGGCGCCAGCGTACAAGCACGATGTTGCACATAGAGGGGTGAGATAATTTCAGGGGGGGGAGCATAGGAAAAGGATACCCATTTAACCAGGGGTTCCAGCCTGGGGTCCGTCACTTAACGTGCTCGTCCGATGCACGGCGGATATTCAGCGATTGTTAGCAAATCACACCATCTCTGAAAGATCAGCCCAGGTTCGAACCTGGGTACCCTGCATCGATAGTCTGACCCGCTAACCACTAAGCCATCCGCTGCTCAAAACAAAAATTAACATTTGTCTTAGTTTTTATATTCTCTCCTAAATATAAATACAAACCACTGTACGACACTAAATAAGACATTAGTTCTTAGGAACGTTGATAACATGGCTCCATATTTCTACAATATAGCTGATCAGTGCTAGATTTAAATTTCTAATTTTTCCTTAATGAAGTTCTGTGCTCAATTTTTAATAAAAAAGAATTGCTACTCTTTAATTTTTTCATGCCTGCTCCTCCAGAATCTTGAACAGGTGGTCACTGTTCAGAGGTCCTTTGGTTCCTCCAAACTCGAATGGTAGAATGGCACGTGATGTGTGTTCTAACATAGTTTTCTTTCCTTTTTCATGAAAACATATCTGCAAAATAGAAAGCAGAGAAGATGACACGAAATATTCGATTGTAACGAACACGTCGTTTGAGTCCTTTCTGACACAAAACAAACACAGAGTCGAGTCACATTATTGTGACCACCTCCTACTTTTGACGTCAACAGTTCGTAGCCAATGAAAGAAGGCACGTGTCGTGAGCTGGCTTGGAGGGTATATAAGGTTGCTATAGGCATTCTGAAAACATATCACTCGTTGCTGTCATGGATAAAAGGAGAGATTTATAAGATTTTCAAAAAGGGGTGATTATCAGCTTTCGGGCCAAGGGTGGCAGTATTTCTGAAACAGCGCAGTTTGTTAAATGTTCGTGTGCTGCTGTGTTTAAAACATTCGTGATTGGAGAAATGGCATCATTGCGAATAAGCGAAGTGGAAACTGCGGAGCACCACGTGCCATTGATGTGAGAGGTGAACGTCGGCTTGGACGATGCGTGAGTGCCGATCGACACGCTGCAGTGGAGCGACTCACTGGATGAATGAACCAGCGGCCTAACGGAAGTGTGTCCAAAACGACAGTTCAGGGAGCCCTGCTGCGTATGGGGCTACGATGCAAACGGATGATCACTTCACCTATCCTAACGAAGGTGCATCGGCAGAAAAGGCTTACATTTGCACGGCAGTATTGGAATTGGACCTCCGCTGATTGGCAAAGGATTGCCTTCTGCGATGAGTCTCGTTTTCTGCTTCACCGAACGGATGAGCGTTGGCGATGAGTCTCATTTCACCGAACGGATGGACGTTTTCCGATGAGTCTCGTTTTCTGCTTCACCGAACGGATACGTTAAGAAAAATTTGAAATTATTTGAACAGCATTTCGCACCAAAAGCGTTCTCCTCCAAAGAAAGAATTTTCAAATTCGTGTTAAGAGCATAGATATTGAGAAAACTAAGATATAAACTACGCCCCCTAAACTACGCATCATTTTCAGCAGAAATTATTCTCAAGTGATTCTTTGTGTGTGTTTGTGTGTGTGGTGAGTTATATCTTATCGTAGAAGTTTTTCAATCGATTTTTCATAACCGCAGATATTGCTGCATATGCATCAGCGATATACACCCACGGACAATGAAATTTGCGCACCTAGTAGAAAACATGCCACAACCGCGAAACTTTGGAAAAAGCTAGAGTGCGTGCAGGTAGGTGTTCAAATGATCCACGTTTGGTGTGATTGTGCATGAACGCACACCCTGTGGTGGCGCTACAAGCACGAACCGGCGGCCATATAAACCAGTATGTAGTCGATGCCCCACAAAAGGGAAAAGCACCGGCCGACGCAAGCAAGAGTACAGAGTAGAAAGAATGTCGGGCAAACGCTAGAGACGTCGATTTACGCAACCTACGGACTTTGAGAGAAGCCTGATCATCGTGCTGAAAACCGCAGGGTGGTCGACGCGCCGTATAACCCGCCACGTGTCAGACTGTGACACATGGCGGGCTGTACTATACCGTCAGACTGTGTTGGGAGCAGTGCACACGTGACGTCACTGCCACACGGCTGAGCGGCTCCGAACGGACCAGGAGGACCAACGGTGGAGGGGATCAACGGATCGTGCGTCAGGCACGAACGGATCCCACGGGAACCCTGTTCACTATTCAGGCAGATGTGGTGGCTCTTGTGTTCCCACGAACAATTTCTCGACGCCTCGTGGAAGCGAATCTGCGATCCCAGCGCCCCTTACGTTTGCAGTGGTGCCAGGTTAGAGTGACGTGGAACGCCACAGACTGGCAACGTGTGGGGTTTAGCGACGAGTCCCGCTTCGTTTTGGGGACAGATGATCATCGTGTCCTGGTGTGAAGGTCCCCAGGGTCAACGGCACAATCCGAACCTCGCTATCGATCGTCAACCTCCCCCACTGCAGGCATTATGATCTGGGGAGCCGCTGCCTACGATAGCCGATCAGCTCTAGTATTGGTACGTGGATCATTGACGGGCCAGCGGTATGTGGATGAGATCCTGCGGCCCCATGTGCTCCCATTCTTGGCCGGGATTCCAGGTGCGCTATACCAGCCGGATAATGTCCTCCCGCACACGGCTCGGGTTGCCCAGGACTGCCTACGCCATGTCCAGGCACTTCCATGGCCTACCCGCTCCCCGGACATGTCCCCTATCGAACATGTGTGGGACCAGTTGAAACGCCAGCTGCTCCCGTGCCGCACTTTCCGGGATTTGGAGTACACCGTCCAACATGTGTGAGCCAGTCTGCCGCAGGACAACATCAGGCATCTGCTCGCCTCCATGCCGGACCGTATTGTAGCATGTATCGCCGCACGAGGCCGTGCGACGCGCTATTGAAGATGACCGGTCTGCGTGCCCCAGAGCACTCTGTAATTGTCCTGCAGTTCTGTTTTTGCCATCACGTGTATCATTCGCCTGTATCATTACTTCCATAAAATTTCAGTTCAATCCGATGTTTCCTTCTTGGTGAGTAAATTTCATTGTCCGTAAGTGTAAATATACACTTACGTAGCTAATGGCACAACCATTCTACTCAAAAATTAGAAATATTAGGTGGAACATTTCCCAGCAGGAGCTCTATTCGATGCAAAAGGAGTCTTTCAAATCGAATTTTTAGAAGCAGAGGCGTCACTGTGCTGTACATGGAAAAGGAATTGTGTTCAAAATAGTTTTCGTTCTAAATGGTATGGAAAAAATATGTTTTTCAATTGGATATTTAGAAACAATTATATGGAATAAAATGCATTTTGAAATCTATAGCATCTACATTAGCACTCTCTACCGGCAAACCGGAATGCAAGTATCATCGTTCTCCTATTTCAAAAATAATTTTTGCCGAAAAAAGCGAAGCACCCGGAGAAAGTCGTTCGATCCTGATAAAACTCCGCATGCATGCAAATGATTAAATATATAACGACCAATTACTAAATAGTGATCCATCACGGGGCATGATGACAGCGCATGTGGGAGGGTATATAAAGAACAATCTCACACTTAGGGAACAATTGTGACAGCGGATTGAGTTTGCATTAAACTCCATTAACAAAGAGGATGTCTCGACTTCGGATTCACGCACAATACGACAGTTAAGCAAGTTTAAGGGATGACGTAGAATTGGGCTGTGAGAGGACGATTGGTCAAGTCACCATATCGCCAAGCATTTGGACCGGAGTGACGTGGCAATCGGACGACCTTGGCGCCAATAGGTCGACGAAGGAACAACCAAGGTTGTTTAGAAAGCACAAAGCGATGACATTAGAGACATAAGTTTCCTCCGTTTATTATGTCGCGCTCATGATGCATAGAATGATACGTCAGCGGATATTTAGTGAATCGAGCGTTCGTACCTGCCTGGGATCAAACCTGAGGTCCCTACCGTGGCAGTCACGAACGTTGCCCACTAGGCCACCCGCGGTCCTGTGACTTGTGGTTAATGAAATGATCATATGTAGAGGATTTTAGGAAGAAAGTGTCTGACCCCAGGTCTTAAACAACCCTTAGAAATAGGCAGCTAGAAGATTTGGACTAGAGTGTCCGATAGGAAAGTGACACGGAATCCAAGTAGAAAGGGGAAGTAAGACGCCCATATTTATTACCGGGGGCCAGTACCCGGGGTCCGACGGCTTAATGTGCCCATCCGACGCACGGCGGGTATTTAGTGGTTCGAACGTTCGAACCTGCCGAGGATCGAACCTGAGGTTATCTCCAAGACAGTCACGAACGCTGACCACTAGGCCACCCGACTTGTGGTTGCTTCCCAGCTGCTGCTTTTATACCAACTATCTCAGAGCTGTTCGCCTATGGCTCCATCTGGCGATGAAAAATGTAAGTAAAATGAGTAAAAATTTATGTGATTTCATAAAAAACCCGATGTCATTCTGATCATTTCTACGCAAACCGCGTTGCCCTACTCTCAAAACTCCGCGAGTTATTACGCTTTCAAAATGTGCAAGACTTTTAGATCACCCGATACATTTGCATTTATTTAGGAGAAAATATCCTAACACCATGTGTAGCAAGGTAAATTTTCTTTTCTGTTCTGGCAATTGTTATTAAACCAACTGGTGGCAAGCACGGACATATACGTCCTGAGATTTCTATGCCCAAAGCTGCGACGACGCAATAATACGTTCATTCGTTTATCGGAAACCCGTTCAAAAGCGGCGAGAACGCAATGCTGCGTCGAAAAAATTCTCACGCTATCATAGTGGCGGGAATGCATATATGCCCATTTCAAGGACGACGAATACTACAGAAAGACAGGAGGCTTTTATAGGAGTCTCTTGTTATACATGTGACGAAATTTCGCATTGCTTCTTCCAAAGGACTTGCCACCTGGAGGGTTTCAATGCGATACCCCTATAAAAAGTGGATGTAATCACTTTTTATAGGGGTAGTTTCTATATATAGGTAGAACACCTATTAAAAGCAACCACGTAATTTCCGAGTACGCGCGATCAGTCGACCGACGTAGCATATATAAAGTGTGACCAGTGGAGCAGTAGGTAGTAAAATTCTGAGTGTGAAGGGTAAACGAAAGGATTTATCGGACTTTGAGAAAGTAGAGATTGTATGAACTCGGGAACCAGTTGCCTCAAATTCCCAAACGGCTGAACCGGTGGGTTGTTTCCGAGCAGCTGTAGTTAAAGTGCATCAGGACTGGCGTGAAAATTGTCAAACAACGGCTCGGAGACAAAAGTGCACAGAACAGCGACAGGTTGACATGATTGTGTCCATAGATTCGAATAGGCCAACAGACACAGCACTGCTTAACAGTTGACTACACAATACAACAGGAGTCAACGCGGAACACTATCTGTCATGACTATGCGTCGCACGTTCGCACATACACTGGCGTGCAAAAATTAAGGACGAGACGGGTTTTCGAATGTAACGTCTTGCACAAATGCTCCACATCGACTCAAATCATACCATAAGATCCCCAAGATGTAAGAATATGGGACAAGTGAGCAAAACCGTCCAAACAAGGAATTCAAAGGATACAAAGGCACTTTATTGAAAAGGTGGCTTCGAGCACAACTGGACAGAAGACAGAAACGTCCATGTGACAGGCGGCGGCCAAGAAAAATCCAGTATTCAGTAGGGGATATGATCACCCCTGACTGCGTTGCAGGATTTACAACATCTGTCCATGCTGAGGACGAGGTTGTCAAGGAGATGTTGAGGCATCGCGGCCTATTCCTCTTGTAGCGCCAATCGCAGCTGCGGAATCGTTGCGGGCGGCTGGTGATGTGCTGCCAAGCGTCTCTGGAGAAGGTCCCACACGTGTTCGATTGGATTAAGGTCCGGGGACATTGCGGGCCAATCCATGCGTTGAATATCTTCACTCTCCAACAGCTCTGCGACAGCCACTGCACGATGAGTTGTAGCGTTGTCGTTCATGAAGAGGAACTCGGGACCTACTGCACCTCTAAACAGACGCACGTGAGGCAGGAGAACCTCAGTACAATAGCAGACACCAGTGACTGAACCTCCTTGGAAGATGTGGAGATCAGTACGGCTACCAAGCATGATACCGCCCCAAACGAGAACTCCGCCACCTCCAAACCGGTTCCTTTCGATGATGTTGGAGGTGTGATTGCGTGTTCCCTGCTCTCTCCAGATGTGAATGCTTTCAATATCGCTCGTCAGAATAAATCGGCTCTTATTCGTAAAGAGAACTCGACCCCATTGCTGATGTGTCCAGTTCTTGTGTTAAGGCACCACAGAAACCGCCGTCTCCTATGAGCAGGCGTTAATGGCACACACCGTACTGGTCGTCGTGCAAATAGCCCACTTTTGTACAGCCTGCTGGTCACAGTAAAACGTGATAACGGACGTCCAGTTGTCTGTTGTATGTGCCTTGCGATTTCTCCTGCTGTCTGCCGTCTCTCTCTTCTCGCCTTTTGGACAATATAATGGTCGTCCGCCGCCGTGGTTGCTCGTGGAGGACCACACTAAACTCTCGAACAGCTGTTCCTGTCGTTTGAAATGCTCTCCAAGCTCGTGAAACGATGCTGTGAGCGATACCGAACTCCTCGGCCACACTTGTTACACTTCAACCTTCTTCCAACTTCTCGACGACGCGACCTCGGGTTAAGTCATCCAGATGTCGTCTACTGGATTGCCTGTTGGCCATATCACACGGTGGCGGCAACTCGACGCCTGTTCAATCCGATGTACGACGTGCAATAGCTTTCACCGGATTGCTTAGCATACGCAGTCCGTGTATTTTATGCCCTTCCGACACCCCCCGCTCCCACCCTATACGTTATGCTGCATATATTCGTATGCCGTACCGTACCGGACACTAGTCTATCACCTGAGTGGTCTTCCGGTCCATTCTGCCTGCTCTTTCCGCTGTTATGCTAATTTCTCCTCTTCGTCTTTAATTTTTGCACACCAGTGTATGAACAGTATTTGTCATGACCATGATTCGCACTCTCGCATGTATAAACAATAGCTCTCATGACCATGAGTCGCACGCTCGCACGTTTGAACAGTATCTGTCATGACCATGATTCGCACACGTTTGCACGTATGAACAGTTTAAGTCATGACCATGAGTCGCACGCTCGCATGTATGAATAGTATCTGTCATGACCATGAGTCGCTTGCTCGCACGTTTGAAGAACATCTGTCATGACCATGATTCGCACGCTCGCACGTATGAACAATATGTGTCATGACCATGAGTCGCACGTTCGCACGTATGAACAGTATCTGTCATGACAATGCGTCGGACGTTCTCACGTATAAGTTATAACAGCACACGACCCCAATGACATCCTCTTCTAACCACATTCATCGGCGCGAAAAAACTCTCCTGGTGCAAAGATAATGTAAGTTGGACGTCGGATGACAGGAAAAAAATTGTGCTGGTTTGACGAGTCCCATTTTTTACTCCACTCCGTGGATAGTCGTGTACATATTTCGCGCTAACAACATAAGACACTCAATCCATCCTGCATGGTCTTCACAGTGCAAGCAGGTGGAGGGGGTTGTATGGTGTGGGGCATGTTTATCTAGCAGAAACCTGGACCCGGGGTGCACGTGGAACAACAAATTACTGCTGCTCACTATCGTAAATTATTTAATGACTCTGTACCCCCAGAAATACTGAACTTTCTTCCTATTAGTAATCCAATCGAACACGTGTGGAACCTTCTCGAGAGACGCTTGGTAGCACGTCACCAGCCGCCAGCTGCGATTGGCGCTACAAGAGGAATGGGCCGTGATGCCTCAACAGCTCCTTGGCATCCTCGTCCTCAGCATGGACAGATGTTGTAAATCCTGTAACGCAGTCAGGGTGATCATATCTCCTACTGAATACTGGATTTTTCTTGGCAGCTGCCTGCCACATGGACGTTTCTGTCTTCTGTCCAGTTGTGCTCGAAGCCACCTTTTCAATAAAGTGCCTTTGTATCCTTTGGATTCCTTGTTTGGACGGTTTTGCTCACTTGTCCCATATTCTTACATCTTGGGGATCTTATGGTATGATTTGAGTCAATGTGGAGCACTTCTGCAAGACGTTACATTCGAAAACCCGTCTCGTCCTTAATTTTTGCACGCCAGTGTATGTGCGAACGTGCGACGCATAGTCATGACAGATAGTGTTCCGCGTTGACTCCTGTTGTATTTTGTAGTCAACTGTTAAGCAGTGCTGTGTCTGTTGGCCTATTCGAATCTATGGACACAATCATGTCAACCTTTCGCTGTTCTGTGCACTTTTGTCTCCGAGCCGTTGTTTGACAATTTTCACGCCAGTCCTGATGCACTTTAACTACAGCTGCTCGGAAACAACCCACCGGTTCAGCCGTTTGGGAATTTGAGGCAACTGGTTCCCGAGTTCATACAATCTCTACTTTCTCAAAGTCCGATAAATCCTTTCGTTTACCCTTCACACTCAGAATTTTACTACCTACTGCTCCACTGGTCACACTTTATATATGCTACGTCGGTCGACTGATCGCGCGTACTCGGAAATTACGTGGTTGCTTTTAATAGGTGTTCTACCTATATATAGAAACTACCCCTATAAAAAGTGATTACATCCACTTTTTATAGGGGTATCGCATTGAAACCCTCCAGGTGGCAAGTCCTTTGGAAGAAGCAATGCGGAATTTCGTCACATGTATAACAAGAGACTCCTATAAAAGCCTCCTGTCTTTCTGTAGTATTCGTCGTCCTTGAAATGGGCATATATGCATTCCAGCCACTATGAGAGCGTGAGAATTTTTTCGACGCAACATTGCGTTCTCGCCGCTTTTGAACGGGTTTCCGATAAACGAATGAACGTATTATTGCGTCGTTGCAGCTTTGGGCATAGAAATCTCAGGACGTATATGTCCGTGCTTGCCACCAGTTGGTTTAATAACAATTGCCAGAACAGAAAAGAAAATTTACCTTGCTACACATGGTGTTAGGATATTTTCTCCTAAATAAATGCAAATGTATCGGGTGATCTAAAAGTCTTGCACATTTTGAAAGCGTAATAACTCGCGGAGTTTTGAGAGTAGGGCAACGCGGTTTGCGTAGAAATGATCAGAATGACATCGGGTTTTTTATGAAATCACATAAATTTTTACTCATTTTACTTACATTTTTCATCGCCAGATGGAGCCATAGGCGAACAGCTCTAGGATAGTTGGTATAAAAGCAGCAGCTGGGAAGCAACCACAAGTCGGGTGGCCTAGTGGTCAGCGTTCGTGACTGTCGTGGAGATAACCGTCAGGTTCGATCCTGGGCAGGTACGAACGTTCGAACCACTAAATACCCGCCGTGCGTCGGATGGGCACATTAAGCCGTCGGACCCCGGGTACTGGCCCCCCGGTAATAAATAAGGGCGTCTTACTTCCCCTTTCTACTTGGATTCCGTGTCACTTTCCTATCGGACACTCTAGCCGAAATCTCCTAGCTTCCTATTTCTAAGGGTTGTTTAAGACTTGGGGTCTGACACTCCCTTCCTAAAATCCTCTACATATGATCATTTCATCAACCACAAGTCACAGGACCGCGGGTGGCCTAGTGGGCAACGTTCGTGACTGCCACGGTAGGGACCTCAGGTTTGATCCCAGGCAGGTACGAACGCTCGATCCAGTAAATATCCGCCGTGCGTCGGATGGGCACGATAAGCCGTTGGACATTGTGTACTGGCCCTCCGGTAATAAATAAGGCCGTCTTCCTCCCCTTTCTACTTCGCTTCCTGTGTCACTTTCCTATCGGGCGCTCTAGTCCAAATCTTCTAGCTGCCTATTTCTAAGGGTTCTTTAAGACCTGGGGTCAGACACTTTCTTCCTAAAATCCTCTACCTATGATCATTGAATACAAGTCACAGCGGTCCGTGTCAGTATGCTGTCATTACCGGACAAAGCGCTCTTGGTGAAATTGTTCTATTGAAACGCTGAATGTGCTGCGTTGAGAGCCTACCGGTTACTTAAAGGCAATCGCAGTGGGAAAGGACCGATGGAAAGTGCTGCGCTGCGGCGAACTGTGAAAAAGTTCGAGGAAACTGGATCTTTGGCAGCACGCCCACGAAGCGGTAGACCAAGAACAAGTGCTGCTGCAGCAGAGACGATTACGCAGGAAATGGATGTGATTGCAATGTCATCCGCACATGGCGACTCCAGTGCTCGCCATGTTTCTCGGCAAACAGGGTTCCATACGGGACTGCGTGCCGAACACTTCGACGGATTCTGCATAGATAGATGCCCGTACAAACTGCAACGGCATCACGAACTACAAGCTGGCGATTACGTGCAGCGTCGGGAATTCGCAGCATAGTTTTTTCGACAAATGGATGTCGACGAGAACTAGCTGATGAACGTTTTATGGACTGATGAGGCACACTTTCCCTAAACGGAGTGGTAAAAACGCACAACTGCCGCATCTAGGCCACGGAACATCCTCGAGCAGTCGTTGAAGTGCCAGTTCATCAGCCGAAAGTGACAGTGTTGTGTGGATTCACGGCTTTCCTTCATTATCGGACCTTTTTTGCTTGAAGAGGTCCGCGGCACCTCCTTCGAAACCGTTTCAGTGACAGGTGCGTGTTATGCGAACATGTTACGAACGTACGTTTTCCCTAGCTTGCAAGAGAGGGATGCAGTGAATCTGTTCACATTTATGCAGGATGGAGCACCACCCCACATCGCACGTTCCGTTAAGCAACTGCTGCAAGAGACGTTTGGTGCAAATCGTGTGTTGAGCCGACACTTCCGAAGGCCTGACCTCCTCGGTCATCAGACCTGACACCCTGCGATTTCTGGCTCTGAGGTTACCTAAAATCAAGACATCTTTCAGCATGGCTGATGTCGTCCTACTTCATCAGCCATGCTGAAAGATACCATTCGACATCATGTGGCAGCTATACCACAGGGCATGCTCTTCAATACCGTCCATGGTGTTTTCTCTCCTCTGCAGGCAGTACTGGAACAGGACGGCCATCACATTGAACACCTGGTACAATGAGTGTCTAACCTGGTACAATCAGGTGTCTTTTTTCTCGACACTTCCAACCTGTGATTGCTGCCCCATCTGGCGATGAAAAATGTGTGTAAAATGAGTAAAAATTTATGTGATTTCGTAAAAAAACCCGATGTCATTCTGATCATTTCTACGCAAACCGCGTTGCCCTATTCTCAAAAATCCGCGAGTTATTACGTTTTCAAAATGTGCAAGAGTTTTGGATGACCCGGTATTTAAAAACAGTTTGTGATATTTGCTGGGAATGCTTATTTTCTGTAAAACTGTCTGTATCAAGAAATTTGCCGTCCAGAAAATACAGGGTGTTCGTAAACTATTTTGACAAAAGAAGTGGGCTGATAGTACCTATCAAGACGAACAATATTTACGATGGAACCTACGGTCGCATTCCACACTGAGTGTCAGAAAAGAGTAACTTCAAAATACGTCCAACAAGCACAAGTCGTCACCTCAGACGTCATTTCTTCGTGCCGGAGAAGTATCACCACGACAGAACATCACCGTCAAGCATTTACCGTATGCAAATTGCCAGAGAAAAGACGCAGCATCGACGATTGCAGCTGATTGGCTTATCAAGGTGCAGTAGACACTTCCTGAATGCCACATATCCCGCACGATGGATTGGACGTGGCGAACCTGTGGCATGGCCTCCACGCTCACCGGACATAAACCCACTGGACTTCTTCTTCTGGGGGCACATGAAATCATTGGTGTACGAGACGCCTGTGGACTCCGTAGAAGATCTCTTCGCGAGAATCGTTGTTGCAGCGGACAGGATGAACACGACACCAGGAGTCTTCGAGAGGGAGCGTCAGTCTTTCATTCTGCCGGTGTGAATTGTGCAACGGCACCCGTGGCCGCCACTTTGAGCATCTACTTTGAGTCCGTCTCTGATCTCCATAAATGGGATTGTGCAACTTATGATGTCGTTAATTCTCTTTCTTTGCACTGTTGAAAATTCAACTTGGACATCTAACTTTACTCTTTTCTGACACTCAGAGTGGAATACGATCCTAGGTTCCATTGTAAATATTGTTCGTCTTGAAGGGTACTATCACCCCTTTTCTTTTGTCAAAACAGTTTACGAGCACCCTGTATAAATCCATGACATTAGAGAAATGACTTTCCTCTTTTAGTGACGTCACGCGGAAGTCAAGCCTTTCGATTGGTTTCCAACGCTGTCGTGTGTGACGTCAAACACGACACCGACGAATCAGTTAGTGTAACATGAGAGTGACGTCACAAATGGAGGGAACTCATCTCTCTACTGGCATGGCCTTGCACTTTCTAGACGGCCTTGGCAAGACGTAGCAAAACTGTTGCTAGGGAAGCAAGTATTACATGCCACAGAAACCGGACATCTTGCTGCTGTTGCAAACTGGAATTCAGCTGACCCAAGTGATACACATAGCATTGCTATTTTTTGTGCTTGTTTTCACTATCGAAGTTCGCTACCACGGATTTTTTTTCCTGATATAGAAAAGCATTGTTTTCAATGCAAATGAAGAAAACACCATCAAGCACCACACTGTACACAAAATTTTACATTCGTAGTTGTATTTATTTATATGCCTCGTTAATGACCTTTTTTCAAACAAATTCTCATATTCTGTGATAAAAATGTTCTCAGTAATTACAGAGGGATATCCTGTCCTCTGATCAGCGGTTTTCAAGGGCGGCAAATGTTATAAAACAGTGCGACTCACCTGTACAAAATGAGGATAAACATAGTTCTAGAAACAAACAAATTTTATTTCTTTTTCAGTGGGCTGCAGTTCACTATTTCACATAGATTTAGAAATCAAGTAGGTAATATCTTGTTGATCGTTATCTTCTTCTAAATTTAATGGATTTTTGTTGCCTTTGTTTTTAACAGAAGGATCTGCTCCATATTCTAAGAGCAGTTTTACGATATAACTTTGACCTTTTGTTACCGCAACGTGCAACGATGTAGCACCTTTAGCAGCAGTTCTAGAATTTACAAAATCACTTAGCTTGTCATAACTTGTTTTTTTGAAGTACTTCAACAAGGCCTGAACAACCTCGGAGCAACCACACAGTGCCGCTACGTGTAAAAGCGTATTACCTTGTTCAGTAACTTTGGTAGCATCAGCTCCATGTTTTAACAAAATTTCAGTTATGTCTCTGCGGTTGTGTTTAGCAGCGTAACACAGAGGAGTTCTTCCATCGTGACATTGAGCATTTACATTTGCACCATTGCCGATTAAGCAACTGATCTTACGAATGTCACTGTTGCTTGAGACAGAGCGGATTAATGTAATTTCAGTTGCTATGTTAAGTAAATTGGTAATATCACTCTTTGTTGACATAGCATACGGATGTACTGGCCCGAATCCTAGCTTTTTCCTGTCCAGCACCTCTAAGTAAAAGCTCAGTATTTCGTTATACACTGAAGAGCAATTGAATTAGAGACAGCTGGCGTTATGCAAATGTGGCGCTGTGGGCTGCCCTGTAAACGGAAACGACATGACGTATGCAGCGATCCGACAATATAAGGAGTGATGCTACGGGAATCAGTAAGAGTCGGACGCAGTATGGGTAAGACGAAGAAATCTAAGCGCATTTGATCGCGGGTAAATTGTCGAGGACCGAAGAATGGGTCACTCCATCTCGGAATTCGTGCAGGCACTGGGAGTTTCACGAGCCACTGCGTCACGGGTGCACCGTGAGTACATCGAGTCCGGTAAAACCATCCCTGCAAGGGCCAACTGCCGTGGACAACATCGTGTGAATGAGCTGGGTCATCGTCAGCTAGCTCGCATTGTAACAGCGGATAGGCGAGCCACAGTGCAAGAAATCCCTCGGCAATTCGACGCTGGTGCACAAAAACGTGTAAGCAGCCACACCATCCAGAACTATTTCCTCGCTATGGGTACAGAAGCCATCGTCCCACGAGTGTACCGCTGCTGACCGCACATCACAGGGTGAAAAGATTAGCATGAGCGCAGGAACATCGCCACTGGACCCTAGACATGTGGAAAAATGTTGCCTGGACTGATGAGTCGAGATTCACGTTGGTACATGCGGATGGTAGGATACGAGTACGGCGCAAAAACCGCATGAAGCGATGGATCCTTCTTGCCAGCAGGGTACTCTTCAGGCTGGTGGGGGTGGCATTCTCGTCTGGGACTGTTTACAAGGACTGAAATGGGACCCTTGGTACGTGTGACATCGTCCCTCACAGGTCAACGTTACCGGGATATCCTGGACGACCATTTGCTCCCGTTTGTGCGTCCTCAACATCCCACTGGGGACCTCATCCTGCAACAAGATAATGCACTGTGCCATCTCTCCCGAATTGTATCCGAATGGTTGAATGAACACTCCCCCGGCGTGACCTCACTTCCTTGGCCAGCTAAGTCACCTGACCTCAATCCCATCGAGAGAGATGTT
Source organism: Macrothele yani (assembly GCA_039090855.1). Lineage (NCBI taxonomy): Eukaryota > Metazoa > Arthropoda > Arachnida > Araneae > Macrothelidae > Macrothele > Macrothele yani. Next base: position 71,794,511 of record CM077010.1, on the reverse strand, counting down.
CGAGGCTCTGACCCCCCCCCCTCTCCATCAAATCTTCGTGAACTGTGGGAGCTTTTTCAGTGGTCGTGGATCCGTATGACTTCCCAACGCTTCCGGTGTCTTGTCGAGTCCATGCCGAGACGAATCGCCGCCGTCATCAGGGCGAGAGGTGGTTCTACACGTTACTAGACAGGTATCTCTAATTCAATTGCTCTTCAGTGTACTTGAAACGTTTCAAATGCTTCTTCATATTTCCTATTCAAGTCCAATGATATGGCCATATTGTATACTGAAGACAATGTTTCAGAATGACTAGATCCTAAAACCTGCCTAAATCTCTGTACTATCTTTCTATATTCATTTAGTACAACATCATACTGGCGTTGCTTGAAAAACACATTGATCCTGTTTTTCATCGTAGATAAAGTGAAATGATGATCGGGTCCGTGCACTTTTTGGATTTATTCACCACGTTCTCCAACGTTTTTGCTGCCTCCTCATAATTTCCTTGGTATTCCAGTATTGAAGCAATATTATTCATAGTTAACAAAGTATGACGATGATTAGGCCCTAAGATATTTTTTAATTCTTTCAACCCGAGCTGATCAATCTTTACAGCCCTTTTACAGTCTTCTTTTTGAAACAACGCCGCGGTTCTGTTAAGATTGTTGATAATGTATCTGGGTGATTAGAACCCAGTTACTTTTTCATTTCATCAAGCACTTCATCATAAATAATGAGCGCCTCGTCGTAATTTTCTAGCTCAGTGAGTACTCCAGCTATATTATTCTTAGTATGCAAAACATATGGATGATTAGATTCCAAGTTCTCTTCTTATTGGTTTACAATTACTTGATGGATGTCTAGTGCTTCTCCGTATTTTCCTTGTCTTTCATGTAGCAAAGCAATTGTATTTGGCACATAACGCATCTGGATGATCAGGTTCCAAAACGTATTGGTATTCCTCTGAAACTTCTAAGTATGCAGCTAACGCTTTTTCGTAATTCTCTTGTTTGGAAAGTACCCCTGCTATATTACTCATCGTTCTTAAAGTAGAGGGATGATCCCTACCCAAAACAATTGGTTTCTTTTCTGAAACCTCTTGCAGAAATGATAATGTTTCCTCATATTTTTTTTGATTGGGAAGCAATGAAGCGATATTGCTCTTTGTTGTCAGAATGTCAGGATGATCTGGACCCAATATCTCATTTTGTTTATCTAGTACTTCGAGATATGTTTTCGGCGCTGTTTCATGATCCCCTTGAAGTTCAATTACCGTGGCTATGTCAAAAAATTGTGGATACTGAAAGATGATGCACAGGACCCAAAGTTTGAGACATTTTCGTCAGTGTATCTTGGTAAACGTTCAATGCTTCCTCGTACATCCCTTGCTGTTTTAGTGTAGTACCTATTCCACGCAATGTACATAAATTTTCCGGGTGCTCAGATCCCAAGATCTCTTTTCTTTTTTCCAAAATTTCATAAAACACATTTAATGCGTACTCATATTTTCCTTGCTCACTAAGACTAAGGCTCTTTGGCTCCTGGTGGACAAAGTGCAAGGCTGATTGAACCCAAAATTCGCTTTTCTTTTCTCACGTACTGCGTCATAAATTGCCAATGCTTCGTCCATATTTCCTTGTTTAGAAATCGCGAAGGCAATATCATGCATAGTGGTTAAAGTTGAAGTAAAAGAAAGTAAATTGTAGGGTTTAACTCCCAGGATATTTTCTTTTTGGTGCATTACATCCTTGTATTCATTTAATGACTCTTCATACTTTCCTTGATTATAGAGTACGCCAGCTATGATGCTCATGAGCTCCAAAGTAGCGGAGTCGTCAGGGGTAAAAACATGCTTTCGTTTATTCAAAACTTCCTTTAAAATAGGTAAGGCTTGATCATACTTTCCTTGGTTAACTAATATAATAGCTGTATTTTGCAATACATTTAAGCTATCAGGATGATCAGATCCAAAATGCACTTTGCATTGTTTTGAAATCTCCTTACAATCAGAAAAAGCTCCAGAATATTTCCCCCTTCGATTAAGAGCGCATGCCACATTACCGCGTACTCTTAAAATACTAAGATGATCAAGGCCTAACGTAACAGTGAGTAGAGATGAAGATTTTTCTCCAAAAATGAAAGCTTCATCATACCTTGAGCTTTCCACTAAATTTGATGTCATATTAACTGGTAAATCATTAAATTCCTCCACTAATTATCTGCACCCACTGGCGTAATTCCAGGCACATGCAGCACGTACAGCATGCGCATTGCCTTTAGGAATGCCTCCTTCTTGAAGTGAATATTTTAAGAGACTGAGAATTTCTCTGAAAACATCCCTCTCTTTTCTTTTTTCTTTCATTTCTATACGAATAACTTGCTAAACTAATCTATGAACATTAGCTTCACCATGTTCTACGTTAATCATTGAATACTGTTTGAGCAACTGTAGAGGGGAACCTAATTCACTTATGCTAGTAACTCGCCTTAAAAATAATTTAGTAGAGATGTTATTAGGTGCAACATATGCTAAGATTTCCATAATAGCTAAAGCCTCATTCCCGTGCTTCATTTTCTTTATCTTATCAAGTGTTATTTTCCAGGTAATTAAATTAGTAGTTTTCGTATTACTGTTTTTATCAAAAAGTTGAAAATCAAGTAGCTCCTCTGCCTTCACTTCCTCCTTCTGATATTCTTTTATATAAACACAAATGAAAAAAATTATCCTTAAAGTTTGCCAATTTCGCATTTTCTTCCCTAATGTATGACCCAGCCTGGACTAAGGCTAGAGGAAATTATTGTAACATCTCTACCAACTGTTTTATTTCAGCACTTTGTCGCTCATCTTTTATGAGCAAACTTTTATTTTTTATGAGCAAACTGTTTTATTTCAGCACTTTGTCGCTCATCTTTTATGAGCAAATGCTTTTGATAAATCTTTCAGCTTCTGTTTCGGTGAACACGTCCAAATAAAATTTTTCAACTGCCTCACTCCATTCTCGAAAACGCGAGGTAATTAAAATATGAGGTTTGTTCCTAGGCGGTAACGATGGCAAAAACTTGTCAATGCCTGCATCTTCTTTTTCTTCACTCTCATACTTTTGTGCATTATCAAAAATGAAGAGGCTTTTCCTCTTAGAAAAATATCTGTAGACTTCCTCTACGACGGACCTTATATCTTTCTCATTCCCATACATTTTGTGTAGATATCCTTAATTTAACATGAGCTAACCTACAAAACGATTCAACAAGACTTACGTAACTCTCAGCATCGCTCCATATAATATTATTGTCGTAATGCCAAGCGTTTGTACGTGCATACTGTCTATCTAACTCACTTTTGCCTATTCCACCCAAGCCACATATACAGGTTATTTGCGATATTACTGTTAAGCTATCTTTGCCGTTGTTTCTATGTAGTGCTTCGTGTAACTCAGTCAGTTCCTTCTGCCTTCCGGTGAAAAGATTCATGGGTCCAAACCAAATGTAAACTCTCGCTGATTCTTGAAAAAAACGTGTTGCTCTCGTTAAGATAATCTCTTCCGTCTCTCCACCATCTTTCTACTTTACTTTTGACATCAGAAAAAATTGCTTCAATATCTTCGGGTTCAACTCTACATGGGGATTGTATTCGTTGCTTGGTAATTTTACTTAACTCAGTTTAGTTAGGCTGATTGACGAAGAGTTTTAAGCTTTTTAGAAACTGCTTGATGTCATTAATATTGATTACTATCAGCTGGTAGGGATCGTGGGTACTTGCCTTTCTTTGCATTACTTTTACTTGCCTTTCTTTGCATTACTTTTACTTGCCCTTCTTTGCATTACTTTTACTTGCCTTTCTTTGCATTACTTTTACTTGCCTTTCTTTGCATTACTTTTACTTGCCCTTCTTTGCATTACTTGCCTTTCTTTGCATTACTTTTACTTGCCTTTCTTTGCATTACTTTTACTTGCCTTTCTTTGCATTACTTTTTCCAAAACTCAAGGGCAATTTCATGCTTCTGCTTTGTAACATGGACTTAATTTCATCGGACGATTTCCCTGAAAATTCCTTTTGCATTTTTATTTCTTCAAAAAACGTCACTTTGAAATTATTTCCTTCATGGTTCAGAAAACTGTTTCTGAACTCACCTTCTTCTCCTGATCCTTCTTTTTTTCGAATAATGTTTTCTGCTATAGGTATGTGGAACTCTTTTAAAGTTCCGCTATCCGCTATCTACACTGCTGGCCACACAAAATGCAACACCAAGAAGGACACGAGATAGCAAAGCCAGATCTACTGGACACATAACAACAAATACAAAGATGAAACGATTGAGCTTACAGGCCCGTGCGATTTGCGGAACGCGCAGACATCAATAATTCGTGTGGCTTCCATGGTTGGCAATAACGGCCGCACACGCCGCGGTATCGAACGAAAGTGGCTTTGGATGTGGGCTTGGGGTATGTCAGTCCAGGCTGCTTCCACACTTTGCCACAGCTCATCAGGCGTTGCCACGGGTGGTGCTTGCCGGTCCACTCGGTTCCCGATCAGCGACCAGACGTGTTCGATGGGCGACGTATCGGGAGAACAGGCGGGCCACGGACGCAGTGACACCTGAAGGCCGTGAAGAATTGTTGCACGATGCTAGCCACGTGCGGGCGCGCATTGTCCTGTTGAAACGTGGCCGTTGGCAGGTCCTACAGGTAAGGGAGGACTACAGGCTCCAAAACGTCGGAGATGTAGCGGTGGCTGTTGAGTGACACCCGTACCAGAAGGGTGCGGGTGTCATATCCAATTGCGCCCCAAACCATAACGCCAGGCGACGGACCGGTATGGCGATGCATAATGCAGGCTTCATACAGTCTCTCGCCGCGGTGCCGCCACACGCGGATCCGACCATCGTGGTGTTGCAGGCAGAAGAAGCAGGATTCGTCGGAGAAGACAATGTCGTGCCATTCCGTAGTCCAGGTGCGGCGTTCAACGACCCACTGCCGCCGCATTCGCCTGGGGTGTAGCGTCAATGGTAATCGGAGCAATGGGCGCCGTGCGATAATTCCCCGCTCCTGCATACGACGTCGAAAGGTACGTGCTGACACAGGTTGTTGCGCAACACACCCTAATTCCTGCGCTAACGTTCGTGATGTGGCAATGCGAGCCGTCAATGCCCGCCGCAGAACGTGCCGGTCCTCTCGTTCGGTGGTGTGCCGCGGCTGCGGCAATCGCTCACGTCGGTCCGTCCGTCCCTCCTGCACCCACCAAATCCATACTCGCCTCACTGTGGCTGGATGCCAACCCACACGGGCGCCGATGTCTCGGTACGATTAACCGCTGTCGCGATAAGCCACTATTCGTCCTCTGTCGAACTGCGAAACGTGCTGGAATGACTGCCGTATTCTGCGACGAGGCATCAGGAAGCTTCCCACGCACAGGTCCTGCAACACAACACACTTCCACTACTTACACCCCGCCTTCTGTGCACCCTTCTTATAGTGCTTCTCGGTGGCGTGCCGGGTGCACATGATTTGCATATGCCCTGCAATGCTAATCGTTTGCATGTCTCTCGCGGGCGAGGCATACTGCGAATTTCAGGCAAATCTGATGATTTCTTCTTGGTGTTGTATTTTGGGTGGCCAGAAGTGTATATTCATACATTCGGAAGAGAAAACTGATGTGACAAATGCTTTAGCTAATCTTTTAGAATGTGATGAGTACCGAAGAATATTCAAAATGTTCGGCTTTTGATCTTTATCAAAATTTAATTTGTAAAAATGATTACTTTCCGAAATTTCCTTCAAATACAAAATATTATTTTCATTCACATTTCCCTTTTCAATATATTCTTCATTTGAATGGAAAGCAGGAAAAGCGTTTGTATAAATGATAAAATCGCAATTCGAATATTCAAACTTGCTTTCAAATAATGGATGATCTGTTTGTGAGAACTGTTACTTGATTCTCTTATAACAATTAAAATACTTTTTCAAATTAAAATTATCTTCTGCCTCTGAAAGAAGTTTGTCAACGGTGATTTTCTTTTTCTGCTTGGTCTCGATGTTTAGCTTGCAGAAAAATATTTTTTGATTTTTAAACCTATCTTGATCTACGTAATTACATTTGAAAACAACATCATCAAAATCCCCCGCTTCTTCCAGATATGTGGCTAAATAGAAACCATCTGTTTTCTTTTCCTTCGTTTTTCTGATACCTTCAAGTAGGAATAGCATCAACAACTGAATTTAATATAGCTGACGTCTGAAGCCAGATATTCCAGATCTTTTTATTGAAATTTGTCTGTGGAATCTTATCTTTTTGCTGACGAATTTTTCCATGTTGTTCATGTTGAAACTGAAACGGGAATTCCTCACTAGCTATCTTTTTCTCTGAAATTTCCTCCTGAGAGTAGTCCTTCAAAAGTCGAAAAACATCATCTTTTCTCAATGTTTTTTGCAACAGCTAGTGAAGTTTGATCATTACGATTCGGAATTACAGTATCTGCACCTTGAGCTAATAGAAATTGCACAATCTCTGAGTGTCCTTGTTGGGCAGCATAGTGTAAAGCTGTCCAGCTGTCATGATCTTTGTAGTTAACATCATCTACCCCGAAATTAAGAAAAGTTCTTGCTTCTTGGATCTCAAACTTTCAATAAGAAATGAAGCTCTCACAAGACCAAAATTATAATGAAGTGCGCCCTGATAAAATAATTGCAGGTGATCCTGACTGCCGTCGTACGGAATTAAGTGTTGAGTATTGCTCGAAAGAATCTGAATATTGCAATGTAATGGCAGACTTATGGCTAGTACTTCGTGGTTTCCCTCCCACGCTTTACTATCACGCATGCATTCTATGTGGGTCTGGTACGATTCGTCCAACGACGATTGGTCCAATGCCGATTCGTCCAATGGACAATTGGTCCAAAGGTACGATTCGTCCAATGGTACGATTGGTCCAATGCTAATTGGTCCAATGGGACGATTGGTCCAATTCCGTCCTATCTGTCCAAAGTGCTACTCGTGTTATAAAAAACTCAGCTGTTGTGATTTTATCTCCGATGTTATACGAAAGTGCCGGTAGTACAAAGAATGTAAAAAAATGCAACATTTCATGCGTAATATTGTGGTTACAGATTTCTTTTTTCGGTATCGCGTTTTTTTTTATACTGTTCTTGCTGCCGTATGAAGTTACTGATGTACGAACCGTTCAATCAACTTCAATGTTTCTCTTTTGAATGAAATAATATAAAATACTAGTTTTCCGTTTCTGTTTGTAGCATGCAGTGGGGTTTCGCCAACTGGCCAATGGAAACGTTCTGGTCGGGTTCGGACAGAGGCCTTTTCAACAGTTTTTATTCTAGCGATGGAATATTCATAACGTTTACATATAAAATCAAATTAATAATATTGCGCTTTTACTTAAGCACGAAATATTAATTCATTGGCCATAAGCCTAGGCCTTTTTAGCACTTTTTATTCTGCCGATGTCATATTCATAACGTTTACATATCAAGAAAACTTACTAGTGTTATGCCAGTATTTTTAACTTTACTTAATATGTAAACGTTAGAATATGACATCAGTAGAATAAAAAGTGTTAAAAATCCTAGGCCTAGGTCTTATGAATTAATATTTAGTGCCTAAGGAAAAGAGCAATGCTATTAACTTGGATGTGCAAACGTTATGAATACGACATTGGTAGAGTAAAAATATTAAAAAGACCTATGCCTTAGGAATTAATATTTCGTTCTTAAGTAAAAGCGCATCTAGGTTGTAACTTAAAATCTTCTAAAAAGGCCTACGGCCTAAGTGCCTTGTAAAGACGTGAGAAATGATACGATGAATGCCTTTTGTAAGGTTTTATAAAAGGTTTACAAATACCAAATATCTAGGTTGTAACTCAAAATCTTCTAAAAAGGCCCGCGGCCTAGGTGCCTTGTAAAGACGTGAGAAATGATACGATGAGTGCCTTTTATAAGGTTTTATAACATATTTACAAATACCAAATATCTAGGTTGTAACTTAAAATCTTCTAAAAAGGCCCACGCCTGGGTGCTTTGCAAAGAGCTGAGAAATGCTTACATTGAGTGCCTTTTACCAGGTTTATGTAAAATGTTTACAATTACCAAATATACGGAAATGATCTTATGATCTTTCAAAAGGATATAATGAGCAGAATAATTTAAATCATTATTCCTTTCTGGAAAATAAAACAGTTTACCGTTGGTAAGATGATACCATTGGACGAATCGGCATTGGACCAATCGTACCATTGGACGAATCGGCATTGGACCAATCGTCGTTGGACGAATCGTCCGGGACCGATTCTGAGTACGCAGAAAATTTAAAGAGCTTAACTTTGTCTTGCTTCGGAAGTTTATTGAGCTCTACGTCAATTAATCGTATTGAATCTTCATTGAATGTATAAGGTTTAAACTTATTAATATCGATGTCGTGATGTAAAATTTCAGTGGAAAATTCGTTGTAAAATTTTTCTTGAAACGAACCTACTAAAACATAATCTTCATTTCTACTGTAAAGTAAGTCATGAATGGCGATAGACTCTAAAAACCTGCTTGGTTGTGATGACATCTCATCAAGTATTCTGTTACGAAATATATTTGTAACTAACTTCGTCATAACTTCGTCGTTACAAACACAAGCAATACCTCAGGATGGTTTGCAAGTTTGAATTAGCTTTTGTACTTGAATTAATTCAGTAGGGCGAATTCTACCAAGCAACAGACGAAATCTTTCTTTAAATGCCACATTTTACCGGTATTAAGTAAGCTAAAGAGGCAGCCCAAAACAAACAACTTCCATCTTTCGGTACAATTATTTTTCTGTAGATTACTTTGTTTATGATTTCTGTATTCCCACATTCGAAAGCTGATTCAAGTGGTGACTTACCATTGCTGTTTTTTATTGCGAGATCTGCGCCTCGATCTAAAAGGAATCCAATAATGTTTAAGTGGCATTTCTCTATTGCATAATGCAAAGGAATACTGTCGTTATTGTTTTATCAATAATATTAACATATACACCACTGTCCAAAAGTTTTCTAATTTTTGATTCCTTATTTTTACGTATAGCAGAAAACAATTCGGCATTTTGTTCTTTTTTGTCGTTACTGTCGGAACTTTCATCAGATTTTACATGAGATGATGGGAATATTTTCTCTGTGTTCAACATATCCACATAATGTTCCATTACATAATTATTGGAATTAATTTTTTTTTACGGTTGACACTATAATTCGTGCATAAATACTAATATTAAAAGAAATCCGTCTTGTTGCACGATGATATTTATTCAGCTAAAAAATGAAATCTATATACAGTTTAAAAACACATGAGCACTTTCGGTGTCACATTGACACCTTCATCAGATGTAATTTCACCATGTGGCTACATGCTGGTCTTAAGTACGTGGAGTAGATGCATCATGGGAAAGGTAATGTCAATGTCACATGATATACCAGATAACAAGACAATCAAAAAAAGGCATAGTTAGTTCTGACATTCCTGCCAATGATATTGCTTTCATAATGAATGCTCTTCATCTCATTAAAAAGCGTTCATTTTTCAAATTTCAGAACATATTTTACCAACAAACCGATGGGACAGCCATGGGTTCACCTTTATCCGCAGTCTTAGCGGAAATTCTTCTACAACATATTGAAAATAAAGTCATACAAGAATTCCCACAAAAACCTAGTCTCTATATCCGTTACGTTGATGACATCTTGGTAATTTGGCCATATACCATAAATCAGTTACAGCAGTTTGTCAACGCTATGTCTGCTCAATACCCCTCCATCAAACTCACGATAGAACTTGAAAATAATTTCGTCTTACCTTATCTTGACTTTCAAATTACTCGTACCCCTTCTGACAATTCCCTGTCTTTTGCTGTTTATCGAAAACCTACATCCACACCCACTCTAATTCCGTACAACTCTGCTCACATTTTTCAGCATAAAATTTCTGCTCTGCACTTCCTATTTAGAAGAGCATATTCACATTCTTCTAGCCATTTCGCCAGAGCTCAAGAACTACAATGGATATCATCCCTTGCTAAAAACTATGGTTACCCGGACAACGTTGTTAGGGGAGTGCACAATAAAGTACGGTTTTCTATGTCAACTGCTTTAATTAGTGAGCAAGTGCCTAAAAAGTATGTTGGATCTGTTGATTTTAATCCACATATTGTAAACCTCCTTACCAACATATGTTCTCGTCATAAAATACAATTTGGAATACGATCATGCAACCTATATACCATTATCCGCAATGATCGTGACAAAATTGACAAAGGGAAAAAATGGGGTGTGTATGTTATTCCTATGCTTGACACTATCTCTGGTGAACTAAACAATCATTATGTGGGTTCTACCAAAAGAAATTTGGATTTGAGATTAAATGAACACAGATATGATCTAAAAATGAATCACCAAAGCACCTCTTTTGCAAGAACCATAAGTGCTGGAAATTCCATCCAAGACTGGGACAACGCTAAAATCATAAACACACCTAACTCTGTTCATTCCTTGTTATTTGCAGAAAGCCTCTATATTTCGGCTTATAATACGAGTTGCTGTAATGACTATTATCCTTATGTTTTACCTGAACCTTGGAGCAATCTTGTTGGGAAGGACAGCACAATAGCAATTGCTTCTGTTAAGTGATCATTGGCTAACTATGCCTTTTTTTGATTGTCTTGTTATCTGGTATATCATGTGACATTGACATTACCTTTCCCATGATGCATCTACTCCACGTACTTAAGACCAGCATGTAGCCACATGGTGAAATTACATCTGATGAAGGTGTCAATGTGACACCGAAAGTGCTCATGTGTTTTTAAACTGTATATAGATTTCATTTTTTAGCTGAATAAATATCATCGTGCAACAAGACGGATTTCTTTTAATATTATTATTAATTTTTTTTAATTTATAGGTCAATTCTCAATAATATCTCACTTTGCACGAGCAAATTTTGTACTGCTTTTATTTTTCTATAGTTCATCCTTTTAATTCACATTAAACGTGTCATTTCGAAAATAAGCAGTGTGCCATTTCAGAAAATGAAACAAAGGGAAATCAGGTTTCTTTAAGTAGGCACCCAAATTCTCTTTTTTGTCGAAATTAAATTCTACTCATTTGTAAATATGTTTTGTTTGTAAATACGTCCTTCGTTAAAGTTCTTTAGCGGTTTAAAACAAAGTTGATTAAATTAATCGAACAATTTTACAAAAAACGAAATGATCTCCAATCTTCTTCACATCAAAATTACGCACAGTTGACAATCATACCTGAATACTTAGAACACGTGCACTAGGGTGGAGCGAAAAACACTTTTTGTTTTAATTTGAAACATCACCATGTGCAATAGTTGCGATTTTATTACTGAAATGACCCCCGAAATATGGATGACATTATTTGATATCTTAGGCTGCCCCAAGAACCTCGAAGTTTGAAAGTTATAGGGAAAAATGGTTTAAAAACACCGGCTTTCTCCATTTTGTAAATATAAAAAAACTGTGTCACCATGTTATTTAATATCACCTTTGAGTGCATAAATACGGGTAAAAGTTCAGCAGACATGAGTTAATTTCTTAGGCTTCCCTAGATCCCTTACGGTATGTAATTTTTGCCAAAATTGGCATGATAAGTTGCGTAAGCATTAAGTTCGACAGCAGCCTTATTGTTACCAATTTGGACTTAACATTAACCCCCCCCCCTCTCTCGTACTTTCTGGAAACCTCTTGTTGATTTTCACAAACATAGCTTGCTGTTCTGCGCTCTGCTTTGTTTTTGTTACCTTTTTGATCTCAGCCCGCCCCCTCTCTCACAGCGGAGCTCTGTTTGCGAACTCGCTGAGTCATCTCATCACAGTCGCACAGGTCCGTTTGGGAGAGAGTGTTGGCGGGTTTGCCTCATAAGGATGAAACTGTTTCTTTCACTCCTAGTGACGTTGATTGGATCGTACCGGCATTTTCGTTTCGTCGTCCAACTACTTAAGATGGCTGAAACAAGAAATAAAGCTGATTGCCCTATCCTCGGGAGTTATAAGGAGATGCATGAAAATGAGTTGCCTACGTACGAAAACGTAATGCGCCATTACTACCTTGTGAGGAATACTCTTAGGCAGGAAGGTGCAAATTATGAGTCTGCTGCAGCAGAAATAGCAAGTATTGTCGCGGACAAAGTTCTAAGTATATGGAAGAAAGCATCTCTTCCGACATCTCTCCACAAATCTGTTGCCAAACGTATTACCGCATACAACACTGAAATCCGAAAGCTGAAAAAACACGCTGCAAGAATGGATGAAACCTACCGAAAAAAGATTGAACAATTTCGTGCAGATTCGCAACGTATCTTTGACATATGCTCATGCAAGTTCAAATGTTTTAGAACTTGCAATTTGCAGGTTACAAAACATTTGCGCGGGTTTTTTCACCTTTCGGATTTCAGTGTTGTATGCGGTAATACGCTTTGCAACAGATTTGTGGAGAGATGTCGGAAGAGATGCTTTCTTCCATATACTTAGCACTTTGTCCGCGACAATACTTGCTATTTCTGCTGCAGCAGGCTCATAATTTGCACCTTCCTGCCTAAGAGTATTCCTCACGAGGTAGTAATGGCGCATTACATCTTCGTACGTAGGCAACACATTTTCATGCATCTCCTTATAACTCCCGAGGATAGGGCAATCAGCTTTATTTCTTGTTTCAGCCATCTTAAGTAGTTGTACGACAAAACGAAAATGCCGGTACGATCCAATCAACGTCACTAGGAGTGAAAGAAACTGTTGCATCCTTATGACGCAAACCCGCCAACACTCTCTCCCAAACGGACCTGTGCGACTGTGATGAGATGACTCAGCGAGTTCGCAAACAGAGCTCCGCTGTGAGAGAGGGGGCGGGCTGAGATGAAAAAGGTAACAAAAACAAAGCAGAGCGCAAAACAGCAAGCTATGTTTCGGAAAATCAACAAGAGTATGAGAGAAGGGGGGGGGTGTTAATGTTAAGCCCAAATTGGTAACAATAAGGCTGCTGTCGAACTTAATGCTTACGCAACTTATCATGCCATTTTGTTGACAAAAATTACATATTTTAAGGGATCTGGGGAAGCCTAAGAAATTAACTCATGTCTGCTGAACTTTTACCAGTGTTTATACACTCAAAGGTGATATTAAATAACATGGTGACACAGTTTTTTATATTTACAAAATGGAGAAAGCGGGTGCTTTTAAACCATTTTTCCCTATAACTTTCAAACTTCGAGGTTCTTGGGGCAGCCTAAGATATCAAATAATGGCATCCATATTTCGGGGGTTATTTCAGTAATAAAATCGCAACTATTGCACATGGTGACGTTTCAAATTAAAAAAAAAGTGTTTTTCGCTCCACCCTAACGTGCACCGAGTAAAATTACAGTTGAGTCAATTCCTTTCTTAGGAGTAACATGGAAGGGAACGGAATTTCTTACAGAACTTTTCGAGCTTCAGAGGCTTTTCTGGAAGAAAATATTAATCACGTTAATAAATCTGGAATATGAACAATAATGTTTCTTCATTTCATTATACACTATTAAAATCATCATTTTTTTTGGGGGGGGGAGTGTTTGCATGTGTTGAAAAAGTTAAGCACGCTCACCATTTATGACTGAAGACAAAAAATATAAATTAATCAAAGAAACTTTCAGGGGATCTTTTACTAAACAATTTTTTTATTGGAGGTTTAACGACCACCGTGAGCAACTCAAATGGGCTATAAGCAGTCGCCCGTCCCTAATTTAGGGTCACTGGTTCCAGGGAAGGGAGAGAGCCAATGCCGTAAGACAAACACAACATCCATGCCTGACCGGGATTCGAACCCAGACCCCTTACGGACGAATGATCAGAGGCCTGCGCCACCGGGGCGGCAACTACTAAACAATTGCAGCTTACCTGTTAACTTTAAATCTCATTAAGTCATTCTTTTCCATTTTTTATTGTAGGTTTAACGAGCACCGTGAGCAACTCAGTGGGCTATAAGCAGTCGTCCGTCCCTAATTTAGGGCCACTGGTTCCATGGAAGGGAGAGAGACAATGCCGTAAGAAAAAGACAACATCCATGCCTCACCGGGATTCAAACCCGAACCCATCTCATGCGAATGATCAGAAGCCATCGCTTAGACCACTCCGCCAAGTCGCCCTTTTCTTTGAAACGTAAAAAAAAAGTACCGGATAATTCAAAACTTGTCTTTTGTGGAAGGAGCAGAGTAATCAAATGTTAAGTTAGTAATACTTTCTGAATTTCAAAGTTAAGGATTTTTTGCAGAAGAACCATATTCCTCTTTCATGTTACTCAGAAGGCAGTTCATAGTGCATCTGTTCTACGAAATTAAACCATTCGTTCCCATCCTATGACCCTAAATCCTTTGAATTGCTTTCCACCCTATGGCCCTAAATCCTTTGTATTGATTCCCATCCTGTGATCCTAAATCATTTGCATTGGTTCCCAAGCTATGATCCTAAATCTTTTGCATTGATTCCCATCCTATGATCATAAATCCTTTGCATTGGTTCCCATTCCATGGTCCTAAATAGCTTGCATTCATCTCCATCCTGTGATACTAAATCCTTTGCATTGGTTCCAATCCTGTGTTTCTAAATCGTTTGCATTGGCTCCCATCGTACGATTCCGAATCCTTTGCATTGATTCCCATTCCATGATCCTAAATCCTTTGCACTGATTCCCATCCTACGGTCCTACATCCTTTGAATCGATTCCCATCCTATGGTCCTAAATCCTTTGCATCGATTCCCATCCTATGGTCCTAAATCCTTTGCATCGATTTCCATCCTATGATCCTAAATACTTTGATTTGGTTCCCATCCTATGGTCCTAAATCATTTGCATTGGTTCCCGTCGTATGGTCCTAAATCCTTTGCATTGTTTCCCATCCTACGATTCTTTGCATTGGTACCAATCCAATGATTCTAAATCATTTGCATTGGTTTCCATCCTATGTCCTAAATCCGTCGCATTGGTTCCCATCCTATGATCCTAAATTCTTTGCATTGATTCCCATCCTGTGATTTTAAATCCTTTGCATCCTATGGTCTTCAATCCTCTGCATTGTTTCCCATCCTATGATCCTATATTCTTTGCATTGACTCCCATCCTTTGATCCCAAATCTTTTGCATCAGTTTCCACCCTATGGTCTTATATCCTTCGCATTGGTTTCCACCCTATGATCCTAAATCCTTCGCATTGGTTCTCACCCTATAATCCTAAATCCTTTGCATTGGTTCCCATACCATGGTTCTAAATCCTTTGCATTGGTTCCCATCCTATGGTTCTAAATCCTTTGCATTGTTTCCCATCGTGTGATCCTAAATTCTTTGCATTAGTTCCCACCCTATGATGCTAAATCATTTGCATTGGTTGTCATCCTATGGTCCTAAATCTTTTGCATTGTTTTCCATTTTATGATCCTAAATCCTTTGCATTGGTTCCCATCCTATGGTCTTAAATCCTTTGCATTGATTTCTATACTATGATCCTAAATCCTTTGCAGTGGTTCTCATCCTATGGTCCTTAAGCTTTTGTAGTGGTTCCCATCCTATGATCTCAAATCCTTTGCATTGGTTCCCATCCTATAATCCTAAATCCTTTGTATTGATTCCCATGGTACGATTCTAAATCCTTTGCATTGGTTCCCATCCTATGATCCTAAATCCTTCGCAAATCGTCTTAAGCCAAACAGAATTCTTTGAAAAAGATGTTCAAAATCGTGTAACTAACTGAACATTTTATATTTTCATGTAGCTTGTGCAATCAGTTTTATTCCTGTTGTGCATATGCATGTGCATTATATCTTAAACAACGTCCGTGACTTTATTCCTAGATGAAAATAAACAGTAAGATATAAAGAAAAACTCAGTTTGTTGGTACCATAAACTTGATAAAGTTGCCGATACTTTTGTTATAGCAAATATACAGTATTTATATTTGGCTAATCAATGAAATCGAAGAAGTAGCTTCTCCATAAGAAGTATGCTATGGCATTAACAGTACGCACAGGAGACAGTAAAGAGTATGGCTAGGTCAGAACTTTCTTTTACGCGGTTTAAAGAGCCAGTGCGCTAAAAAACGTCCTTGAGGTAACTGCTTAAATTTGGAATTGAACGAGGGGTATGTCGTTTCACTGGTTTCTCGCTGAATTTGCGCGCACTTTGCACTTTCCGACAAGGAAGCATATTTGTCACTGTCTATAGTAGCACTCTATGAGCTGTAGCGAGCGCGTACGCTGCCTTGTGTTTGTGTGCAAGTGAAAGAACCAAACATTTACTGAATGAGATTAGCTCAGAAATCAGAGCTGAATGACACTCATGCCACTTGGGTGGCTAGGTGGTACAAAGCGTTGGCTTTTAATCATTCTTCAGAGATGGGTCCAGGTTTAGATCCCAGGTAGAGCATGGATGATGTGTTTGATTTATGTCAATGGCTCTCTTCTTTCCCTGGAACCCACAAGTGGTCATAAGTTAAGGACAACCGACTGGCTATAGCCCATTAAATTGCTCATGGAGGTCATATTAAATCCCCAAAACAAAACAAAAAGAAACTCATTTTCTGTCATGTGCATTGTGCAGTATGTAGAAGAGCATCAGTTATATAACTGATTGTGCTGAATCTTATAAATGCTTTCTCTCATATTTATGCATGTACAACATGATCCATAAATATAAAGTGCTCAAAACAGTTTGCGACATTATAGAAGAAAACAGATGGACAGTACGTATAGCAACCGTAGAGATGAAAAGCTTATAAGCAGCCGCTCGACCACGGTAACCCATGGAATGAAGTTCTCTACGAATGGGACGAGTGCATGCCGAGGTTCCAGCATTTTTACTCACCTCTACACTGAGGTCTTGTGCAGTACTCCGTCGATTAGCTGTAACGACTCTCCTGAGGCTTCGACGCCCTCTATCACTGATTTTCTTTGGTCTGCCGGTACGTTTAGCTGCTTCAGGCACGCCATACGTCTTCCACTTATTCAGTACATCCAAAACAGTTGACTTGGGTGTGTTTAAACGCCTCTCGGTTTTTCTTATGGACAACCCGCTAATAGTATAACACCCAACAATATTTCCTTTCTCAAAGTCACTTCTCTCCCACAGAGACATTTTCACTCAACCTCACAGTGCGATATGATCGCGGTCAGCTGCAGGCTTGGTTTTATACCGTTTGCAGCTGTACTGCGCATCTTAACAATGCAGCGGATTGGTTCATTTGCTTTTGATGGGGTGTCCGGTGACTTTTGTCAATATAGTGTATTTGATATTCGCGAAATTACAGAAGAACTCCTAAAATTCGCGAAACAAAATGCGGAAATTCGCGCAACGAAACAATTACTAGCCTAACCATGATTAAAGCAAAGACCGCGAAGTGCTAATGAGCTAGACGTATTGGTCATAGAACTGGCAGTCATTGGACAACTTAAATACTGAGCTGGATACCAAGGGATAAGAAAATGCCCGTAACAAGACAAGGTGGGAGGTGCGTGGATGAAATTTGAAAACATGGAAGAGAATTTCTCAAGAAAAAGAATTGCGAAACAGACGGGTAGATCTGCATAGGATTAGAAATGGTTGATGACAAAATTCTATAAAAAGATAACTTACTTACAAAGATCCCAGAGCATAACTTACCCAGCAAAAACAGTCTTGCTGGCCCAGCACTATGTTGCCGCTGCCGAACCGTCAATAAAATGTCCGGGCGGCCAACAGAAGGGCCAGCAGTTCAGGCCAACAGTTGGCACCCCATCAGTTGTCATATGCCACAACAGGGCCATCAGTGGTCCATCACAGGCAGTAGCTGCCACAAGTGGCCCTTCAGTGGCCTTGCAAGTACGTGCCAGCAATGATGGCTAGCCTAATGTGGTCCGCTAGTGGGCCGTTAGTGGCAGCCAGCAACCACGTGACGTAACTGGTGGCTTGCCGAATCTTGTCCGCCAATTTCCTAGAAGTAGCCATTATAATAAAAAAAAAAAGTAAAGCACGGATAACCGCAGTTTCCCAAAGCTACAATTTTTTTCTACCCTTACGAAGCTTGTGAATTAACGCACTGCGTAGGGGAAATTTTCTCAACAGACCGGAAAAACGCCCGTTTGTATCTGACTAGATTTGATCCTGGGCCGTTTGCGTGGCAGCCGCGCTCGCTGCCGACATGACTAAGTCACTACGCTGGGACATCTGCTGGAAGCTATCTGTTTGGTATGCAATTTGTAATCGAATGTTTCCTTCTTTCATTTTACAATATTGAGAGGTATTTTTCATAAAAGTCAGTTTCATATAATTGATAAATTAATTTTTTCAACGTAACGATAGTTTTTTTTTTTTTTACCTTAAGGGAACTTCACTCATTTTCAAGGCGTGTACATACTTAGAGTCGCTTTCCAAAGTTTTGCACTGTCCTTGCCGTCTTGAAAAGAGATTGTTGAATAAATATATATTTACCCGGGTTCATGTCACATTCTGTTACATTTTTAACGTTGTGTCTTTCCTTTCCGTTGTCCGAAGCTACATTTGTTTTAAAGAGTAAAAGATATTTTATTTTACTTCTCGTTATTTTTAGAAGCGAATTCCTCCCAGTCTTGTGTATTCAACCCATGGATGAGTACACCACATAGCGTTGCTTTTTTTTTTCTTTCAAATAATTAATAAATTTTGTACGCGTATAATTCTTTTTTTTTCCCAACAAACGCTGTTTTAATGGTTTTCTAGGATATGTGTTTCAAGCGGTTTCAAATTTTTTCTTGTTATTAATCAACTCCATTCCATGAATTGTTATTCATGGGAATGGAGTGGGTGTATTTCATGGCTGTAATCTAGTATTTCACAACTTAATCTGATATCTTCGTCGACGTAAAATTTCATTAGGAAATTAATTCGCCTCTCCACATATGGATTTTTTTCTTAACATCCACTAAAAATAACACGATGGCGATAGCGTCGTCTTCAACTAACTGGTACCATGAGAAACACAGCAAGTGTTGCTTCTGCGCATGCGCAGTCCCGATGCTTCCACCTGCTTTTGGGGTTTGCATTGGTTGCCAGCAACGGGCCACTAGTGGCACTTGCTTGGATGCCCACAATTCACGGTGATGCTGCAGGGCCATCAATGGCTCGCCAACTGATAGCGCTGCCACCAACGCATTACTACCGGGCCGTGAGCGGCAGATTTCAGCCAGCAGTGACCCATCACTGCCAGCTGGTGGCCAGCAGTTTCCCAGCACTTGTGTTTTTGCTGGGTAGTAGGGTTATATTTGCCTCTTATCAAAGTCTTCTGTGACGACAAACCTGGAGGCTCCTTAAAGTATTATAATTAAGAAATCATCCCCGGTCAAACACAGAAGAGATAGTTTTTGAATTCAATCGTTTATAAAGTCCAGCACAGGTTTTCCAGCATAAACATCATCTGCAATCTACGGTAATACTTGTAAAACATTCTGTTGTCTCTGAATGCGAAATGCAAGCACGTTTTAAAGCTGACATCATTAGCTTAGGGAGGACGTTACCTAATTTCCTCTTCGCTTCCGAAAACTAAAAGTGATTTAAAGGCTGCTGCATGCTATGGCGTCAACTCCACCCCCGGTTTCTACGACCTTGATGATAAACAGCATTACTGCGAATGCCTTTATGTTAATTTTCGTTTCTTTGTTTTTATCAGATTCCTCTTACCATCCCCACTTTTTTTAGTTTTTATTAAGACGCCATTTTGTTTTTCATTTCGGATTCACATTTTATTGCCTCCTTTCCAAGGATTTTTCTCTCCTACGACAGATTTCTTCTCAGGAACAAGATAAATAAATCACAAGTGCTGCGATGGTGGAATACTGTCAAAATTTTGCGACCCGGATCAAAATAATTTGAGCAATCAATATAGTAATTTATGTTTCAACTCTGTAGACTGTCCAGGTGGTTGTGCCTAGCAAACTGATAAATCACCGTAGGAGTTTCAGCAGTTTTATATAAATAAAACTAGATAGCTAGGTATATACACTCATGTGCCAAAAAACAAACAAACTGGGATACCTCTCTAATACCGCGTTGGTACTTCTCGCGATCTTATAACGGCAGCAACGCGAAGTTTTATTGACTCCATCATCTCTCTGTAGTACCGTGGAGACAGTGCACACCATGCTTTCTGAAGAGTGTCCCACAATTTCGTTATATTCGCAGGTGGAAGATTCCTGGCATTGACGGCACGTTGAACAGCATCCCAAATGTGTTCGGTGAACTAGGGGACCGAGTCAGGATGCTAAACTCCTTAGAGTGTTCCTCCAGTCATAATTGGGCAATTGCTGTTGTGTGCGGTGGAGTATTGTCGTTCTGATAGAAGTTTCAACTGTCGGAGTGGTTGCATGACATGAACGAGGGCAAATGATCCCCAAGGACGGTTACGTAACCTCCACCGGTCAGAGCAGTCTGCAGACATATGAGGGGCCCTAAAGCGTACCAGTTGAAAACATCCTGCACTGTCCCTGTAGATATGCGGGATCCATTGCTCCGTGGGTTTGTCGCTGAAACCGGAGTCGGCCATCTACCCGTAACATTTGGTACCAGCGATTAGTCGTACCAGGCAACACGTTTCCATTCATTCTGCGTGGAACACAGCGATACATCGAAACAATAAGAAAATTTTCAAACTTCCACTGACCCGACGACACAAGGCTGTGAGTGATTCACAGTTAAGAAGTGAAATAAGACTGAAAAAGGCTGTATGTTATATTAGGCTTCTCTCACTAGTGTGAAAAAGGCTGTAAGTTATAATAAAGACAAGGCTCCCCACATCGTTATGAAAAAGGCTGTAAGTTAATAACTACTTATGAAAAAGGTCGTTGTTTCCATCATTATGAAAAAGGCCGTAAGTTAATAACTACTTATGAAAAAGGTCGCTGTTTCCATCATTATGAAAAAGGCTGTAAGTTAATACTACTCTAGCAATTATTGAAAAAGGCTGTAAGTTATAATAAACACAAGGCTGTGAGTGATTCACAGTTAAGAAGTGAAATAAGGCTAAAAAAGGCTGTAAGTTATAATAGGCTTCTCTCACTAGTGTGAAAAAGGCTGTAAGTTATAATAGGCTTCTCTCACTAGTGTGAAAAAGGCTGTAAGTTATAATAAAGACAAGGCTCCCCACATCGTTATGAAAAAGGCTGTAAGTTAATAACTACTTATGAAAAAGGTCGCTGTTTCCATTATTTTGAAAAAGGCTGTAAGTTAATACTACACTAGCAACTATTGAAAAAGGCTGTAAGTTATAATAAACACAAGGCTGTGAGCGATTCACAGTTAAGAAGTGAAACTTACATTGCTGACCCGACGACATAAGGCTGTGGGCCTCGACTGGCGGTGTTCCACGGACCAGTCGAGGCCCACAGCCTTATGTCGTCGGGTCAGCAATGGCATTCGGGTGGGCTGTCGGCCCCGGAACCCCATAGATCAAAGGGAACGTTGCACTGTCCGAACGTTGATGCTACAATTGGCCCCATCATTGAACTGCGCTGTGATTTTCTACAATGTTTCACGCCGGACGGATGCAATTATGTGTTCCAGACGCAGGTGTCTACAATCGTTCAGGGATTTTTCTACGGCCACACCGGTCTCGTCCTATGGATTTTTTCGTGATTTTGTGCAGTACAGATACGCCCTTGAAACTGTTGACCATGTAAATCCAAATTAACACGGTCAACAATTTTCCAGCTGAGAATTTGTGTCCCAATCTTCGGATTGGAAGTGCAACTCTTCAGATCACTTAGACGATTTTTCCGGAGTTATTTATATCCCACCCCCAATCGCCAGAGCAGTGCGTGTTGACTAAATACCCAGGTAAAAGTTGCCGAGAAATGCAATGTAACATTTCAAATACCATTCCATCTCTTTACAGTCAAAACTGAAATTTAGTTTCTTCTTCACATGCGGACGGCATGATTTCGTTCCACAGGCTGCCAGTTGGATAGCAATTTAATTTCTTCTTCACATGCAGACCGAATTATTTCTTTCCGATGGCATCCAGTCGGACAGGAATTTATTAGGGGTATTCAAAAGTTTCCGCCCCCCCTGGCGGGCACTGTAGGGGTCTAACCGGCCGGCGACCCGTGCTCTCAGTTCGTACATGAAGAACAGCATGACGGTCGATAAAATTCATTTGAGGCACGGTTTGTTATCCATGTTTAATTTAGGGGAAACTGCGAGTGAAGCATACGGCTCAATATGTCAGGCGTATGGCGAAACGCTTATGGGTGAACGAACGTGTCGAGAATTGTTTGCCAGGTTTAAAAAGGTGATCTAAGCTTGGAAGACAAGCCACGTGGAGGTTAACAGCAAGAGCTCGCAGACGAGGAGATGGAATCGCAGTTGCAAGAGGATGCCACACGATCAACCACGCAATTGGCGAAATGTTTGAAAGTGGCTCAATGAATGGTGGTACGTTGTCTACAGGCCTTGAGAAAGATACAGAAGACGGATAAGTGGGTTCCACATATTTTAACGGAGCGTAATATTGACCAACGATTAGGCATCTACATGTCGTTGCTGAAAAGGTTTCGAGGGAAAAATTTCTTGTGGAAAGTTATCACCGGGGATGCAAAAGACTCTATTGCGACAACCCCTTGCGCAAGCGATCCTGAGTCGACCCTAGCCAGGCTTCAACCTCCACTGCAAAACAGGATATCTACGGGGAAAAGGTGCTGTTGTGTGTGTGGTGGAATATGTATGGAGTGATGTACTTCGAACTGTTGAAACCGGGCGAAACAATCACTGCACAACGATATACCAATCAGTTGATGAAACTGAACGCTACAATCGAGGATAAACGCCAATGGATATGTAAAGGACGCCGTCCAGTCATCCTGTTACACGATAATGAAAGACCACATGTCAGTGCCACCACGAAATCAACCCTTGAACAGTTGCACTGGGAGGTTTTACCGCACCCTGCTTACTCCCCGAACATTGACCCTCAGACTTTCATCTGTTTCGCTCTATGCAACATGCCTTATCCCAACAGTGGTTCACCACAGTTCCAGAGGTGGAAAATTTCGTCACTGCGTTCTTCAGCTCAAAACTCGAGTCCTATCACAGGGGCATTCATTTGTAGCCTAAAAAATGGCAAAATGTCATTTATGCTGACTCCCAATATTTCGTCGAATAAATGTGTATTGGTTTCCCGGTAGTTCCTGTCTCCTTTCTCCTTAAAACGGCGGAAACTTTTGCATACCCCAAATAGTTTCTTCTTCATATGCGAACCGTATGATTTCCTTCCGAAGGCAGCCAGTTGGATAGCAATTTGGCTCTTTCTTCATATGCAGACCGCATGCTTTTCTTCTGCTAGCCGGCAGTTGGACAGCAATTTAGTTTTTTGTTCATGTGCAGACCGCATGATTTCCTTCCGCGGGCCGGCAGTTGGACAGCAATTTAGTTTATTGTTCATGTGCGGACCGCACGATTTCGACGCACGGGACGCCAGTTGGACAGCATTGGTCTAGTTGTACGTCAAAAAGTACTTTACGTCTTCGCCAGTAGCCCTTGAGGGCAGAGATGTGTCTAGGGCGGGGCTGACGGGACGGTAGCTGCGAGCGCAGCTACTGTTAAGACACCGAAATCACTACGTACAGTCTGATTAAAACTGGAATTGAAACATTTGCATCAATTTGTGGTACAGATTTTTTGCGCCATTGTTTGTTGTTTGTCCATTAACAGAATTTACTAATAATATCTTTTGCCAGTTTCGGTAGCCTTCGCAGCTTAAAATTTGCATTTCTTCCTTAACATTTTCAGGGGATGTTAGTTGCTGCTGACATTCATAAATGAAGGCGCCGTTGTTAGTACGTTGCAAAATAAGGATGTGATTCAGGTTGATGAAGATTCTCTAGGAACAATTCGATCATTACTGTCAATACTACTAGCTGCATTCTGTCCGTTTAACTTGGTACCGAAGGTCCAGTTCAAAATCTTACAGTTCCCTTCACTTTCTGTATCTTACGTAACGTCAAGTTCGACTTCTCTACCCAGAGTATCCTTGATTTAAGGGTAAAAGAAATGCACGAAGCCCTTCTTCTGAGTGCTGCCAACCATTGCCAAACTTCTGATGAAACTAAAGAGAATAAAATGTCGTCCCCGTTTAACGTAAGAAAGGATACTTCGCGCCATAATACCCTATTAACTGTATCATATCCCTATAAAAAAATATTTAAATGTTAGGTTGCTAAACCGTAATGTAAATGGCCATAAGAGTAGCGGTGAATTCGCAAAGGTCATTCTTTGGTCCACCGAAAAACCAGCCGGTTCTTGAAATCTGTGGCACAACTGTTAATAATTATTAGTTATCAATTAACCAGTGGCGTTATGTGAATTCGGTTCTAAGTACCTCATGAAAATGAGGGGGAAAACATGTTGTTGGTGTTTTTTAATTGGAAAAATTCCGAAAGATAATCCGAATTAGTAACCACTTCCCAAAGTTTTTTAATGCAGATGTGAGCCACTACAATAATTAAATAACTGGGCAACACATAACAGCTTGCCATACCCGTTTACTAGAGCGCAATGAATACCGTGTGGTGATACAGGCGACACACGTCTACTCGTCACCTTAGCTGCTTTGACGAAGCTTTAGAGAACAGTAATGAATGAGCAGATTCATGCTAAACTGCGCATGCGTAAAACTGTCTTACGGGGCCAGTCACCTTTCTGTTGACATCAAACAGAGGTCATCGCTCTTTCCACGTTTATAAGTGAGCCACGGAAAAATTTTCATTGGCCGCCACCGGGAATCGAACCCAGGCTCTTCCAGTTACGCGCCGCTGCACCACAGCAGCCTCGAAATCCTCCAGACTCACACACGCTAACTGCCAAGTCAATTTGGCAGGTTGCTTCTTGGAACCTCGCACAATGCTGAGGATTCACCAAAGATGGTAAGCAGCAACTGAACAAATAATTAGAAGGCCAATGAATACTAAATACAGACATTTGACGTGGACCAGGAACATCAAACAGAGGTCATCGCAGTGGAAGCATATCCGGCGCGTAACTGGAAGACCCTGGGTTCGATTCCTGGTGGCGGCCAATGAGAATTTTTCCGTGGCTCACTTATAAACGTGGAAAGAGCGATGACCTCTGTTTGATGTTCCTGGTCCACGTCAAATGTCTGTATTTAGTATTTCTGTTTAACAGCAGCAATTTTGCTGCCGCGCCGTCGGACAGTGAGCGGCTGATTTTCGTTTATGGGGTTAAGCAAGCTGTAAAGTTCCCTCGTGTAAGTAAAATGAACGAAGGGACATTTTATTGGAACACCCTTTTAGCTTATTAAGTGATGAAGAAGAAAAACCCCGTCAAAGACTTGGGCCCCACCTCGATCAAACATTTGCTTGGTGCAAAAACATAGGAATTAGTCTGGAACTTTTAATGTGTAGTTATAGCAAAATATCCTGATTAAATGGGAGCGAAAGCAAACTCATTTTGTTTTGTTTCTTTTTTTATGTTATACAGCACTGCATATACATAAATAAATTTTCTACTTTATTCTATGTGGTTAAGTATGATTTCAGAGGTGACCTTTGGAAAGTTCACAATCCACTGAAATTATACTTCACAGTACGAAAGAAGATTGAGAGCAATTTAAAAAAAATATATTTAGCCCTGAGTAAATTTTATCTCACTCTACGCCATTGCGATTAACTGAAAAGGAATATGATAAAAACTAAAAAAAATAATAACAATAAGTGTGAAGCGAAATGTCGGAGACAACTTTTAGGTGCAGGTGTTATTTATTTTGAAAAATTTTAATTTTGCATGCGTTAGGGTACTAAATAATGTAAATTTATACGTCATCAACACACAAGACTAGTTTTATTATCCTAAATACTAATGAAATATGCATGGTTATAATATTTCAAGCACCACGAGCTAAAACCGCTTTGCCTTAACAACCTCAGTGGGGTGAGGCGCAATGTTTTTTGGTTTGCCCCGGGTGCAGAAATGCCTAGTTACGCATCTTCCTGGGGTTCAAGTGATAAGTTGTGAATAAACGGAAAAAATCCAGCAGAAACCCCGATAAACATAAATTCAAAGGAAGCAGTTTTTACAAAACATGCTTTGAAAGTTCAGCTTGGTGCTATATACACTATATTGACAAAAGAAACCGGACACCTAGAAGAAAAACACAACATAGCATTTATTGACATACATTAGTACGGTGTCGGTCCACCTTTGGCCTTAATGCATGCACTGACCCTTCGAGACATGCTTTCGACAAGGTTTTGGAACACAGCGATAGGTGTGCGCTTCCATTCAGTACATAATGCTGCCGCTAACTGTTGCATAGTACTTGGCCTTTGTTACAAACTTCTTATGCGGTGCTCTAATTCATCCCATAGCTGCTCTATGGGATTACGATCAGGGCTCTGTGCTGGCCAGTACACACGATACGGAATTATCGTCAAATCACGCCGTAACAGTCCTTGCTTTATGGGACGTAAGTCGTGTCTGTTTTGAGCTCCGTGTTTCGCCGTCTACTGAGTGTGTTTTGTGTGCTCTGTCGTTTAACGTTTGTGCGTGCCTTCAAGACGAAGGTTGTATCTTTCATTTAAGACATCTCCCGAGTCGGTGAGTGCTATTTTAAGTTAGCTATCAGCACTTTATTTTCTCGACCAGTTGGTCGTTTTTACTAAATTAGGAGTCGCCATCGGCGATGGCGACTGCTGATAAGAGCAGCGTTCCAGCTCTCGTCACAGCTTCTCCTACTACGTCAATCCTTATCTCTGACGGAGCAAGCCAACCAGCGTCCATCCTTGATGATAAGGAATATCGTCCTCCTGATGCCTATTGCTCTTCTTCTTCTACGCTTCGACTCTCTGACTCCACCCCTCCTGGTGGTGAGGCCACGTCGTTCGTTTCTGATGCTGCCGATGACGTAATGGATATATCTGAGGGCGTTGCTTCTCTGCCCTCGGTAACCTTGCTTAGCGTTGTATCAGCTCCTTCATCCAGCACTGCACCTCTGCCTTCCAGTGGAAGTTTGCTTTTGTTTGCTTGTTTTTGTTTGATTGGAGGTTTAACGACCACCGTGAGCAACTCAATGGGCTATAAGCAGTCGCCCGTCCCTAATTTATGGTCACTGGTTCCAGGGAAGGGAGAGAGCCAGTGCCGTAAGACGAACACAACATCCATGCCTCACCGGGATTCGAACCCGGGCCCCGTTCGGACGAATGATCAGAGGCCATCGCTTAGACCACTGCGCCACCGGGGCGGCAGTGGAGGTTTGCCTTCCCGCTCTTATTCTAGCGTTACCTCAGGTGCATCCCTACCGACGCAAGCGACTCGCCTTCCCCTTGCGGATGCCCATGTCCAGATACATGGTGACTTACTTCAATTGGACGTTCCGCACTTCTCACCGGCAGCGCAGGAACTTCACTCCACCCGCGAGTTGGGAGTGTGCCTGGATGATCTTCCGAATACACCGTTGAAGGTCTGTTGTGATACGCTCCTTGCTTTTCTTCCAGCCGGAGCCATTACTAACCTCACCCGCCGGCCGCGGACGGTGATTGTTTATTTCACATCCAAAGAGCATGCAGACACGCTTCTACACTTTGGTCTTGACCTAAGAGATCACCACCTTGAAGGTGAACCGATCGCCAGGCGCCCTGTTCAGGTCTCCTTGCATCCGATGCCCCCCGAAATCTCGGATGCGATTATATGTACTGCACTTAGTAAGTGTGATAAGATTGTTGGTTCTGTTATCACACATTCAGCTGCGCCCAAGGATCCTGCAAATAAGTTCGTAGTTTTCGCCGGAGTGTTCGACTCATCTTTCCATCAGAGGAGCATCTCCGTAAGTTCCCACGGATCCTAAACGTCCGATGTGTGCAGCTCTCCTACAGAATCGACATGCTAACATCAGAACACTGTGCTAATTGCAAAGAACTTGGGCATCAGTGTGCTCGTTGTCCCAACAACGAGTATCCAGCTCCCACGGCTTCTACAGTGCCTATCGCCTCTAAGCAGCCTCCTGCTACATTTCGCTCTCGACCTGCACCGTCTTCTAGTGTGCCAACTGCCCCTGGGCCGAGTTACACAAAAAGTATATCTAAAGCCTCTTGTCAACGAGCGTCTTTTGATGCTGACCTCACCTCCCACCTTCACTTTCCAGTGCTCGCCTCACCTATTACTCCTGATCACGTGGCAACATCGGGAGACCTCGCCGCTTGTTTCCCACCAGTCTTCACTGTTGGTGTCTCCGAGTGTGACGGCGGCGCCGATAACTCCTCTGACTCTGCGTCTGCTTCCCGAGCATCGTCGCTCCCTGGAAAACGCATTTCTGGCACTCGTACAGGTACCCGACGTAGGAAGAAGAAGAAGAAATCTTCCTCTGCGGATTGGCAACCGTTCCGTGCTACCAAATCTTCAGGAGATTTTTCTCCCTCTCCTGCGCCAACAGAAATTGAAGAGGCCACTGATAATGATGGGTCTCCGCCTTCGTTTGAGGTCTTTTCAAGTGTACTTTCCAAATGTGGTGCTCCTTCAGAACCTCTCAATCTTGGAGATTACTATCAGTTTTGCACCCACACCACGAACCTGGAGTCGACGTATGACTACCTCCGAGAGCGCGAAGACATTCTTCCCGCGCTGCTCCTGCAAGCCGGATGCATTGCTAAGTACCTTCGTGGGTTTGTACATGACCCCCTGCACCACTCATGGACCCTTGGCTGCGTAAACCGATTAAAACAACTCCAGAAAGTTGCTCCGCGACTCCTCCAATCAACGACTGACCAGTCCATTCAAGGTCACGACCCTTAATTGCAGAGGGTTCGCTAGCCCCCTAGCGAATTCTCTTGTAATGGAAGACCTCTCGCCCCTCGGGGCCGATCTGTTACTACTGCAAGAAACAAACTGCCATTCCTCCACTCTGTTTACTCGCTGGCGTGCTAGTGATTATGTGTTCCATCATACATTTCGCTATTCATCTCATGGTGAGCTTGCTATCGGAATACATCAGCAGTTCCGATCCACCCCCACTGTACTCTCAGTGCAGAACTTATGCCGGGATTTACTCCAGCAAGTCTCCTTCACAGTTGACGGAGCTCGATTTCACATCTTTAATGTGTATATTCCGTGCACCTCTATTCATTTATCCATCTTGTTCACCAAACTCCGTCAACCTCTCTCGAAAGTCTCGCCTTCGGATCGTGTGCTCTTGGGTGGAGACTTCAATTGCACATTTTACCCGGCACTGGATCGCTCTCCTTCGTCACGAGATTGTCGTACGGATCTCGTCGTACTACTCCATGACCTTGTTGCTGATTTCTTCTTCACCGATGCTTATAGGCGCCTTCATCCACAAGAGACCTCACACACGTGGCGCTCGTCTGGGAGTCAGCTTCCATCAACTGCACGCTTGGATCGGGTTTACGTTTCCACACCGCTTCTTGCGTCTATTACCGAGTTGCGACATCAACCTACTGCTTCCTCAAACCACTGCACGGTCACCCTCACAGTGTTTGTTGAGGCGTCACTCCCTCTGACTGTACGTCCGTGGACGTTTGACTCCAATCTCCTCACTGATCCTGACTTTTGTGCCTCTGTCCGTTCTTTCCTCGCTGCTCGTCGCGCAGGGTTGCATTCCGCACACTGTACCTTGACGTATTGGCTTCATGTCAAGCATCAGCTCCTCTTACATACCAAGCAACTTTCCTTCACCATGACGACTTCTAGTCAGATGCGCCACGATCACGCCAGGCAGATTCTCGCACTTATTGGGTTGTCAGATCCGCTGTTTCCAGCATATCAGGCGGAGCTCCAGGCTTTGCTGAAACCTCTTGCGCAGCAAGCACTTTTACGTCTGCGTATTAAACATCTCAATCCGGAGGAAAGCACCTATGATTTTCTAACATCAATGGAATCTGCACGTAAGTCTTCTACCTTGCTTCGTCATCTTCGCCTCCCCTCTGGCGAAATCACATCCGATTCGGCAGCGATTTGCTCTCACGTTCGTCAGTTCTATACCACCAAGTTCAGTGAAACTCCTCCCTCTTCTCCCTCTGCTCTCTCCCATTTTCTCAATAACCTGCCTCAAGTTCCGTCTCATCTTGCTCACACCCTGTCTCTCTCACCCACATCCACGTAGGTGTCCGACACTTTCTCTTCCTTTAACCCCCATGCCGCTCCGGGTCCGGACGGCCTCTCTTTTCCTTTTTATCGTGCGTTTTTGCCTCTTCTGTTGCCTTTTCTCCTTTCCGCTTTTTCTGCTGCATTTAACTGCTCCCCCTCCAGAGGAGTTTCACGGACGCACACGTGGTCCTATTTCCCAAGAAGGGTGACCCTCTTGACTTGGGAAATTGGCGCCCCATTTCTCTTCTCAATCAAGATTATAAACTCTATACTAAGCTTCTTTCCCGTCGACTAAACTCTGTCCTTCCTCACATCCTTGCTGACTCTCAAACCTATACTGTTCCTGGCAGTTCTCTTTCCTCCAATGTTCAACTTCTTCGCGATCTCATTCATCTTGCCAAGACTCATTCTGAACCTCTTGCTCTCCTTTCCCTAGACCTCCGTTCCGCTTTCGATAATATCTCACACGCTTATTTAACACAAACCCTGCTACACTTTGGCTTTCCCCCACAATTTGTCCCTGTTCTTCTCTCCCTCTACCGGGACGCCGTTTTCCATGTCAAGACGGCGTCTTTTCTCACAGCACATGATCCCTTCAAGCGGGGAGTTCGTCAGGGCTGCCCGCTTTCTGGTCAACTGTTTGCGATTGCCGTCGAGCCCTTTCTACGCTCTCTGCAAACATCGCTCCTAACACAACTTCCACCACCAGTTGCCAGCTCACGGCATCATTCAGTCATTTACTGTGCCTATGCAGATGACATTACCGTCTGCATTCGTAGCGACTCACATTACCGTCTGCATTCGTAGCGACTCACAGTTCCAACTGCTTCGTCGTTTGTTCTCCGAATATGCTTCATGTTCTGCAGCTGAACTGAATACGTCTAAGAGCACTGGATTATGGTGCGTGTCGTGGTCCAATCGCATGGATGCTCCATGGGGGGCCACATGGTCATCCACTACCCAACGCTTTCTGGGTGTGCACTTAGGCGCACCACAAGCTACATCCAGTGCAACTCGCATGGAACTCCATCCTCGCCTCCTCCGCACAGCTGTGTTCTGGTGTCGTGCGCAGTTCTGTACGCCCTACTACCAGCGTGCAAATGTTACCAGGACATACCTTCTGTCCATCTGCAAGCATTCTTGGATTGCATCTACGACCCCGCTTTTCTGTCTCCAAGAAGTTACACGCTGCCTTACTCGAGTAATGTGGGCGGGTCATCACTGGATT
This sequence comes from Macrothele yani, assembly GCA_039090855.1. Lineage (NCBI taxonomy): Eukaryota > Metazoa > Arthropoda > Arachnida > Araneae > Macrothelidae > Macrothele > Macrothele yani. The sequence continues at coordinate 71,763,165 of CM077010.1, read as the reverse complement.
AACGTCTAAAAGCTCTGCGCTCCTCCCTCCTATGGTGGTGATGGCCTACCTGATGTCCCGCTGTGCTATAAAGCATACCGAGTGATCAACTTCATTTACCTTTTCACGGCTCCAGTGGCTTCCGCAGTTCAGGTACTTGACGTTCTTGCCTCCTTGCGTAACCCACATTTTTCCTTTCTTTCTTTAGTTCTCATGGATTGCTGTCCTTTCCCTCCCTCTAAACCCCCACCTGCATATTCTGAAGCCTTCACTCACCTACGCTCTCTCCCCCTCATTCGCTCCCCTCCCTCTTCAACTCTAGAGCTTCTTTCTGAACCCCTCTTATTCAACTCCCTTGTTCATCCCCCATCTCCCCTGCTTTTCATTCCCCTCTTGGCTCCGAGCAGGTGTAGTAACCGTACAAGACCTCACTAACTCGGATCTAGCCTGGCGCCATTTCTCTGGCCTCCCCCCCCTGCTATTCTCTCGTCCCCATCCGCCCATTTGGTCTATGACTCCCTGCTAACTGCTTTTATTTCGCTTTTTCCTGATCTTGTCTCCCCCACCGGTGTTGTCTCTGTCTTTTCTGCCCCTCTTCCGCTGCCGTTTTTCCTCCGACTCTCATACTCGGTTCTTCCTCTTGTAACGTACCAGGAGATGTGACGTACCTGCCAGAAGGACGCACACGACATAAAGGCATATAGCAATCAGAATACATGTCCGCGTAGCTTAATTGGTAGAGCAACTTATTCCGGAGTGAGTGGACCCGGGTTCGAATCCTGGCGCGGATAAAAATGACGGAGAAATTCACTTCGTTATAATGGCGCCCGAACTATCCGGATGACCCGACCGTTCAAAATCTCGCATTGGTGTGATGTTATTTCCACACCGCGAGATAGGAAAAATAAGAGAATCCTTTCTCCAGCACTTCGAAAAAAAAAAAAAAAGAAAATAAGGGGGAGATGATGTAACGTACCAGGAGATGTGACGTACCTGCCAGAAGGACGCACACGACATAAAGGCATATAGCAATCAGAATACATGTCCGCGTAGCTTAATTGGTAGAGCAACTTATTCCGGAGTGAGTGGACCCGGGTTCGAATCCTGGCGCGGATAAAAATGACGGAGAAATTTACTTCGTTATACTCTCTCCTCTCTCTCCTCTAAATCTCTTTACCGTTTTCTAGTGCACCTTGCCACCCCTTCACCACTTTCTATTCTCGAGGTTCCCCCTGCTTCTCTTCCTCTTGTCTGGGCCGCTGCCCGCTCACCCTTATCCGCCCCTCTTGAAATTAATACCCACTGGATCTTTTTGCATAATCGCCTCCCTGTTCCGTATTTTTTCTTTCGGATGTCCCTTCTCTCTTCCCCTCTCTGCTCCTTCTGCGCACAGCAGGCAGACGTTTCTCACGTCTACCTTTACTGTCCCATCCTGATGCCTCTCCTCGACCAGGCTTTCCGGATTGCCAGTCGCTCTTGTTCTCAAGATCTTCCGTTCACTGCCTACAGACATCTTCTGCGGCCTCATCCACCTACGCCTCTTCCGTCAGTATGTGCCTATCTTTTCGTGCTGGTTAAACACGTTATTTACGTATACCTTCAACAACTCCGCAGCGTTTCCTCGCCGGTCTCTTTACACCAGGCCAGTGCAGCACTTTTGTGCCATTTCCGAGATCGATTGCTTTCTCGACTCCTCCTGGAGTACCAGTCGGCTTCTTCCAGTCGTCGAGAAGCCACCTTCTATGCTACCTGGGCGTCGGTCGCTCCATGGTTTGCGGTTGATTCTGGACTGCTACACCTATCAGTACCCTAGGACTTTCTACACCTCCTTTGCTGATTTCCGTGGCACATTGGTGCCCCTCCTCCACTCTACAACTCGTCTCGATGTATATCATGTGATCGTGTTACAGCCTGTGCTGTAATACCCAAGTTTTTGTTTTCTCGTTTTCAGTGTGCATATCATTGTGATCTTGTCATTTGAATTGTTGTTCTTCGTGTCGTACTATGCTTCACCATATTTACATTGTTATCAGTGTGCCCTCTGATTCCGTGACCTCCCGTCACTTTTATGTACTTGGGGCTGTACCCTGGTCACCTTAAGTGCTTTCTGTCTATGCACCTACTGTATTACACCGTGTTCCTGTAGTGTGTTTTACTTTGAGATGTCATGTGGTGTACGTCTCTATCTCTCATTTGTTATATTTGCTGCACTCACACACCTTCTTAGTGTTTAGCCATTTTCATTGCACCTGTTTGATTTTTGTACAGTCCTATACTTCTACATTGTGTACATACTATTTTCATCCCAGTGTACTTTCACGGGGTTTTTTGGGGGCATTCTTTGTACCTCTTGCATTTCTTGTGCTGTACCGTGCTTTCACATTGTGTTAATGTTTTGATCGTGCACGTACAAATTTATGATAAATTCTGTCATCTGTCAGAACCCATGGCTTGTCCTGTGCTTTCACTTTATGCATATACTCATAACATCCCAGAGTGCACTCATGATTTATCGTGTGCTTTTTACTGTACTTGTAATATTTCTTGCGCTGTATCGTGTCTTCACATTGTGTACTTTATTTGGTCATCCCTGTGTATAATATGGTTCATCATGTCTTGTTAATGTACCAGTTACATCTATTGCGTCGTACAGTGCTTTCATTTTGCGTTAATTCCTCTTGTCATCCCAGTGTGCATTCCTAGTTTTTCTCTGTGATCTTACTGTTCCTTCTGCATTTTTTCTTTTCGTGCAATCCACGCTACCGTTGAATTGTGTATGCTAATGTCATCTCAGTGTATTTTCATGCTTACTCGTGTACATTAATTACCTTCACCCGGCCTGTATTATGTTGCTTTGTTGCTCTCGTTAAATAACTTGCACAATTGCGCACGCTGTGTTTTTATCTCATGTATGTAATGTTTTACCTTCACGGCGGTGTTTGTGCTGTTCTTTATCTAATTGTGTACTATTGTTTCGCCTGTGTTATCCAGTAAATCATGCCCAGATAATGTCATGTGACACGATGTGTTTCTCTCTGTCACTTCTGCAATTTTTAAGCAATAAGCTTTGCTTGCAGCATTTGTTATTCATCCCCATTGTCATTGAAGTGTATATACCATCATGTTTTAACAGTTTGTATTATTTCCCAGTGAGACGCCCAATGCTGTACGTCTCCCTCTTATGTTTTTCTTATGATGAATAACAATAAAGCGATTTTGAAACCTTGCTTTATGGCTCGGTGCATTATCCTGCTAGTACCAACAAGGCTCGGTTCCATAATATTGCCACAGAGTTGGTAGGACATAATTGTCCAGAAAATCGAGGTGGACGTGCTGCTTAACAAGTTTTTCCACGATCACCAATGGGCCGGGACCATACCACGAAAAACACCCCCACACGAGTACACTGCCAACTCCAAACCTGACCGTAGGAACAGTACACTGTGGTAAATAGCGTTCCCCCGGCGGCCACCATAACCACACACGGCCATCAGACTGATGGACCGTGTATCTGGATTCATCTGTCCATAGAACCCGTTTCCATTAATCTACGGTCACGATAAGTGTTCTTTATACCATGCTATACGATGAGTAACATTCCAAGTGGAGATGAAAGGCTTATGAACAGCCGCACGACCACGGCAACCCATGGAATGAAGTTCTCTGCAAATGGTACGTGTACATACGGAGGTTCCAGCATTTTTAGTCGCCTGTACACTGAGGTCTTGCGCAGTACTACGTCGATTATCTGTAACGACTCTCCTGAGGCTTCGACGTCCTCTATCACGGATTTTCTTTGGTCTGCCTGTACGTTTTGCTGCTACAGGCACGCCATTTGTCTTCCTCTTATTCAGTACATCCGAAACAGTTGACTTGGGTTTGTTTAAACGCCTCTCGGTTTCTCTTATGGACAACCCGCTAATATAACACCCAACAATCTTTCCTTTCTCAAAGGCAGTTCTCTCCCACCACGACATTTTCACTCAACCTCAAAGTGCGATATGATCGCGGTCAGCTGTAAGCTTGTTTTTATACCGTTTGCAGCTTTACCACGCATCTTAACAGCGCAGCGGATCCGTTCATTTGCTTTTGAAGGAGTGTCCGGAGACATTTGTCAATATAGTGTATTTTAGAGAGGTTCCACTGAATATAAATATTCTTGTACGAAACGTGTTTTGTTTCCAACTTTTTAAGCTCTGTAAAAATCGATTATGTGTACTTTCCGATCATCGAAATAACATTTTCAGTAAATGACGATTTGATCTCATACTTATGGAGGTCCGATACAATAAAATTTCCTTTTTTTTTCACTTCTTTGGTGTTGCTTCAATGTTTTCTTCATGTTTTTCTTCTTTCACTGTTGCGTTTTTCCGGGGTCGCTAGATCTCTCCATATGTGGAACTAGGGATAGGTGATAACCCTCGTCTTCCTGAGTAGCTCATGGTAGTCGACCCGAAACAAAAAATAAATAAATAAAATGGAAATAGCACTCATAGAAGGATGGTTCGTGGACGAAACAATGCAGTCATGATTAGCAAGATAAATGAGAATGCAAACACGATAACATTGGTTTTCCTCTTTCTACTGAAGCGATGTTTAAGGGCAACGGAAACAAATGGAACTAAATTGCTAAAGTTAATTGCTCATCTCCAAAGTAATACATCAAGAAACGTTGTGAACTTCAGCAATTTTCATTGAAATTCATGTGTTGTTTCAATGAAATAAGGAAAGAAAATTTCGAAGCTTTTCCGGTATGCTAGTTCATTGTGTAGCTTAAATAATCCTCTATTGCAGGAAGATATAACATTTATTATACTTAATTTTACTAAGACTTGCATCTGAAAAGCATGCAGGAAAAGTATGTACCATTTAACTAGTTACAAAAGTCCCATAATACGCGCACATGAGCGGCAATTACGTGTTCAATAACTCAATTGTTGTCTTTCCTCTCAATAAATAGCGTTTCCCTTCACAAAAATACGGAAAATAGGGAATTTTCTTTCTTAGTTATCCGGGACGCAGAGCGATTGGTCCACACACCGTTGATCTCTGTTTGAATCCAGAGAAACACAGTGCTGTTTGTGCATTTAGTATCCTTCCCGATTTAAGCATACTGCAACTAAATTACACGTAAGAATCTTTCTTATTAATATCTAATTTCTACTTAATCTTCTAAATATGATAAAGGAGCAAAAAAAATATTTTAAAGTGATATTATAGTGATATATAACCTAAAAATATTCATTACTTTACTTTAAAAATTCTTTAGAAAACCTATGAACTATTGTTTAAAGTATTAAACTTTTAAACTTGTTGGAATGCGTTTTTGATCTTCTAAAGCTAGGAGTGAACCATTTTTTAACCATAAATAATCTTCATAGAGTTTGAGTCTTCCCCAACATCTGCGTAAAATATATTAACGCACGTTTGAATTTACGGCCTTAAAGAAAAATGATGCCAGTCAATTAAAGACTGGATTCCGATTAAACGCTCTTCAGAAAACGGTGTCACGTCAATTCGTCGCCAGCGTCAATTCGTCGACTACGTCAATTCGTCGCCTGCGTCAATTCGTTCACCACGACGATACGTCGAGCGTCAATTCGTTGAGCGTCAATTCGTCGACCACGTCAATTCGTCGAGTTTACAAATTTTGGTTACATACAAAACCAATGCAGGAAAACGCACGATTTCGAACGTCTTCCGCCCTGATCAAATTTATTAGGTTTGGACACTCAGGCAGGATAGAAATATTACGCTTTTTCTTTGGCACTAAAAATATTAGACGGTAGACGGTTCTTGGAACGGGTCGGGGCCCAGGGGTCTTACCCTCCCCCATACAAAATGTTCGTAAAATCTACAGTTTTCAATTTAGAACCATCAAATTTGGTATACTACCTCATTGTATTCTAACTTGCACTACAGACGGTTTTCGGAAAAGGTCGAAGACCGTGGTTCAGACCCCCCCCCATATAAATTTCGTAAAATCTACAGTTTTCAATTTAGAACCACCAAATTTGGTATACTATCTCAAGAAACTCGAACTTAGACTGTAGCCGGTTTTTGGAAGCCGTTGGCGCCAGGGGGTCATAGCCCCCATACTAAATTTTCGTAAAATCTACAGTTTTCAATTTAGAACCACCAAATTTGGTATACTATCTCATGGTACTTTTTTTTTTTTTTTTATTGGAGGTTTAACGACCACCGTGAGCAACTCAATGGACAATAAGCAGTCGCCCGTCCCTAATTTAGGGTCACTGGTTCCAGGGAAGGAGAGAGCCAGTGCCGTAAGACAAACACAACATCCATGCCTCACCGGGATTCGAACCCGGACCCCTTCGGACGAATGATCAGAGGCCAACGCCTTAGACCACTGCGCCACCGGGGCGGCCTCATGGTACTCTAACTTAGACGGTAAACGGCTTTTGGAACGGGGCGGGCCCGAGAGGTCAGAGCCCACCACATACAAAATTTTCATGAAATCTACAGTTTTCAATTCAGAACCACCAAATCTGGTATCATGAAACTCTAACTTAGACGGTAGACGGTTTTTGGAAGGGGTTGGAGCCCGGGAGGTAACAACCCCCCTCACAAAAAAATTCGTAAAATCTACGGTTTTAAATTTAGAACCACCAAATTTGGTATACTATCTCATGGTACTCTAACCCAAAGTACTTAGAAAGAAGAGAGGTAGGTCCAATGGCCTTTGTTTCCGTGCCGCCGGTGAGCTGTCACCCTACGAGCTGGAGTGTGACGTCACAGTGGCCATAAACGATCTCTTGAGCATTCGGAGTCATTCGGAGCTTGTGCTGTAGTGTCGATTACTCGCTGCATTCCTTTGTCAATTTTAGACCTGATTTGTCGTTTCATTCATTTTTTTTCTTCATTTGTTTTCTGCGTACAACTATCTCGAAAATACCTGGATACGCTATTGCACTTTGTCGTAATAACAGCTCAAAGGAAAGGAAGTTAGATATTACATACCATGTTTTCCCATCGGATAGAGATTTCTTGTAGCAATGGGTAGCGAAATGCTGTCGAAAGGATGTATTCGATGCAAAGAAAGCTCGAATGTGTTCAGAACACTTTGATGTCTCGAAGTAAGAGCGAGATCTTAGAAATGAATTGCTAAACTTGCCTCCCAGAAAAAAACTGAGAAAAGATGCCGTGCCTACAAAAAGTATGCCTTAGCAGATGGAGGAGCAAACTTCTGTTCGAAGTGAACGGTTTAAGATCGGAAAGGTCAGAAAAAATGCGTTAAATCGAATTGAAAGTATATCTCCAATTAAACGTCAAATCACAGGTCACCATGAAAGTGACATCATTCCTGACCAACATTGATCATACCGTCAACGTTATGTGAGAAGTGCGAATGTCTGAACAAAAATCTAAAGCAACTGAAGAGTGAAAATAATTCACTACGGGAAGTATTATCAAACATAAGAAAACAGTTGGTAATGGTAAAACAATGCTTTTGCCTCGAGAAAAGAAGCCTGAAAACGGAAATCAATATTATGAAACGCAAATGCCAGAATAGAAATTTGCTGAGCAACAGTGAAAGGTGGCCAGCTATCATAAGTTTGCTTGGCCATTGTTTCACTGAAGTGCAAATTCAAACTCTTGTGTCAAAAAAGAGACTAGCAAAATGGAATGAAGAAGATATAAGTCAAGCACTTGTTTTGCATGCTATTTATCGAAAAGCATATCTTTTCACCAAAAATAAAATGCACATACTGCTTCCAAGCATTTTCTCTCTGAAACGGTGATGTGGTAAATTTATGTTACCGGTGGTTTAATTGAGCCGGTTTTAAAGGTGATGAAAATGAATGATATACACCTAACCGAATTCGACAAAGTTTCAGTTTTATCTTTTGGTGAAATGAGCATTGATTGCCGATATTGTGTGTTATGCTGAGAAGCTTCTGGAAAGCTTGGAAACAACGATATACTGTATTATTCCTTTGATAAGCAGATGGATCAAAAGCTGTTAACTGACATAATTCGAGCCGTTGAGCAATCGGGTTATTTAGTGCATGGATCAATCGTGTTATTTAGTGCTGATCTGGGGGCAGGGGGTATCAAGGTTTGGAGGCAGCTTGGAATAACCCCAATATTGTCTTTTTTTCCAAATCCAGTAAATGAAAATCGAAAAATATGGATGTTTGCCGATGTGCCCCATCTAATTGAACTTCTCCGAAATCATATATTTGATCGCGAAACACGCTGTAGTGTGGAACCATCACTCGCCAGATATTTGACCTTTTGCGGGAACGTAATGACTCAGAATTAAAGGTGTTTCATAAAATAAAATGGACCCACACAAATGTAAGAGACAGAGAATTAGTTTTAGCGCCCCAGATGCAATCTATCAACGTAAGCAAAGCTGTAGAGTATTTTTTTCCTGAAAGAAATCAAACTGCTAATTTTTTTAAATTGGTAAATGACTGATTCGACGTAATGAAATGTAGATTTCCCAGCTCCAAAGAGCAATTGCAGTGTGCTTTAGGAAAAGAAAAAAAAGTTATTCAGCAAAAAAGCATCGAACAGTATTCATGTCATATTCCCGTTTTTTCCCAGTATATATATAATTTTTTTTTACTCTATTTTGAAAAACAGTTGTATGTTTGTACAATTTTTACTTAAAAATCATTTACTCAAAACTAGCTCTGTTATTTCGATTGAAAATTGCCAGAGCACACGACATTTTCTCGGCATAGCTCCGTGCGGAGCCATCGTTATACTTCATCGAGCCTTAATGTCTGGCGCTGGTGGAGCAAGTGACGTCAAACTAGGGGTCATAACAACAAGCCAGTCGGCCGGCCCAGGTCACAGCTCAGAGTGTTTCTCGTATGCGAGAACGTTGTATTTGAAGAAGTTTTACACAGAACAATTCATTCCATAAAAGAAACAGGATTATATTAGCGATTATCTTCGATAAACGTACATTGAATTAGTGATTAATCGAAAGTTCATAAAAGGTAAGTTCTTTTCCTGTTTTAATTCATAGGCTTCGAACGCAATTCATGCATTCGTTTCATAACACGTGGAGAATTTGAACACGTGTAGAATCTTAACACGTGAACACATTCATGTATTCGTTTCTTAACAGGTTTATATGTCAATTGCATTTTAAACTGGGAGGAGTAAATAATTTGTTACATTTTCGAATATAAACGTAGCTATTCCCTTTTTAATATAAACAGGACAAGCCTGGGTGGGCTTTATTAGACCATTGAGAGCTATGTTAGTGCTCACGCAAGTTTGTTTTAAACATTTTTATTGTTTTATTTGATCACTTGGCCTCAATTATTTCAACTTTTCACTCAATAAACGTATTTTTGTAACTATTTCGCTGACGGTGTTAGGGTTTTTATTTTATGCTACATTGATATATGCTTTTTATCATTCAGATCACTGTTCGTTAATGTTCTAGAGCACCAAGAGTTTTTTTTTTTTTTTGACTAGCGCTTACTATTGCAGAAAAAAACTCCATTTTTGGCTATGATATGGCCCAAAGTATACTTTTGGTGCTACAGGTTTTGAATTTTGCTGCTGTTAGTTTCCTAATGGCAAAAGTAAGAGACCAATTTTTGTATTTGCTAGTTGATTCTGTACCTTCAAATTTCTCTGAATGATAAAACTTTTCATTTCTAAGCAATTTAATTAGAGTCATTAACCAATATTTCACTGTCGGATTAATACTTTTAAGATTCAGCCAGTGCTTCCTAATTAGCCTTTCTCTAAATTATGGATTTCTTCTATTATCAATATGTTAAGGGCAACAGATTAAAGGCTAGTTCATATATCTACGCTCTGTGGAAAAGCCATACAAACTGTCAATTTTGTTGTGCCTTCCTGGTAGAGATAACATTGGGGTGTGACATCCCCCCCCCCAGCAATGTATGTATGATGTACACTGGTCACACAAAGTTAGGGATATTGCATGAAGTGAAGAATGTATTTATCTGACTCAAATAACATACATTGAAATAACATCAGTGATTCTACGTAACACAAACGATAAAGAGTGTGTTTACAAAAACAATTTAATGTGCAATTTCTGCACACAACAAAGTAATACTGTAATATAGACAACATTATACATTCAGAGAATGTCCATACCTCTGGATTTCAGTATCTGGTATCACCACTTCTGTGTCGAAGAACATCTTGACACCTACGAGTAATACCTTATTGGCGAATATCTGGAGCAGCTTGTCCCATGTTATAGGCAACATGTTACATAGGTCTGCCAGTGGAATACATGCTCATTTAAGTGATGTTTTGGACATCATAAAATAGTCATATAGTATGAGCGGCTGTGTGTCAAGCAGAAATCCCCCTCCCTACTTAACACCGCTGTTACATGCGTCAGCATACGTGATATGTATATATCATCATCACCATCATCATCATCATTGTCAACCATTATCAATCCACTGCTGGACGAAGGTCTCCCCAAGTTTCCTCCACAACGGTCTGTCTGGTGCCACTCTCCTCCATGTCACTTTCGCATACTTTCGAATTTCATCCACCCATCTCCCATGTGGTCATCTTCTGGGTCTTTTCCTGTCTCTTGGAATCCAATCTAAAATTTCGGCTGTCCATCGATGGTCTGTCCTTCTGGCAGTATGCCCAGCCCAATGCCATTTCAGGGATTTAACTCTGATCATGATGTCTTCAACTCTTGTCATTTTTCGGATCCACGAGTTCCTCTTCTTATCTCTCCTGGTTACACCAAGCATGCACCTCTCCATCCTACTATGAGTTGTCTGCAGCCTTTGTGTGTCTCTTTTAGTCAAGGTCCACGTCTCTGCACCATACGTAAGCACTGGAAGGATGAATTGATCAAACACTTTTCTTTTAAGACATAATGGCATATTGCTCTTGAAAATTATGCTGTTTCTTCCAAAAGCTCTCCAGGCAAGTTTTGTACGCCAATTAATTTCTTCATCAATGTGACCCTCACTTGATATCTGCTGTCCAAGATAAACGTACGTGTCTGTTATCTCCAGCTTTTCTCCATCAATCGATAAATATTTATTTCTTGTAAAAGCATTGTACATCACTTTTGTCTTCTGAAAGTTCATTTTTAACCCCACTTCTTTACTCTTGTCAGCAAGTTCCTGGATCATACTCTGCAGCTCTGATGGGGTAGTTGCAAAAATGACTACGTCATCAGCAAAACAAAGGTGGGTTAGATAATCTCCATTAATCTTTATCCCTTTGTTTTCCCAGTTCAGTGATTGAAAGACATTTTCCAATGTGACATTATAGAGCTTCGGAGATATGGTGTCACCTTGTCTCACTCCCTTTCCAATTTTTATGTGTGTTGTATGTTCAAACAGCCGAATCTTTGCACTTGCATTTTCATAGATGTTATTAATAATGTTAATGTATGCATCTTCAAAACTGCAGGATTTCAGAGCCATTGTAACTGCTGATGGTTTCACTGAACCAAAGGCTTTTTCATAATCGATAAAAGCCATGAACAATTGAAGTTCATATTCCCTCGCTCTTTCAATTAGTTCTCTCAGTACGTGGATATGATCTATAGTGCTGTAGCCACTCCTGAATCCAGCTTGTTCTCTCGGTTGAGCCATGTCCAGTGTTACCTTCAAACGGTGTGAAAGAACTTTAGTGAAGATTTTATAAGCCACTGATAGGAATCTGATAGGTCTGTAATTCCTGAGATCCTCAATGTCACGCTTTTTATGTAGCAGGATCATTGTAGCGTTGTTCCAATCCTCAGGAATCTTCCCTTCATTAAGGCATCGAGTGAAAATTTGGGCGAGTACTGTTTTGATTTCTCCACTTCCTTCTTGTATGATGTCTACAGTAATTCCATCTTCTCCTGGAGCTTTTCCCCGCTTCATGTTCTTGATTGCATGTGAAACTTCTGCTGGGAGGACTGGAAGAACTCTGGTACCTTTCATGATGTCTGAAGTACATGCATCATCCCTTTCATATAATTTGGAGTAGAAATCTTTCACTCTTGTCAAAATTTCACCTCTATTTCTTGTTACAGAACCATCTTCTTTTCTCAGTGCCATAATCTGTTTTCTTCCCTTACTGAGATGTCCCTTTGCTATCTTTAGGCTTTGGTTGTTTTCAATTGCTTTCCTCACTAGTTCACAGTTGAATTTCCTTACGTCTTCAGTGATACTTTTTCGTACTGTCTTGCATAGCTCTACATATTTCACTTTGGAAGTCACATCTTCTTTAGTTGTCCTCATCTCTCTTCTTTTTTGCATCAATATTTTGGTTTTTCCTGATAATTTGTTCACATGCAACTTGTTCTTAGCCCCAGCTAATTTTGTTGCTGTTTCCATAAGAGCTTTGGTTACTTTTCTGTTAACTTCAGAAATATCCACTTCTTCCGATGTAAGGCCTTCTAAAGCAGAGAATTTGTTCTTCAGTTCCAACTTGAAGGTGTTATGGTGTTTTTTAAGGTTGGTTATGTCAATACATTTTGTTTGTCTTATGAGCTTGCCACGTTCGAGTTTAGTGTTGAGGTGCATCTTTCATCTCACCAATCTATGGTCACTACCTGTGTTGAACTTGTTTAGCACACTGCAGTCTTCTATGACGAATTTTTTGTTACACATAATAAAATCAATTTCACTTGTCGTCCCATTTGGATGTCTCCATGTCCATTTCCTGTGTGGCTTTTTCTTGAAAAAGGAGTTCAAGATGAAAAACCCTTCTGCCTCTGCAAACTCAACGAGAGTATTTCCACGCTGGTTTCTGTTGCCGTGACCGAATTTACCTACTGAAGTTTCATTCTGTTGCCGTTGCCCTATTTTTGCATTGAAATCTCCCATAATTATCTTCAAGTGCTGCTTACCTTTATTATTTAGATGACGAATTTCCTCATAAAATTCTTCAATTTCTTCTTCAGGATGACTTGTGGTGGGTGCATAAGTTTGAATAATCTGAGCCTTGTATCTTCTCGAGAGTTGGATAACGAGTCGTGCAGCTCTGTCAGGAGAACTTTCAACTTCTACAACTTTATCCTTCAGTTTCTTGTTTATTAAAAACCCAACACCACTAGTTCTACCAGTATCTGTCCCACGATAGTAGAAGAAATGCCCACTTTTCAGTTCAATGAGATCTTCTACTTTTCTCCTTACCTCACTTAGATCGACGATGTCCCACTTGATCCTTTGTAATTCCTCTTCCAATTCAAAAAGCCTTGAATCAGAAGATAGGGAGCGTCCATTATACGTAGCCAAGGTCAGCATCAGATGGCAGCCTAGTCCGGTCCTCCGGGAATTCTTAGCACCCTCTGCCTTCATGTCGCACTGGCTGCTGCCTTGGCCATATACATTCCAGCTGCCGGAGATTGAGGGCCAAGATTTAAGTTGTGGAGTTATTTTGGAGGGGTTTGGCAATAACTCACCACGCTGGCCAAGCGGGTTGGTGAGTGTGGGATAACATTTCCTCAAATCCCGATGGTATAGTTATATCGATATTGGCGGTCTATATATATATATATATATATATACAGTATAAGATCTGTATATAAAGATAAATTGAAATTTGGTGGAATATCTTATATTTTAATGAGCTTCATTTTGAAAGTTCTTAGGGCAAATTTCATGCTTGAATTTACATTAACAAATAAATGGGCATTCAAAACAACTGAATTATCTAAAAAAATTACACAACTGCTTGTTTTTATTTTTTATTTTTATTTTTTCTCAGATTTGGTCATTCATGGTACTGGTTAGGGATGTTACGCAAAACACAGGTGAGTGGGAATCAAGTACAACCTTCTGTAGCTCTAAAACTTGGCCTTATATCTCTCGGTTCAGTATTTCTAATAGTAGATCCTCTCCCTCTGTAGGGTGAAACTGTAAATATTGGTAGTGAAAGTCAACTAACTTGGTGAAGTAAATATTGGTAGAATTAAAGGATTAAACCATGCTTGAAATTATAGAATAAGCAGCGTTTTTCCACAGTTAAACATTTTACATTAAGATCTACTGTAGTTTTGCTGAGCGCTTGGCTTCATCAGGGCAAAAACAGCATAAACATTGAAATCATTGTGACACCATCAACTTTCTGACAGTCATGGATTTTGGTGAGTTGTTTTGATGCTATTGAAAGATAGGGAGTATGTGTCATGTCATTGGCCAGTCATGAAGAAACGTTAACAAGAAGTCGGTGCTTTCAATACATACATACATCGTGCTATACTCAGGATTCCTCAGGTGAGCATATATGTATATGCTCACCTGAGGATTCCTTTTAGAAAGAACTCAATTTTCTTAAAGAAATTGAATGCAATACACAGAGAATCACTCAATAAACGTACTTTTGTAACTATTTCGCTGACGGTGTTGGTTTTTTTTTATTTTTTGCTACATTGATATATGCTATTTATCATCCAGATCACTGTTCGTTAATGTTCTAGAGCACCAAGATTTTATTTAAGACTAGCGCTTACTATTGCAGAAAAAAATCCATTTTTGGCTATGATATGGCCCAAAGTTTACTTTTGGTGCTACAGGTTTAGAATTTTGTTGCTGTTAGTTTCCAAATGGAAGAGTAAGAGACCAATTTTTGTATTTGCTAGTTGATTCTTTAATTGTGAATTCCCATTTTCCACTCCTTGGAGGCTATTGTTGTCGGAGCTCGCACACCATGTGCTGTGTTGTCATGATGCTAATTTATGCTGATAACTTATCTCCAGTACTCACAAATTTGCATATCACGATGTTTCCCCTTTGAAACCATAATAATCCCTAACTTTTGTGACCACTGTATATATATATATTCTTGTATGATTTAGAATACATGAATTGTGTTCGAAGCCTATGAAAATAACGAAATGAATACATGAATTGTGTATTTGTTTCGTTAATAACTTTTTGTAACCACCTATGAATTAAAACAGGAAAAGAATGTATACCTTTTAGAAATTTCAGTTAATGTTATGTACAAAAATAAACAGACAGAAAAGCACAGCGCAGTGTCGGAGCCAAACAAACTGAATCGAAAAGCTCTTTTCATAGCTAATTTGTATACAAATTTCTCAAACATTTGTTTCACCATACGTATTTTATACCTACAATAAAATAAAGTACTTACAATTATTTATAGCCTATGTACTGCAACGCATTTGGACACTCAAAGAGAAATTTAAGAATTGCAATTCCAAAGTACAAGAATTAAACTAGACATTATGCTAAACAAACTTCCTCTAATACTAAGACAGTCATGACCAAAAATTAAGTTTAAATTCACAAAATAGTGAAAAATATGATACACTGCACCCTCAATGTAGACCAAATACACAAGTGTTAGAAAAATACAAACCAACTCACATACCAAAATAAAATAAGGCTCTTCTTGGTAAAAATACAAAAAATTATAGACAAATATAAACTGGGATATAATATGCACAGACTGCAGGTGAAACACAGATAGCCTTTAACTACATTTAAAAGACAAATTAAAAACAAGGCTCTAAAAGCACTACTTGATTTATCTCCCAGCATTTCACCTTACTTTTCTAATCTATCAGAAAAGTTTCAAACATGTCTAAAAAACTTATTAATGACAATACAATTGATTCCGTTTTATGTTTCAATACTTCGGATGTTAGTGATATCAAAATACCTACCTTATGTTACCGCCGTTTTTCGTCATACCAGTTAAATCTGAGCAACTGATTTCCCAAGAAAGATGTAACAGCTGCGATGGTCACTAAAATGGACTTGTCGACTCAAAACATTTTACAAAGTCCTATACCTTGTGAACCATAAAAAATATATAATGGTTAAAGATTGTGTTGCAGTAATCACTGTGATAGAAATGCTTTCTTTTTTTATAACATTACTCCCTAAAAAGGACAACCCCTTATGATGCTTCGTCAAAAATAAGTGTTAGTAAAATAACCTTTGGGAACAGGAAGTTTTGTGAATGGGCTTCATCATCTACCCCAGCTTCAGTGTTGTGCCCAAGGGGGGACGGGAGAGGTTGGGTGTTAAAACACCCCAAAATTTGAAACCTTTCGATACTTTAAAAACACGATTTTAAAAGGCAATTTTTTGTTAGTATTTGAAATTGTTTTTATAACTCATGACAGCAACTGATCGTGTTTTCTCCATTAAGACGAGGAAGGGGCTAAGAGCCAAGGACCAGAATGTTCCATTGCATGAAAACCCAATACATGAGTATACCGAAAGTTTCTGCGGTGACGAGGCAACCATGACTTATTTCAGATTACTTTAAAGCATGCTGAAAAGCAAGCAGTTTTGATTAAAATACCAAGAATCACATTAAAACAAAACCAACGCTGTAACGAAACCCAGAACAATGTTAGAGGATTTCAATTTATGTACCATTTTTAGACATGCATATCAGTTTTATTAGTGCTTTGGAAAATCGATTTCTCGCACACAAATCGGTCTTATCAGGCTTCCAATCACTTTTCCCAACTTGTTTCTTGCATAGATAAATTGCAAAATATTAGTGGTCAACCGTTATGTGGTGATAAGAATACAGGTAATAAGAATATTAATAATAATTTTCAGTAATATTTATTTGAATATTTTTGCACAGATGTTGCATACATTTTAAAAATGCACTCATAACACATTTAGTTGTATAAAAAATATCGTAACTCCCCTCCCTCCCCTAAAAATTCTGGGCATGCCCTGCCCAGCTTCATGTTGGCATAATCTGACCTTGTGCATGATAACTTATTTATTCTTAGAAACTATAGCAGTTAATTTTGTCATGCTGCTAACAAGTCTTAATAATAAAATTGCACATAATATTCTCAAAAAAAAAAAAAAAAAAAAGTACTGCTTCTCCTGTTAACTTGCTCTAGGCAGAAATCTCACCAATGGGATTTTTTGCCAACAAATTTTTCATATAAGGATTATTTGTTGCATTAACTGCTAACTGAATGTTAAGAAACCTTGACAATTGTTAGGTTCATTGAAATATTAGCTTTTCTCTTACTTTATGCTACAACTTAAAAAAAAATTAATTAAATTTCGTTGTTTTTTTTTATTATTATTATTGGAGGTTTAACGACCACCGAGAGCAACTCAATGGGCTATAAGCAGTCGCCCGTCCCTAATTTAGGGTCACTGGTTCCAGGGAAGGGAGAGAACCAGTGCCGTAAGACAAACACAACACCCATGCCTCACCGGGATTCGAACCCGGACCCCGTTCGGACGAATGATCAGAGGCCATCGCTAAAAAAACGAAATGGCCACTGGGGCGGCCATTTCGTTTTTGCGTAAGACCGAAGTAATTTGTCAGTCTCATCGAAATATTAACTTTTCTTTCACTTCGTACGAAAACTTAAAAAAATAAGTCATTAATTTTGTCTAAATATTCGTATTTCATGCCACGACTTAAGTATTTTTTAATAATTTGCAAATACAACAACAGCGCATTTCATTTATTTTGTGCGAAAATTTTCAAATTTCCCGTCGGTTAGTATTCTAAGCGAAAACTCAAATAATTTGTCACTTTCATCTAAACATTAGTATTTCGTTCACTTTTCGCTACAACTTTCTAAGTAATTCGTGAGTTAAATATTAGCGCTTTTTATTCATATTGCAATATCAACTTTCATCGCACAGAAAGTGATTCGCTAAGTATTTTGCAAATGAATCTACATGATGTAAACAAATGAAGAACACCACGTTAAACGGGACACATCGTCCGCTCTGAACGAAAGCCAGATCCATGGGAGCTTAACAGTGGACCCCTACTGTGACGTCACTAAAGCTGCATTGAGGCTCGATCAAGTATAACGATGGCTCCGCTCCGTGCCATCCGTGCGCGTTACAGCTTCGCTTATGGCCACCGTGACGTCACAGCGCAGCGAAGAGACGCGGGAATACAACTCGGTTACGATGGACCTACCTCTCCTCCTTCTAAGTACCTTGCTCAAACCTAGACTGTAGACGGTTTTTGGAAGGGGTTGGAGCCCGGGGATCAGTGCCCCCACACAAAATTTTCCTAAAATCTACAGTTTTCAATTTAGAACCACCAAATTTGGTGTACTATCTGATAGTACTCTAAGTTAGATGGTAGATGGTTTTTCGTACGGGTCGGGGAACGGGGTCAGACCCCCCCCCCCCCAACCACCACATACAAAGTTTTCGTAAAATCTACAGTTTTCCATTTAGAACCACCAAATTTCGTATACTATCTCACGAAACTCTAACTTACTGTAGACGGTTTTTGGAAGCGGTTGGAGCCAGGGGGCAAGAGGCCCCCATACAAATTTTTCGTAAAATCTACATTTCAAAATTAACTTTATTCTTCAGTAAAAATAACATTTCTATGTACATGACAGTGGAATTCTGCCAATAAATACAGTGGTATATACATCAACTGGAAAGTTCCAGTGAAACGTAAAACAAAATATTGTTAAAATCATAAAATGATTTCGCCACGAAGGGCGAAGGAGAGGCAGACAATAAAGCACGAGCGATACAAATGAAAATGTATACCTACAGTATTGTAGACAGGGAAAGACATGATTCTATACTATGCACAAATTCCAATCAAGCATTACTACCATACTAAAGATTAAACATGCACAAGGTACTAATTCACATAAAAGACCATGGATGAGAAGGAACTAAAAGGTGCAACAATATTTAGAAATATGACAGAATGGTAGAAACAATTAAGCACAAATACTTATCATATGTACAGAATTATGCAGTGACAAGAGAGAAATATGCTAAACGGACCCAGAAGGGAAACTTTACAAAAAAAAACGAAATCGAATAGTAATGCAATGCACAAGTTTCATATCATATGTACAGAACAATACAGTGACAAGGAAGAAGTCCGCTAAATATACCCTGAAGGGCAGCTTCTCATGAAACAGAAATGTAACAGTGATGCTACGCTCAAAATTTACATCATATGTACAGAGGTATTCAGTGACAAGGGAAGAAATGCTAAATGTACTCAGAAGGGCATCTTCTTACATTAAATTATTCACACAGGGACAAATATTCCAAAATATATTCAACATAATGAAGGGGACATTACGTGTGCAGTAAACTGTGCATAAGGAGGAATTATATACAACATCATAAAATCCAACATTATTGAAGAGAACATGGGAAACATGGCGAGCTATCTCCAATGGCACATTAAACAGAATAATCACAAATAGCAAACCATGTGGGTGAAAAAGAGACACCACCTAGGAGCCTCATACCACCATAATTAATACGTAAAATCATGATTTGTGACAGTGAACGTGGGCGACAACAAAAATCCCACTTATAAGTTGAGATGTAACTGCAAATTGTGGATATGGAACCACCCAGCCGATCGGGCCCAGGTGGATTGAAAAACGCTATCGGTGTTTGTTGAGGCATCACGAGAGTGCTCCATTTGGAGGCGAGTAGTTAACCGTGCTAGGAAGCGTCTCCGAATGACAGCACTTGCCTCCTGAGGAGGTGGAGTAAGAGCAGGGAGGCGTTGTTCAAGATGGAAAGCCTAGACAGTGAACTTCACAAGAAGAAAAATGTAACGGCACACAGGAGGCAAGTGAGTAGGTGGATGCTTTGTTTGTAGTAACCAAGCATATGCAGGAAATGGTAACGATCGAGCACAAATTCCATCAGCAAGACGAAATGCTGTGTTTAGGAATGGCAGGAGTACGGGGCAGAATAGGTATTGATGTTCGACGTCGCTGACTTCAGGGCAAAAGGAGCATTGTGGAGAGGTGAGAAGAGTCATGCGAAATAGTACTGATGGGGCGAGGAGACGAAGGTGAAGAAATTTCCAATGGACATTGTGTTCCAGAGGGGAGGAAAGGGGAGAGGTAGAGGCTATCCAGATGGCGGGGAGAAGAGAGGGAGAAGCGGAATGAACAGAAAGTGGAAGTGAGGGAGGGGAAGGAAGAAGCCAATAAAGAGAAGAGGAGGAGATAGAAGTAACTAGAACCGGGGAGCTACGAATGAGGAGAAAGAACGGTAGAGAAAGAGGGGCGAGGGGACCGAGAAGTGACCATCAGGGGAAGCTAGAAGTGGAAAGAGGCTCCAAAGCGCTGTGCGAAGGAGAAGATATTCGTTAGCAAGAGTAATGGTTGGATATAGAAACAGGGAAGGAAGAGGTCTTCAGGTTAGATCAGAAGTTACGAGAGAACGGACAGTTATCCCACCAGAGCGGATCCAAATAGGAAAGTAAAAGTAAGGGTGGGTAGGAGGGTGAATAAGAGAAGAGAAGAAGAGAGGTTCATCTAGGAGATCAAGAGTTGAAGAAGGAAAATGAACGGAGAAGAGGAAGCGAACGAAAGAGAGAAAGGCCCTCTCGCAGGACAGGAGTGAGGTGGAACGGGAGATATGCATCCATCTTCAGAAACAGTAGGAAGGTGAAAGATGGATCACGGGAAGAAGCTAGAACATTCAAGGTAGTGGTAAGGGACGGAACAGTTGAAGTGGCAAAGCGAACGAAATGAATAATGCGATGTGCTTTATAAAGGACAGCTGGATCAGGAAGCTGGATGCCACACAATGAGGCTGGCAGATGAAGCGTGGCAGGTTTAACCCAGTGATGTGAAGACCAGATGACGGAAGTTGAGAGGCGAGTGATGGTCAGCATTTGTGCAGCGGGCACAACCGTCGACATCCAAGAGTATTCGCATAGTGAGATATGTTGTCGACAAACAACGGCTGCTCGTTGACGGAACGATGTGAAACGGCGGGCTTTACTCCAGTAGGCAGCAGCCCGTTGTATCCGGGGAAGAAGAGCAGTCCAGTTGACGGATGCAGAAGCCAAGGGAAAACCGACATACGCACCGAGGATCTTCTGTGTAGTGGCTGTCCACTGCGCACCTCAAGGAGCATCGGTGCGGGCAGCACATGACCCACACCATAAGCCAGTACTTTTAGTGGCATTCAGCGCAGCTCCAGACATTACAACACATTGATGATATACAGAATACAGGCGATCAAATTGAGATTCATCCCGGATGCAAAAGGTCACATCATCAGGATAGGCGATGAAAATTATCCGATGATGACGAGTATTAGCCAATGTCGGCGGTAAAACATCCAGGAGTGATCTCCGGGCTGCTAACAGGAAAGGCTCGAAAGCGACAGCGAAAAGCTGGCCGGAGAGCGGACATCCTTGCCGGATGCCTCGCTTAAACGGAATTGGAGCGGTTAGAAAAGTGGCTGCTCGAACATGGAAACTGGCGCCCTGATAAAGGGCCAAGAGAGCGGAAGAAAAGGCAGGAAGAAAGCCAAATTGTGAAAGGACAGCAGAGATATAAAAGTGAGAGACGTTATCAAAAGCGGACTTTTGATCCAGATTGAGAAAGGCAAGAGGTTCAGAAAAAGAGCGAGCGAGGAAGTGAAGATGAAGAAGAAGAGAAACGTTAGTGGAAATAGTCCGACCAGGCACGGCGTATGTCTGGTCGGGAGAAATAACGAAATAGAGAACAGAATTAAGGCGACGGGATAAGAGTTTTGTATAGAACTTATAGTCAATGTTTAGGATAGAGATAGGGCGCCAGTTTCCAAGATCCAAGAGGTCACCCTTCTTAGTAAGGAGGATTATGTGTGCCACAGTGAAGTCGGGCGGTAACGCAGGAGAGGAAAAAGCAGACGAGAAACACGCAGACAGAAAAGGCAGAAAGCACTGTAGAAAAGCACGATAAAAGGACAGAGGACGGCCGCCAGGTCCAGGAGCGGCATGAGGATTGAGAGTAACGAACGCCTCGCAGAGTTCGCGAAGAGGGAAAGGGGAGAGTAAAGAAGTAGATAAAGTAGAGGGGACCTGAGGAAGAGAGGAGACAAGAGGAGAAGCTAATCAGGATGAAGACTGCGTTACCGCACTGTACTTGGCGGTGAAATACTGTCTGGTGAAAGTGCATAGCTTCGATGGGTTCGAAGTGATGGAACCATCCTGGAGGCGAAGATGACGCAAAGATGTAGCAGAACGATGTTGAGATTCCAAGGCGGTTAAGTAATCGTGAGAATCAGCTGTAGGGGAGAGATGCAAGAAATGCATGCTGCAGGCTGCATCGGATGCGCCGGGAAGAAGCAAAGCTTGGAGATCTGCCAGATAGCCGGGGTATTGCGGATCATCAAGAGAGAGCATCGACAGTAGAGCACGTAGATTCGCAATTCTCATATCGCTCTCATTCCGAGAGGCATGGGAGTAGCGCCGTACAAAAAGGACCAAGTCATGTTTGACACTGAGCCACAGTTGTATCGCGTCTGACGTAGTATCAAGAAGGGGCTGACGACTCCGGAGGAACTCACGCACAGCAACACAAAATTGGTGATCATCCAGGAGCTAGTCCGGAAAAGTCTATACTCGTTGAGTCCTTGAAGGTGAAGGAGAAACACACACCGACAGACTGACAATACTGTGGTCTGAAGCGGCGGAAGGATGAGGGGCAGCAGCTGCGATCGACGGGAGAAGAGCAGTCGAAACATAAAATTTATCCAGCCGTGCTGCCGTAGTGCTGCCATGGATGAAAGAGCGCCAGCTAAAAGAGATTTCCGTCGGGTGTAGATGCCGGAACGCATCAACTAATTGAAAATTATCTACTAGCTGAGAAATCTGTAATACACGGTGCCTGCGGTATTCGCCAATGGTTGAATTGCGGTCAAGGGCAGGCAACAACGTACAATTGAAATCTCCGGCGATGAGAATATATTCAGACGGTGGGATGCATGACAGCTCTGTACGGAGTGTGGAGAGAAGATCAGGTAACAGACGCTCATCACAGGGGACATAAATGTTAAAAACATGATAGGTCACGTTTTCAATGCAAAAGACAACGACCTAGAGGTTGTCCACATGTAATGCACGAACCACTGGCGTCGAAATCAGAGGGAGTAGGCGGTGATGGATCCCAAATGCAAGGCGACCATTCCGTCCAACTCGATAAGCATGGTAAAAATTGTAGTGCCAAGCCCGCCAACGAGAGAACAAAATGGTAGCAGAGCAATTGGTCTCTTGGAGCAAGAGAAGATCTGCGTGTAGAGGCGCCAAGTCCTCATACAATAGGGCGTTTCTAGGAGAAGCAGATAACCCTCTGCAGTGAAGTGTGACCGTATTGAATCTGTAGGTTCTTCCCAGGTCGACACGCACGTGCGCTGGAATCTGTTATTTTCTTCGCTTGCTTCTTCATTCTGTCAACACTAAATTTGAGAACGGGATAGGAAAGCCCAAGATTTCGAAACACAGATGTCACACTGGAAACTTGGGTTAGAACAGTAGGAAGATCAAGCATATGACGTGCAACAAACTGATTAAAGAATCTAGGATGTTTATGAGAGCATAATACTTCATATATTTTATGAAGAAAAAGTGGACCTACCGGTATATCCGCCTTCGCTTCAGCTAGGTACCGGAAAAAGGAATTTAGGGAAAGCACTGTGGGTGGAGTCTTAGAACCTGGAGTCACAGCAGGATGTCGACTTATTCGTGGCAAAGTACGTTGTTGAGAGGAGATGCGGGAAGATGAGTCAACATAGCGACCTCTTGCAGCACCGGTGCGAGGAGGGAGCGGAGTCTGCGGAGCACTCCAGGACTCCCGTCGAGCAGGCTTGATGGTAGTGGTAGGGTCAGAGTCACTGCCAGAAGAGTCACTAGCAGTAGGGAAGTCCATGTCAGTAACTGTACTTGGAGTGTCTTCATCCGACGGAGGATGAAGGTCAGCAGTAAGGTCAGCTGGAGCTGCAAGGAATGTGGGGGGAGCAGTCGGCACCAGATGAGGAAAGTCCACTGTCATCAATTGTGGGACAGGACCCCGTGGAGGAGGGTCCGATGGTAGAGCTGGTTGATGAAGTTCTGGAGACACCTCTTTAGAAGCGGTAGGGGTGGACAACACAGGGCTGTCACGAGTGACTTTTGGTCCCGAAGACTGAGTTACAGCAGGGCGGCGGAAGCACTCACTTCGTTGATGGCCATACGCCTTACAAGTCTGACAATGAAACGAGGTTAAAACGTCGATGCGTCGGTTCTGGTTTCCGCATTTTACAGTGAAGAGAGTAGGAAAAGTCTTGATATGATCATCCGAAGAGAATACAACTCGCGCAACTCGTCGGGCACTTTCAATCGAACGATCATCCTCGTCCTTTGGAGCAGCGGAGTGTGTGGTAATGTTACCCACAATACGACTGGATTTCATTAGGAAAGCACAAAGCATAGCATCTGTGACTTCAGGATGTACAGGGTACATCGAGGCCGTTACTGGTCTTTGGGCAACAGGCTCAGAAAATAATTGGTTATCACCACAATCAGCCCAGTCTGTAAGACAGAGGTAGCATCTGCCGCATGAAAGAAGTAAACAATGACACTCAGCCCTCTGCGCGACATATGACGTATCGCTGACGGAGATAATTTTTGTTTCCGAGCAGTAGAGTACATTTTGAGTGGTGTGTCTGGCAGCGCCTCAAAGCACACACCGAACTCAGTAGCCGTGGTGAAAGAAGTACCTGCTGGAGAATCCACTGGAATTTCGAGCACAACCTCATTACCAGAGCGACGGACATGAGGTTTTAATGCTGCGACATCCGCTTGCATGGAATTAAACTTGGGCTGAAGCCTTTGGGAAGTTACCGCTGAAGAGTAGGAGCGGGGAGCAGTAGAACTGGAGGTTGAAGGCAGAGGAGCACCGCCATCCATTGAAGGCAGAGGAGCACCGCCATCCATTGAAGGCAGAGGAGCACCGCCGTAGCAACGCTACCGCTGGGCAAAGTGCCGTGATCACCGGAAATGATGTCTGGGTTGACAACTACACCGGATGACGCCATGTTTAATGGCGCCGGGATAACGAAGCTTCTACCAGCTCGGTAGGAATTGTAAACAAGACGATAACATACGAAAAAAGGCACTCACTACTTTGGGAGATGTCCGAAACGAATCACCAAACCTTTATAGTGGAGGTAAGCACAAACCCAGTTGTCCTAGTAGCCGAAATATTTGTTATTCAAACAAAACTCACGGAGCACAATTTCCGTAAACCTACAGTTTTCAATTCAGAACCTGCCGCTCCGGTGGCGCAGTGGTCTAAGGCGCTGGCCTATGATCATTCGTCCGTAAAGGGTCCGGGTTCGAATCCCGGTGAGGCATGGATGTTGTGTTTGTCTTACGGCACTGGCTCTCTCTCCCTTCCCTGGAACCAGTGACCCTAAATTAGGGACGGGCGACTGCTTGTAGCCCATTGTGTTGCTCACGGTGGTCGTTAAACCTCCAATCAAAAAAAAAAAAATTCAGAACCATCAAATTTGGTATCATGAAACTCTAACTTAGACGGTAGACGGTTTTTGGAAGGGTTGGAGCCCGGGGGTTCAGAGACCCCCTCATAAAAAAATTTCATAAAATCTACAGTTTTCAATTTGGAACCACCAAATTTGGTGTACTATCTCATGGTACTCTAAATTAGACGGTAGACGGGTTTTGGAATGGGTCGCAGCCCATCCATACAAAATTTTCGTAAAATCTACAATTTTTAATTTAGAGCCACCAAATTTGGTATACTACCTCATTGCATTCTAACTTAAACCGCAGATGGAAAGGGTCGGTGCCCAGTGTGAAGGGGCATTATTCAAAATTTTCGTAAAAATTGCATTTTTTACTTTAAGAACTGCATCCCAATACAGCACTCCAATTCCCCACCCACGGTCTAAGTTAGAGGCCGTAGATGACAATAAGGTGCACAAATATCCGGTTAATGGTGTATTAAAAACACAAATTAATATACGTTAGCTTTCACCACAAACGGGTGCTTTATCAGGCAGAAATACAATGTAATGTAAATAATGTAAATTATTTTTTGTTTCGCATAATTAAATTAACTAAATCAAAAAATTTAAAATAAGTTTTCTGGAAATTTACGGAAATACCTTTTTTATTCATTAACTTTCACCCGCTGAATTTGGTGATTTTACACATATTAATATTTACCCGGGGAAATACCGGGTACCCCTGCTATAGGAACTAAAGATAATGTTGCACTTTTAGTCAGGTAATAATTATAAAGCCCTAGGCCTGTGCCTATTTGGCAATTTTTAGTCCGCCGTGCTAATTTTCATAAGGTTTGCATAGAAGGCCAGGATTTTAGCAATGCGTTTTACTGAGGTTGAAACTATTAAGCAGACCCTAGGCATAGGGCTTTTTGATAGTTTTCAGTCCTCCGAGCTGATATTTATATAGTTTTCATAGAAAATCAAATTAATTCTGTTGAAAGGTTACTCGAGCACAAAGCATTAAGAGATACGCTCGAGGTCTACGCATATGCATTTTTAGTAATTTTTATAATGCTGTGATCATATGAGGTTTGCATGACAAATTATTTTAAGAGTGTTACGCTTATTAAAAATTATTTAAAAGGCCTAGACCTAGCGGCCAAAAATTAATATTTGGTGCCTAAGTGAAAGCGCAACATTATTAACTTGATTTGTTATGCAAACCTTATAAATATGAGCAGAGCGATTAAAAGTTACTAAAGAGTTCTTGTAAGTAACATTTTTGTACCGAGTGCAAGTGCAATTTACGAAATGTCAACAGGTCAAAATATCTAAAGTAACAATGAAATTTGGAATATTTCTTTTTTCTTTCTTTTTATTTCAGTTTTGACACTTGTTTTAAGTTTTAAAAACATTTATTTGTCCTATTGTTTATCTTCATTGTGCTTTTAACAGAATTTCTTTCCGTGTTTTGGGCATTTTATTTTGTGTGGTTACAGTTTTTTAATGTTTTGGGCATTTCATTTTGTGTGGTTACTTGTTTTTATGTTTTGGGCATTTTACTTTGTATGGGTATTTTTGTTATGTTTTGGTTATTTTATTTTCTGTGGTAATTGTAATGTCGACAGGATGAAAACAGGAAACTGAGGACAGTCACGATGCCTACTTGCTTATATATTTTTTTTCAAATACAGCACACGATTTTGTATTGATTTATACCTTTTACTCATTAAGCGACTACAGGTTTCTTTAAATATGAACTTTTTCTCTGAGCCTTCTCTTTCCTCAACCTAGCTTTTTTGGCTCCGCAATTTTTTTTCTTGGTTTTAGAGTATTTTCTCATGTAAACTCTTTATGTAAGGTATGTCTATTCTATCGAAGTATTTTGCAATTATACGTGAAGCCCTGTTGCTGAAGTAAAAAAATATTTCCAACTGACTCAACGCAGTTCATATATTTTCCCGCTGTTACCTCAAAGAATAAAAACAAAAACAACAAATTTGGGCAATGGTTGAGGCATAAGACAGTGCTTACTATTAACCAGGCAAAGTTTTGAGGAAGAATGAGCTTAGGAATTTCTAACTCCAACAAAAAAGAATAACCGCACTAAATCCCTCTGCATCCCCTAGTGCCGGCCTTTGGACGTCTTGAAAGAGAAGTCCTAAGGACACATCTGTATCGTAATTGCCTGAGAATCCGTGACAATCTTCTGGTGTCGTAGTAGAAAAACACTCTTCCTACTTCCAATAAATTGCTTGGATTAATGCCAACGAACAAAGTTTTGTTCTGGCATTGGATTTCTGTTGCTTTTGATGGAATACTTTGCCCCTGGGGTTCACCGCTTTCAGTATAGTCTTCCGGACACACGGAAATACGCCCCAACGTAAAATATCCGTTTCACGGCAATTAACTACAATTAGCGAAAGAGAGGTGCGGTACAGGAAATAAGTCGAACGAGACGGATCTGAACTTAGAAAGTCGGGGGAAGGTGTTGCAGGAAAAACTGTGTTTGGCTTACAGAACTTTTGGCACGTAGGGACGTAGGTCTTTTTTTAAAACGTTACGGGGTAACCAAATTGTCTTTTCAGTATAACAATTTTCTTTCATACGCATGGCGCAGCACAGAAAAAATTTGAATTTATTTTTGAGAATTAGCATGACGCCTACCGGCCCAGAGTACAGCGGCCCAGTCCACGCCTGTTGCCGCCCCGGGAACCTGGTGCCCGGGTGCTTTGCATCCGTTGATCCCCGCTTGGAGCGTCCCTGCTGTAAAATACATGCACCTCTGCGTTTTAGAAAAATAAAAGATAAGATGCCGATCCCTAAACTTAGCCTCTTCTTGTGACCGCAGGTACGAAAATCTTGAACTTCGCCTAAACCCTAACTGGAGGAACAGGCTTCACGTGATCGTCTGTATTCTGAGTGTTTTATTGAATGGTTGCTCATCAGTTCGTAGTTGACTGGCGAACAGGTAACCTTCTTGTTGAAACCTTTGTTGTGCGTTGTCAAGTGCTAATAGTGGAAATATATAATTCTAAATATTTTGGAAAGAGAAAGTGCATAGTTTTCCGAAGGCACTATGCAGATGAAGTATGCAACATTGTTAACTCACAAAAAGGAAATGGCCGCCCCGGTGGCGCAGTGGTCTAAGCGATGGCCTAGGATCATTCGTCCAAAAGGAGTCCGGGTTCGAATCCCGGTGAGGCATGGATGTTGTGTTTGTCTTAAGGGACTGGTTCTCTCCCTTCCCTGGAACCAGTGACCGTAAATTAGGGACGGGCGACTGCTTATAGCCCATTGAGTTGCTCATGGTGGTCGTTAAACCTCCAATGAGAAAAAAAAAGAAAAGGGAAATGATTTGCTGAAATGGAAAGGTTATTTATTTTGCCATAACAGATTGCGGGGTGAATTACGGTATTAGCACTGTATTGAAAGAAATTGTGGAAATTGTACTGGCTTTGCTAGTACTATTCTTATTGGAAATGAACACTGGATGCGCAATGAGAAACTACATAATCATGCTCCAAGACCGGAAAAAAGTGATGTTGCTGTTGCAAGAGCGCAAGTAAGAGAACGAGCGAGAAATACGGACGAAGCCCCTGCACAAATTATTCAAACCGTGACATCGTCAATGGCTACAGTAAATGCAGCTTACATGCCTAATATGGATGCACTAAGTCAAGTTGTAAAACGAATACGAAGAGAAGACATGCCTGCGGAGCCTACGACTTCAGAAGGGATCGATGCCCCAATAGATTTACAGGAAAGAGATGGTGCAAAATTTCTTGGCAGAGATAGCGCATTTGAAGGTCAAATAATTATTTTATTTCTAACAGAAAATAATTTACGAAAGCTTAAAGAAGCACCCCTCTGGATTATGGATGGGGCATTTGAAACTTGTCCAACCCTTTTTAGGTAATTATGTACCATTCATGCTATGGTTGAAACGAATCCAGAGATGCAAAGATTTGTCCCACTAGTTTATGGGTTACTTTCCAGCAAGAATAAAGAATATAATACTATTATACAATATTTTTGCAGGATTTACAATACTATGCATCAGACTATGATATTCAACTTGCACCACAATATACGTATAATGATAGATTTTGAAATAGCTAACATTATAATGCTGCTAAAATGGCATTTGGAAGCAGCACACACAAATGTTTTCATCTCGGAAAAAATGTGCGGAAAAATATCCATCCTCTGGCATAGCCTCTTAATATGGGTAAAACAGTGAGTTTGCTCTCAAAGTCAGACATTTGCAAGCAATCGCATTTCTTTCATCTGATGAAATTCCATCTGCTTTTGAAGAAGTGAAATCAATTTTACCAGAATATGCAGATTCTGTAGTCCAGTGGTTTGGGAAAAATTATATTCTTGGAAAATTTCGTGGAAGCAGAAGAAACAATCCGAGCAGAAGCGCTCCGCTTTTCCCACCAACAATTTGGTCACTAAGTGAAAACAATTTACTTGGCTTTCCCAGAACACAAAACAAACTTTAAGGATGGGACAGACGCTAAAATACAATTCTGGGAGAGAGAAAACTGTTACTGTACAAAATAAGTGAAATTGCGAAAGAGCAGAGAACAACTATGGCTAAAATCGAAAGACTGATAGCACAGATTCCAACAAATCCACCCAAAAGAGAAACGCTGGCAAGATAAAAAGGAATTCGAACTTCTTTGGCGCACAGAGACAATGTTAACGTGCTAGACCTTTTAAGAGGAATTTCTTATAATTCTACCCTTTACTAAAATGTGCTGGTATTTTTTCACTAATTGATTTATACCTTTTACTAGCTTGCATTTGAATTTTTCAAGAATGTAATTCGGTCGGAGATGCAAGAATGTAAAACACAACGCAAAATTAAAAAAGACAAAATTTTCAAAATAGCATGTCAAAAACATAAAATGTCAAAAAGTAATCCAAAATGTGAAACAAATAAAAATTCAAAATGCAAACACGTCACAAGCATAACAAAAATGCGAAACGCTATGTAACAAGTCAACACAAAGTAAAACAAATGCCAAAACATAAAAAAATGCACACGCTTTGTAAAATGTACAAAATAAAATAAATGCCATATTCATAAGGATTTCATGACAAGTCAAGTTAAAAATGAGCTTCTACTTAGGCTTCAAATAATAAGTATTAGCCTCTATACCTTTTTAAAAATCTTTAATAAGGGCAGCATCATTAACCTGACTCGTCATCAAACATTATCAATATGACCATGGCATACAATTACTTAAAAGATTTGTTAATGGATGAATTGAGGAATCACCACGTTCAGCGGGTGAAAGTTAATAGCCGTTTATAGTTTTGTACTCGAGTAAAAGCGCAACACAATAAACTTGACTTTCTCTTAAAATTTTATGTATATGATATGAGCACGGTTGATTGAAAACTGATAAAAAGGCTTAAGGCCTGTTTATTAATTTTTGTGCCTCTGTCAAAACGCAGTACCATAACCTTGGCATGTTATCGAAACCTTATGAATTCGTCGGACTAAAAATTCCTAAAAATAGGTTACGCCTGAGGTCTTGTAATTAAAGTTTTGTGACAGAATAAAACTGCAACATTAATAACTTGACATGTTATGTTAACTTTGTGAATATGAGCACGGCGGATTAAAGATTTCAAGAAATATCCTTTGGGATTAATGTGTTATGACTTGGGATTATTGTGTTGTAACTAAGTAAAAATGTAGCATTATCTTTATTTTCTATATAAACCAAACTACGTGCTGAAATGGCCCAACTATATATACGTATACTTCAAATATATAATAAAGCGCTGACAAGGTGTAAACAAAAGTGCAATTCTGTACGGTCCCCTAACATTTTACGGCCAGCCTACATGGAAGTGGACACGTTGATATCAAAACGGTACTTTTCACACGGCTCCATAACAAATAGCAGTGGACACGTCGCAATCTTTTTTTTTTTTTTAGTTGGATTTAACGACCACCGTGATCAATTCAGTGGGCTATGAGCAGTCCGACGTTCCTAATTTTGGGCCACTGGTCCCTGGGAAGGGGGACAGCCAGTGCCAGAAGTCAATTACAGCGTCCATGACTCCCCGGGATTTGAACCAGGATCCTTCTCGACGAGTGGTCAGATGCCAGCGCCTAGATCACTCCGCCACCGTAGCGGCACACGTTGAAATGTATTTTTCATACGGCCCCAAACGCTCTTATGGACATACTAGATTGAACTGGACGCAAAGAAATCATTAATATAAATTGTACTAGCAGGGATACCAGGTATTTGCCAGGTACATATTACTATTTGCGGAATCACCAAATTCAGCGAATGAAAGTTAATGAATGAAAAAGATATTCCTGCAATTTTCCAGTAAACTTATTTTAAACATTTGGATTTAGTTAATTTAATTTTGTGAAACAAAAAAGAAAGAAAAAGGAATGGGAATACTTACTTTGAATATACATCTATCGAACTGCCGTACATCTGGCGTGTGCTTCTGAGAATCCCGCGACACAGACATGCAATGTACCTATGTGATGTCGCATGCGTACGACTTGACATTGGCATTGACCATCTTTTTCTTACCGTTTTGAATTTTGAATATCTGGAACTCTCTATTTACATTACATTATATTTCTTCCTGATAGTGAAAGCTAAACTATATTGATTTGCGTTTTTAATACACCAATAACCGCATATTTTTGCACTTTATTGTTAATTACAGTCTCTAACTTAGACCGTAAGCTGGTTGTTTGGTTGGTTGGTTCGTTAGTTGGTGGTTTATGGCGCAAGGGCCTCAAAGTGCCAAAGACCGCTTTAGAACATAGATAGGGTATTGGAGTGCTGTATTGTGTTGCAGATCTAAAGCGTAAAAAATGGAAATTTTTACGAAAAATTTGTATGGGGTCCCCCTGACTCCGGGCCCCGACCCCTTCCTAAAAGCAGTCTACCGTCTAAGTTAGATAACCATGAGATAGTACACCAAATTTGG
Organism: Macrothele yani; assembly: GCA_039090855.1. Taxonomy (NCBI): domain Eukaryota; kingdom Metazoa; phylum Arthropoda; class Arachnida; order Araneae; family Macrothelidae; genus Macrothele; species Macrothele yani. The sequence continues at coordinate 71,730,994 of CM077010.1, read as the reverse complement.
TAGTTCTAAATTGAAAACTGTAGATTTTACGAAAATTTTCTATGGGTCACCCCGCCCCCTTCCAAAAACCACATGAGGTCTAACTTACAATTTCATGAGATAGTACACCAAATTTGGATGTTCTAAAATGAAAACTGTAGATTTTACGAAAATTTTGTATGGGGGGCCACATGGCTCCGACCCGTTCCAAAAACCATCTACAGTCTAAGTTAGAGTTTCATGAGATAGTAAAACAAATTTGGTGGTTCTAAATGAAAAATTGTAGATTTCAGGAAAATTTTGTGTTGGGGCACCTTGACCCCAGGCCCCAACCCCTTCCGAAAACCGTCTTCAGTCTAAGTTAGAGAACCATGAGATAGTATACAGATTTTGGTGGTTCTACATTGAAAACTGTAGAATTTACAAAGGTTTTGGGGAAATCTACAGTTTTCAATTAACACCGGGCCCCGAACCCTTCCAAATTCCGTCTATGGACTAAGACAGAGTACCATAACTGAAGATTTTACGAAACTTCTGAATGGGGGCTCCTTTATCACCGGCCTCGACCCCTTCCAAAAACCATCAACTGTCTAAGTTACATGAGATAGTATGTCAAATTCGTTGGTTCCAAATAAAAAACTGTAGATCTCACGCAAATTTTGTATGGAAGCTATTGTCCCAGGCACCGACCCCTTCCAAAAACCACATACGGTCTAAGTTAGAATTTCATGAGACAGTATACCAAATTTGGTGGTTCTAAATTGAAAACTGAAGATTTTACGAAACTTCTGTGTGGGGGCCCCTCGACCCCGGGCTCCGACCCCTTCCATAAACCGTCTACAGTCTAAGTTTGAGTTTCATGAGATAGTATACCGAATTTGATGGTTCTAGATTAAAAAGTGTAGATTTTACGAAAATTTCGTATGGGGCCCTCGACCCCCCGGGCTCTGACCCTTTCCAAAAACCGTCTACATTCTAAGTTAGAGTTTCATGAGATAGTATACCAAATTTTGTGGCTCTAAATTGAAAACTGTAGATTTTACAAAAATTTTGCATAGGGGTCTATGACCCCCGGGCTCCGATCCTTTCCACAAATCGTCTAGCGTTCAAATTAGAGTTTCGTGATTCCAAATTTGGTGGTTCTAAATTGAAAACTGCAGATTTTACGAAAATTTTGCATGTGGGGGCTCTGAACCCCCGGGCTTTGAACCGTTCCAAAAACCATCTAAGTTAAAGTACCTTGAGGTAGTATACCAAATTTGATGGTTCTAAATTCAAAACTGTAGATTTTACGAAAATTTTGTATATGGGCTCTGACCTCCGGGCTCCAACCCCTTCCCAAAACCGTTTACAGTCTAAGTTAGAGTACCATAAGATAGTGATGTGATGTGTGTTTTTTGAGCTCTGTCTTTTACGTGCTTTCGAGTAGTTTATCGAGTGGTGTACTTTTTCTTTTCGCGTGCATCTTCCAGTTGAAGATCAGTGCTTTCGTTTCGTTTGTCTCACGAGGTGGTGAGTGAATTACTTTATTCTTTATCGTTAGTTATATTTTTCGAACGAGTTGGTCTTGTTCTTCGGTAAGCCTCGCCGTTGACATGGCGGCATTAGATAAGGGTGAAGCTCACGCCCTTATCTTGGAAGAGAAGCTATCTTCCTCCTCTTCTTCCAACCCAGCTGCTGACACAGCTTCGTTGGTCGCAGAGATCTCTAACTGCCTTACTGACGTCATGAGTTCCTCTGCCTTGCCTGCGCCTACGGCCTGCCTTCCCACTGAGGGTACTACCGTTACAGGTCTACTCTCTGTCCCTGTCGCGGATGCTATGGAGGTGTCGGGTGACGTCGCTTCTACGGCCACTACTTCATCTCAACTGCCAGATTCCCCTATAACAGCTGGAGTTTCGCCCTCTACATCTAGTAAAAGTACTGTTCCTCCATCATATGCGACTGCCATGTCTAGTGGCTCTACGTCACTCCTATCGTCTGATACTCTCCTTCCCGATTCGTATCTTCATGTCGTGGGATCCACAGCAACGATAGATATTCCCGAAGACTCACCAGCCGGCCGTCAACTGCAATCAACGATGGACCTCGGCGTATGTTTTGATGCGCTGCCGGATACAAAGCTTCAGCTCTATAGCCGAGCTCTTAAATCCATTTTACCGGCGGATGCAATAGATTATGTTGCCCGAAAACCACGATCAGTGCTGGTTTACTTCAAGAAAAAGGAACATGCTGACCTTGTCTTGACAGCAGGACTGACCATTAATGATGTACATCTACTACCACAACCAGTCGCGCACCGCCCCGTGCAGGTGACTTTCTACCCTGTCCCGCCAGAGGTATCTGATACAATTCTTTGCACGTTACTCAGTAAGTTCGGCCGAGTAGTCGGTCCCATAACGACCCTCTCGGCGGCACCCAGAGACCCAGAAGACAAAGCCATTCGTGGCTTCCGTCGCACCGCTCGTGTGCTCTTTCCGTCTGATACTCATCTTCAGGCCTGTCCAACTGTCCTTCACGTGCGCTGTGGGCAACAGCGACGTCGTATCGAGATCATCACTTCTCAGCATTGCACCCTTTGTCAAAGTGAGAGTCATGTGCGAGCCAATTGCACTCGTGCTGTTTCCGTAACCGTGCCAAGTGCTGTGGCACCTTCTGTCCCTCCTGTTACTGCTGTGTCAACGTCTCCACACGAGTGGAAGGTTGCAGGACCCAAATCTTCCCGACGTCGGCCTGCAGACGTTGGTCGACAAACGTCTTTGGCAGACTCACTTTCAGTTACAGATCGGAATTTTCCCACGCTTCCTACGGCACCCCCGCAGCGTATACTTTCTGCTCCTACAGATTTGCCTGCTGATATGTCGTCGGTGTTTACCGTTGGCGCTGCAGATCCAGCAGCCGAAACCCTTTCCAGCACAGAAACTTCTATACCAGCTGGTTCCTCCACGATTTTTGGCAAACGCAGTGTCTCCTCACGGAAGAAGTTGAAGAAGTCTAAAACGTCCTCATCCCAGCACTTGTTCACTAGGCGGTCTAATCGCCCGGTTACTCGAGCAATCTTCTCTCGACGTGGCATTTCGTCTTCTCAAGTACAAGCCTGGACTGAACCAGAGACGGAGGATGTTTCTCCCTCGTTAGAGGACTTCACTAATCTCCTTCAAGAGAATGCTTTCCCGCCGAGCCGCTGCCTTACGTAGATCTTCTTGAATATTTAGTGAGTCCCACCAGCACGGCCACTGCCCGTGCTTTTTTACTAAAGTATGAAGCTGCCCTACCTCGGGTTCTCAGTCAACTTGATTCTCTTTTGCACACTCTTCGGCGGAACGTCGATGACATTCCGTGGGGTCTGGGTTTTATCCAGCGCCTACATGTTCTCGCTACTGCAAGTCAACACATCTTACATCCGCCGACGGACCTAAAAGTTCAAGGTCACGTCACTTAATTGTCGCGGTTTTGCGACACCACTTGCGAACGCCTTAGTATATGAGGACCTTTCCCCACTGAGTGCGGACGTGCTACTTTTGCAAGAGACGAACTGTCATCCTACCACTTTGTTTACCCGCTGGCGATCATGGAATTTTGCTTTCCACCACGCATTCAGCTGTTCATCATATGGTGGTATTGCCGTCGGGGTACGCTCGACTTTTCGCTCTACGATGACTCTCTTCTCTGTAAAAAATCTCTGTCGTGATCTCTTACAACAAGTCACGTTCACTATTCAAACGGAGAGGTTTCATATCTTTAACATCTACGTGCCAAACACCTCCACTTATGTGTCGGAGCTTTTTCTGTGCTTTCGCGGTGCTCTCTCTGGTATACCTGCCACCGACCGAGTTCTCGTTGGTGGCGACTTTAATTGTACTCTACACCCTCAACTTGATCGTTCCCCGCCTTCACGCGAACATCGTGCAGACCTTGTACAGCAGCTACAGTCCCTCGTTTTTGATTTCTCACTGATAGATGTCCATCGACACTTATATCCGACTACACCCTCCCATACCTGGCGTGCATCTGGTGCAATAAACCCGGCCACGGCCAGACTTGACAGATTTTATACCACGCCCATACTTCTTCCAGCGATCTCTGCATCCTGTTGCCAGCCCACTGCGTCGTCCGACCATTGCGCCATCACTCTCACAGTGTTCCACACTCATGCACAGCACAGGACAACCCGGCCGTGGACATTTGATGCCGCTCTTCTGGATGACGCCGGTTTTTGCTCTTCAGTCCGCCATTTCCTCTCCGAATGGCGCACGCAACTGCAGTCTGCGCCGTGTGCCCTGACATTCTGGCTGGAGGTAAAACATCGCCTCTTGCTTCATGTGCAAAATCAGGCTTTTACGATCACGACGCTACAGAGGATGCGTTTGGATCACATCCGTACGATGCTTTCCCTTATAAATATGGCTGACCCTCTTTTGCTGTGTATAAGGCTGAACTGAATTCTCTCCTTAGTCCCACTCGCGCAACAGGTCATTCGGCGGCTGAGATTACAGCATCTCGCGCCCGATGCCTGCACTTATGAGTTTCTTTCCAATCTTGAATCTAAGCGTCATGCCTCTGCTTCAATTCGCCATCTCCGCCTCTCTACTGGCGAGGTATCCTCTGACCCAGTTACTCTTTGCTCTGTTGCCCGCAGCTATTTTACAACGAAGTTTTGTGAGACTCCTCCTCCTTCCAGCACTGCCTTATCTGGTCTACACTCTGCTTTACCTCAAGTCCCCTCTTATTTTTCTGATTCTCTCCTCCGGCCTCCCACGCTAACAGAGATTTCCGAGACGTTTTCTTCTCTAAACTCCAAAGGCTGCACCTGGCCCAGATGGACTTCCTTTCTGTTTCTACAAAGCTTTCCTCCCAGCCCTCCTTCCTTTTCTGCTTAGTGCTTTCTCCGCTGCTTTCCACCTATCCACCCTTCCGAGGAGTTTCACAATTGCCCATATAGTCCTCTTCCCAAAGAAGGGTGATCTCCTAGACTTGGGGAACTGGCGTCCCATCTCACTTCTGAATCTTGATTACAAGCTTTATTCTAAACTACTCTCGCGCCGTATTAATCCAATCCTCCCCCACATCCTGTCCTCTAACCAGACCTACACTGTCCCAGGGCGCTCCATCTCGCATAACATTCAACTTCTCAGTGACCTAATCCATCTCGCTCGATCTCGCTCTGAACCTCTTGCTCTGCTGTCTCTCGATCAACAATCCGCCTTGATAATATTTCTCACGCTTACCTCTCGTCTACACTTTATAGTTTCGGGTTTCCACCTCCTTTTGTTTCTGTTCTCCTCTCCCTCTATCAGGACGCCACTTTCCACGTCAGGTTGCCCACCCCTTCTCACAGCACCAATTCCTTTCCGTCGCGGCGTCCGGCAAGGCTGCCCCTTGTCCGGACAGCTCTTTGCTCTTGCGATCGAACCTTTTCTCCGCTCCGTTCACAGATCCTTCTATGCTTCTCTGCCTCCAGTGGTCGCCAGCACTCGCCATCATATTGTCACCTATGTTGCCTATGCTGATGACGTGACTTTGTGTTCGACAAGATGCACAATTCTGCAAACTTCGCCACCTCTACGCTCGGTATGCCTCTTGTTCTAGTGCCACGCTAAACGAGTCAAAAAGCACTGGCTTGTGGTGTGGGTAGTGGGCTAGTCGAACCGACTCTCCATGGGGAGCCGAATGGTCCACATCCTCACAGCGTTTTCTAGGAGTGCACCTGGGCAAACCTCCTACAGCCTCGACGATAACGTGGAATGCACTGCACCCCCGCCTGCTGCGTACGGCTGCCAACTGGAGACAAGCACAGTTCTGCACTTCTCTGTACCAGCGTGCCCAGATCACTCGAACATATTTGTTATCCATGTGCACGTTCTCTTGGCTTGCTTCCAAACAACCTGTCTATCGTCTTCTTGCAATCACCCAGTGCCAAACCAATATCGTGTGGGCTGGTCATCATTGGGTTAACGCTTCACTTCTCAGCTTGTCTCCTCAGAATGGCGGTATTGGAATGCTTGACGTGCGGTTATACTATCAGGCATTCCGAGTGTCTGCATTTCTTCGCCTTTCTTGCTTCACCTGTTCTGTCTGCGGAGACAACCCGGGACGTCACTGTCTCCCCGCGTAATCCCCACCTTACTTTTCTTTCCTATCTATTAATGGATCACTGCCCTCCTTTCCAACTTACCTCCTGTCTATCGGGAGGCTATCACCTTGCTTCGCTCTTTCCTCTGTCTCGCTCTCCACCAGCTACAACCTCCGAACTACTCTCAGAACCTCTATTTTTCTCCTCCGTCATTCATCCTCCGCACCTCCCCTGTTTTGCTTTCCCCACCTGGCTCCGCGCCGGAGTAGTCACAGTCCGAGACCTTGTCACCCCTGATTTTCTCTGGCGCTCCTTCTCCGACTTTCCTCCTGCTATTCGTGCTCTACCCCATGCTCTTCAGGTTCACACCTCCTTACTCTCATCCCTTATTTCTCTCTTTCCCGATCTTGCTTCCCCCGCCGGTCTCGTTCCCGTTCTATCCGCGTCTCTCCCACTCCCCTTTTTCTTGTCCGCTCACGGCATAGATCTTCCGATTTTCTCCTTCTCCACATCCGCTCTTTACAGATTTCTCTCTCTCTCCCGCTCTTCTACGCCTACACCTATCCCTGATATCCCGTCTTCCGCTCTCTCTGCTGTGTGGTCTGCCACCCTCTCTCCTCTATCTACACCCCCAGAGATCAACACCCACTGGTTCTTCTTACATAACCGTCTTCCCGTACCCTCAATCTTGCACCGGATGACCCTTCTTTCCTCCCCACTCTGCCCTTTCTGCGCCGGGGAGGCAGATGTGAGTCATGTCTATCAATATTGCACTATACTGCTACCAATGCTGAATCTTGCCTTTTTCGATTGCGCAAAGATCCTGTACAACTGATCTTTCCTTCAGTGCTTACCGAACGCTGTTGCTCAACCTTGTGCCTCCAATCAGACTCCCTGTAGTCTGCACCTACATTTTTGTGCTAGTGAAGCACGTTATATACGTCTATCATCAACAGTGTCGTGCTCGGGAGGTGCCTCCTACGGTACCTCACGCAAGTGCCGCGTTGCTCAGTTTTTTTCGGGAATGTCTCCTTTCTCGATTACGCCTTGAGTACCACACCGCCGTTTCTCGACAAAGTGAACCCAGCTTCTTCTCTCTACATGGTCCCCAGCGGCCCCATGGTTCGCTGGGACACCGACTTCATTGCATCTTACAGTTGGTGCTTGTATGACTATTTAACACTTAACTCAGTGACTCTTTATCCGAACCTTCGTCACACCTGCTCATCAAGGTATGTCTTATCTCCACGAGATTCCTGAACATCTATTTCCATCTGAATGTCATGCAACTATAATGTCTCTTTGTTTCTACAGTAATCTGTACATATCCCATTTCTATGTCACAATTATCGGTCATTCTACTTTTGCTCGTCTCATGTACATGTACTTATCTTGTTTTCATAACGGTGCCGTTGCGTCTTCAAGTGAACCCAGCTTCTTCTCTCCATGGTCCCCAGAGGCCTTGGGGTTGTTGGGACTCCACCTTCGCTGCACAGTACAGTTAGTGCTCATAAGACTATATTATAACATTTTACTCTGTGCTGCTCTACCTGAACTCTTGCCATTTCTGCTCAACCTAGTGTGTACGATCTCCTCAAGATTTGTTTACATCTAAATGTCATGTATATATTGTAAATAGGTATCTACTGTCATCTGTAAATAGTGCATTCATGTGTCACTGTTTTTTTGAGACGTTTTTCTCTTGCTCGTCTCATGTACATTCCTTGAATAAATACTTTGTGAACACCATGAGATAATGTACCAAATCTGGTGATTTTAAATTGAAAACTGTAGATTTTACGAAAAATTTTTATCAGGGAGGCTCTGACCCCCCGGGCTCCAACCCCTTCCAAAAACCGTGTATCGTATGAGTTAGAGTTTCATGATACCAAATTTGTTGGTTCTGAATTGAAAACTGTAGATTTTATGAAATGTTTGTATGGGGGGGGGGAAGCTCTGAACCCCGGGCCCCCACCGGTCCGAAAACAGTCTACCGTCTAAGTTAGAGTGCCATGAGATAGTGTACCGAATTTGGTGGTTCTAAATTGAAAACTGTAGATTTTGCGAAAAAAATTTATGAGGGGGCTCTGACCCCCCGGGCTCCAATCCCTTCCAAAAACCGTCTAGCGTCTAAGTTAGAGTTTCATGATACCAAATTTGGTGGTTCTGAATTGAAAACTGTAGACTTTACGAAAATTTTGTATGGGGGGCTCTTACCCCCCTGGCTCCAACCGCTTCCAAAAACAGTCTACTGTCTAAGTTAGAGTTTCGTGAGATAGTATGCCAAATTTGGTGGCTCTAAATTGAAAACTGTAAATTTTACGAAAATGTTTTATGGGGGAAAGGGCTCTGATCCCGTGCCCCGACCAGTTCCAAAAACAGTCTACCGTCTAAGTTAGAGTACCATGAGATATTATACAAAACTTGGTGGTTCTAAATTGAAAACTGTAGATTTTACGAAAATTTTGTAGGGCGGGGGGGGGGGCTCTGACTTCGGGGCCCCGACCCGTTTCGAAAACTGTCTGCCGTCTAAGTTGGAGTACCATGATATAATATACCAAATTTGGTGGTTCTAAATTGAAAACTGTAGATTTTACGACAATTTTGTTTGGGGGAGCTCTCAACCCCGGGCTCCGACCGTTTCCAAAACCGTCTACAGTCTAAGTTTGAATACCATGAGATAGTATAACAAATTTGGTGGTTCTGAATTGAAAACTGTAGATTTTACGAAAATTTGTATGTGGGGACTCTGACCAGCCAGGCTCCGACCCGTTCCAAAAACCGTCTGCCGTGTAATATTTTAAGTGCCAAAGTAAAAGAGTAGTATTCCTATCGGGTCTCAGTGTCCAAACCTTATAAATTTGATCAGGGCGAAAGACGTTGAAAATCGTACGTTTTCCTGCATTCGTTTTGTATGTAACCAAAATTTGTAAACGCAACGAATTGGTCCACGACGAATTGACGAATAGGAGAATTGACGTAGTCGATGATTTTGTCCGCGACGAATTGAAGCTCGACGAATTCACGCGCGACGAATTGTCGTAGTCGACGAATTGACGCAGGTGACGAAATGACGCAGGCGACGAATTGACGTATAACCTCAGAAACGAGAGAAAAAGACTGCATATGTTGACAAATCTCTTCAGACCACTTACCGCAGCTGCAGAGTTCACTTTCTTGATTCAGTCAAAGATCGTACGTAACGTAACTTATAGGACTGGAACCATTAGCACCAGTGTCATAGTGTGAGAAAATGTGGAAAACGAAGGAAATACCATTAGTGATAAAAAAAAAGTAAAATGGCAAAAGAAGGATTATTCTGTTGTATTCTTGTTGATAATTGTTCTGGAACTGTACACGCTGGGTTAAGTCTATAAAACTATATCTTGAGAGAATCGCGTCTAAATCTGGTGGGACAAAGAGCGTTTACTTCATATAGCCCATGCAGGAAATAAGAAGACGAGGTGAAGCAGAAACCATGCTGTAATTTTCATATGGGAAGATCTTGCAACACTATTCAATATACACTGAAGAGCAATTGAATTAGAGATGCCTCTCTAGTAACGTGTAGCTCCACCTTTCGCCCTGATGACGGCGGCGATTCATCTCGGCATGGACTCGACAAGACGCCGGAAGCGTTTGGAAGCCATACGGATCCACGACCCCTGAACAAGCTCCCACAGTTCACGAAGATTTGATGGAGGGGGGTCAGAGCCTCGAACATCTCTCTCGATGGTATCCCAGATGTGCTTGATGGGATTGAGGTCAGGTGACCTAGCTGACCAAGGAAGCGAGGTCACGTCGGTGGAGTGTTCATCCAACCATTCGGATATAATTCGGGAACGATGGCACGGTGCATTGTCTTGTTGCAGGATGAGTTCCCCGGTGGGATGTTGAAGACGCACAAACGGGAGCAAATGGTCGTCCAGGATATTCCGGTAACGTTGACCTGTGAGGGACGATGTCACACGTACCATGGGTCCCATTTCAGTGCACGTAAACAGTTTCCAGACGAGAATGCCACCCCCACCAGCTTGAAGAGTACCCTGCTGGCAAGAAGGATCCATCGTTTCATGTGGTTTGCGCCGTACTCGTATCCAGCCATCCGCATGTACCAACGTGAATCTCGACTCATCGGTCCAGGCAACATTTTTCCATATGTCTAGGGTCCAGTGGCGATGTTCCCGCGCTCATGCTATTCTTTGCATCCGGTGATGTGCGGTCAGCAGCGGTACCCTCGTGGGACGATGGCTTCTGTACCCCATAGCGAGGAGATGGTTCTGGATGGTGTCGCTGCTTACACGTTTTTGTGCACCAGCGTTAAATTGCCGAGTGATTTCTTGCACTTTGGCCCGTCTATCCGTTGTTACAATGCGAGCTAGCCGACGATGACCCCTCTCATCCCCACGCTGTTGTCCACGGCAGTTGGCCCTTGCAGGGATGGTTTTACCGGATTCGATGTACTCACGGTGCACCCGTGACACAGTCCCTCGTGAAAATCCCAGTGCCTGCACGACCTCCGAGATAGAGTGACCCATTCGTCGGGCCCCGACAATTTGCCCACGATAAAATGCGCTTAGTTCCTTCGTCTTACCCATACTGCGGCCGACTCTTACTGATTCCCGTCGCATCACTCCTTATATTGTCGGATCGCTGCATACGTCATGTCGTTTCCGCTTACAAGGCCGCCCACAGCACCATATTTGCATAACACCAGCTATCTCTAATTCAATTGCTCTTCAGTGTACATTGGTCTCAAATTACCGCCTTTTAGTTTATTCAGTTTTGTCTTTCTTATTGCCGATTAACTCAGTGGTTGTACCAGTTTGAAGTCCAGTACTCCAGCTGTGTATGGGTGGCTTAATCAAAGTCAAATCGTCAATGGCTCTAATTCGTGAGAAATTTTCATGAAAGTTTAGTTGTAAGAGGGTTATGGTATTTTCCAGCAATAACCCTTCAGCATTGTCGTTGTCTTTTATACGAACATGAGACGGAATCCAGTGGAAACCAATTTTCCCATGAAGAGATAACGCTTTAACTCATACATCTACTAGTATTGTAATAAAGATTCTACCAGTTTGCTGATATGCTGTACTGAGGTCCCGCTATCAGTTAAAAATGTGTAAGTCATGGTGCTTCTTGCTTTTATCAGTGTGAGTCAAAAATTCGGTTTGTGGCTAAAAGTTTAAATAAACCGAGATCATTAGTAAACTTTTGCAAGAATTTATTAAGTTAAGAAGTTTAATAATACGGAATGAGATGAGCCATATATTCTCACCCCATTCCGCAAAGTACAGGCCGTTTTTTTCTATAATATTCTGCCAACGTTCCATCTGAGCCACGATCCCACGGCGATCTTTGAGAACAGAAGCACTGCGTTGCCACATTCCACTTTCAGACTGAAGCGAACTGCTGTTCGTCCCTGTAGGTAACGGGCCTCGAAGCGAAACATCTGGTAGTCGGATGGGACAAGATCCGGCCTGTAGGGTAGTTCTCAACTCTTCGAATTCTTGTATTTTGCGGAGGAACACTCAGGAACTCTTGCTCGGGGCGTCATCCACTTGCAGCGACGCAAGCTCCTTGTTTACGAGCACTCAGTAGTGTTGGCGCAAAAAATCGTGAACCCGCGGCAGTTGTTCGGCATAGATGTTCTTGTCCATAGTCTGACCGGGTCTGGTACGATTCGTCCAAAGGGACGATTCGTCCAATGGACAATTGGTCCAAAGGTACGATTCGTCCAATGCGGATTCGTCCAATGGACGATTGGTCCAATTCCGTCCTATCTGTCCAAAGTGCAACTCGTGTTGTAAAAATCTCAGCTATTCTGATTTTATCTCCGATGTTATACGAAAGTGCCGGTAGTACAAAGAATGTAAAATAATGTTACATTTCATGCGTAATATTGTGGTTACAGATTTTTTTTTTACTGTCCTTGCTGCCGTATGAAGTTACTGATGTACGAGCCGTCCAATTAACTTTAATGTTTCTCTTTTGCATGAAATTATATAAAATACTAGGTTTTCATTTCTGTTTGTAGCATGCAGTGGGGTTCCGCCAACTGGCGTTCCGCCAAGCGTTCTGGTCGGGTTCGGACAGAGGCCTTTTCACAGTTTTTATTCTAGCGATGTCATATTCATGACGTTTACATATCAAATCAAATTAATAATATTGCGCTTTTACCTAAGCACGAAATATTAATTCATAGGCTCTAGGCCTAGGCTTTTTTAATAGCTTTAATTCTACCGATGTCAGATTCATAACGTTTACATATCAAATCAAGTTAATAATATTGAGCTTTTACTTAGGCACGAAATATTAATTCGTAAGACCTAGGCCTTTTTAACAGTTTATATTCTACCGATGTCAGATTAATAATGTTTACATATCAAATCAAGTTAATGATATTGTGATTTTACTTAAACATGAAATATTAATTCATAGGCCCTAGGCCTAGACCTTTTTTAAAAAAAATATTTTGCCGATGTCATATTCATAACGTTTACCTATCAAAGCAAGTTAATATTGAGTTTTTACTTAAGCACGAAATATTAATTCACAGGCCTTAGACCTATGCCTTTTTGACAGTTTTTATCCTACCGATGTCAGATTCATAACGTTTACCTATCAAGAAAACTTACTAATGTTATGCTAGTATTTTTAACTTTACTTAAACGTTAGAATATGATATCAGTAGAATAAAAGTGTTAAAAGGCCTAGGCCTAGGTGCGTGTAAAGAGCTAAGAAATGATACGATGAGTGCCTTTTATTAGATTTTATAACATATTTACAAATACCAAATACCTAGGTTGTAACTTAAAGTCTTCTAAAAAGGCCCACGGCCTAGGTGCCTGGTAGAGAGCTGAGAAATTATCCGTTGAATGCCTTTTATAAGGTTTTATCAAATGTTTGCAAATACCAAATATCTAGGTTGTAACTTAAAATCTTCTAAAAAGGTCCGCGGCCTAGGTGCCTTGTAAAAAGGCCTGATAAATGATACGATGAGTGCCTTTTATTAGGTTTTATAACATATTTACAAATACCATATTGTAACGTATACTCTATATTCACTTTCCTTTTGATTTTACTATCTCTGGTTATTTTATTTTACTATGTAAATTATCTTCTTACTGAACGAAATATTATTTCACCCGCTGAATGTGATCTGGCAATGAGTGTAAGTCATGACGTGGTGGTAGCTAGTATATAGGCGCGTTCATCGAGACTTTGAGCGTTGTGTGTTGTTATGAGGTGAGGTTGTGTGTTGTTATGAGGTGTCGCGTGGTTGTTGCGTTGCAGTGTGTTGTTATGTAGTGGTGTGCCTTAGTTGACAAAGAGTCTTGGAAATAAAGAAGTTTCCAGTAAAAAAAAAAAAAAAAAAAAAATGACGGAGAAATTCAATTCGTTATAATGGCGCCCGAACTATCCGGATGACCCGACCGTTCACAATCTTGCAATGGTGTGATGTTATTTCCACACAGCGAGATAGGAAAAATAAGAGCAGCACTTCAAAAAAATAAAAAAAAATATGGGGGAGATGATGTAACGTACCAGGAGATGTGACGTACCTGCCAGAAGGACGCACACGACATAAAGGCAGATAGGAATCAGAATAAAATGTCCGCGTAGCTCAACTGGTAGAGCAACTTATTCCGGAATGAGTGGACCCGGGTTCGAATCCGGGCGCGGATAAAAATGACGGAGAAATTCACTTCGTTATAATATATCTAGGTTGTAACTTAAAATCTTCTAAAAAGGCCCGCGGCCTAGGTGCCTTGTAAAGACCTGAGAAATGATACGATGAGTGCCTTTTATTAGGTTTTATAAAATGTTTACAAATGCCAAATATCTAGGTTGTAACTTAAAATCTTCTGAAAAGGCTTGCGGCTTAGGTGCCTTGTAAAGACATGAGAAATGATACGATGAGTGCCTTTTATAAGGTTTTATAAAAGGTTTACAAATACCAAATATCTAGATTTTAACTTAAAATATTCTAAAAAGGCCCGCGCCTAGGTGCTTTGCAAACAGCTGAGAAATGCTCCATTGAGTGCCTTTTACCAGGTTTATGTAAAATGTTTACAATTACCAAATATACGGAAATGATCTTTCAAAAGGATATAATGAGCATATAATGAATAACTCTTTTGCTACCAAGCTAATTATTGTGAATATAGCTTTCACTACCACTACAGCTAAGCTAAGCTTCTACTCAGCTAATATTATGATGAATTCAATGCTTGTACTAAGCTTCTAATAGTGAATTCAAATGGTTGTTGTTACTAGTTAATTAAGATCATGAATAAAGTCTCCTGCTAGTAGTGTAGTAATAGTAATGAACAAACTTATAACTGGTAGTAATGTTGTAGTAGTAATTAAGATGAATAAAGTTTTATGCTGGTTGTTACTAATAACACTAAATGAAATAAACCTAACAGCCAGACAGAGGTCTGACAGTAACTATGAACTGAGAAAAACGTACTTACAACAAATTATTTATTATTGACTTCTCGCTCTCACATAAACGAACTCTCTATACACAGCACCAAACGCTCTCCTTCACATAAACCAACGCTCTCTCCTTCACATAAACCAACGCTCTCTCCTTCACATAAACCAACGCTCTCTCCGTGCAACAACAAACGCTCTCCCTACACACATCAACAAAAAGCTCTCACTAAGTATCGTTGAACGCGCCTATTTATACTGGCTACCACCACGTCATGACTTACACTCATTGCCAGATCTCATTCAGCGGGAGAAATAACATCTCGTTCAGTAAGAAGATAATTTACATAGAAAAATAAAATAACCAGAGATAGTAAAAATCAAAAGGAAAGTGAATCGAGAGTATACGTTACAAGCAGAATAATTTAAATCCTTATTCCTTTCTGGAAAATAAAACAGTATACCGTTGGTAAGATGATACCATTGGACGAATCGGCGTTGGACCAATCGTACCATTGGACGAATCGGACATTGGACCAATCGGCATTGGACCAATTATCTCTTTGGACGAATCGGCATTTGACCAATCGTCGTTGAATGAATCGTCCGGGACCGCTCTCTCACAGCTATCGATGTTCTCTGTCACAGATTTGCAGTTCTGATGGTCATTGGACGTCCTGACCTCTTCTTGTCTTCGAGACTGGGGTCTCCAGCGCTGAAACGGCGAAAACGTTTTCGTGCAGTGCTACTGTCCACTGTTTTCTCGTCTTTAACTGCATCAATTTCTCTGTCTGCTCTTCTGGGTTTTACCATATTTTTTTTGATAATGGCATAGGAGCACCCGCGAAGAACACTTTTATTGACCTCCATCATCTGCTCACCTGAGAAACGCAATGTGGATCCGTGCCAAATTCACCTTCTCAGCCTCGTGTGTTACACGTCACCTTGGCACCATATCGTCCCTGGATCCGTTTCTCACAGGAATGGAGATTCAACACTCTGCATAGTTCAAAACTGGGTGAACTTTTGCCTCACCTTTGTGTGTGACTCAAAACTAATTCAACAATCAAGAGTTCGAATCGAAACAGAGCAGTTGTCCAATTTCTCGTTTTGATTTTAATAGTGTCTGTTGTTGGCAGATTGAATAAATATATTACTGCTATCTTTAGATTGGTCACCATCAGTCAAGACCTGCGTTGCACCTTCAGGAAACCCACTAACGATTTCCAAGGACAAACATATACGATTTACGATGTCGTAATTTCTTGTTGGTTGAGAGAATGTGAGATCTTAGCAAGACCTAAACAAGAACTCTGCATTTTGAGGTTAAGCCGTTCTTTTTTATCTCAATATAAACCAATGGACTGTCGATTTTGAATCTTTAGTTACATTTCGACTAGGAAATGTAAATACTTGGCAGTTCTGTTTTGTGCGCTACTTCTTCCTAACCGCACTATGTTAAACTCTTTTCAGTTTTTGGCGTTTTGGAGAAGGAGGCAGTCTGAAACCTTTGGTAACCATTTTCCAGTATACATGGAATTAATTAAATATGCGTAAATCTCGGTAATTAGCATCCACGACATTACCAGTTTAGATATGTTTTCTCCAAAAAGAGAATTTGCCTTTGAATGCCAGAAATATATTCCTGTAACAGTGTTGCGAGGTGCGCCAATTGTGGTTCCCGCGACCACGAAGGGACTGGATGCACTTCAGAGCCCTGCTGTGTAAACTGTGGTGACTCCCACGCTGCTTATGCCAGGTCCTGT
Source organism: Macrothele yani (assembly GCA_039090855.1). Taxonomy (NCBI): domain Eukaryota; kingdom Metazoa; phylum Arthropoda; class Arachnida; order Araneae; family Macrothelidae; genus Macrothele; species Macrothele yani. The sequence goes on along the minus strand of CM077010.1, from coordinate 71,714,734 downwards.
TCGAAGTGGAACGACGAGAAGGCGATCCAGCGCCTCAAGACCCTGGAGGGCCTCTCGTACCCTGCTGCCAAGGCCAAGTTGGGTATTCCCAACAACCGACAGCGTACTTTTGCCGCAGTTGTTCAGTCTCAGCCACAACCCGTGCAGCCTTTTGTTCCGCGCCCTGTAGCTCTCGCCGCACTTGCCAAGCGATCTACAGCTGAACAAGCGACACAGGTGGATTTCACCGAGCTCCAGCTTATTCGACCAGCTGCGTCTTCGCCTTCTCTTTTGAAGACGCCCGCCTCTTCCGGTTCCCAGCAGACAGCCTGCACGTGCGGAAGACCCGGCCCTCAATCCGCAAAGGTGTGCGGTGTCCATCAAACTGTCTCGGCCTCAGCGAGGTCCCCACCCTCACCCAACATTATAGAAGAACACGGGGGAGGAGAGTGACAGTTCGTCCCCAGCCTCTACCAGCATTGCAGAGGAACATGGGGGGAGGAGAGTGACAGTTCGTCCCCGCCCTCTGCCAGCATTGCAGAGGAGTGTGGGGGGAGGAGAGTGACGGTTCGTCCTTTTCCATTAGTAAATATGTTACTTTTAATAAACATCATTAACTACCTTTTCTTCACTGCTTTCTTCATACTCTTTTTCAGCTTTTACCAAGCCTGTCTGATCTTCATCATTTTCCACGTTTTTAAATATCTGTGGCTGATCGTTCTTTGTCTGGCGCTCTTTGGCCAAACCTGGCCCTTGCGCCAATAAAATCCAACAACCAACCAACCAACCAACCAGAAATTTATCAGCCGAAATTAAAATATTTTCTTTGCGCCCTTCCACATTAATATTCAATGAATTGAGAAGCTGGTGAATATCTGCTAAGTATGCCAACTTTAAGAATCAAGAACCACATCTTGTCGTCAAATAAATCAGGAAAACGTGCTTTATTGTTCCCTTTAAAAAAAACGTTGTGCTGATCTCGCAGTTCAGACACACGTGTTAAAATTATACCCCGCGAAAGCCACCGGACTTCCGGGTGTAGAAGGAGAGTAACATGATCTTTTCATGTGTCTTCACAAAGCTTTGTAAGAAGCGTGACTCTAATAAGAGTAGCAAGACCTTTTATAGAGCTAATTATTGAAGGAGCACCATCCGTGCAGACTCCGACCCAGCGATCCTACGATAAACAATTTGACCCCAGATACGAAGATAAAATATCGAAAACATCTTGTTCTCCACAGTTTATCGATAGTTCTTTACAACAAAGAAAGTTTTCTACAATTTCTTCCTTGTACTCAAATCGTACAAAAATGCCAGAAGTTGAGCTTTATTTATGATCTAAGTTGATCCCTCAATTTGTAAGGAAAAGTTGCAATTTTTAAGCAACTCCGATAAAACTTCTCAATGTCATTTGACATATAATCTATTCGTCTGGTATTATAATTATCGGAAATGGGAATTTTTCCCATTTCATTTTCAGTCTCTTTCAGAAGCATTGTTTTCACCATAATTTTACATGCAGGCAAAATAATGTTTTCTACAAGATAATGACTACTCATTTTTCGAGCAAATAATTCTGCAATTAAACAGCCTGCTTCCTGAACTTTCTTTAGCATTCACTGTTTTCACGAAAGCCTTACTTTGTTTCTCCTCAGAGTCTAAAAGAGGCTTAAAATAATTCGCAGTTGTTTTGGTCAAATGACTGTGATTACTTAAAAAATGGCCATTCAGTTTCTCACTAACATTTATTGATTTCACGAAAGCCTTACTTTTGTTTTTCTTCAGAATCTAAAACACGTTTAAAAAAAAAAAAAACATATTTTTTGAAATAATTCGCAGTTTCGTTGGTGAAATGACTGTGATTAGTTTAAAACGTCTACTTAGTTTCTCACTGACATTCACTGTTTTCACGAAAGAGTAAGTTTGTTTCCACTGAGAGCCTAAAAAGCGTTTAAAATAATTCGAAGTTTTGTTGATCAAATGACTCTGATTAGCTATAACATGTCGACGCTGTTTATCACTACTATTTACTGTTTTTACGGAAGCCTTGCTTTGTTTCTCTTTAGAGACTAAAAGACGTTTAAAAATAATGCGCAGTTTTGTTATTCAAATGAATGTGATGAGTTATAAATTTGCGATTCAGTTTCTCACTAACATTTACTGTTTTCAGGGAAGGCTTACTTTGTTTTTCTTAAAAGTCTAAAAGGCTTTTAAAATAATTTGCAGTTTTGTTAGTCAAATGAGTGTGATTAGTTATAAAATGTCCATTCAGTTTCTCACTAAAATGTACTGTTTTCACGAAAGCCTTACTTTGTTTACTTTAAAATCTAAAACATGTTGAAAATAATTCGCAGTTTTTTGATCAAATAATTGCGATTAGTTATAAAATGTCCATTCAGTTTCTCACTAACATAACATTTACTGTTTTCACGGAAGCCTTACCTTGATTTCCTTAAAAGTCTAAGAGACGTTTAAAACAATTCGCAGTTTTGTTAGTTAAATGAGTGTGATTAGTTACAAAATGTCGATTCAGTTTCTCACTAACATTTGCTGTTTTCACGGAAGCCTTACTTTGTTTTTCTTGACTGTCTAAAACACGCTTAAAATAATTCGCAATTCACCTATGAAATGACGGTGTGAGTTATAAAATAGCGATTCATTTTCTCACTAACGTTTACTGTTTTCACGAAAGAGTTATTTTGTTTTTATTGAGATCCTAAAAAACGTTTAAAATATTTCGCTGGTTTTTTGGTCAAATGACTGTGATTAGTTATAAAATGTCGATTCGGTTCCTCACTAATATTCAGTGTTTTCACGGAATCCTTAGCTTGTTTTTCCTAAGAGTCTAGCAGACGTTTAAAACAATTCGTAGTTTTGTTGGTCAAATGACTGTGATTAGTTATAAATGTCGATTCAGTTTCTCACTAACATTTGCTGTTTTCACGGAGGCCTTACTTTGTTTTCCTTGAGAGTCTAAATGATGTTTTAAATAATTCGCAGTTTTTTTGTTGTTTTTTTTGGTCAAATGACTATGATTAGTTATAAAATGCAGATTGAGTTTCTCACTAACATTTACTGTTTTCACGAAAGAGTTACTTTGTTTGTTTTTATTGAGAGTCTGAAAGACGTTTAAAATAATTCGCAGTTTTGTTAGTCAAATGAATGTGATTAGTTATGAATCTGCGATTCAGTTTCTCACTAACATTTACTGTTTTCACGGAAAACTTACTTTGTTTCTCTTGAAAGTCTAATATGCGTTTAAAATAATTCGCTGTTTTGTTGGTCAAATGACTGTGATTAGTTATAAAATGTTGACTCAATTTCTCACTAACATTCACTGTTTTCACGGGTCTTACACTGTTTTTCTTGAGAGTCTAAATGATGTTTAAAATAATTCGCAGTTTTGTTGGTCAAATGACTGAGTTTAGTGATAAAGTCTCGATTCAGTTTCTCACTAACATTTATTGTTTTCACGGAAGCCTTTCTTTGTTTTTCTTAAGAGTCTAAAAGGCGCTTAAAATGATTCGCAGTTTTCTTGGTCAAGTGACTGTGATTAATTATAAAATGTCAATTCGGTTTCTTACTAACCATTACTGTTTTCACGGAAGCCTTACTTTTGTTTCTTGAGAATCAAAAAGACGCGTAAAATAATTCGAAGTTTTGTTGGTCAAACAACTGTGATTAATCATAAAATGTCGATTTAGCGTTGCTTGGTCTATAGCAGTGTTAGTTAGTTTTTCGCCACAAATAATAAACTGTGGAATGAGACGATAATCATCACCAGTCTAAGTGAAAAGCATTGTTAAGTAGCTTTCACAATAATGGCGATTCTTCCTAGTGTGTGTGTTACCTCCAGGCTCTTACTACTTGTACTTGGATTGGTCATCGAATTGCTATGACTTAGTTTACTTTGGTCACTGGTCAGTTTAGTATTCTCTACGCTGTTTTCTTAATCCTGTGGCGTACGAACACGTTTTACGAACTTCCACATCTTCGAAACACCCAAGTCTTAATTGTTTGAACCACGTTCACAAAGGTACTTACACACTCAACAGAAGTAAAGTGCCCACTGGTTTAAACATCATGGTCCGATAGAGAAAGTCTGGTATTTTCGAGATACTTTATATCTCTAGATTTGGGATTTTTAGGACAGATGAGTGCCTCATCTTTAGCGAACACGAAGGGCCATCGGCTTACCGATTCTCTGAACTACTGGCGTTGTGGCAGAGTATACGAGGTGTGTCACCAGGAAGGTGTTCTTGCGCTTGACGCAGTAAAAAGTTGACCAACAAATTTCCCTCAAGATAAAAATTACTCCATCATGACGGTGCTTTTACAATAGACAAAAGAAATCATATTTACGTTTGATTATCATTATTCTTACGTCTTATAAGCAGCATATACACTGGAGTGCCAGAAAAACTGGTACACCAGTCTAATACTCCCCCACGGGAGCGTAGGACTGCACTAGCTTCTGGAAATATCCTGTAGGCAATGCACACCATACTTCCTGCAGAGCGTTCCACAATTCGTGTGTATTCCGAGGTCTCGGATTCCTGTGTTCGATAGCGCGTTGCATGGCATCCCAAATGTGTTCTATCACGTTAAGATCTGGGAACTTGGGTGGGTATGGCAACATTCCAAACTCAGATGAATGCTCCTCCAACCATAATGCGGCGTCCCGACACTTGTATGGAGGTGCATTGTCCTGTTGGAACAGGCCCAACCCATCAGCATTAATGCAGGACATGAACGGGTGTACCTCATCAGAAAGGATGCGCACGTAGCGTTGGCCGGTCACAGACGTCTGTAAACGTCCCAGGGGTCCCAGTGAAGTCCAGCTAAATACACCCCATATCATTACGGACCCCCTACCAGCCGGTACAGTTCCCTGTCGACAGGCGGGATCCATGGCTTCATGGGGTTTGCGCCACACATGAATCCTTCTATCTGCCCGATACAGTTGGAAACGCGACTCGTCAGACAAAGCTACTTGTTTCCAGTCATCAAGTGTCCAGTGGCGGTGTTGCCGTGCCCAAGCCAGGCGCATAGCTCTGTGGCGTGCACCCATCAAGGGGACTCGAGTTGGGCGTCGGCTCCCAAAGCCCATATCGTGCAGGGTACGTTGCACAGTCCGGACGCTGATGCTTGTTGAGGCTCCAGCATTGAATTCCGATTATACCTGTGAGAGTGTTGCACGCTCTCACCTGTATAAGTGTTGCACGCTCTCACAGGTATAATCGGAAAGTCTTTTTACGGCCACACTGGTATCGTGGGTTGGAGGTTTTGCCAGAATCCTTGTAGTCACGGTACACCCTTGCAATGGTCGTCCGTGAAAATCCGAACTTCGTTTCTACCTCCGAAATACTATGGCCCATCTCACGAGCGTCAACTATGACGCCGCGTTGGAAATTGCTTAAATCGTTATTATTTGTCATTCTCATGCCGAAAACAGCTCTGACAGCTAGCAAGGATGTCTTTCGCTTTATATACTTACTGGCGGACGCAACCGAGTACGCGCATAGGTGACGTTGCTATGTATTTTGCATAAGCTCGTTTGTACCAGTTTTTCTGGCACTTCAGTGTACATTTACGGCAGTATACATATTTGATCTTTTTCGCGGAACCCCTTGTGGAAGTTCGCGGAATCCCATTTGGAAAACACTGCCTAGAGAATTACACGTTTTACTTTTTAGGCTGGTTAAATATTCTTGCACAACCCGAAACGAAATACCGGAAGTCGGAACATTTAGGGCCCCTAAGAGAACTGCTGGATGTTTACTCAAGTGACCCAGTTTTTTTTTACATGTTATAATAATCACCAAACACAACTTTTTTTCATTACCAAGACACAACTTTCGAAAAAATGCTTTTTCGATCTTCCTGTTATATATACTTGCAGATATATCTCAATAAGCGCTCTTTTTGTTGTTTGTAATAGCCCTTGGGTTTTGCCTTATCTCCTTTTCTGGTTCGACTAAATTATTTTTTGTATGATGCGGCGGTTTCTGCATGAGTCAAGTCTGGTATATATTCGAGGAACTTTATTCTCAGATAATCAGGATCCAATTTGAATAGAAAGAATGTTTGGGACACAACTCTCGATTTGATACGGTACTGTCTAAATATAGTAATACAGCAGTAGAAGTCGACGTTAAACATACAAAATCGAACAACGCTATGTCACACGATCCCCGACATCTGTTAAAATACGATATTCATAATCAGGAAATGGATATCAAAGTTGATATATGGCGTTGACTGACGTTTCCTGATTCAACTGCAGGTTGTTAATGCTTCAGACTTTATTCGGTGATGATTATCACTATCGTTCAATCTTTATTTGATGTCTTACAGCCTTTATACATAGTGTTAAGTTCTAAAAATGAGGTTTAGTGCTCTTAATTATCAGAAAGGGTACGAAAGATAAATTATTATTTTCTTTCTATTACCACAAGCCTGGCGCAGTGTCTAATCGCTTGGTGAATGTCTGAGTGTTAACCAAGTGGAAGTCAACTGTTATGCGTTCTTATCCCGTTGTTGACCGTGGAGTTTAGGAGGCAATGTTTTCCACTAAAATCAATTCTTTTACTATATTTACCATCGATTGCTTTAGTAGGGCATTCGCGAGCGTGTTAGAACGAGATTTCTGGCCAATACCTTTAGGATCACAACTCCTCATTCTGTTGAGTGAGATATACAAGGCAAAAAAATTACTAAAATGATCACAAGCCTGATGTCTCGAAGGTATTTAATCTTCTTAATAAAAATATGAAGAATTGAGCATTACACGAATAATAAAAATATCCGGGAAAATCAATGAATGGATGTTGTACACAATTTTCTTTATCTCAGAACCCCACGGTGTCCTGGATGCAATTAAACAAATCCCGTTTTCTTCGGAATTATAAACCGATGAAATGATTCACGGTTTGTTTCTTCGGAGGTGAACTAAACTTTTAATAATCACACTTACTTCCGCAGTGTAAGATACAGGCCGCAGTTTTATCTACACACACACTACGCACCCTGGAGGCGAAAAAGGATTCCAGTCAATTTTGTTGCACAATAAAACCCAAAACTAAACAAGGACGATTCTCTGCGTCCCATTGTCGGAAAAGGTACGTCGCAAGACTGTGATATCACGCAGCAGAGGGAAGGAGCCTGGGCTTCTATGCTCCGTGGTAGTTTTCTGACCAGACGACGCTCTTCATCGGGCATGCTTCCTGCTCTGATTATCCAGGTAACAGCTTTATAGAATTTCTTAAAATGTCATATGAAAGCGCGAGTTGACCACCAAATTTTGTCCAGGGCATTTTGAGTCATTTGTGGTGGTTTGCCATTCGATATGCAATGAGTAAGACTTCGAGAAGCAACCTCATCGTAACTCACGAGTAAAAGCCGTCTTTGTGCGGATAATTGAAAATAAAATAAGAACTCGGCTTAGCTTAAATCAAATTAACTCATATTATGAGACATCAATTTAATAAAACCTTATGATATTTTAAAAACAGATTAAAAGACATGAGTACCTTCGGGCCATCGCATTGCCCATCTTCAGATAGAACAGCCAAATTGACAAGATCCGCATATTATACACACACACATGAACGCAGTCAAAGTCGGTTGTTGTACATATATGCAAAGAAGGAAGACATTCCTCCCGGCACAATATCCCACGGTTACGGGTAATTCAAAGCCCCTAGGATTAGAGTTAATTAATACCTTATAGGCACTGGGGAGCTCATAAGGCATATAGTCATTACAACAAATATTTTGTGAGTGAAAAATGAGCATGCTATCGATAAGAAGCAGCGTACTACGATTTTTAGAGGTAACCAGAATTTTAAAATTTTCCCAGTCCGGATATAAAATCCCTTCTGTTACTTTCTTAGCAAGTGCTGTGTTGGTACCTCCTATCTGGATATTATATTTATATTCCTTTACCCTGCAAGACAAATTCCGTCCGGTCGATCCTATATAGACAGATTGAGTAGTTCCGAAAACATCTTTTAATGGAACACATCTTTGTAAAATATCTGTCGGGGTCTTGTCCTTTCTAACAAGTGGCAGGATATTAAGACAGCGAGTGCCGAAATCCAATCCAAATTTCCGGCAAATGTTACGAAAAGGTTGAGTAATTAAAGGGATGTAATCGATGGAAGCAATGAAAGGAAATGGTGTGGGAAAAAACGGTTGTAATGTAGTAGCAAGTTTACTTTTACCTCGGGAATGGATCCGGTTAAAAACGTAATCAGGATATCCAAATTGGGAGGCAAACGACGAGACCCATTGTAGTTCTGCAACGCGTGCAGTGCGCGGGTTGAGTAATGGGTGTATGCTCTAAGAATGAAAAAGTGAAGAGACGTTAATTTTTAGTTTTGCGGATGATTAGAGGAGTATGGAATCATAGTTGGGGTACAAGACGGTTTTCTATAAACAGCAAAGTGCAATGGCAAAACCTGGTTTGGATGACGGGTAATCATAATATCAAGAAACCAGAGTTTTAGGTTTTGTTCGATTTCTAGGGTAAACTGAATTGACGGAAATTTTGAAGAGAAAGAATTCGTGAATGCTTGTAATTCGGGTAAGGGGCCAGAGTAATAAAATATCGTCTACATACCTGAGCTGAGAAATAAAAGAGGTTGGTGATGATAAGAAGTCAAAAATGTATTTTCAAGGTACTGCATGAAAATTTCGGCTAAAATGCCAGAAAACGGTGATCCCATGGCCGCGCCATCGGTTTGGCGATAAATTTTATCTTCAAATTGATAATAGAACCGTTTTTCAACAAACCAAAGCGCATTCATTATTTATGAAATCTTAGTAAGTGGGTGCCCTAAGGAATGAAGTTGATTTTCGATAATCTGATGTGTGAATTCAACTGGTACATTGGGGTAAAGTGACACCACGTCGAGGGAAGCCAGAATGAATGGTTTAGCCTGGGTTGGAAGATTTGAAAGCTTTCAAACAACTTGGGTAGAATTCTTTATAGAGTAATGGGAGTCCTGAACCAGATGCCAGAGGTATTTAGAAAGGGTGCCTTCGAGGGATCTTGTAGGACTAGACCTTCCAGAGACAAGTGGCCGGAGCGGATGATTAGTGATGTGTTGTTGTTTTTCTATTAGTGGTGTCGGAGGCTAAGGCCCAGTTTTCGGTTCCACTATGCGGAAAAAATCACACATCCACGCATTCTTGTCTCCAAGAATGATTATTTAAATATTTCCTCTCATTAATCTTTTTCTGAATTTCATTCTTTGAGGCAAACTGAGAGACATGAAAAACATTTTTTTTCCATTTTTCTTAAACATTCGTTCACGGGTTTTAATGGAAGTTGTGTAGTTATAGTTTTGTACGTGTACTGTATAAGTATGTGTTTTTGGAACGAGAGCTAGAAAGAATTTGAATATATGTAAGTGGCTTAAAATTACTTTTAGTTTATGAGTGAAACTAAACCATGTGTAAACTAAATTATTCACTTCATTTTTAAACTTAAATTTATACATATATATATATATATAGTAAATTATGAACGATGGAATCGTAAAGTGAACTCGTGCATAATTAATTAAATTAAATTAAGCTTACATTATGATTGAGATTAAATAGTGTGTGGTGAGAAGCAATTATTGTTACAAAAGTTTAGGTGTGTTAGCAAGACACAACAAAATTTGGTATAGAATCGTGCACTGTCAGTAGAATGATTGTTTTTAAGGAAATTAATTTTTTTTCTCCGAATTCTGAAATTGCTTATTTAGCAATTTGTAAATGAAATGATGTGAAAATGTTTGTATTGTGTTTCGGGAAATATTGAGTGTTCATGATGTAAAAATTTCTTGTTAATATTAGGAATTCTGGAATTTGCACCATTTCGTTTTTTTTCTCACTAGACAGGGAGTCGCTAAATTCAGAGATAAGAATTTCCTTCCTGTAAGCAAAGAAATTCCTTTGAAAGAGGTCACCTTGCACACTTGAATACAATTGCAGGTGGAATTCCAGGAATTTTTGCTAAGCCGTGGTCAAGAGCCAGAGAGGGCTAGCAGGTCCCCCCCCCAACACGCTCCTTCGTGAACCCTTTTACCCCCAGGTTACAGAAAAGCATGACAGATTGACTTTCAGCCAATAGCGTAGCTGAAAACCATAGCGTCCCTTTTGGCGCCTGCGCGCTGGTGCTCTGTAAAAGTTTTGGAGCAAAGAGAATTTTCTCTCTTGACCCTTCACCCACACACTTACTCCAAAAGTTTTCAGAGGGTAACACCTCACTTGCTTGGGTCGGACTGAGGTCAGCAAGCGCTTACCGGCGAAAATACTCGCAGCAAATTTCATGGCCAAGTGCTGTAGCTTCTCAAAATGTCTTGACCAGTTAGTGGACTAGTGCACGCTCGCGTCTACCAGCCATCTTGTTCCCCGTCCTGAAGGAGAACACTCACGATTGACGATGACTGGGGAACCCATTGTTGCAGACATTTTGTACTGAGGGAAAATAGGAAAGAGAACGCGGCAGCCCTCCTCTTATACGACTGAGTCCTCGTGTGGCTTCCCCATCCAGCTCTATGTCAGAAAGCCTGGAACAGTAAATTAAAAGTGGGACTTGTTCTTCTGAACCGAAGACTCGTGATCCTTCTGGGAAATACTACAACGTCGCATTGTTCACCAACTCGACGATGCTGAAGAAACCCTTCAGGGAAACAAAGGTAATTTTGTAATTCATTTTGTCGTCATGTCCAACCGACTCAATCGCTTTTGAAATTCCAGAAAAATGTTGCTACCTAAATTAACTGAAAGAAACAAATGCAAAGCAAAACAGGATACAACTTTTGAAATTATTATTGTTTGAAAATACTTTGTGTTGAGAAACGACACGGTCCCTAAAAGGTGTAAGGTGGTGAAAAATGAAATTTATCGGATAATAAAAATGAGAGAGAAGTTTTTTTTTTGATAACACAAAATGATATAAAAGTGAAGAAATTCAGAATCAGTCGTAATGCATTACACGCTGAGAAAACCACGTGGTATTAATTTTTTTTCTGCCAAAGTGTATCATTCTATTGTATTATGCAGGATGTTTTGAAAAGGTACCTAAAAGAGTAATATCAAGTGTTTATCACATAATTTTTTTCTTCAAGTAAACGTTAATCACACTGAAATTTTGAAACATATTATATGAATAATAAAAGAAAAAAATTGCAATATTAGACAAAGTTGACGGTTGTATAACTAATTTCCACCCAACAAAATTGAAATTGGACTCTAAAACTCATTTTGGGCGTTATGGGTGATCTGTGAAAAAGAAACAAAAGTCTGTAAAAGAAAAAAAAATTCTCAACAAAATTCTGATCAGGCGAGAGGCTTGATCATCATTAAACATAACTGCAAGTCAGTTTTTACAACTAAAAAAATTTTTGAGTCACTTTTATAAATTGTGTATGTTCAGTGAATCCAAGGTGATAGGAAAATCTTGTGAATTTTATTTTGGTCAAGCTCATAAATCACCTCTGCACTTGGCAGAGTTCATGGATCCGAACCTGGTAAGTTAATCCACATATACTTGACAACGCAACTTTTACTGTTTTCTCATACATTTTTCTTTTGTTCTTAAACTAGTTTTTTTTTTTAAACATCACGTGCCATATTGTTCACAGTATTTTGATACAAGGGTATATATACACTAACACATGGTCATAGTGACCGAAATTTATAATTCTGAAAAAACCTATTTATATCAAATGGTGCCGAGTAAATCTTATTTATATCATTAGGTTTATGCAGTTTAATTTTTATCAAATACGTTGGGAACGCAGGGACCTGGTGGGGGCTTAAAGGAGCACCGGAAACTAGGGGGGAACAAAGTCCTTACCAAGTTTTGACAAAGCTGAAATGATAGAGTTTATAGGGTTATGATTGATGATACAATGTGGGATAGTGGAAATGGCAGAGATAATTTTATCACAGTAATCAGCAGTGTTAATAATCACAATTTGAGAGGTTTAATCTGCAGTAATAATCGAGATGGTAGATTCTTCCTTAAGGGTTCGGAATTCCCAATATCCGGGATATTTGTCATCACAACCTTTAGCTGTTCATGGTGATGAGGTTTAGCAGCTCATAAGTCCTACGTCCCTAATGAGCATGCTACTTTATGAAGAATTCTTCCTGTCATGATATTTCCTCATTATTCTTTTGCAAGACGAAACTTGTTTGCGTACATTTACACCTACATACATTTTGTAAACTTTAAGCACTTGCATGAAGATAGTTAATTTAATATGTACCCAATTTCAGAACTTCAATCATGGCGTCCGGCATCAGTAGAGATAACACAGGGAATTTCGTCTTGTTCAGTGACCAACTTCCTGCTGATGAGCTCGAAAGAAGAGCCAGGACTGCACTGAATGAAACACCAGAGTTAAAAGAAGAATGTTTGAAGGAACTTAAAGCATTATTAAAAGGTACAGTATATCTCCGTTTCTGACAACTGTTAATGTTGGAAATTGACATTATTACTCCCCTTTAAATGACGAAACGGCATGAAATTGCGTAGTAGCATAAATTCGCGAAGTTAAGGCTTTCAACAAAATATGCACTTAGAAAAAGACAGCGATAGAAAAAACAAGAAAGATGACACCGAATTTTCGGGTGTAATAAGCACGTCTTTTGAATCCGTTCTGACGCAAATTAAATTTATCCAAGCTATTCATAGTCAATTGAACCGGTATGTAAAACAATAGTATCAGACGGAAGAAAGAAGTTTTTCAATCGGGTTTTTAATCCGTCAGATACTGTTGTAAACGGAATCGTGAGCTTACGCCCTATGGTTGCAAACTTGTGCGTTAAGAAAAACATGAATTTATATGAGAAACGTTTCGAGCCGGAAACGCTCTCCAACACCGAAATAATATTTCAAATCGGACTCTTAGAAACAGAGATATCGACAAAATAAGATCTGACTTTACGTCCCCTGGTGGGAAAACCATGCATTATTTAAGGAAGAAAGTATTCTCAAAAGGTTTTTCCACATGAGCGGTGTAGATCCATAAAAAAAAATTGTTCGAGTTTTCAGGACCCCAGATTTTGCTACAAATACTTCAGAAGCAGAAATGAACACTTATGCCCCTGGTGGCCAAACCATTCTTTAGCAAACATTAGAAATTATGGGAAAAATATTTTCCATCAGGACTTGTATGCGATACAGCAAGAATTTTTCAAATCGGAGTTTTAGAAGCAGAAATAATGCAGAAAACGCAATTTACGTTTGTGTCCCCTAACGGAAAGTCTATGATTTACTTGAAATTTTTGAATTTATAGGGAAAACATTTCGCATCGGAAACATTATCCAACAAAGAAGGAATTCTTCAAATCGGACTCATAGAAGTAGAGATATTGATAAAAATAAGATATACATCTACGCCCCTGGCTTAGAAACCATGCATTATTTTAAGAAGAACATGTTCCTAAAAGGTTTGTCGACATGAGTAGTATCAGTCAACAAACGACTTTTTTTGAAATCGAGATTTAGAAGCTCATATTTTGCTTCAAATACATCAGAAGCAGGAATTAAGACTTACGCTACCTGGTGGCCAAACAATTTTTTACAAAAATTAAAAGTTACGTGCAAAGGATTTCCCATCAGGAGCTGTATCCGGTGCAGAAAGAATTTTTCAAAACGGAGATTTAGAAGCAGAGATATAGGGAGAAACTCAATTTACCCCTACGCCCCCTAGCGAAAAGTCTATGAATTATTTGAAAATTTTGAAATTATATAAAAAACATGTCACACTGAAAACACTATCCAACAAAGAAGGAATTTTTCAAATCGGACTTCTAGAAGTAGAGACAGCTTATTGATATGCATGCAGTGTACGTATGTATGAAAAAAGACAGTGATTTCCCTGAGATCTGGTGTCAAGGCTTGTTGAATGAAATAAAATCAAAAGTACAGAAACATCTGAAATTCTAAGTTTAACTTTCATCGCATGCATTAAATTAGTGGACACGAAGAAACGGTAAACGGGTAACTTGTAGCAAACTGTGGAAAAACCGATAACAAAATCTTGTAGAAAAGGATACTCTTCCCCCCAAAAACTCCATCCACTCCAATGGAAAAGTCTTAAAGACACCTAGGATATCTTCTTCACAGAATTACTGGCATGGATCGAAAAGTAACGCAAGGCATTTTTTTTCTCTTTGTAGGTTGCAAATAGCAAGTTGCAATTTGGCAGACAACGAGTTTGAACATCACGCTACAGACCGGTCTGGCTGGATCCGTGTCGCCCTAGTGAAAGATAGTGTGAAAGACGGCACAAAGATGTTTCGTTTGTTAACGTCATCTACGAATGAAAAGCAACGCGATGTAGTCTGATTTTTGTGGGCTAAACAGAAAACTCCCACAGAAATTCACAAAGAAACGGTCGAAATGCAGAGTGGTGATTGCCTGTACCACAGCAACGTCTCCAGATGGTGCAGTTTCTTTGCAGAGGGCGGTGGCAACCTTACCTATTCGCCACGTTCCTGTCGACCTGTAACCGCGTCATCATCTGCCGGCGAATCCATATCCCTACTTTGGCTCAGAAGTTTAACATTTCGTACGGTATAGGATACGATATTATTCATGACAAATTTTAATTTAGCAAGGTCAGTACGTGATGGGTGCCCAATATCTTGACAGACGACCAGAAGGGACAGAGAATGACATCCTCCTTGACCACTTGATGCGTTACACAGAAGAAGGACATGGATTTCTGGCAGATATCGTGACGGGCGATGAGTCCTGGGCGTACCACTAGACTCTCGAAACAAAGAAAGCCAGTATGATGTGAAAACATTCCGACTTTCCTCCACCAAAAAATTTTAGAGTAACCCAATCCGCACAAAAAATCCTCATGACTGTGTTCTGTGACATGCATGACATTCTCGTGGTGGAGTTCCATCCAACTGTGAAAACTACGCTAACACATTGACGAAGTTGCGTCGTAACTTTCGTGCCAAAGGGCCCAACAGAGACGCTACAAATGCCAAACTGTTTCATGTAAACGCTCACCCACATGTTGCACAACACGTTCGTGACAAAATTGCGCAATTTGGGTCAGAGGTGCTCCGGCACCCACCATACAGTCCGGACCTGGCTCCTTTGGACTTTTATCTGTTTGGTTCCTTGAAAAGATTCCTGGGAAGCCAATGCTTCGATTTGTCTAACGAAGCCAAATCCACAAGTCCACAGATGCCTATACGCCCAGAAAACGGGCTTTTATGAACAAAGTGTACTACCCCTGGTACCACGCTAGGATAAATACCTGGTGCGTCTCAGTTCTTATGTTGAAAAACAGTTAAGATATGTAGTTTCACTGTGTATACGTTTTGTTTTGGCTATCTATCAAACTGTTTCCAAAACAAATAGTGTGCTTTACTTTTCGATCCACCCTCGTATATGTAATTCCTTGTAGAAAATGTATCCCTGTTCTAAATTTAAAGAATCTTTGACCACAGTTATCACCATTTCAAAGAAACCATCATTACGTGTCAGTCGAAGAAAGTATACAGTCATGAAATACACCCATGAAAGGCGGTGCAACCGTAAGCACTCCATCCGCAAATATCGTAACAAAAAAGAGGACGTCGTATTTCCTCGAATATTACGATAGATTTCCTTGACCTGTATATATTTTGATGTTTATATGAATAATGTTGTTTCTAAAAGTATTTTGACGTTGATTACAAAAATGCAAATAGTTTTTATATATTGCGTGAAGATTTTTTAATTGATAATGCTATCAGGTTGTAAAGAAAGTTTCTGAAAAAAATTGCATGTGGCGGGTGTAATGTACGAAACTGCGTGCCTGCGGTGAGGCAAACATCCCAGAGCGCTGTGACCGAAAGAATAGATTCTATGGACAGAACGTTCGCTGTTGTGGTGAAGATTAGTTGCACGAATCGACGATACGATGGCGATATCGATGGAAATTGTGCGTACAATATCGCCCTATGAATACACGAATGGCGTGAAAGTTACGGAAGCACTTGAAAAATTGCGAAACGCCTTTGGTGAGGATAATGTCGAACAAAGTATTTGCTATAACTAGTACAGGGAATTCGACACTGGTGTACTGGATCTGTCTGATGCACCCAAAAGTAGTAGACCCAGTAAGGCTCAAAATGACACACTGCAACACGCACTATCAAGCAAGCCTGTTGCACCACACCCTATCAAGCAAGTCTGTTGCAACACGCACTATCAAGCAAACCCGTTGCAACACGCGCTATCAAGCAAGCCTGTTGGAACACGCGCGATCAAGCAAGCCTGTTGCAACACGCGCTATCAAACAAGCCTGTTGCAACACGCACTGTCAAGCAAGCCTGTTGCTACACGCACTATCGAGCAAGCCTGTTGCAACACGCGCTGTCAAGCAAGCCTGTTGCAACACGCACTATCAAGCAAGCCTGTTGCAACACACACTATCAAGCAAGCCTGTTGCAACACCACGGGAACTGGCAGAGGAACTGAAGACCTGCCGTAGGACCATCAACACCCGACTTATTGGTAGACGAACTGAAGACCCCCCACAACACCCGACTTCAGAAGTTGGAATATTCCTGTGAACTGTGCAAATGGGTACCCCATGTTTTGTCTGACCAGAATTGGATGCAACGCTACTCCATTGCTGTTGTTCTGCGTGGAAGAGAAAGTTAGGATATTCGTGTAAACTGTGCAAATGGGTACCCCATGCTTTGTCTGACCAGAATCGGATGCAACACTACTCCATTGCTGTTGCTCTGCATGAAAGAGAAAGTTGGGATATTCGTGTAAACTGTGCAATTGGGTACCCCATGCTTTGTCTGACCAGAATCGGATGCAACGCTACTCCATTGCTGTTGCTCGGCGTGAAAGAGAAAGTTGGGATATTCGTGTAAACTTTGCCTGACCAGAATAGGATGCAACGCTACTCCATTGCTGTTGCTCCGCGTGCAAGAAACAAACGGGAGGGCTTTTTGCTTCGTTTGGCCAGGAGTGACGTCAAATGAGTCACGTACGCGAATGTCAAAAAGAGCACGAACTCAGCAGGGACAACCCTCCCCCCCCCGACACACACACAGAAGGTTGCTAAGCCTTCACGAACGGAAGGTGGTGCTCAGTTGCTGTGGCGGAATTGACGCGGTCTGATTCACTATGAGCTCTTACCGCGGAACAAAACAATCACAGCGGATGCTTACATCCAACAGTTGGACCGTCTCCATGCTGCACTGCAAGAAATGCGTCCAGCGTTGATGAATCGCCATGGAGTTGTTTTTCCCCAGGATAGCGCTCGTTCACATGTCACTTTACGGACCCAGCAAAAATCACACGAGTTAGAATGGGAAATATTGTCGTATCCCCTTAGTCCCCTGACCTAGCCCCGTCCGACTTTCATCTCTTTCAATCTCAGTCGAAATTTCTTGCTGAGAAAAACTTTTCTAATGACGATGATGTGAAACGTTGCAGGGATGACTTCTTCAACTCCCGCTCGCCAAACTTCTATCGCGACGGGATATTTCAACTCGTGGGTCGGTGGGACAATGTCATCAGTACCAATGGGGACTACCTGAAAGATAAGGTTAAATGTTTTGTTCGATTTTTTTAAGATTGAAATACATGCTTCTCTATTTTTCGGACACTTTTTTTGCAACTTAAAAATTTTAATGCTCCTTTAAGGAAACTCAACTTATTTGCTTCCTAATCTTTCTAAGAGTCTATTTGATCACATGACTGGTTGACCTTTATTTGCTCCTCAACAATTAGCTGACTTTCTCCTGAACTTAGTACTTAAACTTATGCTGTTGTGCAAAACAGTTTATTTTCATGTATTTCTGGTATAGTTAGTGTTTTATGAGAAATATCTTCACGTAAATGTGTAAATGATGTTGATACAAAAGTATATTCTGCTACATTTGTGGAAACTGTGTCTTGTTAAAACAAAGACAGAACATAACGGATTTTGTTAAAAATTTGTGTTTTGATATGAAATTAGGAAAACAAACAAACTCTGGCGATAAAACGGCGGATAAATAAACTTGGATAGATAAACCGTCGGCGGATATGTAAAAAAAAACGGGGCGCCTCATAAAGCATAAATATGTCGAACTTGTGTTGAAAGTTTGCGGCTTCCGGAAAAAGGTAAAATATTTTCATTGCCTTTTTTTCTATTCCAACGGTATGGAGAGAAACTAAAAACCATTATGACCATTGTTATATCCTGGTATACTTAAGACTAGTACCTCATATGAAAATTTCCTCGTCCTTCTCTTGTACAAAAGAATATAAATATCTCAGAAAAGGATGTTGATCTTCATTAGATGCTGAAGAAGCAGCTAATGAGGAACAAGATGTCTATAATCCCGAAAAAAATAACAGTATGCCTACATTATTTATTCAATATGAACTCAGCCATTTGGTACGAGAGTTCAATTTGCCAAAAGAAAGTGCTGCACTTCTTGGCTCTCATCTTGAAAGTGGAAATTTGTTATCATGAGGAACTCATTGCAGAATCGCGGCAACGGGCGATTATTTTGGTCCCGCAGACAAAAACAATATCCCCCCCCCCCCCCCCGAAACCCAATTAAATCATCCCTTGCAGACTCCTGGGAGATCATGGCTGCTAGTTTTCCGTCGTAGGATGGATTTCCTTTCTTCAAAACTTTCCGAAAACGGAAGTTAGACGGGATGAAGATTGCTGCCGTAAATTATTTTTCCCTATCCACATTGCTGTGAAATACCATTTCATGGCATGACTGTTTGTGGTTCAATTTGAAAACCCAGACAACAATTTCCGAAAATTGAAATTGGATTTAGCAAAGGATTTCTATCGTAATCAGTAATTTTTTGTGCGGTGTTTCCCGTGCGCTATAATATTGTTTAAATATCATTTAATTACATAAATGTTTGTATTTAGGTTGGCTGGTTGATTAGAGTTTATTGGCACAAGGACCTGAATGGGCCAAAGAGATTATTTTTGTTACCATTTCGAAGTCCAATCAGAAGCGGCTCCTGCTGGGGGGGCTGCGGGGATGCAGCCCCCCCAGATATTACGAAGCATATGTTATAATTTTATTCTCTCCTTCCTGCCGTTCATAGTTCCCTGACGGCCTAACCTTATTTAGTTTCCGTGTACATTGTAGAACTGCAATATACGCAATGCGCGAGACTGCAAAATTTGCAACTCTTTATCTAAAGAGCGTGGCGAGGGGCTGAAATTCCCGTATGTACCATCTGTGTGTTTAAACTTACAAGGTGGGGATACAACTTCACCGGGACTGGTATCTCTGCAGCCCTCGCTTCGAAATATCTTTTCATTGGCTGCCGTTAAAACAAACTTCGTGGCTCGTGATGTCGATCGCCTAGGGGTGGGGATAACTTGTGCAGGGATCAGAAAATCTAATGAAGGGAAGCATCTCTCTCTGAACCCCCACTGCAATTCCCGCTCCCCAAAAGCTTTGGAAGACTGAACGGTGTGTGTGTGGGGGGGGGGGGGAGCGGGAGGTCACTCGAATGCATTTCTTGTTTTACATCGGAGACTGCAGTTCCTGCAGCCCTTAGTACTAAATCCGTTTTCACTTGCTGCCGCAAAAACAGTCCTCGTGGTGACGATCGCCTAGGGGTAAGCTGGACGGGTAGGGCGCATAGGGCGAGGGTGGTGAATAGAGAAATTTCCCGCTCAGAACCCGTTCTGCGATTCGTTTTAAGCTTTGGGAACATGAAAGAGAAGGGAAGGGGGGTCACTCCAATATATTCCTTTCCGTGTTTCTCCGGAGAAGAAATGTTTGACATTCGCATTAGCGGTCAGTTTGGTTTTGCTGTTCGAGAGTTCAGTTCGAAACGTTATTGTCCCTTGCGTGTCATCAAATTCTGTAGTTAGTATGGCGCAAACTGTGGAATATCTGAAGCGGATTCAGTTCAGCAATTTGACATTTCAAGAAAAATTAGACTTGAAAAACTTTGGTAGACCGATGCCTGATTTGAAAATAACGCAGATAGCACATAGCCGAAATAAAAGTTATCAGCGTAATTTTAACACTAAGGTGTACATGGAAAATGACTGGATTTGTGGATGCGAAGTCTCAAACTCCCTGTTTTGCTTTCCATGTCTGTTGTATGGTGGGGATTCTGTGTGGACCAAAACAGGTGTAAACGACTTAAAAAACTCCGTGAAAAAGCATGAAAATTCTACGAAGCACATAGAAAGTTCAGTGGATTTCGCGATGTTGGGGAGTGCCAATTTTGCTACGCAAATGGATAGTGCGTACAAATTGAGCACTGAACGCCACAATAAGGAAGTCGAGAAAGACAGGTCAGTGTTTTCAAAAAATTATTGATTGCATCAAATTTTGTGGAAATCACGAGCTTGCACTAAGGGGGCATGATGAAACATCGGAATCCTCTAATTCCGGAATATTTCGAGGTTTACTCGATTTTGCTAGTCAGTTAGACCCAACAGTCAGGGAACATTTGGAGAATTCAACAGTCTTCAAGGGCACATCAAAAACAATCCAAAATGAGCTCTTGGATTGTATGTTAGAAATTTCACGCCAACAAATAAAACAGGAAATTGATTCTGCACAGTTTTTGTCCATTATGGCAGATGAAACCACAGATGTATCGGAAACAACACAAATAGCAATTGTATTCCGATATGAGTTGGAAGGTTGCGCTGTCGAGCGTTTCTGGGGCTTTTATAATCCTTCTGGGCAGGATGCTGCTTCCATTTCAGGATGTCTTCTAAAAGTGTTGGAAGAAATAATTCCCAATGAATCTCAGAAATTAATAGCACAGAGCTATGATGGTGCAGCTGTGATGAGCGGTGCAACTTCAGGTGTCCAGGCCAGGGTGAGACAGATATATCCTAATGCTTTTTATATTCATTGCTATGCTCATCAGCTAAATTTAATGATGGAGAAAGCCGCATCACAAAACACTAAAGCCAGGATTTTTTTTCAAACTTATCTGGAATACCTACATTTTTTTCACGTTCACCACAAAGATTAGCCGCTCTTAACACCGTAGTTGGAAAGAAAATTCCACACTCGGTGATGACCCGTTGGAATTTTAATATTCGTACTGTGAATTCTGTTTTCGAACAACAAGTCAATCTATTGGAATGTTTTCGATCACTCAAGGAAAGTAGTACATCTCCAGCAGTTACAATAAATGCTGCAAGTGGGCTTGAACGGCTATTGAAAGATCCGGAATTTAAATTCTGATTGATATTTTTTCATAATCTTATGCCTCACGTAGACATATTACACCACCAATTGCAGAATCGTCAAACGGATGCAGTGAAGACAAAACATTGTGTTTCAGCTTTCATTAACGCTGTGCAGAACATAAGGGCTCATATGCCGACTGACAATACAGACTGTTCTGAGGACGAAACTCCGGATCAGCCTCCCCTCCAAAAAAGAGACGGGTCGAGCAGAACAACAATATTAGAATAGTTGCCGCAAAAGAAGTATGTGATCTAATTACCACTCAAGCCACTGAACGGTTTCATTTCACAGATCATCTTGAAGCTGCCAAACTTTTTTTACCTGAAAATTTTGCCAGTTACGCTAAGCAGTTTCCAAACCATGAGATGGACATTGCAGTAAAACGTTTTGGAGTGCTAGAAAAGGAAAAGCTGTATTCGGAGCTCAGCGTGTTGTATAACCGAAGCGATTTCCACAATATTACAAGTGCGACTCAGCTGTTACAGTTCATGCTGAAAAATAATTTGGAAGCATCCTTTTCGGAAACTGTGAAACTTCTTCGCATCTTAGTTACTATACCAATGACCACATCAGAGCCAGAACGTTGTTTCTCGTCCCTCAAGAGAATCAAGAATTTTTTAAGGAACAGTATGGGACAAGATCGACTGACAGCACTTGCAATGTTGTCAATAGAAAAAAAAACATTATTGCTAGCACCAAGAAATTCAACGAACAAGTTATTGATATGTTTGCTACTCGTCGAGATCAGCGCATAGAATTTATTTACAAGTGACAGGTATGTATGTTATCACTGCTAAAAAAAATTTGCACGCTTTGCTAAAAACTGCTAACATTTTTATTTTGTGTGTATTTTTTAATCCTATGTGGTGCCCTGTTTGGTGTTGATCACTATAAAATATTTTTAATATCTTATATCTCAAACAGAATAACTTTTTTTTTTTCAAAATTTAGAAACATTCTTTTGTGACCGATAACATTTAAAAATCGTAATGTTTAGGTACAATTAAATTTGCAACATATTTCATAAAGGAAATTAGAAAAGTTTTAAGTCACATTGGAACAGGTATTTTAGGTGAAGCCAAAATTATCGGCATGATTGATCCTGAAGCACAATAACAATTTGTTTGATACGGTAACATTTCAAGTAGTTCTTAAGCTCCCCCCCTAGGACTGATGAAAGTCCTGCATACTCGTATCTTTAAACTTACGTTTCGTTTCTAAACAGCCTTCACTGCTTTAAAAGTTCGTTAACATCTAACATGCACTTCGTAAAACATAAATTTACTAATTTAAGCAGTACTGAAGTTTTAATTACGGTGAAATTCCTTTGTATCATATTTATTAATCAATTTAAAAAAAATATTTTGATCTCCCTGTCACTGCAAGTCATTTCTCAATTTTAACGCTAGGAAGTAAATTTTTTATTACTTTAATTAAAATTAGGAACAGTTTAAAAATTCTTAAAGCACTTGAAGGAAGTCAGAAACTGTTAAATTTGACATTATTGACATTTCCCGCTTGCACTGCAAATTTTCCGCGGCTTCCGCTAAATATCAGTAAATTACGCAAACCATGTGTTTTTGTTACAAAATGTATTCTTGATATTCCTTGAGCAGTGGAAAGTTTCATAACTGCCAGTATTCCAATACGGAGTGCGCTGGGCCGAGGAAGCTCAGTGGCAGCATGTTCGCCTCCCAACTTGAAGGGTTCGAGTCTCGTTGCCGCTGAAGACACGTCGTGGTTCGGAAGTGATGTTAAGCCGGCGGTACCGGGATAATGACTCCTAGTTATAAATAAACCTAACTCCCATCCTCCGATGTTTGGCCCGGGCCGTTTAGCCCTCAGTGTAGCATAAATAATCACCGGTGGGGGTCAGCTAATAATGTTTTACATATATAATGGAAAATAACCCAGCAGGCAACCGGTGAAAGAAAACATCAAAGTGATTTACTTGCATTTGGAAAATAAGTGTATAAGTGCAAACTGGATATCTTTTGCTTGTTAAACTTTTAATTAATCATCTCTGTTAATGTAAGTATCGGGAGGGAAAAAAGCTGAAGTGTATATGTGAAATTAAGCTCTAAGCATATAATATTGTTTTATTCATTTCAACTGTATCACACAAAAAAATTGGCTGTATGTGTACACTACACAGCAATAAATAACCCTTACCAAAGCACGAACAGACGCAAAAAGATTTATCTTTGAGAAAGATATCCATAAAATTCGGATGCAGCTCCCCCCTTATCAACTAGGCACGAGCCGCCACTGAGTCCAATGATTTCAAATCGTAACAAAAGCAATACTAAAAGATAAAAAACAATCATATATCATAAAACAGAACAACAACAAGCAGTATAAAAAGTCAATAAAACAATAATGCACTACATAGAACCAAAATCACCGGTACAACAAAAAAAGGACAACGCAGAAGACACGTCACAATGATCGTTTAAAAGGCAACTCAAGGTCACTGAGTCATCTCGTGTAGTTGATAAAAACAGGAAAAGAACACGTTCACAAACAAAACGACAACACGAACATAAAACATGAACAAAAGTTAAAGGTACATTACACATCCCCCACACAGGGGTAGTGGTGCCACACAGCAAAGAGCATTGTGTGAGACAACAACGACACATGAGGAAGAAAAAAATTTCGGAAAACCGAAGTTAGACGGAGCGAAGATTTCTCCCTTAATCGTATTTTTTCAGCAATGCAAATTTTTATTGTTTTTCACATCCAGTAGTTATCTTGCCTAATGACCAGCCTCAGATTTCTTTTTTTTTTTTTTTTTTTTTGTATTTGTGGCACTATGACATCTGTTGCAGACTGACCAGAAACTTTCTGCTATGAGGATAGAAATATCAAACAGAATTCATTGCTGGGATAGAAACATCGTAAACAGAAACTGGTTCCATATTTTCTGTGCTGCAGTGACGTAAATAAAGTAATAAAATTCTTCAGTAATATTCATAATAATTCAGACTGGAGGCTATATTATAGATTCGTCAAAGATAAGTGCAAAAGAGGCTTCACTTCGTGATGGAGATGAGTACGCATGTGCTTATTGGCGCACCCAATACAATTAAAAGAATCGTATGAAAATATTGCATTTTTGCCACATAAGGTGAGCTATAAAGAACATCTGTGGCCCTTGTGTGGAGACTTGAAACTTATCGGTATGTTAGTCTGGCAACAAACAGTCTGCATACACAACATTTCCACATTTTCTAAGTGAATAGGGCCGCTGGGACAAAAACATCGCTAAAAAAAAAGTAACGATTGACCATCTCGGATATGATTATTAGCCTACCACTAGTTTATCCCAAAAAACGTTTGCTCCGTTACTCCATATTAAATTACGGATGTAAAAACTATTTGCGAAACTCCCGGACATAAGAAAATGAGGGCTTTAAGTACATTTGTAGTAAATTCCCCTCTGTAACTGATGCCACACTTACAGAAGGAATATTTTTCGAGCCTCAGATTTGAAAGTTGATGTCGAACAGCGAGTTTAATACAACAAAAAACGACTGTAAGGAGGAGGCACGGTTAAGCTTGAAAAAAATTGTTGAATATTTTTCAGGAAACAAGAAAGACTCAAATTACAATGTAATTGTAGAAGATATGAAATGTAGAAGTATAAAAGCTAAAATTGCTAAGTTGCGACATGCGTGTTAAATTACATATTTTTTTTTTTTTTTTTTTTTTTCTTCACGCGCTTTTCGGAAAATCTTGGGGCAATCAGCGAGGAACAAGGAGAAGGATTTCTTCAGGATATCATCATCATCATCATTGTCAACCATTATCAATCCACTGCTGGACGAAGGTCTCCCCAAGTTTCCTCCACAACGGTCTGTCTTGTGCCAGTCTCCTCCATGTCACTCCCGCATATTTACGAATTTCATCCACCCATCTCCCATGTGGTCTTTTTCTGGGTCTTTTCCTGTCCCTTGGAATCCAATCTAAAATTTCGACTGTCCATCTATGGTCTGTCCTTCTGGCAGTATGTCCAGCCCATTGCCATTTCAGGGATTTAACTCTGATCATGATGTCTTCCACTCTTGTCATTTTTCGGATCCACGAGTTCCTCTTCTTATCTCTCCTGGTTACACCAAGTATGCACCTCTCCATGCTGATTTGAGTTGTCTGCAGCCTTTGTATGTCTCTTTTAGTTAAGGTCCACGTCTCTGCACCATACGTAAGCACTGGAAGGATGCATTGATCAAACACTTTTCTTTTAAGACATAATGGCATATTGCTCTTGAAAATTATGCTGTTTCTTCCAAAAGCTCTCCAGGCAAGTTTTGTACGCCGATTAATTTCTTCATCAATGTGACCCTCACTTGATATCTGCTGTCCAAGATAAACATACGTATCTGTTATCTCCAGCTTTTCTCCATCAATCGATAAATCTTCATTTCTTGTAAAAGCATTGAACATCACTTTTGTCCTCTGAAAGTTCATTTAATCCCACTTCTTTACTCTTGTCAGCAAGTTCCTGGATCATACTCTGCAGCTCTGATGGGGTAGTTGCAAAAATGACTACGTCATCAGCAAAACGAAGGTGGGTTAGATAATCTCCATTAATCTTTATCCCTTTGTTTTCCCAGTTCAGTGATTGAAAGACATTTTCCAATGGGGCATTAAAGAGCTTCGAGATATGGTGTCACCTTGTCTCACTCCCTTTCCAATTTTTATGTGTGTTGTATTTTCAAACAGCCGAATCTTTGCACTTGCATTTTCATAGATGTTATTAATAATATTAATGTATGCATCTTCAATACCGCAGGATTTCAGAGCCGTGGTAACTGCTGATGGTTTCACCGAATCAAAGGCTTTTTCATAATCGATAAAAGACATGCACACTGGAAGTTCATATTCCCTCGCTCTTTCAATTAGTTCTCTCAGTACGTGCATATGATCTATTGTGCTGTAGCCACTCCTGAATTCAGCTTGTTCTCTCGGTTGAGCCATGTCCAGTGTTACCTTCAAGCGGTGTGAAAGAACTTTAGTGAAGATTTTGTAAACCACTGATAGGAGGCTGATAGGTCTGTAGTTCCTGAGATCCTCAATGTCACCTTTTTTTATGTAGCAAGATCATTGTAGCGTTGTTCCAATCCTCAGGAATTTTCCTTTCATTAAGGCATCGAGTGAAAATTTGGGCGAGTACTGTTTCAATTTCTCCACTTGCTTCTTGTATGATGTCTATAGTAATTCCATCTTCTCCTGGAGCTTTCCCCCCGCTTCATGTTCTTGATTGCATGAGCAACTTCTGCTGGGAGGACTGGAAGAACTCTGGTACCTTTCATGATGTCTGGAGTACATGTATCATCCCTTTCATATAGTTTGGAGTAGAAATCTTTCACTCTTGTCAAAATTTTGCCTCTATTTCTTGTTATAGAACCATCTTCTTTTCTCAGAGCCATAATCTGTTTTCTTCCCTTACTGAGATGTCCCTTTGCTATCTTTAGGCTTTGGTTGTTTTCAATTGCTTTCCTCACTAGCTCACAGTTGAATTTCCTTACGTCTTCAGTGATACTTTTTCGTGCTGTCTTGCATAGCTCTATATATTCCACTTTGGAAGTCACATCCTCTTTAGTTGTCCTCATCTCTCTTCTTTTTTTGCATCAACATTTTGGTTTTTCCTGATAATTTGTTTACATGCAACTTGTTCTTAGACCCAGCTAATTTTGTTACTGTTTCCATAAGAGCTTTGGTTACTTTTCTGTTAACTTCAGAAATATCCACTTCTTCCGATGTTAGGCCTTCTAAAGCAGAGAATCTGTTCTTCAGTTCCAACTTGAAAGTATTATGGTGTTTTTTAAGGTTGGTTATGTCAATACATTTTGTTTGTCTTATGAGCTTGCCACGTTCCAGTTTAGTGTTGAGGTGCATCTTACATCTCACCAATCTATGGTCACTACCTGTGTTGAACTTGTTTAGCACACTGCAGTCTTCGATGACGAATTTTTTGTTACACATAATAAAATCAATTTCACTTGTCGTCCCAATTGGATGTCTCCATGTCCATTTCCTGTGTGGCTTTTTCTTGAAAAAGGAATTCAAGATGAAAAATCCTTCTGCCTCTGCAAACTCAACGAGAGTATTTCCACGCTGGTTTCTGTTGCCGTGACCGAATTTACCTACTGAAGTTTCATTCTGTTGCCGGTGCCCTATTTTTGCATTGAAATCTCCCATAATTATCTTCAAGTGCTGCTTACCTTTATTATTTAGATGACGAATTTCCTCATAAAATTCTTCAATTTCTTCTTCAGGATGACTTGTGGTGGGTGCATAAGTTTGAATAATCTGAGCCTGGTATCTTCTCGATAGTTGGATAACGAGTCGTGCAGCTCTGTCAGAGGAACTTTTCAACTTCTACCACTTTATCCTTCAGTTTCTTGTTTATTATAAATCCAACACCACTAGTTCTGCCAGTATCTGTCCCACGATAATAGAAGAGATGTCCACTTTTCAGTTCAATGAGATCTTCTCCTTTTCTCCTTACCTCACTCAGCCCGACGATGTCCCACTTGATCCTTTGTAGTTCCTCTTCCAATTCAAGAAGCCTTGAATCAGAAGATAGGGAGCGTCCGTTGTAGGTAGCCAAGGTCAGCATCAAATGGCAGCCTAGTCCGGTCCTCCGGGGATTCTTAGCACCCTCTGCCTTCATGTCGCACTGGCCGCTGCCTTGGCCAGGTACATTCCAGCTGCCGGAGACTGAGAGCCAAGATTTAAGTTGTAGAGTCATTTTGGAGGTGTTTGGCCATAACTCAGCACGCTGGCCAAGCGGGTTGGTGAGTGAAAAAGACATTAAAAAAAAGGAATAAAAACATGATGGTGGACTGAAATTAGATGTTGAAAAAGACATACCTAATGTAGCAAGTTCAGGTAGACGAAAGTCAGCAAAGGGAAAATTTTGTCCAAATTAATTTACGACATTGAAGTTTTCAACTGATTTTAATACATGTACAAAAACAGTACATATGATTTTTAGGTATACATAATTGTTTTCATAATACGTTTCATATGGCTCTTCTTTATTACTATATACACTGAAGAGCAATTGAATAAGAGATACCTGTCTAGTAACGTGTAGCACTACCTTTCGTCCTGATGGTGGCGGCGATTCGTCTCGGCATGGACTCCACAAGACACCGGAAGCGTTGGGAAGCCATACGGATCCACGACCCCTGAACGAGCTCCCACAGTTCACGAAGATTTGATGGAGGAGGGTCAGAGCCTCGAACATCTCCCTCGATGGCATCCCAGATGTGCTCGATGAGATTGAGGTCAGGTGACCTAGCTGGCCAAGAAAGCGAGGTCACGTCGGTGGAGTGTTCATCCAACCATTAGGATACAATTCGGGAGCGATGGCACGGTGCATTGTCTGGATCCGGGATGAGGTCCCCAGTGGGATGTTGAAGACGCACAAACGGAAGCAAATGGTCGTCCAGGATATCCCGGTAACGTTGACTTGTCAGGGATAATGTCACACGTACCAGGGGTCCCATATCAGTCCACATAAACAATCCCCAGACGAGAATGCCACCCCCACCAGCTTGAAGAGTACCCTGCTGGCAAGAAGGATCCATTGCTTCATGAGGTTTGCGCCGTACTCGTATCCGGCCATCCGCATGTACCAACGTGAATCTCGACTCATCAGTCCAGGCAACATTTTTCGACATGTCTAGGGTCCAGTGGCGATGCTCCCGCGCCCATGCTAATCTCTGCACCCTGTGATGTGCGGTCAGCAGTGGTAACCTCGTGGGACGATGGCTTCTCTACCCTATAGCGAGGAGATGGTTCTGGATTGGGTGGCTGCTTACACGTTTTTGTGCACCAGCGTTAAATTGCCGAGTGATTTCTTGCACTGTTGCCCGTCTATCCGCTGTTACAATTCGAGCTAGCCGACGATGACCCCGCTCATCCACACGCTGTTGCCCACAGCAGTTGGCCCTTGCAGGGATGGTTTTACCGGATTCGATGTCCTCACGGTGCACCCGTGACAGTGTGGCTCGTGAAAATCCCAGTGCCTGCACGACTTCCGAGATGGAGTGACCCATTCGTCGGACCCCGACAATTTGCCCACGATCAAATGCGCTTAGACTCCCCGTCTTACCCATACTGCGTCCGACTCTTACTGATTCCCGTCGCGTCACTCCTTATATTGTCGGATAGCTGCATACGTCGTGTCGTTTCCGTTTACAGGGCCGCCCACAGCGCCCCATTTGCGTAACGCCAGCTGTCTCTAATTCAATTGCTCTTCAGTCTATTTTTATGCTATATTATATGACTAACACTGTGACGTACCCACCTCGGAGGAGACGCACGTGTCGAAACAGTGAGTTGCAGGAATAAGCCTAGCCGGCGTAATTCGATCAGTGGAACTGCCGCTCAGGAATAGGAAGCTGTGAATTCCAATGCAACCACCGGTAAAAAGGGAAAATTCGCTGCATTGGCTCCCGAACGTAAAATAAATCTCCATGACGTGAGGTTTGAGATTTGAAAAAAAAACTTGATGATTCTTCCTTACATCGTCTGTAATGAATAATAATTCCTTCAAGAATTAAGATTCATCCACACATCGTCTGTAATTAATAAGGATTCCTTCCAGAATTGAGATTCTTCCACAGATCGTCTGGAATTAACAAGAATTCTTTCAAGAATTAAGATACTTCCACACATCGCCTGTAATTAATAAGAATACCTTCAAGAATTAAGATTCCTCTACACATCGTCTGGAATTAATAAGAATTCCTTCAAGGATTAAGATTCTTACACACATCGTCAGGAATTAATAAGAATTCCTTCAAAAATTAAGATTCTTACACACATTGTCAGGAATTAATACGAATTCCTTCAAAAATTAAGATTCCTCCACACATCATCTGGAATTAATAAGAATTCCTTCAAGAATTAAGATTCTTCCACACTTCCAGGAATTACTAAGAAATTCTTCAAGTGTTAAAACTCTTCCACACATCGTCTGGAATGAATAAAAATTCCTTTTTCTAGAGTGAGCTCCTTCAAGCATTGTTGCGGACACGCAAACTGCGATTTCTTGATCCGGTCTTTCTCAAAGAGCGACGTACCTACCTCAGAGTCAAAACGGCAAGTTGCAGTGATAAGCCTTGTCGGCGTAATTCAATCGGTAGAACATCAGCTCCGGGGTAGGAAGATGTGGATTGGAATGCCAGTAGTTTTAAAAATGGCTCTTTCGCTATAAGATGTACATGTCGATGTAAAGTGAAATTTCTTTTAAAATAAATTATCCAATGTGCAAAAAATTTTGACTGGTACACAAATTTTAATTTCATTTTTGATATCAACAACGAACAACATTTAAAACCACCTATTCATTTTAAAACATCAAACAACTGTTTTCAAAATGCAAATCAGTGTTATTGATTATGAGCTCTAAGAAAATATTGCAGCAGAATCAGAGTGTGATCCATTGACGGACGCGAAAGCAAACATTGATTGTGCACAGTTAAAAAAATATAGTCAAATGAATGACGTTTCAGCAAACATTTTGGATTACGACCATGTCTTCTACAGATCAACTACGAAAGTTATGCAGTCTGAAAAACGATGTAAGACTGATGGAATAATCGAACATTATAGTAAGTGAAGATGTAACTGGAATGGCACGCAAAAATGCTTCAAGGTTAATTACTCAATCACTCTTAATCAACCATAATCACTAATAAACTGATAAAAGAGAAAAAACGAGCCAGGTAAAATTCGTGTAAGCTGTAAAGTTTTCAGAGACGAATCCAATTCAACTATTTTTTACCAAATTTCAAAGTTTCTAATGATGTTCAAGTGGGAAATGAAATGCAACAATCGAAGATATTTCGTGGGAGAATGACACTTTTCGGAAGCCCAGCGAATGATTTTTTGCTGGAATATCAAAATTTCAAAAATAAATGTTTGGTTCTAACAGCAAAAATTCCAGAAATTTCCTATAAGGAGCTCTTTTGAATGCACTCTGAAACGCCATTATTTATTAATACCCTGAATCAACATCATGAAACCATTCTAATTTCCTTTATATAAATATGCCGTTTAACTTATTGTTAAAGGCAGGAACAGATTGCACTTCAGAAATTGGAGATGAGACATTTTTTTGAGAGATTCTAAACGGCGAACATTAGAGCAGCGAAAATAAAAGCAGAGGCGAGGATTCCCTAGAAGAACCAGTAAGAACAGCCACAAAGAATTCGGTTGAGATTAGCCTCAAACAATAACAAGGAGATTAGGATATCAGGGTTGGAAAAAGTGAGGCAGTCAAAACGGACTCGTAACTCTTAGGTTAAATGTTCTGTTTGTAAGAGGGGCAATAAGGAGCGAAACAAAATAAGGTTATGCAGTTTTGTCTGGTACCGTCGCAGAAAGCAAACGTGCAGAACGGACCACTATCCCCTGGAAATAATTCAACTTGGAGAAAATCGAATTCCCGATGGCGCAGTGGTCTAAGCGATGGCTTATGATCATTCGTCCGAGATGGCTCCTGGTTCGAACCCCGGTGAGGCATGAATGTTGTGATTGGCGCTGGCGCCCTTCCTTCCCTGGAACCAGTGGCCCTAAATTAGGGACGGGTGACTGCTTATATCCCACTGAGTTGCTCACGGTGGTCGTTAGATCTACAACCAAAAAAAAAAAATTTGTTTTCACGAATTTTGCAGATAGCGAAAAGCCCGAAAAGTAATGCAAATATTACTGGCCTGAACTGAAAGAAAGTTAAACCACTTCCTGTGTCTAGAAATTTAAGAAATTTCCCAGCGCCTGTATGAACTTCGGATTCTAGGAGAAAAGACAAAAAAATACCGTGGAAACTGTCTTGAGTGGAGTCTGACTATCAAAGCGAAATTAAACCCTGACCTTCCAGCATCATACATTTCGGGCCGAAGTATGTGACGAACAATCATACTTCGGCCCGAAATGTATGATGCTGGAAGAAACTTCCGGGGACAAAAACAAAATTGGTAATTTTTTTCACCATCTTTGACCAAGAGCACAGTGTAGAGAGACCACGCCATAAAACCTCTGCGACTACGGTAATAGTTTGGCCATTTGCCTTCAAAAAGAGTGCGGCTACCCCCAGAGTTGTGTTTCACCCGCTGAATGAGCAATTTCTGTGTGCATGTGTACGAACACCTAAGAGTGCATGAGTGAAGCGTGATACTTTCATTTTCACCGAGTATGTATTTTTCCGAAGTTCATGTACAGCATGGATTAAGTAACAACCTGGAAGAACTTAATATGTAAATGCTCTCTTCTTAAACACATTTGTTTATACGGAACAAACTATGAAACAAGCATTAGGACTCTTTTAACCCTTTCATGAGTGGGTTTTTTAACTCTTTGGGGAGACTGAACGTACTGGTACGTTCAGACTTCTATAAGAAATTTTATTTTGTATTTTCATGAAGTTAGTTCAGTGGCAAGTAGCTAGAACCAGATAATATTCGGATGGCTATATCCAGCCTCATAGATTTATTTTACCTTATAGCCATCTTTGTAAATTCGTTATGTTAAACAGCTAAATTAAACGCTTATGCTCGTGATGGGAATTATCGGATACCATTTCATTTGGCTTGTTCGGTCATTTCGTCCCTGGCCGGTAACAGTCCTTAAAAATAAGTCTTTCACGTGCAATATCGAAAGAACCTACGTTCTCAAGTTACGACACCACTGGCATTTGCAGATCCAGGTGTACAAATGCCAGTTTAGTACAAGTAGGAAAGTAATTGAAGCGTATGGTTCCTTTATAACTGTTCCTACAACTGACTACACTGGGAAAATAATACCACCCATTTCCCAAATTAAGTAATTATTTTGAGGCAATTCGATTTTGTTACTTCAATACAACTTACCGAGTGGCTTGAAATATTTAGAACACACACACACACACACACACACACAAAACAATCTTCGAGCTGGAGTCCTCCAAAATGCATTTGCAGTTGTACAGGGTGTCCATAAAGTTTTTCATACATTGTAAAAATTAATATAAAAATGTATTACAAGTACAAGAAAGGACTTGCACGAAAATGATGGTGCACAAGTAAAGTTTTTTGTCCATTGTCAGTACACTTCAACATTACCGCTATTTGTGACCGAGAGGACATCTAGACGATATTCAACTTCAAGCCACGTTTTGTTTAACATCTCAGCAGAGACAGAACCAATGACGTCCGTTATTCTGCTCTGCAACGTATCCACATCCGGAACACTACTAGAGTGAACTTGGTCTTTTACATAACCCCACAGGGAAAGTCTAGAGGGCTTATAACGGGCGATCGAGGTGAACATGTCATGGGACCGTCGCGGCCAATCCATCTGTCCGGAAATTCAAGAACTCACGAACCATTGTTGATCAATGTGTTCGGGCACCGTCTTGTTAGATAATAGCCCGAGTTTGGAGTGCATGCAACTGAGGTGCTAAAAAAGTTGCAGCATGTCCAGGTACGCGTTACATGTTACCATGGGCTCTGTAAAAAGAAAGGTTCAGATGATTCTGTCATGCATCAGGCGGCACCATACGTTCACCTTCGGGCTAGCTCTCTGTTGTTGGATGATATAATGGGGATTTTCTGATCCCCAGATTCGCACATTGTGCCTATTTACTGTACCAGAGACCTGCAATGTGGCTTCATCTGAGAAACAGACATGGTGCAGATAATCACTATCATGAGCTATGCGCTGCAACATCTCCGTCGCAAAAGCTGCACGGCGATGCCTGTCATCAGACTGAAGAGCTTGAACTATCTGTATCTCATAAGCATACAGATGAAGATGTTTCTGTAAAATTTTGTGAACCGTGGCACGGGGCCGGTTTCCAATGAGGCACGACGAATGTATTTCATGGGGCTTCGCTGAAATGTCTCCTGAACAGCTGCAGCTGTCTCTTGTGTAACCGGTGGTCGTCAGGCTCGGGGCAGATCGCCAACACTACCCATCGCTTTAAACTTTTCATACCAAGGTTTTATGCTTTCTTGGTCCGGTGGTGATCGTGATCGTCTGTATTCTTTCCTGAAATGACGCTGGAGAGTAACCGCCGATTTGGTCTCATGGAACCACAGCACGCACGCGGCTTTTACTTGCATGGAAGCCTTGTCGATGAAATGCTCCTCTTATTCAGCAGTAGCGCTCACATAAAGAACAAAAAACACTTTATGAGTGCTGCTGTATTATTTTGCCAACCATTTTATTTTAACTTGCATAGATCCTTTTATATTAATTTTTAGCACGTCTTTTGTAAAAAAAGATCGTGCTTATGTTACCGGTTTGTCCGTCCGTTCGTCTGTACCCACAATATCTCTGCAACTATTAGTCCGATTAAAAAATTATTTTTGCATTAGGAAGCTTGAAATACGCGAATGATGATCCTTTATTTCGATTTTCTTCTTATGATGTACAATTTCGCCACTAGGGGTCGTAAATGCAGATGATGTCGAATTCAAAAATACGTTTTATTCCACATATTTGCTTCTAAACATCCGATTGAAAAAATCTTTTATCATTCCATTTCATTTATGTCGAAGAGTATTTTAGATATAGTTACTTCTTCAAATTACGCATAGATTTTCCGCTACGGGGTGTAAAACTAAATTGCATTTTCCCGATAACTCTTCTTCTAAAACTCCGATTTGAAAAATGTTTCCTTTAGCGGATGCAGCTAATTATGGAAAATCTTTTCCATATAACTTCAAATTTTTGGTAAAGAATACTTTGGCCACCAGGGGGCGTAAGTGTTAATTTTTGCTTCTGATGTATTTGCTATAAAATCTGAGCTTCTAATACATCGATTGAAAAAATTATTTCGTGGACTGATGCCACTCACATTGATAAACATTTTGGGAATATTTTCTTCTTAAAATATACCACAGTTTCTCTGCCAGGGGGCGTAGATGTATATCTTATTTTTGTCAATATCTCTGCTTTTAGGAGTAAGATTTGAAAAATTCCTTCTTTGTTGGATACTGTTTCCAGTGTGACATGTTTTTTATATAATTTCAAAATATTCAAGTAATTCATAGACTTTCCACTATGGGGCGCAGAGGTAAATTGCGTTTCCCCCTATATCTCTGCTTCTAAATCTCCGATTTGAAAAATTCTTTCTCCACCGGATACAGCTCCTGATGGGAAATCCTATGCACATAATTTCTAATTTTTGTAAAAAATGGTTTGGCCACTAGGGGCGTAAATCTTAATTTCCGCTTCTGATGTATTTGCAGCAAAATATGAGCTTCTAAAATCTCGATTGAAAAAGAAGTGGTTTGTTGATCGACACTATTAATGTCGGCAAACATTTTAGAAACCTTTTTGTTCTAGAAATAATGCATGGTTTCTACGCCAGGGGGCGTAGATGTGTATCTTATTTTTGTCAATATCTCTATTTCTAGGAGTACGATTTGAAAAATTCCTTCTTTGTTGGATAGTGTTTCCGATGCGAAATGTTTTTCCTATAAATTCAAAGTTTTCAAGTAAATCATAGACTTTCCGCTAGGAGGTACAAAGGTAATTTGCGTTTTCTGCGCTATTTCTGCTTCTGAAACTCCGATTTGCAAAATTCTTCCTGTATCGCATACAAGACCTGGTGGAAAATATTTTTCACATAATTTCTAATGTTTGGTAAAGAATGGTTTGGCCACAAGGGGGCATAAGTGTTAATTTCTGCTTCTGTTGTATTTGTAGCAAAATCGGGGCACCTGAAAACTCGACTAAATTTTTTTTTCTTGGACCGATAGTGCTGATATGGAAAAACCTTTCGAGAACACTTTCTTCCTAAAATAATGCATGGTTTTCCCACCAGAGGACGTAAAGTCACATCTTATTTTTGTCGATATCTCTGTTTCTAAGAGTCCGATTTGAAAAATTCTTTCTATGTTGGAGAGCGTTTCCGGTGCGAAATGTTTCTCATATAAATTCATGTTTTTCTTAACACACAAGTCTGCAACCAAAGGGCGTAAGCTCACGATTCCGTTTGCAGCAATATCTGAGGGATTAAAAACCCAATTGAAAAACTTCTTTCTTCCGTCTGATACTATTGTTTTCCATACCGGTTCCATTGACTTTGAATAGCTTTGATAAATTTAAGTCGCGTCAGAACGGATTCAAAAGACGTGCTTATTACACCCGAAAATTCGGTGTCATCTTTCTTGTTGTAATATGGGAAAGACTTTATGAACAAAACCCTGTACTTTTGTAAACTTGTGTAAAAAATGTACTGATATGAATTTTGGTTGATGTCGTTCTTAGACTTTAACAAAAAGTTGAAAATACCCTTACTGGTATTTCTTTTTGATTGGAGGTTTAACGACCACCGTGAGCAACTCAATGGGCTATATAAGCAGTCGCCCGTCCCTAATTTAGGGCCACTGGTTCCAGGGAAGGGAGAGAGCCAGCGCCGTAAGACAAACACAAAATCCGCCGCCCCGGTGGCGCAGTGGTCTAAGCGATGGCTTCTGATCATTCGTCCGTGAAGGGGTCCGGGTTCGAATCCCAGTGAGGCATGGATGTTGTTTTTGTCTTACGGCACTGGCTCTCTCCCTTCCCTGGAACCAGTGACCCTAAATTAGGGACGGGCGACTGCTTATAGCCCATTGAGTTGCTCACGGTGGTCGTTAAACCTCCAATCAAAAAAAAAAAAAAAAAAACACAAAATCCATGCCTCGCCGGGATTCCAACCCGTACCCCTTCCGTACGAATGATCATAAGCCATCGCTTAGATCACTGCGCCACCGGGGCGGCGGTATTTTTTGGTACCGAATTCTCTGTTGCATCCATCAAGAACGTGCAAAACAAATTATTGAATTTATTCAGTGTCCTACGTGTAAGGCACATGTAATTTTGGACACTGTTTTCATTGGCATTGTTTCTCAAATTGTTTAAGTACATCTCACGTGCATATGAAACATGGTGATACAAACTCAAAGGAAATAAATATCTAAATCAATAAGGTTAGAGTGACTGACACTGAGCTTTCGTGTATTTGGGGCGCAGTAGTGAAACCCACGGAGCTTATTTCCTTTTAGCGAACAGGTGTTTTACACGGTTTTACCTGTTTTAAATTACCAAGGGGATGTGTATTATACAGTACTAGCTGAAAATATTGTGTTTCCAAAACCCATGCATTCGAACAGGCTAATACGTAATAATGTACCAAGAAGATAAAGTAAATTGACGATGTCGTCGCTCTGTCCACGTTATTTTATAAACAACGCATAGCGACTGAAAAATTGTGTTCCGACACCGCTGGGATCGAACCCCAGATCTCTCGATAACTAGTCGAGTGCGTTCGCA
Organism: Macrothele yani; assembly: GCA_039090855.1. NCBI lineage: Eukaryota > Metazoa > Arthropoda > Arachnida > Araneae > Macrothelidae > Macrothele > Macrothele yani. The sequence goes on along the minus strand of CM077010.1, from coordinate 71,677,204 downwards.
TTTACGCTACGGCGTCAACAATTCTCAGCGCCATGCGTGGTTTATCAGTCAGCATCTGACTACACGAATCCGTATTGATGGTCTCAGCAACTGACATGTCATCTGGTGGCATTTAACGCAACAGATATTTAATTCTAGCTGATAAATTCAAAGGGCAATAGAAATGGTTAATATAAATCAAATACGTGCAGATAATGTAAATGGACGATGTCATCGCTCTGATAAACCACGCATGGCGCTGAGAATTGTTGACGTCGTAGCGTAAATGCGAACGCACTCGACTAGTTATCGAGAGATCTGGGGTTCAATCTCAGCGGTGTCGGAACACAATTTTTCAGTCGCTATGCGTTATTTATAAGATAACGTGGATAGAGCGATGACATCGTCCATTTACATTATCTCCACGTATTTGATTTATATTACCAAGAAGATGATAAAGTCACATAAATCAGTAGTTGGTGTAGTTAAAAAGAATATTTTAATTCACCGAGCTTTTGCTGCCAACGGGAGGCTTTGTCAAGGTAAGTTTCATTACACGAATAATAACCCGCTTGGAGTTTAAAATTACAACCATGAGAACAGAACGAGATTTCCGATCATACATTCATCGTCAAAAAAATAGTTGCACCCAGAGGGGCGTGTAGGGTTGCAAGGCTATTCAGGAGGAAGGTAAGGGTTATCAGGACACAATAAATGATTATACATTGATACTGATATGGGCAACATTTATTGAGCTAGACGCCAATGAGTAGTGTCTCTCAGTATGGCGTCGGGCCGCCATGTTTGCTCACACAGCATGCCAGACGTCTCGGCATGGAGTTATACAGATTCCTAATGGTGCCCTGCGAAAAGCCATCCCATGCAGCTTGAATCTTCTCACGCAGTTCCTGCAGATTGTGCTGTAGGGGTGGAGTGTGTATAGCGCGTCCAACAGCATCCCGCACATTTGCCTTGAAGGCAAGCTCTCGAGACAGCAACAGTATGCGGCCGAGCTTTGTCCTGTTGGAAAATCACACCGGAGTGAGGGTTCATAAATCGTAGGGCCATTGGTTTCAGGACCACGTTAATGTAACGCTGGTCTCTCAAAGTGCCTGTAATGAACACCAAAGGTAATCTGGCATCGTAGGCAATTGCACCCCACACCATGACACCCGGCCTTCATGACGTGTAACGCTCGACAACAAACCGTTCATCTTAGCGCTGAACACGGTGCTTCCACACACGGACCCGTTGGTCGTCTCGTCCAAGACAAAAGCTGGACTCGTCGCTGAAGATCACCCGCTGCCATTATGAGTGGCTCCATGACAGTCTGGCACGACACCATTGCAGCCTTTGGTGACGATGCAATGGTGTTAAGAGCTGTCGGCTTAACGGTCTGCGTGCGTGTATAGTCTTACGTCATGCAGTCGTCTGCCAATGGTGCTGTCACTAATCGGACGATTCATGGAGGGCACCACTGCTGTTGAATATCCGCAGTCGTGGCTGTTGGGTCACTCCGTGCATATCGGACAACCAGTCGGTCTTCACTCTCCGTGGTTCGTCTAAGTCTCTCAGACATTTCCTGTCGCCGCTGCGTGCCTTTTTCTATCCACTGCCGCCGACAGCGTGCTATGGTGATATCCGCGCAACCTGTATGGCGCGCAATACTGCGATAAGACTATCCCACTGCCCGAAGCCCGACGATGCGGCCCGTCTCGAACTCCTCCATCTGCTCGAATTGCTTCTAGACTTTTTACGGAGGCATACTTCACTTACAAAGGATGTAACCAACACAACAGCACGAGTCAGAACGGGACGACCTTATGTAGCCGGTAAGGCACAGCGCTACGAAACCTCCTTGCTTGCGTCACATGCGCGGCCGAGCGTGATCCTTAAATCATTTGCATGCCTATCGATGCCAAACCTACTTCCCAAGTTTCATTCCTGTCGGTTGCTTCCTTGTGGGTGCAAGTATTTTTTGACGATAAGCGTACATAGCTTGTCCCAAAACAACTGAGAAAGTTTTTATAAAAAATGTGAAATACTGCGTTCGACCTTGGCACAAGTCTAAAAAGAAACCGGTAGTTTTTGAAATTACCAAAGCAACCGGCGCACCTGTTTATCACGCACATGTTGTCGCTAGTACGCTGTTCAATAAGCGTTGTTTCGTGAACCCCTAGCAAGTGTTTTCACGCTATGATTTTTCCAAAACATTGATGTAAAAGAGGAACAAAGATGTGCCACTAAATTTTGCTGTCGACTTAAGAAGTCTGACTTCTTAAGTCTGTCTTATGCAAGAGGCTTATTATATATTTCCGTCTTATGCAAGAGGCTTATTATATATTTCCGTCTTATGCAAGAGGCTTATAATGATGAATGTCTAGGAAAATCAGCAATTTACAAATGGCATAAAGAAATTATGGATGGTCGAGAGTCAGCAGCTTTAATCGACCATGGCGGAACACCTTCAACGAGTGTTACAGAAGTAAACATCAATACAATAGGTGTTATTATACGGGAAGACAGACACCTAGGAATTACAGATACGGTTCACATTTCAAAATTATCAATTCACAGAATTTTAACTGAACATTTGGGCATGAAACGAATATGTTCATCTTGCGTTCCTTATTTCTTTTCAAGTGCGGCCCAATGCAAGACCGCACATAGCCAGTTCCGTCGTATTTTATTTGGAGAAAATGAATGTTAAGTTGACGCCCCAAACTTGTCACCATGTGACTCCTGGTTGTTCCTCATTTTAAAAAAAGGGATTTTTACGGGGAAGACAATTTGAGACTAACCAACAACTTATTACAGTTGCGCACGGGTGCCTCAACGGCATTTCAGAAGAATTCCATAGGACATTCAAAAAGTGGGAGTAACCGTGGGACATCTATATTCGATGCAATGAACAGTATTTCGAAAACGATGGCCACTTCCTTGATAATTAAGGCACGCATATTTTTTTTACAAAAGCATTCTCAGTTATTTTGGGACAACCCTTGTAAATATAATAATATAAACACGTGAACTTGCAATGGTCACTACGTGTGTCCAATGTTCAAGTTGTGTAACAGGTAAAGACATCAAGTCATAGAATTTTTTCGTCTCGGGTTTCTATTCATCTAACGTAACTAATCTTCAGGAAGTCTTTCGTCGGCAGGCGAAAGCTAGGTGAATCGAAATACTATTTCTTAGAGCGCCAATTACTCATTTATCTGACATTATTTTCTTCTCGGTTACTATGGTGTATGTAGAATCTTTTGGACACTTGCTTAAGATCGCTCACGTATTAATTAAGTTCATCACATTAAGCGCAAATATAGCGTGCCAACATGTAATTCGTGACAAGTATATTGAAATGACCGTGGTTGTTATTCAGTAGTTTTACACGTAACATTTAACGACTGCGAAGCTTCCTCCGACATTAAAAAGGGAATCGAGGATCTCTTCCGGTAGACCGTATGTAGATAGACATCCTTTTAGCTATTGAATGCACCTTATACCAATATTGGGTTAATATAAGTATTTATACCCATTTTTTCTGGAATGTCTGCTGAATCTTAGTATCATTACTTACTCGTGCAGACTTGTATTAATAGAAATTAGGGCGGCCAAGACTAATAGAACGACGCATCCGACTATAGCTGGTAAGAAACATACCTTCAATCTGCGCTCCATTCAATAAGTAGGAAGTGTACACTAATTATACTCAAATTAGTATAACTATACTAATAATCCGAAATTTCTTGGCGTAGAATAAAAATGAAACTTTCCAAGCTTTTGCACATCAACCAGATGGTTTTTTCAATTAAGGTAGACAGCTAACTGAAAACTGGATAATAGAACGTTTCAACAATTCAAACGCGGTGACTTTACTAGACAATAAATGAATAGGCGCAAAAGTGACAATTCGAAAAAACGAGGTCACGTTGGTTGGGCCTGCGGTACCATGGTAGAAAACGCAGCATTATTTGAAGAATTTATTCCAAATACGTGGCAACTCCACAGAGACGCTATCATTAAAAACCTCGCAGCTGGTCAAGATTTCCAAGGTGTTTTTCCACCGTGGTGCCGCTTGCCCAACCAACCAACGTAACCTCGTTTCTTCGAAATGTCGCGTTTGCGCCTATTCATTTATTATCTAGTCAAGTCACCGCGTTCAAATTGTTGAAACGTTCTATTATCCAGTTTGCAGTTAGCTGTCTACCTTCCTTGAAAAAGCCATCTGGTTGATCTGCGCTCCATTGTTTATTATGCCTATGTATACATCAGTCAGCAACTGTGCATGTTCTCAGAAGCGATTCATATATACAAGATAATATGATGAAGGTTTGTCAAATCTACTACATTAAAAATGAATTAACGAATGAGGCCTAAAGAGCCTGCATATACTGTATATTTGCGACAAAATGTTGATTGTTTAACCTAGCATTTAAGATACACTAGCGTGCAAAAATTAAGGACGATACGGTTTTTCGAATGTAATATCTTGCAGAAGGGCTCCACATCGACTCGAATCATACCATAAGATCCCCAAGATGTAAGAATATGGGACAAGTGAGCAAAACCGTCCAAACAAGGAATTCAAAGGATACAAAGGCACTTTATTGAAAAAGTAGTTTCGAACACAACTGGACAGATGACAGAAACGTCCATTTGAGAGGCGGCTGCCAAGAAAAATCCAGTCTTTAGTAGGGGATATGATCACCCTTGACTGCGTTGCAGGATTTACAACGTCTGTTCATGCTGAGGACGACGTAGTCAAGGAGCTGTTGAGGCATCGCGGCCCATTCCTCTTGTAGCGCCAATCGTAGCAGCTGTGGAATCGTTGCTGGCGGCTGGTGACGTGCTGCCAAGCGTCTCCCGAGAAGGTCCCACACGTGTTCGATTGGATTCAGGTCCGGGGACCTTACGGGCCAATCCATGCGTTGAATATCTTCACTCTCTAACAGCTCTGCGACAGCCACTGTACGATGAGGTGTAGCGTTGTCGACCATGAAGAGGAACTCAGGACCCACAGCACCTCTAAACAGACGCACGTGAGGCATGAGAACCTCGGTACAATAGCGGACACCAGTGACTGAACCTCCTTGGAACATGTGGAGGTCAGTACGGCTACCAAGCATGATACCGCCCCAAATGAGAACTGCCACCTAAAAACCGGTCCCTTTCGATGATGTTGGAGGTGTGATTGCGTGTTCGCTGCTCTCTCCAGATGTGTATACGTTCAGAATAGCTCGTCAGACTAAATCGGCTCTCACCCGTAAAGAGAACTCGACCCCATTGCTGATGTGTCCAGTTTTTGAGTTCCTGGCACCACAGAAACCATCGTCTCCGATAAGCAGGCGTTAATGGCACACACCGTACTGGTCGTCGCGCAAATAGACCACCTTTGTGCAGCCTCCTGGCCACGATAAAACGTGATAACGGACGTCCAGTTGTCTGTTGCATGTGCCTTGCGATTTTTCCCGCTGCCTGCCGTGTGTCTCTTCTCGCCTGTAGGACAATATACCGAACGTCAGCCGCCGTGGTTGCTCATGGAAGACCACTGCTAAGCTCTCGGACAGCTGTTCCTGTCGTTTGAAATGCTCTCCAAGCACGTGAAACGATGCTGTGAGCGATCCCGAACTACTCGGCCACACTAGTTACACTTCGACCTTCTTCCAACTTCCCAATGACGTGACCTCGGGTAAAGTCATCCAGATGTCGTCTACTGGATTGCCTGTTGGCCATATCACACGGTGGCAGCAACTCGACGTCGTTAAAACCGATGTACACCGTGCAATAGCTTTCACCGAATGGCTGAGCGTACACCGCCCGTGTGCTTTATACCCTTCCGACCCCCCCCCCCCGCCTACGTCACGCTGCATATATGCACATGTCCTAGCGTACCGGACCCTAGTCTATCTCCTGAGTGCTCTTTCGGTCCGTTCTGCCTACTCGTTCCGCTGTTATGCTAATTTCTCCTCTTCGTCCTTAATTTTTGCACACCAGTGTATTATCTTCACGTTCATAAATCATTGCGTGACTCAAATAAGCACGAACATATACGTTAAATCAGGAGCCTATTATACTTGTATATTTTAAATGATTCTCTCCATGTTGTTGTTATATTCATCTGACGATTGGTCCAGAGTGGACCAAAAAGATCTCATGCTTTTTGAACCTTCATCTTATTAGCTTGTATATACAGGGTTCTCAAAAAAGTTCGTTTACCCCCCCCCCCTCTCACTATTATACCGCGTATCGTACCACCACGGAAGTAACGTGCACCTATAGGAAAGTGACCATACTGAATCGATTGGACGTGCTTGTAGCGTCCCTAGTGGCGAATTACGGAACTTGGCAAAATTAACTTAAAAACCAAGGGAAATACGCAAAAAAGTCCGATTACAACATGAAAGAGCGGTGTTTAATTAGTATAAAACGACACTTGGTTCAACAGAAAAAATTACAGAAAAGACAAGACATGTTAAAGTAGTGAACTTTAGATTACACACAAAACAGCACAAATGCAACACACAGTTCGTGAAGTGCAGGAGCCACCAAACTGGCGAGTAGTTTACCGTACACATTGTTCGAAGTGCGCACCATCAGCGATGATGCGCATATGGACTCGGGACAGAAATGCATCTCGAAAAGCATGCAGCATCGCCGGGGTTACAGAATTACAAGCCCTGACGATGCGTTCCTTTAAATCTTCCACGCTGGAAGGTTCCGTATAGAGTACACTTGATCTTTCAGATATCCCCAAAAGAAGAAGTCCATCGATGTTAGGTCGGGTGACCGTGGCGGTCATTCCGTACAACCACCATACCCAATAATATGTTTGCCAATCGTGCGATATAAGAACGAGCAAACTGGAAAGGTTTTGTGGGCAGGACAGCGGTCATGTTGCAACCATATGCGTGGTAACGTATTCAAAGGAACATCATCCAACCAATCGCTTACTGGACAACATAACAGCTGCAAGTAACGCTGACCTGTTAAATTTCCGTCAATGAACACAGGTCCAATTACGGATGTTCACCACATTCCACACCACACATTAAGTGACCAGCGTACTTAATGGCGTGCTTGTCTTGTCATGTGTGGATTTCTCACATTCCAGTAGTGGGAGTTCTGGTGATTGACGATCCCACCCCTTGTAAATGTTGACTCGCTAGTCCATAGGATGTTCACAAAACACGACTTTTCCTGTAAGGTGTTCAAGACAAAGTTACAAAAGCTTATACCGCCTTTGAAGGTCTCCAGGCATCAGGTTTTGCACGACAGCACCACCGTAGGGATATGCACCATGTTCGTTAAAGATTTGCCACATCCATGATGCCGAGAATTCACACGCAGGGCTCACTGCCGTCGTACTACTTCGGGGATTTGCAAGAACATAGCCCAAAACTTCAGCAAGATGTACTAGCACACCGGCACCAATGGGACAACCGGAACGATGACGCTCAGTAACGCTTCCTGTTTCTCGCAGGCGCCGGACAAATTTGGAAATTGTCTGTGTAGCTGGATGCTGACGAATGGGAAACCGTACTTTATACAACCTCGCAGCCTTTTTTCATTCTGCTGGCATTCGCCGTACAGCAAGACCATATCACAGTACTCGTCATTCGTGAAGATAGCCATCTACCTGCCGACCTCGTACTCTGATTCACTCTCAATTCCTACACATCATTTATAGAACTTCGGATGTCTGACGTCATTCCACGTCAAACTTGAAATTTAGCATAACTACGGGTTATATCACGTAACCACTTTTCTCTTGCTCTCGCGTGTTAGCAGCCGGACATCTGACGCTTTGTTCACATTTGTTGTCTTCTCTGTAAGTGTTTCTGTTGAACCAAGTTCCGTTTTGTACTAATTAAACACCGCTCTTTCATTTTCTAATTGGACATTTTTGCGTATCTCTCTTGGTTTCTCAGTTAGTTTTGCTAAGTTCCGTATTTCGCCACTAGAGGCACTACAAACACGTCCAATCGATTGCACATTGTTGCTTTCCTATATGTTCGCGTTACTTCCGTGGCGGTACGATACGTGTTTTAAAAGTTAGAGGTGGGTAAACAGACTTTCCGAAGAAAGAACCCTGTATATGAATCGCTTCTGAGAACCAGCACAGTTGCTGACTGATGTATATGTTACCGGCAATGTATGAAAACCAGGCATTCTATAGAATGCCTGGCGTTTTTAGGAACAGCATGAAATTGTTAATATTTCACATATTTCCTAGGCATTCTATACAAGGCCTAAACAGAAACCGGCAAAGTATAAAATACTCTCTCTAATGATGGTTCTAATATGACGTGGCAAGGCACGTGACTTTCAACGCTCGTGTAAGACGGAGAATTCGCCATTTGTATTTCAGTCTTTGTTCGGAAGTCAAGTACAAAATACTCCCGCCAATGACGTTTCTAACGTGAAGTCGTAAGGCACGTGACTTTCAACGCTCGTCTAAGACGGAGAATTCGCCATTTGCATTTCAGTCTTTGTTCGGAAGTCAAATATAAAATACTCCCGCTAATGATGTTTCTAATGTGACGTTGCAAGGTAATTGACTTTCAACACTCGCGTAAGACGAATAATTCACCATTTGCATTTCAGTCTTTCTTCGGAAGTCAAGTATAAAATGGAAGAGAAAGGTGTATTTTCCCAGAAAGAATCATGAATGTTGAAATGCATCGTCGATTTTACGATGAACTGCCTAAAGTGCGAGACAATGCTGCCAAAAACAGTGTTTTCCTTACCGCAACTACTTACCAGAAGTTAGTGGGCAATGTAAAAAAGGCCAAGATCACTTCTAAGAAGGAAACACGGGACTATTGGCTACTGAATCGCTATGATGTGATGTTAGGGGAAAACAAAAGTAAACTGATTTATCCTGTTAAAGAAGGCATTAGTACTATCAAGTTCTAGATCAAGGACTCTGAGTTATTTAATGTGCTTCATGATGCTCATTTGGCAATTGGCAATGGAGGACGTGACAGAATGTTGAAAGAACTTTCACCCAAATACAAAAATTTTACTCGTTATGATATTGAACTGTACATTCACCTTTGTGAGCCGTGCCAGAAAAAACAAAAATATATAAAAAAAGGTGTTGTTATAAAGCCTATGGTTTGTTCTGAATTTAATTCCCGTTGTCAGGTCGATCTTATTGATTTTCAGTCCCAACCTGACAAGGAATACAAATTTATTATGGTGTTTTTATGAAACTCTTTTAATACTTTGCCTAAAATAGCATTAGTCATTGTATAGAATGCCTAGGCATTCTATACAATGCCTAGGTGAAATATATATAATATTTGAAAATTTCATACTTTGCCTAAAAACGCCAGGCATACTATACCTTGCCTAGGCATTCTATAGAATGTCTGGTTTTCATACATTGCCGGTAACATACACATACCAGCAGTGGCTAAACTGTCGATCGCGAGCTCTCGTACTACCTATCGTTTGTTTTATCGCGCTGGCGCCTGTTGTTCCATACGAACTGCCAGATCAGATGATAGAATGAATCAGTCAGACTACCCTCCCCAACCCTAACTACTGCGCATGGTCATGACGCATCTGCAATCTGTCACAAGAAGCATGCTGTTATCTCCCGCTCCGCTATTCGTCAATCGCAACGCCTACACTCACAGAAAGGCTAATCTGCCTACACTCACAGGAAGACATTCTTATTGTGCGTAAAAGTTGGTTTACTTATTGAGTGCAGATATAAGTTAAATTACTAAGCTTTGTTTACATAAGAAAAATGAGTGGAGATAAGAAACCGAAAACGTATCATTTCTATACTGAATGGGAGGAAACTTATTTCTTCACAGTGTTTCATGGCAAGTACTTGTGTTTAATATGTCGGGCTTCAGTTGCCATTCCTAAAAAAGGAAATCTAGAAAGATATTTTTCGTGCGCGCATAAGTCGTACCAAAGTGATTATCCTGCTAACAGTGAACTGAGAAAAATTAAACTTAAAAATTAAAAGCTCAATTAGGAAAACAACAGTTACTGTTTGCTATGCCTATGCAACAATCGAAAGCAGCGGCCGAGGCTTCGGTTCGAATTACTCGTGTTTTTATCAAACATAAAAAAACATTTCCAGGACGGAGAAATGGTAAAAGAAGCTTTTCTAGAGGCTAGTGCAGTTTTATTTGACAAATTTAAAAATAAAACTGACATAATAAGTTCCATTCATCCAGGAACTGCCGCTTTCACGTCAAACCATCACGTGACGCGCTGCAACAATGAATAGAGATGTGAATCAAAAACTGGACAAATACTTGCGAATCTGTTCTTTCTTCTTTTCACAATTTGACGAATCAACATATGTAGCATAGGTAGTTGACACTGCTCAACTAATTGCATTTATACGAATGGTATTTCCGACATGAAGTCAAAACAAGAATTTCTTACCATCCTTGTTCTCAAAGGAACAACTCGGTGTGAAGATATTTTCAATATATTTGCGGAATTCTCCCAAAAAATAAATCTGCCATTGAGGAAGATTGTTTGTATCACTACTGACGGAACACCTTCGATGGTAAGACATATAACGTATATTCTATTTTGAGTTTCTATTTCTATGCAAATTTGAGTTCGTTCTCTTAGATATTTTCAAACCTTAACGTTATGTCTTTTCCCTCAAACGAGAATAACGTTGGCAACAATCTGAGGTCGGAACGAGAGTGACGCATGTGTGTACTGATAAGAACGTTAGATAAAAATGCGATGTAGCGATTGCTTTGTGGGATTGATGTTATTCATGGTTGAGATCATAGACGTGCTGTTGATTGTTGTTACACTGTGATTTGATGTTAAATCGCTGCTATTATATTGAGTGCTCTAAAATTACGATATACATATTTGGCTAGTGCCAAACTATGAGTGTGGCGTAAAGGACATGCAAGAAGAATAAACCTATTTATAAGTACAAATATTGATCTCTTTCTTGAATGCCTATGGGACTGACTTTACACTGACTTTAGTACACATAACGTAATCACCGACACTTAAGGACTACGTTCTACAGTTACAGCAAAAAAGCAATTACGTTATAGCCATACCAATGGGTTCATTGCACTTTGTAGGGAAAATGACGATTTTCCAGACTTTACCTCTTTTCACTGCACTGTCAACCAAAATGCACTATGCATCAAAGTTTTAAATGTGAAAGTTATTATCGATATAACTGCCAAAATAGCTAATTCTCTTTGGGCACGAAGTTTAAGTAGGAGGCTTTTTCGAAACCAACTAGAAGAAAGTGAAGCTAAATACGAAGACCTGCCGTTTTTCGCGAATGTCAGGTGGCTTAGTAAAGGAAAGTTTCTTGAAAGATGTTTGAATCTCTTGCCAGAAATAATCGAATTCCTAGACGCAATGGTAGAAAATTATGCTCAGCCACAAGACGCTACTTGGCTACAAAATTTAAGTGATCTGACATGCCACTACAACACGTTCAACATTGAGATGCAAGGGAAATCGAATAGTGTTATATTACCACCCGGGTGGCGCAGTGATCTAAGCGATGACCTCTGATCATTGGTCCGAACGGTGTTCGGGTTCGAATCCCGGTGAGGCATGGGTGTTGTGTTTGTTTTACGGCACTGGCTCTCTCTTCCTTCCCTGGAACCAGTGACCCTAAATTAGGGACTGGCAACTAACTGCTTATAGCCCATTGAGTTGCTCACGGTGGTCGTTAAACCTCCAATAATAATAATAAAAAAAGAAGAGTGTTATAGATTTATTGAACTCGCTGAATGCTTTCGAATAAAAACTACGCCTGCTAAAATGTCAACTTGGTAAAGGAAATTTGAAAATATTAACCAATCTGGAAAAGCACACAACACTTCAAACTGATTACAATTTTGACGTATACATCACTGATGTAGAATTTCTGATAACAGAATTTGGCAGACGATTCACAGACTTGAAAAACTTTCAGCCCATCATGAGCTTTACGTCATACCCTTATGGAGAATGTGATATCGAGGACGTTTCATCAAACATTTCCTCTACTTTCCTCTTCGATTCTTCAGATTAAGAATCAGAAATAGGAAACTTCAATCCGACATAGTACTGAAGGCAAGAGCGTCAGATAACACATTTTTGACTTTATTGTCAAAAGAAAAATATCCCTGCTTGAGATCTGTTGCTTTACGGCTGACTGCTTTCTTTGGATCCACATATCTCTGTAAAGCAGCTTTTTCAGAAATCAAAATAATGAAGTTGAAATACTGGAGCTGCTTAGCTGATGCTCATTTAGAAGCGTGTCACCGACTGTGCCTCACTGAATAGGTGTCTGATTATTCAAAACTTTGTGAGGACATGGAGTACTATTTCATAATCATCTAAGAATTAATAATGATTTAAATATTATTTTCGGTATTTGCATCAACATCTAAGAATTAAATACTGTAAATAAAGAATCTGTAAGTAAAATTATATAATTTGTTTGAAAAATAGCGTTTCAGAAATAAAATATTATTTTTCTGTATTTGTTCCCAAACTCACAAAAACACACACACTAACAAAACACTCATGATATGGGTTTATTCCCATTTAAATATGCCTATATCACTGCGATAAACCATGATAGATCCCAGTACGGAATGATAGCTTAAGGTAGAACTTGGTTCCTCAAAGTTTGACCACTCCTGCTCTACACCGTATCTTCAGAACATTTCTATATTCAGTCAAGTCAAGTATGCTGTGAGTAAAAGTTGAGCTTCCCCTGACTCCGTATATATATCACGAAAAGGATATACGACCAAATATTATTACTAATATGTGGTGTTAGATCTCTTGTTGCACATTGATTTGCAGATTAAATTAATAGCATCATTGGAAAGGCTGAATCAAATTTCAAAACCACGGTTGTATCGAGATTCTTCATATGTGTAAAATCTTCAGTCTTTGGAGTCTTCTTGCCAATTCAATCTAAGAAGACAGGTTCTCTATGCTAGTGTAATCATTTTTTTTGCCTTGGAATGTGGTACGTGAAATAAATTTTTGTCTATATGTTCATATTTATTTAATTTATTGTGACTGAACCTGAAGAAATAGTAGAATACCAAATCTTAAATACGGCGCCAGTGTGCTGCCCTCTGGTGTGACATCCACAAGCTAATAATTGACTGATATATATATATATATATATTTCTCTTTTCGGATGTGACATTATGACCACAAGACCTAAGCAAAATATATTGAATAAATCAGGGAGTAGTTCTTGTTTGAATCGTACTACTGATCCAGTCAACATGGAACTAATTTTGAAATCATTACAAGATATCAATGAAAAGATTGACTCCACAAACCTTAAAGTTAGAAATGATTTAAGACAGGCCTTGGATGATAAAATAAAACATTGGAATCTATTTTGGAATTGAAGAGTGAACTGACGGAATGTAAGCATCTATAGAACATATGTCGACAAACTATGATTCAATTTTGGAACACCTGGAGTCATTTAGGAAAGAAAATGAAAGGCTAAGGATTACACAAGAAAATCTCTTGCAGCAGATGGAGTTCAAACAACTTAAATTAAATAAATTACAATGTGACTTTAATGAATCGGCGCAATATCCAAGTTAAAAAAACTGGAATTTCATGGTCTTGGGATTTTAATAGTATTTTTCCCAAAACTCCTGTATTTATAAATAAAAATCTTATTCCTCCATTTAAGGAATTATTCTGGCATGCTAGAAGACTGTTACATCAAGGATTAGTGGGATCAGTTTTGGTTAGTAATGGACATATCTATGTCAGGAAAAATTACTCATCACCGAGAAAAAAGATCATTTCTATGCATGATCTGATTGAGTTTGGTTTACCATCTACTTCCACTGATTCTGCTGGTGTATGACTTTGATATGCGAACTGACAAATGTAAACTGTATATGGTTTGTTATTATTATTCTACTCTATTTTATTTTATTCCTTTCATCTCTTGATTTGCTGCATTGGACTATTGCACAGAATTGCTGATCACGGGGGGGGGTATGGACTTTGTACTGTGTGTAGAGATAATCAACATATAATATTTAAGTAATCTCTGCAGGTCATTGGAGATTTTTGATGACCTATTTTTACCTAGCCATTACTTGTGCATATTTGCTGGAATTTTGATATGAGAACAAAAAAATCTGACTTATTATACGTAGTTTGGATGCTATTAGTTTATAGTATCATTTCCTTATCATTTCTTGGTTTATTATATTAGACCATCATACTTAATTATTATTATTTTTTATTGGAAAAAAAGAAGAAATTATAAGGTGTACAGAAGTTATTTACTTGAACCTAACTTTTATCTTATATTTGCATGTTATTGGAGTTGATTGGTGGAAATTCCATCATAGTCATTAGCTCTGTTTAATCACTGGAATTTGGGCATGGGGATTTGCCTACTTGTCAAATCTTTATAATTTTTGGAATTTTAGTATGGGAATTGGAAATTTAAACTGTATTTGGTTGGTCATTATTGTTCTATACTTCTGGATTCCCTCCTTTTCTTAGTTTATTACATTTGACTGGTCTATAGGGCTGGTAATTATTGGGAGGTATCAGGGAATTTGTACTGTGCATAGAGGTCATTGATACATATAGTTTTGTCTGTCATTGGAGTTCATAATGACACATTGCTCCCCTGTCATGTGAGCATACCTATTGGAATTTTGGCATGGGAACTGAGAAATTTGAATTGTATTTGGTTTGTTATTATTATTTTTTACTATTATATTCCGTTCATTAATTTACAGAATAGTTGTCACTAGGAAGAGATAGGGAATTTGTATTGCATATAGGGACTATTCATATAAATACAATTTTTATTTAATTCCTCTTTGTCATGAGAGTTGCTCAGTGACATTCTTCTATCCAGTCACTAAATATGTTTAGCTACTGGAACTATGGCATGGTAACTGATAAAAATTAATTGTACATGGTCTTTTATTATTAATACCCTATTTTACTATATTCCCTTCATTGTTAGGTTTACTACTTGATTGTACTACAGAATTGTTGATTACTGTGTAATGAGGTTATTAATATGTATATAATTTTATTGAGTTCTTGTATGTCACTGATTACAACTATTGGAACGTGCCTTGATGTTTGCATGGTACTTGAAAGATATTATGTTATGCAGCAATAACTAACTGTTAGATCATTTTTTATTTTATTTTACTGTTGTTGTTTTTTTTTTGTTCTTGCCAAAATAATATATAAATATAAGGAGATAAGGTCAATTATTTATTAATTGGTTCAAGGGGTGGCCACCATATTGTGCAATCCTGAAATAGTGCTTAGGAGAGGTGACTTAATCTTACAAAACTGTTTGGGGTACATTGATATATGACTATTAATTATTATTCAGTAGAGCACTTTAATGATACAATATCTAATAACCCTAAAAATTCTTTAAATATTATTCATCTTAATGCCAGATCATTAGTCAATAAGATATCTGATCTAGAGGCATTGGTCAAACTACTTAACTATCAAATAGATATAATTTGCATTTCGGAAACATGGTTTCCCTCTGAAGAATGTTGTCTACATCTCCCACTCTATCAAACTTTCAATAAAAATAGGACTGATTCTAGAGGAGGAGGAACTGCAATTTTTTGTAAAAACAAATAATTTGGACTACACCCAAATTGAAGAATTGACATTTATTAATTTTGATATTGAAATTATTACAATTGAAGATCAATATAATACAGTATAATTTCAGCCTGCTATCGTCCACCAACAGTGAGCCCTTCTTTATTTATTGAAAAAATTACTGATATACTTAATTATATAAATGTTACAAAGAAAAAAGAACTGTTACTTAGAAACTTTAATATTGATCTGTCACAAAACCTTTCATAATCACGAGAATTCATTTCTGCAATTGCTACTGCAGGATTTTATAACACTATTCTTTCAGCTACAAGAATAACTCAATATACGGCCTCAATTTTGGATCTATGTATAATAAATATACCTTCGGACTTGATTTTATCGGGTATTCTTAATTTTCATTTCAGTGATCATCTACCAGTTTTCTTAATTTACACATATAGTGATGTAAAAGCCTCTGGACCAACAAATACTTTCACTAGAATTATTAATGAGAATAATACGAATCTATTTGTAAAACTAGTACATGATATGAACTGGGATGAAATAATGCAGATTGCTAATCCTGATGTGGCTTATAATTTATTTGAAATAACTTTGAAGAGATTGTACAATAAGGCTTTTCCATTTAAAAGAACCACGTCTTAATCCAAAGAAGAGCGGGAACCTTGGCTAACAAGGCATTGTCTTAATCAGATAAATAAAAAAGAAACTGTTCACAAAATTCTTAAAATCAAGGTCACAAATTGATTATAATATTCTTAAAAAATTTAGAAATAATCTTAATTCCTACATTTGAGAATTAAAAAAAGATTATTATTTTATATTTTTTCTAAAACTAATCCCAAAGTAACCTGGAAGCACTTACACATATTATTAGGCCGTAGGAATGTACCAAAAACTTCGATTCACCTCACTCGGGGTAACATCGAAATTACTGATCAAACTGAAATTGCTAATGAATTTAATAATCATTTTATTGTATCACCACAACGTATAATACAACAACTTCCTAAGCTAAACGATCAACAATTACCTGATTACTTCAACTCATGCACTTTAAATTCGATGCATACTTTGGAAATTACTAGAACCGAATTAATCTACCAACTGCAGAATATTAACATAAATACAGAACCAGGTGCAGATGATATTCTTCCCAAAATTTTTAAAACTATAACTTTTTACATTGTTACTCCCCTATTATATATTTTTAATTCCACTCTAGCTACAGGTATTTTCCCAGATGCGCTAAAAATTGCAAAAATTACCTCTGTCTTTAAAAAGGGTTCTCTGGCAGATATTAATAATTATCGACTTATAGCTAAATTATCCATATTCGCTAAAATTTTTGAAAAATTACTATTTGTTAGATTATTTGCCTATATTGAAAAAAATAAAATTTTGCACAAAAATCAATTTGGCTTTTTATCAAATTCCTCAACAGAAATCGCCCTTTTACACTTAAAAGATAAAATTCAATCTAATTCTATTAATAATAAATTTACATTGGGACTTTTCATTGATTTATCAAAAGCATTTGATACTTTAAATCATAACTTATTATTATAAAAATTGTACGCAATTGGTATTCGGGGTACATTACATAATATATTTATAAACTATCTCACTGGTCGCCAGCAATATACAGAAATTGAACATACCTGATCTAACTTACAATCAGTCATTTCAGGGGTTCCTCAGGGCTCGGTACTTGCTCCATTATTATTCAATATTTATAGTAATGACTTCTGTACCTGTTTACACAATTCAGGTATCATTTTATATGCAGATGATGCAACCATATTAATACATGGAAATGATGCGATTGGTGCGACAACTACAAGTCCGTTTTACATTTATCACTAATTGGTTAACTAAAAATGATCTGGCTATTAATATCGACAAAACAAAAGTAATGATTTTTTCAAGTACGTCAACCCCCACCTCTTTAATTCAGAATATTAATTTACTTGGATCATCTATAGAAGTGGTTCAAAATCAAAACTATCTTGGTATCATTATTCAGCACGATTTAAAATCGAATTCACATGTTGACTACCTTTCTAATAATATATCAAGAAATATAGGGGTTATTAGTAGTGCAGTAGCCAATTTAACCCCAAAATTAATTATTTTATTAAACTACACTTTAATTCAGTCTCATCTAATCTATTGTATATCTGTTTGGGGATCGACTACTTTATACAATATGAAAAAACTTCAGTCGTTACAAAATAGATTCATAAGACTATTACAATTTAAACTACAAAATACTCAATTTTCAAATACAGTCTTTCAGGCTAGACTCAGTCCAAATGATAGTAATATACTAACTATTCAACAATTGTATATCTATATTATAGGTGAACTAATGTTTTTGAGAATTAAAAATGGTTACTACCAGGATTTAATTACAATAAGTACTCACAGTCATGATTACTCCACGAGACAAAAAACAACACTAATCCCCATGTTTCCACTAACAGAACGATTTAGATCATTTATTAATTATATTGGTCCTGCATTATGGAATACATTTCCTACTGATATTACATCACTTAATAATATTAATAATATTAATATATTTAATGATATTAATATATTTAATGCCTAAGTTTCCCTTTAAATGATGGAAATATATAATAATATTAATATATTTCAATCATTTAAAGGGAAACTTAGGCATTTCTTACTGACCAAAAGCTCATAATGTAATACCATTACCTTTATTAATTGATAGTACCACCCTAGCTGTGTTTGATATTATGTGGACTTGACTTGTTTATGTTGTTTTGCATTTCTTTTATTTTCATGAACATTTTGATGCTGTGGGAGAAGAGGGCAGACAGGCCTATCAGGCCTTTTCCCTCCTCATTCCCTGTTGTTACAAAAATACATTATTTGTGTTATATATTTATGATTATGTCATACCATGTCTGTAACAACTAAAATGCAATAAATGAAATGAAATGAAAAATGAAAAGTACACATCTCAAAAGTAAGAATATTTAGACATTGCTTATAAAATATTTCGTTGAGCAATATATACATTGCTCAACGAAAAATGTACTTTTAAAACATTTGCCACTAAATCAAGAAACTCACTTAAAATAACGTTTATTCTCTCAGATAAATACTACCTTCCCTTAACTGAACGCTCTTGTTTTCAGTCGTAAGGAAAATTCTGTTCTATACAGTTCCTTTGCTTTGTTTTTTATGTTACAACACTGTATTTATAGTTTAAGGTCATATTGTTTCTCTTAGTAAAATTAATTTCGTTTGTTCTTAACAGGTCATGATGTGTCTTCTGTCATGAAAGATGACTTTCTCTTGAGATTTCTGAGAGCAAGAAAATATGAAATACAGAGAAGTTTCGAATTTCTTAAGAGCTATACAGAAAAGAGGACAGAAAATCACGAAAGTTTCATACAACAACAACCTCATGTACAGAAAACTGTATTAGAACAGACGGTAGTTGGTATTCTCCCTTACCGTGATTCAAAGGAGAGGCTTATCTTCTTTCAGAGATTAGGTAATATAAGTTAACCAGGAGCTGGTCAACAAATTTTGGTATTTTTATAACGTCAACAAAATAAGCTGCATTTTACTAAATTGGGAACGCTGATCATGGAAATGACAGTAAACAAATTGTAATACTATTATCACGCATTTTGTATTTGTGTTCAACATACACGATATTCTACATATAGTCTGTATTAATATTGGTAGAAGGTCATAAAAATACCTTTGAAAGCACTATGATGGAATGATAGGCACACATTATATTCTTCTGCTTGACAGCATAGCAAATATACTAAGGCTCTAATTTTGTATTCAAATAGCTATTTTTTTCTCTTTTGAATACTACTGTCTTCCATTTGTAAAATCTAATAATAATAATAATAATAATAATAATAATAATAATAACAATAATCTATTGTACCATTCAGGATCCCATCTTCAATGGTAGTGTTGATCTATTGTATTTATGCCTTACTGAAATATTTCACCATGTTTATTCCTAACAGCACCCTATTTGCTTGGGAAGAAGACTAGATGATAATGTATAAAGCACATTTTGAGTGATCCGGCATCCCCAAAGTTAATAGCTATGTTGCATTTTCTCTATAAATTGTTGGTAGCCCTTTGTGTTCCCACGAAAGCCTTAAGCTATTAATTTAGTAGATTTCTACTCTGCTAATTCGTTGTGATTGCTTTAAAAAACGGTATCATTCTAATACTTTCTAATTTGTGTACTAAAAATGCACCTTATTTAAAAGCTTTGTGTTTCTCAGTTTGGGCAAATGTTCTTTTCCCAGCATTTTGGCCTAAAGCTTTTACAAAGTTTTTCATCAGACTGGTTTTATATGTAAACTTAGGAAAAATCTCTGATTCAGGTTCCACTAACAATGTATATTTAACACCTTGTATTCCAGAAACGAACTTGTTCCTGCATTCCCAGTCCTTTACAAACTAGTGTTGCCCTAATATCCCGTAAGCGAAGGACACAGCAGTAGTTCGGGAATCTACTTTGCAATCCAAGCAATTGTGCAATTGCATTCAAATCACGATATAATTGCTACACACGTTCTTTGTAATTTATTGCATTCAGCATGGTACAGATGCTTTTGTATGTTTCCTTCATACCAGCCAAAGCTGGCGTTGAGGTGTTTTTTCTTACATTGTCCGTCATAATAACCTTTAAGCTTAAATAAAAGAATTATGTGAAAGATCATATCAGGAAGACAGTGTCCGACCACAAAGTTCTTAAACTGCCCTTTGAATTAGGAAACTAGAAGCTTTGGGATAAGGTTCCCGATAGGAAAGAGAAGTGTGAGTGAGCTAGGGAAAGAAAGTGTTCTTGGGTCAGTTGTATCTGATCCGATGCAATAGGAAAGGGATCTCGGTAACGAGTCCCTAGATAAAAAAAGAAACACTGTAGTCAGTGTTATTGGAAATGTGAAAAGGCACTTCATAACTTAATCGGGCATCTAGTACTGCCATGATCATGTTGTCAAACAGGTCACAAAATTGACAGTTCACAATCAGTTCACTCAGGAACATGCTGTCAAACATTGTGTGGATCCTGTAAAACACTCATGTTTAGACATCTAGTGATCCAACTGATAATGCCTTCCTGAAAACTTGTCTAAGAAGAAAGGCCGTGGATATTGCTCTCACCTGGAACTCCATTTTGGAGGGGGACCAGGAGCGTCACCTTAGGAATGCAGCGCTTAAGGACGGCATTTGGGTTGTATTTTACTCTTTCCTTCTTGTGTCTGTTTGGGTGGGGACACACCGGCAAAGTTAATGTGATAACTGGTAGGTCTACCTTCTTATTCAACATCACTTTGTGGTGAGCTGACAGTCAACTCTCCCTCAGAAAAGAAGGGGAGCCAGTTGCCCTCGGCTTGCCTTGCTTTTTTCGTTTCTCATTATACAGTTGGTTTAGCTCCAACGTCTCCATTTTTGGCTTCCCACCGATGCTCATTATTTATGTTTACTCCCAGGTTCTTGTCAAAGTGGCCCAGGGTTTAGCCTGTTAATATATCGTAAGTTCCTTAAAGTGTCGTAAACACCGAAGAAGAGCATGACACTGCTTCCAAACGGCCTACCTTTTACCCACCTGTTTGTATAATAAGTTATCAAATTGAAGAGAAAATTCTGGAGGTGCATCACAGTCCTGGTTTTGTACATGGACATGGAAACTACTCCTTTATTTTCTGCACATGCATCATAACTTAATAAAATCATCTAACACTAAGTGTTGTTTCGGTAGTCACGTACATAAATGAAAAAAAGGGGTGGTCCAGTTCTTGAGGAAAAGTACTCTGATTTCTTTTTCAAAACATTAGTTGATGTTCAGAAAATTTGAGTCTCTGTGTTAGGATCGAATCATTCAACACGTGAAAGCAGTAAATACTTAAGAGTGCGTATCAAATCATCGTGCCCGACAGCTATGACCTATTGCTAATATCTATCGTTTAGATGTGAACTCGTCGAGTCTTAATAGCTAATGGCTAGTGGCAGTGCCTATCTCCTCATTTATCAACCCACACCCACCCACCCACACACACACACACACAGAGCTATCGACTGAAGATCCCTATTCAAGCAATTTACAAAAGTTGAATCAAGACTTAGACAAGTCGATAGATCTATGGCAAAGTGTGCCCTCTTGCTGGCTTGGGCAACTATATAATCACTGCGTTCTTTCATTCCCTTGAGAAATACCTAATTCTGAGAGATCCATTGTATATTTTCAAAAGAACATAGAAAAAACATTCGGACAGCAATTTTAAAACCCTAGCCTTGAATCTACCTCTTGAGGAGGCTTTCCTAAACCTTATCCGTTTGATATGAGATACCACTTTCATATGAGCTACCACTTTTCTAGCACTAAAACTCTGGATTTCTTAGGAGTGTGAGATATGAAGATCTAACCTGTCGAAGGCCACACGTTCTTTACCTCTGTACTCGAGTTTCTTAACGTCAACTTTCGGAAAAAATTCATCCTACAAAACCTCAGCCAGAACACTAGCCTTATCATCATCCACGAAGCTCATCACATATGGGTATGAGCTTCGTGGATGATGATAAGGCTAGTGTTCTGGCTGAGGTTATGGTATGAGCTTCGGTCTTGCGTCTGAGATTTTATCAGGATGGTCCACAGATCATTCTTACTATTCCCACCATCACCACGACGTTCCATTGGTGGACTCCGAAGGCACTGATTTCTATTCGAAGCGAAATTTGTTGATGTGTATGGGCTACCTGGGCCATATTCTGCAAAACTTGGTCTTCTCAGCCAGTAAATGGCACTCCTATGGAATCCTCGCTTTCAGCCGTCCTCACGGAAGCAATACTTTTTTTGCCCTATTGAGCAACATATATACTCACCAACATCACCCCAAGGCATTTCACCTGTCTACGATATGCGAACGACGTATTTTTCATATGGCCTCACGGAAAGGAGTCTGTCCCATTTTTCCTCGATAAAGTTGATTACATACACCCTACGATCAATTTCACTATGGAGCTTGAAAAAAATGATACCTTACCTTATCTCGACGTCTTAGTAAGCAAATCGCTGGACAACCGCCTTCGTACAGAAGTTTATTATACGCCCACGACTGTCCTCAATATGTTGCTCCACAGTGCATTTGGCCCTAATGATTACAAAACAGCCTTCTTCCATTCTCGAATTGGAAGAGGCTTAGCTGTCTCCTCCGATTTTCGTTCTAGACAATGCGGACAAAATACATAGTTACACTAGCCACTGAGGCAGGGTGCATAGCTTTATCGGAAAAACCAGAACCAGACGTGTTAATGTTATCAAAAGGTTTTAAATCTTGTCAAAATTTCGTGTTAAATCTTGTCAAAATGTTCTTTATCGAAAAAACCAGAGCCAGACGTGTCAATCTTTCTAAGCATCAACTTCGCTGTATGTTGTCTATTCCTTACTTACCAAATGCTTCCTATCAACTGTAAACCGCGCTCAGGAGGATGAACGTCGGTGTCCGCATAAGGATTCAGGCATCTTTATATAAAATGCTTAAGAAAATTTTTGACTAGCCCCCTCTTAATGAGTCAGGTGTTTATGCCATCCCACAACAGTATCTGGACGACTCCATGGATACTACAATGGAACGACCAAAAGTTCGTTTAGAATCAACGAATATGAAAGAGACACAAAGACCGGAAAAATAACTACTGCCATATCCAGAGAGGTCAAGTTCAAATCCGCTGATCTTATGAATGATATAAAGAAATTAGCTTTATACTCCATGCCCAAATCTGCTGACATTCACGAAACCGTAGAGATCATAACCAACAGCGAGGCTTGCGATGATAGCATCTCTCTAGAGTTGCCACGCATTTGGAATCAATTCTTCAAATAATGCTGCGTTTTCTCCCGCGGTAATGCGTGCCCAACTAACGTGACTCCTTGTTTCTTCGAATGAATAATCACATTTGCATTTATTCATTTATTCTTTAGCCAAGTCACCGTGTTCAAATTATTGAAGAGTTCTATTATTCAGTTTGCAGTTTGCTGTCTACCTTCCTTGAAAAAGACATCTGGTTGATGTGCGAAAACTTGAAAACTTTGATTTTTATACTATGCCAAGAAATTCGAATTACTAGTATATTTATTTATACTAATTTGGTGTTTAGTTGTAGAGGGTCACCAATTTACATGTTCTTTGGAAATAACGCAAGCATAATTCAATGTGCATTATTTGACGTTAACGGCATCCGTTCACGCAGACTTATACTAAGTATCACAACTCAAGATATACCATTCTTAATCTCTTTACTAATAACGATCAAAAGGATATGTGCATCTGTACATAACGGAATACATCTTTTCTCAAAGAATGAACTTGAACGAATGAATAACATAGATTGTGTGTAAACATCGCGAAGTATAAGTCTCTCGAGAGCGCGAGCGAGAGATTCGACATCCACCTTGCAGGTAAACCTACGTAAATAGTCCAAAACGCCATCTCACGGGCGACGGCCACAAGACACCCTACCAGTGACAACGATAGAAAAATCTCCAGATGTTTATACGTAACGTCCATTAAAGCTTACCTGGCGACCAGATCGAGTTTGACATAGCGTAATTTATTGCGGGGGTAACCTGTAGCTCTGGATATAGGTGAAAGTCTTGAGTCCAGAAAATGTCGTGGTAGCACTGGATTTGGAGAAGTCCGTTCTCTGTCAGCATACTTCTGTAGTTGGAGATTGTTGTGGTGTGGTGGTAGACTGTCGAGAAACTGTTGTGGTCTGGTGGTAGACTGTCGAGAAACAGTTGAGGCGTGATCGTCGAAGAACATGAATGGTGGTTTAAGACGATCAATATTGATCACCACTGGTTTGCTGTTAATGAGGAGATGGAAGGTCTTTTTGTTGGAGAAAACACTGAAAATGGACTGTCGTACGGTGACTGAAGTGGTTTCTTGACGGTGTCACGACGTATGAAAACGTGAACAATTGTGCAGATCACGATGAGCAAAAATGTGGGATTTGCAGTGATGCGCAACTGGCACAGGGATGACACTAGCTGCAACAGCTGCCCGACGAATGTTGTAGGGTCCATGGATTCCGTGGTTTCTTGTAGAAACTGCCCTGGCAAGTGAAGGGTAGAGCCATATAAGAGTATCTAGAGCCAGCACAAGTAGCTTGTATGTCGGGCTTCAAAGTAGTGCTTAAGCCAAGAAGCACGGTCGGAATAATATCGACCCACTTGTTCGTAGAATGACATTTGATTGCAGCTTTAAGAACATGGTGAAACGCTCTACCATCCTTTTTGCCGAAGAATGATACTGTTTCGTGCAACGTTTCTGTCCTAATAAGTTGGAAAATGAGCGAAAAAGTTGAGATTAAAATTGGCGTCCTTGATCTGTAGTGATTTTAAGTGGAGCGCCAGAGCAATAAATCCAACCACTGTAGGAAGCTTTAGCGACCGTATCTGCTGTGATATTAGGAATGGCTTCTGGCCATCTGGAAAATTTGTTGACCATGGTGAAACAGTGAGAAAAACCTTGTGACACATGTAGTAGACCACAATGTCGAGGTGAACATGTTTGAAGCGTGCGGACGGTGCGACAAATGCACCGGGTGGAGAAAAGGTATGCCGGGTCATCTTATATTTCTGACGTGCCAGGCATGATCTACCTCATGAGGAAATTTCTGATTTCATCGATGGCCATACAGAACATTGCTGGATAGCTTTGGTCGGTGATTGATCGTATGCTGGGGTGTGATAGGTTATGCACGCTGTAAAAAAATAGATCCGCAGAAACTCTTCGGTACAAAAGGGGCGAACTACAGCTATCGAGACATCACAACAAAGCTGAGGGGATGAGTCAGCGAAGTTCATGTACTTAAGAACTAAGCTGGTTGTTGCTTTGCCTGAAAGTATGGACTGTAGTTCAGAACCACTGTTTTGTGCTATCGCCATGTCGATGAAGTTAACTGGAGTTAGTAAAGTAATCGTGTTGAACCTGGAGAAAGAATCGGCAATCAGAATTGAAGAACCAGGGATGTACTGAATATCTGTGGTGAATTGTGCAATGAAGTCCAGATGACGCATCTGTCTAGGTGGAGCTTTATCTTTTATTCTGCTGAAAAGCATAGATTAGTGGCTTGTGATTGATGAAAATGGTGATGCGCGCGCCTTCCAGCATGTGACGAAAATGCTTCACTGCCGAGCATGCGCCCAAGAATTCACAATCGTAAGCACTGAATTTTTTCTTTGCTGTATTTAACTTTTTAGAGAAGAATGCAAGTGGTTGCCAAACCTCTTGAGTGGTTTTTGTTGTAAAACAGCGCAAGGTGCAATATCCGGGACGTCGACCATTATACCTGTTGTAGCGGCGGCACTGGATATAATACTAGAAGAGAAACCTGTGCCAGAGTTTTTACATTTTGCGAATGAATCACGTGCATCATCAGATAAAGTGATTAATATGTTAGTTTTCTTATTTGAACCTTTTAGATACTCACGCAGTGGTCCCTGCACCCGATCTGCGTGCCGAACAAATCTGCGATAAAAGTTCATGATACCCAGAAAACGACGAAAGTCATAAACGGTGGTAGGTTCAGGGTAAGTTAACAGAGTGTTTACTTGATTTTGAAGTGGCATGATACGTTTAGATGAGATGGTATGACCAAGGAATACTATAGTAGACTGACGCAGTACACATATGGAGGAGTTTAGTTGAATACCATAGTCGCTAAGTCGTTAGTAAACCAAGCTTAAATGACGCTGGTGTTCTTCTGCAGTAGTCTAAGCGATAAGAATATCGTCAAGGTATGCTGTGCAAAAATCCAGATCCTGTATGTAGGACAGTGTTGATGAAACCTGGATAAGTCTGACCATCATTTCTGAGTCGGAATGGCATGTAAAGAAACTCGAAGACGCCTAATGGGGTAATGACAGCCGTTTTCGGAACACTCTCTTGGTTTGCAGGAATCTGATGATATCCCCTGATCAAATCAAGTTTGGAGAACATTGACTTATATGTTAAAAATTGGGTAATGTCTTGTATATGTAGCACAGGGTAACTGTCTGGTACGGTAAGCGCATTCAGACGTCTATAGCCTCGACAGGGTCTCCAGTCTCCAGAACCTTTAGGAACCATATGCAAGGGACTGTCTCGACAGCTTTTAGAGGGGCGACAAATACCTTGCGAAAACAAGTATTGAAATTCCTTCTTGGCACATGCTAATTTTCTGGGAGGTAAACGCCTAGGCTTAGAAAAGACAGGGATTTCTGTGGTCTCTGTGTGCTGAAAAACACCGTGATCTTTATTCCTAAGCACGTCATCCGTACTTACGAGCTGTGTAAACCTTTTTAGTAACTCGTGGAAATCTGAAGTGCCGGAGACAGCAGTAATTCCAGTAGCTGGATGCGAAGTAGATTGACTTGAGGATTTGAGCTTTGTTAAAGTATCGATCAGAGAATTATGTTTGATGCCCAGCAGCAAACCAAATTGCTAAAGAAAATCAACTCCGATGATCGGAAGAGAAACTGAAGCAATAACGAATGGCCAGGAAAATTTTCGACGCAAATTGGGATCTAACGACAGTAGACGTGTGCCGTAGGTAATAACTACATAACGATTTGCAGAAAATAATTTTAACTTCTCAGGCTGTTTCGGTTTGGGCGAAGAGTCTGGAACAACAGAGACTACTCCAGAGTCAATCAACAATTTTAGACCAGTAGATCTATCGGGCAAAACGAGTCTGTGCCGTTTTAGGCCTTCGCCGCTTTCGGCCACAAGGGGCGGCCCTTCACTTTTGCCGACAAGAAAGAACAAAGCTGTTTACACTTGGTAGCAGCGTCCTTAAAGGTGCTGTGATACCAGCAAAGTTGAGATGTTTGCTTGTTATGGCTCTGTCGTTGAACTGCAGTAGAATGTCCACGACTCTCACGTGATGTTGGACTTACTCGAGGAAGAGGCGCTCTATTTGTTTCTGATGCATAGGAGCTTGGGACACATGCTGTGAGGAATCAACAACATTTACCACAGAAGATACATCAGCAATTTTATGCATGTGTTACCTATTACTTCCAACTGTGTTAAATCGTCATCTCTAACACTTAAGATCTGCTGCATACGCTTAGGCAAACGCTGTGCCACACGAACTTAAGTATCGCTGGATCTAACCGCTTATAAGTAAAGTCTTTCATATTGTGTAATAACTGCGATGATTTAGAATCAGCCAATTCCAATTCCTGCAATAAGAGTTAACGTTTCCGTTCTTCAGAGTCAGCAAACTGAGCAATAAGACATTTCTACAGAGCAATACATTTAACAGTAGACGGGGGCCGCAATAAAAACTGATTTGCTCAAGATTATTGCTTTCGATTGATGCTACAGCACGATTAAATTTAGTATCATCGTTGGAAATTCCTGCGTTAAAAACTGTGATTCAATCTGAGCGAACCGTAGAACAGGATTATTCTTCCGAAATGGAGGACATTTCAATATAACACGGGCCACCGAAACTTCGATATTGTCGGAATCAGACACCATGAAACGATTCAATAAGTGTTAAATCAGGCATGCAACGCTTTGGAAAACTAAATTGCCTGCCTCCGCAAAAATAAATAAATAAATAAATAAATAAATAAATAAATAAATAAATAAAAAAAGAAATACGATACAATCCGGCAGAATCCAGAGTCCTTGTCGTTGTGATGCGTCTAGCTCAGAAACAGGCGGGTGCTATCATTCGAGAAAAAAATGAAGGGGAACACTGGAAAGTAGTCATGTTGCAAAACGAACCTTTGATAACACTCGCAGGTAGAAGTATGATGAAGAACGGTTATCGAAAAACAGGGGTACTGTCGTTTCCAACCAGGATGAGGAGAAGCACTTAGTCAAAATCCAGGTCGTTTTCAATGTTCGAATCTTCTCACGATCACGTCCAGGTCACCACTTTGGTGTTTAGTTGTAGCGGGTCAATAATTGGCATGTCCTTCGGAAATAACGAAAGCATAATTCAATGAACACTATTTGACTCTAACGGCATCCATTCACGCAGCCTTAAACGAAGTAGCACAACTCAAGATATACCATTCTTAATCTTTTTACTAATAACGATCAAAAGAATATTTACATCTTTACATAACGGAATATATCTTATCTCAAAGAATGAACTTGAACGAATGAATAATTGATTGTGTGTAAACATCACGAACTATATGTTCATCGAGAGCGCGAAAGAGAGCTTCCACATCCACTTTGCAGGTGAACGTAGGTAAACAGTCCGAAACGCTATCTGACGGGCGACAGCCACACTATTTTAAGTAATACGCTGTATTTTGCTGCCCCGATGGCGCAATGGTCTAAGTAATTGCTTACGACCTTTCGTCAAAGGAGACGGTGTTCGAATCCTGGTGAGGCATGGAAGTTTAGATTGTCTTGCGGCACCGGCTCTCTTTCTCTCCTGGAACTAGTGATCCTAAATTAGGGACGGGCGACTGCTTATAGCCCATTGAGTTGTTCGTTAAACCCTCAGTAAAAAAACTGCTGTATTTCACTTAGCATATAGCTACATTATTCCGAAAGAAAAAGGAGTAATAGTTTATATGGTTGCTCGGTATTTGTTCATGCTCCGCCTTAGTAAGCATGCCCTTATCGCCTAGTCCCATTCAATTAAATTATCAGGGGAAAAGCTTGGGTATGCCTGGATGATGAAATAAATTTATCCAAATGCATTCTTGTTCAAAATTAACGTGACAAATACAAATTGCAGAATACGTCCAAAACGTGATGAGTGATTGTAAAGACTTCTCAGAGACGTGCAAGGGAAAACGTTTAGTCGACGTACTGAAGCAACATTGTGCTAGCTGTTGTGGAAATACGCAAATGACGGCAGTACGTCATCGAACAGGCTTGCACGCAACCTTGAAAAATGTTGCTCTGGGCGGAGTGCGTCAATTGAAGCTTGAGTTGGACTGTAAGTGGGAGAATGGTCCGGCACCATGCTTTATAAGACTCTTTAAGCTGGAGAGCGATAGGCATATTGGAAGCAGAGCAATTGCAAGCTGAGGTAGCAAAATGGCTAAATGTGTTAAAGGAAATGATCTCCAATCTCTGCAGTCAATTCTTGGAAATCGGAACAATAATCAGAAGTCCGGTACAAGAAAGCCCACGAGCTACAAATAGTCAAGAGACCGGTATTTGTTTCTAAAGGTGGCCACAGATACGCACTTTTGAATGTCATGTTTAAGTGTACGCCAGCAAATGGAGGAGTTTTATACCTGTGGCGGTATGTAGCGTGGAGTGAAGAGGATTTCAAGCAGGCGTTGAAGAGTTTCACTCCTGGTTCACTCCACGCTACATGCCGCCCCTGGCACAAAACTTCCACATTTGCTGGGGTGACACTCAGCCATTCAAAAGTGCATGTCTGCGGCCACCTTAATAGTTCGCAGCAGTAGCAAGTCGACAGCCAGCAACTCTCGCAGGACTTCTCTTCTGCTACGGGAACCGTGATATCGAGGCAAAGACGTTGACAGGTACGTTCGTCCACCACTTTATCCGCACAGAGTGCTATCCATGATGCGATGTTGTTCCGGAAATGACGCATTTCTCGTACACTCTTGATACTGTCGAAAGAGAATGCTACAATTTCTGTACCACCTCTTGCGATAGAGTAACTCATGTGTCGGGCACCCAATATCATTCATTTTCCAAATTCTTTTGACATATTATTGAAAAATGAGCTTTACCCATACCGCCGTCGAGTTACTGTTTGTGTGAATACCTATACACCTGCCAGGCGCGGTGGATTTGCCTACTAGTAGAGGAAGATGACAGCGTTGCGTTGCCAGGTACCATAGGCTATATGATTTCTCTTCTCGAAGTATATAAGAAAGGTTAATGATCAGTTTTCCATCAACAGCTAGAGGCATACTTATCGGTGATGTTTCTTCTTCGGATGCTTAAAAGACATCGTTCTTTGGCAAAACCCCTGGATACTCGTCTCTGTTCCTCTCTTTCCAAAACGTTATATTTGTTTTGGAGTTTAGCTACCTAGCACAGTATCTAAGAAAAGAATTTAGGGACAATACTTCCATGATATGGAGTGCATTTGCGCCGAACAAGAGGTAAAGCCGGCGCCGTTATATCTGGCTTCCCTGGCAGAAGTTCAGCAATTTCCCGCTGTGCGGGTTCAAAACATCTTTTGTAACTTATAGTGTATTATTTTATATGTAACAAGCGAGCCGCTGTCCCGTCTTTTTCTAACTATCTGATTATCAAGACAGATAAAAGGCGTTTCATTTTTATTTTGTATGTAGCAGGCATGAATGGGCTCTAAAGCGTTTTTACCTGAAACTTAACAAAATCTTGATTAGGAAAACATTTCGTTTCTCGATCTAGCTGTTTCCAATTGTCGTAGGAACACTATCTCGCAAATTTACCGCTCTTCGGCGTATTCCTTCCAGCCACTCTCTGGTGGAACTCTGATACGGTTTCTCTTCTCCGAGTGAATCTTCTTACCAATACCTGCAGGCCATACAATGAAAGCGCGACGTCCATCGTGTGACCCTCACCTTCGCCGATCAAGACGTAAGTACATAACCCTGCTGGCCTCATCCGACAGCTCTACTTGGATTTTTTCTTGGGGTTAATCCTAACATCTGCGTGCGCGCCACTGACCCATACCGCGTTGTCTACCGGAAAGATTGTGTCTCGCAAACAGTTCTTGGAAACAACTAAAACCGTAAACCGATACAGCATTAGTAATTGTAACACGTGTTGTGGAACCTTTATGCAAAAACAGTCCTCTGCCAGATTACGGTTACCTCCAAAATGTCAAAGGTCATTAGGTGTTATGTTGTCCGTTTACTTATTCCTGTAACCGGCCAGAACGAATTTGCTCGGAATTAGAAAAAGGGATGAAATCAGCTCAGACTAAAATATCCTCGGCCTAAAAGCTGGGCTGAACCCTGCTGGAATGGATTCATTTGGAGTACTGCATTTTAAGTGGTTTTAACGGCGCTCGAACGAGTGACTTGCAATACCAGAGCAACAAGAAACTTTACTGCTCTCCTTACTTTCTCATTCAAAGTGATCGTTCAGGGGCATGATTAACACTGATTATTTCTGACTGATTACCTGCCAAAGGGCCAAGAAAGGAGGGAGAAGATAATTGAATGGAGATTAGCTCTTCCCCATTCATGCCATGGGACATACAGCCAAGAATAAATGACTCGAGTAGAGCGTTTATCACCTGCGATAGGTTCATGGTCGGTAATGCTGGTATGAGAAGGGGAAGGGAATTATTTGGCCGTGGAAACAAGCATCTTACGTAAAACCCTGCCGATACGAAGCCATTTATGTTTAGGCATCGCCGAATTTTAGAGTCAATGCGTTTACAAGTTACGGCTTAATTTGGACACCCTTTGGTTTAGGTAGTTCGGCTGTTTCAGGGGTTAACCTAGAGAACTAAGCTTCTCTTTCTTCGCGAAGAAATTTTTCTTCGAGCGTTTATCGGAGATGGCCATCAAATGTAACTCACAATATGAAATATTCATCACAACTGCCTTTTGATGTTCATTAATTACTCACATTACGCATATCTTCACGATCGAATAAATTAAAGAGTTATTCAATTTGTGGCGACCCTTACATGCAATATTCATGTCTAACGCGCGATTCAGGTCAACTCCAGTGGTGACGGAAGCCGATATGTGTCGTCCTCCCGTGGACCATTCAAATCAGATCAGATCATATGTAGAGAATTTTAGGAAGGGAGTGTCTGACCCAAGGTTTTAAACAACCTTTAGAAATAGGAAGCTAGGAGATTTGGGCTAGAGTGCCCGACAAGAAAGTGACACGTAAGCGAGCTAGAAAAGCAGAGAAAGACGCCCTTATTTATAACCGGGGGTCCAGTGCCCGTGGTCCGACGGCTTAACGTTCCCATCCTACGCACGGTGGATATTCAGTGGTTCGAGCGTTCGTACCTGTATGGGATCAAACCTGACATTTCTCCGTGGCAGTCACGAACGTTACCCACTAGGCCATAGTCCATCAGCTGCCCAGAGGACCATTCATAGCAGACACACATTTATTGAAATCATCTGTCGCCTAATTTCATATGATTCTTCACATTAAGTTCTATTGGAGCTTCTGTTTAAGGAGGAGGTAAAAACTGCGATCACTTGAGACTCAATGGGGGTAACTTCAGATTTTAGGCCCGGAAACAGGAGATTGAATTGGGCCCCTCCTACTTCTTAAAAGAAAGAAAATTTATTTTTTTCCACAGTAAACTACTGAGTGTTACGAAACAACGCGGGCATGCACGGTGTTGGAAAAAATCCTAGAGGAATGTGGTTGAAAACAATTATTCTTTTAAAAGATTGTGGAGAAGCTAATGCGCGCCGTTACCCAGCTGTAGGCTGACAAATATCTTGCAAAGCCAAAGATAGAATGCAAACAAAACAGTGATACGATTGATCCGACTGTTGCAAGCATTGTATACAGGATTCAAAGGAAAGTCCTTATTCGGATCAATAACTGCGAAGGGTCCAACTGGTGCACAAATTAGGTATATGTATAGGAAAGAGACGATGGCCGATCGAATGAAAGTGATTGGAGTACCCCTAGCGGCAAAGGTAAGAAGTTAGGGCACTTAAGTCGCAAACAACAGGAGATCTAAACGAAAGTCCAATTACAAAATTGTAGCCCAGCGTCGAATTAACAGGAAAATACCTAGAGTACGCACGAGCTACCTACATGGACGGCTCGAAATGCTGTTAATTCGAAATAGATAAAACGTGTGAAGACAGACAGATAATGACACGAGATAGAAGCTGTGCAGGATTATTTGTAACACTGAAAAATGGTTACATGAGATATGCTTACTTACAGGCACAATGAATATCTGCGCGAAGTTAATGTAGAGCCAGTTCGAAGTGGACACCATCGGCTACAATTCACACTCGAAGACGTCTAAGAATAGTTTCTCGTACACTGTCTAGCATGGCAGGCGCCACTTTGTTACAGGTGCACACAATGTGATGTCGTAAATCTTCCAGATCAATAGGTTCTGTAGCAAACTCCATGCAACAGAACCATATTAATAGGTGGTACGATGGAGTGACCGTGGAGGCCATTCAACAGTACCACCATAAACAGTTATCTAGTGTCTGAAAGTTTCAACCAAAAACTCTTGATGGCGCATGCGCTGCAGATATCTGACGGGAACGTCAAATATTGGACCCCGTAAGAGATGAAGGTACAGCTGATACGTTAATATCCTATCATAGAAATTGGCTCCAACCAGTGTTTCGCGAAATGCCGCACCAAACGTTAGTTACCCAACGTACATAATGTCGAGCAGCTCTTCCCATGGATGAGTTGCTTAGAGCCCATTAATGGGTGTTATGCCGATTGACTATTCCGTCCCGTGTAAAATGGGAATCATCTGTCCACAGGACATGGGCCAAGAAGGTTGGATTAACCTCCAACGTGCTACATGCAAAGTTTCAGAAATCGAAACGGCTTCCCTGGTCTCAATCCATCAAACCTTGCACTAGCTTAACGCGGTATGGTTGAGCTTCATACTCGTTCAGGATTTGCCAAACACGTTGTCCTGCTAATCCGCATGCTACAGTTACTGCTGTGGTACTAATGCGGGGTTTAGCGAGGGCATATCCCGGCGCAGCCTCAGGATACACTGTAACACCCGAACCCGTAGGTCTGCCTGATTGCGGACGTGCTTGCATGTTTCCGATCTCTTGGAAGCGGCGAACACAGTAGTTAATAGTCCGTGCAGTTGCATGTTGATCAGTTGGAAAACGCTCGGAATACCGCCTTGCAGCTTGGTGAGCAATGCGATGACATCCGCCATAAAGTACGACCACTTCACCGTTCTCAGTGTTCGAGTAGCCCGCCATCAGTGTTTGCAACTTGTACGTCGACTGACGTTCAATTTCCCAGCTTCGGCACGTCACTGTCAACATTTGCATACGCATTTGAATTGTTCTCCATCGTTGGCCGGTATTTTGCATTGCCTAACCATCCAGCTACCGCGTGCGCTTTATCAGCATTTCCAGTCGTCCATGCACTTAATTCGTACATACCTTATGTCGTTTCCTACTAATTCGACGCTGCGCTACAACTTTGTAATTGGACTTTCGCTCAGATCTCGCGTTGTTGGTGACTTAGGTTTCCTAACTTCTTACTTTTGCCGCTAGGAGCGCTCCAATCACTTTCATTCGATCGGCCATCGTCCCTTTCCTATATGTATACCTAACTTGTGTACCACTCGGACCCTTCCGCAGTTATTGACCTACAAAAGGACTTTCCTTTGAACCCTGTCTGTATACGTCTAAGTAAATACCGTATTTACTCCAATCTAACGCGCATCTTACTTTTCAGCTAAGAAAATGCGTATTTTTCCATAATACTCGTAACTAAGACGCAAAAAAAACTTGAAAAAAAAATACAAACTTACGAAACTTACTAAATATGGCAATTTTTGAATTTATTTAAATTCCACATTATTCCAAATTATGCATTGCTCACAAACATCTCGCCATCTACATCCTCAGATATTTCACTGCACAAATCTTCATTGCTGCTGTCGGCTGTGGTTTCACTGCTGGATTTTTCGAAGATAGCGTCGTCTTCAGTGCCATCCATCGCATTGGCAATGCCGCACTTCAGAAAATACCGCTTAACTGAGTCATTAGGAATGAACACCTAGGCATCTACAATCCACTGTGCTACTACAGAGAGTGAAGGTTTTTTTACGCTTTCCAACCGTAGGTTGAAGAAGCGTATATTCTCCCGCTTTGTCCTTCCGTCCGTCTGTTTGTCTGTCTGTTCGCCTGTCTGTCTGTCCGTCTGCCTCTCCGCACGATAACTCGCGTAAAAAAGGTTCCATTTCGATGAAATTTTAGTATGTGGTAGCGGACCACCTGGGGACGAATACTATTGAAAATGGGTGAAGTGGGTTCAAAGGTCACGACATAGGAGCGGGATCCATTCCATTGTCCTTATGCGTCATAACTTCCGTAAATATGGTTCGATTTCGATAAAAGTTTAGTATGTCGTAGGGGACCACCTGGGAATGAACCCTATTGAAAATGGGTGACTTGGGGTCAAAGGTCAGGACATAGGAGCGGGATGCATTCCTTTGCCTTTATGCGTCATAACGTGTGTACAAATGGTTCGATTTCGATGAAATTTTAGTATGTGGTAGGGGACCACCTAGAGAAAAACACTATTGAAAATGGACGAAATGAGGTCAAAGGTCAGGACATAGGATCAGGATCCATTCCGTCGCCCTTATCCCATACTACACTACTGGCCACCTAAAATGCAACACCAAGAAGGACACGAGATAGCAAAGCCAGATTTACTGGACACATAACAATAGATACAAAGATGAAACGATTGAGCTTACAGGTCCGTGCAACTTGCGGAACACGTAGACAACAATAGTTCGTGTGGCCCCCATGGCTGGCAATAACCACCACTACACGCCGCGGCATCGAACGAAAGAGGCTTTGGATGTGGGCTTGGGGTATGTCGGTCTAGGCTGCTTCCACACGTTGCCACAGTTCATCAGGCGTAGCCGCGGGTGGTGATTGCTGGGCCACTCGGTTGTCGATCACCGACCAGACGTGTCCGATGGGCAACATATCGGGAGAACAGGTGGGCCAAGGCAGCAGTGACACCTAGTGGGCCGTAGAGAATTGTTGCCCGATGCGTGCGTGCCACGTGCTGGCGCGCATTGTCCTTTTGAAAAGTGGCAGCTGGCAAGTCGTGCAGGTAAGGGAAGACTACAGGGCTCCAAAACGTCGGAGATATAGCGGTGGCTGTTGAGTGTACCGGAGATGCGTAACAGAGGGGTGCGGGAATCATATCCAATTGCGCCCCAAACCATAACGCCAGGTGACGGACCGGTATGGCAATGCATAATGCAGGCGTCATACAGTCTCTCGCCGCGGTCCCGCCACACGTGGATCCGACCATCGTGGTGTTGCAGGCAGAAGCGGGATTCGTCGGAAAAGACAATGTCGTGCCATTCCGTAGTCCAGGTGCGGCGTTCAACGGCCCACTGCCGCCGCACTCGCCGGTGATGTAACGTCCATGGTAATCGGAGCAATGGTCGCCGTGCGACAAGTGCCCGGTCCTGCAGACGACGTCGAACGGTACGTGCTGACACAGGTTGTTGCGCAACACACCCTAATTCTTGCGCTAACGTTCGTGATGTGGCGGTGCGAGCCGTCAATTCTCGCTGCACAACATGCCTGTCCTCTCGTTCGGTGGTGTGCCGCGTCTGCGGCAATCGCTCACGTCGGTCCGTCCGTCCCTCCTGCACCAACCGAATCCATACTCACCTCACTGTGGCTGGATGTCGTCCTTCACGGGCGCCGATGTCTCGGTACGATAAACCGCTGTCGCGATAAGCCACTATTCGTCCTCTGTCGAACTCCGAAACGTGCTGGAATGATTGCCGTATTCTGCGACGAAGCATCAGGAAGCTTCCCACGCTCAGGCCCGGCAGCACAACACACTTCCGCTACTTACACCCCGACTTTTGTCCACCCCTCTTATAGTGCTTCTCGGTGGCGTGCCGGGCGCACATGATTTGCATATGCTTTGCAATGCTAATCGTTTCCATGTCCTCTCGCGGGCGACGCATGCTGCGAATTTCAAGCCAATCGGATGCTTCCTTCTTGGTGTAACATTTTGGGTGGCCAGCAGTGTATAGATGTTATTTGCACTGATTAATTACAATATGTTCTGTGCGGACAACAGATTCCTTCCTGCATTAGTGGAAAGTATTCCATGCAGTGTAAAACTCCAAAACTTGGTTTGGTGTGCCACGAAGTCCAAACAGTAGAATAATTTAAAAATCCTCTTGCTTAAAAATTGAAAAATGAATGAAGAGTAAACTGTGATACAGGCATTACTATGCTCTGTGGAAAATTTATCGATCTGCGATTGTGCAAGACAGCATTCTCAAAAGAAACAAACAATCGTTTGTAATTAGTTCATCCCTTAGATCGTTGTGGTTAGAAAGTGCTGAGCAATCGCATAGCATTGAATAAGATTTCATTCCTTTTATTATTTTTGAAAAATTCCGATATACTTCGTTGCTTCGTGGATTTTATTACATTCTTCATCGAATCATTATAATATTTCAATTATAAATACTATTTGTGAATTACTCCCGAAGTGCCACAAACGAGAAAACATGAAAGGAAAACTGCGTGGTTTTTATTTGGAAAATGGTAATAACTGTCTCGACGAAAATCTTCAAATATCAGGTTGTAAAGAAAGTTTCCGGAACAATTCATATATGTCGTGTGTAATGCAAGATACTGCGGGCCTGCGGTGACGTAAACAACCCAGAATGCTGTGCGCGGACACAACGTGGTTGAATATCAGTTGCACCTGGCGATGTCCAAGGAAGGTGTGCGCGCAATATTGCTCTGTGAATCCTTGAATGGCGTGAACGTTACGGAAGCACTTGGAAAATTGCGAAACGCATTTGGTGACGATATTATCGGACAGAGTAATGGCTTTGACTGGTATAGGAAATTCGACACTGGTGTACGAGTTTTGTCTGATGCGTCCAGAAGTGGCAGACTCAGTGAGGTTGAAGATGATACACTGCAATACGTGCTATCGACCAAGCCTGTTGAAACACTACAGGAACTGGAAGAAGGACTGAAGACTTCTCAAACGACCATCAACACCCGACTTCGGAACTTGGGATATTCTTGTAAACCGTGCAAACAGGTACCTCATGATTTTGTCTGACCAAAATCGGATGCAACGCTACTCTATTGTTGTTCTGTGCGTGAAAGTGAAAAATGGGAGGGGTTTTGCATCGGTTGGTCACGTGTGACGAAAAATCGGTCACATACATTAATGTTAAGGGACAAAGAGCCTGGACTAAGCAGGAACAACCCCCACAGAAGGTCGATAAGCCACCTCTTCACAGACAAAAGGTGATGCTGAGTTTCTGGTAGGATTGCCGCGCTGTAATTCACTATTAACTCTTACCGCGGAGCAATACCACCCCGCAGAGGATTCTTAGATACAACAGTTGAACCGTTTCTATGCTGCACTGCAAGAAAAGCGCCCAGCGTTGATTAATCGTCATGCTTCACTGCAAAAAAAGCGCCCATCGTTGATTAATCGTCGTGCTTCACTGCAAGAAAAGCACCCAGCGTTGATTAATCGCCATGGAGTTGTTTTTCACCAGGATAACGCTCTTCGACATGTCGCCTTACGGACCCAGCAAAAATTGCACGAGCTGGAATGGGAAATATTGTCGCATCTCCCTTATTTCCCGGATCTTACCCGGTCCGACTTCCATCTCTTCCAATCTCTGTCGAATTTTCTCGCTGAAAAAAACTTTATTAATGACGATGATGTGAAACGTTTCATAGATGACTTCTTCAACTCCAGTTCGCCAAACTTATATCGCAATGGGATATTTCAAGTCGTAGATCGGTTGGACAATGTCATCAGTTCCAATGGGGACTACGGGAACGATTAGGTTAAGTGTTTACGATTTTTTTAAGCTTGAAGTACATGCCTCTATTTTCCGGATTCTTTCTTTACAGCCTGATATTTTCAGTGCTTCTTTAACGAAACTCAACTTATTTGCTTCATAATCTCTGTAAGAGATAGCGTCACTTTGATCACATGACTGGTTGACCTTTATTTGCTCCTCAACAATTAGCTGACCTTTTCCTGAACTTAGTACTTATGTTGTTTTGTAAACAAGTTTGTTTTCCATGTATTTCTGCTGCGGTTAGCATGTATTTCTCGTAACTATCTTATTCCTTGGACCTTGTCATGTCCGACTTTCATTTCCTCCTGTCTCTGGCGAATTTTCTCGCTGAGAAAAACTTTGCTAATGACGATGATGTGAAACGTTGCATGAATTATTTCTTCAACTCCCACTCGCCAGACTTCTATCGCAATGGGATACTTAAACTCGTAGATCTGTGGAACAAGGTCATCATTTCCAATGGACACTACCTGGACTAATAGATTAAGCTTTTTGTGCGATTTTTTAAGTTTGAAATACATGCTTCTCTGTTTTCTGGATACTTTCTCCGCAACCTCATATTTACTTTTCA
Source organism: Macrothele yani (assembly GCA_039090855.1). NCBI lineage: Eukaryota > Metazoa > Arthropoda > Arachnida > Araneae > Macrothelidae > Macrothele > Macrothele yani. The sequence goes on along the minus strand of CM077010.1, from coordinate 71,637,453 downwards.
GAGCTGCGTAAATGCACATTTCGTTTCGTATTAGCTCAAAAAAATTGATTTCAGGATAAAATTTAATCTAAAAAATAGTAAAACTGTACTAGTGCTCCGCGTAGGAATATATAAAAAACGTTTCCAATCTTTCGCACATCAACCAGGTGGGTTTTTCAAGGAAGTTAGACAGAATCTGCAATCTGAATAACAGAACGCTTTAACAATTTGAACGCGGTGACTTGCCTTGACAATAAATAGATACGACGTTACATTCATTTAAAGATACGAGGTATCACGTTGGTTGAGCACGTGGTATCCTGGTAAGGAGAAGGTGTTACTTCAAGAATTAGTTACAAATTCGTGGCAACTCGAGTGAGACGCTATCATTGGGAGTATCACTGTTGGTAATGATCTCCAAGGTTTCCGGAATGGCTGTACATTTAGGGATAGAGTAGGTAGCTGATTTCTTTACATCATCCCACATAGGAGTAGCGGACTTGAATCTGACTTCTCTGTATAGGACCGTGGCTACTTTACCGTATTTTGCTTCCCTTTTAATGCTCGTTGACTCTGTACATACGGTAAGGTAGCCACGGCCGTTTCCAGAGAAGTCAGATTCAAGTCCGCTACTCCTATGTGGGATGATGTAAAGAAATCAGCTACCTACTCTATCCCTAAATGTACAGCCATTCCGGAAACTTTGGAGATCATTACCAACAGTGATACTCCCAATGATAGCGGCTCACTCGAGTTGCCACGAATTGGGAACCAGTTCTTGAAGTAACGCCTTCTCCCTACCAGAATATCACGTGCACAGCCAACGTGATACTTCGCATCTTTCAATGAATGTAACGTCGTATCTATTTACTGTCAAGTCAAGTCACCGTGTTCAAATTGTTAAAGCTCTATTATTCAGATTGCAGTTTATGTCTAACTTCTTTGAAAAAGTCATCTAGTTGATGCGCGAAAGCTTGAAAACGCTTCTCTGTATATTCCTACGACAATAAATCGGAGCACTAGTATAGTTTTACTATTTTCTACATAATTGATGTACTGTTCCTCGTTATTAAAATTTAATCTCTTTTGTAGGAATTTGGACCCCGAATATTTGCTCAATTGAAGAAGTTCTTTGTACATGCTTCGCACTTCTAGACTACATAGCACAAGATCCGATGGCGCAGATACATGGGATGCAGTTTATATATGATAATGTTGGTCTCTCCGCCGTCGAAACTCTTGCTCTTATTCGTCATTTGAATCTTTGGAGTTCCTTCATTCTTGTAAGTTTTTTTCATATTATTGAAGAATGTCATTGGAAACATTTGACAAAACAGTTTCTTCCCGAAACCATCTCTTTCTGGAGATAAAGTTTCAAAAAAATGGAACCAAATTTGTAGTTTTTAATTTAAACATTCTTTAAGCATTGCTTCACAGGTCAATGCGATTGCATAAGTTTCGACTTCCAGCAAAATGTTACTACGGTTTAAAGAAGCAGAACTCTCTATCACATGCATATCAATCAGCAGAGGTTTATCTTAACCGAAACAGATGCTAGCAAAGTCACACGTCGCCACAGGAGCAGAGTGAATCACTACTTTTTACTCGGGAGACAGAACATGAAAAAGACAATGATGCAGGGATATTGAACAAGAAACGGGCTGCGGACTTACACAGGAATAACAACAAGGCAGAACGTCTCGATATTCACGGGCACGCAGGCAGGGAAATCGTAAATAATTGGACCGAGAAATGTATGAAGGAACACAGGATTTCATTCCGGAGGAAATCGAATGTTTAAATCTCACTCGTCCAATGCGAGGAGGAATTCATGAGTGCTGTTGAAGTTATTTCCGTGAGACTCAGGGAAAAGATAAGCATACGGTGCAGACGAAACAGTAGCAGGAAGTACCACAGGAGGAGCAATAAGAATAGGGCGTCACTACATCAGGAGCAACAATAGCGGGCGTCACTACATCAGGAGCAACAATAGCGGGCGTCACTACATCAGGAGCAACAATAGCGGGCGTCACTACATCAGGAGCAACAATAGCGGGCGTCACTACATCAGGAGCAACAATAGCGGGCGTCACTACATCAGGAGCAACAATAGCGGGCGTCACTACATCAGAATCAACGAGAGCTTTGGCACGCCTCTCGCGCGTGCGCTGGGAAGGGCGACGTCTAAGTTTGGAATGGCACCAGAAGAAATCACCTGGGTAGGCGGAGGAGGATTAAGCAGCAGGGAAGGCGTAAACGCAGAGTGAGTCACTTCCTGCTGTTTATTTTCTGAATCGTGAGCGATTACCTACTCTTTCGTTTTGTGAGAAATTACAGAAGATCGACTGTGAAATTGCCCCACCCCGAAAGAGCTAGTCGAAATTCATTATAAATACAAAATTGTGATGGATAATACATGATTTAACTTCCAAGACAGTACATCAGTTTGACAAACTCTAAGACAGGATCGCCTAACAGCAATCAGTACTTTTTGTACAACAATGGGAAATTCAATCCCACAAGCGATGCGGTATGCATTGATTAAGCCCTCTAATTGTGTCATAGGGTATCTGGGAACATGCATGCATCATTTACGTGATCCCATAATTCAACGATATTCCTGTACGGCTGAAGAGATACACTTACAAGCGACTTCCAATGAGGTCCGCACCTCATCGATGGGTGACAGATGTCGCTGGGCATGGGAGCGTATGGACCTTTGTTCTACGTATGGACCGAATGGTATCTCGCTTAAAGACGGCCTTTGGGATACGATACTGATATTATAACACAGACTTTCCATCACGTCATCCGTGTACCTCCGGGTTGTCACCGTGTTAGTTATGCATAGAGTACTGAAAGTTACGGGGCTGTAGGATAGCGAGCGGCCAATGCCAAATTTAACTAATAGTTTATTTGTCTGTCACTAAAAGGATCACTGACCGCAATATTTTCGAACGCAGAGCTCTTACAATGATTCGTCGTGTTAGAAGCTTAGAGGCAATTAAAATGTCAATTAATGGAACAAACACAGACCCTTAGCGACCTGCGAAGAGGCAAAATGCGAAAGAGTAATCTTCGATAGTGCCCGATTAGTGGAGACTCCGTAGCGGTGAGTTGCAGGCTCTGAAAAGGCAGTTGATGTTGTGGCGAGGAATAAAATTGAAGATCCTCTTTTCTGGGGCATGTTTACACGTAAGACGCTGGAGAGGTGTTCAATAATTCTCTCGTGAGCAGCCGTCCGGAAATCAGTCTAGTACAGACGACGTGGTGAAATGAACGCAGACATGGGTGGTTGGAATTCAGATGACCTCTCCTGCAAAGAAGGACAATATTTACCAGGCGGAAGTGATGACGAACGGATTCCTCAGTCAACTCAAAAGTACGAGGTCCGATAAAAAAGTTCTGAGACTAGGTCGATATATAACAAAGTACTTACGCTAGTTAAATCTGTGCGTGATCTCCCTTAAAGTAGTCTCCTTGGGCAGCGATACACCGCTGCCAGCGTTTTTGCTACTGTTGGAATGCTCCCTGGAAGTCCTGTTCGCGAATCGTGTCAAGCACCATCTGCGAATCTGAATCTCGTACACGGTTTCAAAACGGCGATCCTTGAACTTCAGCTTCAGCTTCATCTTCGAGAACAAAAAGAAGTCGCAGGGGGCCAAATCGGCGAGTACGGCGGGTGATGAAAGGTAGTCATGCTGTTTTGGCTGCAAAACTGGCGTGTTGCTAATGCTCTGTGAGCTGCTGCATTGTCGTGATGGAGCAGGAAATCGCCTCTGCGCCACATTTCAGCTCGTTTGTGACGAATGTCCTCCTTAAGACGCCGCAGAACATCGCATTAAAAAGGGCGGTGACAGTCTGGCCCTGGGGGACGAATTCACGGTGCACAACCCCATGAATGCCGAAGCATGCTTTTGGTTGCGCTCCGGACCTGTCGGAATCTCTTAGGTCGTGGAGATGCCAGGCTCTTCCACTGCGACGGCTGTTGTTTGGTCTCCGGGTCATAACCGTAGACCCAAGTCTTGTCCTCCGTGATGCCCAACGATACGAATGTTGGTGCATTCACCACCTGCTGATGAATATCTTGACAGAGTTCGACACGCAGCGCCTTCTGTTCGGGGTTCAGAATCTTTGACACAAACTTTGTAGGAATGCGGTGCATGTTCAAAACCGACGTCAGAATCTCTTGCACTGTTCCGTATGACACACTGACGATGGTACCAATGTCTTGAATGGTTCCCCGACGATCCTCATGCACCAGTTTCCTAATTTTGTCCACATTTTCGGGGGTTTAGCTCGTGGGCTGTCGATCTGACCTCTCGACGTCTAGAAGTGCTATTCTGCCGCTCTTGAAGCGCGAGTGCCACTCAAAATACCTCGCACGACTCATTGCGTCATTGCCATAAGCCTGCCGCAATATTTAATGCGTCGCCGTTCCCGATCTGCCGAGTTTGACGCAGAATTTGATGTTCGCTTGCTGCTCTAGTTTGCAGGTCATACAGAAACCGCAGCTGTGTTCTGCACGTGGTCACCAAATATCGTGTAGCACAGCTTCTGATGTTCACAGAACGACACCAGTCGGCACAATGACTCACGAAGGTCCTGCGCTCAACCGCTGCTCGCGCATCAGCGTACTGTCATCTGTTGGTGCGCTACGTACTTAGTCTCGGAACTTTTTGATCGCACTACGTATCTGTCAATCTTGTCATCCGTGCGCTTGGATTTATACATGATATCGTGCAGCTCTTTACCTAATGTGCGTCATAACACTATGTGCTACTATGTGTGTGCGCGCGTTTAAAAAGAGGTGTGGTTTTATCCTTTCCACCCTTCTGGATGTAACATCCAAATAAGGGAGAATCACATCCAAACACTAGCATGCTGTAAGTAGGCATGCTGAATATAAATAGATAGTTGCGAATTGTGAATGATTGTACCAAAATGGATTATGGATATACAGCGACGAGCCATCATATTATGACCACTCCGAATTTAGAGAAATGAACATGCCTGGAGACCGAACGGTGGCGCAGGTGAAGTTCACAAAGCAATATACACTGCTGGCCACCCAAAATGCAACACCAAGAAGAACACGAGATAGCAAAGCCAGATTTACTGGACACATAACAACAGATTCAAAGATGAAACGATTGAGCTTACAGGCCCGTGCGACTTGCGGAACACGCAGATATCAATAGTTCGGGTAGTGCCCATGGCTGGCAATAACGGCCGCTACACGCTGCGGCATCGAACGAAAGAGGCTTTGGATGTGGGCGTGGGGTATGTCGGTCCAGGCTGCTTCCACACGCTGCCACAGTTCATCTGGCGTAGCCGCGGGTGGTGCTTGCCGGGTCACAGCAGCAGTGACAGCTGGTGGGCCATGAAGAATTGTTACACGATGCGTGCCACGTGCGGGCGCGCATTGTCCTGTTGAAATGTGGCCGCTGGAAGGTCCTGCCGGTAAGGGAGGACTACAGGCTCCAAAACGTCGGAGATGTAGCGGTGGCTGTTGAGTGTACCGGCGATGCGTATCAGAGAGGTGCGGGTGCTCACTGGTACAGTCACCGTTAATGCAGAAGCGGGATTCATCGGAGAAGACAATGTCGTGCCATTCCGCAGTCCAGGTGCGGCGTTCAACGGCCCACTGCCGCTCGCACTCGCCGGTGGTGTAACGTCAATGGCAATCGGAGCAATGTGCACCGTGCGACAAGTTCCCGCTCCTGCAGATGACGTCGAACGGTACGTGCTGACACAGGTTGTTGCGCAACACACCCTAATTCATGCGCTAACGTTCGTGATGTGGCGGTGCGAGCCGTCAATGCCCGCCGCGCAACATGCTAGTCTTCTCGTTCGGTGGTGTGCCGCAGCTGCGGCAATCGCTCACGTCGGTCCGTCCGTCCCTCCTGCACCCACCGAATCCATACTCGCCTCACTGTGGCTGGATGTCGTCCCACACGGGCGCCGATGTCTCGGTACGATAAACCGCTGTGGCGATAAGCCACTATTTGTCCTCTGTCGAACTCCGAAACGTGCTGGAATGACTGCCGTGTCCTGCGACGAGGCATCACGAAGCTTCCCACGCACAGGTCCGGCAGCACAACACACTTCCACTACTTACACCCCGCCTTCTGTGCACCCTTCTTATAGTGTTTCTCGGTGGCTTGCCGGGTCCGCATGATTTACATATGCTCTGCAATGCTAATCGTTTGCATGTCCTCTCGCGGGTGTCGCATGCTACGAATTTCAGGGCCAATCGGATGCTTCCTTCTTGGTGTTGAATTTTGGGTGGCCAGCAGTGTATATACAACCCGAGGACCGGATTTGGTTAGTACGGTGTTCCGAGTCAGAATGGGAAATGTTGCCGATTTATTGGTGTCGGATAAAAGACAAATTGTGATGACACAACACCTCGGAACTACCATTCCGGGAACGCCGCGGCTTGTGAGTTGTTCACGTGCCACTGTAGTGAGTACGAATAAAAGTGGTGCACGGATGGCCGAACGACAAACTGTCGTGCAACCAGTGTCTCATCCGCAGCTCATTAATACCAGAGGGAATCGCAGACTGTCGAGCATTGTCCACAGAGACACCATTGCCGCAGTGGGACAAATCACCCGCAGCTACAACAGTGGTAATTAGGCAATGTGTCACAGCACACGCTTCATCGTAGCCTCCTGCGCATAGGCCTGGGCAGCGGAAGACCCCACTGAGTTCCTATGATCATCACCAACAATTCATGAAATGGGCCTAAGATCATCAAGGTTGGACACTGGAACAAAATGGCCTGCTCTGACGAATCAATATTCCTGGTACATCACGTAGACGGCCGAGCGCGGATACGCCGACTACCAACGGAGGCTATGGCACCTGGATGCACTGTTGGGCGGAAACAGGCCGGAGGCGGCCGTGTTATACTGCGGGCGATGTTTTCTTGGGACACTTTAATCCCCATTATCCCAGTAGCACAATCTCTGATAGCTGTTAGGTAGCTGAACATCGTTGCGGACCAAGTTCACCTATTCATGGCAACTGTGTTCCCTATTGGTGATGGCCATTACCAATAGGATAATGCGCCAGTCACACTGCCAGAATCGTCAAGGAGTGGTTCGAGGAACATGCCGGTGATTTATTATTAATGCACTGGTCTTCAATTTCACCTGAGATAAACCCAATCGGGCATTTGTGACTCAACTTGGAAAAGCGGGTTCGCGCTAAATCATCACCACTCCGAAATGTGCGGGAACTGGAAGACCTGCTGTTGACATTATGGTACCAGATACCCTAGGATACCTATCGCCACCTCATAGAATCGATGCCTCGCCGAGTGGCCGCTGTTTTGCGGGCTCAAAAGGTTCTACAGCTTATTAGGTAGGTCGTCATAATGTAATGGCTCATCAGTATATCTTATAGGAACACGGAGCTCCCGGTTAATAACTTTACGTTATTTATTCATGGCGGTGTTTAGGATTCACGATCAGCCTTTAGGGAACAGTATCGGCTGAGAACCGTACAAAGCTGGACAGTATTAGCCTGTACAATTTCACTGAACTATAATGATGCATTAAAGTGTAGCGCTAACTTTCTGAAAATGGGCGAGATTACTTGACGTCCTTCTGTTTTCCTCTTTATCGAAATCGACGTCTTCATTTTTACTACCTGTGTTATACAAGTTGAGGAAATTTATGTTTGTTTTTCATTTCAGTCCTCAAGTTGAATGAGTTATCTGTGAGTGTTAGAGGAATTTATTATATTTGATTGTCTAAATTGTTAGGCTAATCTCTTTCGCCCAGTCATTAAGATTTCGGCGGTAAATAATCCATGAGTAATTATTTCTAAGTTCTAATGTTTACCTCCGGATTGTTCGCCAGTGCACGACCTGCCAACTTCAACTTTTAAATCACTAAACTGATCTTAAATATTTTCACTGTACACCATGTAACCCTTCCTTTCAGAAATCTTGAAAATTGTCATCGTCCTGGAGCGGGGATCGAACCCCACCTCCAGATTTCCGGTCAAGCATGCTAGTCATTACACTACCCAGGACAAGGAAATTCCAAGCAAATAAACATTAATATCTGAGAATCTTCAGATTTGCGCTAGTCAAAGCGATTCTTCATCATCGTAGCAATTCAAGACCCTTTCTCACATCTTTAGGATGTAGATCGGAAATTGCAGTGACGGAAATAAGTCATATACAAATTATTTCTTCTGTTAGATGGATTGGGAAACGATTCTTCCTGAACAAATATTATACATGGTAGGGATTAAACTGATATTTTTAACAATCTGGCGTTCCGAGGTGTTAGAGTATGTTTCAGAAAAAAAGGGCGATACATAAAGCACGAAGGAAAGTGGAAAGGATTTTTCAAGTACAACTTACAAAAAGATACCCTGTTCGCAGACAAACACTATAGTAAAAAAAACAGTCATCACTGCTTTTATATGCGTCTGCACTTCAAACAAAAGAAAAGAATTGCTATCTAAAAGTAACAGGCCCTTCATTTGATCTGAAAACTGCAAATTTCTGTTGGTTAATTTCTTTACTTTTAAGATGCTGGTGAATAAACGTTTTTTAGTCATTTGTCCTTAAAGCTGTGCTGTTTAAAGCTCAGGGTCCTTTTTCATGGATACCAAACCTAAAAAAGTAAACTTCATGTCCTTCTGTAACACAGTTTCTGTTAAAAATATAGAAGTTTATACAAATTTTGAAGATGACAATCCGATTTTTGGCGTAAATGTGACAAGGATGGTAAGTCAGATAATATCCGAAAACTTGAAAATTTTCATCGTCCTGGAGCGGGATTCGAACCCGCGTCTCCCAGAAACGCCTAGGTGTGCTAACCACTACACCACCCAGAACGACCAAGTTTCAAGTTTCCGATCAATGTTTCAAGTTTCCGATCAATTTTAAATTGATCGGAAACTTGAAACTTGGTCGTTCTGGGTGGTGTAGTAGTTAGCACACCTAGGCGTTTTCTGGGAGACGCGGGTTCGAATCCCGCTCCAGGACGATGAAAATTTTCAAGTTTTCGGATATTATCTGACTTACCATCCTTGTCACATTTACGCCAAAAATCGGATTGTCATCTTCAAAATTTGTATTATATGGCGTAATCCCGTATTTCTTTCATGATAGAAGTTTATATTCCGTTTTCTTGTTCACAGGCAAATGGGATATAAAGTAATAAAGCAACATTATTTTTTCCACGCAGAATGAGATCTCCAGTTAGACTTAGGTTGTCATTTAACGTAACAACCTAAGTGTAACTGGAAAATTCAGAAGACTACTTTGTTTTGCTCTAAATCTTTATTCGACGTTCCAGTACCTAAGGTATAGATCGAATCTTAAACTATGAAGGAGAAATATTTACAGCAATATTTTTTCTTTGATTTGGGCTTTATGTTTTACCTTCTTTTTCTTTCTTTTTTTCCACAAATAGGATAATTCAGAATTCCTTAAGCTGTTTATTTTGTTCTCACATTTGGTCGTTCTACCACCTTAGTGCTTAGCTTGGAAACCACAGGCTGATTCGCCGATCACAATTGATGTTAACTAGGAGGAAAATAAATTTCTCAAGGAAAACGTGTGGCGTATATCTTTAATGTAGCCTTTCTTTTTAACATTTCTTCTTATGTAAATTATGTTATTTCTCTGCTACATTTTCTTTCTGTCTTCTCCGAATACTTTTTTGGCAAAGACTCACGTGAATCAAAGGTAACTAAAAGGCAATTCATAGATTAAAGCGGTGAGATGTGATGGTACGACGAATGCTCATTTATTGATCGAATTTAGACTGCATGTTATCGTAATTACCTGTACTTTGCATAAGTTTAACCTTGCTTAGTTTTCCAGATCGATAAGGTGATTCAACCTACAAGCTCTTGTAGTTATTCAAATAAAAATTGTGTTAATGTTTTCGTGAAGTTATCCCACTATGAACCACCGCTTCAGAGCCTTCCGCTCACTGGTACAGTCTCCGTTAATGCAGCCCTCTCAAATATCAGTCATTCTTACTCCTTTCGCATTTTACCTCTTCTGAGGTCGCTAGGGGTATTTCTGCCTTCCATCATTTGGCGTTTTAATTGCTTAAAATTTTTTAATACGACGCATGGTCGAATGAGAACATTACTCTGCGTTCGAATATATTGCTGTCAGTGATCTTGCTAGTGACCAGACAAATAAAGAATTAAAGAATACTTCGATTAATCAGTACGTGTAGTCCTTCAGACGACCTCTGGTCGTATTAAACTTCTAATTGGATGGAACGAATTAATTCGGAGTTAGCAAAATTGATTGAAGTCATCTTGAAGCTGCGCATTAGAAAGCTTTGCTTTCCAAGTAGATATTAGTGCTTTTCTTAGTTAGTTTTCTTATTCGAAGTGGCTATTTAGGAGGAGGATTAAAACTAATCTTTTCAAACTGATTTCCTTCTGAAGGAGATGTGACAATGGCGACGAACTCAATATATTTCTACATATGAGTCACCTGTTTCTACAGAGTGATATGATATCCGTGTCTGGGGGAAGAGCTAGTAGGGGAACTAGCAGTTCCCCATCATGGTTTGCGGGTTCATGGAGCAGAGAATAAAGGAGCGCTTATCAGCCGTATTAAGTATATGATCGGTACTGCTGATGTGAGAGGGGGGAAAGGAATTGTTTTGCCGTAACTTTAGTAAAAGCCTGCCGCTCTGTGAACATTTGTGTTTGGGGAGAGCAGAAAATTTAATATTACATCTTTATGCATGTTTTTTCTTTTAACGTATACCTTCTGTAAGTGCAGTATGGAATATAGCTGTGCTGGCAACACACGTACATAACTGAAGGACATCACATGTCATAAATCTACATACATTCTTTCTGTGCGCATGTGAATGTGGATGTGGGTGTGCACGTGTGAGTGGTAATGCAACTCCAAAATAAATTTCTATGGACGATTAAACACCACCGGATTTGTGACTCGCTTTTGGACAAGGTTTACTAAATCAGCTGTATTTTCAATTTTGCACTTTATCGCTCTCATGCACCCCACTCTTGGTTTTATTTGCTTTGTTTTTACCCCATCGCCCTTATTCAATATATTTAACTTAAAAGGATATCTCAATCTTTAATATGTTCTTCAGACGTAATTTGTGTTCAGTGGTGTGCATATTTTTCTCGACAAGTCATATACCGTCATTATATGTAGTCTTCTCTTAATTTTCATTATGCTATGTTTTCAGGACTTCCTTTTTTCTTTTCAGTTAAAGACAGGTTATCTCGAAATTTCAAAGTTGTGGCTCTTCACCCGACAGTACATCAAAAAACAGAAAAAACAGAAATCATGTTCTAGTTTTTTTTTCATGTCTCATGTGTTATTTTTTCTTTTACGTTTTTATGTGTATTGCCCCCCCCTCTGTGTGTCAGAGTGTGTGGCACAACAGCAAAAATTATGACCATTAGCTTTTAAACCAGCATTCTTTGTGTTTCGTAAAACTTTTTTATGGAACCGAAACATGGAACTTAAGAAATGTGACTTGGAGTTAATGAGTTAAGTGCTACTTAGCAAGAGGAGAGACTCGGGTGCCATTGTTCCGGGATTATTTCTGAATCTTAATTGCCTATCTATGAAACTTTTACTTCTTCTATTCGCGTTATTAGGCACACGCACTTCCATTTTTGCTTTCCTAAAATTTCTTAGGTATTTCCATCGTGCAGACCATAATTGTTCTCCTCACTTGCACAGAAACTTTTCTTTATCATCGATTTATATTTTAATCTTATTGAAAAAAGTATTGTCATATAACAGTTCAAATGAGCAAGAACTGAATACTTGTTATTAAAGTGGTCTACAGAAATTCCGGTGTTTGAAATCAAATTGTTAAATCTTATGACGCGATTTTCAGATAAAATCAACATACGCAATCCTGTTTTTCTCTACTACTTCAGATTATTTTTACATGATCCAAGTTCTGCTCAAAGGTTCATACGACGGTAGCGATGTGGTAAAAATATTTAGAGAACATATTTTGAAATATATATGTCAAAGTCATGCTGTGCTGAAAAAACAGACGGAAGGTTGTTACTTTATTTGTCAACGCTTATTTTTGGTGCTTTGGAATAAATGTAAAGGATCAAAGCAATAATGGGGCGCGATTTAAATTTTGCTGGACTTGTGTTAAACGGTAAAGATTTAGAAAAACAAGAAGGCTACACAATTTGCAGTATCTATGGTATGGAAAGAAGCAAAGAACCATAATGACGATTAACGATTGCTATTTATGTCTTGTAGAAGTGCAAGGGTACAGTGCAAAAAAGCCGAAGGACAATGTGCATACGAGCATTCAATCAGCAGTAAGGGCGAGATTTGCATGATATGATTCTCTCGCTTGATGCGGACTTAATGAGTTGGAAAATGTGCCATCAGATTCGAAGCGCAATAAACCAGGTTCAGGTGTAAGAAAATAATATATGAAAGCTCAGAGTGAGTGATTCAATACCACTCTGAGCTTTCATATATGTTCTAATCCATATACTTTATCAGTTCTGGCGGAGCTCGATATTCTGCGGGTGAGAAGGGGTGAGCGTTTGTTGTCCACACTCCATAAAAAGCTAGACAACAGCGTAAAAGTGCCAATAGGAAGCTTGACGTTCCATGAAGAAGAGGGACCAGATAACCGCTCCTATGCTGCTGGAATGCACTGTATCTACTGTTGTATGGTAAGCGTTAGCTCAATAAACTTTAATTGCATATTTCCGAGAGTTGTATTTTTGAACATTAATGACCCGTTATCTCAGAACTTATAAAAGATACAGTTTTGAAATTTATACCACAGGTTTGTCTCTAGTATCTACAGACTTTAACACAATATTTTTGTAATGTGATGTTTTGGTGTCCTTTTATGCATTTTTATGTTTCATTTTTTACAACGTTTTTAGTGGTTCCTGAAGTAGAAATCATACAATGACAACTAAAATTAATTTTAAGAAAGCCTTGTGTTAAAGTGTGTAGCAGTATGTAGAAAACAAACCCTGAAAATTTAAGCCACTTCTTTCCAGTGGTTCCAGAGATAACGGGTCTTCAATATGTTACAATTAACATCGCCGAAATACAACCTGCCGAACCTCCTTAAGTAACGCGTCTGAACTTCTACCGTTTCAATTATTGAGTACTAATTTCAAGACTATATGATTGATCAGGTAGAATATTATATGTAAACGAAAGGATTTTAATTTTTCTTTTCTTTATTTTTATTAGAGATGCTTACCAGTAAGGATTTCACAAATCCATATACTTAATGCATCAGGTCTGGTGAAACTGGTTTACAATATGTTAAGACCATTCATATCAGAAAAGATAAAAAACAGGGTAAGTGGAATCACAGATAATTTCAAAACTGAAAAAATCACGAATATATTGCATGCATACTATTTATGATACATTTTATTCCTATATCAGTTTCACATGCAAATGCATAATTTCCTTATTTTTATTTAGGACACTTCAAATATGACATGCTTCCTGTCAGCTATAGAACAAAATGAGAAGAATAACAACAATTGTGATTCAAAGTGTCGTAACAATACCTACTGAACCAACTGCACAGTCTTTTTTTCTTTTCTTTTTTATTTTATTTATAAACGAATGATCACTGGTTTCCCAATGCAAAATGATCGCCTTTCTGAAAATTATCTCATTGAACTTATGATTCAGTCTGATATGTCGTCGTAAATGAAAGTATAAATTATATCCCCCCCCCCTCTCCCACACACCTCCTTACGGGAGTAGATTTGTAATCGACAAAAATAAACAAATGTTCAAAGGCTCGGTATTTGAGGATACAGCACCAATAGAAATTGGAAAGGGAGTGAGACAAGGTGTCACCATACCTAACAAACTCTTTAATGCGACATTGCAAAATGTCTTTCAATCATTGAACTGGGAAAACAAAGGGATAAAGATTAATGGAAATTATTGAACTCACCTTCGTTTTGCTGATGACGTAGTCATTTTTGCCACTGCCTCTTCAGAGCTTGCAAAGTATGGTCCAGGAACTTTCTGCCAAGATTAAAGAAGTGGGATTAAAAATGAACTTTTAAGAAGACAAAACTGATGTACAATGATTTTACAAGAAAATGAAGATTTATGGATTAATGGGGCAAAGTTGGAGAAAACCAAAGCTGGAGAAAAAGTTAGAGAAAACCGATACACCTTCATTTAACTTGGACAGCAGATATCAAGCAAAGGTCACATTGATGAAAAAATTAATTCACGTACAAAACTTGGTTGGAGAGCTTTTGGAAGAAACTGTACTATCAATCTTTGCGAGAAATATGCCATAACGCCTTAAAAGAAAGGTGTTTGATCAATGCATCCTTCCAGTGCTTACAAATGAAGGGGAGACGTGGACCTTAACTAAAAAAGACATACAAAGACTACAGACAACTGAAAGAAGCCTGGAGAAATGCATGCTTGGTGTAACCAGGAAAGACAAGAGGAACTCATGGATAAGGAAATGGCAAGAGTGGAATACATCATGATCAGAATAAAATTCCTGATATAGCAATGGTCTGGTAGGGTGGAGCGAAAACCACTTTTTTTTTTAAATTAGAAACGTCACCATGTGCAAATAGTTGCGATTTTTTTACTGAAATAACCCCCGAAATATGGATGACATTATTCGATATCTTAGGCTTCCCCAAGAACCTCGAAGTTTGAAAGTTATAGGAGAAAATGCTTTAAAAACACCTGCTTTTTCCATTTTGTAATTATAAAAAAATACTCTGTCACCATGACATTTAATATCACCTTTGAGTGTATAAACACGGGTAAAAATTCAGCAGACGTGAGTTAATTTTTTAGGCTTTCCCAGATCCCTTAAAGTATGTACTTTTTCGCCAAAAATGTCATGATGAGTTGCGTAAGCATCAACTTCGACAGCAGCCTTACCGTTACCAATTCGGGCATAACATTAACAATCCCCCTCTCATACTTTCTGGAAAACTCGTGTTGATTTTTAGACTCATAGCTGGAGGCCTTGCGCTCTCCTTAGTTTTTGTTACTTTCTTCAACTCACCCCACCCCCTCGCACACAGCGCAGCTCCCTTTGCGAACTCACTGAGTCATATCATCACAGTAGCATCGATTCTTTTACGATAGAGTGCTGGTGGGTGCTCCATCATAATGATGCAACAGTTTCTTTCACTCCTAGTGATGTTGTTTGGATCGCACCGGTACTTTCGTTTTATCGTTCAACTACTTAATTAAGATGGCGGAAACAAGAAATAAAGCTGATTGTCCTATCCTAGGGAGCTATAAGATGCATGAAAATGTGTTGCCTACGTACGAAGATGTAATGCGCCATTGCTACCTTGTGAGGAATACTCTTAGGCAGGAAGGTGCAAATTATGAGCCTGCTGCAGCAGAAATAGCACGTATTGTCGCGGACAAAGTGCTGAGTACGTAGAAGAAAGCATTTCTTCCGACATCGCTCCACAAATCACTTGTAAAACGTATTACAGCATACAACACTGAAATCCAGAAGCTGGAAAAAGATGCTACAAGAATAGATGAAACCTACAGGAAGAAAGTTGAACAATTTCGTGCAGATTCTCAATGTATCTTTAACAAATGCTCGTGCAAGTGCAAATGTTTTAGAACCTGCAAATGCAGCTCTGCAAAAACGGCACCCGTAAAAGGGCGAGACTTTTTAATGGACCAGAGAACAAACAGAAGAATGATAGGAGGTGTGCTTGACGCCAAAAACCACCAGTGTACTGAAGAAAAGATGAGCTCGACAAAGGGATAGGAAAGAGCATGTCGGTAGGAAATTACAGAAAACTGCATCGCTGAAATGGGTCCTGAGATTCGAGGATGACACTTCAGAAAAGGATACAAATATGAATTCTGCGGCAAAACCACACGAGCTGGGTCCCAGTCATTTGTTGGCCTCGGAGAAAGATTGTGATTTCACTCCACGTCGCTCTTCAAAACCTAGGCTTCAAATGATACTGTCTGCATTTTCTAGAAGAAGCTATAGGCGAGTCATCGACGATCGAGCGGCAGTTGATCTTGCGTTTGCGTTGCTTCATGATGTAAGTGAACAGGTTCAGTCGAAAGAATGTAATGCACCTGTTATTGACCGGCAAAAAATACGACGAGAAAGGAAAAATACCCGTCAAACAACAATTCAAGATGAGGTAAGCTCGTCTGGTCGCAAGATTGTGACTCTATTTTTGGACGGAAGAAGGGATGAAACTCTTACGAATACACAGACAGATGATGCGAAGTAGCACAAGCGAAAAGAATGGGAGGAGCATATTACACTTGTTGAAGGACGGGGTTCGGTCTACTTGAGACATTTTACAACGAAGAGCAAGAGTGCAAAGGACATTTCCGACGGTAACTTCAGCTTATTGGACCAGAAGGCCTTTGATTTGTCGGAGTCAGTCTTTATTGGAAGTCACGGGGAAGTGACTATTACCTGCACAAATGCAGGTATAATTAGGCGCCTGGAAGAGAAGCTCAATTTTTCTGTGCACTGGATTATATATCAACTTCATTTGAATGAACTGCCTTTACGGCACCTCACTGAAACACTCGACGGGAAAACATCAGGTCAAAGAGGATTTAGTCGATTGATTGGAAAGCCCCTGAAGACGTAAGCAGACCTTCTATCGTTAATTTCCAGAAAATTGAATTTTCGTTTCAGTCCGACATTAACTTTGGATATCTTAGTTCGGATCAACTTCATTTGTGGAAAATTTGTAAGGCAGTCTCTTCAGGTGATTGCCCGCAAGATCTGGCAAATCGGGGTCCGAGAACCATTACACATTCCTGTTGTCTGACCCTCGCAAATCGCATTCTACGTTTGTATGTTGAACTAATAATCCAACACCACAACTTGTCTCATTATCCACCTTCATAATGAAAGTATATGCACCATCGTGGTTCACGATCAAATGTAACGGGATCTGGAGAACGTGCTGGCCATACGAGTCGTTCAATATCCTCGCTCTCAAGACACTCCTGGACAGCTACTGTTCGATGACATGTTGCGTTGTCGTCCATGAAAATGAATCTATCACCGACAGCACCACGGAACATGCGAACATGAGGTAGCAGAACATCATTAATGTATCGTTGGCCAGTCGTAGTCCCAGTTGGAAGCACATAGAGGGACGTACGGCCATTGATCATGATGCCAGATCATACCATGACACTACATGTCGGATATCGGTCCCTTTCCTGTATGTTTGCTGGACAATATGCAGTACCACTATCACGCCAGATCAGTTGTCGTCGACAAACAGACGATAGACTGTATCTACTCTCATCTGAGAAGATGACAGCAGACCAGTCGCTATCAGTCCAATTGCGATGTTGATGGCACCATTGCAAACGGGCGGTAATTTGACGTCTGGACAATGGGATGCACACAACTGGACGGCGGGCGTATAGTATTCCTTCATGCAAACATCTGGCGACAGTTTTTCGTGAAATCCGCTTGCCAGTTGCAGTCATAAACTGATTTGCTACCTCACTAGCTGTGCTGCGCCGGTGTCTTTTTGTTGATAGCACTATGTAACGATCTTCTGTAGGTGCCGTACTGCGAACACGACCTCCCCGTGACATTTGCTACACTCTCCATTTGTTTGAAATGATTTCCAAAGCCTTGAAACAACACTGTGGCTGACGTCGAACTCCATGGCAACATCTGTTATTTTTCGCCCTTCTTCAATCTTGCCAATAATACGGCCACGCGTAAAATCATCTAGGTGATGTCGGGAAGACATACTAAAAATTGCAAGTTCGTCAATTGATTCTTTTCCTTTCAACTTTGCGTTTGAACAACAACGGTCAATACGTGTCAAATCCTTTATATCTCTTATCAGCGCTACGACGTCACGAACAAGTTCGGCAATCTAAAATTTGCATACGTACAACACGTCTTACTGTATCCCGTACTAATGCTAATTTCCACATTTTCCTGCCTTCCATTTTTATGGTTGCTATCGTTGCTATTGTCATCTGTCCTTAGCAGTTGTCCGGCAGTGTATTAAAGGACATGGTGACACAGTATATTTTTCATATTTGAAAATGGAGAAAGCAGGTGTTTTTAAAGCATTTTCCCCTATAACTTTCAAACTTCGAGGTTCTTGGGAAAGCCTAAGATATTGAATACTATAATTCATATTTCAGGGGGTCATTTCAGTAATAAAATCGCAACTATTGCACATGGTGACGTTTCAGATTTAAAAATAAAGTGTTTTTCTCTCCACCCTACTGGACATACTGCCAGAAGGACCGACCACGGGAATTTTAGGCTGAATACCAAGGGTCAGGAAAACACCCAGAAGGGGGCCACAGGAGAGGCAGGTGGATGAAATTTGAAAGCATGAGGGGCTGGCATAGAGCAGATTGGTGCAAGGCTGACCGTTGTGGAAGAAATTTGGGGAGTCCTTCATCCGGCAAAGGATTCAAAATGGTTGATGACAATGATGATTATGATGATGATAATATACATATAATCCAGCACATATTTGCAAGTTATCTGGCACGAATTAATGTTTTATATATAGTGCAAGTTATGTAGCACGAAGCAGTGGCGCTCCCACGGGGGTATCCCAAGGGGCTTGGGCCCGACTTGGGATGACAGAGCGTAAAATTATTACCTCGAAGTTTTAAACAAAATATCACTATATGCGATCTACATATACGTACTTCTTAATCATGTACCGTATAATTATAACATAAAATAATTGCAAAGGTGTAGTTCTGTTATATAAATTTAGAAAAATCCAACCAGCACAAGAATTTCATGTATTGCTCCTTCTAATCATTTAACTTTCTTGTTCTGTAACATTACCAGTAACTGGATACGAATAAATGTATAAAAATCAACCACCTTCTTAATTGTTATGGCCCCTATTTTTCCCGGTAAATTTAGGTGTCACCTCCACCGTGGGAAAATTCTGTGCGTCACGGAACATGCCACCCCCTTTGGAAATTTCTGGATGCGCTACTGGCACGAAGTAATATTTTACACCTGTATTCTTACAAGCTGAGAAAGAGTCACAACTCAGCTAAACTTACGTTCTTGAATGAAAAATAACAGTATAATTTTGGAATTGCGAAATATAACCATAGTTCACAAAAGACAGTTCGGCCAGATACGGAGCAGATATATTTTGTTCAATAGATTGTTCAGACGCAGAGATATTATCGGAATTCAGATGGCATTTTCTCTCTCAAGCGGAAGACTATGCATTGTAGGAAGTAAAGAATTATTAAAGTTTTTACTCTGCTATCGATTATTCTCAATGTCTTTATCACATACACATTTAGAAACAGAGGTGGCGTCTTAAATAGTTAAAAATATATATTTACATTCCCTGCGGAAAATAAGTGCAACGATAGAACTACAAAGCATGTGAAGCTAGTGGAGGAGCCTTTGTTAAAAATAAGAGACATACAAGAAATGGTTCGCATAGTGGATTGGCATTTTTTTTTATTGGAGGTTTAACGACCACCGTGAGCAACTCAATGGGCTATAAGCAGTCGCCCGTTCCTAATTAAGGGTCACTGGTTCCAGGGAAGGGAGAGAGCCAGTTCCATAAGACAAATGCAACCTCCCGGCCTCACGGGATTCGAACCCGGACCCACTTGGACGAATGATCAGAGGCCATCGCTTAGACCACTGCGCCACCGGGGCGGAAATTGGCATTATCAGACGGCTATATATTAAGAGCACGGTTTGATAACGACTATACGTTATCAAACCGTGTTCTTAAATTGTAAGAAAACTTTGAAGTGGAACATACATGTATATTGAATGGCCGTACTTTGAAATACTGCAGCGTATGGCAAACTTAAATCAAGAGTAAAATATTCCTCGTGACTTACAGTTTCTAGTACAAAAAAAATTAATAAAGCGCATGTCGTAGCTAGCGTAAAGCTCGTATAGAAATACACAGTTATGCCTTCCCTTTATTAAGCAACTGAAGCTATACGACAAAGGGTTCTTCATATTGAAAGGTATCCAAACAAAAGCGAAAGCAAATGAAATCGGACTTCCGAAGACAGCTGGGGTGTTACATATTCACCCAAAAATTTGCAACATCAGACAGAAAATCAGTGAGTAAAAAAATAAAAGTTATTCAGTCATACGTTTAAAAGTAGCGATATCGAATAAAATAAATACCGGGCAGAATAAAAGTTATAATTATTATTAATAATTAGCCAGCTAATGGTGTATATTGGCAAGTGCATCGATTACCTTTTGAATATTTCAATGAACACAAAAGAGAACAAATTTTCATGTCCGATTGATAAGTGCAGAGATACGTTTACCGACGACGGAAAATACAAATAGCATTTGCTCGAGTTTCCCAGTATTTTGCATTTCCAAAGACGAGGTAAAATATCGATGCTGCTTTTTTGGTTTAAGAACCCAGACACAGAGAGAGTCATCACCGGGGATGTACCCGTCAGCCAAGTTATATCTAGAGTCATCACCTTGGAGACACACTCCGGGAAGACAAGTCACACGTAGAAGCTTCCTATTTTTCTGCGATAGACTGGTAGTACAAGAACAGACGGTGTGCGTATGTTTCCAGGATACATTACAGGTGAAATGCTTTCTCTGGAGAGAGTCATCACCGGGGATGTACCCGTCAGCCAAGTTATTTCTAGAGTCATCACCTTGGAGACACACTCCGGGAAGACAAGTCACACGTAGAAGCTTCCTATTTTTCTGCGATAGACTGGTAGTACAAGAAGAACAGACGGTGTGCGTATGTTTCCAGGATACATTACAGGTGAAATGCTTTCTCTGAACTTACTGTCATAACGTTTGCACAATCAATATCATCTACTGTAAATAAATCTAGCAAATTGTATGTGCTTGCATTGTTCTGTATCTTTATTGTTCCGCTATCTGATTTTAATTATAAGGACTGCAAGTTAGGTACCTAAACGGTCTGGCAAAAGGGACATGGGTAATGAATTACCTAGGTGAACAAGTTATCCACTTCCATGGTATTAAATACAGCAATTTTTCATCACCTTTGCAGGTAAAATACTATGATCGAGACTGAAAGATTGTAATTATTCTTTTACCATGAACTGCAGAAGTTCTGCAGCCCCGGTGGCGCAGTGGTCCAAGCGATGGTCTCTGATCATTCGTCGGAGATGGATCCAGATTAGAATTCAAGTGAGGCATGGATGTTGTGTTCGTCTTACGGCGCTGGCTCTCTCCCTTCCCTGGAACCAGCTGCCCTAAATTAGGGTCGGACAACTGCTTACGACTCATTGAGTTGCTTACGGTGGTCGTTAAACCTGCAATTAAAAAAAAAGGAAGTTATATTCTAAGTTACAGACCGTTACTAAACAGAAAATGTACGTGGTCAGTTTATTCATACTACGCTGTTACGACAGAGTTATGCCAGTCCACACATTATCAAGCCATCGAAGTCTTTATCCAATATTAAACTGCAATTCAATGGTTCGGAAGATTTTAGCTTTTAGGAAGGAAAACTAGATTTTAGCTTTTGACTGAATTACTTTTTATGACTAAATTACATTCAATTTCGAATGAGGCCTTTAAAAAATGAAAGTTTGTTGACAGGAGGCGTACTAGTCGTGTTTTGTTACACCTTCTTGTTGGAAGATGAATACTGGTAGATCTGTTTTTTTTTATTGAAGGTTTAACGACCACCGTGAGCAACTCGGTAGGCTGTAAGCAGTTGCACGTCCCTAGTTTAGGTCACTGGCTCCGGGGAAGGGTGAGAGCCAGCGTCATAAGACAAACACAATATCCACGCCTCACCAGGATTCGAACCCAGACCCATCTCGGAAGAATGATCAGAAGGTATCGCTTAGACCACTACGACATCGGGGCGGCGATCTGGTTAGAAATGACGTGTTTTTATTTTTCACATGCATTCGTGATTTAAAACAACATATAAAATTATAAGCTGAAAATGTTTCGACGTAACTAAAGTTATGCCTTCATCAGAAGCAAGTACGCCAACAGTACGTTCAGTTAGCTAAACAGCAGTTTGAATATAGGAAACAATACAAATAAACTCGAAATTGCTCAATTTGAATCAGGTGTGTTTATCATTGAGAACAATCTCCCGGAAGTTCAAAATGTTTACAGCTGGGCCTAAATCTCTGTTTAAAACCACATTTTTGTTCTGAACGGTGACTCAGAGCGAGGCCTGTACACCCCTATATCACTGCAAAATTAATAAGGGCAATGAAAGAAGAATATCTTGAGATTTCATCTCCCTACTATCGTAAACCGGTCGAAAATGTTCCACAAAGAATTACAGATGCCATTGTGGGCAGAGATGGGAACACCCGTCATTAATGTCTTTAATTTTTTTGTTTTTCTTTTTTTGTTTGAAGGTTTAACGACAACCGTGAGCAACTCAATGGGCTATAAGCAGCCTCCCGTCCCTAATTTAGGGTCACTGGTCCCAGGGAAGGGAGAGAGCCAGTGCCGTAACACAAACACAACATCCATGCATTACAGGGATTCGAACCCGAACCCCTTTCGGACGAATGATCAGAGGCCATCGCTAAGACCACTACGCCACCGGGGTAATATCTTCAATTTTACTTTTGTCCGAATTCGCTTGACATGACACTGTTTTGTATATTCCATGACGCACAAAGAACTAATATAGAAGGAATGCATGAATATTTCTTTACCGAAGTGTAACCACCCAGTAACGTTTTTGTTATTTTACATGCGTCGTTCTGAAGCAGCTTAGTCTAATGAACAGTTTTCTAGCTCCCGATTTTGGCAAGCCATGGATCGAATCCCAATTATAAAAAGATCTTGTGTTCATTCTCATATAACTGACACTGGTTTCTTGTCTTTTCTGTTGGGAACAGTGTCTGTTTGTTAATGATGGGTAGCACAGCCTGGCTAGAGTTACTCACGAGTTTCCTTTAATTTCAGCGTTCCAAAGATTTGCTCATCTACTATGAGGTATGTGTTTGGGCAAGTGATGCAAGCAATTCAAGAAATATTGTTCTAAACCTGCTAATCATTACAGATTATTGAGCCTTTTAGTAATGTTCGTTACTAGATGTATTCCACTACGGACATCAAAACTGTTTAGACGAATTAAGATTAAGACTGAACTTTCCATCCGTAAATCATGCACTTTGTAACCACTTGTTAACACATCTAAGAAATTAATCACTTAAAATTAAGAAGCATTCTCCAATGCTTCAGACTGAATATTTCACTTTTGGTAAGGACATCCACATGCAACTGCTTAATGATTTTGTTCACTATAATTCGAACTCACTCTTACACTACGCATACTTTAGCATATCAACTTGAGCTGTTAATTTGCTGATGTAGTCCTACGAATGTCATATTTCCGATTAAAATAATTTTGTGTTAGCACAAAAACAAACTTTTTTGAGTACTCAGTGTCGTAATAACATGATCCTCTGTTTTTCAGGTAATTTTTCACGAAAAGGACAAAAGAACTTTGTTGGAATACATCTCACCTAATATTTTGCCAGAAGAGTTTGGAGGAATCAACGGGCCACTGAGCAATGATCACTTGCTTGAAATTATGGACGATTATCTACAAAAACTGAAAGAAGAACAACATTTCTTTTTTAAAGAACAATGCACACGTTTCTAATAGCATTAGAGATCATGAAACACTGCAAAGATTTGTGTTGTACTGCAAGTTTTGTTCCCTGTACATAGAAAGAATACAGCTTTCATATGATCACGTAAATCTGGGTTATTTGTAAGTGTCGAGTGTATACGTAACAGCCGAAGTGCTGACATATTGACAAAACTGTAATCTGACATATTGACAAAACTGTAATCTGACATTTGAAAATATCAACTACGAATCTTATTCAGTTTCGAAATTACTAGGAATCATATCGAAATAAATGAAGAAAGCTAGATTTCAGTTGTTCATTTTATGATTTTTACCAATCATTCTCTGAACCATTATTACAAAAAGCGTTCGGTCATCTCTGGACAAAATAGTATGATTTATGACTACTAAAACTTGTGATGTTGAGATTTAATAAAAATAGCAATGTTTGTTCACAATGAAATGTTTATTTAAACTCGACTATAGTTTCGCAGAATGTTTGGCTCTTCAAAAGGTCTTTATTATTATTATTGAAAAGAAAGGGTAAAATACAGAAAAACTATGTACATTTAAAATATGTACAAATATTTACAGGGAAAAAATAACAAACGCCTACGACAAAGTTGACTCAGCAAAAAGAGCAACATTAAGATTGGCAGAGTCTGCTTACTCGCTAGGAGTGTATTAAAATAAAAAAGTCTTTGCCAGTCAACCCTAAGTAAAAGTCAATGATTCCAAGATCACACAGAACATTCAGATATGCACAATACAGGTTATTGATATGTTCTTCCAAAATATGTAGAGTAATAACGGCGCACAGTCATTTAGAAAGAAACAAAAACAACAATTTATAACATAAAACATCAAAATAAATCAACGCCTCACCACAAAACTTGTTAAGGTAGAAGTTCAATGAATCCATCATGAACACGGTACCATTGGAGACCAGGAGTCCATTTGGAATTAAAGTCACTTACGGTGTTTTCCGAAACTGCGACGTCATAATCCACTTGGAGAATCGCACAGAGAGAGTCCCGAAAGCTGCAACACAGAAATCTCCGTGCCACAGTATACGAACGAAGCGTTGGATGATCCACACTACTGTGATAAAAAAGATATATCGTATGTTTGGTCTGCAGGATGATAGTTTCACAAACAGTGTTATGGCGAGTTGAAATCGGTTGATGCCGCTGTAAATAATGGTAGTTGTACATCGTGTGAGAGGATGAGCAAACTTTCTGAAGCAGTTGAAACAGTAATGAGAAGAGCGGTTGGAGCACTAGACAAGATGAGTGCGCATGGGTAACATCTCCTATTGTCGCACAAAAATAACCGTTAAGGGAATTTAGTCTCCGGAACCAGAGCGGTGGGGGGGGGTTAGCATCCTTTGGTGGAGGTGCAGCCAGTGGGTATCAATGGATTTCGGGGACACATAAATTGAATGTGCATCAGTCCAAATTGCTTTCAGTTCCGGTGGTGAGATATCAGGGAGTGGAGTAGGATTTTCAAGGTAAGTCACAAAATGCTGGTGAAAAAGTTTCATGCTAATTGCGTGAGGCATAAGTGGTGCATCGTTCAGATAAATAACGAACGGAAGGCTGTGTTGAGCAGAGGAGACTGATATCAAACCCGATTGGTTGGCAAGATAAGGATACAAACGGCAGATTGAGGCTTGGATCAGGAGCAGCTGCGAACCATACATTGGAGTGTTCGGCAGAGAAGGCGAGATTTCAGTAAGTTCTTTCCATTGAAGGTCAGTACCCACTAGCTGTGAAACCTTCACAACTCATTTGGCGAGCCAAGGGGAGAAGTGGAGGTAGGTAGAAGAGAGAGACCAGATAGTAGAAGTATAGAAAAGCGGTTATGCCAAAAAATCGTTAGTCGTGGAGGGTGGGAGACTGACAGGATGCAAGGAAGACCAAAGGTGTAGAGCGGTTTTGTAAGTAGAGGGAAGGCTGGGGAGGAGGATAAACGGATAAAGGTCCATCCGCAGAAACGTTGAGACAGAAAGGTGGAGACTCCGGGGAAGGAAAAAGAGTATCGATAATGGAAAAAGTGCTTGGATGCGACAGGATTAGTTCACGAAGAAAATTTGCAATAAAAAAGGCTATGTTTCTGAGAGACATCTGGAAGATTCAATCCACCAAAGGAAATAGGGAACACTAAAGTGGTCTTGGCTGTCCAATGAACAATATTCCAAATAAAATCGGTGAAGAGACGGAGTTTTCTCAGGAGGAGGTTTGGTGGTAGTCCTGCAATCCAAGCATGGAATAACTTAGGTAGAACGTAGGTGTTGATAAGAAAGGTTCGACTAAAAAAAGAAAGATTGCGCTTGATATGACGAAATGGAGCCATGCTTTGAGCAATAGTCTGTGGCACGGAAATCCAAGTAGCTTCAGTCACGGCAGTTTGTTGGCCGATGTAAACACCAAGTAACGTTACTGCAGCGGACGACCAGCGGGCCGACCAAGGCCGATCACCGCGGGTCGCCCAAGCCCCAGCCCAAAGGCCAGTGCATTTCTCTGGATTGATGGAAGTACCAGAAATTGCAGTAAATTCTTGATATAGTGTAGTAAGGTTACGGAATTCACAGTCCTTTCGTACAAAGACAATCAAATCATCGGCATATGCTGAGAGAATCGTCTTGCGATGTCTTGTAGAGGCAATGCTGCGAAAAATGGATGGACGTAATCGTGTTCGTAAACTGATCAGTAGTGGTTCAAAAACAATAGAGAAGAGTTGACCCGACAGGGGCAACCCTGACGGATTCCGTTAGTGAAGGGAACAGCCGAGGTAAGGAAAGTGGAAGTGCTAACACGAAACGAGGCGTTAGTGGAAAGATTAGAGATAGCGTTGCAGAAGAGAAAGGGGGAGCCAAAAACACGAAGGACCGAGAAGAGGTAGGGATGGTCAATAGAATCGAAAACTTGTCTTTGATCTACGTTAAAGATGGCGAGACGTTCTGCAAGCTGCGAAGCTAGAGTATAAAGATTACGTATGGTAGTTATATTAGTAGCAATAGAACGAAAAGGAATAGTGTAGTTTTGGTAATAATGAATAATATGAGGGATTACGGGGTTAAGACGAGACGAAAGAATTTTAGCCAGAATTTTGTGGTCAGTATTAAGCAAGGAAATCGGCCTCCAGTTAGTGAGAAAGCAAATATTGCCAGATTTAGGAATTAGTCGCATGAGGGCAAAAGAGAAATCAGAGGAGGAGAAAGTAGAGGAAGTGAGAATGAAATTGAAGCAAGCGAGAAGAAGGGGAAGTAGAGTCGGAAGAAACTTCTTGTAGAATGCAACAGTCAAACCATCTTCTCCTGGAGCGGAACGTGTATTTAGGCTGTGTATGGCATTACGTATTTCAGTTGGAGAAATAGGGGCTGTGAGGTATGAGTGAAAACAAGCTGGTACTTGCGGCAGATTCTGAATGATCGGTAACGCACTAGTTGGTGAGGTAACAGAAGGCATGAAACGTCGTTGATAATATGAATGGACGTGTGAGCAAATGAGAAATTGATCAGTAGTCGTTGAGCCGTCAGGGAGAGAAAGTTGCGTTATGGTTGCACTCTTGGAATTTTGGTGTTCCAGATTTCGAAGCACTGGAATTGGATCATCGTGAAAGTTCAGAACTTCATATTTCAAACGTGGGGGCGCATTTTTGGCAAGCAGTTGAGGGTGATAATGCAACTTGCCTTGAAGGATGTCGAATTGTGGGGATGAAGGAGGAGTCGATTTTAACGCGAAGCGCTGGCGGTCCAATTCCATTAAATTTTTGGTTTTAGCGGCAAAGGAGAATTTCCGAGCATATGTCAAAATTTGTTGCTTAGTTAGAAGCCATGTGCTCCATGGGCCTTGGGAATTTGCGAGCTGTGCAACAGAAGTTGAAAGAATGTTACGAGCATCGGTTGGAAACGTCGGATCTTGTAAGCAGGATGCATCCAGTGTCTAGACTTTGTGGTGGAAAACAGAAGATGTAACAGCTGAAGTAACAGGCAAACAGGGCGGTGATCGAAAGAAATGCTTGATTCATGCGTAGTGGATCACATTCGTGGTCGAAGAAACTGAAAACGTAAAACCTATCCAAGAGTGCAGGGTGTCACGTCAATTAGTCGCGTGCGTCAATTCGTCGACTACGTCAATTCGTCGCCTGCGTCAATTCGTCGCGCGTCAATTCGTCGATTACGACAATTCGTCGCGCGTCAGTTCGTCGACCACGACGATTCGTCGCGCGTCAATTCGTCGCGCGTCAATTCGTCGCGGACAAATTCGTCGACTACGTCAATTCGTCGCGTTTACAGATTTTGGTTACATACAAAACGAATGCAGGAAAACGTACGATTTCGAACGTCTTGCTCCCTGATCAAATTTATAAAGTTTGGCCACGCAAACAGGATAGGAATATTGCGTTTTTCTTTGGCACTAAAAATATTAGACGGTAAACGGTTTTTGGAACGGGTCAGGGGCCCGGTTGGTCAGAGCCCCCATACACAAAATATTCGTAAGATCTACAGTTTTCAATTCAGAACCACCAAATCAGGTATCCTATCTCATAGTACTCTAACTTAGACGGTTGTCAGTTTTTGGAACGGGTCAAGGCCCGGGGAGTCAGAGCCCCCCCCCCCCCTCCCGTACATACAAAATTTTCGTAAAATCTAGTTTTCATTCCAGAACCATCAAATTTGGTATCATGAAACTCTAACTTAGACGCTAGACGGTTTTTGGTAGGGGTTGGTGCCCGCGGATTCGGAGCCCCCCTCATAAAAAATTTCGTAAAATCTACAGTTTTCATCTTAGAACCACCAAATTTGGTATACTATCTTATGGTACTCTAACTTAGTCGGCAGACCGTTTTTGGAACGGGTCAAGGCCCGGGGGTCAGAGCCCCCACATACAAAATTTTCTTAAAAACTACAGTTTTCAATTCAGAACCACCTAATCTGGTATACTATCTCATGGTACTCTAACTTAGACGCTAGACGGTTTTTGGAAGGGTTTGCAGCCCGGGGGGTCGGACCCCCCGAATAAAAACTTTTTCGTAAAATCTACAGTTTTCAATTTAGAACCACCAAATTTGGTATACTATCTCATGGTACTCTAACTTAGACGCTAGACGGTTTTTGGAAGGGGTTGGAGCCAGCGGGGTCGCCCCCCCTTATAAAAATTTCGTAAAATCTACAGTTTTTATCTTAGAACCACCAAATTTGGTATACTATCTTATGGTACTCTAACTT
Organism: Macrothele yani; assembly: GCA_039090855.1. NCBI lineage: Eukaryota > Metazoa > Arthropoda > Arachnida > Araneae > Macrothelidae > Macrothele > Macrothele yani. The sequence continues at coordinate 71,608,616 of CM077010.1, read as the reverse complement.
AGTCGGCAGACCGTTTTTAGAACGGGTCAAGGCCCGGGGGTCAGAGCCCCCCACATACAAAATTTTCTTAAAAACTGCAGTTTTCAATTCAGAACCACCTAATCTGGTATACTATCTCATGGTACTCTAACTTTGACGCTAGACGGTTTTTGGAAGGGGTTGGAGCCCGGGGGTCAGACCCCCCCCGAATAAAAACTTTTTCGTAAATACTACAGTTTTCAATTTAGAACCGCCAAATTTGGTATACTATCTCATGGTACTCTATCTTAGACGTTAGAAGGTTTTTTGAAGGGGTTGCAGCCCGGGGGTCGCCCTCCCTCATAAAAATTTCGTAAAATCTACAGTTTTCATATTAGAACCACCAGATTTGGTATACTATCTTATGGTACTCTAACTTAGACGGCAGACCGTTTTTGGAACGGGTCAAGGCCCGGGGGTCAGAGCCCCCACATACAAAATTTTCTTAAAAACTACAGTTTTCAATTCAGAACCACCTAATCTGGTATACTATCTCATGGTACTCTAACTTAGACGCTAGACGGTTTTTGGAAGGGGTTAGAGCCCGGGGGTCAGACCCCCCCCCGAATAAAAACGTTTTCGTAAAATCTACAGTTTTCAATTTAGAACCACCAAATTTGGTATACTATCTCATGGTACTCTAACTTAGACAGTAGACCGTTTTTGGGAGGAGTTGGAGCCCGTGGGAAAAGGCTCCCCCCCCATAAAAATGCCGCGTAAAATCTACAGTTTTCAATTTAGAACCACCAAATTTGGCATATTCTCTCATGGTACTCTAACTTAGACGGTAGACGGTTTTTGGAACGGGTCGGGCACGGGGTCAGAGTCCCTCCGCCCATAAATATTTTTCGTAAAAACTAAAGTTTTCAATTTAGAGCTACCAAATTTGGTATACTATATAATGGTGTTCTAAATTAAACGGTAGACGGTTTTCAGAACGGGTCGGGGCAAGGGTGGTTACCCCCCCCCTACACACAAACTTTCGTAAAATCTATAGTTTTCAATTTAGAACCACCAAATTTTGTATATTATGTCATGGTACTCTAACTTAGACGGTAGAAGGTTTTTGGAACGGATCAAGGCCCGGGGGTAAGACCCCCCCCCACATACAAAATTTTCTTAAAATCTTTACTTTTCAATTCAGAACCACCAAATTTTGTGTCATGAAACTCTAACTTAGCGGGAGACGGTAAGTGAAAGTGCAACATTATTAACTTGATTTGTTATGCAAACCTGATAATGACGACCACAGCGATTAAAAGTTACTAAAGAGTCCTTGTAAGTAATATTTTTTGACCGAGTGCAAGTACAATTTACGAAATGTCAACAGGTCCAAATATCTAAAGTAACAATGAAATTTGGAATATTTCTTTTTTCTTTCTTTTTTATTTCAGTTTTGACACTTGTATTAAGTTTTAAAAACATATATTTCTCCTGTCGTATACCTTCATTGTGCTTTAAACAGAATTTCCTACCGTGTTTTGGGTATTTTGTTTCGTGTGGTTGCGGTTTTTTTTAATGTTTTGGGCATTTCATTTTGTGTGGTTACTTCTTTTTATGTTTTGGGGATTTTACTTTGTATGGGTGTTTTTGTTATGTTTTTGTTCTTTTCTTTTCTGTAATGGTTGTAATGTCGACAGGATGAAAATGGGAAACTGTGGACAGTCACGATGCCTACTTGCTTCTAATTTTTTTTTCAAATACAGCACATGATTTTGTATTGAGTTATACCACTTACTCATTAAGCGACTACAGGTTTCTTTAAATATGAACGTTTTCTTAGAGCCTTTTGTTTCCTCTACCTAACTTTTTCGGTTCCGCAATTTCTTTTTTTGGTTTTAGAATATTTTCCTTATTATTAATCTATTTTCTCACGCAAACTCTTTATGTAAGGTGTGTTTATTCTATCGAAGTAATTTGCAATTATACGTGAAGCCCTGTTGCTGAAGTAAAAAAATTATTTCCAACTGAAACAACGCAGTTCAGATATTTTCCGGCTGTTAACTCAAAGAATGAAAACAAAAACAACAAATCTATGCAAGGGTTGAGGCATGAGACAGTACTTACTGGTAACCAGGCAAAGAGTTAAGGAAGAATGAGCTTAAGAATTTCTAACTGCAACAAAAAAGAGCATCCGCACTGTATCCCTCCCCATCCCCTAGTGCCGGCCTTTGGACGTCTTGAAAGAGAAGTCTTAAGGACACATCTGTATCGTAATTGCCTGAGCATTCGCGACAATCTTCTGGTGTCGTAGTAGAAAAACACACTTCCTACTTCGCCTAAATTGCTTGGATGTAATGCCAACGAACAAAGTTTTGCTCTCGCATTGGATTTCTGTTGCTTTTGATGGAATACTTTTCCCCTGGGGTTCACCGCTTTCACTATAGTCTTCAGGACAGGCGGCAATACACCCCAACGTAAAACACCAATTTCACGGCAATTAACTGCAATTAGCGAAAGAGAGGGGCGGTACAGGAAATAAGTCGAACGAGACAGATCTGAACTTAGAAAGTCGGGGGAAGGTGTTGCATGAAAAACTGTGTTTGGCTTACAAATCATTTGGCACGTAGGGACGTAGGTTTCGTTTAATATGTTACGGGGTAAACAAATTGTCTTTTCAGTATAACAATTTTCTTTCATACGCATGGTGCAACACAAAAAAATTGAATTTATTTTTGAGAATTAGCATGACGCCTACCGGCCCAGAGTACAGCTGTCCAGTCCGCGCCTGCTGCCGCCTCCGGAACCTGGCTCCCGGGTTCTTCGCATCTGTTGATCCCCCGCATGGAGCGTCCCAGCTGTGAAATACATGTACCTCTGCGTTTTGTAAAAACAAAAGATAAGATGCCGATCCTTAAAATTAATCACTTCTTGTGACCGCAGGTACGAAAATCTTGAACTTCGCTTAAACCCTAACTGGAGGAACAAGCTTCACGTGATTGTCTGTATTCTGAGTGTTTTATTGAATGGTTGCTCATTAGTTCGTAGTTGACTGACGAACAGAGAACGTGCTTGTTGAAACCTTTGTTGTGCGTTGTCAAGTGATAACAGTGGAAATATATCATTCTAAATATTTTGGAAAGAGAAAGTGCATTGTTTTCCGAAGGCACTATGGAGATGAAGAATGCAACATAAATAGTTAACTCACAAAAAAAAAATGATTTGCTGAAATGGAAAAGGTATTTATTTTGCCATAACAGAGTGCGAGGTGATTTACGGTATTGTCACTGTATTGAAAGAAATTATGGAAATTGTACTGGCTTTGCTAGTACTATTCTTATTGGAGATGAACACAGGATGCGCAATGAGAAACCACACAATCATGCTCCAAGACCGGAGAAAAGTGATGTTGCTGTTGCAAGAGCGCAAATAAAAGAACGAGCGAGAAATACGGACGAAGCCCCTGCACAAATTATTCAAACCGTGACAACGTCAATGGCTACAGTAAATGCAGCTTACATGCCTAATATGGATGCACTAAGGCAAGTTGTAAAAAAGAGAAGACATGCCAAGGCATGCCTGCGGAGCCTACGACTTCAGAGCGGATCGATGCTTCAATAAATTTACAGGAGAAGATGGTGCAAAATTTCTTGGCAGAGATAGCGCATTTGGACATCAAAGAATTATTTTTATTTTTAACAGAGAATAATTTACGAAAGCTTAAAGAAGCACCCCTCTGGATTATGGATGGGGCATTTGAAACTTGTCCAACCCTTTTTAGGCAATTATGTTCCATTCATGCTATAGTTGAAACGAATCCAGAGATGCACAGACTTGTCCCACTAGTTTATGGGTTACTTTCCAGCAAGTATAAATAATATAATACTATTATAAAGTATTTTTGTAGGATTTACAAGACTATGCATCAGACTATGATATTCAGCTTGCACCACAATATACGCATAATAATAGATTTTGAAATAGCTACCGTTATAATGCTGCTAAAAAGGAATTTGGAAGCAGCACACACAAATGTTGTTGGTTTCATCTCGGAAAAAAATGTGCTGAGGAATATCCATCCTCTGGCATAGCCTTGGAATATAAGGAAAACAGTGAGTTTGCTCTCAAAGTCAGACATTTGCAAGCACTCGCATTTTTTTCATCTGATGAAATTCCAGCTGCTTTTGAAGAAGTGAAATCAATTTTACTAGAATATGCAGATTCTGTAGTTCAGTGGTTTGAGGAAAATTATGTTCTTGGAAAATTTCGTGGAAGCAGAAGAAACAATCCAAGCAGAAGCCCTCCGCTGTTCCCGCCAACAATTTGGTCAGTTAGTGAAAACAATTTATTTGGCTTTCCCAGAACACAAAACGAACTTGAAAGATTAGGCAGCCGCTGGAATACAATTCTGGGAGAGAAAAAACTGTGACTGTACGAAATAATCAGTGAAATTGCGAAAGAGCAGAGAACAACTATGGCTAAAATCGAAAGAGTGATAGCACAGATTCCAACAAATCCACCCAGAAGAGAAACGCTGGCAAGATAAAAAGGAATTCGAACTTCATTGGTGCACAGAGACAATGTTAACATGCTGGACTTTTTAAGAAGAATTTCATATAATTCTACCCTTTACTAAAATGTGCTGGTATTTCTCACAAATTGAATTATACCTTTTACTAAACTTGTATTTGAATTTTTTAAGAATGTAATTCCGCCGAAGATGCAAGAATGTAAAACACAACGCAAAATTAAAAAAGACAAAATTTTCAAAATAGCATGCCAAAAACATAAAATGTCAAAAAGTAATCCAAAATGTGAAACATATAAAAATTCAAAATGCAATGCAAAATGTGAAACAAATAAAAAGTCAAAATGCAATCACAAGTCACAAGCATTACAAAAATGCGAAACGCTATGTAACAAGCACAACACAAAATAAAACAAATGCCAAAAAAATGCATACGCTTTGCAAAATGTACAAAATAAAATAAATGCCATATTCACAAGGATTTCATGACGAGTCAAGTTAAAAATGAGCTTTTACTTAGACTTCAAATAATAATTACTAGCCTCTACACCTTTTTAAGTCTTTAATAAGTGCAACATCATTAACCTGACTTGTCATCAAACATTATCAATATGACCATAGCATACAATCACTTAAAAGACTTGTTAATGGATGAATTGAGGAATCACCAAGTTCAGCGGGTGAAAGTTAATGGCTGTTTATAGTTTTGTACTCGAGTAAATGCGCAACACAGTAAACTTGACTTTCTCTGAAAATTTTATGTATATGAGCACGGTTGATTGAAAACTGATAAAAAGGCTTAAGGCCTGTTTATTAATTTTTGTGCCTCAGTCAAAACGCAGTACCATAACCTTGGCATGTTATCGAAACCTTATGAATACGTCGGACTAAAACTTCCTAAAAAAGTTTACGCCTAAGGTCTTGTAACTAAAGTTTTGTGACAGGGTAAAACTGCAACATTAATAACTTGACATGTTATGTTAACGTTGTGAATATGAGCACGGAGGATTAAAGATTTCAACAAATAGCCTTTGGGATTAATGTGTTGTAGCTGAGTAAAAATGTAACATTATCTTGATTTTCTATATAAACCAAACTACGTGCTGAAATGGCCCAACTATATATACGTATACTTCAACCATATACCGAAGCGCTGACAAGGTGAAAGCAAAAGTGCAATTGTGTACGGTCCCCTAACATTTTATGGCCAGCCTACATGGAAGTGGACACCTTGATATCAAAAACATACTTTTTGTACGGTGCACAACAAATAGCAATGGACACGTCGCAATCTTTGGGGGGGGGGGTTAACGACCACCGTGATCAATTCAGTGGGCTATATGCAGCCGGACATTCCCAATTTTGGGCCACTGGTTCCTGGGAAGGGGGCAGCCAGTGCCAGAAGTCAAGCACAACGTCCATGATTCACCGGGATTTGAACCAGGATCCTTCTCGACAAGTGGTCAGAAGCCAGCGCCTAGATCACTCCGCCGCCGTAGCGGCACACGTTGAAATGTATTTTTCATACCGCCCCAAACGCTTTATGGACATACTTTGATTGAACTGGACGCAAATAAATCATTAATATAATTTGTACTAGCAGGGATACCAGTTGTTTGCCAGGTACATATTACTATTTGTGGAATCACCAAGTTCAGCGGGTGAAAGTTAATGAATGAAAAAGATAATCCTGCAATTTTCCAGTAAACTTATTTTAAATTTTTTGATTTAGTTAATTTAATTTTGCGAAACAAAAAAGAAAGAAGAAGGAATGGGAATACTTACCTTCTAGGAGACATCTATAGAACTGCCGTACATCTGGCGTGTGCTTCTGTGAATCCCGCGACACAGAAATGCAATGTACCTATGTGATGTCGCATGCATACGACTTAACATTGGCATTGATAATATTTTTCTTACCGTTTTGAATTTTGAATATCTGGAACTCTCTGTTTACATTACATTATATTTCTTTCTGATAAGCCGTTCGTTGGTAGTAAAAGCTAAACTATATAGATTTGTGTTTTTAATACACCATTAAACGCATATTTTTGCACTTTATTGCTATCTTCAGCCCCTAATTTAGACCGTAGGTTGGTTAGTTGGTTGGTTGGTTGATGGTTTATGGTTCAAGGCCCTCAAAGGGCCAAAGAGCGCCTTAGAACGTAAATAGGGTATTCTTAAGAGTAAAAAACGGAACTTTTTACGAAAATTTTGCATGGGGCTACCTTGACCCGGGCCCCGACCCCATCCAAAAACCGTCTACCGTCTAAGTTAGATAACCATAAGTAGTATACCAAATCTGGTAGTCCTAAATTGAAATCTGTAGATTTTACGAAATTTTTATGAGGAGGGGAGGGACTCTCACCCCGGGGTTCCAGCCCCTTCCAAAAACCGTCTAGCGTCTAAGTTAGAGTTTCATGATACCAAATTTGATGGTTCTGAAATGAAAACTAGATTTTACGAAAATTTTATATGTAGGGGGGGCGAGCTCTGACTCCCCGGGCCTTGACCCGTTCCAAAAACCGACAACCGTCTAAGTTAGAGTACCATGAGATAGTATACCAAATTTGGTGGTTCTAAATTGAAAACTGTAAATTTTACGAAAAAGTGTTTATTCGGGGGGTCTGACCCCCCGGGCTCCAACCCCTTCCAAAAACCGTCTAGCGTCTAAGTTACAGTACCATGAGATAGTATACCAAATTTAGTGGTTCTAAATTGAAAACTGTAAATTTTACGAAAAAGTGTTTATTCGGGGAGTCTGACCCCCGGGCTCCAACCCCTTCCAAAAAGCGTCTAGCGTCTAAGTTACAGTACCACGAGATAGTATACCAAATTTGGTGGTTCTAAATTGAAAACTGTAGATTTTACGAAAAAGTGTTTATTCGGGGGGTTCTGACCCCCGGGCTCCAACCCCTTCCAAAAACCGTCTAGCGTCTAAGTTACAGTACCATGAGATAGTATACCAGATTAGGTGGTTCTGAATTGAAAACTGTAGTTTTTAAGAAAATTTTGTATGTGGGGGCTCTGACCCCCGGGCTTGACCCGTTCCAAAAACGGTCTGCAGTCTAAGTTAGAGTACCATAAGATAGTATACCAAATTTGGTGGTTCTAAGATGAAAACTGTAGATTTTACGAAATTTTTATGAGAGGGGAGCTCCGAACCCGCGTTCTCCAACCCCTTCCAAAAAACCGTCTAGCGTCTAAGTTAGAGTACCATGAGATAGTATACCAAATTTGGTGGTTCTAACTTGAAAACTGTAGATTTTACGAAAAAGTGTTTATTCATGGGGTCTGCCCCCCCCCGGGCTCCAACCCCTTCCAAAAACCGTCTAGCGTCTAAGTTAGAGTACAATGAGATAGTATACCAGATTAGGTGGTTCTGAATTGAAAACTGTAGTTTTTAAGAAAATTTTGTATGTGGGGGCTCTGACCCCCGTGCCTTGACCCGTTCCAAAAACGGTTTGCCGTCTAAGTTACAGTACCATAAGATAGTATACCAAATTTGGTGGTTCTAAGATGAAAACTGTAGATTTTACGAAACTTTTTATAAGGGGGGCTCCGACCCGCGGGCTCCAACCCCTTCCAAAAACCGTCTAGCGTCTAAGTTAGAGTTTCATGATACCAAATTTGATGGTTCTGAAATGAAAACTAGATTTTACGAAAATTTCGTATGTACCCGGGGGGGGGGGGCTCTGACTCCCGGGCCTTGACCCGTTCCAAAAACCGACAACCGTCTAAGTTAGAGTACTATGAGATAGGATACCTGATTTGGTGGTTCTGAATTGAAAACTGTAGATTGTGCTCCGTGAGTTTTGTTTGTATTTCAAGTATTTAGGCTACTAGGATAACTAGGTTTGTGCTTACCTCCACTATAAAGGTTTGGTGATTCGTTTCGGACATCTCCCGAAGTGGTGAGTGCCTTTTTTCGTTTCTTATCGTCGTGTTTAAAATTCCTACCGAGCTGGTAGAAGCCTAGTTATCTCAGCGCCATTAAAATGGCGTCTTCCGGTGGTGTTGTCAACCCTGACATCACTTCCGGTGATCACGGCACTTTGCCCAGCGGTGGCGTTGTCACGTTGCCCTCCGGGTCGACGTCAACCGTTTGCGGCGTATCGTTTTCCTCCCTGACGTCACTGTTACAGCTCTTGCCCCAGCTGCTTCTCATATAGTGACAGTTGACGTCATGGACACTATGGATGACGGTGCTCCTCTGCCTTCAATGGATGGCGATGCTCCTCTGCCTTCAATGGATGGCGGTGCTCCTCTGCCTTCAACCTCAACTTCTACTGCTCCTCGTTCCTATTCTTCAGCGGTAACTTCCCAAAGGCTTCAGCCCAAGTCTAATTCCATGCGAGCGGAAGCCGCAGCTTTAAAACCTCATGTCCGTCGCTCTGGTAATGAGGTTGTGCTCGAAATTCCAGTGGATTCTCCAGCAGGTACCTCTTTCACCACGGCTACTGAGTTGGGTGTGTGCTTTGAGGCGCTGCCAGACACACCACTCAAAATGTACTCAACTGCTCTAAAACAAAAGTTCTCTCCGTCAGCGATACGTCATATGTCGCGCAGAGGGCCGAGTGTCATTGTTTATTTTTTTCATGCGGCAGATGCTACCTCTGTCTTACAGACTGGGCTGGTTGTTGGTGATCACCAAATATTTCCTGAGCCTGTCGCCCAGAGACCAGTAACGGTCTCGATGTACCCAGTACATCCTGAAGTCACAGATGCTATGCTTTGTGCTTTTCTTATGCAATCCGGTCGTGTTGTGGGTAACATTACCACACACTCCGCTGCTCCAAAGGACGAGGATGATCGTTCGATTGAAAGTGCCCGACGAGTTGCGCGAGTAGTATTCTCTTCGGATGAACATATCGAGTCTTTTCCTACTCTCTTCACTGTAAAATGCGGAGATCAAATCCGACGCATCGACGTTTTAACCTCCTTTCATTGTCAGACTTGCAAGGCGTATGGCCATCAACGTAGTGAGTGCTTCCACCGCCCTGCTGTACCTCAGTCTTCGGGACCAAAAGTCACTCGTGACAGCCCTGTGTCGTCCACCCCTACCGTTTCTAAGGAGGTGTCTTCAGAACTTCATCAACCTGCTCTGCCATCGGGCCTTCCTCCACGGGGTCCTGCCCCACAATTGTTGACAGAGGACTTTCCTCATCTGGTACCGACAGCTCCGCCCACGTTCCTTGCAGCTCCAGCTGACATGACTGCTGACCTTCATCTTCCATCGGATGAAGACACTCCAAGTACAGTTACTGACATGGACTGCCCTACTGCTAGTGACACTTCTGGCAATCACTCTGACCCTACAACTACCAGCAAGCCTGCTCGACGGGAGTCCTGGAGTGCTCCGCAGACTCTGCTCCCTCCTCGCATCGGTGCTGCAAGAGGTCGTTCTGTTGACTCATCTTCCCGCTCCTCCTCTCAACGTCGTACTTCGCCACGAACAAGTCGACACATTGCTGTGTTCCAGGTTCTAAGACTCCACCCCCAGTGCTTTCCCTAGATTCTTTTCTCCGATACCTAGCTGAAGCGAAGGCGGATATACCGGTAGGTCCGCTTTCTCTTCATAAAATATATGAAGAATTATGCTCTCATAAACATCCTAGATTCTTTAATCAGTTTGTTGCACGTCATTTGCTTGATCTTCCTACTGTTCTAACCCAAGTTTCTAGTGTGATATCTGTGTATCGAAATCTTGTACTTTCCTATCCCGATCTCAAATTTAGTGTTGACAGAATGAAGAAGCAAGCGAAGAAAATAACAGATTCCAGCGCACGTGCGTGTCGACCTGGGAAGGACCTACCGATTCAAGGCGGTCACACTTAACTGCAGAGGGTTCTCTGCTTCTCCTAGAAATGCTCTAGTGTATGAGGACTTGGCGCCTCTACACGCAGATCTTCTCTTGCTCCAAGAGACCAATTGCTCTGCTACCACTTTGTTCTCTCGTTGGCGGGCTTGGCCCTACGATTTTCACCATGCTTATCGAGTTGGACGGAATGGTGGCCTTGCACTTGGGATCCATCACCGCCTACTCCCTCTGATTTCGACGCCAGTGATTCGTGCCTTACATGTGGACAACCTCCAGGTCGCTGTCTTTTGCATTGAAAACGTGACCTATCATGTTTTTAACATATATGTCCCCTGTGATGAACGTCTGTTACCTGATCTTCTCTCCACACTCCGTACAGAGCTGTCATGCATACCACCGTCTGAATATATTCTCATCGGCAGAGATTTCAATTGTACGTTGTTGCCGGCCCTTGACCGCAATTCAACCGTTGGAGAATACCGCAGACAACGTGTATTACAGATTTCCCAGCTAGTTGATGATTTTCAATTGGTTGATGCGTTCCGGCATCTACACCCGTCGGAAATATCTTTTACCTGGCGCTCTTCCATCCATGGCAGCACTACGGCAGCACGGTTGGATAAATTTTATGTTTCAACTGCTCTTCTCCCGTCGATCGCAGCTGCTGCCCATCATCCTTCCGCCGCTTCAGACCACAGTATTGTCAGTCTGTCGGTGTGTGTTTCGCCTACACCTTCAAGGACTCAACGAGTATGGACTTTTCCGGACTCGCTCCTGGATGATCAACAATTTTGTGTTGCTGTGCGTAAGTTCCTCCGAAGTCGTCAGCCCCTTCTTGATACTACGTCCGACGCGATGCAACTGTGGCTCAGTGTCAAACATGACTTGGTCCTTTTTGTACGGCGCTACTCCCATGCCTCTCGGAATGAGAGCGATATGAAAATTGCGAATCTACGTGCTCTATTGTCGATGCTCTCTCTTGATGATCCGCAATACCCCGGCTATCTGGCAGATCTCCACGCTTTGCTTCTTCCTCGCGCATCCGATGCAGCCTGCAGGATGCATTTCTTGCATCTCTCCCCTACAGCTGATTCTCACGATTACTTAACCGCCTTGGAATCTCAACATCGTTCTGCTACATCTTTGCGTCATCTTCGCCTCCAGGATGGTTCCATCACTTCGAACCCATCGAAGCTATGCACTTTCACCAGACAGTATTTCATCGCCAAGTACAGTGCGGTAACGCAGTCTTCATCCTCATTAGCTTCTCCTCTTCTCTCCTCTCTTCCTCAGGTCCCCTCTACTTTATCTACTTCTTTACTCTCTCCTTTCTCTCTTCGCGAACTCCGCGAGGCGTTTGCTACTCTCAATCCTCATGCCGCTCCTGGACCTGACGGCCTTCCTCTGTCCTTTTATCGTGCTTTTCTACCGTGCCTTCTGCCTTTTCTGTCTGCGTGTTTCTCGTCTGCTTTTTCCTCTCCTGCGTTACCGCCCGACTTTACTTTGGCACACACCATCCTCCTTCCTAAGAAAGGTGACCTCTTGGATCTTGGAAACTGGCACCCTATCTCCATCCTAAAAACTGACTATAAGTTCTATACAAAACTCTTATCCCGTCGCCTTAATTCTGTTCTCTCTTTCGTTATTTCTACTGACCAGACATACACTGTGCCTGGTCGGACTATTACCACTAACGTTTCTCTTCTCCTTCATCTTCACTTCCTCGCTCGCTCTTTTTCTGAACCTCTTGCCTTTCTCAATCTGGATCAAAAGTCCGCTTTTGATAACGTTTCTCATTTTTATCTCTCTGCTGTCCTTTCACAATTTGGCTTTCCTCCTACCTTTTCTTCCGCACTCTTGGCCCTTTATCAGGGCGCCAGTTTCCATGTTCGAGCGGCCACATTTCTAACCGCTCCAATTCCGTTTAAGCGAGGCATCCGGCAAGGATGTCCGCTCTCCGGCCAGCTATTCGCTCTCGCTTTTGAGCCTTTCCTGTTAGCAGCCCGAAGATCACTCCTGGATGTCCTACCGCCGACAGTGGCTAGTACTCGTCATCATCGAATAATTTTCACCGCCTATGCTGATGATGTGACCTTTTGCGTCCGGGATGAATCTCAATTTGATCGCCTGTATTCAGTATATCAACAGTATGTTGCATTATCTGGAGCAGCGCTGAATGCCACTAAAAGTACTGGCTTATGGAGCGGGGCATGGGCTGCCCGCACCGATGCTCCTTGGGGTGCGCAGTGGACAGCCACTACACAGAAGATCCTCGGTGCGTATGTCGGATTGCCCTTGGCTTCTGCATCTGCCACCTGGACTGCTCTTCTTCCCCGGATACAACGGGCTGCTGCCTACTGGAGTAAGGCCCGCCCTTTCACATCGTTCCGTCAACGAGCAGCCGTTGTTCGTCGACAACTTATCTCTCTATGCGAATACTCTTGGATGTCGACGGTTGTGCCCGTGTCACAAATGATGACCATCACTCGCCTCTCAACTTCCGTCATCTGGTCTTCACATCACTGGGTTAAACCTGCCACGCTTCATCTGCCAGCCTCTTTGGGTGGCATCCAGCTTCCTGATCCAGCTTTCCTTTATAAAACACATCGCATTATTCATTTCATTCGCCGTGCCACTTCAACTGTTCCGTCCCTTACCACTACCTTGAATGTTCTAGCTTCTTTCCGTGACCCATCTTTCACCTTCCTACTGTTTCTGAAGATGGATGCATACTCTCTTCTCCCGTCCCACCTCCCTCCTGTCCTGCGAGAGGGCCTTTCTCTCTTTCGTTCGCTTCCTCTTCTCCGTTCATTTCCTTCTTCAACTCTTGATCTCCTAGATGAACCTCTCTTCTTCTTTTCTCTTATTCACCCTCCTAACCTCCCTTACTTTACTTTCCTCATTGGATCCGCTCTGGTGTGATAACTGTCCGTTCTCTCGTAACTTCTTATCTAACCTGGAGACCTCTTTCTTCCCTGTTTCTTTCTCCAACCATTACTCTTGCTAACGAATATCTTCTTCTTCGCACAGCGCTTTGGAGCCTCTTTCCACTCCTCGCTTCACCTGATGGTCTCTTCTCGGTCCCCTCTGCTCCTCTTTCCCTACCGTTCTTTCTCCTCATTCGTAGCTCCCCGGTTCTAGTTACTTCTCTCTCCTCCTCTTCTCTTTATTGGCTTCTTCTTTCCCCTCCCGCACTTCCACTTTCTGTTCATTTTGCTCCTCCTTCTCTTCTCCCCGCCATCTGGACAGCATCTACCTCTCCCTTTTCCTCCCTCTTGAACTCAATGTCCATTGGCAATTTCTTCACCTTCGTCTCCCCGCCCCATCAGTACTGTTTCGCATGACCCTTCTCACCTCTCCGCAGTGCTCCTTTTGCCCTGAAGTCAGCGACGTCCAACATCAATACCTATTTTGCCCCGTACTCCTGCCAGTCCTAAACACAGCATTTCGTCTTGCTGATCGAATTTGTGCTCGATCGTTACCATTTCTTGCATATGCTTGGCTACTCCAAACAAAGCATCCACCTACTCACTTGCCTCCTGTGTGCCGTTATATTTTTCTTCTTGTGAAGTTCACTGTCTATGCTTTCCATCTTCAACAACGCTTCCCCGCTCTTATTCCACCTCCTCAGGAGGCAAGTGCTATCATTCGGAGACGCTTCCTAGCACGGTTAACCACTCGCCTCCAAATGGAGCACTCTCGTGCTGCCTCAACAAACACCGATAGCGTTTTTCAATCCACTTGGGCCCAATCGGCTGGGTGGTTCCATATCCACAATTTGCAGTTACATCTCAACCTATAAGTGGGATTTTTGTTGTCGCCCACGTTCACTGTAACAAATCATGTTTTTACGTATTACTTTTGGTGCTTCGCTATTTGTGATTTTTCTGTTTTAATGTGCCATTGAAGATAGCTCACCATGTTTCCCATGTTCTCTTCGTTATTGTTGGGTTTTATGTTGTTGTATATAATTCTTCCTTCTGCACAGTTTACTGCCCACGCAATGTCCCCTTCATTATGTTGAATATTTTTTTAAAATATTAGTCACTGTGTGTATAATATAATGTAACAAGATGCCCTTCTGAGTACATTTAGCGTTATTTCCCCTTGTCACTGAATACTTCTGTACATATGTTGTAAATTTTGAATGTAGCATCACTGTTGCATTTCTGTGAATTAGTACCTAATGTTTAATCTTTAGTATGGTAGTAATGCTTAATTGGAATTTGTGCATAGTATAGAATCATGTCTTGCCCTGTCTACAATACTGTAGGTAAACATTTTCGTTTGTATCGCTCGTGCTTTATTGTCTGCCTCTCCTTCGCCCTACGTGGCGAAATAATTTTTTATGATTTTAACAATATTTTGTTTTACGTTTCACTGGAACTTTCCAGCTGATGTATATACCGCTGTATTTATTGGCAGAATTCCATTGTCATGTACATAGAAATGTTATTTTACTGAAGAATAAAGGCAATTTTGAAATGTAGATCTTACGAATATTTTGTGTATGGGGGCTCTGACCAACCGGGCCCCTGACCCGTTCCAAAAACCGTCTAAGTTAGAGTACCATGAGATAATATACCAAATTTGGTAGTTCTAAATTGAAAACTATATCTTACGGCAATTCTGTAGGGAGGGGGGCTCTAACCCCCGCCCCCCTTCCCTCTCTGCAACCGCTTCCCAAAACCGTCTACAGTCTAAGTTAGAATACCACGAGATAGTATACCAGATTTGGTGGTTCTGAATTGAAAACTGTAGATTCGTACGTTTTCCTGCATTCGTTTTGTATGTAACCAAAATCTGTAAACGCGACGAATTGACGTAGTCGACGAATTTGTCCGCGACGAATTGACGCAGTCGACGAATTGACGCGCGACGAATTAACGCGCGACGAATTGACGCAGTCGACGAATTGACGCAGTCGACGAATTGACGCACGCGACGAATTGACGTAGAACCGAGTGCAGCTGCATTGGTTGAATGAGACGGAGGAAACCATGTGAATTCTTGTCAGGCTGGATGAAGATATCTGAATGAATCACAAAAATCATAATCGGAGATAAGAGCTTAATGTTTTGTGACCAGGAGGCGGAGACTTTCATGTGAGTTATTACAATCCGGCTGCGGGTTTAATGTACAATTGAAGTCTCCACCAAATATTACAACATCTGACGTCGGGATATTGGTTAAAACAGAATGGACATGAATCAACAGTGTCTCTGCAACAATACTCTGAATAGGAACATGAATGTTTAGGATATGATACTTCTCTGAGTACAGGAAAAAAGATGTATTGAAAGACGCCGAGCTGACTCTGTGACTCAACAACATCATGGAGTAGAGGAAAACGCCTGTTGTGAAAGCCAATAGCTGTTCCATTTCCAACATGGGCACGATAATTATGATGAAACTTGTACGGCCAGCGGCGCCAACGGGAAAAAATTGTGGATGATGAACAATTTGTTTCCTGAAGTAACACAATATACGCATGGAGGGTATGTAGATCTTCAAAAACGAGTGCATTCGCCGCTAGCGCCGCGAAGCCTTGACAATTGAAACTAATGATCTTGAGATTAGATGTCATTTTTTGGCTGAAGTTATTTTCCCGCTTCTTTCGATAAGATGGTTATTATGTATTTTACACATCGAAGATATTGAGCCGCCTCTGGAGGAGGGGATTCGCTTGCTAAAACTTCTAGAAATTCAAATTGTTGGTCCATTTCGGGAAGCCTGTTGAGATTAGAGTTAACAAATGGAATATCAATAATGCGAGTTTTCTTAGGTTGGCGATAAAGAAAGAACAGTTCATCATAAGTTAGTGGTGTGGTAGGAACAGTACTATCACTAAGCAGCTGTTCCACGTCGAAGGCAAGATTTTCACTGGAACGATCATCAGAATTAGGGTGAGATTCCGGAATCAAAGAGCATGAGACCTCCATTGCTACATCGAGGTCAGCCAAAGGTGCAAAAGCGTTCGAAGTATGAATAGGAGAAACTCGACGCCCTACACAAAGTGAAGAGGATGGTGTTCTGGTTGATTGACGAGCAGAAGATCGTCCTCCAGAGCGAGGCCTGCCTCCAGCACCACCGCGTTTTTGCTTAGGCGGGGAAAGAGTAGTTTTTGTACGTTTCCCATGAGTCTTCAAAGCCTTGGGGTTAGTTGGCTGAGTTGTAGGTGAGACCGATGCATGAACTTCAGCCATAGTAATACCAACGTTGGTGGATTCGTCAGGTAAAATACATTCAGTCTGTGCATAATCAAATATCTTAGGGTTTTCTGAAGTGGACTCAATAGCAACTGGAGGCTGTGAAACGATGGAAGTGATGTTAGGAAGATTGAAATCTTGAGCCAGCTGATTAGGGTTAACAGCAGTTTCTGCTGACGGAACAGGTTGCTAGCAGAAGTAGGTAACAGGGCAGGAGTCTGCATAGTATCACGGGCAGGCGGGTTTTTACGCAGGCATTCTGTCGCTAAATGCCCCTCTGCTTTAGACCTAAAGCACTGCACTCCTGCAAACACAGAAAACTTGTAAGAATGGGTGTCAGTGTTAAATTCTAAAGTGTCCGGCCGGTTAATGATAGCTTCTTCAGTAGGAAAACGACACGATATTGTCTGCGTCCTCCTTTCACATAGCTGTAGTGAGAGCCGCGAGCAGCAGCAGGCAGCGGTTTTGTTTCTCCCACGACTCTCCCCAAAGTGCCCAAAGCTTGAATTAATGAAGCGTCCGGAATTGCACTTGGTACTGGCGACTGGGTCACCGTAATTGGCCGCTGGGCGGTAGGGGTGGGAATTAGATGGAAAGATTTTATATCAATTCCTTTCACCTGAATTTGATCAACTACAGCACGGTGAGTAAAATGTATTATTACTCCACCTCCCATTCGTATAACTGAGTCAATACTTTCCTTTGGTACTACTTTTGCTATTGCTTCCATGTAGAGGGGAGGGGTATCCCGCAAAGACGGGAAAAGCACATTCAATAATAAGGCACACTGAAATACCTTACCGTCCGGTGAATCATCCGTAATCTTCACTTTCAATACATTTTAGATGCGAGTTATGACTGGTGTTATCTCAGCTCTCGTCGCAGGAGCAGAAGAAGCACTGTGACTCTGCTGGCTGTTGTGAACAATCGATGCGTATAATCGCAAAGGCAGTTCGGGTCGGGCCATGGCCCCAAACCGAGGAACAAGTGGATTGGCACGAATAATGTTTTACGTTTTAGTATCCAAAACCGACGTAGGACACTGTTGAGATGTAGTAGCAGACTTGGTAGAAACAAGTGACGAGCCAGGTTGCATGGCTTTGACTCTAGACTCAGTAATATTGATTAGCTGCTTAACATTTTCGGCAGCCGACATTCGTGTCCACCCGGCAACGAAAGCCCTAGTGTCGCAACTCGCAACACTTGGAATAACTAAAAACACATTAAGTTGAGCAAAATAATACCTAACACACTCCTTGTATGTTAAAACTAAAGATAAGCGTGAATACACTCGACTCTAACACAAAAATTGTAACGAAAACGAACTGAGATTGCTACGCTTAAGCAAGCTCCCGAGAATGCGACCGTTTGGCTTGGCATCATCAGGACGAATGGAGCGCAAATATTCAATCCATTGTGACATCATTAGAGTTCTGATTGTCTCGGATTTTGATGAATTGTTTCCACGAGCTTGAAAGATACGGAGTAGACGTCATGTCGTTGACAAACCATGACGAATTCCGGTATATGTGGAAAACCTCTAATATATTAAGCTTCATAGTCGAGTAAGGTTTTTCAATAAACGTAGCGTTTCCAAACAAACATTTATGGTTATTTTCGTGACAATGTTGGACTATAGACGACCTCTTCAGTTCATAGTTCCGTAGGTAGTTCATGTGTTCCTTCACACGGAAACTTAAAGCCCTGCGGGTCTGTCCTATATATGAAAGTCCACATTCACAAGGTGTCTGATAAGTTCCCCAGAAGTTTATATCTTCGACGTAGTCTTTTGATCGGTAAAAATGCATCTTGGTTATGGGCTTAAAAATAATTTTGAAATTAAAACTTTTGAGAATTTTTGAAATTCTGAAGCAAATCTGAGGAGTAAATGGGATTAACGCCCAATTCGTTTGTACTGGGAAGTCTATTGGCGCGAGCGAGCAGACAGGCTCCGGTTTTTAAAAATTTTGGACAGCTTTGTCTATAACAGAAGGTCTGTATCTTCTTTGTACCACAATTCGTTTAAGAAAATCCAGCTCTTTCTGTAAGGAATCCTCGGTTGAGCATGCATGTATTGCACGATACACGTACGTATGTGTAGAAAGCAGATTTTTTGTTTCCATCGGCGATTTGATTTTGTATGTTTAAGTAAGGAAGCAGCAAATGGTTTTCGATAAACTTTTGTGCTAAAGAATCTCTCAGAGCGTGGACAAGGACATCCAGGAATGGTAAGAAACCATTATTTTCAGTTTCACATGTGAACTTTATATGAGGATCAATTGAATTGATAATTTCAACCAATTTAGATATTTTCGAATTCATGCCATTCCAGAGAGCAAAAGTGTCATCTACATATCGTATTTACAGGTCGAATGTAACAAGCTGAAAGTGTCGCTCTGTCGGCTAAAACGATATCCGTACAACGATCAGTTCATGGGATCCTTCGATGTGAAATCCATGTTCGTAAGTATCCCGGTGAATGGAGCCCTCGAATCATTGAAAGCAAGTCTCATGTAGCATCATTTCAGCCAACTGGAAGTAGAAAGTTTGAGACTAGTGGAAATTTATATCAAACAAAAGTTTCCTTTTTTGTGGAAGATTTTTAAAACAGACGGAAGGCCTTCCAATTGGGTAACCCACTGTGGCAAATTTTATGCGAAGTCTACATACGTCACTTTGTGGACAAACTCTTTCAGCTTGCTACATTCGACATGTGGATACGATATGTAGATTATACTTTTGTTCTCTGGAATTTCATGAATTCAGAAATACCTAAATTGGTTGAACTTATCAATTCAGTTGATCCTAATATACAGTTCACATGTAAGACTGAAACTAATGGCTGTTTACCCTTCCTGGATGTCCTTGTGTCACGCTCTGAAGGATCCTTTCGTACAACAGTTACAGCAGGACTGCAGAAATACGACGAGGCATGGACTCCACTAGCTTCTGGAAATATGCTGTAGGCAATGCACCCTATACTTCCGGCAGAGCTTTCCACAATTCGGGTGCATTCCGAGGTCTCGGAATCCTATGTTCGATAGCGGGTTGCATGGCATCCCAAATGTGTTCTATCACGTTCTGATCTGGAAACTTGGGTGGGAATGGCAACACCCCAAACTCAGATAAATGCTCCTCTAACCATATTGTGGCGTCCCGACACTTGTGTGGAGGTGCATTGTCCTGTTGAAACAGGCTCAGCCCATCAGCATGAATGCAGAACATGAACGGGTGTACCTCGTCAGAAAGGATGCGTACATAACGTTGGCTGGTCACAGACGTTTGTAGACGTTCCAGGGGTCCCATGGAAGTCCAGCTAAACACACCCCATACCATTACGGACCCCCCACCAGCCGGTAGAGTTTCCTGTTGGCAGGGGGGATCCATGGCTTCATGTGGTTTGCGCCACACACGAATCCTTCCACCTGCCTGATACAGTTGGAAACGCGACTCGTCAGACCAGGCTACTTGTTTCCAGTCATCAAGTGTCCAGTGGCGATGTTGCCGTGCCCAAACGAGGCGCATAGCTCTGTGTCGTGCACCCATCAAGCGGACTAGAGTTAGGCGTCCTCTCCCGAAAGCCCATATCGTGCAGGGTACGTTGCACAGTCCGGACGCTGATGCTTGTTGAAACTCCAGCATTGGATTCCGATGATACCTGCACGAGTGTTGCACGCCTATCGCGTGAAACGATTCTTGATAGTCGACGATGGTCACGTCCACCCAATGTCTTTTTACGGCCACACTGGTATTGTAGGTTGGAGGTTTTGCCGGAATTCTTGTAGTGACGATTCACCATTGCAATAGTCCTCCGTGAAAATCCAAACTTCGTTTCTACCTCCGAAATACTATGGCCCATCTCATGAGCGCCAACTTTGATACCGCGTTGAAAATCGCTTAAATCGTTATTACTTGTCATTCTCATGCCGAAAACAGCTCTGACAGCTGGCAAGGGTACCTATCGCTTTATATACGCACTGGCGGACGCAACCGAGTAGGCGTATAGGTGACGTTGCTATGTATTTTGCATAAGATCGTCTGTACCAGTTTTATTGGCACTTCAGTGTATTTGCTCAACTCAGTAT
This sequence comes from Macrothele yani, assembly GCA_039090855.1. Classification (NCBI taxonomy): domain Eukaryota; kingdom Metazoa; phylum Arthropoda; class Arachnida; order Araneae; family Macrothelidae; genus Macrothele; species Macrothele yani. The sequence goes on along the minus strand of CM077010.1, from coordinate 71,588,015 downwards.
TCTTTTTATGCAACAAGTTATAAAACAACGCAGCTGCATCTGCATTGTAAATGTATTTTCATTTGTATCGAGCTAGAATTTCTGAAAGTATAGTGGACCAGTCCTGAACCCCTTGTGTGCTAACATAAGCTGATTCTCGAAATATTTTTTTCATAGAAATCCCTTTTTCTAGTTTTAAATTGGTTTAGCCAATCGTTCGACCAACTAAAATTCTCAATTTTCATTTCAACGCTTAATTCGGTCCACTAACAGGAATGTTTTTGACTCGATTATGGCAAAACCACGGAAACAATGGTTTCTTCAATTCCTCGTGTTCACCACGTCGTAACTTCATGGATTTCGCTGGTGCGTAGCTCCGAAAAGCAGCATCCTTGCTCATCTCTTTGTTCTTTAAAATTGCAAACAGCGTTGATGATGCAAGCCCAAATTTTCTTGCGATCTCACTTTTCAACTTCAAACTTTTCTCACATTAATACAAAACTTTTAACTTTGTTTCTAAAGTCAGACCTTTCCTGTTATTCTTCATTTAGAGAAGAAAAACACACAACGTACACTCGTAATAAAAGTTTCGACTTCCCACCGTTGTGCAGAGAGTCGGAGGAAGGCGGCGGACAGCATCCAAAGAACCAAGCAGACTGACCACTGGTGACTCGTCACTGTGTGCAGCTGTACTCGTTTACCTTCCCTCCACTTCCTGGAATTTTAGGGAAAGAATTTGTTGAATACCCTTGCAAGAACAACGATTGGTCATGAAAGCCTCTCGTTGTAGCCCCCGCTGCAAACAGCGTTGATCATATATATATATATATATATATATATATATATATATATATATATGATCTTTGGCACATAACTGTGACAGAAGATCCCGCAGCTCCCGTAAATTACGTAGTTGGAGTGATGCTTCTCGTACCTGTTCCTCCAGCTCCAACCACTAATGCTCAATATGATTCATGTCCAGCGTACTTGGGGGCCATAGCAATGAAACGAATTTCTCTTGGTTTTTCTTGGAACCATTCCTGAACCTTTTTCGCAGTGTGGCGTGGAGCATTGTCTTATGAAATATGGATGCCATCGCCGCCAAGGAAATACATTGGCCATAAAGGGCTGTACTTGGACAGCCACGAAGTCCACGTGCATGACAGCTATCAGAGTTCGTTCTAAAACAGTAACGGGTGCATGTGTTTCCCTAGGAAATATTACGCCTGGATCCGTCTCACAGTGCATCCGGGTGAGAAGGCTTACTTGGGTAAACGTTTCACCCCAGCTTGTTCGTTGACATAGTGTAACAGAAAACGTTATATGTGTGACCATGAAACCCTCTTCCAGTATTCTACAGTCCAATGTCGATGACACGCGCCCACTGTAAGCGTTGACGACGGTGAATGGCTGCAAGCATAGGCACACGAATAGGTCTCCGACTGCGGAGACCCACAACCGAGAGCTTAAGATGAACTGCGGGTTCGGTCACATTGGGCCCTTCACCACAATTGAAAGCCACAGTAGCCCAACCACATTAGCCCTTTTGTTGCTGCGGACAAGATGAGGTAGCTTGCGCTGACTTCTAGTATCAATGGGGCGTGACCTGCCCAAGTCTTGTTGAAGGCCTGAAGTGTCATCTGTTTCGGACCATCTTCGATAGATACCAACTACTTCATAGCTTGAGCAGCCTACAAGCGTCGCTGTTTCGGAGATGCTTTCACCAATGCTTCTTGCCGTAACGATCTGGACTTTGTCGAAGTCAGATAAATACTTTGCTTTTCCCATGTTGAGACGAAACAAAATACTGACTGAGAGATCTCCGACGCAGGTATTATATAACGTTCGCGACCTTGGCACGTGACACTGATTGGCTGCACACATGCTAATTTACATAACGCAGAGGTGGTTTTAATATTTTGACTGATCCGTGTGTATATTGTATTTAAATATATTTGACTAATCAATAAAATGGAAGAAGTACCTTCCATGCGACCTGTGCTGTGGCAATAACAGTACGCACAGAAAGAGATCAGACTATGGCTAAGTCAGAACGTTCTTTTACGCAACCTTAAGAGTGAATCTGTTAAAAAACTTCTAACGAAAATTTCATGACGTAACTTCTTCAGTTTGAAATTGAACTAAGAGTATGTCTATCTACTGGTATCTCGCTGAATTTGGTCACGTGCTTTGTACTTTTCGACAAGGCAGCTCGTTTGTCACTGGCTCTAGTAGTGCCGTGTGGGCTGTCGCGAGCGCGTGTGTGGGCAAATGAAAGTACCAAGCGTTTACAGAATAAGATTAGCTTATAAATCAGAGCAAAATGGCCCTCAGAGCGCCCAGGTGCACGTTAGGTACGAAGCGTTGGCTTCGAATCATTCGTTCTGGATGCGTCCGGGGGTTCAAATTCCAGTAGAGCATGGATGATGTGTTTGACTTACGGCACTGGCTCTCTCCCATCCCTGGAAGCCGTTAGTGGTCTTAAATTCAGGACAGGCGACTGATCATATCTTATAAGATTTGCTCATGGCGGTCGTTAGACCCTCAAACAAAACAAAATGAAACTTATTTTCTCGTTCTGTTACGTGCAGTATACAGAAGAGTGAGTATCAGTTATATGTATGCTTGTGAGGACCCGTATAAATGCTTCCTCTTACATGTATGCATGTATAACATGATCAGTAAATGTAAAGTGGCGGCCAACGGTGGCACAATTGTCTAAGCGCTGGCTTCTGACCATTCGCCCGAGACGGGTCCGGGTTCGAATCTCGTGAGGCACGGATTTTGGTTTTTGTCTTACGGCACTTCCACCCTTTCCTGGAACCAGTTACCCTAAATTAGGGACAGGAGTCTGTTTATAGTCCAACGAGTTGCTCATGGTAATCGTCAAGCCCCGAAACAAAAAATTAAGAAAAGTACCACCGTCTTAGTATCGAACATAAACTTGTTACTGGTGAAAAGCTTTCACTTCTCTGATTCATTACCCAGACGATGATGGAGAAGGATGTGTCCCCACTGACACGAGCATCATACCACTAGGGCCGGCCAGTGGCACAGTTGCCTAGGTTTTGGCTTGTTACCATTCGTCCGAGATGGGTCTCAGTTGGAATCCTGGTGAGGCATTGCTGTTATGTTTGTCTTATGGCACTGGCTTTCTCCCTACTCTGGAACCAGTAGCCCTAAATTAGGGACGGGCGACTACTTAAAATCCAGTGGGTTGCTCTCTGCGGTCGTTAACCCCCCCCCCAAATGCTACTGGTAGAAACAAGTAACGCAAGCATCTCTCTCCTTTGTTATGTTCCCCTCGTTGTTATAGTTCTTTGAGCAGGTAATACACTGAAGAGCAATTGAATTAGAGATACCTGTCCAGCAGTAACGTATAGCACCCCTTTTCGCCCTGATGACGACGGCAATGCGTCTCGGCATGGACTCTACAAGACACCGGAAGCGTTGGGAAGCCATACGGATCCACGACCCCTGAACAAGCTCCCACAGTTCACGAAGATTTGATGGAGGGGGGTCAGAGCCTCAAACATCTCTCTCGATGGCATCCCAGATGTGCTTGATGGGATTGAGATCAGGTGACCTTCCTGGCCAAGGAAGCGAGGTCATGTCTGTGGAGTGTTCATCCAACCATTCGGATGCAATTCGGGAGCGATGGCACACTGCGTTGTCTTGTTTCAGGATGAGGTCCCCAGTGGGATGTTGAAGACGCACAAACGGGAGCAAATGGTCGTCCAGGATATCCCGATAACGTTGACCTGTGAGGGACGATGTCACACGTACCAGGGGTCCCATTTCAGTCCATTAAACTGTCCACAGACGAGAATGTCGCCCCCACCAGCTTGAAGAGTACCCTGCTGGCAAGAAGGATCCATCGCTTCATGTGGTTTGGCAGTACTCGTATCCTGTCATCCGCACGTACCAACGTGAATGTCGACTCATCAGTCCAGGCAACATTTTTCCACATGTCTAGGGTCCAGTGACGATGTTCCCGCGCCCATGCTAATCTTTGCACCCTGTGATGTGCGGTCAGCAGCGGTACCCTCGTGGTACAATGGCTTCTGTACCCCATAGCGAGGAGATGGTTCGGGATGGTGTGGCTGCTTACACGTTTTTGTGCAGCAGCGTTAAATTGCGGAGTGATTTCTTGCACTGTGGCCAGCGTATCCGCTGTTACAATGCGAGCTAGCCAACGATGACCCCGATCATCCACACGCTGTTGTCCACGGCAGGTGGCCCTTGCAGGGATGGTTTTACCGGATTCGATGTATTTACGGTGCACCCGTGATACAATGTCTCGTGAAAATCCCAGTGCCTGCACAACTTCCGAGATGAAGTGACCCATTCGTCGGGCCCCGACAATTTGCCCACGATCAAATGCGCTTAGATCCCCCGTCTTACCCACACTGCGTCCGACTCTTACTGATTCCCGTCGCATCACTCCTTATATTGTCGGATCGCTGCATACGTCATGTCGTTTCCGTTTACAGGGCCGACCACAGCGCCACATTTGCATATCGCCAGCTGTCTCTAATCCAATTGCTCTTCAGTGTAAGTCAGAAAGATTAGTGTCAATCATTCATTAATTCACCTCCTTGAAAAACAAAGCTGAGGCAAAAGCAACTCTTCCTGATGCGCAGATTCGCTCGTTCCAGCCGTGTTCGGCCCACTTCTGAGGCAGTGAACATATTCGTTAGAGCGGATTTCAACTCATTTTACTAACCCCGAGCCAATTCATTTCAGCCAGTTAAAACGTTAAACAAGTAAAAATGTAAATATTTAAAAAAAATGTAAATGTTCATTCAATAGGAAAGCAGTAGAAACATAATTTTATCTTTCATAATCTCATGAACTAATACATGAAATAAAGGTGATGAACATACATATTTATACATTCCCACATATCAAGAGCTTCATAAAAGCATAGTTGTATACGTGTAGCAGACCAAATTTCATAGGTTGGCCTTCAATACGAATTTTTGATTATACGAATTACGTTTTAATGACACGAATTACGCCGGAAGATCAAACGAACTTTTGTAGATTATCGTGCAGAAAGATCAAAAGCTGTAAGGCGTTGATATAAGGAACAGAAATAAAATAAAAGGTAAATTTTTGAAAGTAGCAGTAACTTTAAAAAGCGTTCTTTGGAATTATTAAAATACGAGTTTGACTAATGACTATATTAAAAGTGTTTGTAGTGCAACGTTGGCCTACGAAATGAGTGATCCTCAGACTTTCGAATGAAAACAAATCAGCCCTAATTAGGAGGAAAGAATGAAAGTCCTGGTCAGAGAAAAGTCCAAGAGTCCATTTAATGCTGCTGTCGCTTTCCATCAGTATTGTGAAGAGAGACATACTGAAATTTTCTCATGTGACTGTACGTATCTAAATTAAAGCACTTTCGTGTTCAGGTAATATACTCTTTCATGAATTTGTGAATTTTTATCCATGTATTTGGAGCTATAATTTTATCCATTACATTATGACCACCTACCTAATAAGCTGTAGGACTCCCTTTAGCCCGCAAAACAGCGGCCACTCGGCGAGGCAACGATTCGATGAGATGGCGTTAGGTAACTTGGGGTATCTGGTACCATAATCTCAACAGCAAGTCCTCTAGTCCTCGTACATTTCGGGGTGGTGGTGATTTAGCGAGAATCCGCTTTTTCGAGTCGAACCACAAATGTTCCATTGGGGTCATGGCAAGTATATTTGAAGGCCAGGGCAATAACAGAAAGTCACCAGCATGTTCCTCGAACGACTCCTTGACGATTCTGGCAGTGTGGCATGACGCATTATCCTGTTGGTAATGGTCATCACCAACAGGGAACACAGTTGCTTTGAATGGGTGAACTTGATCATCAACGATATTCAGATACGTGAGAGCCGTCAGGGATGGTGCTGTTAGGATAATGGGGCCTAAGGTATCCCAAGAAAACATCGACCACAGCATAACACCGCTGCTCCAGGCTTGTTTCAGCCCAACAGTGCATCCAGGTACCATAGCCTCCATTGGTGATCTGCGTATCCGAGCTCGGCTGCCAAATGTAAGCATATGGACTAGTGTAGACACCCCTGGAGATATCAGCAATGTGCAGCCGAGCGTTATCTTTCTGGAAAAGGACCTTCTGGACACTGCCCAGAAATAGCAGGAATATGGGCTGTAAAACGTCATCCTCATACTTCTGAGCTACCTCGTGCTCGTTATGGGCAAATGCGGTGACGGATTATCTTAAATATTGGCATCCCATACGAGAATATCTGGTTGTCAAGTAGTGTGATTCTCGCGGACATCAGCTGAATTCACCCTATGGCAACGATGTTACCAGACGCTGACACGACGATCGTCGTTGCCGAGCAGAATAGCGGCTCGTCGCTGAACACAGAGTGACATTCCTGTTGCCAAGCATTGATATCAAGTTGTAGATCAGTGGTAATGCACTACGACACCACTCCATTATCCAATCCGACAAGCCGAACGATCAATGATGGTGGAAGAAACGGCTTTCTGCAGCGTAGACAAACCACCGCCGAAGTCGGGTTGATCATCCAAATGGTGATAGGGATGTCTACAATCGCCGTTACAGCCTGTCGAACTCTCTGCAAAGCAGCTGAGTCTCAATATCACATCAGAACACCCAAGATTCCTCACCAGTATGATGACCCTGTTTGTCCACTACACATTTTCATTTGTTCACTGCAAGGGACGGGGCACATTTCTTTTCTCTGTTGTATTTTGTTCGTCAGTGAGACTCCTGGAAACTGTCGTCGCGCATATTTTCTCATTCCCCTGTTTGATGTCATAACACACCACATAGTTTCTGCGGTGATGCAGTTCTTCTCAAATAATTTTGACAAAAAGACAACGATGATTATTTGCCTGGAGTCTCACCATTTACACATCTCCTTCTTTCTTTGACGTGTTTGGACGTCCAAGAAGGCTTTCAAATTTTAAAATTCATCTTCTTCCTGAGAAAAAGTTGCGCCGTTCAAACTCGCGTTCTCTTGATATCCTGATACATTTATTTTAAAATTTCTGACACTCTCATTGTTTTGTTTCCAAGCTTTACCTAACTTTTAGATAAATTGTGTTGGTAATTTGTAAACAAATAAAAACCATATTCTGAATTTGTTTTTTGCCAGCTATATAAATGTAGCTGTTTATGTAACTGACAGCGACTTACCATTTCATATTACTTTATTTAACAATAACACACACGCACACACACACACACACACACACACACACACACACATATATATATATACGCTCGTGTCACATTATTGTAAGCACCAACCTTGCCCCGAAAGCCGATAATCATCCCTTTTTGCAAATCTGATAATCGTTTCTTTTATCCATGACAGCAACGAGTGCTATGTTTTCAGATTGTTTGCAGCACACCTTATATGCCCTTCAAGCCAGATCATGACATGTGTCTTCTTTCATTGGCTACGCGCTTTTGACATCAAAAGTAGAGGTGGTCACGATAATGCGACTCGAATGTGTGTATATATACACACTATATTGACAAATATCACCGAACACCTGAAGAGAAGCACAATGTAGCCATTATTGACATACATTAGTATGGTGTCGGTCCGTCTTTGGCCTTAATCCATGCACTGACCCTTCGAGACAAGCTTTCGACAAAGTTTTGGAACACAGCGATAGGTATGTGCTTCAATTCAGTCCATAATTCTGCCGCTAACTGTTGCTTAATAGTAGGTCTTGGTTTCAAACTTCTTGTGCAGCGCTCTAATTCATCCCATAGGTGCTCTATGGGATTAAGATCAGGGCTCTGTGTTGGCCAGTCCTCACACGATACGGAATTATCGTCAAACCACGCCGTAACAGTCCTTGTTTTATGGCTCGGTGCATTATCCTGCTGTTACCAACAAGGCTCGGTTCCATAGTGTTGCCACAGAGTTGGTAGGGCATAATTGTCCAGAATATCGAGGTAGACGTGCTGGTTAACAGTTTTTCCACGATAACCAATGTGCCGGGACCATTCCACGAAAAACACCCCCACACGAGTATACTGCCAGCTCCAAACTTTACCTTAGGAACAGTGCACTGTGGTAAATAGCGTTGCCCCGGCGGCCGCCATACCTACACACGGCCATCAGCCTGATGGATGGTTTATCTGAATTCATCAGTCCATAAAACCAGCTCCCATTGATCTACGGTCCACGATAAATGTTCTTTTCGCCATGCTGAACGACGAGTAGCATTCAGTGGAGATGAAAGGCTTATAAGCAGCCGCGCGACCACGGTAACCAATGGAATGAAGTTCTCTGCGAATGTTACGTGTACATACCGACGTTCCAGCATTTTTACTCACCTGCACACTCAGTTCTTGTGCAGTACCCCTTCGACTGGCTGTAACGACTCCCCTGAGGCTTCGACGTCCTCTATCACTGATTTTCTTTGGTCTGCTGGTACGATTTCCTGCTTCAGACACGCCATGTGTCTTCCACTCATTCGGTGTATAAAAAACAATTGACTTGGGTATGTTTAAACGCCTTTCGGTTTCTCAAATGGACAACCCAACTACCTTTCCTGTTTCAAAGTAATTTCTTAACAACGCAGCGGATCCGTTCATTTGCTTTTGAAGGGTGTCCGGTGATTTTTATCAGTATAGTGTATCATAATCATCATTATCATCATTGTCAACCATTATCAATCCACTGCTGGACCAAGGTCTCCCCAAGTTTCCTCCACAACGGTCTGTCTTGTGCCAGTCTCCTCCATGTCACTCCCGCATACTTTCGAATTTTATCCACCCATCTCCCATGTGGTCTTCTTCTGGGTCTTTTCCTGTCCCTTGGAATCCAATCTAAAATTTAGGCTGTCCATCGATTGCCTGTCCTTTTGGCAGTATGTCCAAACCATTGCCATTTCAGGGATTTAACTCTGATCATGATGTCTTCCACTTTTGTCGTTGTTCTGATATACGAGTTCCTCTTCTTGTCTCTCCTAGTTACACCAAGCATGCACCTCTCCATGCTACTATGAGTTGTCTGCAGCCTTTGTATGTCTCCTTTAGTTAAGGTCCATGTCTCTGCACCATACGTAAGCACTGGAAGGATGCATTGATCAAACACTTTTCTTTTAAGACATAATGGCATATTGCTCTTGAAAATTATGCTGTTTCTTCCAAAAGCTCTCCAGGCAAGTTTTGTACGCTGATTAATTTCTTCATCAATGTGGCCCTCACTTGATATCTGCTGTCCAAGATAAACGTACGTGTCTGTTATCTCCAGCTTTTCTCAATCAATCGATAAATCTTTATTTCTTGTAAAAGCATTGAACAACACTTTTGTCTTCTGAAAGTTCACTTTTAATCCCACTTCTTTACTCTTGTCAGCAAGTTCCTGAATCATAATCTGCAACTCTGATGAGGTAGATGCAAAAATGGCTAGGTCATCAGCAAAACAAAGGTGGGTTAGATAATCTCCATTAATCTTTATCCCATTGTTTTCCCAGTTCAGTGATTGAAAGACATTTTCCAATGTGGCATTAAAGAGCTTCGGAGATATGGTGTCACTTGTCTCACTCCCTTTTCAATTTTTATGTGTGTTGTATTTTCAAACAGCCAAATCTTTGCACTTGCATTTTCATAGATGTTATTAATATTATTAATGAATGCATCTTCAATACCGCAGGATTTCAGAGCCATTGTAACTGCTGATGGTTTCACCGAATCAAAGGCTTTTTCATAATCAATAAAAGCCATGCACAATGGAAGTTCATATTCCCTCGCTCTTTCAAGTAGTTCTCTCAGTACGTGGATATGATCTATAGTGCTGTAGCCACTCCTGAATCCAGCTTGTTCTCTCGGTTGAGCCATGTCCAGTGTTACCTTCAAGCGGTGTGAAAGAACTTTAGTGAAGGTTTTACAAACCACTGATAGTAGGCTGATAGGTCTGTAGTTCCCGAGATCCTCAATGTCACCTTTTTTATGTAGCAGGATCACTGTAGCGTTGTCACAGAACCATCTTCTTTTCTCAGTGCCATAATCTTTTTCCGTCCCTTACTAAGATGTCCCTTTGCTATCTTTAGGGTTTGGTGGTTTTCAATTGCTTTCCTTACGAGTTCACAGTTGAATTTCCTTACGTCTTCAGTGATACTTTTTCGTACTGTCTTGCATAGCTCTATATATTCCACTTTGGAAGTCACATCTTCTTAAGTTGTCATCATCTCTCTTCTTTTTTGCATCAACATTTTGGTTTTTCCTGATAATTTGCTCACATGCAACTTGTTCTTAGACCCAGCTAATTTTGTTGCTATTTCCATAAGAGCTTTAGTTACTTTTCTGTTAACTTCAGAAATATCCACTTCTTCCGATGTAAGGCCTTCTAAAGCAGAGAATTTGTTCTTCAGTTCCAACTTGAAGGCATTATGGTGTTTTTCAAGGTTGGTTATGTCAATACATTTTGTTTGTCTTATGAGCTTGCCACGTTCCAGTTTAGTGTTGAAGTGCATCTTACATCTCACCAATCTATGGTCACTACCTGTGTTGAACTTGTTTAGCACACTGCAGTCTTCTATGACGAATTTTTTGTTACACATAATAAAATCAATTTCACTTGTCGTCCCATTTGGATGTCTCCATGTCCATTTCCTGTGTGGCTTTTTCTTGAAAAAGGAGTTCAAGATGAAAAACCCTTCTGCCTCTGCAAACTCTACGACAGTATTTCCACGCTGGTTTCTGTTGCCGTGACAGAATTTACCTACTGAAGTTTCATTCTGTTGCCGTTGCCCTATTTTTGCATTGAAATCTCCCATAATTATCTTTAAGTGCTGCTTACCTTTATTATTTAGATGACGAATTTCCTTATAAAATTCTTCAATTTCTTCTTCAGGATGACTTGTGGTGGGTGCATAAGTTTGAATAATCTGAGCCTTGTATCTTCTCGAGAGTTGGATAACGAGTCGTGCAGCTCTATCAGAGGAACTTTCAACTTCTACAACTTTATCCTTCAGTTTCTTGTTTATTATAAACCCAACACCACTAGTTCTACCAGTATCTATCCCACGAAAGTAGAAGAAATGTCCACTTTTCAGTTCAATGAGATCTTCTCCTTTTCTCCTTAATTCACTTAGCCCGACGATGTCCCCCTTCATCCTTTGTAGTTCCTCTTCCAATTCAAGAAGCCTTGAATCAGAAGATAGGGAGCGTCCATTATACGTAGCCAAGGTCAGCATCAGATGGCAGCCTAGTCCGGTCCTCCGGGGATTCTTAGCACCCTCTGCCTTCATGTCGCACTGGCCGCTGCCTTGGCCAGGTACATTCCAGCTGCCGGTGACTGAGGGGCAAGATTTAAGTTGTGGAGTCATTTTGGAGGTGTTTGGCTATAACTGATCACGCTGGCCAAGCGGGTTGATGAGTGTGTGATAGCATTTCCTCTAATCCTGATGGTATAGTTATACCGTTATTGGCGGTCGTCAGAGCCCCTTTAGTGGGAACAGGATGTACCACGAGAAGGCGGGGTTGACATTTGTCAAGGAGAGGCTGTGATGGTACGCATCACCTGATATGTATATATATATATATAAATTAATTTGCAAAAGGTAAAAGAAAATCACAAAATAAGATCATAAACATAGCTAGTACAATGAGAAGCGCCAAAGGCACTTATATTCTTTAAGTAGCATATATAAATTGAATTGTAGAAAATAAGAACTGCAAAATTTAAATTCCTAAAGGAATATTCAGTGAAACTCAAAATGGAAATTCAAAATGGAAAACCAAGAAAATGAACAGACAGGTTGTCGTCATCAGGAGAGCATCAACCTGCGGGAGTGGCCTTTCTAGTACCAACAAACGACAAGGAGAACCAAAAATGTCAGTTGGTCATTCTTCCTAGGCCACCAGACAAAACGCCAAAACAGATGCTGAAATTCAAAAAACAAGAGTATAAACACTAAAAAAAATGATAAAAAAGGCTTACCGGCAGACAAAGCAGGTCAACACCATGAATGAAAATCAAACTGAACTGAACCAACGACCCACAAGAACCCAAATATATATACTAACGTAAAAGTGGTCGCGGTTAGATAACTTCCTAGCAAACCAAAAGAATATGTAAAATGACGAGATGCAAAACTTTGTATGTAAATAGAAGTCTTCAACCACTAGGGACGCAACAAGTGGTACTTTATATTGCCTGGCTCACTTAATATTCTAAGGTCCTAGATTATTAAAGCTTGTCAATGTGCAATTTGAAACTCTTTGAAACCGAATTAGAATTCGAAATTAAGTTTTTAAATAAGGCTTTAAAAACTAACTAGGAAAGTTGTTAGATTGCAGTTTAGATAGAAATGTTTTTTGATTTTTTTTCAAGCAAAAACTGTGTGGAATGCGCTGTTGACTTGTATCCTGAGGATCTTACCTTAGAAAAAACTAACAGCTCGTCTACTTACGTTTGCTACCTCGATTTGGAGGTAAAGGTGGACGAGGGAGGTAGGGGTGAGGTAAATCTTTATAATAGAAGAAATGCTTCTGATTTCGATATTATTTACTACACTCATTGATCCTCCAGTATTTCTAAAGAAGTACATCGTAATCTACTCCTCTCTCAATTTCATAGAACAGTAAAAATATGTTCCACACCATTGACGCCTTTTTTCTTCAAACTATCCATTCCGTTATTCCTATTTCTGGTCTTAGTTTAAGACCATAAATGTTTTGCAATTTGCAATTTTTTTCTTATTTTCGTGGTTCTTTGAAACCTTTTGGTTGTTTCATGAACATATCTTTCTTTAATTTTCCACGAAGGAAAGCTGTTTTGATATCCAGGTGATGAATGTACCATTTTTTATTTGCTACAATTTTCAAGTGAATTCTTAAAGTGGAATGTTTTATACTACGGCTGAAGAGTTTCTTCCAAGTCTAATCAGAGTTGTTGCACATACCCCTTTGCCATCAGTTTTGCAGTATAAGATTCGATCTTGGCATTTGCGTTGAATTTTTTTAAAGATCTATTTATTTTTGATAGCTTTCTTTCCGTATGGATGGTCCAACAAAATCCATGTTTAATTGTTCTTCAATGCATCTAGAATTTCATTTGTAAAATCCGGGAAATTTTTGTTTTGAACATTATTCATGTTTTGGACTTCTTTTAATTTTTTAAAATTATTTTTATATTGAATTCTTGGAACATATGCAAACCTTTCTGGTGGTTTTCCTTTATTTATTTTTGCTGATTTATGCCCCTTGGAACTTTTTTAGATTTTTCTATGTTAGCTTGTCTTCTTCTGTTTCTGATGAATGTACTTCATTGTGAATGAGTAGTTCTTTTTGTTATCTCCTATTTTCCTTTTAGTGGGTTTACATTTTATTTCAACTTGCTTATTTTCACCAAATTTTACAGATCTGGTAATGACTATTCTATTGGTTCGTTAGTAAAAATACTGTGCTTTCATGAGATCTCACCGCTGCCCCAGTGGTGCAGTGGTCTAAGCGCAGGCTTATGACCATTCGTCCGAGAAGGGTCCAGGTTCGAATCCCGGTGAAGCATGGATGTGTTGTTCGTCTTACGACACTCTCTATCTGCCTTCCCTGGAACCAGTGGTCCAAAATTAGGGACGGGCGAATGATTAGAGCCCATTTAGTTGCTCACGGCGATCGTTAAAAAAACTAGATCTTTCATCATATCCTAATTGCATCTCCTCTTGAGCTCTATTGCCCAATTTTCTTCTTTGTTGCTTTGGAAAATATATATAAGCGTTTGATCCAAATACTTTAATATGACCAAGATATGGAATAAATCGTTTCCATAATTCAAGAGGTGTTTTTTTTCTGTTACTTGTGTCAGAGAATACAAATCATTGTCTTTGCCCTTTCTGTCAAAAATTTATTTTTGTCATCTATTCCATTCATCTGAGGAGAACACAGAATCGTTGTTTTGTGATCTATCTCTTGAGTTGTTTCGTTTTCTATCCTATGTTCATCTAAGTTATTTTCAAAATCTCTTCTACAATACTCCCCTCCATTTTCTGTTACCATTGCTTTCAGCATTTTTCTTTGTTGCGCTAATTAATTTTCAAAATCTTTTCTACAGTACTCCCCTCCATTTTCTGTTACCATTGCTTTCAGCATTTTTCCAAATTTGTTTTGTACTGAGATTGCCGCCCCTGTGGCGCAGAAGTGTAAGCGCCGGATTATGATCATTCGTCCACGAAAGGCCCGGGTTCGAATCACGGTGAGGCATGGACGTTGTGTTGATCTCACGGCTCTGTCTCTCTTCCTTCCCTGGAACCAGTGGCCCTAAATTAGAGACGGACGACTGCTTATAGCCCATCGAGTTGCTCCACTTTACTTTAACCGATCGAGTTGCTTACGGTGGTCGTTAAACCTTCAATAAAAAAAATGTACGGAGGTTAAATATTGTTTGAGTTTTACTGAAGCTACATTTTTACGTTTTATCAAATATACTAGATGTAACTGCATCTGCTGTAGTCGTCTATTTCTGTCCTTGGTATGTACAGTCTCACTACTAAAATCTCATTTCAATCCGACGCCTCCTTCTTGGTGCGCGGATTTTTGTGACAATGAGTGCATGCGAGGGGAAATACTGTGTCGTTTAACAAAACATTTTTAGCACTGTTCATCAAAAACACTATCATATTACGAGTGTACATAATACGTACATTAGGATCTCTCTCCCTCTGTTTCTGTTTCTCTCTCTTTCTCTGGCTGTCTGGAAGGAACGGAAAAGTCTACGAGGAAAACTCGTTACAGCAGTCAAAGGTAATGACTGATGTAAGGAACCCCAGCGCCACTTGTCGTTCGGTAAAGAATGAGCCGTTTTGATTGAATGTATTGTGAGTTCAAAAGATACATTTCAGTTATTCGGGTATTAATTTCTAACAAATTGTTCAAAATAATTCTCATCCACTTTTGTAACGATCGAAACAGACTCTGCCTTACAGAACTTTTCACAACTACTCACACCCTACGTTTTTCAGGAATTTTCTGCTGTAGGATAGAGTTCATAAATTATTCAATAGATGGCAGTGCGAGTCAGTCAAATGCCGTTAATAATGGAGTCACATTTTTACCCATTTTCTTTATTTAAGTTTTATGTTTGTTTGTTTGTGAGTTTAACGACCATTGTAAGAACCTCTATATGCTACAAGCAACCGCCTGACCCTAATTTAGGCCCGCTGGTTCCACAAAAGGGAGACAGACAGTGCCATAATAAAAGCACAACATCCATGCTTTACCGAGATCCGAACTCCGACCCATCCCGGACGAAGATCAAAATCCAGAGCTTAGAAAACTGCGCCATTTAGCGTATAAAACTCTGGACCTCACTTTTCATATCTCATAGGAGACTGAAATTGTGATTCCTGTTGCAATACATTAATCAGTTCTGACTACAATTGAAAATACATCAATTCTATTCAAACGGTTCACTGCACCTCACTGATTTTCAAAAATATTTCAGCTAGATATAGTATTGTAGAGCATATGCGTTACCTCTGCGTATATAAATGGTCGAGTCACATTATTGTGATCACCAGCTAATATTCAGAATAACCGCTGTGTGCAGCGCGGACAGCGGCTAGACGAGCTGCGAGTGACTCAGTAAGGTGCGGGATGGTCTTCACAGTTATCTGGAGCCATGCTGACCGCAGTGAAGCTGCTGGAGGATGCTTGGTGGAGGATCCACAGAGCGAACAACACGTTAGAGGTGGTCCCACAAATGCTCAATTGGGTCTACGTTTTACGAATTAGGGAACCAGGGAAGTACTTTGAAGAATTCATCGTGTTCTTCCAACCACTCTTGGACATGTCTAGCTGAGTGACACGTCGCATTCTCATGCTGGAAAATCCCATCCACCATAAGGAAGACAATAAGCATGTATCGGTGTACTTGGTCTGCAAGGATGGATTCATAAGAAATTCGGTCCATAGTGCCTTCCACAGGTATGAGTGGGCCCAGAGAATACCCCGAAAACATTCCCCCCCCCGGCTTGCGTTCTTCCAGCGATGGTTGAAGAGTGTTTCTTCTCCGATGTTTCTCGCGTCATACGCCAAGGTCCATCCGTTCGATGAAGCAGAAAACGTGACTCATCGGAGAAGGCAATCCTATGCCAATCAGCGGAGGTCCAATTCCGATACTTCCGTGCAAATGTAAGCCTTTTCTGCCGATGCACCTCTGTTAATATAAGTGCAGTGACCATCCGTCTGCATCGGAGCCCCATACCCAGCAAGGTTTGCTGAACTGTCGTTTTAGACACACTTCCGGTAACCCCCTGTTTCATTCGGCTCGTGAGTTGCTCCACTCTAGCGTGAGGATCGGCCCTCACGCACTTTTGAAGCCGACGTTCTTATCTGACATCAATGGCACGTGGTGCCCCGCAGTTTTCACGTCGCTTGTTCGCAATGGTGCCATTTCTCCAATCACGATACATTTAGCCACAGCAGCACGCGAACAGTTCAAAACTGAACTGCGCTGTTTCAGAAATGCTGCCACCCTTGTCCTGAAAGACGATAATTATCCGTTTTTGCAAATCTGATAAATCGCTCCTTTTATTCAAGTGATATGTCTTCAGATCAAATGATCATATGTAGAGGATTTTGGGAAGGGAGTGTCTGGCCCAAGGTCTTAAACAACCCTTAGAAATAGGAAGCTAGGAGATTTGGGCTAGAGTGCCCAATAGGAAAGTGACACGGAAGCGAAGTAGAAAGGGGAAGGAAGACGCCCTTATTTATTACCGGGGGACCAGTACCCGGGGTCCGACGGCTTAACGTGTCCATTCGACGCACAACGGATATTTAGTTGATCGAGCGTTCGTACCTGCCTGGGATTGAAATTGAGGTCCTTTCCGTGGCAGTCACGAACGTTGCCCACTAGGGCACCCGCGGTCCATATGTCTGCAGAATGCCTTCAGCACACCTTATATACCATCCAAGCCAGCTCACGACACGTGCCCACTTTCATTGGCTACGCGTTGTTGACGTCAAAAGTAGGAGGTGGTCACAATAATGTGACTTAACTGTGTATTAATAGAGCTTGGATATTAAGTAAATCACTCATGTAACAAAAACGGGCATGGGAATGCAAAATTAGTCCATGAATTTGAGTGACAGAGTATATTGCATATATTTTAAATTGAAGCTTTCGCTTATTGGAAAGATACATTTCTAGAAATGTTTTTTAAAGCGACTTCATAAAATAGTATGGCCCATTGGTCTCAGCTAAGCGTTTGTATTCTTACGGTTCATCTGAATGGGCTCTGACTATAGTCCGCGGATAAGGAATGGGCAATGTGTTTGTTTTACATTACTGTCTGTCTCCCTTTTCTGGATCCAGTGGCCCCAAATTAGAGCAAGGGAGTGCTAATAGCCCTTATAGAGTTGTTCACAGTAGTCGTAAAATCCAGAAGCACATAAATAACCAAAACAGTGTGCAACGTGAACCAACGCTAAGAACGGTTTTAATGATCTAAAAAAATGACCTCACAGAATGTTACCGACATCAATCAGCAACGGCTGTCACCATTCGGCCAACTCAATTCCAATCTGCCGAATAATAGTCTAACTGGTTTTCGATTTCGCATCCAAGTATAAAAATATTATTGGGATAGTTACTAAATATTTGTCCTTTTTCTAAATGAAAACACATGCGTAACAATGAACACGCATCTACAGGGTGTTTCATTCGCTATCGGCCCCTGAGTTCCCCTTATATTGTGCAAACTAATGGACGTAATTCAATGAAATTTGACACGGACCTAAATTGGTGTATGAGAAGCATGGTCAGCGAACTGTCAAGGACAGCGAACACACAATAGGCCTTCACTTCCCGAACGCTTCTCTGTAGTCTGTGTGTCGCGCCTGCGCGAAGTGAAGGCCGATTGCGTGTTCGCTGTCCTTGGCAGTTGGTGTGACGCATCTGACAGTTCTGTTGTTACGGCATCGTCAACAGTCATCGTGCTTTTTTTGTGTTACGAGAAATTACAATATGAACCGGTACACACTGGAACAGCGCGTGTTTATTTTCTGCACATACTGGAATACTGCGCCCGTAAAGAAGTGCCAAAGACAATTTATTGCGCAGTTTGGTGTTCGGAAACCGCCGGCAAAATCTTTCATTCAGTATCTGGTGAAGAAACTGGAAGCCATGGGGACATTGTTGGATGTGCAAGATGGAGAACGTCGGAAACTGCCAGAAACCACGGTGCAGAAAGTGAAAAACATACTCCTGGCCTCCCCACAGAAGTCCTTGCGTAAACTGTCGCAGGAGATCGGGGTTTCCACAAGCGCATCTCAACAGAGCTGCAGAAAAAGCAAAACTGCATGTATATCGAGTTACTGCTGTGCAAGAATTGAAACCTCTCGACGAACAGAATAGAATGAATTACTGTCATTGGTTCCAGCAGTTTGTTAATGCACATCCAGAATTACTGGACTTCACGTGGTGCTCTGACGTGGCGTAGTCCTACCAAAGTGGGCACTTCAATTCCCAGAATATCAGTATTTGGGAGAATCTTAACACTGTGTATGAGACACTTCTTCACGGTGAAGAAATTGGGGTGTGTTGTGTGTGCTCCGTCGTAGCGCTGCATTATTGGCCCATCTTCTTATTGGTCCATCTTTTTATTATTGGTTCGTTTTCTTATTATTGGTCCATCTTGTTCCATACAACGATGGATACCGCCGTCTACATGGAAATCTTCCATGAGTTTGTGAATCAGTTGGACGACGAGGAACTCCGTACTGGCTATTTTCAACAAGATGGTGCCACCTGCCACATCTCCAATTTAAACATGGCAGATTTTTTTCCTTCTTTAAAGATCGTATCCTTTTTAAGGGACTTTGGCGACCAAGGTCACCATACCTTATTCTTGCGGCTTTCTTCCTATGGGGCATGCTAAAACGGAAAGTGTATCGCAACAAGCCCCGGACTCTCATGGAACTGCAGGAAAACATTCAGCGGAAAATTGAGGCCGTCACTCCTGATGTGTTGGTGAATACCTTCATGGAGAGGCGTATGTAGGCATTCCTTGATGCTAATGGCGACCGCTTTCATCATTTGCTTTGAGATCGTCATGCTTCTCATACACCAATGTAAGTCCGTCATGCTTCTCATACACCAAGGTAAGTCCGTCATGCTTCTCATACACCAAGGTAAGTCCGTCATGCTTCTCATACACCAAGGTAAGTCCGTCATGATTCTCATACACCAAGGTAAGTCCGTCATGCTTCTCATACACCAAGGTAAGTCCGTCATGCTTCTGATACATCAAGGTAAGTCCATGTCAAATTTCACTGTCATGCTTCTCATACACCAAGGTAAGTCCGTGTCAAATTTCACTTTCATGCTTCTCATATACCAAGGTAAGTCGTTGTCAAATTTCACTCTCATGCTTCGCATACACCAAGGTAATTCCGTGTCAAATTTCACTGTCATGCTTCTCATACACCAAGGTAAGTCCGTGTCAAATATCACTGAATTGCGTCCATTAGTTTGCAAATTATAACGGAAATTCAGGGGCCCAGAGCGAGTGAAACACCCTGAATAATTAAACTTTATCAAAAGCTCATGTTACAGGGACGCATATCAGATGTGTACATCTATTCGAAATATTGTTCTCCCACAAAAATGCTTTCTAAAAAATAACCATTTTTTAGAAAGCATTTTTGTTCTTCCACAAAAGTGCTTCACAACAATATTGTTCTTCCACAAAAATGCTTTCTAAAAATCAACCATTTTTTAGAAAGCATTTTTGTCCTTCCACAAAAGTGCTTCACAACAATATTGTTCTTCCACAAAAATGCTTCTACAATAATCAACCTTTTGTCCCCCGTGCAACAATGACTAAGAATATTTACGATTGTTAAAAAGCCTTTATAAGTCAGTCGCGATGTTGGACGGCAATTTAATTCATTATTGAACCTTGACAGTATCACTATCTCAAAATTACTCAGAAAAGTTAACAGGTTTAAGCGGATGGAAGCTCACGTCAAACTTCCGTAAACTAAAAAAAATGAGATAATTCCTGAAAACTGTTGAAAATATGCCAGTTTTGATATAGCAGAACCAAATGATGAGAATTCATCATTTGGTTCTGCTATATCAGTTTTCGCAATTCATCCAAGCGTAAGGGATAAGCATGCTATGAGTGAGGTGAAAATAGGAAGTCATTATATGCGCAGATTACCAGAACTGTAATAAAAAACCTATAACATTTACCCGGGAGTCCATAATTGGGGTGATTAGGGTTACCATATGAATTAAAACATAATAATTAGAAATGGTGACAGAACTCAGAAGGTAAAAATTTCGATGTGATTGCGACGGAGTCAACTAAAATTTAGAAAAACAAATATTTCAAAAAACTTATCTTTGTTAAAATGACGCATTCATTTGACTTTAACTGTCAGTTCGTCAGAAAAGAATGAAAAAAGAATAGGGTAAAAACAAGGATTTCTCTGATAAAAAAATAATATACAACTAAAAAAAATATGATAAAATAAATTTTCAAGTTATTTAACGTTTTCTCTTTTATGTTTATCTGTTGTTAGACAGCAGGCAAAGTCGAGAATGATTTTCTCTTAGTACATTAAACACCTCCACTGTTAAGATTCAGATAAAGCCAAAATTCCAAAATCTAAAATATTTTAGTTTCTGAGGTTGACAGAAATCAGAAGACAAAGCTTCTATTTCAGATGAATTTCACTGATGAGCACACCGTTTCGGAAATGACTGTTAAATTTGCATTTTAAAAGACTAACATTTCATTTTATTTGCTAATTTCATCTAATAATTATTCAAATCCAGCAGATAAAAGTCCTTTGAGAAATTGCATCGTGGCGCTATAGAGAATGTTTCAAACTTCTTGTAATTTGTTAGTTTTCTGTTGTTTACTCGTATTCCTGCCACACCAAAATTTTTTAATGGTTATGACACCGTTTGTCAAACCTACTTTGAACAGTCTAAATTCGCAATTATTAAAAGTGAGAAACTCATTTCACCAGCCAATAATATTCGGCAGTTGTACTTTTAAATATGGTTGCGTTTAAGAACAACTGTCTTGAGGAAGACAATTAGCGATCTCAAAACCAACACAAACAGACCAAGAAAGGAAGTTGCAAAAAAATACGATTCGATAATTTGAAAACCACGCTTCAACGCTGCGCTTACTTCACAGGCTAAAAATTACGAATTATTTTATGAATTTTTCTATTATAAGGATGATGTTACTAGTGTGTACCTTTCCTTAATTAATCATATAAAGCACTTGTGTGTGTATCTTTCTTTTGGATCTTCACTATCATGAGGTTTACTTCGGATTTGTAATGAGAATGTTTGACCACTCTAATGTCTAAATAAGCGAAGATTACTCAATAAAATAATGTATAAGACAAATCAATTCGTAAACAAATGCCTCTATGTAGAGTTCCCACCTTAAGGAAAGCATGTTTAAAATCAATGGCTGAAACTGCAATGACCTGAGGATTTACTGACGAGAGTTGTGAGAATTTTATAGAGAAATGGAAAATGATTTATCAACTAAACTTTCTTTCTTGTTTTTCCGTTATCTCACGCAAGAATTATGAGGGAGGATGGTAGTACGTATAGAAGTAGCATATTCAGCTCCGCCTGAAGAAACCTTAGATGTTCCGACACCATACAAACACAAGAAGAAAGGGACGATATATGGTAGTGCTCACGAGGGTGTTTTGAGAACGGAAATAACTTTCTTTCTTTCTTTTTCAATTTTCCTAATTACGATATTTAAAATTAAACCTGTCTTGTTTCTTTCTTAACGAAATATTAGAAGCATTTTTTGTTTCCATTTCCTTAATGAACTCTCACGCGAATATTTAAAATTAAATCTATATATATTTTCTTTATTAATGAAATATTTTAGACTGGTTTTCATATTTCCATTCCCCTAATGAATTTTCACACGGACAGCTATCTTTGCCAACTGGTAAAAATGATTGCCCGTAAACCCTACGTTTTTCAAATGCCTGTCTTCCTGAGAATTTTCAAATGAAAGGACGAAAATTGCTCATGGATGGAAGATATTTTTAACTGATGATCTCATCATGAACAAATAATTGATACTTTGATCGGAGTTTATGCAGTTTGAAGGTAGAATACGTGTCACTAGAATTTTAAAGGGGTTTTTAATGCAAATGCGTAGTTTGACCATTTTTTTTAAAAGACAAACACAACATCCATGCCTCACCGGGATTCGAACCCGGACCCTTTGCGGACGAATGATCAGAGACCAGCGCCTTAGACCACTGCCTTCAAAATAAACCTTTATTATTCTAAAAGCAAGGTACATGTGATACGCTTCAGTCACATGAGACTGTATTAAAAGAGACGAGGCCAAGAAGTCTCAACACAAAAGAAAGTAGGAATAAAAACTGGTATCATCAGAATAAGATTAAAATATATACAGATAAAAAAGGAACACAGAAAACAAAAACAAAAAACACACACATTACAAAACCCTAAACCCCAGAGTGAGGGAAGAAAACACATTCCAAAAACTAGTACATAGCAGCGCGAACACAAAGGTGACAGGTAAAAAACACAACAACAATACAACACAACACAAATTGACTGACACTGCAAGAAAGCGACAGGAGAAACAAAACTGTACTTCTGAAAACATGCAGCAGCGGCCAAAACATTAGTACAAGAAGAACATAAAAAACAAAAAAACCGTGCACATAAAGAGGGGTGTTAACCAACCGCTATAACTAAAAACGAGATACGAAGTGACGCATGTATGTCAGAAGGAACACTGTACAGAAGAATACATGATAATAAGGGGAAAAACCGCTGCATCACACAAAATAAATGTAGCCAAACAGACACACGAGGTTCACAAAAAACATCGCACTCAATTCAAATTTCATACTCAAAACAAGAAGTCGCGCGTTGACAAAGCCCGGAAGCCGACGTGGCGCTATAGAGAGAATCACGCGGAAACAAGATCGCATAGCATCATAACACATTAAAAACAACACAAAGTACGTCCAGTCGTGCACGGCAACAGAAGGCTGTGCCGAGAAAAAATACAATATTACAGGGAAAACCCAGACAGGAGAAACACGAAGCAAGACGTAGAACCCTAGCTTGAGTGCAAAGAAACACAAAAACGAAAACACCAAAAGTGCACTTAAAACATAATCAAAGACAAAACTGCCTCAACTGACTACTTCACTACACATGTAGTCACATACAGTCAAGAAAAAAAAACACAAGAGGCACAGTAAAAAAAGTACAAGGCAAATAGTGCGTTGACCAACTCCTTGGGTGAACGTAACCCAATAGACAAGATACGCACGAGAAGCACACTGTATAGAAAACGAAAGATAAGGCTGAGTACTCAATGAAACAACACAACGAGACCAGCAGGGCCACACTAAGTAATTCAAAGTTCATAAAAAAAACAAAGCAAAACAAGTGAACATGAAACACAGGGCATGAGAAAAAAAAAGGCTCTCTAAACTGAGGAGCCAACTGAAACACGAAAGTAGAACATGCACTAACAAGTGAAAAACAAGATTATCACATTAGCAGCATACGCAAAATGCAATCACAGTATTAAAAAACTCACACAGGAGGAGAGCGAGTAGGACAGCCGCCATCCGAACAACTAAACAAAACACGTGCAAAAAGCAAGAGCAATTACAAATACACGGGAATACCACGTACAGGAAACACAGTACAAAAGATCAGGAACAACAACAAAGAAACAAGCACAAAAGAAGCACAACACGACAAAAAAGCTTTGCAAAACTAGGCAACACAGACTAGCCCAACGGAAAACAACAACACCCAACAAGCATCACACTATACCAAACAATAACACTGATCACAAACAATTGGTGGCCAACCAGTACAACAAAACACCACAACAAGAAATGCGTCGACCAACAACTGTGGCCTACGAAAACATAGAAAGCAAGCACACAATAATACATAGAGAAACAACTCAACAAAAATACCGACACAAAAAAACAATAACCGATTGCACAGCACCACCAAGAACCAGGAAAAAAATACACACAGAACACAGGAACACAAAAGCCCACGGACTCCGGACAGAAAAAAGTCAAAGCAACTAGCTGTAAAACATCCAATCACAGCGCAAAACGGCAAGAAAATTCAGACAAAGAGGCCGAGGCCGCTAGTAAGAGGAAAAGTATAGAAAAGCACTATCCAAGAAAGAATATACCGACCAGTAGAATGAGCTAACAAAGCACAGGGGAAAAAACAACAAAAAGACCGGAATCTCAAGGAAGCAAAACAGTACAACATTACCAAAGGGCCATAAAAAAAAAAACAAGAAAAGGAAAATGGTAAAAAATTAAAAGGAAAAAACAACAGGATCAGAGGAAAAGAATGAATACGAGGGAAAAAAACCTGCAGCTCAATCAAAAACAGAACAAGACAACAACCAGGAAAATCAAAAACAAAAAGTGAAGAAAACAGTACACCAAAACAAAAACAAGAAAAAAAACTGATCAAACGACTTGAATCAACCCATGCTCAACCCGAAACCATGGGAGGTAAGGGCACCTGATCGAGAAGAAAGCAGGAACTGCCTGCCGGGCCAGAGCCACCTCGTACTCAAGTTGGATGACGGACTTGATCGACGAACGAAACCTACGGCACAGAAAAACTCTCGCAGGATGATATCGACGAAGAGCAGGCCGATCAACACTGGTATGATAGTATAAATAAATAGTTTGGCCTGCAAAATTAAATACGCGCAAACTGGATTGTGAACAGCAGCGGAAGGATGATGACGGCGAAGAAAATAGTAATGTGAAACAGAGTGAAAGGAAGGACAGACCTTGGAGAGAAGAGCAAACATCAATGAAAAAAAGAGGCTGTAAAACTAAACAGGAGTCATATGCGTGATGAGCATCACCGAGCGTTGAACAGAAAAAACACAAGGGAGAAGACAGCCGACCAAAACGATGAAGAGTTCGTGGTGTGAGCAACCCAAAAGAATTCACGAGGGACGGGTAAAGGCGTTGAAGCTGAAAAATGAAGAAACCGTAGTTGGGCGCGATGTAAGGGAGTTTCAGCAAGAGGGGGTCGATTTGCGAAAGAGACTTCCAGCAGAGAGAAGCATCTACAAGTTGGGATACCTGTACCACGCCACTGGCGAACCAGGTGGAGAAGCACAAGTACGGTGAAGAGGGAGAACGGAGTGCAGAAGGGTAAAAGAGAGGTTCCGCAAGCAGATCATTAGTTGAGTTAGGTGGGAGACAGACGGGACATAAGGAATGCCAGAGGGAAACGACGGTGCGATAAGTATCGGGAAAGTGATCTGGAATGAAGGGGAACAGATCCATACGGAGGAAAGTAGCGAGAGTGAGAAACGGAGTGCGAGGGAAAAGTAAAGTATCAACAATAGTAATCGATGAAATCTGAGGAGGAGAAAAAGAACGGAGAAAGGTCTGAAGATGAATAGCATTAGATTTTTGAAAAAGATCTGGGAGGGCAAGAACTCCAAAGGACAGAGGAAGGACGAGAGTAGAACGATTAACCCAGTGAACTTTATTCCAGATGAAATCAGTAATCAAACCTTGAGCGTATTGGAGAAAAATGGGCGAGGGAAAATAAGCGTACCACGAATGAGTCAGAATGGGAAGAAGGATAGAAGAAACCAGATGTGCTCTGCTAAAAAAAGGACAAAAAAGGTTTGAACCGGCAAAAAGGAGCAAGACGGCGATTGAGCTGCTGAACCAAAGGAATCCATGTGGCATCAGCAACCGCCACGGGATTTCCAACGTACACACCAAGAAGTTTAATGACCGAGGATGACCAACGGGCACCCCAAGGGCGATCACCGTGTGCCACCAACAATCCGGCCCACAGACCGACAGATTTAGACATTAAATTCGGAACCGGAAATTGAAGCATACTCACGATAAGCAGAAAGGACAACACCGAAAGAAAGTTCAGTGCGAAGAAGGAGAGTGAGGTCATCAGAATATGCAGACAACACTATGCGGTGGTGACGAGTAGGAGCAAAACTGCGAGTTATCACAGAAAACAAACGAGAACGCAGATAAATTCAGAGAGGTTCAAATGCAAGCGTAAAAAATTGACCCGAAAGGGGACAACCCTGCCGGATCCCGTTGTCAAAGGGGGTGGTAGCTGTCATGAATGCGGAATTGCGAATACGGAAAGAAGAGTGAGAGTAAAGATTAATAAGAGCTTGACAGAAAAGAGTAGGAAAGCCAAAATGACGAAGAACAGCAAAGAGATAAGAGGGATTAATGGAGTCAAAAGCTTGTTTCTGATCAATATTAAAATTTGCGAGAGGTTCGGAAAGATGGGGAAGCAAGAAAATATAAGTTGCGAATGGTAGAAATGTTGGTAGTAATCGAACGGGAGGGAATAGTGTAAGTTTGATCGGGGTGGATTAAATGCTGCAAGACGGGATTGAGGCGAAAAGCGAGAATTTTAGCAAAGGTTTTGTAGTCAGTATTAAGAATAGAGATAGGACGCCAGTTAGAAAAAAGACCAAGGTTTCCGGTTTTGGGGATGAGACGGAGAATAGCAAAAGTGAAATCAGAAGACTGAAAATTTGAAGAAGTAAAAACGGCATTAAAACAAGCAACCAGAAGCGGGAGGAGAGAAGGAAGAAACTTCTATAAAATGAGAGCGGAAGACCGTCCGCGCCAGGGGAAGAACGGTCATTCAGACTGGAAATTGCAGAGCGGACTTCAGAAGGAGAGATAGGAGAAACAAGAGAATCAAAAAAACAATGTGGAACCTGAGGGAGGACATGAAGAAGATGTGAGGTATCTGCAGGAGAAAGGAGTCTGTGTTGAAAACGATCAGAATAATGGGGGAAAAGTAAATTCACCGATACGATAAGGGTCGATAACTGTAGATCCGTCGGGTAGTGAAAGAAAGGAAATTGTGTTGCTTTTAACATGATACTCCTCAAGGGACTTCAAACTAGAAAAGGGGTCGTCGTGAAACCGCAAGTGAGTGAATTTCAGACGAGTAAGGGCTGTTGAAGCAAAAGTAAACAGAATACGACGAAGTTGAGCTTGAAATACGGGAAAAGAAGGATTAGAAGGAGAAATAGTCTGCAATTTACGACGGAGAACATCAATATCTTGAAAGCGAGAAGTACGGGAAGATAAAGAAAACTGACGTGCGAAAGAAATAATCGAAATTTTCGTGGAAAGCCACAGAGCCACTGGGTCGTCAGACGAAGAAAGTTGTTGCACAGAAGACGAGATCATAGAGCGAATTTCAGCACAGAAAACAGGATCAGTTAAAACTGAATCGTCGAGCGACCAGACTGGGGAAGGGGGAATGGAGGAAGAATGCAAAAAATGTTTTAAAAGAACGGGCCAATGATCTGACGAAACGGAAGGATGATGAGTAATTTCAACTAGAGAGGAATGGAGAAAACTGGAAACATAGAATCTATCTGGGCGTGCTGCGACACAGCGTGAAGCAGCCGGGGGAACCAGGGAAATTCCTTGGACCGGGGATGGAGGGAACGGAATGCATCAATCAAATCAAAATTAACAACGAGTTGAGTGGGATTGGAAACAAGAGTTTCTGCATCCGTAGCAGATTGCGGAATATGGATATTGAAAACATGAATATGTTTAGAACAAAAACAAAACGAAATATGTTGAAAAGAACCCAGCAGACTCTGTGACTCAAGAAGATCAGAAAAGGAAGAATGAAAACGCACATAAACGCTATAGCGGTAACAGACCTGAGATGGGTCCGGTAATTATGATAAAAAATGTACGGCCAGCGTCTCCAGCGGGAACATTCGGCATCCAAGGAACAGTTCGTCTCCTGGAGAAGGAGGATATTAGCCCCCAGGTAACGAACGTCCTCGTAAACCGAAGCATTCGCCGCAGAATACGCAAGCCCTCTACAATTAAAGCTAAGTAGTGTTAACAGGGACATCACTGGTAGGTTGCATCCAGCAATCCAGTTCAGCCCTCAAAATCTTGAGTAAGTATCCCAAACGGCGAGCATATTGCTCAGTCCCTCCAGGCAAACTAACATTAGTTATAAACGCATGGAACTGGTTTAGCTGTGCAATCATTTCAGGCAGCAAGGGAAGCTTACTCTTAATGCAAGGTAGTGTGATCAACTTCGCCTTACGCGGGCGAGTGGTCAGTGCATACAGATCAGATAAGGTAAGAGGGTGCAAAGGCACCGCAAGTTCTTCAAACATAGTAGAAATGTCAAGAAGTGTAGGAGAAGGAGGATCATCGTCAGAGTCAACCATTGCAGTGTCATCAGGATCAGGGGCGACCGTGTCCATAACATCATCATCCTGGAGACATACGAATCGGTTCTAAACTAGCAATTCAGAATTTGGCTCATGATGGCTAGGTGAATCCGAGGTAGAATGGGCTGGTTTCTTGGACCGAAGACGTTGAGACGAACGGGAAGAGCGAGTGGAAACACCAGGTGAGCTGGGGCGTTTACGTTGTGATTTAGGTGCAGACACTCCAGAGATGGAAAATCCTCATTGGAGGGCTCCAAACCAGCCAGTACGACGACAGGAACCAGGAGGGAAGGAACGACTGGAGAAACAGCAGGCATAATTGATGAAGGTAGAATGTGAGCAGGTGCCTCAGCGGCCTGCACAACATCCGCAGGGGCAGCGGCCACCGGAACTGTAGTAGCTAATGAAGAATCACATCTAGCAACAGGAGTAGAATGAGGACAAGAAGAAGCGAGATGACCTTCCCCTTTACAGCGGAAGAATCTTGGTCACTCCCACAACACGACCCATCGTGTTGAGGGCATCAATCAACAGAAAATCAGGAACAGCCGTTGGTACAGGAGAGAGGGTCACCGTAACTGGGTTTGGGCTGTAGCGACAGGTTCTAGATGAAAGGACCCAATATCAACCCCATGAACTATAATTAAATCTACTGCTTGCTGGTGGGTGAAGTGAACAACCACCCCTCCACCCAAGCAAATAATGGACACAATGCTTTCGGCTGGAACGACCTTCGACACAGCATGCAGATACTGGGGGAGGGGGAGTCACGCAAAGCAGGAATGAAAACACTTAATAATAAGGCAGACGACAACTGCTTACCTTGCGGTGAATCACTTGGAAGAATAATTTTCAACGCCGAAGCTACACGTTTGAAATGTGGTGCAGAATCATTAGAAATATATGAGGTACTTCCCACAGCTTGTGCGAACTACGTTGAAGTAGAACTAGCAGAACCAGGAATATTAGACGCAGCCGTCACTCTGGAAGTCCAGCAGCACTAGTCGACGCCACATTCCCCGAAGAAGGCACAGAACTAAGAAGCGAAGACATATCAGCAACCGACGAAGCAGCTGTAGACGACGGTGACTTATTCACAGTGGTAGTGGACATTCTCGACCACTGGCCCACCAAAGCTCATGCGTCGTAACTGACGACACACGAAAATGAAAAGAAAAATGAAAAATGAGCACCCACTCGGCACTCAGCCTCACTACTCGTGAAGCGAGGGTACGAAACACTGCAACCAAAACACAAAACGACGAAATACCACAAAAAGAACAAGTAAACAAACGAACGTAGACTTCTACGCAGGAGCCGAAAAAAATGCGACTTGTCTGTTCAGCGACCACTGCGCCACGGGGGCGGTTTGACCATTTTTGTCATGAGTAGACGAAATGGTTCCATAACTTATGCTAGCCATAAAGTTATGTTAGATAAAGGCTCGTCTACAGACCATGTTTTACAAAACACTCATCTAAAAATCCGCATTTCTTTTTCATTTTTCTTAATAATGATGTTTAAAACTGAAGCAATTTTTTTTATTGACGAAATATTTGGGACTATTGCTGTTTAGTTTGCATTCCCTTAATGAATATATATCCCGATTCATGAAAAAATTATCATGGATTATGAGCTCCAAATTGAGATTACTCTGTTCCATTTATGCAATGCAAAGTAGCACCTAATTTAGTCAATGGGACTGCACTTTTACAACGATTTTGTAATCAAACGCAAGAAGTAGAACACCTGTTTACTGAATAAGTCGAATGTGAGCAATGTTGAATTGAGGTGGAAGTATTGAAAGATGTGTTATAGAGTTCCTTTCTGCAACCGACACGTCAAAAGGAGTGAGTGTAGGACCAAATTTTACTCTGTCATTTTACTCTGGTTGGAAGCATTTTTGTGATGCAGAACTTCATACTTCCCATTGTTTCTGCAACAATGGGAAATATGAAATCGTCATGAAGACGTTAATATATTTATAGCAGAAAATGCAATAATTTTGAGCTGTATCCATCATGGAATTAAACAATGACTTCAAGACAGCAACTGCAATGGAAAGTTGCGTGAAAGGGACGCCATCTAGAAATGCTGTAGAAGTACGAAAAGTCGATCTGATTGCCATTAACAGGAGGAAATAAATAATTGGATTTAATACATGTAAAGTATCAAGCGAAAGTTAGATGTCTATGTATGTTGTCTTGGAGATGTCGAAGAAGTGATAGTTAGCACTAAGTCGTATGAAAATGAACAATTCCTTGTAAAATTGAAATCGCTATCCACAAACGTACCCTCTGGAGAGCATTTGTTAAGATGGCCATCGAAGGAATTCTGAACGTCAATCATGATAATTATGTGCACTTGAGTCTCTGTGAGTGGTAGCTGCATAGGCAGAAACGTCGCATTTAGCAGATCGTCAGTGTGGCAAGAGCTGCGGGCAATGAAATCGTCTATTAGAATTTGATTCACAGTAAACATTTTTTGCATGTGTCTTATTAGATTTTCACAGAAAACATTCTCTTCCATGAAGTTCCTACAACAGGGGTTTGATGTGGAACTCAGAAAATGTATTAAGAGCACCGCTGAAAAATGCAAATAACAGTTGTAAAAAAATGCCTGAACAACTGCTTTACGGGTACCTTTGGAGACCCTACCCTCTAAAACATTGAGGTATAAAGTGATGGTCCACAGCGAGCTGTAAGGTAAGAAGGAAATATATTTTCCGAAGCGTACCTGTAGCACTACACTTGTTCCGTGTACACTGCAGAGAAAGTGCCTCATCAGGATTTGACCATTCGCGCGAGTTGGGTCTTGGCTCAAATAATCTTGCGGCATGGATGTCGTGTTTGTATTATAGCACTGTTTCTCTCTCTCCCTTTCCTGAAACCAGCGGTCGCATATTAGAGATGTGATATTGCTGATATCGTATTGAATTGCTCAGGGTGATCGTTAAACCGCGAACCAAAGAACAACAACTCTGTAGAAAAAGTATTCCCAATCCTCCACAGAAGGCGATTTGAGGAGAACTGTTTCAAAACGCAGTAGCTGTTAGGACAGACATACACACGGGATTACTAGAGAATTGGTGTCTTCTTAGAAATTAGAAATAGTGGTAAGCGTTGGTAAGAATATCAACGTTTCAATATCCGTTGCTACTGGGACATATTTCTTTCACCTGAGACTCTCGACACTGTCACGACAGAAGTCTGGGGGTAACGAACATGCTTTGTATAGTAAGCACGCTGATTAGCATTTACATTGTGACCACCCCCAGCCTTGATAAATGAGCGCTCCTGGATACCGAACGGTGGCGCAGATGAAGTTCACATAGCGATTTATACACAACCCTAGGACCAGCTTTCGGTTAATAGAGATTTCGGATTCAGAATGGAAAAAAGCTGCCGATTTATCGGAGTTTGATAAAAGACAAATTGTGACGGTACGGCGCCTCGGAACTACGATCTCGGAAACGGCGAATCTTGTGGGTTGTTCACGTGCCGCTGTAGAAAGTACGTATCAAAAGTGGCGCACAGATGGTCAAACGACGAACCGCCATTCAGCCGTGTGCCATCCGCAGGTCACTGATGCCACAGCGGAGCGGACACGTAGCGCATTGTTCACAGCGACCTCAGGGCCACCGTGCGAGAAATCACACGCAGCTACAGCAGTGGTGATCAAAGAAATGTGTTACAGCACACAGTTCATCGCAGCTTTCTGCGCATGAGCCTGCGTACCCGAAGACCCAGCAGGGTCTGCACATCATCGCCAACAACGCATGAAATGGGCCCTAGGTCATCGCGATTGGACCGTGGATGGTTGGAACAAAGTGGCCAGGTCTGACGAATCAAGATTCCTGGTGCATTACGTAGACGGCCCAGCGGGCATACGCTGATTAAAAACGGAGGATATGGCACCTGGATGCACTGTTGGGTGGAAACAGGCCGGCGGCGGCGGTATTATTCTGTAGGCGATGTTTTCTTATGACACTTTAGGCCCCTTTATCCCAATAGCACAATCCCTGAGAGCTGTCAGGTATCTGAACATCGTTGCAGACCAAGTTCACCCATTGATGGCAATTGTGTTCCCTGCTGGTGACAGCCATTACCAACAGGATAATGCGCCATGCCACACCAGCAGAAGTATCAAGGAGTGGTTCGTGGAATATGCTGGTGATTTTCTGTTAAGGCCCTCGCCTCCAAATTTACCTGACAGGAACCTAATCGAATCGAACATTTGCGGTTCGACTTGGAAAAGCGGGTTAGCGCTAAATCACCACCACCCCAGAAATGCACGGGAACGGGAGGACCTGCTGTTGACATTATGGTACCAGTTACTGCACGATATCTATCGCCACCTCATCGAATCGATGCTTTGTCGAGCGGCAGCTGTTTTGCGGGTTTATTGGTGTCCTACAATGAATTAGGAAGGTGGTCATAATATAATGGCTCAACGGTGTAAACAAAGTTTTAACTTCTGATGTTGGCGATGCCGTGTGCTCATTGATAATGAGAGATTTCCTTTGGCATAATCATGCTTGTCACCAGTACTGCTAGTCTAAGAAAATATGTATGGTCGTGATGGTTGTAGCCAAATGATAAAATACCTGATAGTTTCCAATGCAACGCGTAAAATATCTTCAACTTTTCCTACAGTGGTAGATGGCAAGCGAAAACGGTTATTAAATTGAAAACCCATTTTTAGATAACATGAACGACAGACGGCCGAGCTACACACACACACACACACACGAACGACAGCCACCCTCGAACAACAGATTGGTCGTTTGGGTTTTTAACGACCACTGTGAGCAACTCAATAAGCAATAAGCAGTAGCCCTTCACTAATTTAGGGCTACTAGTTCCAGGGAAAGGAGAGAGTCATTTTTTAAGTCAAACACAACATCCATGCCTCACCAGGATTTGAATCTGGACCGATCTCGGACGAATAGTCAGAAGCCTGCGCTTAACTTAAACCACTGCGCCACCTAAGCGGCGAAAATGTCATTTTCCAACGAAACGTTTTTTCTGAAATTCTCAAAACTAATTGTAACTGACAGGATATCGGAAAAGCGGCAAAATTTAAGTGAAAAAATATCTCGCAAGGAGCCATGAAAATCGGAATATCAAAAATGTTCAAGTAACTTCCTGAACAGATTATTTCAATTAAAGCAAAAGGTTTTGTTGGCAAAATAAATGATAAACGACAGATTTTTGCGCCTGTCTGTTTTTCATTTACTTCCTAAATTTCGTCACGAGAAGCATTCAAAGTCATAGAAATAGTTGACTACATGTTTCAAAACCAATTTTGGTGAAAAAAAAATTTGTGCATATTACACTGCTGGACAATTGCTAAGGACGGATCATAAACGGCTATATAGCGGCATAAAAGTAAGTGTGCTTGGATGCCAAGTGAAATAAAATAATGTCAGAATGCCAGGACATTACAAGAAAGACACTTTATTGTGCTTTGAAGTCCAGAAGGCTTTGGAACGTGTTCAAGGGACAAACAGGCCATTTTGTGCAGAATACGTAAACGTGAAAAAAATGCAATTACCGTCCGCAGGCGTTCCGGCGTAAGATGTCAATACGGGATATGGCCACCATGGAGGTTGATGCAAGATTCCACACGTCGTGTCATGCTTTGCATAACATTATCAAGCAGCTGTTGGGGTAATTTATCCCATTCCTCTGTCAGTGCACGGATGAGGGTGTCCTTGTTTATTGGAGGGCATTGGCGACCAGCAAGACTCCTCCCCAAAGCATCCCACACATTTTCAATGGAATTCAGATCTGGAGAACGTGCTGGCAGTACGAGGCGTTGAATATCTTCGCTCTCAAGACAATCCTGGACAGCGACTGTTCGATGACGTGTTGCGTTGTCTTCCATGAAAATGAATCTATCACCGACAGCACCACGGAACATGCGAACCTGAGGCAGCAGAACATTATTAATGTATCGTTGGCCAGTCATAGTCCTAGTTGGAAGCACATAGAGGGACGTACGACCATTGATCATGATGCCAGCCCATACCATGACACCTCATGTCGAATATCGGTCCCTTTTCTGTATGTTTGCTGGACAATTTGCAGTACCACTATCACGTCAGATCAGTTGTCGTCGACAAACAGACGATAGACTGTATCTACTCTCATCTGAGAAGAGGACAGCAGACCAGTCGTTATCAGTCCAATTGCGATGTTGATGGCACCATTGAAAACGGGCGGTACGGTGACGTCTGGACAATGGGATGCACACAACAGGACGGCGTGCGTATAGTCCTCCTTCATGCAAACGTCTGGCGACAGTTTTTCGGGAGATCCGCTTGCCAGTAGCAGCCATAAACTGATTTACTACCTCACTAGCTGTGCTGCGCCGGTATCATTTTGTTGATCGCACTATGTACCAATCTTCTGCAGGTGTCGTACTGCGAACACGACCTCCCCCGTGACGTTTGCTACACTCTCCATTTGTTTGAAATGATTTCAAATGCCTTGAAACAACACTGTGGCTGATGTCGAACTCCCTGGCAACATCTGTTATTTTTCGCCCTTCTTCAATCTTGCCAATAATACGGCTACGCGTAAAATCATCTAGGTGATATCGGGAAGACATACTGAAAATTGCAAGTTCGTCAATTGATTCTTTCCCTTTCAACTTTGCGTTTGAACAACAACGGTCAATACGCGTCAAATCCTTTATATCTCTTATCAGCGCTATGAGGTCACGAACAAGTTCGGCAATCCAAAATTTGCATACGCACAACACTTCTTACTGTATCCCGCACTTATGCTAATTTCCACATTTTCCTGCCTTCCATTTTATAGTTGCTATCGTTGCTATTGTCATCCGTCCTTAGCAATTGTCCGGTAGTGTAGAACTCACACTGAAAGAACAAACTGAGCTGGAGCAGCAAAACCAATTTTGCTGCATTGAGTTTTGCTGGAAATGCCAAAATATTTATTGTTCTAGCAAACAACACTATTTTTTTCGTTTTTATAGCAAAGCCTATTTAGGTACTTGAGCAAATTTTTTTTTTATTTCAGAAATTTACTTACTACAGCAGAAATTTTGTTGGCCGTACGAATCACTTTGCTGAAACAACCAAATGCTTTTGCTACACTGTTAAAAATTCCCGTAAAAAAGTCTTGTTGCCCGTGTATTTTTACGATCAAGGCTCGTTTCTGCAGTTTCAAGGCGATGCCCGTAATTTAACGGGCATGGATATGTAGGACAACTAATTTTACGGGCGTTGCTAAGAGGCACGGGTTAGCCAATGAACGATAATGACAGAAAAGGAATGCGGCATGCGTCGCTTTCTGCTATTGGTCAGCGAGTCGTCACGTGATTTTACGGGGATTGCTCGTTTTTTTACCAAGACGAAGGGATGGGTGATATTTTCAAAACTATGATATCTTTTAATATTTTTTGAGACCGATATATTGAATCGAAAATATCTGTATTTAAAGATCAGTATATAAGATTGATTTTTCGATATTTTTCAATACTTCTGATCTCAATAAGACTGATATTTCGGTTTATTCACTGCATACTGCATCAGGGTTATCACTGAATCCGATCCAATGTTGTACTAAGTATTGGCTATTGGGAACTTGGCACTAATTGGCTGTTGGCTTGTTCGCACAAATCTCAGCCAGTACTAAATTATCCTGCAGCTTGAAAATATAGCTGCAATCAAGTTTTGTTAATACCATTAAAATAGTGATATCTCAGAAAAGTACTGTATATTACTAACTTCGTACCTTTTACAAGACGGTCGCTGTACTTGGAAATAAACGTAGTGCGTTTATTTTGCCATTTCAGTCGTTTTTTTGTGTAAATAATTATTTCCGATAGCGGAATTGATATTTAACGTTTTTTTACAAGACCGACGCCATGGGTTAGTGCTTTTATTTTGCCCTTTTACGTTGTTTTGTTACGTAAATAAATATTTTCGACAGCGGAATTAACATTTTACGTTTTTATAATTCATAAAAATTCGCTAAAAATATATCTTGTATGCTGAACTGGAAATCCAACATCAGGGTTGTTTACATCGTAGCCAAGGTAATGTAAGGGCGTATTTATATTATATATTTTATACATTTATGTAATGTAAGGTGGCATATATTTATGCCCCCCCCCCCCCCGAAAGTGTTTAAATGTGTTTTATTTATTGTTAAAATGTGCCTTACATTGGAAACAAAAATGCTTAATTTAATAAAAAGTTCATTAATTTACGTTGCAATTTTTTTTTTATTTTTTTCTATTCTCATTGTTTTATTTTGTCCTAATTTAATTTTTTTTTCATTTCATTGGCACGCCATCAGAAAAAATCTATATATGCCCCTTGTTGCATTTCTTAATGAAGGGGCAGAGCACAGATGGGATGAAAGTGGCCAAAGGGCAGGAAGTTGTCACATAAATTTACAGAACATAAATGCGGAAACTGTTTTTTTTAACAAAACATGTTATCATGATTCTCTGTACTTAACATTGCTACCTATGCAAGATTGTTGATACAGCGAGACAAAATTAGTCAAAAAGCAATCATAAAAGTGTTGTGCACTTTTGTGTTTATATAACATCTGCACTCCCCTTCCACTAATGGGGGGGGGGGCTGTGGCTGTGGATAGTATCAACTGTCACCAACGATATTTGAAGGTTTTGTTTATCCTTTGAAAGTAAACAAATTAGATGTCAACTTTCCTGTTAAGCACACTCAACATATTTTTAAAGAATATATATGAATAAAAAAACACACTTGAAATGGAATTTGTGGCAGAAATATTTTGCTACATAGAAGACCAGTAAACCACAGGCAATTGGGTAAATAAATCTCATTGATTTGATTATTCTACACATATTAAGGTTTTTCCATTATTCCAAATGTTTATTTAAGTACAAAAGCGGAGTAAAATGCCTAAAACAAAATCACTGGGTTACTTCTGTCTGAAACATTACCCCCTTAGCCTGTAATCACAGCATATTATTGCAATTTCTAAAGCAGAATGTTCTGCAAAGTCATAATATTGTTGAGAGGTAAATGGCTAGAGCTTTTTAATGCAATTTTGAAGTAGTTTGCACACATGCATGAAAATATATTATTTCAAAGTTAGTGTGCATATACACTGTAGATACATATATAATTTTTTTTTTGTAAAAAAACAAAAAAAAAAACTGAAAATACAACAAACCTTGTTAACAGGTTTCGGCCTAATTTGCCCAGTGTTATCCATTTTGTCATTATGTCTATTTCTCTCTTGATAAAAACTGTGAACATATTTTTTTTTTTTTTTTTTTTGTGAAAACTTTTATTCTTAAACGGAATGGCACTAACAAAATTCTGTTGCCCAGAAAAGTTTTAATGTGCAGTGCTCTTCCTCATTTGATTTATCTAGTGTTTCTTTACAGTATACAAGGTTACTTTTTTCAAAATTCTTTTCCTGCTAAAAATCTAATAAATGTGCAATGGAAAAATTGCATTTGTACTCATAAATATGGGTTCTTGGTTTGATTAAAAGGCAAGACATTGTGCCAAATGTTTGACACTAGCTGTAGGAAGGGAGTTCTTAGACTACCATTAAAGACTATATTAATATATTAGCTGAAACAATGCTCAGATTATATGAATACCTTGCATTGCGCCCATCGGTTTTACATTTGATCAAGTTTGCAAAAAATTGTATGTGATTTTATACCTGCTACAACTGATTCAGCATCAATATCAGGAAAATTCTCATACAAAAAGATTACTTCTTCCTCCGAAACTGCTAGAAAACAGTCAAATTTTCAAAATAAGAAGCACTGTTCATTAAATGTGAAAATCCTCCAAATATGTGGCGTCAGTGAATAAACAAAGATGTCGCTCTTTCCAGGTTTTAGCAATTAAATGTCATGAAATCTATTCAGTCAAGAAATCTATTTATTAAATGTCATGAATAAAATCTATTCAGTCAAGAAATCTATTTATTAAATGTCATGAATAAAATCTATTCAGTCATGAAATGTTCATTAAATGTCATGGAAACTATTCAGTATCTAAATAATCATGGAAAATGTGCCTACCAAGTGGTAAAATACATAAAGAAGTTGTTCCTGTCTTGTCTTTCCTGGAACCACTCGCCCTAAATTAGGGACATGTGTCTGCTTATGGTGAATCAAGCTTCTACACATTCGGGAACAACTTTTGATGCTCATGGAGATCAACTCACACACACACACACACACACACCACTTCACTTCAAGCATTTTTTTCCAGTTCTCAGTCCATTTCTTTGGATTTCTCATCTCCATTAAAAACTTGTACACAATAAATATCTGAAGTATTATTTATCAAGTCTAAAACACCTGAGGAGCTATCTTCAATATCATATCATTTTTTTTTTTTTTTTTTACATTTTAAATGCTCATTGGTGGAGTCTATCCTTAAAATTAAGGAAGTCAGCAGATTTAAAAAAATTTACAGTTTTGAACTCAAATGGGATATAGCATTTAATGTTTCACTTATTAACACCAAAACAACACAAAAATAAGTACTGATTTCTCACCTCTAGTTATATTCAACTTGCTGTAGATGAGGGATTTTCTCTTTACATGCATATATATCACTAAGCTGTTCTCTAAGATCATAGGTTAGTTTCTTGACGAGAGCTTATCTGCTGGATTAAAGTTTAAAACTGATGGAAATACATTTTATTTACTCTTGATGTATCAAACATCTGCATTTACAGTGATCTCAGCTCACAACTTGAGCTTCACTGACATCCATCACACACAAGACCATTTGTACTTCACATTTATTCTCTTTTTCTCATGCAGGAATTCCTGAATCTGGTCCTCCCTTGATTTTCTACATTTTCTTCCTATCACTTGTGCAGAATAAATTCTCCTAGTAATCATCTCACCACTCATTCTCCAAACCACCCAAGAATATTTGTCCCCATCTTACAAACAATATTTTGCTTCACACTACTCATCTACAAAAGATCTTCATTCCTCACATGATCAAAACATATATTTTCCCCACCCCCATAAGTAACACATCTCTACAGATCACAAATCACTCCTATGTTTCATCTGCAGTACTCCACCTTTCACTGCTGCACATCAGAGTAGGAACAATTACTGCACTTTTTCACACACAACTATTAGGGACTTTTTTGAGAACCTATCATTCATCATTTATTCAAAATCCTCCTGAAGCAGCTGTGACTTTCAAAGATGAATTTACTAGCCTACTAATTTCACCACCTAATTTGTTTTCTCTGTCAAACATGCTTCCTAAATATGTAAATTGATTTACCTGGTCAATCTTCTTTGCCATTTAGACTGATCTGTTTGATTTAATACTAACAATTCATCTGTCAAAAACATAACTTTGGGTTTTTCCTTTCATATACTAAGTTTGAAATTCATACAAACTTCATACATGTGGGACAACATACGCTGCAACTCACTTTTGCTCTCTGCCAACAGGATTGTTTCATCAGCATGAGCAAACATAATTGAGTAACTACTCTCCACAGAATAGCATTTACATAGTCTAATGACGACTCAACCATATGTGTCTCTTAAGACATAAAAATATTCTTTACCTTAAAAAATTGTTTTGGTAATAAGTAATAACTAATTATAATACACAAGCTTGGCAGTGAATGTGGGGAATAAATATCCTACCAGTTTTCTCAGATAATTTCTTAGAAACATCAGCTGAATGTTTTTTCTCAAGAGCTGCTTTCTCCTGCTTAAAGGGAGCAATTTTATTTGTCCTTTATTATTACATTTTATAGCTTAAAACTACCTTTATGCAAGATTGCAGCTCTCAAGCTGTATTTTTAGTGATATGAAAAACACATAAAATATTGTTTTTCAGATCCTAAAATAAAAAAAATATATATAGCAGAAAGTTTTGATGCAAAAATAAATAAAAAAATCATGCAACAGAAGTGATCTTGTAATCTGCAGAAATGCTCAATATACTTTCCAAAACCCAAAAGGTGATTTTGTTGTTTCATGTGTGGGCATTGCTCGACGAGCAGGGATATGGTTTCTGCCAAGAAGTTTCCAAAAATCCCAGTTGCAAAGGAATGTTTTCATGAGTTTTTCATCAATGTGAGATTATGAGGAATATGTATTTCCAACATTTCGAGAAAAGGTAAGTTGAAGCTTCAGTATGGCATAAATGACAAAAAAACAAAAGTACTTATTAATCCCAGCAGACTGGAATCTTAACCATCAATTAACATGGGAATAACTGAATTATAGAAAGAATAACTATTTTTATTGGGATGCAAATGTCAAAGTTAACAACATTATATCAGCTTGCAAGGAAGTGTTATGGAAAAAAATCTTTAAAAAAACTTTGTTATTGTAATTTTTAGAGCATTTTGTATACATTTATATATTTTAGAAGGTGTGAACAATGTTTGCTATTTTTTTTATCGTTTAAGACAGAACACAATGTTAATGGAGTATACAGATATAATTACTTCTATGGTGTAAGCAAAAATAGTTCCCATGACATAAGCAAAAAAATTAAAGTG